>OX344846.2:23034790-24305580 GCA_947037095.2 Nycteola revayana | reverse complement strand
GCCTCACGGCGTCCATCACAACTTACCAACTAGCAGTACGAACACTACAAGAAACCAACACTCCTACATAGAGGCTACACTATCCGATTCACTCTCCAGAAGGTAGAGGAGCGCACTCTTCTCCACCAGGTCGAATAGAGCAAACGCAACGGTCTTCCGACCCTTTGTTAGTAAAGAACTGAAGTCCAAGAGGCCCGCGAACTGTAAAGTAGAGCGACAGTTGCACAAAACCCTCCCCCCCCAAAGAACTAAAAGTAAATCCTGACCCGCAGGGAGCGCCCCCTTGCGCAATTTCGTAGTTTCAAGTTCATAAACTAATTCAAAAGTCTGGAGTTCTGCTCGCCTTCATGATCGGAAAAAAGCACGCCTTGATCATTTTGCCATGCTTTATCAAGTTAGATAATTGTTGTCAATAATCCAACAGCTAATTAATTCCTCAATACGAACTAAGTCTTATAAACTATTTTGTTTTTGTTCTCAATTAACTTACTCAAATCATATTATAGAATTAACGTTGTTAACATTTACTGCCAGCAAACGTACCTACTGAAATAATTGGCTTTGCGATAATCCGCTAAAAAATATATTACTAGCTCCCCCGTCAGTGGCGTAACTACATTCTGGGGCCTGTGTTGTGGCTGTTCTGGCCTGGCCACGATGCCAAACAAGGTTATGGCTAGGGCAGGAGACTGTACGGTTATTTATTGTATGGTATTAGAAAGAAGTCAGTGTGAGTACTACATTATTTTAATATAGACTATTTTCAGCGGCTGTGCGACAATTTATTTGTTGCACAGTCACAAGGCAAAATCGTTGAACTAAGAAATTCTTAAGGGCTAGCTTTCATACAACAACAATGCTAGCCCGTACTACGTCCACTGCTAAACATGGGTCTCCTCCCGAGGGAGGATCTTTCCATATTCACCGCCGCGGCGGGTTAGTGACTACTGTATTATGTTGTATCATATAAGGAAACGCTGCTGCCCGCTCTGTGATTAATAAATATTGCTATGACAATCAGGACTAACGACAAATCACAACCGGAAAGACACTACACAAAGATTTCTTGTTCGGCGTGGTGATCGAATCCACGACCTCTGAAATTTAAAGCACGACTTATACAATTAAATTAATAACAGGTCAACAGGTCCAACTGTTACCTTTTATACTTGTTGAATATTTAATGTATTATATCTGCCTACAATCTATTTATACGTTGCTTGTTCTATTATGTTCTGGGGCCCCAAAAAGGCCGGTTCGTGATAATGCCCGTCTTGCCACCTTATATTAACGCCACTGTCCCCCCACTCACAAAACTTTATCACAGGATATTATAACGTTATAATCATAGTGCTTACTTGTCATTGAACGCGAAGCTACAGACCGCGCTAATTTGCATATTCCAACAATTAAACAGGACTAGATCCATTATAATTAATCTGTAATTACTATTACTGGAAGGTTCCGTATGGTTTGTTTGTAACCCGCAGACGATATTAACTATATCGAAGTGTTCACTAGTTAGGAGGATCACATGGGGCGGTAGGGTTGTCGACGCGCAGGTGACATTTTTATTATTCAGATTTTTATTTAATTTAGGGTAAATTCAGGGTCGTAATAAGAATATCTTGAAAGTAAATGATATGTTAAATTTGACAGATTTTGGATGGACATTTTGCCAAAATTTTGTTTTTTTTTATCTGACTGTAGAAAATTTGCCACTAAAGGACACACAAGTAACAAAATATTGATTTTGATTTGGTCAGTGTAGATGTTTTTAATTTGACTTCAAGTGAATAATGTGGAGTAAAATAAACTATTAGTTTATTGAAGATTTTTCTTAAAATTATAAATTTTCATAAGAAAAATATTTATCTTTTAAATAAGTTTCGCCTTATGCTATGCTTGTATTTAATATATATTTTTCTATTATATGAGCAAATTGAATTTATTATTTTACTTTAATTTCTTAACTTAGTAATGGTAGTTTCTAAGTTAAGAAATGTCTGTTAAGATAGATATACTTATACTTAAATATTGTTACATACTCTTGAATCGTAACTCTACACTACAGAACTTCAATATTCAACTCGTAACTCCAGCGATATAGTTTAAAATAACCAAACAACAAAGTTGCAATGATTCGATTTTAATTTTACATGAGTTGGGAACACATCAATTTAACTCATATCATGACTTGCAACTTTGTACGTTGTCATAGCCTTTCATGCAACAGTCAGGTGTTAATTCCAGCTGATTTATAGTAGTAGGTAATGTGTAAAAATTGTGCTTTGCTGTATAATTGAGATGTCAGAGTCATGTTTACCCAAATTTCTATAGAAATGTTGTAAGGAGAAAATCAAGACGGATGTTCCACAGTCAAATCGGGGACGTTCTTAAGAAAGACCAGGTTAAAGGTACCCTAAACCGAACGACATGCATGAGGAGATTAATGAATGCCGAAGAGGCGAAAGTGGTATGCCAAGGTCGTAGCAAGTGGAAGAAAGTGGTATCTGCAAACATCTTGACATTATCTCCTGTTAAGGGCATATATTATACAAATTTCGGTTTGTTAAGTTTGTAACATAATCACCACGCTCGGCAGACGTATTGGTGATCGCAGTAAGATGGTTAGTATCCTCTGATAGATGCTGCTGCCCATCCCTCAGCTGTGTGACCCTTATTCGCCCCCATGGCCTTCCAGTACCCTCTGAAGGCCATGGGGTGGTCTATTCTACAGAAACATATCATTATGTAGCTCTTAATACAAATTGTCAAAGACAGAGGAGTAGATGTATCAATGACTAGCTTCTCGCGCGTGGTTTCACCCCGTTCCCGTAGCTCCCGTTCCCGTTGGAACTTTATAATTAAATATATATATAAATGAGCTATCTAACACTGAAAGTTTTTTTAAAACTGTAGAAGTAGTTTCTGAGATTAACGCGTTCAAGCAAATAAACAATCAATCAAACACACTCTTCAGCTTAATATCTATACTAATATTATAAAGCTGCGGAGTTTGTTAGTTTGTTTGAACGCGCTAATCTCAGGAACTACTGGTCCGATTTCAAAATATCTTTCAGTGTTGGATAGCCCATTTATCGAGGAAGGTTATAGGCTATATTTTATTACGATGTTCCCACGGGCACGGGAGCTACGCGGGTGAAACCGCGCGCGGGAAGCTAGTATAAGTATATAAGAGCTGCAAGAAAGAAAGTTCAAGGCTCGCTTCGCCACTGGTCATAGATGATGTGTTATGTATGATTACCATATCGTTTATTGATGTATACTCGTAAACCATAATCATAATGTTATTTCATGTGTTTGGATTTACGATGGCAATTTTAAATCAAGTTTAAATAATACATTTAACACGCCACAGCGTAAACATCATTTATTTAACGCAGATTTTACGACTTTGGTGGATAAAGTTTGGTAGGTAGTTACATTACCTTATAACAAAATTTAAAATATAAAACGTTCTACCCTTACATAATTAATTTATCATTTTTGACCTTCTTTTCTATAATTCTTTATATAAACACTTTTTTGCGAAATTGAGATAAAAAGGCAGAGAGCTGCGAGTTACGCACTGACGCCGTAAAATTCTGCCTTGGCGTGCCGTCAATCAAATATACCGAATTGTGTCATGAAATGGTGCAAATCGAAGCTCAGCACTATTTTTATAGCATTCGGTACTGTGAAAAATAGCTTAGCAACAATTTTACCCACACTAATGCACAAAAAACCGACTTCAGTGCACAATTCGACAGAGCTCCGTCTCAACTTTTCATTTGGTATGACAATTTGTGTATTTTGAATAAAAAGATCTATAGAGAAAAGAAAATCCAAACCAAATAGTATACCTGTATACAATTTCATCGAAACAGTTTATGAGTACAGTTGCACAAAACTCCCCTAAAGAATCTAAAAGCCATAATACCTCAACCTCCCCGTTAGCGACCGCCCTGAGCCGAGGTCCAAGTCCCACAGGGGACGCCCTCTTGTGCAGGTTGCTAAGTTTGTAGTGTTTAAACCATTTATTAAGGCTGAAGCTCTGCTCGCCTTTATGCCCGGTGAAGTAGCAAAAGCCGCAAGGCTAAAAAAAAAAAGTTTATGATTATGCTAATATGCATGAAGATTCAAAAAAATATTAAGTCCGTCAGTTAAATTAATAAAAAATATTGGACACGTATTATTTTTTCGATCCTCAAACAAAAAATGACGAAGATGCGCGAAATTTCAACGCGTTGTGCGTTGAAATTACAATTTTACCTAGTAGTGACGTCAAAAGCCCCCTTCTCCTGAACTTTATAGTTTGTTGTTGCTCTGTATTTGTTATTTTTTATTGATTTGATAAATAAAAAAATACCGTGTCCAATATTTTTAGTAATCTAACTGACGGACTTATTATAATTTTATAATCCTTATGCCTATTGAAAGCAAAGGTAGCGATATAGAGAGAACGAAAAACCTTTAATAGGCATGAGGCAAGATTTTTAAATCCTCTTGCGCAACGTGGGTAGTCATTTTCTAAGTACGAAAAACACAATATTTCGGTAATAAATTTAAATTTAACGAAGTTTAAGCCATATTTCTATTAAATTTTAAATAGCGCGCGAAAAAAGGCCTCAAGTGTCATGGCGTCGGCTATGACGTCACGCTATTGTAAAAAATGTCATTGAGTCCGCCAAACCTAACGTAGTGGTTAAATTCTCTTTGATGGTTACAATATCGTGACGTCATGCGCGGTGATTGGTGTTTCAGTCAAAATGGCCGATTGCAGTATATTAATCTTTTATTTTATTAAAAATCACATTAATCTCAAGGTTATATTATTATATAAAAATAAATAAGTGTAATAATTTCTTTTTATATGTACTTTCCCCTAAAAACATTAAATCTTTAATTTTTTGATACTGTCATCACGCCTATTGTACACTACGCTTTTACCACTACGTTACCCAACACATAGTTTTTATGTACAAAACAATAAATCGTGAACAATTGAAAAACTCCAGCCACCAACCCTGCCGCGGTGCCTCGGGGCGGGCGGCATTAAGATATGCAAATGTTATTAGGAAAGCAGCATTATCTTTTAACTGGTGCGATACGATGTTTTCCCCTTTACAAACAGCCATTGTATCGAAGATCTTTCTAGATAATGCCATCATTAACGTTTCTATACAGCTCCGTAATAACTACGACTGGAACATTCCCGATAGAGTTCAAAGTTTTGCGAGGACTCGTTATAGAATGGATAGATACTATTATTTTCCAAATAAAATTAGCGGAGTGGTTGGCATAATGAGCATTGAAAAACTACACGTTTAACATTAGTTTATTATGAATTAACGAATCCACATACTCAATTACCAATGCTATAAATTAATCGATATCTGTACAAAAATATAAATCGAAGTATCTGTTTGTCTTTGTAGTGGAAATGCAACAGGTTTTAACTAGCTACTTTTACTAGCTGCGCCCCGCGTTTTTCCCGCGTTGGACTGCTACTCTGTCATAGTCATCACGCTTGGCAGGCAGGTTGGGTAGGTGACTGCAGTTGGTAACAACACACATATTAACCTTGCGGTTCCTTCCTTCGCATATTACATATGTTATTACAGTCGGTACCAACGGCTCAAAGCTACCCACCGTGCGTGGGAAAGTACATTTTTTCCACTTTATTAAAGATTTAAAGCATTTTATATTATTTACTGATTTTGTCATCAATTTCAATAATACATATTATTGTATTAATAACTAGCGGTCCTGCTAATAATTTTTTTTTTTTTTTTTTTTTAATTAATTAATTAAATCCAGGGAATACACATACAGAAATAGAACTCTGCAAAGCAAGACAATTTTTTTTTTCTTTACTAATAAATGATATTTTTTTATTATTCTTATCTAGACTGTCAAGAAATTGCTCTTTTATTTCCTTTTTATCTTAGATTTTGGAGTTCTATAAAAAAATACGCCGCCAGCGCCATCTTTCTTTTCCGCCGTGAACTTCAAAGTAGCGAATCAAGCAACAACGAGCCGAGGTTCAACATAGCGTTAACTGCGAGGAGAGCATAGACCATAATCAGTAACAACACTTAATTTAGTTTGTGGCCCTAGCTCTGACTAATTTTGTTGTCTAGCGTGAGGGGAAGCCAACTGGGCTATATGGCTGGCTACTGGCTAATGTTATTACGGAATAACTACTGCATAATAACATAAGCCTAGAAAAGACATGCCAACTAGTTATTAATGCTTGTTTATGAAAAATCTTTCTTCAAACTATTAATTTGCTTTTCTTCTTACTTTTTTAAAAGATTTAAGCTGTTACTTATTTCAAAAAAATTCTAACACAGCGCACTAAATCAGATTAATGCTCTGTTACAAATAATATAGCTAGTAAGTCCTAGCTATATTATTTGTAACAGAGCATTAATCTGATTAAGTGCGATGTGTTAGAATTTTTTGCACAAGTCTATAAGGACCTATTGAATTTTTTTTGTGCCAGACTAAGGCGTAAATCATGCATAAACGACGAAGTCGAAGACGCAACGCTGACAAGAGCTTGCTTCAAAAGGTTTTCATGCAAAATGTACGTAAACGACGTGTCATAAATTACACACAAGCGGCGTTGCGTCCGTGCCTTCGCATCTCCACTGCTTCTGGGGCATGTCTTCGCCTTTAGTCGTCACCGTATTATTCAAGCCTAACAGCGCCAAAAATCAATAGGTCTAACGTTAACGTCATTTACGTACATTTTGTATGAAAATCTTTTGCAGCAATGCCTTGTCAGCGTTGCGACTTCGACTTCGTCGAACCGATACTTAAAGGTCGGTGTTGACTGACGGCGCGACATGGAATTTTATTAATTTATTTGAATAGATAAGTACAGCTATATGAGACATAAAAATATCATATATATATAAATACTCGTACGTATTAAGGGCAGAAATAAAACATCAATGAAGATCATTTTTATTTTTATTTAGTTTTTAATCACAATATTGTACGTAATACAGCTAACTTAACTCCGAATTAAACTAAACATGAAACTTTATGGACGAATTAACATGCTCTAGCAAAGTTTATAAATAGTAT
This sequence comes from Nycteola revayana, assembly GCA_947037095.2. Classification (NCBI taxonomy): domain Eukaryota; kingdom Metazoa; phylum Arthropoda; class Insecta; order Lepidoptera; family Nolidae; genus Nycteola; species Nycteola revayana. The sequence goes on along the minus strand of OX344846.2, from coordinate 24,298,479 downwards.
GAGCCAACCATTTGTTAAACTAAACATTCTTTTAGTTCTTAAATCAAATTGAAAGTTAAAATCAATTGATAGATTAATCCCTTGACATATAATAAACATAATATATTTAGCAGAGATCTTACTTTAAACATTTATAAGTGTGCTTAATACACGATTTTCCGTGTTCTAAGTTCCGATAATATTTATGTATTCTTATGATTATTTTTGTCTATTATATCATTTAAATTGTAGTAACTAATATTATTTCGAAATGCATGAATATGGCACTAAAACAACGATAACAACTAAAAATAAATTATACTATGCCTAAAGTAAAACTAATAACACAATTATTCGACTTAAAGTCGTGCCAGTTAATCGACTTAAGATTTTTTCTATAAAATTCGTTTCACATTATTCTAGTAGCATTCCAATCCAGTCCTTTCTTGCACTTAGAACAGCTTGCACTGTTTCATTCCAATTACTGTGAAATATTAACTATGTACGACATGATCCAGTGCAGCACTGGACTCATTGAACAACTGAACTAGATTAATGTGAACACGGCGTGAATCAACTAAACTAAATCCATGATTGAGTATTACATAAATGCTTATTACTATAAAATCTGACTATTTTTATACTTAACTCTTTTCTTACTAGATGTGGATATAGGAAAATATGTTTGTTCAATACGATATAACTTTATAAACTCTGCCGTTAAGATACTACGTTATTTTACTTTTGGCACAAGATCTTTATTATAATAATTTTATTGATATTCGATAAACTCCTGCTAATATATAAATAAGTGCTTAGTCCCATAAGTATCCATTACATAATAGAGAAAATCAGAGGTTTTCTGCTATTATCAGTAATTAGACCTATGTTATATTACTAAGAACATCTCATATTGCATGAACATATTATCAAATAAAAGTCAGTTATATTGCATTGAGATCAAACTTAATCGTTCTTTTGCATCTCTCGGTGGTGCCTCTCATTTAACATACGAGTAAAATTAAAAGTTATTTCCACAATTTGAGCAAAATGTGTCCAATTTAATAATAAAATAACTACATATTAAATAAATTAAAAACAGACTGCAATTCTGATATGTTTTACAACACTTTTTTTTAAATCATTCCATCAAATTTAAATCAATCAATTCAAATTTAGAAGATTGAGAAATTTTTAGTGATGTGACTTTCATACTAAATATTAAAATCGACTAAACTAAAAGAAACTCCATTACTTAAATTCCTACATCCACATCCATCCAATAAATATTAGACATTTAAATGCTATAATTATTACTGATAGAGTACGAAAGCCATTCAAAACAACCAATCCGTTCCTGCTTATTAAAAATAATGGCCAACTTGTATCTATTACGACACCATCGATGATTTTTCATATTTTTTACTAAACTCAACATATATATAGTTAAATATCAAACACTTCATATTAACATAATATTTAATGGAACATAAACAATTTATTATTCAGACCTTGCACATTCTTTTTGCAAAAAGTAGGTATGGTTCGGTTAGACCGTACCATATTCCTTGTTACCATATTCCGTTATGGAACTATTTAATCTAATGACAGCACATGACAATGCACTTTAGATTTTAATTACAGTGTTGTTACAAACATAAAACAACTTTTACCAATCTCCAAACCTCTATAGGCCTTGTCAGGCCAATGACTTGCCCACTCTACATGTAAGTGTCGCCCACCAGCTGCCGTCACGTGATGTACTTAATTGGTTGGTTTCTTCTTCTCGTAGTCCACCACATCCACCAGGTTGCTGATTTGTATCTGCTGGATACGCTTGCCGGCGAACTGCATGAAGTCGTGGGGGGGAGCGTCCGCTGAGCGCTTACGGACTGAGTGAGGGAAAAGTGAAATATATTGTAATATCAAAACCGATAACAATGTTATATAACTTACCTAGCTTAGCAATATCTAATAATCAGGTGCAGGCGGTAGGTGGGCTTGTGCGCGCAGGGGGCGCTCTGTCGGTGAGGTCCCTCACAGTAGACATGGGTAGCTCGCGAATGAGAGATAAAATTGAACTAGCTCTACAATCACAATCTAGCTCCCAGTAGCTCAGTCGGCTCTAGTAACGAGTGATACCGACGAGACGCCGACAGCGGCCGACAATGCCCGAACTTCCCCGACGAAAAGGTGAACTATTTCGCATGTCGCTCACTGACCGACTCTTCGGCTCAATACGTCATAGTAAAATAACTCTTATCGTCGTTGTTTTAAAAGTAAAAATACTTTAGCACTTTTACATAAGTATGAAAATCCTTAAGGAATAAGTTTGTGATTTTGTAAACAAAACAAACATTGTTGTTTTCTTAAATTTACTTAAATAGTTTCGGCGGATTATCGTGTCATTCGTGTCGCATATTGCTAAGCGCAGTTTGATTTGGTTTCTTATCATCATCATCATCATCATCAGCCCGTATAACGTCCACTGCTGAACCTGGCCTCCTCCCGAGGGAGGGTATTTGCCATAGTCAACACGCTTGGCTTAAGCCTGTTCAAGTATGAAGGAAAATCATTGGCTTTCATTTTGTAATAAAAACAAAACAACCCAATGAATCTAATTTTATCTATAGCTCGCAAATAAGTTAAATGAACTAAAGAATTACATAGATTTCATAGAGCCACTGAGCTATAGCTCAGTGGCTCTATGAAACTATAGTTGTCTCGTTTGACTTGCGTAAAGTAGCGCGGCTCAATTTGATCTAGCTCGCCAATAACTCAATTGAGATAAAGAGTTAAAAGATTTATTCGGTGAGCTAAAGAGCTAAAAGAGCTAGTTGTCTCGTGCAGCTCAATTTGATCTGTAGCTCGCAAGTAACTCAATTGAGTTAAGAGTTAAAAGAGTTATTCGGTGAGCTAAAGAGCTAAAAGAGTGATATAGTTCTTTTGATCAAAAGAGCTATATATCTCTTTTCTTTTCAGTGAGCTACATTTCGCATGTCTACCTCACAGTGACACACTAGTTAGTACTCAGTGACGATCGCGTTCTCCCGCTGCAGGTGGTAGGTGGGCTTGTGCGCGCAGGGGGCGCTCTGTCGGTGAGGTCCCTCACAGTGACACACTAGTTAGTACTCACTGACGATCGCGTTCTCCCGCTGCAGGCGGTAGGTGGGCTTGTGCGCGCAGGGGGCGCTCTGTCGGTGAGGTCCCTCACAGTGACACACTAGTTAGTACTCACTGACGATCGCGTTCTCCCGCTGCAGGCGGTAGGTGGGCTTGTGCGCGCAGGGGGCGCTCTGTCGGTGAGGTCCCTCACAGTGACACACTAGTTAGTACTCACTGACGATCGCGTTCTCCCGCTGCAGGCGGTAGGTGGGCTAGTGCGCGCAGGGGGCGCTCTGTCGGTGAGGTCCCTCACAGTGACACACTAGTTAGTACTCACTGACGATCGCGTTCTCCCGCTGCAGGCGGTAGGTGGGCTTGTGCGCGCAGGGGGCGCTCTGTCGGTGAGGTCCCTCACAGTGACACACTAGTTAGTACTCACTGACGATCGCGTTCTCCCGCTGCAGGCGGTAGGTGGGCTTGTGCGCGCAGGGGGCGCTCTGTCGGTGAGGTCCCTCACAGTGACACACTAGTTAGTACTCACTGACGATCGCGTTCTCCCGCTGCAGGCGGTAGGTGGGCTTGTGCGCGCAGGGGGCGCTCTGTCGGTGAGGTCCCTCACAGTGACACACTAGTTAGTACTCACTGACGATCGCGTTCTCCCGCTGCAGGCGGTAGGTGGGCTTGTGCGCGCAGGGGGCGCTCTGTCGGTGAGGTCCCTCACAGTGACACACTAGTTAGTACTCACTGACGATCGCGTTCTCCCGCTGCAGGCGGTAGGTGGGCTTGTGCGCGCAGGGCCCGCGCAGCGCGCGCGGCTGGTCGACGGCTCGCGCGCGCGCGGCGGGCAGCACGGCTCGCAGCTGGGTGCGGATGAGCGACACGTCGAACGCGTCGCCGCTCTCCAGGCCCAGCGCGAACACCTCGGGCTGCAGCACGAGCTCGGGGTCCAGCTCCATCATGAAGCAGCGCTCGTCGTCGATGATGCCTGAAACGAGACGTCGAACTTGGAGTTTCGGAAGCACGTTTTGATGGATTTTTACGCGGCATATACGTATACATCTTTTATTCCATTAAATAAATTTGTAGTGTCCGTATGTAATGACGTTTTTGAGAAAATTATGTTTTTGACATTGATGGGTCTGAGCCATTCGAATACTTAAGAAATTGAATGTTTTTTTTTAGGACATACGTAGGTAGCTACGAGGCTTTTGCTACTTCACCGGGCATAAAGGCGAGCGGAGCTCCAGACTTAATAAATGGTTTAAAAACTACAAACTAAGCAACCTGCGCAAGAGGGCGCCCCCTGTGGGGCTTGGACCTCGGCTCAGGGCGGACGCTGGCGATGAGATTGAGGGATTATAACTTTTAGTATTTTAGGGGAACTGTCGCTCTACTTTACAGTTGGCGGGCCTCTCGGACTTCGGGTCTACGAGGGCATCGGAAGGTTCTTAGCAAACTAAGGGTCGGGAGGCCGACGGTGTTTACGACGCTTTGTGGGCAGAGGCCTATAGTCAGATGCTGCAACAACCAACGGGTTTGGGTGCTGAGCCGCGGATTCAAAGAAGCGTTCTGACGCCTCTTTCATCCACTGCTTAATGGAGGGCAGTTGGACATCAGAATGCAAGTTGCGATTTCGAATGAACCACGGTGCCCCGGTGGCACGTCGAGTGAATCTACTTTGAATAGTTTGTAAGCGGTACAAACTGCTAGACGCTGTATGAGCGAATACGGTGCTCGCGTACGTCATAATCGGCCTTATACACGTGGCGTCACGTGGTATAAATCCTAACCTTGTTATCAAGTGATAGTTTACTGCGTGAATTTAAAAGACAGTGTAGTCGACTGAGCGTAAGTAAAGCCCGTGCACGAACGGTTTCTACATGCGCTCTAAAGTTTAGCTTTCGGTCAAGGATTACGCCTAAATATTTGGCTTGCCGTTCGCAAGGGATTGGTTCGCCGAACATCTTGACCGGTGGAATGACCGGTGGACTGTTGAATCGCGAGAAGAGTACAGCGGCACTCTTTGTCGGATTGAAAGAGTGCTCCCGTATGGCATTTGTGTTTAGCTGATTTAACAAGGATTTGTTCGACAATGCGGTGCACTTGGTGAACACAGGAGTGTTTGGCTCGAAAGCCAAACTGCTCATCGGGAAAAAGATTGTTATTCATAGTGAATACTAGTAGGCGGGCATAGATTATGCGCTCATAAAGCTTACCCAAGGATTTGAGAAGACTTATAGGGCGATAAGAAGTGGGATCCTGCTTTGGCTTGCTAGGCTTAGGAATACCAATCACGGTAGCTTCTTTACACTGGTATGGAAATATGTTGTTGGCTAGAGCCGCGTTGAAAATTGCGGTCAAGAGGCAAAGCAGTAGAATTGAGAATTGCTTAAGCACTCGATTGGTAATTCCATCGGGACCTGGGGCTTTTCTGGGAAGTAAGTCCTTGATCAAAGATTCATCACTTCGTCTACGGTAACTGCCGGTAGCGCGTCATTATTTTCGTCCTCCCCATTGACTCGTCGGCGGTACGGACATGTATCGCGGGTAGGGGAATTGCGGCTCTACGTTCGACCTCAGCGTTGACCTCTGCGAGATGGACTGGGTCTACAGGTAGAGTACTTGGAGAACATTGGGTTTCCAGACTATCAGCTAGGCATTCGGCCTTCTCGTCATCGTCAAACGCAGGGCGTTGATTCGGGCGATTGAGAGGGGGCATAGAGGAACAGGTTATGGATTTGAGCTTCTTACAGAGATCCCAAAAGGCCAAATGTGACGGTTTAAGGTCACTCAACATCTCTTACAGCGCGCTGAAGGGATCGCATACGCAAGCGGTTTTCCTCAGTGTGATACGAGTCGTAGGCTTTCGGCGGTCTCTTTGTTCCGTAATGACTCGGCGGCGGTCGGTCGTGGACAAAGGGATTTGGACCCATTGTTCGGTTTATTACTTGCAGGTGCAAGTAACGAACAATGGTCGGCGGGATTTATTTTGTTCGCTGCCTTATCAGGCATTGAACAAAGAACCTGGTTTAACAATACCGAGCCTTTCATCGGGCGACAACGTGAGGTCGCTTTCCCCTGGTTGCGGTATTCCGTACTTCTCACATGGCTCCAGCCAAATTTTTGGATCTCGTGATCTAATAATTTGGCCTGCACGGGAGAAGTAGTCAGACGGCCCCTGGGAGAAAGTTTCCGACATGATTCGCGCAGGACGTTAAATTTACTACCACGAAATTACAGGGCTTCCTCGCGTAGCGTTCCGAGGAGAAGAACCCACAACAAACTCCTCGGCTATCGCTCCTATTTGTTACGTTGCCTAGTCCCCGGGTTGGATGGGCCCAGGGATGTGTGAGTATGTGTAACCCTCCTCGCCGGGTATAAGCGAGGAGGTTTGAGTGCCTATAGGTGAGCCCTAAGCTTGTGTTCCCTTCGCCAATCTCAATGTGCGAAGGGTTCCTATCAGCTTTAGTGTCGAGGATGATAAGGGCCGAAGCCGTCAGCACCCAAACAACACTAAAGAATGGGATGGACAGGGAAATCGAGGGTGGGAATGAGGAGAAAACTAGCGTCGACCCAGGGGAGCCCCCAAGGCCTGTGGTTCTAGTCCCTTCCAATTGATTGCGTTGTCCTGAGGGGACAAAGCTGGGTGAATCGGGTCAACACCCCACTTGGCTTCGTTGGCACGGTTACGTTTCCACCAAGGACCACAACGTGGCTTTTCCCTGAAGGGGCAAAGAGTCTAGAAACAGAAAAACTCAGAGAGATGCTGTCTTGAAAAAGACGCCACCCCTCTGATAAAGTGATTGTCGTAAACGACTGAAACGTACGGCAAGCGTACGTATCCTTGTAAATTGGCGAAGCGCACACGGAACACGTCCACACGCACCGAGACCCAAGATGCAAGTCCCGAAATTGAATGAATGTGAGTATATGACTATGTCATCTAAGTCCACAAAGCAATGCATGCCTTGCGATCCAGATAGGACCTTTTTTTTTAAAGATTACTAGCAGTTTTACAGTCTACTAGTATTCTTGTTAACCCCTCGTGCTAAGCTAAAATGCTTGTGTTACGGGTGGGTTCACGTCGGTAATGCAATGGGTGGGGTTCGAACCGGCGACCTCAAGATCACAAGTCCGACGCCCTAGCCATTGTGCTACGGCCGCTTAAGTATTCCGTATTCAAAGTTCTCTGGAAGGTTCATGTGTATGTTTAAGAACAAAAAGCATTCTAATAAAATTGAAAATGACCTTGCGGAACACACAATGATGCATTTAGGTGCCTCGTCTAAAAATCTTACCAGTTATATTAGCGTCAAAATCATGCACAAAGCTGACTGGGTGTCCGTTATTCAACACAGTGATCTTCTCCACCGCGTCGTTGATGTTGATGTCCAGCTGTTCGCGGAGCAGGTCCAGCAGGTGTTCCGGGTCCTGGTTCAGGAGATTCACCACCTACAACAAAATCAAATGCCGTATGAAAAAATAGCTTAATTATAGTCCTTGATACCATACTTTAAATCCTTTAGATAGCATTAAATTGTCTGACTACTATAGCGGAGCGAGGTAGCGTAGAGACAGACACAGATGGACAACGTAAAAATCTGCCAATAGGATTGCATAAAATCGCCGCACCGCTGCCTCGCTCTTTGATCGTGTGGACATGTGTGGATTAGAATGAGTGCTAAACTCATCAGGTATTTAAAATATTAATTAATTAAGTATACTTAGTTGCTGTAAATTGGTGAAATATCTTCTTTCTACTGAATAAGTGAGCCAAATAACAACCAAATGATTAAAGGGTTCCAAATATTATATACAAGTATTCTTGCACCAGCAAGTTAAATATCAGATGTTATTGTTTAAACAAATTGCTCTCAACGTGGGAATCAAGTTATATACCTGAATGTCGGGAGCAGCGTGGCCTGAGCTCTCAGTAGACTTCCAGCTGAGAGGGATACGACGTTCTTCCAGCATATCCTAAAACACAGAATAATATACTACTGTTAAAACTTAACTGGGTCATTGATGGCGATAGTAAAATAGCTCGAGTATAATGCAATCCAATTTACTACTGCCATAATATGTGGCAGGTAATCAGTAACACTGGACTGCGTCATAAAGACATGACTATGACTTGGATAAAACAATCTTAGGTACTACCAGTACTACTCAGAATTTGTGGTTATAAAAAATATTTCAAATTTGGAAATTTTATAAGTAAATTTAACTTAATACACGTTGTAAACCTTGGAAACTTTTTTTGTTGTCCGGGGGTAAATGCATTTACGCATTCCCACCGCCGCTGCAACATATTCGCGCGCTTGCGGTGGGATATGTGGGACTCGCCCTCTCCATAGCGTGGTATGCTAAACTCATACCACGAGGAGACCCTTCACTACTAAAACCCCCCGGACACTCCTTCGATCCGTTGTTGGCGGGGGCCGGGTACGCATGAGCAATCCGGGCCCCTGACGGCACCCGCGGCCAATATTACCACTTACAGTGGCCCTTTTGAACGTTGGAAACCTTACAGTATCTAATTAAGACATTTTTATAGAAGTCGATAGTTTTAGAATCAGATACAAGCTGTGAACTTGTTATTTGTTACTGATTTATTTCTTATCTATGAACACACGGAATAACAAATTAATATATTAATACATTAAGGCATGACACAAGGGTACCCACTACAGTGAAACCTAGTTAATTGGGATCTCAAGGGACCAAGGATTTTGTATCATTTAAAGAGGTTCTCATTTATCCAGTTTTCCAATTAAACAGGTTTAAAATTTAGTTGCCTCATTTACAGAGGTCAAGATTTGAGATAGTACTGACAACTGACAACAAAGCATGAGCGAAACAAATTCGAATGTTTGTAAACAATTGTGTCCAAACCTGTCCCAACCTGATAGATTGTCTCACTTATAAAGGGAATTGAGCTCCAGAGTCCCAATTATATAGGTAAACATCGAAATCAAATGTCATTTAACCAGGTTCAAAAAGTCTCATTAACATAGGTAATTCCATGAAAAGTGCCGGGACTTCATTGTAGTTCTCAATAATGGAGATTTCTCAATTATCCAGGTCCCACTTAAGCAGGTTTCACTGTAAGGTGTTACGGTTGTTAGCAGAAGAGAATTAAGAATAGTATTTATACTATTCCTATTCTTTTACCTACCCTACCCTACCACTACCCATTATTACCCACGTTTAAACCTTCCCTGTGTTAAAGCGATGATTACTGCCAAATTTCATCAGAATCGATACAGCCATTCTCGAGTTTTAGCGAGACTAACGAACAGCAATTGATGATGATTGTGGGCGTCCTTCGCTCGTCGTGCACCATTATATGTAAGCGCATCCGGCTGTTGTATAGAACTTGCGAGGTCTCCTCATTTTAATTGGGTTAATCCTTTTGTTTCGGCGCATGAATTGATTGGCCCATTGACAAGATATTTTTATTTGCGAACCATAACAGTCAACGTTTATGTAATCATAATTATTGGCCTCCTCCCGAGGGAGGGTATATGCCATAGTCACCACGCTTGGCAGGCGGATTGGTGACCACAGTAATATGTTGTACCACACAAGGAAACGCTGCTGCCCTTTTCTTGATGTACGATTATTATAGATGATGTTATAATTATCGGGACCAACGGCTTAACGTGCTTTCCGAGGGACGGAGGGTAGTCCCTCAACCAATCAGATCCTGAAAGAACTCTTAGAATTTACACAAAGATTTCCTGTCCGCCGTGAGGATCGAACCCACGACCTAAATACCGCGAATATAAAGCGAGCTAAATACCGCTAAGTTCCACCGCCAGCGCGCGAATACGCTGCAGCGCCAGCGGCGGCGGTGGGAATGCGTAAATGACTTTCCCACGAACAAAAAAAAAAAGGCTCGCCCTTAATTACACTGTGATGTAACATAGCTAACGTCACAGTTTTCTGTTAGGTGAAAATGTATCTACAATACGCATAGCTTTCCCGCTGACCGCCTACATGGCTAGCCTTTAGTACATTGTTTAGATCTCGCGTTGCAGTAACTCGATACACAACCTAATGGAGCTGCCAGTTAGCGTTATAAAAGGTGCTCTTTAGCTAACTACACATAATAGATAGAGGGAAAATTCTTTTATCTATGGAATAATCCAATCAGTGCCGTAAATAACCTTTTCTCCACCCTATTAGGAGCAAACCGAAAAATTATAGTCCTGCCTGGTCTAGCCATTGTTGCGCCCCCCAGAGTCGACGCCCTGTGCACCGGTGGCACCGCCATATTTACGGCACTGAATCCAATGTGTTTTTTTTTTTGAACTTAGATGCATCTAAAACCTCCAAAAATATATTTTCTATTTCAATTCCTGTTTTTTTAGCTTCTGTGGGACCAGCCCAAAAGACTATACAGTAAAACAGTCCACTGTTGCTGCCTCGCTGTTCTCAAAATAAATTCTGCATGATATATTTACAGTTTGGCAAAAAAGAGTAGAAAATAATGAAGGCGCCACTGTGTTGTTTGTGTGGCAACCCGTTGCAACCGAATAGCATACAACCTAATCTTGATACTTACAGCTTGGCAAAAAAGTCTAGAACCGGAACTAATCTTTTGTCTGTTGGCAACATTCCCAAAATAATGATATTTCATAATAAACAAAGTTCGCGATTTCGTAGAATTTTTATTTCGACCACCAAACGTTGATTAATAAACGTAAAAAGTGAAAAATAATGAATAAAACCATTCGAAGTGCTGGCAGGGAGGTTATTTATAAGGTGTACAGGCGTTGTCTGGCGGAACATGAGGCCCAAACTATTCTTTCCGATCTTAACAATGTTTGCCAAAGAGTCGCTGATATGACAGGTATGTAAGAGTTTGTTTTGTCGATTTTAGTTAAATCAAGTGTTATTTGATGAATACAAAGCTGTATTAATGTGCTTGCTTGGAATAAGTAGAAATTTGAAAAAATAAACGTCGAGCACATAGGTATATTATGTTTAAATTTTTTCTGCATTACTCTGGTATAGGGTTGCCACACAAACAACACAGTGGCGCCTCCATTATTTTCTACTCTTTTTTGCCAAGCTGTACCTGGTTTTTTTTTAGACATAATATATTTATTCCTATTTTATTTATGTATTATTTTTTCAAATCAATAACTATTGAATTTTTACTTATTGAATTTACCTTTGTTTATTATGAAATGTCATTATTTTGAATGTTGCCAACAGACAAAAAAATAGTTCCGTTTCTAGACTTTTTTGCCAAGCTGTATTGAATTCGCTAAGTGTTATCGACATTTTTATATTCAAGTCATGTGAAACGACACCTACCTCTGAGGCGGTCTTTGTCTATAAACCGGATTCGTCATGATGGAAATGTATTCTTCGTAAAGTCGATAAGGTCACATGGCGTCTTAAGCATTAACTCATTATGCAGCTTCCAAGAGTCTAGTGAAATCGTTGCCTTGTCTTCATGTAAATGCCATTTTGTATAGAAATTCGATTTACAATTATTATCTCAATAAACTATCGCCAAGATTTCGGGTCAGCCTATGTGGTGTAGCGGTACATATCTCGCTTTAAGCGTCGGAGGTCGTGGGTTCGATCCCCAAACCGGTCAAGAAATCTTTGTGTAAATTCTATCTTTCCGGGTTTAGGGACTACCCATCATGCCTCGGAAAGCACGTTAAGCCGTTGGTCCTGACATCATCTGACTATTATATACAAGGAACAGGCAGCATCGTTTCCCAGTGTATTACGACATAATACTGCTGATCACCAATCTGCCTGCCAAGCGTGGTGACTATGGCAAATACCCTCCCTCGGAAGGATGCCCATGTTCATCATCATCAGTAGCCGGTATAACCGGCTAATCATGATGATGATGATGATGAAGATTTCGGGTCGTCACAGAAAGTTAGGTTAACTGTTGATGCATGTTAACGGTATTTATTAATACGTTTCCTGAGCTTATCTTATATATATATATATATATATATATCTTCTATATATATAAAAGAAAGTCGTGTTTGTTACAACACTTATAACTCGAGAACGGCTTGACCGATTGCCATGGTTTTTGATTTGTTGGATTTGTTTCCGTCCCGAATAGCAGAATACATCTTAAAAACAAAAGAAAGTCGTGTTAGTTACTCTATTTATAACTCAAGAACGGCTGAACCGATTTAGCTGAAAATTGGTAGGGAGGTAGCTAAGAACTGGGAGAAGGACATAGGATACTTTTGGGTAGGGGTAGGGTAGGGTAGGGTAGGGTAGGGTAGGGTAGGGTAGGGTAGGGTAGGGTAGGGGTAGGGTAGGGGTAGGGTAGGGGTAGGGTAGGGGTAGGGTAGAGCAGGGGTAGGGGTAGGGTAGGGTAGGGTAGGGTAGGTGTAGGGTAGGGTAGGTGTAGGGTAGGGGTAGGGTAGGGGTAGGGGTAGGGTAGGGGTAGGGTAGGGTAGGGGTAGGGTAGGGGTAGGGTAGGAGTAGGGTAGGGTAGGGGTAGGGTAGGATAGGGCAGGGGTAGGGTAGGGCAGGGGTAGGGTATAATAGTCCACCCGTGCGAAGCCGGGGCGGGCCGCTAGTATTTAATATAGGTGAGGTCACTTTCATAAAAACTAATAAGGATATTCATGATGTCCATTCTTAATGCCTATTGTGAACTATATAATCGCAATAGGAGACATTAAAAAAGTTGTCTTACCTTAGACACAGGGATGGAGCAAAAGCCCTTGTAACGATTGCGGGTCGATACATCATTGGAGGTCTGCTCGAAGATCTGCAGAGTGGTGATGATGCCCATCAGCACGAGGAGGAACAGTGTAGTACTCATGCATAGCAGAGCAGTCGTCGAATAGTGCCGCGGGAGGGAGCCAGACGTCTCGACCTCTATCACTGCCTAGCAATGAAAATATGGAATTGTGTAAATGTAATTCAGCAATGATGCTCCGTAGCGTAGGACAACCTCCGTAGCTTTGCGGTATTTAGCACGCTTTAAATCTCGGAAGTCGTGAGTCCGATCCCCACGCCGGACAGGAAATCCTTGTGTTAATTCTAAGGATTTCGTTCCGGGTCTGGTTGGTTGAGGGACTATCCTCCGTGCCTCGGAAAGCACGTTAATCCGTTGGTCCCGATTGTTTTAACATCATCTATAATAATTGTATATCAAGGAACGGGCAGCAGCGTTTCCTTGTGTGGTACAACATAATACTGCGGTCACCAACCCGCATGCCAATCGTGGTGTCTATGACAAATTCCCTCCCCCTCCCTATACCTACCATACTTCTCGATCATGTCTGAACGGCTAATTGGGCTTATAGGTGAAATATAGTTTGGAATATGCCATGCATTTTCACATTGTTGCATGCAAAATGTTTCCGCAAAGATAAGGTTTCCGTAAGATAGATAAACTAGATACCTAGGTACATTTACGCAACCGCGGCCGAAAGTTGGTGTTTAATAATTCCTATCTAGTCTGCCCTCTCAACACTTAGATTGCAAATAAGCTTTCGATGCCCTCGTAAACCGGACAATCACAGTTACACAAAACACCCTATAAAATCTAACAGTTATATTTTTTTAATCCACCTTAGGGCCCCCAAGATGTCAAAGACGGTCCTGGCCTGACATTATCCTACCTACACTATTGCATTCCCATTAGAAAAAGAAACTATTATATTTGACTGCGTTTCTGTTTGTTTGCGTATAGATATATCACAAGTTTATAGTAGGTAGTTACTGTCTGTATGCTAATGCAATCTGCAGTTATATTACAAGACTTAGAGAAGAACACAAGCTTTACTTCATAAATCCGATATCAGGATTAAAGGGCAAAGTAAGAAAGTTACCTTTACCTTTGCCTTTTAAAATCTATAAAAAAATAAATTAACGAATAACTTTTGAAAATACAAATAAATAATCTAAGAGAATAATAAAACTACTACATAGGTATAATAAATTCATCATAACGATTAATTCAGGTGTTCCAGTGCTCCAGTTATATTTAGAGCACCTATTCAGGTCGCAGTACACTAAAAATCAATACATTGCATTCATGATTTATCTCCTAGTGTCACAGTATAGGATATAATATTATAGCGCGATGGAGGTAGATATATATTTTTTACTATGTGAAAGCAACAATCATTCAATTCTTATATATTACATTCGCTAGTTTTTTTAATAATGCTATACCTAATGAAACAACATTTGGGAAATAATACATTGCCGTTTTTATCGAAAGACTAGTTAATATTTGGTGCGCATACCTACTGCTACGAATAGTTCAAAGACATATTTTAATAATTATACGTACTTCATCACAGCTTTTTTCGTCTAATAATGGAGTCTTCTTAAGAGTAAGACTAGGCTTCATTAAAACCGTCATCGCTTCAAATTTTTGCAACGGTTGGGCGCAAACTATTTATTTTTATTTACTTTACAAGCACTGTTGATTTTACTGCGACTACTGCGGAAGTGCGTAGCAGACTAGCAGAAGAAAATTCATCAATACTTCATGAAGTGTGTGATCAGATCCAAAAATATTATACTATTCTATTTTTTGTAGTTGCAACACTGGTCACTCAAATTTAGTCGATCAACACCTGTTAATCGATTTCGGCAATAGTGATGTTTAATGTTTGCAACATTGAACATATTTTTATCTATGGTCAGTTCCTCAACCGAAAAAAAAAGAACTTCGAGGAAGAAACGGACGATTCGTTTCGTGTTGTAGAATTTTCTGTGTTAAGAGAGGTTAATGAATCAGCAACGATTATAGTGCCGTTAAAACATGTTTGATTAGTTTTACTCGTAATAATTTTATGTTAATCCTTTGTTTCATTGTGTAATTACCACGTTTGAAAGACTGCGAGCACAAAAATAAAATGGCGACTGATCCAGCAAAGAACCGCATGCAGGTTTTCAAGAACACAGGCAAAGATGTCGACGTAAGTACATCAATCTAGTTTACCTTCTCCTAACAAAAAAATAAGCGCACAAAACATATGTTTCCTTACAATGACGACTCGCGTTTGATTTCTTTTAGGAAATGCGCAGGCGGAGAAACGAAGTCACAGTAGAATTGAGAAAAAACAAAAGAGACGAAACACTACAGAAACGTCGTAATGTGCCCATCAGCTACTCAACAGATGAGGAGGAGATCGACAGAACCCTGGCGTCCACGGACCTCAAGGAGCTGGTGATGAACGCGGCTAACGCTGAAGACCCAAAACTGCAACTGGCAGCCGTGCAGCAATGCCGAAAGCTCCTGTCGTCGGACAAGAACCCGCCCATCGACGACCTGATCGTGACCGGCATCCTCCCTATCCTCGTCCAGTGCCTCTCCAGAGCTGATAATCCTACACTGCAATTTGAAACCGCGTGGGCCTTAACAAATATAGCTTCGGGAACATCAGCACAAACAAACAAAGTGGTTCATGCGGGAGCCGTTCCTGTCTTCCTTCAGCTGTTGATGTCGCCTCATGAGAATGTTTGTGAACAAGCAGTCTGGGCTCTCGGTAACATCATTGGAGATGGCCCAGTTCTTAGAGACTATGTCATTGAACTGGGTGTAGTGAAGCCTCTGCTGAGCTTCATCAAGCCTGATATCCCCATCACATTTCTACGTAACGTCACCTGGGTCATTGTGAACCTGTGCAGGAGTAAGGACCCTCCACCACCAGTCAAAACTATTCATGAAATTCTTCCAGCCCTGAATGTACTCATCACACACACTGACACAAATGTAAGTAGGCCTATTAATTGTTTTGTTGTTATTTTATTTTTGATTCATGATGACATGAAATAGTTCAATATCTTATTACTAATCCGAAATTGAGTTCAAACAAAGGTACCTAAGTCACAATGATTTATCATAATTGCTATTTAAAGTTCATTGACCTGAGTGAGATACCTACTAGAAAAAAATAAAATGATCTTTCAAGATTATTTGAAATAAATTCTTTGGCACAATTCTAGACACAACAAGAATGCTGAACATGTTTCTGTAGTAATACAAACAATTTCTTAATTCTTGCCTTACACGCTTGTTTATATTAACAATGGTACAACAATATATTGCCTCATGACTTATATCCTATGATGGCTAATTCCTGTAATCATCATTAATGTGTGAAGCAATAAATACTTTACTAATTACAGAAACTGTAGTAGACAGTAGTATTAATCATTTCGCATAATAATATGGCTACTTTTAGATTTAGTTTTTCAACAACTATCTATTGTTTTGAACACAAAAGAGCGATAAAAATTAGGCTTATTAGTTCTAAATTGTGACTTTTTTCTACATAAATTGCATTCAGCTTATTTAGTTAAACATTTGCTACTAAAAATTCAGATTGAATAGAAATTTGATTTCTGTATTATCATCACAACATGTATTCCCATTTATTGTAATAACACCGTGTTTTGTATCTTCATGTTATCAACCTTTGTTTAACACAAAAAGTTGATATCAATGTTATCTAAAATTGTTTCGAGTCAGTCCAAATACTAAACTTTTTAGAAACAAAGTCATATTCATAAGATTTTGGAATCAATTGTTTATTCAAACCTAACATTCTTACATTAATTAGCAACTATTAAATAATTGTTGTTGTGAAAAGTATCAATGGAGGATCAATTAACATAGTTATAAGAGTCAATTCATCATAGAATATATATGATAAATTGACCAATATACCATGTATGTTACAAATATGTAGTAAGTTTTCGGGACAATGAAAAAGCTATATAATAAATAAATAAATAATAATAAAATATTTATTCAATTATTTTATACACAAAAATATGCAATTTGTATAAGATAGATATAAAGAAAAAGTGCATAAAATTGTCATTGTGCCTAGGTATTACTGTGTTTCAGGCTAGTAGACCTTAGTAATAACTTAAATCATTTTTAAATTTACAAATGTACAAAGATAATTAAAACGTGTGATGAAATAGCGATAAAATTATATAATAAAAAGTCATTATTATTTTACATGTAGTGGCTTCATGGTTTTTACAAAGACACCAGGACCACACTACTTAACTTTACATTATTTTACAGGTTTCTATTTGGCAATGTGTGTTTGAAGTGGCTTGAATCTATTGGTATACTAATGCTCTAGCAAATAGCATCATCATGTTTTAAGCATTAAAAATAACTAACATGGAATTAACACTTGATTGATTGAATGATGAATCACTATATTTATAATATAATATTGTTGTTAGCCAGCAATACAAATTTCCCGTTGCCTAAACAAAGAAATAATAAAACTATGAAACTTATCACCCATGAATATTCATGAAATCATATAGATGACATTAAACTTATGCTAATTAGTTATTAATAAAGCTAACAATTATTACCTAAATGCATGTAAATAACTACCTGGCATATCCAATTTCAGATCTTAGTGGACACAGTTTGGGCCATCAGCTATCTAACAGACGGTGGAAATGAACAAATTCAAATGGTGATTGAATCAGGCATTGTCCCCAAGTTAATCCCTCTGTTGTCTCACAAAGAAGTGAAAGTGCAGACTGCGGCTTTGAGAGCAGTCGGCAACATTGTCACAGGCACAGATGAACAGACACAAGTGGTTCTTAACTGTGATGCTCTCTCACACTTCCCAGCACTGTTATCACACCAGGTATGTAGATGTTTTATATATTTAACCATATCGATAGTTGAGTCTGTTTTTAATCAAAAGGACAGGTCCCTTTCCCTAAGGTGGTTAATCAAATGTACATAAGCCTATGTGTAATGGCATAATTATTTGACAATTGGTGCGGTTAAAAGAACTAATTATAATACATTGTGTGTGAAATAGTGTGACAGAATCTTTTTATTTATAACAGTTGTAGGACATACATAAATTGTTATAAACAAAAAAAACTATCAAGCTAAAAGCTTACTTTTTGTCTAGAATCTGTAAATCAGCTCCTGTTCTGTAGAACTACTGTATGTGAGCTTAATACATTTGAAAAATAACCCACAAGAATAATAACATTCAAAATTAAAACAAGGCATACACATTCTGGGAGTTACTAAAATATGTATATTAATGTTTTTGTTTATGTGCTATACTTAATTACTGAATATAATTCACTTCTATATTCTTCTTTCTAAGGAGATATGGGGATGTGTCAACTCAGACTTAGGACTAAAAAGGATTTGTCTTATTATGAAAATAATAAAAAAAAATATGACTAGATATTTTGACAATATAACTTAAATAATTCAGTCTTTATTGCTTTCAAGTTATATTATTGTTTTAGAACTTTGGTTTCAGTACAACTAATATGTTTATAGATTTGTAGTTAAATGATAGATTGCAAATCCATGAGTCAACAATTTACATTGACATAGAAAATTAGATGCTCAGTACATTGACATGTGTACATTTGTGTGGTCATTGACTGATAACAAACTCTGGCTTTAACCTTCAGTGTTTATTCGCCAATGTCATTGCTTGTCGCACAGTTCTTAATCTTGTGTTATTATTTTTACGATGGCGCTTATTACTAGCATAATCTTAAAATGAAATCTCGAATTTTGGATGATGTTATTCCATTCAATAATAATATTAATATTGTCTAATTTAAGCATCCATATATTTTTCTACATTAGGGGCAGCTGAGATAGATTGGTACATTCAAATGCCGTTTGTTTGAACAGTTACTCTACTATGATTGAAAGTAGGTCATATACCAATAAATTTAAGAATTCTGTACCTAAAAATATAACCATACCTAGTAACTTAGGATACTTCAAATACTTGCTTTACATCAGAACAAAGATATACATAATGTATAGACGAGAATCTTCATCATTTAAGTCAGATATTTTAATGGGGATTTCTTCCTTAACTATGAGGATTAATTTTTGGATGTCGGCCTCTTGCCTATTGTCTGTTCTTGTTGTCCTTGTGTCTCAGTTCCACTTCTCTGTCCTTCCAGTTCTCTGACCTTTTAACTTATGCAACAACAATGGTTGAATTCTCAATATTTATTTTTGACATATTTGTGAGGAGTAAATGACACACAGCTGTTTAGTAGCGAGGTTTATTCTCAACTGACAACTGATATAGAATAGAATAGAATAGAATATGCATTTATTTTTCTCATCACAAAATTTAGTGCATTTGCTTACTTGTATACATTTCATTTGAGTACATTAGGCAGTTTGATATATTTTCTTTATCTACCTATGATGAATTATAATATTCTACCATATTAAATTACCACTAGGTACACTACAAAGTACTGAGTCTTAAAATCTAACAATAAGTAAACATTGAGCTAGTAATTTAGATGCATATAAAACAACCGTTTCTTTATTTAGTATTCAGAATGCAAAATTGAATGTGCATTCTCAATGATACTGACATTCACTTTCCCTAACTTACTGATACATAGTATTAAATTAGTCTTAAAATAGAAATTACATGATAAAAGCTAAACCTGCGTGCGTGTTTTTTCACATCAGTAATAAGGAGTTTCCGATAGCGTCAACCAATCACGGACACATGGAATAGCCCCAATCAGATTTCATTGTTGATCTATACTTCTATAGTCTCCGTAAAATGGACTTGTCGCCATGGTTGGACTATAGATATATATGGTTAATAGATCAACATGGATTGATGCCATCAAGCATCGAGGTATTTTGGTATGGTGTCTTTCAAATCGATGAGCATCGAACGAGGGCATTGAACAGCGATTGGTCGGTGATTCTTTAAGCTAAGTTAAATAGTTGTTTCCTAGACATGGACCGGAAGCCGTCGAGTAGGCTCGGATTGCCAGGGCCACGTTATAGTAGCGTCCATATACCGACAAGGCTCGTCTCGTGTGAACATGGCTTTATATGGTGTGCTACACTTAAGAAGTAGTTACTAGAATGGAGCTTAGAAATTTAATTTACATAAAATTTAAATCTGAATTAGAAAATGTAATATTATTTATCTACTTATACTATAAAAACGTAAATATACCTAACTAAGGTATATTCACGATTTTTTTGAAGTTTATTCGAGCTTCAATACTATATTGTATGTTTGAGAAAATACCCTTATGAGTTCTTATTTGATCCATGGGTGTAATATTTTATTAATAGTACCTTGTTTGGTTTGTCAAAAACCACTATACTATAGCAATCAAAACAGATGTGAATTCCACATTAAAATAAAATTGTTTTGTAGTCTACCTATATGTTAATCCAGCTTATAAACAATTTGTGTCTAACTTTTAGCCGAATCACACATACTTTTGCATTTATAATATTAGTAAAAATATATACGGACAACCTCCGTAGCATGGCGGTATTTGGCTCGCCTTGAATCTCGGAGGTCGTGGGTTCGATCCCTACGCCGGACAGAAAATCTTTGTGTAAATTCTAAGATTGCTTTCCGGGTCTGGTTGGTTGAGGGACTACCCTCCGTGCCTCGGAAAGCACGTTAAGCCGTTGGTCCCAATTGTTATAACATCATCTATAATAATCGTATGTCAAGGAACGGGCAGCAGCGTTTCCTTGTGTGGTACAACATAATACTGCGGTCACCAACCCGCCTGCCAAGCGTGGTGACTATGGCAAATATCTTCCCTCTCGGGAGGAGGCCCATGTTCAGCAGTGGATGTTATACAGGGTGATGATGATGATAATGATGAAAAATATATTATTAGTAATAGATATGCAATGTGTAAATTAAAAGTCATGAGTTGTGCCAACCGCTGTATCAAAGACAAGGTTATTAAAAAAAATGTAATCTTTTTTTTCCAGAAAGAGAAGATCTGCAAAGAGGCTGTGTGGTTCCTATCAAACATAACAGCGGGCAACAAACAGCAAGTGCAGGCGGTGATCGACGCGGGACTACTGCCCAAGATCGTTGAGAACCTCAGCAAGGTGTGTGATTCTATATTTAGATTACTAGTAGTTGCTTTTTATAAAATATATATCTAGAGCTGATAAGCATACGGTCGGATGTGACATAATACCTCGGAAACATTCGTCGTTTGTGTCTATCGTAAATGGACGGTGGTAATGGACGTAATCCATCCGTTTTTATGCTTCTGAGGTCTGGATATCTTAACTCCTGGCAGTGATTATAAAAATATATTTTTTTTATGTAGTTTTAGATAAATTACATTTTTTTACAAATGAATGGTTTATTCGTGACTAGCTTCCCGCACGCGGCTTTTACACGGGTAGCTCCCGTTATTATACATATAAAACTTCCTATTGAATCACTTTATCTATTAGAAAAAAAACAAATCAAAATCCGTTGCCTAGTTTTCAAGATCTAAGCATACATAAGGACAGACAGATAGCGGAAAGCGACTTCGTTTTATACTATGTAGTGACACCAACAAATGGGCTCCTTATTGTATGTTAGTATTGATGTTCGGATTTTATGTTACGTTAATCAAAGGCTATACTTGTACCAATTATTTTATTTAAGCCATTAGAGAGCTTTGTTATGAAAGATTAACACAACCTATATTTGAACAATTCTCGTTGGTACGTGCGTGAGTACTAATGTGTGTCGGACGCTCGCAGGGCGAGTTCCAGACGCAGAAGGAGGCGGCGTGGGCCGTGTCCAACCTCAGCATCAGCGGCACCAAGGAGCAGGTGGCCGCGCTCATCCACTGCGGGGTCATCCCGCCCTTCTGCAAGCTGCTCAGCTGCAAGGACACACAAGTTATCAACGTGAGGCTCACACATGCTTTATAAACCTCTTCACACAGTACAGCGGCATACTTTGTTTTTTAAAGAGACCCTGTGTCTTGAGGGACTACTTTACAAACAGGACAATTCACGGACACAAACTACACCCAGACTCGACAAATATTTGTTGTCGTAGTGGTCTGATGGGAAGCGATCAGTCAACTATTGGGTGATACAGAGAAAAACATTGTAGGTACACTTTCTGTGCTCAATAGTAATGTAACATTACACACATATATTTATAGTACACAAACTTACCTACGATGGTAACCTGGCATTTTTTGGGCATAACATTAAGTGCAAAACCAATCAGAAATTTTTTTAAGACGCCTAAATCTCAATTTACCCTCGCAATTGTTTCAAATAGTATGCATGCAGGTCATCGTCATGACGATATTAAGTTAATTACTCAGATGATTAATGGTTAAAAAAATTATAAAAAGAGAAAACAAGACAGTAGAGACAATGTCACCTTGCCTTAATCCAGCTTCCTGTACTCACAGACTCCTTGAAGCATCACTGATGTGGACAATTGATGCCACTTCTTGAACATATGATGAAAACCTCCAGCAATACACCACACAGAAACCATAACTGACTTTCGTATTAGACAATACAAAGGCATAGATATTAAGGCAGTTATTTTTATAGATATTAGCAGTTGTTCTACCGTACACAGTACAGTCTAAATTCTGATTGAGGAGACTTATCAAATTGTTAGACAGCACAAAATGACTGATGTGAACACAGGACTGTAATGCCTTGAAATATTAATCTTGTGCTTCATTGGATTTTGAAACTTATTGGTTATTGGCATTTATACGGTATTGTACTATCCCCAAAGACTTATAAAACTGGTTCCTTAACAATGACTACTATTATAATTTTCAATTTTCCATGTTCACTCAGGAACTAATTCTTAAACTTAACCAACCTCTTCCATCCAGAAACAACATTTAAAATAATCTTTCCTTATTTTTTTCCAGGTGGTCCTTGACGGCTTAAGCAATATGTTGAAGATGGCCGGCGAGAACGCGGACCAGGTCGCCAACATGATCGAGGAGTGTGGAGGAATCGACAAGATCGAAGCGCTGCAGAGCCACGAGAAGGTCGAGATATACAAGATGGCCTACGATATCATTGAGCAATACTTCGCCGGAGAGGTGCGTACTATAACATCATTTTAATAATACAGTGCAACCTTGATATAAAAAATCGGAAGGCGCTATGTAAATATTTGTTATATCAAGTAATTTGATAAACTGAACTGTGTTATATGGAGGTTAGGTTGTTCTAAGATTTTTGTATCGAGGGTGATTTTTCTCTGACTGATAAGGAAAACCTTTTATGTTTCCGGGCCATTGAAACACTATTTTTAACTATTCAATTTAAGGATGAAATGTGTCGAAACCTGTCGCGGCAATCACATACTGGGCTTAAGGGTCTTATTGATAGGAACATCATATAAAGGTTGTTGAGGTTGAGGCATTTACACTCTTTTTACAATCGAAAATTCGTTATAAAGAGGTTGTTTGCTAAGAAAGTGAGCATTGTTATTTGTATGGACTCTTATCCGCAATTCAAGGGGATTACAAAACATTTGTTTAATCGTTATGATGGGGTTCGTTACATTAAGGTTGCGCTGTAGTGGTAAAACTGACAAATTTTCAGCTCCTTTTCTAAACTTTTGTTGGTCAATCAAATTAAGAATATTGCATTTAAGTTCGTTATAGTCGCATCGAGTATTTGAGTGATTCCATTTGATTTTGCCGTTTATTTATGCAATATAAATGACCTGGCAAGCCAATTCATGGCTAAATTCATTTGTGGAGACCGATGTCAATTGGTGAAAGTCACCGCTGCATCTCTCATTAGTCTGTTTAAGCAGGCATAGGAGAGATGCAGCAGGGACTATTGTCCCTCGACGTTTCTGAGATGAGCTATATTGGGTTTGACTCCACATCGCATAACCATTTGTGTGTGTTACATCACCGTGAATGGCTAAGTCTCGTCAGAAGGATGTAAGTGTTAAACACAAGTTTGTATGTTGTCCCGCAGGAGGAGGACGTGACGGTGGTGCCGGCGGCGGCGGACGGCGCCTTCGCGTTCGAGCACCCCGCCGCGCCGCGCGACGGGTTCAACTTCTAGACGCGCGCGCGTCCGGGCCCCGGTCCTGGGCCCCGGGTCCCGGGCCCCCTCGGCGATGTGATACGACTCTATTGTGATGTTTCTATTTTCATCTTTGTTTTCGATTAGTGCGCGCGGTGACGGACGATGGACAGAGGTCCGCTCGGGCCGCTCACCGGTCGGATCGATGCTTTTGATATAACATAGTATTTATGTTTCGATTTTAACTCCGTTGATGTAAGACGATAGTGGACTCGCTCGCGGCGGCTACCGGCCGACCCGCCGATATGAATTATGTTGACTTCGACCCGTTTGTATTGTATCTATATACCAATAAATTCTGTCCAATATTATCGAATGGCTTTTATTGATGAACACGTTACATTCAATTTGAATATATAGAAGGCAAAGATTCTTGATGGACGACGCGTTTGTAACCTTCGTACTCGTATTGTTTCTGGAAAAGAAAGAAAATGTTATATAAAAAAGAAAATTATATTTCTGGACGAATTTTTGTAGTTTATTTATAGTTTCATTTTTACCTGTCATTAATTTTCTTGTTCATTCTACCTTCACTTGGAAATCTCCGCTGATAGTGATGGCAGAACTAATTTCTTTATTATACTAGATGACATTTTTGTCTTGATAATAATATGGTGTGTTGTGTAAGTGGAAAAGAATCTACAGACACAGTATTTGTGGACTAGTATGTCGGTTTAAGAGTTACGATAATCCAATGAATGACTTTTAAGAAATACACCCTACTGTATGCCCTTGTATAATAATGAAATAGGTGCCTATATAATACCACCTCCACTTGCTACGATCCCTACACACATCTTTCGCTTCATTCACTCTCATAACATTCATCATACAAGCACGTCGGTTTAGGGTGGATCTTATTTGACCTTTTGTGAGGATGATCCGATTTGGTCAGAGAACGTTCGTCAAGGTCTGCCCCTTCCGACTGTGCCACTCACACTTGCCATGTATATCTGTTTTGTCAATCTTTCTTCATCCATTCTTTCCACTTAGTTTCTACTTAGTACCTAAAGCTTACAGTTGTAAATTACGGTTGTCTAAGTCTTAGACTTAGACAATACCACAACATTATATACAATGAAAGTATGAGACTTTCATTGTATATAATACCGCAATAAATCGCGAATCAATGAAAAATGCGAGCGAAATAGCATAACTACTTACTTAGATACGCTTTTCTGCTTTTACTGCATTTGTTACCTAGTAGTAGTGTTGCCAGGTCCGATTTGTTATAAATCGGTACATGAGGTCAAAAAAAAATGATTTGTACACCATTTCATGACACAATTGGTAATTTTAGTTACCAAATAATAAAGTTTGTTATGATATCAAGCACCTAATGCTGCGATAGAATGACATTTCGACTGACAAGGTGTACGTCCACGCCAAGGCCGGGTTTTTACCGGCTTCATTGTGTTACTCGCAGTGTTCAGTCTTTACTATTTATTTGGTATGAGGTACTACGTAAGATGTTTGGAAATTCCAATACAGCAATTGCAATATTGACAGGTAAAAGTATGGAAGGTGCTTACTTTGCGAAGCTCGCAAGCGTAGCACTTGACGTTGGAGTAACTCTCCACACTGGTGGCGGGCGCCAGCGAGCGCGCCGTCAGTTTGCTGTTCAGAGACTCCACGTCGTAGAACAAACCCACTTTTTGCTGGAAACTGTAGGCAATCAAATATTGTTTTATTTCACTGCCGATGACCATAAACTAAAATGCCTGACTATGGCAGCACGTAGTGCAGAAAGTTAAAAAGTCAAGCAGTCAGAAATTTGTTGTACCTACACATTATGAAATAAAAAGATGCTCTGATGCCCCCAGGATAGTACAGAAACAATATAAATTAATATTATTTAATTAGCAAAATTGAAGTCCGGACAGGCAACTAAAAATAAATTGAGAAAATTTCTAATCTAACGAAGGATTCGTGAGGTTGTATATACCTATTCAAGTTTTACTAATAAATAAAGCATTAACGTATGTACTCACTTCGGCAGTGGTTTCGCCCAGTGGTTGTCAAGTCGATTGACTTTCATGATGTCGCTGAGGCGTTGCAACATGCTGAAGTTGTCGCTCTGAATTTTGTTCTTCCTGTCGAGTTCTCGTTGGTTCTTCTTCAGCTTAAGAGCCACGTGGGGCCTCGCTGTCGGAGCGCGGTCATCAATGGCCGGCAGTGCGGACCGCACCTTGTTTAGTTAAAAATTGTATGTTACCGGAAAATAATACCAATCGCAGGTTGATCAACTCTGTTATACTCATATTGTTAAATTTCGTTGCCAGTTTCAGTGAACGCGCATAATTATTTACCTAATTGTTATGACACTTGACCTAACCTAACCAAACGACACTATGCTACTGTTGTTACAAAACAACCTTTAACGTCTGTTGAGGCCCAGGTGGAAAGAAATAGTGGACTGTATATATAATAGATTTATTACCGGTAGCAACTATCTAATTATTTAAAATATAAGTACTAATAGTGTTGCACGCGGTCGGAACGGACGATTCTCTCTTCATTTGTTTTTCATAACTTCTTTTTAATTTTCGTTTCGCGCGCTTTTCGGTTGGCTCTATGGCCTATGGTTTGTGTTTCTTTTTAAAATTTGGTTTATTATTAGTTTTTAAATGTGTTCATGGTTTTTGCATTAACAACTTCAATAAGTCCTGTTGAACCCCAATGGGGTACGTTATTTATTTTTAACTACCGTGAAACCTGCTTACTTTGCCACTTTTTCACGTGTCAATAAGTTTAATTCGATTAAAAAAAATATAATTATATGAAAACATAAAGAGTAACTTACTCCTAGACATATAAAATTTCATGAAAATGTATATTATTACCAAATATCTATTTTATTTTTGTAAATTAAAATATTATAAGTATAAAAACAAATATGGCAAAGTCAGCTGTCACTTCGGGTAAATTTGCCATTATGAAATTAACCCTTTGACCGCCAATGACGCTTCAAAGCGTTAATTACGATTTCACTCCAGACGCCGACGACTCTTTAAAGCGTCAATTTTTAGCCTTATGTTTGACATTAAAATACACAGTAATTTAATTGTTTCTCTCTCTCTCTTAAAAAAAGTAATAAACACTATTTTACGTAGTAATCATAAATAAACTCAATATATCACGTTTTGCAATAATTATATTGTAAGAAGTGGGCACATCACTACAGTTTTATGCGAGAAATTATAGCAAAAATAGGCGTGGCGCTGGTGGTCAGGTTTTTAAGATTGAGCGTGGCGGTCAAAGGGTTAAAAATGATTTTTTGGAGTTTATGAGGTTAAAAAGTAATATATTTGCACTCTTCCTTTATCCCGTAAAATAAAAGTGAAAACTTTATATTATTTAGCTCTGGTAATTTTACTCTCTAAGAAGGTGGCAAAATCACCAACCTTTCCAAAATATTTCATAGTAAAACGAAGTTAGGGTTAGGGTTGTCAAATAAAAATTTTGACATAGTAGGATATAAAAATTTAATAAAGGTAAAAAAACATAATCAATTTTAATGAGATCAACACGTTATTATTCGTTGTGAATAGATATTTATTAATATAGGCTAAGTAGGTAGGTACCTGTCTACCATCATATTTAACCTCAAATTAGTTTCTTAACTTGAACTGTTTTACATAACGAAACAAAAAAGTATATAAATTAACTATTTACCACGTAGCAATGTTTAAGTTTCAAAATTTGAGATTAATAAAATTCGACCACCGGCAGGATTCGAACCTGCATCTTTGGGTAAAGCCCCCTGGGAATCCTGCCGGTGGTCGAATTTTATTAATCTCAAATTTTGAAATATAGTATAAGGTAATCTTTTCCATAAAGAGTTCAAAACATTTAAGTAATGTTTAAGTTATTAAGAAAAAGCAACATGTCCACAATCAAACACAACAAACAAAACATCGAACATAACTTAGCATAATCAGTCTCTAATGTTCCCATGGCAGTCAGAGATATAAATATGTACCTATAACAAATCAACGACCTAGTAAATTATTCGTATAGGAAATTTGAATTCCTAACCTAACAATATAAAATATTAAAAAATAATAATAGAAAGCTTAAACCTTATTAATGAACTTATAATTATAAAAAACTGTTGTACCTTAGTACTGCACATTGTATATCGGTACCAAGTTATTCATTGGACATTGTATTTAGAAAAGTCAATGTTGTCAAATTTGAATTTCCCTCGACGACCCTCTTGAGGGTTAGTCAATACCAGCTCCACATCTGAGTCTAGTATAAAACTAATGTCATTCACGTCTGGCCAGTAAAAAAGTTCCCCCTTCCTTCTCATAAATTTGACAAGCATTCCGGAACCTTCAGTTAGTTCTAAAAGTTTGCCTACATAAAACTTATTTATTTTTAGTCCACGAAATTTAACTAGGAGGAAACTTCCAATTTGATGCATTAAGGTTAAGGTATCATTTTTTTTTTGTTTTTTCTATGTTGTTATGTACAGTATCATCCTCTACATCACTTGGTCCTGATTCAGAAATGAATGGTCCTTCATCTGAAGAATCTCTTAAAGAATAATCATCATCGCTTTCATCGGTTTCTTCTTCGGTTTCTTGAACTAATTTTCTTTTTCTATTACAAGCTAAAGGCAAGTGAAACATTTCTGCAGAGGTGGATGGTACTGGCTTATTATAATCAATAAATTCTGATGGTTCTGAGCCAATTTCAAGTTTTTTATCAGGCAGTTTACACAGATTAAGTGATGAAAATATATTGTGAGTTTTATCTATTTTGTGCAATTTAAGATTACTTTTATCCAAATAGAAAGCGCAATTCAGTGGACTATACTTGATTTCAGATAATATTGTAACTTTTCCACCTGACTTTAAAGTAGATTCAGTGTAGATGTTGTAGCGGCAGTTTCATTTTCAGACGCAAAGCAAGGATGATAAGTTTCTGTTTCAGGTCCTGGTGAAGGTAACAATGCAGGAGTAATTTCATTTTCAGGTGTACACCTACGATGCATCGTTTCCGATTCGGGTTCTGGTGTACACATCAAAACCATAGGCATTTCAGGTTCAGTTGTACATTTTTGATTTTCCTTGAGTACCGTCTTAGTTGAAAGTTTTTTAGCATTACTTCTTTTATTCAACATAACAGTTCTATTTCTTCTGAAGAAACCGAAGCACCGGGTGTAATGTTGACTTTTTTATTTTTTATTTTCCTAATAGGATTTACTGATCGGGTTTCTTTTAAATAGTCTAGAAGCGCATTGTCAACGGTATATTTAGTTTCTTGTTCGTAGTCAGGAAGTTTCCTTAATATTTTATGAGGGTTAAAAGGTACTATCCCGGTAGCCCTAAATCCAGAGATGATATTTTCCTTACTGGTTATCTCTATTGCCTGTATTAAAGATTTAAGCAACACTGGAAAATGAGATTTATTGAGTTGCGTTTCTGACGGATTCTCATGTTTATAGGTGGTTAAAATTTTGCGCCATTGCTTTTTCAGCGGGCCGAAAAATGCGACATCCAAGGGCTGCGAAATGTGAGTGGAATTAGGTGGCAAAAATGCGAACCTTATATTTGTTTCTTCGCAAAGACGTATTATATTAATGTTTAAATGGCTTGAAAGGTTGTCGCCAATTATTAATTTCGGCCCTTCAAGCTTTTCAGCCCATGGTATGACAATTTTCTGAAACCAATCTTCGAACACAGTGGCATCAAACCAGCCAGATTTTGTCCGATTATATCGGGCATCGTTCGGTCCATTTTGACACCACGAGGTCCACAAATGCTCTGCCTTAAAAACAGTATAAGTAGGCAAGAGTGTTCCATCTGCCGCCGCTGCGAACATTATTGAGATATTACCTTTGGTGTGATTGAGTACTCTTTCAGGATACTTTACTTCGCGCTTGAAGATGCACTTGGACGATCCAGGATTATCCGATAGGTTGGTTTCATCGTAATTGAGTATATTACTTTTGGGTATGTCTTGTAAAGTATTTCTTAAATTATCGAAATAAATGTTAAATTCATCTGTCGTTTTTGCAGCGCGAACCCTTTTTATATTTTGTGCAGCTCTTATTGTTAATTTATCTTTGTGTCGGACCAGAATTTTTTTTATCCACCTCTTTCCTGGCGGTTTATTATTAAAAATATGTTCTCTTTTGTTACCTTTAAGATAGTTGAACACAACGAGACTTAGATCGAAACGAGTTAGAGGAGCTCCAAAATCACCTGCTGCTCTCAAGACATTAACAATATTTTGTTCTTCTGATTCAGAAAGTCTTTGCTGTCCGCCTGGCTTCCTACTATGCTTATTTTTCACTTTATTGTCTATAGTTCTGCGTGGTATGTGGAATCGTTTTTCAGCTTCAAGGGATGAAATTTCTTTTCTGCTAACTAAGTCCACAGCAACTTCTAACATTTCTGTGGAATATTCCTTATATGCTCGGTTTCCTAACAAAGGTCGGCGGCGTCGTTTTTCCATCTTCTAAAAAAGGAAAACAAAATGTTTATTTAGTCAATATTTTGTACGCAAAGTACTCATGAAATTAACCTAAAGGTAAAATGGGTAGCAACTACAACAATGTTAAACAGTGTCTAGTCAAATGATTTTGGACCATTTATGGAACTTGTGAATGTCAAAAGAAGTAATAACCACGATCTAAACTATTATTTCCAATGGAAACAACATTTAGATATAAAAGGAAATAAAAAAAATGTTATGGAAAGTATTGTAAAATTGCAACGCTATACAGTAATTGCGCAAATAACTAAATCTTGAATAAATAATAAAAATAAAAAGCCTTTTATTTCCTTAATACTAATTACATACGACGCTTATTGCTAATTACATATAACTTTTTCCTTATACCTAATTGTTAGACTATCAAAATTGCTTTAAGTTACTAATTTACAGTAATTATTTGTTGACTGTTTATATTATACATAATTTAGTAATATTAAGGAACCCCTCTCAGGTAAAGGCCTCTCCCAAAGACATCCACTTATCGCGATCTTGAGCGATGCTTAACCATTGTGGACCAGTAACCTTTTTTATTTCATCTTCCCAACGTGCGTGTGGTCTTCCTCTGTGTCGTTTGCCCAGAGGGCCTTTCCACTTGGTGACTGTTATGGTCCATCGCTGGTCTTTAAGTCTGGCTACGTGTCCAGCCCATTTCCATTTCAATTTTTGTGCTTGAGTAAGAGCGTCTATTGCTTTGGTCTTAGATCGTATGGTAGCGTGTTTTATTTTGTCGATTTTTTCAAGTTTAACATACTGCGCTCCATTCCCCTTTGGCATGTAGTTATTTTACTTTTTATGGTGTTGGTAAATGTCCATGTTTGGCATGCGTAAGTCAAGCAAGGAATAAGACATGAGTCCATAACTTTCTTTTTTAATTCTATTGGCAGCCCACTTTTAAACACTTCTTTGTAGCTCCAGTATTTATTCCACGTATTTTTTACTCTTCTTTCTACTTCTAAGACATTGCTATTACTGTTAAAACCTATTTGTTTCCCTAAATAAATGTAATTTTCTACGTATTCCAAGTTTTCATTATCCATTTTTATAGTTATTTTTTTGTGATTTGTCATTGTTTTTGTTTTTAATATATTTATTTCGAGTCCCACATCTCGGCTAGCTTTTCTTAAATCCGTGATCATGTTTTGTAACTGGGAGCTGGTTTCGGAGAGCACAACTAAGTCGTCTGCGAACCGTAGATGACTTAGATATTTATTTTTGATAAATAAACCTTCTTTCTTCCAGTTAAGTTTTGTAATTAAACTCTCCAGTACAGCAATGAAAAGCTTTGGTGATATAGGGTCGCCCTGTCTTACTCCCCTTTGGTTGGTGTTGTTCTATTGTAGGGCTTATTCTGCGATTTATAATCATAGAGAATAACTTGTAAATTGTGGGTAACAGACTTATAGGCCTGTAATTGCCAATATCCTTTGGGTCTCCTTTTTTATAGAGTAGGATAATATCGGATTGCGACCATTGGATAGGTGTTTCACAGGTTTCAATTATCAAGTTAAACAGTGTTGTTAGAGGGCTGGCTAATATGATGTACGCTTCTTTAATGGCATCGGTGGTGATATTATCCGAACCTGGGTTCTTGTCGGATTTTAGTTGTTTTATTGTCTCTACTATTTCTTCGCAATTTATTGGTTCAATGAACTGTTCTTCTCTTACCATGGAATTTGGTGTGGAATAATTTATTTCGCTTTGGGTAGATTTTTTGTAGCGCTGTATAAATTACAGTAAAAATCAGTTGCAACGTTGATAATACTGTTTCGGCTGTAATTTATTTTTCCAGATTCCTTTAGACCTTCGATCCATGGCTTATTATTTTGTAGTTTTCTATATCCTTTTTTCAAGCTTCCTTTTTGTTGTAAGTATTTTTTAATAGTTATTATTCTATGTGCCTTGTAGTCTCTTTTTATATATCTACTTATTAATTTATATAACGCTTTAAGTTCGTTTTTCATAGCACGAGTTTTGTTATTACTTTTTTGTAGTTCCTGTCTTCTTTTTATTAGTTTTTTTGTAGACTCTCCAAGTATACTTCTGCTGTTAGTAGACTTATCATCTTGTTTTGCCATGTGTAAGCTGTTTTTGATAATTTTTATTAGTCTATCGTGATATTCTTGTACTGTTTCGTTAGGACTAGGGTAATGTACAGCACTTAAATGGTTTTGTAGTGTCTCTTTGTACAGTGAGATTTCCTTTTCATTTTTGAGCGTACTCGTTTGGAGGTTAGTATATTTGGCTCTACATTTTACTGGTTGGTTTAGTGTTAAAGTCGCTCTTAATGGACGGTGATCAGATGGATAATTTATGTTAAGAGTTTCTATGTTTTGGATCATCCGTGGTTTACTGGACAGTATAAAGTCTATTTCGTTTTTATACTGTCCATTTGGGGAGCACCATGTCCATCTTTTTTTGAACTTTTTCTTGTAAAAGGTGTTCATGATTGACAATTTGTTTTCTATAGCGAAGTCTATGAGTTTTTGTCCTCTATCATTTCTTTTCCCATAGCCGTATTGTTTCATTATAATGTGTTCATTTTTTTCGGGATTCCCGATTTTTGCATTGAAATCTCCCATCAATATGAAGTCTTTATTTACTAATTCCATAGCTTTAAAGATATAGTTGTAAAACATAATGATCTCTTCTTCACTGGCAGCCTCAGTTGGAGCGTACACTTGTATGACAGATATTTTTTTAGTATCTGATAATTTTAGATTCAGTACTGCAACTCTTTCTGATAATCCAATGTAGCTTTCTATATTTTGTTTTAGGTATTTTTTTACTATGAAACCAACACCGTACTTGCCTGGTGATTCTCCCGTATAGCATAGGATAAAGTCTTCATATTCCAAAATTTCGTTACCAAGGCGGCGCGCCTCTGATATACCCATGATATCGTATTTGATGTTTGATAGAGCTTCCTTTAGCTCGATCAAACGTTCGTGCGTGGAAAGAGTTCTAACGTTATATGTTACTATGTAAAGTTGGTTTTTATTGCTGTGTTTGGGCTGTGGTGTAGATATCGTCTTTGGAAGGTTTTGGTCGTAATCTTCCTCGGTGACCGACCGGCTTGGAAGATGTGTTATACTTTTTAATGGTTTATTTTTAATAAAATTATATGAGAGGGGTTCTGTTAGTTGTTATAAAATATTGCTATAATTATTTTCTTCTCCTTGTTTTTTATTATTTACTGTTACAAAATTGAGTATGCCTGGTTTTGCCATCCCTTCTGTAAAACTGGCTGATCTCTGTGGTGTAGCGCGTAATGAGGTCGTTTTGTTTTTCTTAGCAACTTGAGCTGTATGGGGAATAATGTCGTCAGAGTTTGTATTTGTATTTATTTGTGGTGAAATAGAGAGGTTCCTCTTCCTGTTGTCTTGTGTTGTATGATTTTCGGATTTTTTCTCAATAATTACAAGTTTGTCGTATTTAATTACGGCTTTATTCCCTCTCTCCTTTTCAAGTTTTACTTGTTCTTGCAGCATTTTCCGCTTTTCCAATATGTACTGGGGATAGTCCTCTTTTACGTAATAGCCAGTATCGTTTATTTTCCTTTTTGCTTTATAATAATGATTTTTGTGCCTAAAGTACTGAACGTTACAATAATTGGACGGGGTTTTTCAGATCTTTTACCTATCCTTCTAGCTTCTTGGATATCCGCGTTGTTTATTTTTATGGAGAAGTATTTGTTTATAAAGGATATAAGATTCTTCTCTAGATTTGAATACGAGTTTTCGTTTTCCTCGATACCAAAGAAAACAATATTTCTCACTCTCGCTTGTTTTTCCAAAAACTAAATCACTTCACATTAAAATTTAATTCTAACTGACGCAAAATAAAAAAATACTTTTTAAATTACCCGTCACCCTGTATACCTTTTTTTAAACAACCTTCATACACATGCACTGTGTATTTAATATCTGGGTACCTACCTACTTATATTATAAGTAGGTACTTACAACGACAATTTAATTAAAATATTCATAAGAAATTTTGTGACAGCCCTAACCTCCAACAAAACATGGCAAATTCACCATCACGGACGGTGTGATTGGGGTTGTTGAATTTACCAACACCAATTGCGAACTACAGGTAGCTTGCAGCACAGTAAATCAGCTTTTATTTAGCTAAAGAACATTATGCTAAAGAACATAATATCAAAAAAGTACTTACGTAGGCAATGCTTTTCCCGTTTGTTTTTGTAGAAGTTCCGGAGCACTAAGTTTTACGCCACCAACATTCGAAAAAAGTAACCGCTGAAAATTACATCTCAAAAACAAGCTGGGTTGCCACAACTCATTCGGTGTTGCCATTTAACTAATAAATTTTATTATAAAGGCATAAATACATGACAAAAAACTATTATTAAGATGTAACTACACTTTTTCCCTCAAAAGTTGGCTATGGCAAATTCGGCAACCGTTGGCAAAGTTAGCAGGTTTTACGGTACCCGAAACCTCTTTAATTTATCAACTAAATGGAAAGTTAATCAACTATCTAGTAAGTTGAACAATTAATAGTTAGTTGATCAACTTACGATTCTTATTATTTTTCGGTGACATATCTATCAGCAATCGGGTGTTTTGTAATACTAACTGTACATAGTTAAGTATTCAGTAACAATAGTGGCATACCTACATAGTTAACTCTTGTAAAGGTTTATTCACATTATAACATTGCAAAATTTGGAATTAATGAATTACATACACGAGAGTATTTTCATTAAATATAATCTCGATGTGCAGTTTTTCACCAATCTCTCAAATTATACTACCTATGTAAGATTTTATTAGACGGGTGTGACCCATCACTACCTCAAACTTCAATAACCTTATATCAAAGGCATAAGTAGCAATAACCAGAACCTAAAGAGATTTGAATAGTAACTACCTAGCGTTGCGAGCCTAATCGGGCCCCGTTGAAGAGACCTCCCGTTTGAATGACTCCCTTTCCTAGCCCTTTGTGGCCCGGAGCCCGGGGCCCAGCATCGCTGATAAAATGGTAGCAACGCCCCTGCTTTCAATGTAATACTGGTCGTCCAGAGTGACCACAGAGTAAAGTAGATACTTCTTTCTTTATGTTTGCATCATTAAGTTTCTGTTACTTAATATAACTAATAGGTTACGTTCTCACAAATTCGCAGCTATCCTAAATCGCCAATCATATATAATAGCCTAAAGGTCAATTTAATTCAGGCTGTCTGGCTATTCGATTAATTATGTATGTGAATTGAATAGTAATACTCACTTTAGATCGATGATCTTTGAACCTGCGATCTTCCCACGGCTGAATCAATAGTTTATCTCTGCGTGATAACATTTTATAGTAAAAAAATAGACTGAAGTAAGCAACAGCCTAACTCGTGATCTTGTTTTGTTATTATATTGTCTGTATAATCGATATAAGGCAAGTTGCCATGGATATCATTTTGTATAGGTACTTTTCAGACGTAGCGATGCAAGTGTTCTATTTATTGCCCTTCGTCCACTTTAGTAACTAAACTTACGTAACCAGTTACAAGAGACGATTTTACTTTCGCTGTTTGGTAACTAGTTGTGAGAGAAGATTCAAAAACAATATGAGCAAGTAGTGTGTGAACTTAAGGATAGCGGTGCACATTTAATTTGGCATCTGCCCACATTTGGCAGGGTTAAGAGCGGTTTGTATAATGCTCGAAACAAACATTTGAATGTGGTCAAACTTTACTATCAACGGCCAGAAGATGTAGAAATTCCCAAAAAATTTGAGAACTTTTTATTGGCTGACTACAGAGATGATATAAGATGTTTAGTTTTGTGCCATCCTGAGATCTATAGACATGTTACTTAGTAATTTTGATTTTTTTTTACTAGTTGTTACGTTTAAGGTATGTCCACCTCCATTCAATCAATTATATAGCATTCACGGCTACAATACTATTACCAAAAAAATAGTACCATTGTTCTATGCCTTCCTCCAAGACGAAAAACCTATGTGACATAATCAAAGCTGAATACCCTTCCTGGAAACCATCGAAAATGCTAGTCAATTTTGAAAAATCAGCTATAAACGACATCCAGGAAGCATATCCAGATACACATATAAAAGGTTGTTATTACCACTTCAGTCGCAGCCTTTAAAAAAGCGAAACAGCTAGGAATCAAGAGTTCAGAGGCGGCGGCGGTTGTGCGATGTGCAGGTTTGGCAAGATTGCCTTCAAAATATATTAGCTCTGGTTACAGTTATGCCATGAAGAGATCGCCCAAAACTGATCCAATAACAAAATTTTACTCATACTTCGATCGTTATTGGCTGCAAGATGTAAATTTTATCAAGATCTGGTGTTGTGAAGGGAAAGAGTTAAGAAGTAATAACCATTTGGAAGGATGGCATTCTAGAATTAATCGTTGTGTGGGAAATAAAACCCCATCCCTCGCTAAAGTGTTGGACATTCTATTGAAGGAAACAAAAATTAAATCAATTATTTCAAATTCGGCAGCAAAACAACAATTATGATAAAATTGACACCGAAATAAATGAGTTGCATTTATGCTCTATAAATAAAAAATAAATAAATTACAGTCGGACATTGTTTGGAGCTAATTGCTCTTTAATGATTTAAATTAAAAGTAGAGTAGAGTAAAATGCTAATGTTTTATTTTTGAATAAATGTTTAAATATAAAATGTTTGCAATTGTAGGTACATAAAAAGTAGAGATGGGCCGATTATAGTATTTGCCGACTAACCGACTAGCCGACTAATCGGTTTTCAAAATGCCGATTAGTCGGCCGACTGCACCGGTAGCTCAGTGGTTACGGAAGTTGCTTCTGAGACCTGGTGTTCTGGGTTCGATTCCCACCCGGGACAATTATTTGTGTGAACCACAAATAGTTGTTCTGAGTCTGGGTGTTCTTTGTGTCCGTGAAATGAATGTTTGTAAAGTCCCCCGCGACACAGGGATTTATTTCTCTAGTGCGGGAGTTGTCTTTTAAAAAACAAAAACAAAACAAAGACTATGCCGATTAGTCGGCCGACTAATGCCGATCATTCTAATACCTACTTGTCAGAGGTGTTCGGGCGTTCTACATATTTAACCTTATTGGTTTTTAAATATGGTTTAAGACTGTAACTTTAAATTTAAAATATACATACAACTATTTATATGTATATAATTATTTATCTGACTTAATGAATACTTACTTTTACTTACCATTGCTATGTTATTTGGTTATGTATGTGCCATATTTCGTTGATTAATTATGTTAATTTAGCTTAATTACTGACTGATTAATACGTTCCTATGTTGTAAAGACTGTAACTTTAGATACCTAACTACTCTAAGTAAAGTTTAGAAATTATAAAACAAGTACAAATTATTTGTTTTATTTCATTTGTTATGCGCCGATTATAATCGGCATATTTTGCCGAATAGTCGCCGACTAGCCGCCGACTACAAACGTTGCCGAATAGTCGGCTTTCCCGACTAGTTGGCCCATCTCTAATAAAAAGCAGTAGGATAGATCCTCGGAATAAAACTTTTCGTCCTACAAAAAAAGTCTAGAAAAAAAATTCTCTCACAACTAGTAACCAAACAGCGAAAGAAAATTATTCTCTTGTAAGGTTACGTAAGTTTAGTTACCAAAGTGGACGAAGGGATTAATTGGTTGGTTAAACGTTCCGTGGTTTTGCGTTTTGAACCCACCCAGTCTATGTAAAAATGGAAATTATATTAAAACTTAACAATATAAAAGATGGATAATAAGTATCTACGCTGGAAGTAAATGAAACGTGGTATATAACGTGAAATTGAATGCCGACTGACCAGGCACTGTTTCTCTGGTACCAAAACGTTTTTCATGCCCCATATTTGTATTCACAACATATTGTGTTTTATATTCTGAAGCTAGGGATTCATTTTCATCATCAGCCCGTATAACGTCCACTGCTGAACATGGGCCTCCTCCCGAGGAAGGGTATTTGCCTTAGTCACCACGCTTGGCAGGCGGGTTGGTGACCGCAGTATTATGTTGTACCACACAAGGAAACGCTGCGGCCCGTTCCTTGATTTACGATTATTATAGATGATGTTATAACAATCGGGACCAACGGCTTAACGTGCTTTCCGAGGCACGGAGGGTAGTCCCTCAACCAACCAGACCCGGAAAAGATTTCATGTCCGGTGTGGGGATCGAACCCACGACCTCCGAGATTCAAGTCGAGCCAAATACCGCTACGCTACGGAGGTTGTCGTAGCTAGCTAGGCTAGGGATTAGTAAAGGATAATGAAATATTACTGGATTCCATGTCAGGTTAAGGTATAATGAGTTGGAATAAAACTACAAATCGCAAATTAATAAATAAATTATTGTTAAATATTACATACTGCTTACATTGGCTCGTTACATCGGATAATATACATTCACGAAATACAAACACAAGTCCACAATAAAATTACAAAATAATATACTTTGAGCAATATAAAAATAAAAAACCGAATCACTATAATCTATGCCTAGTTTACACTATGAAAACATTTGATACAGTAATGTAGTATAGTCGCTTTTTGAAAAAAAACTGGTAGGTCGGTACTTGAGTACCCGTTAAATGTTAAAAAAGATATCGCAAGTGTTTATTATAAAAAGCGTAGGAATGTTAAGGCAGCTTCCATTCCTATCTAAGTTTTGGCAATGTTTACATGTTTAAGTAAAGCTTGTTAATATTTAGTGCACTAGTCTTGTTTCACTTTAACATAACACCGTCCATTTTTCCGTCATTCCAGGTTATAAATATACAAATCTGACACTCAAATGTTTGATTTCACATTTTTTATATTAAATTTAGTAAACAATTCAATATGTCCGCCTCAGTACTCTCTACCACGTGCTCCCTATGAGCTACATCATTTTGTGCTGCTTACAATAATTGCAAATTTCAATTCTTCACTCTCGAGGAAGACTTGTTATATACGGATATTTAATATTAGGTACGTTTTCTTTCAAACAAACACGCGGTCAGCCGAATAATATTCAACTTCATGTAAAAAATCCACAAAACTGCAGCGGCCATACATTTTGCTATTTTTATTTTTTTTCACTAATAAATCTCTACATTGAGTTTGCCTCGCATTTAATATCTAATTATATTATTGAGTATAAAACGTATTAAATACATCAAAAAGATCTAGTAACTTACGATCTGTGATTTGAGATATAACTTGGGTCATATTTTATTTTAAATGCGCATTTATTGACTCAAAGCTGGTAATATAATCACTTTAAAAGAATAAGGACGGATGCACTATTATCTTCAGAAGCATTTGGTCGTAAGTACCAGTTTACAATAAAGACACATACGACGAATGTTTCTGACGTATAATGGCACATCCAACCTTATGCTTTTGAGCTCAAGATCAATGATAACACATAACAATGTGTTCGAGCCACAATTCGACAATACTCATAGTATTATAATTTAATAGGAATGATATCGATTCAATTTATTTGGGCATAACATGTTTTTCTACTACCAGCACGAACCAAGAATAGGAACTTCGAAAAATTCATTTTATATTGCTATCTCACTCTATCACTATATGAAAGAGCGAGAGGCAATATATAGCATCAATCCTATTCCTAGTTAGCGTGAGCAGTAAGCTTCGATTTCAAACAGCTTTGGTCGAGTTCGGAAGTATCACGAATATCTAAATTAGATTTTATTATCTAACAGACGAAAGTGATATCTCAATAATTATCACATGCAATTAAATATTAGTGCGTCAACAACGTCTCGTGGACATTGCTGTTTTAAGGATGCTTTCCATTAAAATAACATAATGGAATACTTTTTGGAACACCGTTACTAGCAGTTTGAATGGAATCAATTATCGCAGAAAATTAATACAATATTTAACCTACACTATTTTAAAAGTAAATTAAAACCATTTGCCTTTCAATTGAACATTTTTCTGGTAATCTCAAATAAGTCGAGTCATATACAATATACGTAAATGTATATATATATATATATATAAATGCAAACAATATGCCGTCACACTCAAGTAGGCTACATAAAGGAAAACACCCTCAATCAACTATACAGTGGTACATGTAACCTAGTCCTTATAACTACGTTTCGCATACAAAATCTCTACACTTGGTGCATCATCAACTGTCATTGTGTAAAATAAAAAAAGTCCGTACAAAAATAAATGTTCCCGTTTAAAAGCTATTCACTTAATACTTGCTTTACTGGAGTGTTACAAAATGTTTTTTGGACAATAGGTACATCACAATATTTTAGGATATTACAACTGAAATGTCAAAATTTAATTGCCCAAGAAAATTATAAACATATATCCATCTAGAGATATTAATAGAAGTTTGTTCATATTTTCTGATACCCTCCCTCATACAATGTTACCAATATTGTGCAAGCGAGATGGCATGAGATTTTCTGTCTAGTCTAGATAAGACAAATTATTTTTTTGACGTTTACTGTATGAGATAAATAGCTGTTCCTTTCTAATGGAATTATTCTCATACAACAAACATAAATAAAATAAATGTATGGAAAAGATAATCAAAATAATTAATGAGTAGTAATAGTTTATAATCAACTTGGACTCCTATCTGTCATATTAATCTTTAAATGTGATTCGCATTTTAATTAATATATTGTTATCTACAAATTAATATATTATGTATTATAAACAATTAACTTAAAACAACACATAAGCTGCCATAGTTATAATTATATTACTTTAAACAAAGGACGAATTATAGTGTGTATAAATTATTTTGCTTCGAGTTTCATCAAGGGAATCATTTTATACTGTCCCGTATTTATACTGGGTGATTTTTTTACCGTCTTGAAAATAATAGGGCGTGATATGTATATGAAATAAATGTCTAAGGCATAGTTATTTTATCTTTTTTTTTTTACTGATATAGTGTGAAGATCGTATCGATAAAAATACGTACCTAATTAGGTAGTTAC
Organism: Nycteola revayana; assembly: GCA_947037095.2. Classification (NCBI taxonomy): domain Eukaryota; kingdom Metazoa; phylum Arthropoda; class Insecta; order Lepidoptera; family Nolidae; genus Nycteola; species Nycteola revayana. The sequence continues at coordinate 24,257,011 of OX344846.2, read as the reverse complement.
GCTATTTATAAAAAAATGATAAAATAAATATGCCTTACGACATCTATTTCATATAAATATCACGCCCTATTATTTCCAAGACTGTAACATTCAAACAAAAGTCACCCTGTATAAATACGGGACAATCTAGATATCAGAAGCATAAGGATGGATAATTCAGAACCATTTGGTCGTAAGTGTCAGTTTACGATAATGGCACATCCAACCTTTACTTCAGAGATATGTTAGCTTTGTATTCAAATTTATCGTACTGATAAATTTTTAAAAGCCATTTTCAACAAAAAAAAATAATTCATAAATTTTAAGTAAACGTGGTGTAAATTGAAAGAAATAATTTGAGAATATTATTTTGAGCAAACATTAAAATTTACCATCCCATTGTAATTGGATAACAATTTAATATTTGTGACTTACATTAAAATGAATATTAATAATACGTTTTATTAAAATAATAATGCCACAATTTAGCATATCAGAAGATAATATATTAAGTTTTCATTTCCCCTATAATTCATTGTAAAACAATTTATACACACTACAGTAAGAAATAAAACGCAACGGTATGTGATTAAAAGCTTGTGTGATGTCGGCGTATAATATTGACTAGCGATTGTCATCTCAGTGGAAACCAACTTGATGAGATTCCAGCCCACGACAACAGTTCAAACTACACCACATCCACATCTTTAATACTGAATACAGTAATAACCCACTTTACGCGACCCCGTAATACACGCATTTTAAATGTAATTTATTTTTAAATTATAAGACAAATGATAAGTTTATTCAATGAACTTTTATCAATGTTTAATGACATGTATGTATATTTAAACCCGATATACACGAATTTGTGAATGAAGAAAAATTCGAAATTATTTATTATAATAAATTTCGAGTTTCTACTTTTCTTTAACATGTCCATGTTATTCAATAATTGACAAATTTCATATTTTCTAATACAGTAAGGTCAAAATGAACCTAACTGTTGGTAGGCTACATGACTTTTAATCAAAATAAAACAATCTAAAGCGTCCAAAAATGAAAGTGTGACCGGCTCTAGCACTACGGTTTTTTTTTGTAAGTAATTACTGTGATAAGTTAAGAATAATTAAAGATGGCATATCTAAAACCTATCTACAATGCTAGTTTGATTTCAAAAAAATTTCTTTCTTTTCTTTCTTTAGTGTCCATTGGCAAGACTTTAACTTACAATCTTAGGCAAGTTATCCAATACCTTGACCATTCATTAAATAAAATTACCATAATCCTCTACCAACTGACTGTTGAAATTTATTATAGAGTTCTTCAACGTATCTACAATGTAGTTTAAACTGTTGTCGTCAATCCAAACATTACCTAATTCGTTGTTAACACTAAAAAGTAGGGATACTGATATTGGTAGGGTGATAAACTTGACTCCTATGCACTAGTCAGGCTTTACGTTGGTACTCACAGCTAAACTGTGACACTACGCCAGCTCGGGTGGGATCGGAAATATTTATACATTATTTATTATGGTTCCATACTCCTAAAGGAAGCTTGGAATCTGAATTGAGTTTATTTACTTAACTTTTGACAAACTGACTCTAAAATTCAATAAAATGAATATAAAATGAATAAATGTTTCAAAAATTATTTTTGTGGTAACCCATTACTTAATGATAACATTGTCTAATTTGAAAAAAATGCAATTGAAAGTAGAATGTGTCGCAACCATATTTCCATCTAAACATTTTATTAGAAATACTTATATATTTTTAAATAATTTTCTAAACCATATACCATCCCACCCGAGCCTCTCAACATTGAGCTCATTAGGTAGAAAATCCTTACAAAACGTCCACACTCACATTACCATCCTAAACATTCCACGATTTTCCCTGAACATGACTTACATTATCTTACTTAGCCAATCATCACAACGTCTGCATTCGTCTGACCGAACCGTATGAAGTCCGCTTACGACAATTACAAAGTCAATTTTATATCAGCACATTACACTAATTCGATCAGATTATCTTCCCATAATTTATTGGCCTTTTGAATAGTAAATTTTATTAATTTAATACATTCAGGATATACAAAGGAATGCCATTGTTTTTGTCTGTACTAGACGACAACTTAAAGTGACTTTCAATGTGCTGATATTAAATTGAACATGTAAATTTCGCATTTCATTTATATCATAGACGCGTAAACACAGTTTAACTATCATAACTCATTATAAAAATTACACTATCGATCTTACCTAAAAATAATATGATATAAAAATGTTATTAAACGCTAATAGAGATAAAGAAGCCAATTTTTGGTTTGTTATTGTTGTTTTATTATTATACTATATTAAACGTAATCACGGATTCGTTACCACCGGTTACGTGATACCATCCGTTTTGTAAAACTTCTTCATCGTATCCTCGCGAGTTAAAGCCGAGGTCGCACAATCGGAATGAATATTTGGACACTTTATGCAATTGACGCAAACATTCTCAGGAAGTTTTCATTCAGAAACTACAGGAAAGAAGGAAACGGCACGAACTAAAGGGAGAGATGGGGCAGGGTGGGAGCTCAGCAGGGCGGCGTGGCCTTGGGCAGCGGGCGCACGAGGTAGAGCTTCTCGCCCTGCTTGTTGGTGTAGATGGGCGCGCGCTGGTAGTGCGCCACCAGCTGCTCCAGCGCCGGGAACTTGCGCTGGCCGATGCAGTACAGCGCGCCCTCCACGTGCACGCGGAAGTGCTTGTTGCGGCCCGGCGCCTTCAGCGACACCGAGTAGTCGCCCACCTGCGCACATCGCACTCACGTCAGCCCCCTCTTTACAGACCTTGAGCTGAGGTCGCAGTAATACGGTAAGTAACTTTCAGTTGATAGATCCATAAGCTGTGTCTCTTAGGTACCTCTTACAATACCTAAGGGACCACTAGTGCAACGCGTCGCAGCGCAGTATGTAGATAGACAGACATAGTGTAATAGAAAAACTTTGGGTCGATTGATTAATGAATACTTTAATAAGGAAATTACAAACATCAGGAGTGAATTGCGCGATATAGATGAAGTTTTTTGGGTGTTACCACTCACTGGTTCAAAACAAATCTTAAAATGAAGTTGAAAAACTGTCTTGCTTCCAACTACAGAGCTCTTTTACTTGAAGAGGATGCTCATTTAAACTGTAACTGTGTAAAAGTAACTGTAGTTATTGATAACGGACAATTCAGAACCTGTAAAAAATGATATCGTCGAAGATTCTCCCACCGAGGTCGTGTCAGTGTGTCACTAGAGTGCGTACTCACGTTGGTCTCGGAGTCCCGGATGAGGAAGTCTCCGTCGTGTCCGTGCTGGTTGAGCAGCGCGTCGCAGTGCGTGCGCGTGATGGCGCCGTAGTACCACGCGCGCCCCGCCAGCGGCGCGCCGCCCGCCCCGCCCGCGCCCCCCGCCCCGCCCTCGCCCTCGCTCGTGCTGGGGACACGCAGCGCATTCAGACACACAAGAAAGTTTCAAATATGGACGCAACGCACATAAAAATGGCATAGATAATTGGTCATTGTTTTAGGTCAGTCGCCTTAGACCTTGGATTTGTTATGTTTCAAATTTAAGATTAATAAAATTCGACCACCAGCGGGACTCGAACCCGCATCTTAAGTTAAGCCCCTAATGCCTTAACCGATTAGGCTGCGGTGGAACCCTACCGGTCATCGAAATTCATCAATCTCTTTATAACACGTCTCTAAGGAGGACGTTTTATTAACGAAACGAATTTTATTAATCTTAATTTTGAAACATAGTATATGGTAAACTTATGCGTAATGTTCAAAATATTTAAAAACTTGGATTTGCTGTCTAAGTAGCATAATTTGTCTGAACGTGCGAGACAGCGGACGTCTTGTTTCATACAATGCGCCAGCGCTGCTCCATACAGAGAGCGTTGTCAGATTTATCACGCGACTAGTCGACCTAGGTGTGTACGCTTACAGATGACGCATAGTTCACGAAAAAGTTGCGCTTCCGCACAGATGAAGTGTCGTTTTTAATATTTTCAATTAGGAAGACAGATTAAACAAGCTAGGCTAGGACAGAATAAGTTTGTAAGGAAGCCTCAAAAGTCAAACCCGCTAGAAGCCAGGCAGGGAAGACCCCATACGAACGTAAGTCAAAAAATCCAACTAAATACGTCAAATCCGTCGGCGGCTGGGCAGTCTTCGAGAAACTTCGGAAGGTCTTGTCCAAAATACTTCAGTGCCTTAAGACGAAAGTCTTCATTGAAAGTTATAACATATGAATCTCATAGTGTCATTAATAAGAAAGCTCAAAATCGCTCAGAATGAGCAATAACGGAATTTCCCTGCGTGATCGAATAAAAAATTAAGACATCCACAAGACAACGAAGGTCACTGACCCAAATACATAATACTTATGCGCCAAAGCGCACAAATAAATATTTTATCTTTTCCTCCTGAACCTAAATGCCGAAACCCGGTTCCGTTCAGAACGGGAACCGAAAATCCCGATTCTTAAATAAAAATTGGTTCGGCATCCTCGTTGCAATATTTGTCGGATGTAAGCGGTTAATGCATTCAATTTACCGCTTGACTGTACCTTAGTACAGGTAATTTCTTAGAATATTAATCGAATTCAAGATAGTAAGTAAAAGAACAATACAACATAATTGGCCCGCGAGATGTAATAAATAGCAACAATTGAAATAACCACGTCTCAAAACCAACAAACGACATATAAGAAAAGGAAGCATACATTCTTACAGCACATGGGTTGCAGATTCGATGTGCCGAAAAACTGATTAAGATAAATATACAGATTCCTCGCTATGGAAGTCTTCGTTTAACAGATAGAATCAGCAGTCTACACGCTTATTATATTACTATAAGCCCATTTATATGGGGCGTTCATTAAATCCAATTGAATAAATAACAAAAAAACAAAATATATATCTTATAGGAACCATATTGTCATGTCTACCTTATTTTACACTTACCATTTTCTTTTACCTAATATATTTTTCTTACATTGACTAACGAGTTGACGAGCACAAATAAATGCCATTAATTTCTTGGTGTCTAACTATTGAGTAACAAGGAACATAATACATGTGCACTGTACATTAAGCAACTGTTCGTATGACTGCTCCTTGTAGGCATATATAGGGACTTTATCAACGGTGAATAATATTGAGTACGTGTAATATTGTAGTGCGTAAATAATTGACCTAAACAAGGATGTTAGTAAAATGAGTTTTAAAAGGAATCTTTACTAAAAAACGAGGAAATATTTGCATTTTTGTACGTATGTTTGTTACGAATAATCTCAAAAAAAAAGATAATTATTTCACTATTAGAATGTTACATTATCACTGAGTAACAGAGACTATATTTCATTCTGAAGTTCCCACGGGAACGAGGGTTACTCGGGTAACTCCGGAGGAGGAAAGCTAGTTTACAATTAAGTTAAAAAAAAAACACTTTCTTGAAATTTATTTATGAACTGGATGGAGGGTGTCTCGCATTACTTCAGTCGATGATAAGGAGGGGATAAGTTTGTATGGAGTAATGGAAAAATGCGCGTACAAAGTCGCGTGCAACAGTTAACTCTTTCTTGTATATTGTAAATACTTCACAGACACCTGTTGTAGTCTAGGTAACCTAATATTATAGTGCTGACAACACACGCATAAGTAGGTACATTACAAACAATAAGGTTTGTCAACTATTTCCTACAACTTTGTTTTGGGAATGAGGACAATAAATATACAATGAAGTTAAACAAATTAAGGATTACTAATAACGTTCAGATAATACAGTTAGAAAAGAAACTATTTTCTTTATGAAGTCATCAACTTCATAAAGAAAATTGTTTCTGCCTACGAAGTCATCTGCCTACTCCTATGGGAAAGAGGCGTGAATGTATATTATCATTAAATTATTGCACTAGCATTGATTATTCTGTCCAGCTTACTTGATTATTCTGACTTAGGAATTTGATGGCTAGAGGAATATTAAATTTTAATTATTTATGGAAGGTTATGTGAGACGCAGCTTCAAATGCTTGTAACAATACCTACTATCTTCAACCAAGCTGCCTTGTTTTATATTGAGATTCCGAATATTATACATACCTACTTCTGGGTGGATTTTATTATCTTCATTATACTTCACTACAAAGTAACACAAAGTCGCTTCCCGCTGTCATTTTGTCCCTTTGTATCTTTAAAACTACGCAACGGATTTTGATGCGGTTTTTTAATAAATAGAGTATTTGTGAATTCAAGAGAAAGGTTTATATGTATATGAAATGAAATGAAAATGAAAACGTTTCTTGATATTGTAGACGAATCAGTCGTACATATTATAAGTCAATATTATTAAATAAAGTTTACCAATGTTATGGCATGTAAAAGTCGCGTATTATAAATATAATTAGAATCAACCAGCGCGAGCTGTGCGAAGCCGGGGCGGATCGCCAGTCTCCATATATAACTAGGTAGTAAAGACAGTTACCTGTACGGCTGCGTGAGGTAGTCGGCCAGCTCCTGCAGGTAGTTCCTGGGCACGAGCCCCACGTGTCCGCGGTTGTCCCGGGCTCGGTACCACTCGGGGTCGGAGGGGGGTCGCTCGATGATCTCCAGGCGGTCGCCCTTCTCGAACGACAACTCTTGCTCGTTGTTCGACGTGAACGAGTATAGCGCCACCTGGGGAACAAAACAAGCGATCAAATTCGGTCTGTGAGGGCATTAGAAGGTTCTATACAAACTAACAGTCAGGAGGGCAAGGAAGGACGATTCGTGTTCGCTGGCGCCCACTTCTCCGGTGGTTCGGATAGAAAGCGCCCGCGCCCGTGGCCTAAAGCTCATCAATAGTAAACGATGCAATGAAAATCACTGGCATCGTACATACGTTTTGAAAAGAATTAACAAGTTTGGTTAAATAATTATGCCTCGATGGTTTAGCAGTAATGTGTTTGATCGTAACTAGCGAGGACCCGGGTTCGATTGGGCAATCATTTTTAGAAATATAGGTACTAGGTACCAGTTCGAAGTCTTGAAGATGGTGACAAGTGCCTCAGAGAGCACGTTTCGCCTGATCTCTAACCAGTCGTGTCGGTAGAACCATCCCACCGGATTTCGAGACTCAATAGGTATAGAGAGTGTACCTGCGTTTCGCACACATTTGTGCACTATAACATGTCCTGTACAGATTGGCTAATCTCATTAAAGGCTGCGTAGCCGAAACGGTTGTTAGAATTATCAATATACAAATTTATAAAACTGAAGAGTTTGTTTGTTTGTTGAATGCACTAATCTCAAGAACTACTGATCCGATTTATCAAGGAAGACTTTAGGCTATATTCAATTATGAAGTTCCCACGGGAACGGGAGTTACGCGGGTTAAACCGCGCGCGGTAATCTAATTAAGTAATATATAATGATGTGGAATAAAATCGTCGAGAAACTCACACTCACCACGATATCGAGCACATTCTCCGCCATCGCGTAGGTGTGGACCGGGTCCTCATTGTCGCCCTCTTCACTGGTGTAGTTCGATGGAAACCTGTGCATCAACAAATACAAATATTGAAACAGTGTGAATTAGAATGTTAAGCTAGACTTATACAGTTCTTCTAGCAAGAGTTTGTAACAAAGGATAAGTATATGGCATAAATTCTTCTTTTCAACCAACTTCAACAGGAGTGTCCGACTCCTGTTGAAGTTGGTTGAAAAGAAGAATGTACTTCAAGATAGTTTTATGAGAGTTGGGTTAGATTCTCATTATGGGATTTTTTACTTTTTAGTGCATTTTAATTTGTTTTGGAATAGGTATTATTTCCTTGGAAACGGTTTTTTTTTAAACTGACCAGATTTTGGCCAAAACGATATTACTCAAATATTTAATATATTATGAAGAAAGAAATCAATATGGGATCATTGTTATCTCTAACACAATACAAAAAAAATGTTTACGTGCTTCAGATGAATCTGGATGACAATCTACTAATAATACTGGAGTACCCCACAAATCGCACGTTAGAGTGGCAAACTGTAATTGATTAAACTGGGGGACCGTATTGTTCCCCGCTTTAAATAGACCACCCATTTTCTCCCCATGGGTGTCGTAAGAAATCACTAAGGGATTCATCAGATGGGTGGCCATCTATCAGCTCATGTATACTAACCAACTTACTGCGATGATTATGGCAATATCCCTCAACGCCCTCAACTGTAAAGAATCCTTTCTTTTCGGCCCATGGTAGTTGTACTCGACACTCACCAGCCAGTGTGTCCCTGGTACTGTCCCCGCCACCAGCCGTCGTTGCTCTTCTCCAGGATGAGTATGCGCATGCCCTTGGTGAGCGCGAGCTCGTCGGGCTGCTGCGCCTGGTAGTTGTACTCGACACTCACCAGCCAGTGTGTCCCTGGTACTGTCCCCGCCACCAGCCGTCGTTGCTCTTCTCCAGGATGAGTATGCGCGTGCCCTTGGTGAGCGCGAGCTCGTCGGGCTGCTGCGCCTGGTAGTTGTACTCGACACTCACCAGCCAGTGTGTCCCTGGTACTGTCCCCGCCACCAGCCGTCGTTGCTCTTCTCCAGGATGAGTATGCGCGTGCCCTTGGTGAGCGCGAGCTCGTCGGGCTGCTGCGCCTGGTAGTTGTACTCGACACTCACCAGCCAGTGTGTCCCTGGTACTGTCCCCGCCACCAGCCGTCGTTGCTCTTCTCCAGGATGAGTATGCGCGTGCCCTTGGTGAGCGCGAGCTCGTCGGGCTGCTGCGCCTGGTAGTTGTACTCGACACTCACCAGCCAGTGTGTCCCTGGTACTGTCCCCGCCACCAGCCGTCGTTGCTCTTCTCCAGGATGAGTATGCGCGTGCCCTTGGTGAGCGCGAGCTCGTCGGGCTGCTGCGCCTGGTAGTTGTACTCGACACTCACCAGCCAGTGTGTCCCTGGTACTGTCCCCGCCACCAGCCGTCGTTGCTCTTCTCCAGGATGAGTATGCGCGTGCCCTTGGTGAGCGCGAGCTCGTCGGGCTGCTGCGCCTGGTAGTTGTACTCGACACTCACCAGCCAGTGTGTCCCTGGTACTGTCCCCGCCACCAGCCGTCGTTGCTCTTCTCCAGGATGAGTATGCGCGTGCCCTTGGTGAGCGCGAGCTCGTCGGGCTGCTGCGCCTGGTAGTTGTACTCGACACTCACCAGCCAGTGTGTCCCTGGTACTGTCCCCGCCACCAGCCGTCGTTGCTCTTCTCCAGGATGAGTATGCGCGTGCCCTTGGTGAGCGCGAGCTCGTCGGGCTGCTGCGCCTGGTAGTTGTACTCGACACTCACCAGCCAGTGTGTCCCTGGTACTGTCCCCGCCACCAGCCGTCGTTGCTCTTCTCCAGGATGAGTATGCGCGTGCCCTTGGTGAGCGCGAGCTCGTCGGGCTGCTGCGCCTGGTAGTTGTACTTGACGACGGCGGTGCCGAGCGCGTCGGCCGGCTCCACGCGCCGCGCCGCCGCGCCGTCCGCGCCGCGCACCGGCGAGCTGTTCGACGGCAGCGTCTTGGAGCCCGAGCCCTTCTTCACTTTCTTTTTAATACTGGAACACAAAGCAGTTGCTCAGTTGTCAACATGAAGGCCTCACTCACGAAGACGCGGCGTGTTGCGCGTGGAGTTGGGCGTACTAAATTGAAACAGGCATAGGTATCGTTGTATGAGTGCGTTTTCGAAGAAGATTTAGAATTCTAATCATCTCCGCAAATGAGGACTTAGTTTAGATCTAAAATAAATTTAGAATTCTGCCATTTCGTAAGTATACCGTAAGGATACGACATCCTAACATAAGTACTTCAGGTGACTAACGAAAACTTCAACAATCGTGACTAGTATTAAAGGTACAATAAAAACACATATTAAGTACCAAGGTAACTTCGGCAAGGTGCCTTGTTCGTTAGACACGGGTTGCCTTGAATTTATATGTCACGGGATCACACCGGTAGTTGTTATTTAGTGCTACAACACACGGCATCATCGATCGAAGAAGTTAAAACTTTGTCAAGTTTAAAACGAAAACAGTTTACTGGAATTATATACAGGGTTGATACGACAGAGGGGCATTAAATTACGCTACGTTTACTATACGTGTTTTTTATTAATCCGATACGGTATAAAAATAAAAAGCAACCAAATTGAGATTTTTTTTCTTTCAAACAAACTAAATAGCTTACAAATCAGAGTAAAACGTAACCACCCTTTGTAAATAAATTTCACTGACCTAGTAAAGCGGCAACGTCGCACAAAGGGGTATTTGATACTAAAATATGGCCAAAAATATTTTAAGATTTTTTTCTCAGCAAAATTGTTACCTAAATCGATTGGCATTAAATAAAACACAAAATAATAGATACAGATATACATTTTAATAAAAGAACACTTAATACAAAATCTTCGTTAGTCACTATCACTATATTCATCATTTTCTGAATTTTCCTCGTCCAGAATATTTCCGCTTTCATCTCCAGTTACACCAAATTCCACAGAGCGTAGCAGTTCAATCGTTTCCCTACAAAATGGTTGAGTTTTTTTTCTTGGCAACTTGCGTATGCAGGAAAGATAAGGATCCGAGCTTAAAAGTAATCTGTTGATTACGTCTTTATTGCAATCTTCCCGTGAAAATTTGCGTGCAAAACTTAACCGGTACGACCGAAAATGTTTATTTCGTGCTTCTGATGCTTCTTCGGTAAGTTGCCCGATTGGTAATAAAGCATGAGAAATTATCTCTGCACCATGCACTAAAATTTTGTGCATGGTTGGTGTCATCGGGTGCCAGTTATATAGTCTAACATATAACTGAGCCGTTTGGAAGGCAAAACTCTCAAATTTAGCAACATCAATCTCATGTCCGCTTGAAATGGCCTCCAAAATTACCTTTAATCGATATATCAATGTTTCATCCACCCCGGTTAACTCACTTGATAATTTTGTATCCGCAAAAAATCTGCGAGCTGAGTTGCCATCGTTGGTGTTTCCAAATCCTGCTTTCGGTATATCGATCAAGAGCCCCATCACGTCTTTGAATTTCTGCTGTATTCTTTTCTTGGTTTCTGCTACAATGTTTTTATCCTCATGAGATCTAACTTGCCACTTTCCGATAGGGATCTTATAGGCTAAGTGAAGAATAGTTTCAAACAGTCTTATTTTAGCATGAAGCACGGAAAGCCCAAAATTTAATGATTCGAAGTTCACATTTTTCTTCACTGTTAAATCATTAAAAGCTTTCGAGGTCGCACCACACAAATAGCATCGCATAGTAGATAATGTATTAGTTGCAGCATTGCATATTTTTCCATCTACCATAGTGAACAATAGAGTGTTTTTAATTTGGTATTCAGTTTCATTAACAATTACTTTCAATTTGGTTAGGTCCTTTATTTGATTTTTTATATATTGAATCTGTTCTAGGGTCACATCTTTAGTTTCGTGTATGAATCGAATTCTTATCGGTCTACAAAACCTTGGAGATGATGGCAATGGGTTTTGCCATATTACTTTTTTTTCTGGACTCTTATTGTTAACCAATCTGACTGGGACAAGGGAGCTCTGGAATATGTTTGCATCGGAAAATGTTATATTTTCAAATTTCTGTTTGAATTGACTCTGCTGAGAACCGTCACATCCCCATTTACTAATCAGTTCTAAATCATCTAGATCTTCGGGGTTGCATGTTTCAAATACTTCCGTCAAATAAAGACAAAGCCGAGAACACGTATGGTCCAAAAGATCTTGTAACTTCACCTCAGCACATGTTGAAGTAACACGTTCAATCTTAGGATAACATTGTTTCTTAGCCTTTTGAATCTCTGTGTAACAGGGAAAGCGAGCCTTGTCTGCTGTGCTAATAATATTGTATTGTCTTCTTGTAAAATCTCCTTCTACAAATACAGATAACGCTTCTGTAGGCGAGAGCTTTTTATTTTTAAGGCTTTCTGCTTGAGTCATAGATCTTCGAAACTTTACCGCCCTTGTTGGCGATTTTGTGATATCCTTCAAAATATTTGAAGCGACCACGTTTCCTGAAGCTCGCAAGCTCATTTGCGTGGCATATGTTAATTCGCTGGCAGCAAGCTGTTTTCGTATCTCCATTGTTTTCCTACGTTTAGATCTTTCACTCGATTCAGCGAAACATTTTGACGGTCGACCTCGGGTACTTCTACTGTTGTCGTCACTAGTCTCAGGTAAAGATGACGTCACCATCGGCACTGTAATGGTCCCTTGCAGCCAAAGTCCATTTTTTGCCTCAAACGCATCTCTTTTTCTGTGGGCTGTAGTCCATTTCTGTAGGAACTCTGATTTAAAATGAGAAAGTTTATGTTTTAAAAGACTTCTTTCACATTTAGTTATTTCAATAATGTAATCTTCTAAATAGGCTATTTTTTTGTCAATTTGCTTATAATTGCACTGTAGTATAATTTTGTACAATTCTTTCTTGGTGAATGTTTTATTTAATGCATCTGGAAAAAAATGAATGTTGTTTTAAAATATAATAATTAATCGGTTAGTTTTTAAAACTGTTGGTTTAGTTTACGAAAAAAATCATTAAAAAAAAACGCTCTGTTTCCGCAACATATTTGTTCATTATTAACGTTCCAGATTGTCCCTGATTACGATTCTGTTACTTTTTTCAGTCGGACTTCTCCGGAAATATAAGAAAGTTACTAATTTATTAAGCTAGTTCGATATTTTTTTCATAATTTTTACTGTTTCTAATTTAAGCTACAAAAAAGATTCAAAAGATATAAACTTCAGTAAAATAACGTATAAAATAAGCTACATACCTCCATCACCAGAATCCATCATCAACACTTGTCAATAACACTTATTTTTATTTTTATATCACCGCGTAAAGCCTGATTTTTTTAAGGCGCCGAGAACAAAACGTGCATTCAAGACAAAAGCTATGTTCCGACTGATGCTACTGGTCAATTGCTATCTCTGGCGCATTAAGATGGCCGCCATAACGTGCGCGATGTATTATACTATTCTACAAAATAATAATATTGTTATAATAGCAAACTTCAAAAAACTGATTATTGACTATTTTTTTGTGTCAAATACCCGTATGTGCGTCGCGCGCGCGCCGGTGCGGGATGTTTTGCAATGATTTGCGTCAGAGCGGCAACAGCGCATCGTAAGGAAAGATACATCGTGTTCAAACGGCGCAAAAACTAAAAAAATCATTTGCGACTAAACTACTGCTCCTATTTAATTGATTTTTGGTACAGAGCTTGGAAATAGTACCAAGTATAGGCAGTTTAAAGGAAAGCCCCTCTGTCGTATCAACCCTGTATATCACAAACGAAACCTATATAAATTTAGAAAGATCTCAAAAAACATACTTAATTTTATATAATTCAATAAGTAAAAAAAAATCATAAACCATAACATTAAGTTTAAAATAAAACATAAAAACAAATTAACTAGTCGCATCGACCTCCGGTATAACCTTAAATCACATCGATTCTAATTCATCAGAACCGAGATGGGAATCGAATCTGTAACATCAATCGGAAGTTCGGAATCGTCTAGTCATTAGATACACATGTTATAAACACGAAAGTATAGATAGATGAAGAAGTAAAGAATAGATGGTTGTTTGTTACTCTTTTGCGCAAAACTACTAAACTAATTGTCCCAATATTTCTCGCAGCCATCGTTTATAAGATGGATTGCAGAATTGCTGGCTACAAAACATCACGCTACGACCCACTGGAGCAAAGTAGCAGTGCAACGGGGGGGGGGGGGGAGGTAATGTGTCATAATTACCATGTCTAAAGCAAACCGATAAATTAAAGAACAAGGTTACATATTTGTATCATTGTTTTATTTCCATTTCATTTCATAACACTTTGGTCAGTTAAGCTTTGAATACTTTTACAATATAAGGCAGCTTTTTTTAACGTTAACAATCCTCCAGCACTATTAAATGATTTAAAATACTACAACTACCCCCCAGACTTCGGAACTACGAGGGCATCGGACGGTACATTTTTGAGGTAGGTTAGTGCTAGGGTTGCCACATTTTTTTTTGTTTTTTATATTACTTTTTACAAAAAGTTGCTAAATATATAGTTCTTTTGGGAAATTCAGAAAAAAAAATACACAAACATTATAATATTATAATAATTTTTCCACGTGTATTTGTTATTACTCTTTACTTCGGCTATCAAGGTTTAACACCTTTAAAATAATAGGAGTTTGAGCATGTTAGAGTTTTCATATGCCGGTCAGAGGGTGCGGTGTAAATTTTTAAATGGGGTGAATTTTGGTTTAGTAAAAAAATTAGTACTTTTTGTACTATATAATTTTTGTATAATATATAGTACGATACTCTAAACTATATAATATAGTACGGGTGGCAACCCTAGTTAGTGCCTACTCCTTATGTTGCCATCTCTGCTTGGTTTAAACTTTTATGTTGAATGTTTTTGCTTCATGTATTAATATATAGATGTCGATAGTTTGAAGGTTGGTGTCGAATAGGTGCCATCTGTCTGGATCATTGAAAACCTAAGAATATCAATTACATACGTCACAATATGGCTTCTACAGTTTAGGGGTCTTTGTTATTTACGTATTAAATATTAACACCAGCGCGTGGTTCACCCGCCTTACTCCCGTTTCTTTAGCAACTTCATAATTAAATATTAATTCTTCCCCTCCTCGATAAATGGGCTATCTCGCACTAAAAGAATTTTCCATATCGGACCAATAGATCCTGAAATCCGGCTGATACACGTAGAAATTAGGTATTTAGCAAACACTCGATGAGTGCACTAATTCTGCTGCCGGATATTAGACTATAAGCTAGAAAGTATCACGAACAAATTAAAACGTTTAGATTTTACACGTTTATTTTTGCTGTAATTAGCGAATAGTGCGAAAAATATAATCTTAAAATAGATAGGTATAGATTTCTAAGATTATAAATATAACGATATTATATACAGGGTGTCCCAAAAGGTTAAGTAGCTGGGAAAGGGGGTGACAGGGGTGGACACAATGGTCACTAGAAAAATAAAAAAAAAATCCGCTCTGGGTATTTAAAAAAAAATGGCATTTTTTTAAAAACTTAAAATTTTACACCTTGTTATTTTTGATGTTGATGTTGATGACCTTGTTGTTATTGAAGATTAGATTACATAACAGCATTTTTTTTAAATACAGCCAAATGTGTAGGTACAGTTAGCACAAGGTGTAAAATTTTTAGTCTTTTAAAAAATGCCATTTATTTTTTTAAACACCCAGAGGGAATTTTTTATATTTTTCTGGTGACCCTTGTGACCATCCCTATCACCCCCCTTCCCAGCTACGTAATTTTTTGGGACACCCTGTATATGTGATACTTTCGCAATAAGCAGGCATGTTAATGTTTGTTTGTTATGAATAAACTCAAAAACAATAGGTCAGATTTGGTTCATTCTTTCGCCGATATCCTTTAATACCATTGCTTAGATTTAATTATCAAATTCCCACGGGACCGGAAGCTACGCGGGTTAAACTGCGGGGAACCTAGTAGGATCCTACTAATATTATAAACGCGAAAGTTTGTAAGTATGGATGGATGGATGTTTGTTACTCTTTCACGCCAAAACTACTGAACGGCTGAAATTTTCACCGTGATAGGCTATACGCTGGATTGACATATAGGCTACAAAATATCACGCTCCGACCCACTGGAGCAGGAAAGATTTCCAATCACACAGTCGAGCTGTAGGCGAGTACAGGTACAGTACCTACTAATAAACGATTTAGTGTATTCTTAATGTACTTTCCGATGCCCCCGTAGCAATGAAGTCCAAGACCCCCGCGAACTGTTACGTAGAGCGACAGTTGTACAAAACTCCCCTAAACAACTAAGTCATAATCCCTCAATCCCTTCCTCAGCAACCGCCCTGAGCCGAGGTCCAAGTCCTACAGTCCCTCTTGCGCTGGTTGCTTAGTATGTAGTTTCTAAACCACTATAATTCCGTTCCCGTGGGAACTTCATAATTAAATATACTCTATGTTACTCAGGGTGAATGTAGCTTACTAACGGTGAAAGAATTTTTGAAATCGGCACATTCGTTTTTGAGTTTATTCATTACAAACATACACACAAAAATAAATAAGATATAGATTGAATAAGGCTCTGCTCTGCCTCGTGGCTAACTACAGAAATGTCTGTCCGAAAATAAATGTATTCTTAATCATATATCAAATCTTATCTTTATTGTTCTTATAATGCCAATAAATGGCACGCATCGCTTATCTTTACCTACATCTATAATAAGTAGTAAAATAATAAATTAGTAATTTCTAGACTTTCTTCCGGGATTAAGTGTTAAATAAAGTTGATAGCAGGATAGCAGCTAACCGCGACTTCGTCCACGTAAAGTTAGGATTTTATAAACTAGGCTCGGATTGCTTATGCGTGCCCGGCCCCCGCCAACACGGAAGGAGAGTCTGGGGAGTTTTAGTTTTGTAGGGTCCTCTCCTCGTGGTATGAGTTAGCATACCACGCTATGGAGAGAGCGAGTCCACATAACCCTAAGCCAGCGCGCGAATACGCTGCAGCAGCGGTGGAAATGCGTAAATGCATTTCCGCCCGGACAAAAAAAATATATTTTATTTCTATCTAAGCAATTAAAGACCCGTATAAATAATTTTTACAGTTAAAGAAACAAACTGCCGAATGAAAGTAGCCTATAATAATCATCATCATCAGCCCGTATAACGTCCACTGCTGAACATGGGCCTCCTCCCTAGGGAGGGTATTTACCATAGTCACCACGCTTGGCAGGCAGGTTGATGACCGCAGGATTATGTTGTACTACACAAGGAAACGCTGCCTCCCGTTCCTTGATATACGATTATTTTAGATGATGTTATAACAATCGGAACCAACGGCTTAACGTGCTATCCGAGGCACGGAGGGTAGTCCCTCAACCAACCAGAACCGGAAAGAAATCTTAGAATTTACACAAAGATTTTCTGTCTGGCGTGGGGATCGAACCCACGACCTCCGATATTCAAATCGAGCTAAATGCCGCTACGCTCTTATATTCATTTGTATAGAATACATACATACAGGCAGGTAAGTATGTTTGCTTGAACGCGCTAATCTCAGAATCTACTGCCTACTGGTCCGATTTGAAAAAATCTTTCAGTGTTAGATAGCACATTTATTGAAGAAGGCTATATGCTATATTTAATTATGAAGTTCCTACGGGAACGAGAGTAGCCAATAATCTAGTAAAACAACATGAAACATTCCACAATAGTAACCAATATATTTTTGCTGAATATACTAGCTAAACACGAGGATCAGACATAACTACTACTAAATTGATTCATAACTAACATAATAATATACTTTGTTAGATAAGTACCGAGTATTGTGTTTACATAAGCGCATTTTTCTCACACATGTTTATTTTTATTCCGCCAATGTCACCTCTAATACAACATTGATATTCATGGCATTTCCATTATATTTATTCAGGTAGGTATGCAGTTATTGTTTACAAAAATTTATTCTGAAAACTCAATACAACATCTATACTAATATTAATAAAGCTGAAGAGTTTGTTTATTGATTTGAACGCGCTAACCTCGGGAACTACTGGTACGATTTGAACAATTCTTTCACAGAGCTGCATTATCCAGGAGAAATATAACTATAGGAAGCCGATCCCCAGCCTTATTATATGGTTTAAAAACCACAAACTAAGTAAGTAGGTGACCCCAATACGGCTTGGACATCAGTTTTCGCGGCGGTCGCCGGCGGGATGATTTCGAAATCATTACTTATAATATACTTAAGAGTTTTATACTATTATTATTGTCCCTAGATATTACTTAAGAGTTTTCTTTTTCGGACGGATATACGTCATATCGACACTCAATATGAATAACGTTGTAACTTTAATAACACTTTAATACAAATTTATTACATATGGATTCAGCAGAAGATACAAATTTGTATTAAAGTGTAATTAAAGTTACAATGTTATTTATATTGGGTGTCGATTTAGCCACGAGGCTTTTGTTACTTCACCGGGCATAAAGGCGAGCAGAGCTCCAGCCGTAATAAATGGTTTAAAAAACTAGACACTAAGCAACCTGCGCAAAACTGAACTGAAAACGGACCTCGGTTCATGGCGGTCGCTGGTAATGAGATTGAAGGATTATAATTTTTAAATTTTTCAGAAATATTTTGTGGAGCTGTCGCTCTATAAGAATAAAAACTGAATAAAAAGATAAATACTTTAAAAGCCAATTGATAGTTCCAACATATCGTATAAAAATTATGTTTTGTTGTAGTTAACTTATTGAGAAAAGCACGAATAATTACGATTTAATTGTTTCTGCTGGCAATATTAATATTATCAATATGGAGGTGTCGTAAAAACTACTTTTTAAATTGTTTACAAGAATCTGTAGTGTCCGTTGATATGTAATATATTTTATGGGGGATACTATATTAAATACAATAGGAATTTTAAATTAACTTGCATACAAATCAGTTCATAGGCCGTTTTTGCCCATGTCCTTTGTAGTGTAGTCAGTTGATGGACAGCACTATCTACCGGTCACCCATGTCGCGTCAGTACTATTTTTCATGCATTGCCCACGCAACACATGGTTCATAATAATGTTTCATACGACAGAACGACAATAGACGTAAACGTCGTTTGGCGTACTGTCACATAGAATAATATTTTTTATGTAATTACACGAGGGTACATACTCTCAGACTCGGACATTTCTCAGAAAAAACGTTGACGTCGACGGGCGTACAGTCGTATCACTTTTGACTACCTAAACGTCAATGAGCGTTAGCGTCCATCAACGTGTTAAATACACACCTGTCAAATAAAGAAGGTTTCTCCTTCTTGACATAGTTGCTGGGGACGTAGCCGGACTGGCTGCGCGCGTTCTGCACTCGCCACCAGTGCTTCGAGTCGTCCAGCAGGAGGTACCGCTCGTTCTTGCGCAGGTCCAGCTCCTGCGCGCCCTGCGCCGCGTAGTCATACTTTGCTACGACGTAACAAACGTCGTCCTAGAAGATGAACATAATAATATGTTATTTTATTGGTAAATGGTCTACATTGGCAAAAATATAATACGTACAGTGAAACCTGTTTAAGTGAGTCCTTCATTATCATAGTGTTAGGACCTGAGCATAAGTTCCAGTTATGGGTGGTTTTTCACTTATCCCGGTCCCACTTAACCAAATTTCACTGTATGTGTGCTTCTACTTTTATGATTTAGTCACATACAATGGATTAGCGTTCCATTGATATGAAAAGCCTATTATATCCTATATAATACAAAACAATACATACACTAAACACACACACACTTCATACATTAAACTTTTTATTTAATTGTTTGGTATACCCAACTGATAATAAAAAAGTTGTTTAATGAAACAACTGAGGATACTTTCAGTAAATCCCATTTTAAAATCCCTTCAATTATTATAATTACAAAATATATGCTGCCTGTCTGATCTGCTTTCACACATAAACACTGAATTTGAAGAAATATGGTATAGATATCCTTGTGCCTTGTGTTGTCTATTTTAGCAAAAATAAAAAAATGTCAAGAAGTTAAAATAGGAAGTGAAAGTTTGTCATTAGAGGATATATTATGTAATACCATGAAAACTTGTATTTAGGCAGATAATTAGAAGTTAATAAACATTTATTGTAGCATTTTTGAAGGAAATAGGTATTTCATGAGAACCAAGTCGTAGGCAAAAGCTAGTTAACAAAAACCTTTGACTTGATTACTCACAAAACTTCTGTCAAACTGATACCATTAATTATGTTTACTGTTTACTGAAACCAACATTAATTATGAGGACAAATAATATATTTTAAATTACCTACTTAATGATTAAATAATACTTGAATAAAATTAGTCTGTCTATTGATACAGTAAGGATTAATACCTAAAGATGTTTGTGTAAGGTCTATTGCTTCAATAAGTCTTAACTTACTTACTAAATTACTACATTATAAATAACTATCATCAAAATTTGGTGTCTTTTTGTGCCACAAAGAGAGGCCGGCACCTGCTTTTTCCATTCTTTGTTTAGTATAGCAGTTTAATGCCAACATGAACCCCTTACTTTAAATTCTATTATCTTTGAACCGATTTTATCTTATACTCCCGCTCCCGTGGGATCTTCATAATTAAATATAGCCTATGACACTCAGGGTCAATGTAGCTTTCCAATGTTGAAAGAATTTTTGAAATTGGCACATTAGTTTTTGAGTTTATTTGTTACAAACATACACACAAAAATCCAAATCTTTCCTTTTTATAATATTAGTATAGATTGTTATTAACCTTTTTTTCCTATTAATTCTAAGGGAGTTATAATATGATGTTCTCCAGCATTATTTCATTGAACAGCGGTTCTTTCCCGTGTTATATAAGCTAGGCAAATTGAACTTCTTGGTATTATATTTTAAGTGACGAAACAAAACCACAATGTGCCTACCACAAGTTGATTCAACATATTATCTCATTAATGTAATTACATACATACGTATACACACCTACATTTAACTGGAATCATTTTCCTCCTTGTTTTATTTAACAGTGTGAATAAATTTAACCTTCTGTGTAGATGATAACAAATAAGAATTCATCAGTTAATTTTTAAATCGTCAGATAAAACTATCAGATGACAAAATTTATTCATCTTATAATTTTTATATATTATTACTATAATTTATATTTATTAGATAAACCTAGGCTAAGTTTTAAGTGGCAAATAAATTTTTCTTTATATTATCTTTGTTTAAAATTCAGCCCTAACAATAGCATAGTAAGTAATAATAAGTAGGTAAGTACTATAACTGTATCCTCAGTCAAATAAAAAAAACTATAAGCAAGTATTGAAATTTATTACCAAATGACAACCAACCATATTGAATTAAAATTTGTAAATAATATCTTTGGACCATTAGCAGGAATTGTACAATGCAATCTCAAGTCAAGGCTTTAGCCTAGAGTCTGCCATTAAACTATAGTGTAGCCTAACTGGATGTTGAATTTTATCATGCATTATAGTGTCAATAATTACGGATCAAAACTTTTCTATAAAAGAATGACATCCTTTACAGATATTTGTATTAATCTAGGACTGTCTCCTTAGTCTTGTGGTCATATGTTTAACCATTGTCACAAAGGTCTCAGGTTGATTTGCAGGCTTGGTAAAATCTGTTTTACAAAAAAAAAATCTTTTGAGAAAATTTTAAGTGCCAGCCCTAAGTCAGAAAGTTTTTTGTTTAACCCCTTGAACATGCTCCCTAAAACTTGACAGAGCATGTGAAGCTGTTAGCCCAAAGATCTATTTATATAACCTAGTACACATAATGCAAAGACTGTTCTTTACTTACTTAATTACTGATTTTAAGACCAAATAGAGAGAAGATAGTAAGGATAATGTTTTTCTATAGATCTTATAGTTTTCATATGGAAATTTAAAACAAAAGCATTTTATTTCAACAAAGAAGCAGAGGTGTAATAATGCAGATAAAAATAATAAACCCCAACCCATCCAGACATAAAGTGCAGAAAAAATAAAATTTATGCACCAGCAATGCAGGGGGATTTGTGTCAATATTTTGTTAAATAAAATATTAATAGATTATCTCATGTTTCACTACAGGTGTAGCCGTGTCAATTCTGACTTCAAGTTTGTAAGAAGAATATTTTTTTGTCTTTTTGATAGCTTCACATATATTTCTACATTTGATAAAATACAGAAGGCAATTTGGATTCTTGAATAATGTTAGGTAACTATTTCTACACTTATAAATCAAGTTAAGTTCAAAATTGACTGTGTCTAAGTATATTCTAGTTTAATTCTAGAAAACCTGACAAAATCTTTTACAATTAAACTCACTGAACTGCATAAGGGGGTGGAATACAAAATCCCTGGCATATTATATAAATAAACAGCATAAATAGAAATAACAATATTGTAAAATTGCTATTAATATTCATAAATTATTCAAAACCGACATAGGGAGATCTACAATCTCCAAGATTGTAATCTAAGAATATCTAGTTAAAAAAAACAGTGAAAGTATTTGTACATGAATAATTCATGAACCACACAAAAAATAAGCCAACAAGTTCCACTATCTAGTTTATTAAAGTGGAAGCTACTTAATTTTAATTACTTATATCCAGGGCCAATTACAATTAACAGCTGGACTGATTACTCAATATGTGTTTAATTAATTATTTTGCAGACTAAAGGTAATCTTGATAAACTTTCAAGGTACAATAAACTTAGTTGAAAGTTTACATGTTATTAAAGAGGAGAATATTTTTTTTCGAGGCCACACAAAAGGAAATTACAAATTAGGCTGATTAGTTGCAACAGCTGATGGCAGTGGGTGTAAAGTGAAGGTATACCTGGGCGTTTTTTCCGTGCCTCGTGTTAGCCATGGCGTGAGGCGCCGGCAGCGGCTTGTTCGCCCACACCGAGTCTGCGGCACGCGCCGACCGCGTCTCCAGCATGACACCCCCAGCTACGACCCTCCGCAGATCTTGCAGGCACCGCTCCCGATCTCACTGATACATCGCGATCACCACACCGACCACTGCACTGCACCACATACACTGCAAACACGTTACGACACCCCGCCGATCGATTCACGATGCACCACCACCACAAAACCTAACGATTGTTTATTGTGGGACGTGCGAAAATACGATCGAAAGCCTGAGATCTGTCTCAGTGCAAAAGAGCTTCAGAATGTTCAACCGACCAGATATCGCCCAGAAGCATTAATCTACGAAAATAACTTCTAAAGAAGTTTTCTATATCACTTTTTGTATTTTTGGTCTGATTTTCACACAGTTTAACATAATAATAACGATTAATTCAACGAAATAGTCTGATTTGTCGGTGGGGCAAACGATGAATCAATAGACAATTAATACTTTTTTAAAGAAAACCAGTCAAAACGCAGTCAAACTAAATCACAGACAATATAGAACAACTATTGATCTTAAAAATTTAGTCGATTTAACTCGAATATCGAATGTAATTATTTGCTATCTGTGGACCTACTCGTATATGTTGTCAAGTTATCATTCATTACAAACTCCCTGAAAGCGGAGAAAATAAAACACATTTCGGGTTTACATTTCTTCGATATGATATTGTCCTACACGAACGTAAAACCTTTAGCTCGTTAATAATGTTACAATCAATTAATATAATAAAGGCGAATAGTTTGATTTTTTAAATTAAAAATAAATCAAATTAATGTTGTATTGTTCCTAAACCTACCCAATTTTGCCCAATAGTACCTAGCATGAAAGCCTCTCGGGGAGAACCTTTAGGTATCGTGTAGAAGGAGATTACTCTTCCCTTCACCCGATCAAAGCAGAGGTTCCACAAGGCTCAGTACTTTCACCACTCCTGTTCTCACTTTACACAAGTGACATCCCGAAACCCAAGAAAGCCCATCTTGCTCTCTTCGCGGACGATACCACTTTATACTACTCGGGCTGCAGGCCTGCCACCATTGACGACACTCTACAATCCGCATCAAGTGTCTTAAGTAAATGGTTCAGAAAGTGGAGAATCGAAGTAAATCCGACAAAGAGTGCCGCGGTACTCTTTTCGAGATTTCACAGTCCACTGGACATTTCACCGGTCAAGATGTTCGGCGAACGCGACAGTTGAAAAAACCCCAACCCATTACTAAAAGTCATAATCCCTCAATCTCATCGCCAGCAACCACCCTGAGCCGAGGTCCAAGCCCCACAGGGGCGCCCTCTTGCGCAAGTTGCTTAGTTTGTAGTTTTTAAACCATTTATTAAGGCTGGAGCTCTGCTCGCCTTTATGCCCGGTGAAGAAGCAAAAGCCTCGTGCATAACTAGGCAAGTCAGTAAAAAAAAAAAATTGGATGAAAGCATGCTAGTAAAAAGCATGTGTAACTCTCGCTTTATGTATGTATTCAATTTAAAGTAGAAACGGAATAAATTTGTACAACAGCTTCTCTACTACGGCCTACGTATTTTCTTTATATTTAGCGGGTAAATTTTTTTTGTCATATGGCAGCACCAATGGCCTTTGAATGAAGTGACGTTTTGCGAGGTTGCTACGTATGGTGTGTTTTTGCTGAAATAATTGAATAAATGGGTCATAATCATTGGTTTTAGCCCCTCAAAAAGTGATAATGTCGGACTCTGAGGGTAGTAATTTCTCGGGGAGCGGTTCTGATGCGGGTAGCGTAGCGTCTAGACGTTCACGAAGGAGCGCCGCGTCGAATCGGTCGGTGCGATCCCGTTCGGGCTCTCGGTCGCGGTCTGGTAGCCGCAGTCCCTCGAGAACACCTTCTAGATCCCGTTCCAGGTCAAGATCCCGCTCTAAGTCACGGTCCAGGTTGGTAATTGTAAGCTATATAACCAAGAAGCATATACGCCTGCTATTGACAACATGTTTGTAACGAGATGTGTTTTGTTGTAGAAGTCATTCAGCGGGCTCTGATGCCAGTCGCCGCAGTCGAAACAGAGATGATGAAGCAAAAGAAGCGTCTGGGGATGAAGAAGTTGAGGTAATGAGGCATACGCAACATTCCAATTATATGTGTGCAGACACTGCAGACCATCTTATTAGAGTACTATGAGGTTAAAGTTGTTCCACAGTTAATTATGTCAAATAATGACTACTTTAGATGATCACTATACAAATTCCATTTACTGTAATGGAGATAGACACATTTATAGTTTGTTAAAATATTTTTCAGGATGAGCAAGAGCCTGAGGGTGAAGATTTAGTAGATTCTGAGGAATATGAAGAAGATGAGGAAGAAGACAAATTGAGGAAAAAACGGAAGAAGGACAGCCGCTATGGAGGGTTCATTATTGATGAAGCTGAGGTGAGAATTATATAATGTTAGGATGAAGTATGTTGTGCAACTATCAATACATATATACAGATAGAAAAACAATTATACTATACTAGCTGCGTCCCATGGTTTTACCCGCATCACTGTGCACCAGTGGGTTGGAGAGGAGTGTGATATTTTGTAGCCTATATGTTAATCCAGCTTATAAACTATCCCCATGTTAACTTTCAGCCAAATCCATTCAGTAGTGTTTGTGTAAGGAGTAACAAACATACATACAACCACACAAAATTTCAAATTTATAATATTCGTAGGATTGGTATAGTATAATTGTTTTTCTGGCTGTCCCTTGTATTTATAATTAATTTTATATGCATTGTGAACTTCTTGACAAGTACAAGTGGATGTAAATACCTAAGTGCTGAATAAAAATTGTTTATTTTGTTTAAATTGCAACTTCCTGATACTTATTTTGTGAAATATTAACAAACTTGGATATCACTAAGTATTATAAGTAATAAGTATATATTTTATTGCAGGTTGACGATGAAGTGGATGAAGATGATGAATGGGAAGAAGGAGCCCAAGAAATGGGTATTGTGGGTAATGAGGTTGATGAAATTGGACCCACAGCCAGAGAAATTGAAGGGAGAAGGCGAGGTACCAACTTGTGGGACTCGCAGAAGGAGGAGGAAATTGAAGAGTACCTCCGGAACAAATATGCTGATGAGTCAGCTGCTCTCAGACATTTTGGTGAAGGTGGCGAGGAAATGTCAGATGAGATCACACAACAGACTCTCCTACCAGGAATTAAAGATCCCAATCTATGGATGGTAAAATGTAGAATAGGTGAAGAAAAAGCCACTGTCCTACTATTAATGAGAAAATTCATTGCCTATCAGTTCTCAGAAGAACCCTTCCAAATCAAATCAGTAGTTGCCCCCGAAGGAGTTAAAGGTTATATCTATATAGAATCTTACAAACAGACTCATGTTAAAAACATCATTAACAATGTAGGTTCATTGAAAATGGGTATTTGGAAACAAGACATGGTTCCAATCAAGGAAATGACAGATGTATTACGAGTAGTCAAAGAACAATCAGGTTTGAAGCCTAAACAGTGGGTCAGACTAAAGAGAGGTCTCTACAAAGATGATATAGCACAGGTGGATTATGTAGATCTTGCTCAGAATCAAGTACATCTTAAGTTATTACCTAGAATAGATTACACAAGGTTGCGAGGGGCATTAAGAACAGTGCAGAGTGAATCAGAGGCCGCAAAGAGAAAAAAGAAACGTCGTCCGGCTGCAAAACCTTTCGATCCTGAAGCTATTAGAGCTATCGGTGGAGAGGTCACATCTGATGGTGACTTCTTGATATTTGAGGGAAACAGATATTCTCGTAAGGGATTTTTGTACAAAAACTTCACTATGTCTGGAATTTTAGCAGAGGGAGTCAAACCCACACTGACTGAATTAGAAAGATTTGAAGAGCAACCAGAGGGTATAGACATAGAATTAGCAGCACCTGCCAAAGATGATCCCACAAGCTTACATTCGTTTTCAATGGGTGATAATGTTGAAGTATGCTCAGGGGACTTGGCCAACTTACAGGCCAGGATCATAGCTATAGACGGGTCCATGATAACTGTGATGCCAAAACACGACGCTTTAAAAGATCCTCTCGTATTTAAGCCTAATGAATTACGTAAATATTTCAAACAGGGTGACCACGTCAAAGTGTTGGCGGGACGCTATGAGGGTGACACGGGTCTCATCGTTCGCGTGGAACCGCACAGAGTCGTCCTCGTGTCAGATCTAACTATGCACGAGCTGGAGGTGTTGCCACGCGATCTCCAGCTGTGTACCGACATGGCGACCGGAGTGGATTCCCTCGGACAGTTCCAGTGGGGCGACATGGTCCAATTGGATCCGCAAACCGTCGGCGTCATCGTTCGTCTGGAGAAAGAAAATTTCCACGTCCTCGGCATGCAGGGCAAAGTGATCGAGTGTAAGCCGCAAGCACTTCAGAAACGGCGAGAGAGCAGGTTCACGATGGCGCTCGACTCCGAGCACAACACGATACAGAAGCGCGACATCGTGAAAGTCATCGACGGGCCGCACGCGGGACGGAATGGGGAGATCAAGCACCTGTACAGGAACTTCGCCTTTCTGCAGTCGAGGATGTATCTCGACAACGGCGGCATATTCGTGTGCAAAACGCGCCACCTGCAGCTCGCCGGCGGCAACAAGAACTCGTCCACCTCGTCCGCGCTGTCGCTGGGCTTCATGTCCCCCCGCATTCAGTCGCCCATGCACCCCTCGGGCAGAGGGGGGGCCACGCCCCGGGGGCGTGGGGGGCGGGGCGCCGGGCGCGGGGGCGTCACGCGCGACCGCGAGCTCATCGGGCAGACCATCAAGATCACGGGCGGGCCCTACAAGGGCAACGTGGGCATCGTCAAGGACGCCACGGGCAGCACGGCGCGCGTGGAGCTGCACTCGGCGTGCCAGACCATCTCCGTGGACCGCTCGCACATCGCGGGCGCCGGGCCCGCCGCGCGCGACGGACAGACGCCCTTCTTCTCGCGCACGCCGGGCCGCACGCCCACGCTGGGCGCGCAGACGCCCACGTACCGCGACACGGGCATCAAGACGCCCATGCACGGCTCGGCCACGCCCATCTACGACGTGGGCGGGCGCACGCCGCACTACGGCTCGGCCACGCCGTCGCACGAGGGCGGGCGCACGCCGGCGCACGGGGCCTGGGACCCGGGCGCGGGGACCACGCCGGCGCGGGACTTCGACTACGGCGCGCTGGACGACGCGGAGTACGCGGGGCCGTTCACGCCGCAGACGCCGGGCACCATGTACGGCTCGGACCACACGTACAGCCCGTACCGGCCCAGCCCGGGCCACTACCCGGCCACGCCCAGCCCGGGCGGCTACTCGCCGCGCTCGCCGGCCGAGGCGGACTGGGCGGGCGCGGACGTGTGCGTGCGCGTGCGCGCGGGCGCGGAGGACGGGCTGGCGGGGCAGGCGGGGGTGCTGCGCGCGGGGGGCGCGGGGGCGCTGGCGCTGTGGCTGGCGGCCGAGGACCGCGTGGTGAGCGTGGCGCCCGAGCTGCTGGAGCCCGTGGTCCCGCAGGCCGGGGACCGCGTCAAGGTGGTGGCGGGCGAGGACCGCGACCAGGTGGGGCAGCTCATCTCCATCGAGAACCAGGAGGGGGTCGTCAAGTTCGGCACCGACGACATCAAGATCATGCAGCTGCGGCACCTCTGCAAGATGGCCACCGCTTGACCGTGATTCCGAACGAAGTGTCGTCGGGGTGCTTTCGTTTGTCGATCGACGCGAAAGGATGTTATGGTCGTCTTCGCAAATTCTGTCACATATTATCGAAAATATGGCTTTAAACGAGATCGACTGGAGGCGCCATTTCTAATCTTTTCTTTTTCACCATTAGATTTATTTCTATTATTTGTCTTGACTACCTTTACGTTTATTAGAGTTAACTTATTATAATAAGGAAATCCATACTCGCCATAAAGAACTGCTGACTCAATGCTGTGTTGATTTCTGAATATATTTTCCGACTAATTTGTGACTCGTGATAAATATACAACTATTTACTGTAAAGAAATGTAACATTGTCATTATGTTACTGTGAATATCTATAATTTTGTGCGAATTACAATAATTTCAGACTGATAATACTATAACAATGTCAACAAGATATAAAAATCAATAGTTAGATACTTTCCAAAAGTGAATTTAATCAGTCAATCTACTGAGATAATGTATATCCACAGGAACATTGTGCTTGTGTGAAATGAGTTAATTTTATTTGTTATTAATTACAAAAGCAAATAAATTGTAGAATAAATTCTAGAGTTTTCTTTATTCAGCTTCACCGTCATATATTTATAGTTTAGTAAATCCAGAGATTACTTTTTATAACCTCACAAACCTCGACAACTTCGGTGTTAGTTTCTTGCAGTCTCTGTACTGCTAGTTGGTAAGCTGTGAGCTGCCGGCAGTGTCCGCGCAGTGTCGAGTTCACCGCGAACCGCGATTACAGCAGCCGTAAACAACAATATTTTCAGATACCTCATTCTCTTATTTATTTGCCAATAAGCGAAACTATGACGAGACTGGTCGAGTGAATATTTAGTATCTACCGCGAAATAGGTGCGTACCTCCTATTTAAGAGTTCAAGTTTGATTTTCCTTGTGCATCTCCCAAATAATATTTAAAAAAGATTTTCGTTGGACTTAGAACTTGATTTAAACTATATGTTTAATTACAGTTTCCACACAAACTCCTTTTGTCGGTAATCCAACAACAGGAATTTGTAGATCCTTTTCAGGGTTCATATTTTAAAGACAACTCTTTCGGACGTCAAAGCTCGAAGACGATAGTGAATACTTAAAATATTTAAACTACGATAGAACATACTTCAAGCGGCTGTACTAGGCCAATGGCTAGGGTGTCGGACTTACGATCATGTGATTGCCGGTTCGATCTCCACCCATTGCACTACCGACATAAACCCACTCGTAACGCAAGCATTTTAGCTTAGCACGAGGGGTTAACAAGAATACTTTTTTATTGTTTTATACATACACACACTGCTAAAGTCATAACCCTCTGATAAAAGTAGATTTTCTTCTGTTTGGGTAATGGAAGAACAACACATCCAATAATGATTTTATTAACATTTATTCAATAAATAATACAAAATTGGTTTTCATTGCAATGCATAAGAATTTCAAACACAAAATAGTCACATAAACTGAGCAAACGACTCCTACTATCAGTATACTCGTGTAAGATTAAGATTTCAATTTATTTTAACATTTATTATATCGAAAAATATAATAGTACCGTATCTCACATTAAATACATCAATGGAATATTACGTTAGTCCAGGTAACATCGATTATATAAATATTTATATAATTTTAAAACGTATTTTACATTAAAATTGTATGTAAATGCTCAGCAAAATGCGGCCAGAAATATAAAAAAATGCTGTAACATCGTAACACTGACTGACTAGCCTCCCTCCGTCACCGATGTTACTATTAACATTAGCCATGATTTACAACAATAAAAACTAATCAACAAATTTTATAATCCGACCCGATTGTGTTTACACCGCTACATTAACAGTTTTTTTTTTGCGAGAAAATAAAGTCTACATACAGTTTATGTAGTCGTACTAAACCGCGATATTCACAGCAATAAATAATCGATTTCATTTTTGCATCGAGATTATTTTAAAATGATTCTGTCAAGCGTGTGTCAACACAATCGCACTACCTATAATACATTAAAACATCATTTGGCTAAACATTATGCAACACAACTGCCTCGCACTCATTTTTGAAATGAGCGTTTATTACAAATAAAAAAGATGAACAAAAATGTATTTTATTGCAAAATTATTATTATTACATTGCAAACGCTATCCCCGATCCCCTAAGTACTAATACAATTAACTTAGTCTAGCTAGTTTGTCATTACCATGAACGTGTGATCAGTTACCCCTTTATTACACCATCAAGTCTACCAATAAGCCTCGTATACCCAACAACAATACAATCACCTATAAAACTAGACTTAGTTTTGTAATAATGGGATATTTTGAACGCATAATTTACTGCGGGCTTCGTGGTATTGACAACGGCTACTGAGTATACATAGATGAGTACAACATATTTCTAAACCCGGTCAAACAAGAGGGTAAGTTACAGTACAAGTTCTATATGTATAAGAGTGAAAGACTATCCTTACTAAGTTTTTATGTAATAAGTTAGCATACTCATCTATGTGCACTTTATATAAATATTCTCTGACGGCTATCTACAAGAGACGCTAGGCCAATATCTACACGATATCAAAGGCATTCTATGATAATTATGACAATAATAAAATTTAATATCCAATCACGCACAGCGCTTCCATGACATCAGATCTATTCATAATAAAATTTACAAGAAGAATCTCAGTAACTACATCAGTTTGACCTGTCAAACGAGTACTGTAGGTATACATCCGATCATCCGTCCGCATGCGTTCAAGCAATAAAATTTAGTATTAAAATAATACACACTACAATATTTAGATGTAGACACAAATATGTACACAACTTATTAAGACTAAGATAGAAACTTAGACCCGATCGACGGTGTTCAATATTACATTACTACAAACGATGAACAAATCATAGGTAAAAGTAGGAAAATACATATTTAGTTGGCACTGTCTTACGTTAGTTACACGAAACTTACTATAAAAACGAAAATAATTGACAAAAAATGTAAAAAAATAAATAAATCATAACTATGTGCTCTGACAATTATATAGATACAAAATTAAATAGTGCTGGCTGTTTTTGGTCACCAAGTGTCATTTATATTACATTTTCTCTGTATATTAATATATTGTTTCTACTTTTACCTACGTGTCCCCGTGATCCGACCCTAGAGTGTCGGTCACACGGCGCACACTAACACGTTGTAATCAATCACATTTCTTATCTATCAACTATTTATAGTAGACATATTATTTGCACCGATTATCTCGCCAATTATATTATTACGATATTTATGTATCGTTTTCGATATGAAAACATTAGTTAGGGCATTTGAAAAATATATTTTAGAACATGTTTTTTGGATAACACGAAGCGTTTTGATTCTGACGAATGAATCGGTGCCATAACATAATATCCTTAATTTACCAGTCTGTAGTCTAACTTAGACGCGACAGTGTGCACCGCGTTATTTTTTGACTTTTAGTCTATTTGAGGAGCCCAGTTTAACCCTCCGCCCTTCGAAAATGTTAACGAACGTCTGTCGAAATTACAAAAAAAATATATATCGAAATAAATATTATTTCGGTGGCGGGGCTCCGACAGACGTGGCGAGGGAGGCGATGGCTCAGGACGCGTACATGCGCTTGATGTCCTCGTGGTAGCGCTCCTGGATGTCCTTGCGCTTGATCTTGAAGGCGGCGGTGACCAGCCCCATGTCGGGCGACCACACCTCCGTCACCAGCTTCACCTGCGCAGGCACCTCGAAGCGCTCCAGCCCGCCTGCACACACAATACACAGAGTTAATACTACATCGTCGTAGGAAAGAAACACCTTTCTTCTTCTTACGATTTATCCGCAGAAAATGTTTTAATAAATATTAGCTGAGTGAAATGAAAACATTGTACACGAGACCGCATTATATTAAACATTCTTAAATATTCTACTGACATAACAAATTGAATGCAGAATAAATTTTTGTTATTTTTGGAGCTAAAATTAAACTGAAGAGGACTTGTTTTATTTTAAGTTAAATAAAAATAGATTTACTCGTTGTGAAACGCATTTTAAATTTATATGTACTTGTTATATAAGAAGAGAGTTAGGAGACTACTCTGTAGTACTAGAATTTGTACACAGGTAGCAGCGATCTCTTCACCCATATAGAATTACTGACTGTCATACTGACATAAATATATTTATTTACATTATTCGATACTAAATATGTAAACCTTTATCTATTGTTAACTGTATATTGTCATTTGACTAAAAAAGATTATCCTTCGACCACAGCTATTTTAGGTTGGATTTTCATAATATAAATGCAGAACGTGACTAAAAATATATTATATAATTGGGTAACTTCCTTTACCGTCTTGAAAATAATAGGGGGGGAAATGTACATGAAATAGATGTCTAAGCCATAATTATTTTATCTTTATTTTATTATTGACATAGAGTGAAAATCGTTACGATAAAAATGCGTACCTAAGTAGATAGTTAGGTTATTTCGCACACTCTTTTCGTTCATGTGTGATTGCGGCCTAGGTATTGTAGGCACCTATTTTATTATTATGCACGCATTATGTAGGGTGTATATTGCTAAAGTAATTTATTAGATTTTCGAAACTCTAATTACCGAAATACTAGTACAAATATATTGTGGTCTATAGATTCTATTCCACTTACACAACACACCATATTATTATCAAGACGATAAAAAAGGACACCCAGTACACAAATATAATGATATGACTCACATTTCCTAGCGTGATCCGCCAACTCTTGCAGCACGGCCTTCTCCACCTGCGTGCTCTGGCACAGCGCGTCGAAGTCCAGGGCGGGCAGGCCGCGGCGCGCCGCCAGCTCCGCCAGGTGCGTGGGGTTCGGCACCAGCAGCGCCACCGTGAAGTTCTTGGAGCTGTCGCCGTACACGCAGATGTTCTCCACGATGGGGCAGGTCTTCAGCTCCGCCTCCACCTTGCCCAGCGACACGTACTCGCCCGCCTGCAGCTTCACCAGATCCTTCTTGCGATCTGCGATAAAACACGACCATTCAAATCTATATATATAAAAGCGAGAACTGACTGACTGAGCGAACGCACAGCTGAAACCGCTGGGCCATGGACACATTTTTGTTCCTACCGTGCAGTGCGTGACGTGGTGACTACTGAGAAACATTCAGTAGAACCCTCTTTTAAAAAATAATAACATATCACAATATTTTATTAACCTAATTACAAAATACTTTATTTTACTTTGAGATTGGAGCGATTTAATTCCAAGCATTTTTATATAAATAAGTAATTTTATAATAAGCCCTGCTGCACAATTTGGCTTTAATAGACAAATAAAAATGTTGCACATATGTCCTTAAGTAGCGTAGGTGTGCACTAAGAAAGAATTTTACGAAATTCTACTCTTAAGGGGGTGAAAAGGGGGGCAAAGTTTGTATGGATAATTGTGAATAATAATCTATATATATAAATATATAAAGTAACATGTCACTGACTGACTAATAATCTATATATATAAAGTAACATGTCACTGACTGACTCATCAATACTGAGGCAAAACTACTGAAGCTAGATATTTGATATTTGGACTGTAGGGGGGGTGAAAAAGGGGGAATTTTAATTATAAAACTACTACGGGAACGGCAGTTACGCGGATGAAACCACGCGCGGAAATCTAATCAGATATACATATTTTAATGAAGCTAGTAAAATACTAAAAGTAATGATATAAAGCGGCCGCAGCCCAATGGAGGGCCACAACCGTCGTAACACAAGCATTTTTAGCTTAGGACTATTTAGCAAGAATGACTGATTTAATCTGCAAAACACAAAAAAATCCAAAGATATTTACAACGGCTCAAGTTTACACAATACACGTATTAAATATTTTCATTCTAGAATACATATAGATTGATATTTTGATATATTTTTATATACATGCTAGAAATCATATATTTGATAGATATTTAGTAACTGTTCGAATGAATTAAACTTATGTAACAGAATAATTCCAAAACTAAACCGACTAAATAAAAATAACCTATAAGTAAAATTACATATAACTAAAAAACTATTCTAATATGGCGCCACTGGGTATCGTTCCTAGAATGCTGGCGGCATTGCCACGTTGAATGGCAATGTTTATTTGTTGGGCAATGTATAGAAGTAAAAATATTAAGATTATTAGTAACAGAATATGAAGTAATAACTCCACCTCTGTACAATAGTTTGTGCTAAAGTTATAAATAAATTAAATAAAAATATGACTTACCAATAATTTTGATGCATCCGTCGTGGTGCAGTTCCCCAATGTCTCCGGATTTGAACCAGCGCCTTCCCTCCGAGTCGATGAACTCTTCGCGCGTCTTCTCAGGGTTCTTGTAGTAGCCCTCTGCCACACAGTCACCACCAATCACGATCTCACCCTGAAACATCAAACAAATAGTATTTGTAGCGGAGAACAAAATAAATAATCAGAATGTGATAATCATATTATCCTTAATACATATTATATTTATTA
This sequence comes from Nycteola revayana, assembly GCA_947037095.2. Taxonomy (NCBI): domain Eukaryota; kingdom Metazoa; phylum Arthropoda; class Insecta; order Lepidoptera; family Nolidae; genus Nycteola; species Nycteola revayana. Next base: position 24,222,254 of record OX344846.2, on the reverse strand, counting down.
TTTATGTAGATAGTATAGTACACAATAAAAAATCTAGGTATGTAGAGCTTGTCTAATTTGAAATGATGCGCCCCTCTCCCGTATTTTGCAAACATTTTACATTTGCTTATATGCAAAAGGCGGGTGAGGGGCGCGTCATTTAAAATTAGACAAGGTCTACTGTAATAAGAGAGATTTTACAATTATCTGTAACATTGCTAACTATCAAAGTAGTGTTCAGTTGTGGGGGGTTCATGACGGTGTAATAGTGTAGGGTGGGGTACATGACGGTTTTCTGTTGTGGGGGTTACAGGACGGTGTAATAGAGTAGTGGGGGGTACACGGCGGTGTAGAATAGTGTGGGGTACATGACGGTGTAGTATAGTGTGGGGTAAATGACGGTGTAATAGTGTAGTGGGGGGTTCATGACGGTGTAATAGTGTAGGGTGGGGTACATGACGGTTTTCTGTTGTGGGGGTTACAGGACGGTGTAATAGAGTAGTGGGGGGTACACGGCGGTGTAGAATAGTGTGGGGTACATGACGGTGTAGTATAGTGTGGGGTAAATGACGGTGTAATAGTGTAGTGGGGGGTTCATGACGGTGTAATAGTGTAGGGTGGGGTACATGACGGTTTTCTGTTGTGGGGGTTACATGACGGTGTAATAGAGTAGTGGGGGGTACACCGCGGTGTAGAATAGTGTGGGGTACATGACGGTGTAGTATAGTGTGGGGTAAATGACGGTGTAGTAGTGTAGTAGTATAGCGTGGGCTACCTGCGGGTAGGGCTTGTTGTCGACGCGGTAGCCGCCCTCGTCCCAGTCGACGAGCTTGATGAGCGTGGCGGTGGTGGGCGCGCCCACGCGGCCCGTGGAGCGGTCGTGCGCGTCCATGACGGTGTAGTAGTGTAGTAGTGTAGTAGTATAGCGTGGGGTACCTGCGGGTAGGGCTTGTTGTCGACGCGGTAGCCGCCCTCGTCCCAGTCGACGAGCTTGATGAGCGTGGCGGTGGTGGGCGCGCCCACGCGGCCCGTGGAGCGGTCGTGCGCGTCCATGACGGTGTAGTAGTGTAGTAGTATAGCGTGGGCTACCTGCGGGTAGGGCTTGTTGTCGACGCGGTAGCCGCCGTCGTCCCAGTCGACGAGCTTGATGAGCGTGGCGGTGGTGGGCGCGCCCACGCGGCCCGTGGAGCGGTCGTGCGCGTCCATGACGGTGTAGTAGTGTAGTAGTGTAGTAGTATAGCGTGGGGTACCTGCGGGTAGGGCTTGTTGTCGACGCGGTAGCCGCCCTCGTCCCAGTCGACGAGCTTGATGAGCGTGGCGGTGGTGGGCGCGCCCACGCGGCCCGTGGAGCGGTCGTGCGCGTCCATGACGGTGTAGTAGTGTAGTAGTATAGCGTGGGGTACCTGCGGGTAGGGCTTGTTGTCGACGCGGTAGCCGCCCTCGTCCCAGTCGACGAGCTTGATGAGCGTGGCGGTGGTGGGCGCGCCCACGCGGCCCGTGGAGCGGTCGTGCGCGTCCATGACGGTGTAGTAGTGTAGTAGTGTAGTAGTATAGCGTGGGGTACCTGCGGGTAGGGCTTGTTGTCGACGCGGTAGCCGCCCTCGTCCCAGTCGACGAGCTTGATGAGCGTGGCGGTGGTGGGCGCGCCCACGCGGCCCGTGGAGCGGTCGTGCGCGTCCATGACGGTGTAGTAGTGTAGTAGTGTAGTAGTATAGCGTGGGGTACCTGCGGGTAGGGCTTGTTGTCGACGCGGTAGCCGCCGTCGTCCCAGTCGACGAGCTTGATGAGCGTGGCGGTGGTGGGCGCGCCCACGCGGCCCGTGGAGCGGTCGTGCGCGTCCATGACGGTGTAGTAGTGTAGTAGTGTAGTAGTATAGCGTGGGGTACCTGCGGGTAGGGCTTGTTGTCGACGCGGTAGCCGCCCTCGTCCCAGTCGACGAGCTTGATGAGCGTGGCGGTGGTGGGCGCGCCCACGCGGCCCGTGGAGCGGTCGTGCGCGTCCATGACGGTGTAGTAGTGTAGTAGTGTAGTAGTATAGCGTGGGGTACCTGCGGGTAGGGCTTGTTGTCGACGCGGTAGCCGCCCTCGTCCCAGTCGACGAGCTTGATGAGCGTGGCGGTGGTGGGCGCGCCCACGCGGCCCGTGGAGCGGTCGTGCGCGTCCATGACGGTGTAGTAGTGTAGTAGTGTAGTAGTATAGCGTGGGGTACCTGCGGGTAGGGCTTGTTGTCGACGCGGTAGCCGCCCTCGTCCCAGTCGACGAGCTTGATGAGCGTGGCGGTGGTGGGCGCGCCCACGCGGCCCGTGGAGCGGTCGTGCGCGTCCATGACGGTGTAGTAGTGTAGTAGTGTAGTAGTATAGCGTGGGGTACCTGCGGGTAGGGCTTGTTGTCGACGCGGTAGCCGCCCTCGTCCCAGTCGACGAGCTTGATGAGCGTGGCGGTGGTGGGCGCGCCCACGCGGCCCGTGGAGCGGTCGTGCGCGTCCATGACGGTGTAGTAGTGTAGTAGTGTAGTAGTATAGCGTGGGGTACCTGCGGGTAGGGCTTGTTGTCGACGCGGTAGCCGCCCTCGTCCCAGTCGACGAGCTTGATGAGCGTGGCGGTGGTGGGCGCGCCCACGCGGCCCGTGGAGCGGTCGTGCGCGTCCATGACGGTGTAGTAGTGTAGTAGTGTAGTAGTATAGCGTGGGGTACCTGCGGGTAGGGCTTGTTGTCGACGCGGTAGCCGCCCTCGTCCCAGTCGACGAGCTTGATGAGCGTGGCGGTGGTGGGCGCGCCCACGCGGCCCGTGGAGCGGTCGTGCGCGTCCATGACGGTGTAGTAGTGTAGTAGTGTAGTAGTATAGCGTGGGGTACCTGCGGGTAGGGCTTGTTGTCGACGCGGTAGCCGCCCTCGTCCCAGTCGACGAGCTTGATGAGCGTGGCGGTGGTGGGCGCGCCCACGCGGCCCGTGGAGCGGTCGTGCGCGTCCATGACGGTGGCGCACGACGTGGTCTCCGTCAGCCCGTAGCCCGCCACCACGCCGCAGCACAGGCAGATCCGGACCTGCGCCAACGGACACATGCACGTTACTACTGAGTCCGTACGACGGAATAAAGCGGCAAAGAACGGGGCTAGTTGACCATCGGGGCAAGTTGACCAAAATATCTCGAAAGCTATTCATCGCACGCCCTGTATCTAATAGCAGTGAGAGAGAATTGCAGGAGAACGAGTAAGAGTTAAACTTCCACTGATTGATAGTACTTTTGGTATGTTTCAATGTTCTAGGCATAATGCTAGACTTTTTTAACGCCACGTCTTATGTTTTCCAATTTGAGGGCTAGTTGAGCAATATGTGCTCAGCTTACCCCACGATGTAGAATGTAACACACGTTTAAGTAACAGTTCTATTATCATATTTTTTTTTCGATACGGACTTATTAAAGATTAACTTAAAGATATTCTTATTCCATTGAAGACAAGAAATAATACAGCTAAGACTATGTATGGGGGAAAAGTGTGAATTCACAAATTTCAAAAATTCGATAATACTCCTTGACTTTGACAATATTCCCTGCAGAAATTTAATGAAGTTCTTAATTTATTCATGGGTTATTAAAACTAAAGCAAGCATTTTCCCCCGCCTAAGAGGACTCTTGAATACTTGACCATGTAGCAAATAAGCAACCATTTTCTCCCGCGTAAACTCTCTTGACCACGATTTCGGGCTAACGTGGAATTACTGTTACAATAGTAACTACTGTATCTGCTTATGGAAATTCAGTGCCCGTTTGCGTTTTCTATAAATCAACACAAGAATCATCGTCTTTATGGCAGTTCGTGTTGATGTATAGGAGCCGACAATGCCGGATGACCGACGATTGGATAACGGCTATATTATTGAACAGTAAGACTAAATTAATCCAATCCTAAAGTTAAGGTAAAATTATTTGATTTTTAACTGATTCCATTTTCAGTTGATTGTTCAAAGAAAATTATTTTAAGTTTTGTCACTAGAAATAAAAAGTTGGTTGGCATACAGATATTCAAACAGAAAATTTATTTCATATTTAGTTATCATTTAACTCATGGTTTGGCACTTTCTGAGTGCTCAATTTGCCCCCGTTGCTCAACTTACCTCACGTACGGGGCAAGTGAAGCATACTTGAGTTTCTTAATTTAAACAGCTGTAGCTCTTAAATTCAACGTGTAAGAAATAATTTACTAAGGACACTTGTGTAAAGGGACAAATTAGTAATACCAGATGTATTACCAATGCATTATAAGCCATTAAGACTTATTGTTGAGGCAATAATAATTCAAATGAAGAAATGTTAAACTATCCCCGCCCTTCCCCATTTCTTTTAACCTGAGTTTACACTAGTTTACGTCATTTATACTCATATTATAAAGTAGGAACTTGGCTTAGATCATAAGCAAGATTAACATAATTATACCAGGGTGGCCAACTTAATAAGACTTAAGATCGACTGTGTTCGATCGCTCAATTTAATATATAAGGGTTCATTTTTTTTTACATATATTTTTTTATGATACAATATCAAAATTCTTATTATTTTTATACAAAAAAAAAGTTTGTTTTATTCTAAATAGACATAAACTCCGGATGACGTTATTATTACAGCGGTTTCGCACTACGTCCGATCCGAATCCGATCTGGACCCGTGAAAATATGGTCCGTAGTAGCCGTAGAACTATTTCTATAGTCATTTACGCACTAGATCCGATCTCCGTCATCTGATTTCTTTCCAAAATTCTAGACCAATATTTCCACGGGTTCGGATCGAATTCAGATTGGACATAGTGCGAAACCGCTATTACGGTTGTTTGACGAAATTTCTTGGTCAGAGTTAAAAATTAAATAAAAAAAACTGACATTAGCTAATGTTAAACGCCTTTGATTACAGTTGCCAAATTAAGAATGTTTTAAGTTTTTAAATTTTAAATAGACAAAGGTTATATTTTAGTCCGTAATAGTCCGACCGTAACGATGATGTTATTGCGCATATTTCAGTTTTTATTTTTTTGCTCAAAAAATAGCCGACAAAAACAATTAAAAGAAATAGTTTTGAGATGAGAATTCGTAAATAAAGAAACAGTATATTTTTGTTTTAGGCTGTTACGAAATTTTGAAATGTTGTCAATAGACGGGATCAATCGATCGCGTTCGACCGTTTAGCCATCCCTGACATGGATTTCAGTAGCAATCCAATCCAATGCAGGTAAAACCGCTATGTTCAGCTTATATATTTATAATATAAAATGGCGAATGAATTTACCTGTGCATGTGTATCGGGCGACAGTGGAGCCCCACCGCTGATCATCATGCGGACCGAGCCGCCCAGCAACTGACGGATCTTGGAGAACACCTGCGGACAATATCAACATTGTACATGGATTCCAGTTTCAATAATATAATCTTTATAATATCCGTGAAACAAAAACTTTGTACCCTTTTTACGAAAATTGCACGGGCAATTTTTTTGCTGTCGGTTCCCTTACAATTGTAATATATGAGGTTATAACAATCGGGACCAACGACTTAACTCACTTTTCAAAAGACGGGAGTGTAGGCCCTCAACCAACCAGACCTGGAATGAAATTTCTTGTCCCGGCTCGGGGATAGAACTCACGACTCCCAAGAGGCCTTGGATGTAGTAGATAACGTATGAGTACAGTGACTGCGGGACTCACGAGTCGGTTGAGCAGGGGCGTGTCGTACCCGCGCCGCATCCAGGTCTGCTTGTAGCAGTAGGCCCACTTGAAGAACGCGCTCGCCAGCTCGCCGCTGCGGGACACCTTGTCCGTGATGTAGTAGATAACGTATGAGTACAGTGACTGCGGGACTCACGAGTCGGTTGAGCAGGGGCGTGTCGTACCCGCGCCGCATCCAGGTCTGCTTGTAGCAGTAGGCCCACTTGAAGAACGCGCTCGCCAGCTCGCCGCTGCGGGACACCTTGTCCGTGATGTAGTAGATAACGTATGAGTACAGTGACTGCGGGACTCACGAGTCGGTTGAGCAGGGGCGTGTCGTACCCGCGCCGCATCCAGGTCTGCTTGTAGCAGTAGGCCCACTTGAAGAACGCGCTCGCCAGCTCGCCGCTGCGGGACACCTTGTCCGTGATGTAGTAGATAACGTATGAGTACAGTGACTGCGGGACTCACGAGTCGGTTGAGCAGGGGCGTGTCGTACCCGCGCCGCATCCAGGTCTGCTTGTAGCAGTAGGCCCACTTGAAGAACGCGCTCGCCAGCTCGCCGCTGCGGGACACCTTGTCCGTGATGTAGTAGATAACGTATGAGTACAGTGACTGCGGGACTCACGAGTCGGTTGAGCAGGGGCGTGTCGTACCCGCGCCGCATCCAGGTCTGCTTGTAGCAGTAGGCCCACTTGAAGAACGCGCTCGCCAGCTCGCCGCTGCGGGACACCTTGTCCGTGATGTAGTAGATAACGTATGAGTACAGTGACTGCGGGACTCACGAGTCGGTTGAGCAGGGGCGTGTCGTACCCGCGCCGCATCCAGGTCTGCTTGTAGCAGTAGGCCCACTTGAAGAACGCGCTCGCCAGCTCGCCGCTGCGGGACACCTTGTCCGTGATGTAGTAGATAACGTATGAGTACAGTGACTGCGGGACTCACGAGTCGGTTGAGCAGGGGCGTGTCGTACCCGCGCCGCATCCAGGTCTGCTTGTAGCAGTAGGCCCACTTGAAGAACGCGCTCGCCAGCTCGCCGCTGCGGGACACCTTGTCCGTGATGTAGTAGATAACGTATGAGTACAGTGACTGCGGGACTCACGAGTCGGTTGAGCAGGGGCGTGTCGTACCCGCGCCGCATCCAGGTCTGCTTGTAGCAGTAGGCCCACTTGAAGAACGCGCTCGCCAGCTCGCCGCTGCGGGACACCTTGTCCGTGATGTAGTAGATAACGTATGAGTACAGTGACTGCGGGACTCACGAGTCGGTTGAGCAGGGGCGTGTCGTACCCGCGCCGCATCCAGGTCTGCTTGTAGCAGTAGGCCCACTTGAAGAACGCGCTCGCCAGCTCGCCGCTGCGGGACACCTTGTCCGTGATGTAGTAGATAACGTATGAGTACAGTGACTGCGGGACTCACGAGTCGGTTGAGCAGGGGCGTGTCGTACCCGCGCCGCATCCAGGTCTGCTTGTAGCAGTAGGCCCACTTGAAGAACGCGCTCGCCAGCTCGCCGCTGCGGGACACCTTGTCCGTGATGTAGTAGATAACGTATGAGTACAGTGACTGCGGGACTCACGAGTCGGTTGAGCAGGGGCGTGTCGTACCCGCGCCGCATCCAGGTCTGCTTGTAGCAGTAGGCCCACTTGAAGAACGCGCTCGCCAGCTCGCCGCTGCGGGACACCTTGTCCGTGATGTAGTAGATAACGTATGAGTACAGTGACTGCGGGACTCACGAGTCGGTTGAGCAGGGGCGTGTCGTACCCGCGCCGCATCCAGGTCTGCTTGTAGCAGTAGGCCCACTTGAAGAACGCGCTCGCCAGCTCGCCGCTGCGGGACACCTTGTCCGTGATGTAGTAGATAACGTATGAGTACAGTGACTGCGGGACTCACGAGTCGGTTGAGCAGGGGCGTGTCGTACCCGCGCCGCATCCAGGTCTGCTTGTAGCAGTAGGCCCACTTGAAGAACGCGCTCGCCAGCTCGCCGCTGCGGGACACCTTGTCCGTGATGTAGTAGATAACGTATGAGTACAGTGACTGCGGGACTCACGAGTCGGTTGAGCAGGGGCGTGTCGTACCCGCGCCGCATCCAGGTCTGCTTGTAGCAGTAGGCCCACTTGAAGAACGCGCTCGCCAGCTCGCCGCTGCGGGACACCTTGTCCGTGATGTAGTAGATAACGTATGAGTACAGTGACTGCGGGACTCACGAGTCGGTTGAGCAGGGGCGTGTCGTACCCGCGCCGCATCCAGGTCTGCTTGTAGCAGTAGGCCCACTTGAAGAACGCGCTCGCCAGCTCGCCGCTGCGGGACACCTTGTCCGTGATGCCCTTGCTGATGCGGTCCATTATCAACTGCACACACAAATAGAAACATGTTTATAACCTTCGATTAAAGCAAAATAGCGGAAGATAGGTGACTCGCGTCTAGCGCGTGGACCGCATGAATTAGTTCCCGTCGCCTAATTGAATTCAGTCTGACACAGTCAAAATCGGCCGAGTGACACAAGCGGATGTGTTACGCGAAAAGATAATTTATTGTTTTAAGTGGGGTAAAGGTTACCAAAATGCCGTCGTTTGCTTTTATGAGTTGTACAAAAAATTCAAAAAGAAAAAAACAAAGCGAGAGTTTGCGATGAAGGGATTGCGAGATTAATGACTTAGTTGTTTAGGGGGATTTTGTGCAAATATCGCTCTACGTTACAGTTCGCGGTCCCAATGGAGTTACAAAAGAATCACGCGGAATTTTATTACTACACAAGAAAAGTCTTCCTGACTGGCGATAGGATTACGTAAAATATCCGACAGCAACAGCTACGGATCAAATCTATTGTCACAATTCGTCAAAACTGTCAAGTTGTCATATGGCAGCAGAAATCGTATCTGTGCGGGACAATATAAACAGTTAGTGTGCTACGATAGTCAATAGACGAAACACTTAGCGTTATAAAGTGTAAAACTTTGTGTTCGATTTCCTGACAATAGTTATTACTCCTTAAGTGTATTTTTGGTGTTAATCGATTCATTAGTGACTAGAGTATTGAATAAAACTATTAAAAGTAATGTATATAATGGTAAATAATAAGATAAAGACAAAAATAGTGTTTTATAAAATTGTTATAAGTTGTACATAGAAATTTGTAACTCGCGCTATAGTTTTGGTTGTGATAATTGTTTGTTTGTATATTTATATACTTTATTAGTTATTTAATGATTAATTTGTAGTTAGTTTATAGTTTTTAAATAAAAACTTATATTGTTTGTTAAGGAAACACCATAGGAGATAAGGTGAAATTATCTTAAATCGAGCCTAGGTCTACTTTACGGTAAAGTTTCGACCTAGGATAGTAAAATTCACCTTGTCTCCTATTGGTAGTAATTCCGGCTCTCTGATTGGTCAACCAATCAGAGCTAATTAAGATTTGCCTAATGATTTGTATAAAAGAGGGATGTTCCGAACCGATCGATACAGACGGCGGGCATCCCTACAAATGTAAGAAACTGGAGCAAGAAATAAATAGAAGAAACCCTCTCAAGAAGTTGTTTTTATTTTCCACGAAGAACAAAACCTCAAATAGTAAATGTGGTCACACACAGTATCTATAATAATTAACAACTAGCCATAAAAGAGAGACAAAGCAAAGTAGCGATTTTAGACTTTTTAATTTTCTATTTAAAAAAGGCCCTTTTTTCGGCGTGACTTTTGTAATTAGCCACGAGCCACTTTTGCTACTTCACCGGACATAAGAGAAGGCCCGATAATACATGCCTGTCTACGGTAACTCACGAATTAGAAGAGAAGAGTCCAGCTGAAAGACCAAACCCTGAATACCAGTCCTAGCACATAATAACTAGGAGAATGAAACAATAATAATACGAAACAGCAAAAAATAAGACAATTATATTTTCTAAAGAGATTAATAGTTCTAAAATCTTAAACTGCTTTTTAAACTATTTTTTAAATTACTAGCAGTTCTCTTGTTAACCCCTCGTGCTAAGCTTGTATGCTTGAGTTATGAGTGGGTTTACGTCGGTAGTTATTTAGGTACTAGTATTTCCTTAAGGCTGACCCCACATGCGTGTGAGCGACGCTAACGTCGCTAGCGCAGAGCTACTTACACAATCGTCCGCATGTGACACGCATGCTCAATATGGGGTCAGTACATACCGGAGGTGGGTAACTCAATAAGACCTAAGATCGACTGTTTACTGCGTGCGATCGACCGGTTGGCATACATAACGTTGAATCACGTTTCGATTAAGTCAATGATAAATAAGTATTTTTTCAATTTATTATACGACAACCACTAACTTTGTGCGTCGTATTTGTAGACTAAAATTGACTAAAATATCATTTTTTATTATAGAAGTTGATCGACTGTAGTAGTTGCCGAGATCGACCAGTCGATCGCGATCGACCGGTTGGCCACACCTGGTATATACTAATATTATAAATAGGCAAGATTTTATTGTTTGTTTGTATTACATATGCTGCGAAACTACTTGACCGATTTGAAAAATTCTTTAGTCGTTCGAAACCTACTTTATCCCCGGATGACATAGGCTATATTTAATCATGCAGATCCCACGAGAACTAAGCTACGCGGATGAAACCGCGCGCGGGAAGCTATTCTGAGATATAGTATTAAAACTCAATTTACCGGTACAGTGGTGATGCAGGTCGGTTTCAGTATGGTCGCGTCTCCGCTCGTGCCCTTCATGATCTTGCTTGAGGAGTCCAACATCGTCAGGGGAGTAGAGTAGCCGATCGGAACACCTGAATATCAAAACAATAGATTTTGATTTAGTTAAGTTTTAGAACTCCGTACAAAAATGAAATAACGGAACATTAATAATCCTATAAGGGTTCCGTTCCAAACAGACAGGACGCACGAGTGATCTTACACGTGAGTCCTGTCTTTCGTCTATCTGTCCGTCTGTCACAGGCAATTGAAGCCAAGGTGAAATTTGGTAGGATGGTGTAATCCTATGAACCAAACACAAATGTGCAAAGTATTTTTTTTATTTACTCTCATACTAAAAAAACAATTAAAAAAAAATCCATGTATCACAGGGTACTTTCATCATCTTCATCAGCCCGTATAACATTTATTGCTGTTCATGGGCCTCCTCTCGGAGAGGGTATTTACTATAGTCACCACGCTTGGCAGGCGGGTTGGTGACCGCAGTATAATGTTATACCACACAAGGAAACGCTGCTGCCCGTTCCTTGATGTGAGATTATTATAGATGATATTATAATAATTGGGACCAACGGCTTAACGTGCTTTCCGAGGCACGGCGGATAGTCCCTCAACCAACCAGACCCGGAAGAAATCTTTGTTTTACACAAATTTCCTGTCCGGCGTGGGAATCGAAACCACGATCTCTAAGATTTAAAGCGAGCCGCTACGCAAAGGAGGCTGTCAATATTATTTAAAAACAGAAAAAAAAACAAACTGAACACTTAGTCATCACATAAAATGTAGGTAAAATATTAACTAATAACTAAAGTGTCACATAAAATGTAGTATTTATTTGTAGTTTTGCTACATTTATTGTGCCGCGAACAATGAGACAACAGAATACTTGCTAGGATATTACTCATTGTTGAGATTAAGTACGTGATAAATGTTGAAACTTTGTTTATAATAGCACTTTATAGGATTATGAGTTAGCTACATAGCCACATTTTTTATACATTGGATGAGGGATATTATTAGGTAAGTATTTACTTAAAACTTAAATGTGATATATAAAATAATATAATTTAAACAAAAAATGATAATCTTTTCAAAGAATATAAAATGTTATGTAGGGATAATGTTATCAATTAAGTATTAAGGCGGAAACATATTATCAGAGACTATATATATTATTAAAACGCCACGCCACCCGACGACATGCCACGCGTGTTGAGTCGCATCAAATGTATTGTTTTCTATAGACTAGAAACACACTATGAACACCCGACACGACGCCACGCGCGTACTGATGCACAGGTGTTGACGCGTGGCGTGGCGTTTTAATAATGTGTTTTCGCCTTTAGTTTGTATTCCATTATTGTACGATGGCAAATCTGTCAAAGATAATTTTTAAGAATTACATCCGAACATACATTACATTTTATTAAAATTATGATGATTTATTCCTACTATGTATCTAAATCGCAATCCTATATTGTCGTTTCAGTTATATAATCGTTTCTTATATAATTTTAACAAAAGAATGTGTTCTTAGATTGGATAACTCATATTTGAAGTATTTTATGTTCTAATAAAAATTGTTTTTATACAATTTTATAAAATACAGTGAAACCTGGTTAAGTGGGAAACCTCTATTATTGAAAACTACAATGAGGTCTCCGCACTTTTCGAACCTGGTTAAATGAGATATAATTTCTAGGATTGTTTCTATGTTTACTCTATAATTGGATTCGATCAGGTTGGAACAAGTTTAAGGCTTATTTTTTTTTTTTTGCCTTACTTTTTTTTTTTTTTTTTTTTTTTTTTACCTTACTAATTAGTTATTTTTAAGACAGTAAAAAATGTCATCCAGTATAATAATAATAATTCCCTGTTCTTTGCCTGTATTATTCGGTTAATAAGGTCAGTCGATGAGACCTTGGGCCATCACCGTCTACATCACACACAGAACAGCTCACCTCCAATCATACACAGGTTCTCGGCCAGCAGCTCGAACACGTGCGCGAGCGGCAGGAAGCCCATGAGCAGGTCGTCGTCGCTGATGGGCACCGCGTCGGCGAAGGCCTTGAGCGTGGCCAGCATGCTGCGGTGCGACAGCACCACGCCCTTGGGCACGCCCGTGGAGCCCGACGTGTACATGATGATGGCCGTGTCCGCCGCGCCGGGGGGCACCGGCTCTGCGGAACCACACGATATTAGTCATCTATCTATACCAATATTATAATGAGTTTGTGATGTTGTAGGGGGTAATATTATTATCTTGCGCCACTGTAAGTGTGGACCGTGGAGAACCCGCGGATATTGGCCTCGGGTGCCGTCGGGGGGCCGGATTGCTCATGCGTACCCGGCCCCCGCCTCCGCCGGTGGCTCGAAGAAGTGTCCGGGAAGTTTTAGTGGTTAGTAGGGTCCTCTCCTCGTGGTATGGATTTAGCATACCACGCTATGGAGAGGGCGAGTCCCACATATCCCACCGCCAGCGCGCGAATACGCTCCCTACAGAGGCGGTGGGAATGCGTAAATGAATTTACCCCCGGAATAAAAAAAAAAGTGAGGTAATATCTGGATATACTGAACCAGTTTTGAAAATTGGTAAAAATAGAAAACCACGCTACTTATAATTGTCATACGCTATATTTAAAGTTACAGGTTACACGGGAACTGGATGTGACATATAGGTTCACTAAAAAAGGATTGGATTGAAAAATACAACCCCTAAGGAGGTGAATTAGGGGACATTTATTTATAAAGCTCCTACGGGAACGGCAGTTACGCGGGTGAAACCGCACGGGGGAAGCTAGTTAGTCAATTGTTATCGATTCATTGTTTTACTGAAGTTTCAAGGTAGCAGGAATAGATTTATTTATAAGACAGAAAGTTTAAATTTAATGTCAACCAATATAATTCAAAGAAGGCAACTATGAAAGGCAAAGTTAACGTATTTTTACATTTTATATCAACTGTGAAAAATATTTTCTATCTCTATCTATATCTATACTAATATTATAAAGCTGCAGAGTTTGTTTGTTTGTTTGTTTGTTTGAACGCGCTAATCTGAGGGACTACTGGTCCGATTTAAAAAATTCTTTCAGTGTTGGATAGTCCATTTATCGAGGAAGGTTATAGGCTATATTTTATTTTCAAAAAAGTTGGGGATCCGTAAGAAAATTGCGTTTTTGTAACCCAAGGTGTAAAAGCGAAACCTATTTATGCGTGCGCTGCAAAAACTATTGACAATAGAACAAAATGATGTACTACGGGTTTGTAGGTCTTATTAAGATCTACAAAAAAGTCCGCGAGAGCATATATCTAACTATCATAGTTTAGTCACAATAACCGCTTTTATGTTCATAAAAAAATATTAAATCGTCTGAAGAAAGAAACTACGTTAAATGTATATCGTTATATTAATCCTTATCCCAATTAAGCATAATGTTATTAAGGGTATTTATGTAGAAGTAAAATACTTTTTGTTTTATTCCAATCGGACATTTCGTTGAGAAATTATCACGACTATAAAAACGCAAGGAATTGGTACCTAATAAAGAGTTATTTGCCGTAATAGATAAAGCTGAAGAGTTTGTTTGCTTGAACGCGCTAATCTCAGCAACTACTGGTCCGATTTGAAAAATTCTTTCAATGTTAGATAGCCCATTTATCGAGGCTATATTTTATTATAAAGTTTTTATGGGAACGGGAGTTACGCGGGTGAAACCGCGCGCGGAAAGCTAGTAAATAAATAAAATGAAAACTGTTTGTTACAGTCTGGTTCAATATATGGAATACTAATAGCAAAAACATAATAATAAAAAAATGTTTGTTCTGGATAATCGCAGTAACGGCTGAATCAATTTTGACGTAACTTTCATTAATATGTAACTGATTTTATAAGGAACTAGCTGCGCCCCACGGTTTTACCCGCGTAACTCTGCTCCAGTGGGTCAGAGCGTGATTTTTTATAGCCTATATGTTAATCGAGCTTATTTACTATCTCCGTGCAAAGTTTCAGGCAAATCCATTCAGTAGTTTTTACGAGAAAGAGTAACAAACATCCATCCATCCATACTTACAAACATTCGCGTTTATAATATTAGTAGAATGATAAAGGCTACTTTCTATTTTGTCTGTCTGTTTATTTGTCCGTATGTTCCGCCTAATACCTACCGGCTTAGACGGGACTGGGAATTGTAAGAAGTCCTCATTTTATACCGAGTTACAGTCACTTTCCACAATTATAATTCCAGTTTGTATTCCATTGTTCTTCAAGTAGTCCAGAGTAACAGTGGCAGTGTTTAGAGGCAACCAATGTATGTACAAACACTTTTACTCACCAATTTTCGACGCCTTTCCCTTCTTCACAACATCCTTGTACCCAATAATAGTGATGCCTTCTTTATAACCACTGGGGTCGATGGTCTTCAGCTGGTCCTCCATGTAGATGATGGTGTTAACCTTGGGGGTCTTGGCGAGGATCTTCTTGAACTTGGGCAGCAGGTCGTAGGTGGTGATGACAGTGGAAACGTCCGTCTCATTGATACCGTGGGCGATGGCCTCGTCTCCAAGAGTCGCGTATATTGTTACCACTGGAAAGTAGGAAAGGAGTGATATAAGATTAAAATATTTGTTCTGTCGTAAGAGGACTGCCTATGCGTACCCGGCCCCCGCCAACGGCGGATCGAAGGAGTGTCCGGGGGGTTTTAGTGGTGAAGGGTCCTCTCGTCGTGGTATGAGTTAGCATACCACGCTATGGAGAGGGCGAGTCCCACATATCCCATCGCCAGCGCGTGAATACGCTGCAGCGGCGCGGTGGCGCGAATGCGTAATTGCATTTCCACCCGGACAAAAAAAAAAAAAAGTAGATTAAAAAGTAGGTCAACGTACGGTAACGGACAACCTCCAAGGATAGCGGTATAAGTCTCGGAGTTAGTGGGTTCGATCCTCACGCCGGACAAGAAATCTTCGTTTTTTTAGTGTCTGGTTGCTTGACGGACTACCTTCCGTGATTCAAAAAGCACGTTAAGCCTTTGGTCCCGATTGTTAAAATAACATCTATAACAATCGTATACCAGGAAATTGGTATAGCAGTATTACAACATAATTACAACTTTGGTCACCAACCTGCCTGCCAAGCGTGGTGACTATGTCAAAAGCCCCTCTAGTGGAGGCCCACGTTCAGCAGTGAACGTTATACGAGCTGATGATGATGATTTATGAAATACTTAACATATTTTTGTTTGTATTGCGCGTTACTGATTAAAGTAATGGTTAACTAGATATAACTCATTCTAAATTGACCGATCGTGACATTGCCCTGTCTATGTTAAAACTAAATTAGGCGTGATAGTTCTGATCTAACCGTGATGTGCACTAATAGCAGCACGCATTCTGTCAATCGCCACAAGATTACATAAAAAATCCAACGTAAGACAGTCATAGAAACGCACCTGGAATGCTCTGCTTGAAGCAGCCGTGCGCGGCGATCATCCACTCGGCGCGCGTCTCCGCGAACATGACGACGTTGTTCCGCGGCGCGCAGCCCAGCTCGCGCAGCCCCGCGCCGAACTCGCGCGCCTCCGCCTCCACCGCGATGTAGTCGCGCCACACGTAGTCGCCCATGTTGAACTGCACCCAACACATACATAACCGCTTAGTTAACTAAGTCATTTAGGAGGAGGGAAATTAACCGATTACAATAATAATTATAATAATAATCGTTGGTAGGTGTCACACAACATTTAGATTAAACTTGTCTAAAGGGCCTCTGCGATTTGGCTTCTGCTTGCCTTCCAAAGGTCCGGATAAGTCATAGCTCCAAAATAATAGTGAAAACTTACATAATAATAATAATAATTTATTTTATTTTCTCACCCCTATAGGTATAAGTTATTACAATTAAGTGAGAACAGGTTTACATTTCACACTAAGCGATTAAGCTGATGTTGAGTGGAAGAGAAGTCTTAATGTGAAGATGGGTTGTGCAGCCGATGGACCGCATTAACCGTCGTGACCCGACCGACCCTAAATAAGGAAGGAGACCCCAAATGCCCTGTTAATTGGCTGAGGCATTTTAACAACGGCGTTGAATCGCGAGTTGATAAAAGGATTACCAGGGCCCCGAGTCTACTATCGTAATGGCGTGTCCATTAACTGTCAATGACAGTTCAATGGTCGGTTTTTTTCCCATTTGGTAATCTACTAATCCAAATGACGCCACCATGACATTAGCGTAGTTGAATATAATAACAAATGATACATTTATAAGTTTTGAAATCGCCTAAATAAACATTACAATCTCCCTCACCATCTCCCCTGCTACTTCTGTTGACGGCCTTTTCCTGCGGTAGCAACACCGACTGCCATTCCAGCGCCGACACCATAGTGAGATTAGTAGATTACCGTTTTTGGCATAATTGTGTCATGATGGCACAATACTTAAAAAAATAGCAGACTCGGCCCCGTGTTCTTCTTTTAGGCTAACCTCACATTGAAGTGGTAGCCACGCGATGGGACAATAAGGGACGCCCACACAGCCTTATGGTTCTATCAGGCTCGTAGTATATGCACGTACCTTTTTAAAGACTCGTCCATTAGGCTGTGGCTCGTCCTCCTCGCCCAGCACGGTGCGCGTGCCGAGACAGCGGCGGTGCTGCCAGCGCGCGGCGGCGGCGCGGAGCATAGCCTCCATGGACGTGACGCCGTCACGCACCAGCCTTAAGTGCAGGTCGCAGGGCTCTGACACTGAGCGGACTGTCACGCTGTTAGCTGTGCTCTGGACTATGCTGGCCTGAGGAGTAAGGGAATACGAAATGTAACTTAAGCAGTAGAAAAATTAATCGACAACTACTTGCAAGGCATAGTTAAAGAAAAAAAACCTTATTTTACACTTAATACGATTTTTTATAAAAACAGACTTATGTCTGTCATAGGATATTGTGTATACATACATACATAAGCTCACGCCTGTTTCCCAGCGGGGTAGGCAGAGACAATGGACATCTACTTGCTACGATCCCTTCACACATCATTCGCTTCATTCACTCTCATAACATTCTTCATACAAGCACGTCGGTTAAGGATGGATTTTATTTGACCTTTTGCGAGAGTGTCTCCGATTTGGTCAGAACAGTTGGAACGAACTGTGCCACTCACACTTGCCATGTATACCTGTTTTGTCAATCTTTCTTCATCCATTCTTTCCACGTGACCAAACCATCTCAACATTCCCTTCTCTATCTTCGTAATCACGTTCTCTTTATTGTGTATATCATGGCTTTATTGTGATATTGAATATGTAGTATCTACAGTAGCCGCACAAAACATAAGATAGCTAGCAGCGCCATCTAGGACCTAGAACCCCAACTAACCTGTATCGCGCAATACAAATTCGTATGCCAATTCGAACATAATTATACAAGTTGTGAATTCTGTTCTACTGTTCCTCTACTTTACTTGTCAGAATGACAATGTTATAAGATAAATAAAAAAAAAACTATAACTAACCGATAATAATTACTCGATGAAATATCAGATTATGTAACAAACAGTGGTAGGCAACATTTAAAAGGGTTAAAATTGTTACTACTTTAATAGCGGTTTCGCACTATGTCCGATCCGAACCCGTGAAAATATTGGTCTAGAAATTTGGAAAGAAATCAGATGACGGAGATCGGATCTAATGCGTAAATTACCATAGAAATAGTTCTATGGCTACGGCTACTACGGACAATATTTTCACGGGTTCGGATCGGATTCGGATCGGACATAGTGCGAAACCGCCCTAAGACAATGTTTGGGAAACTCTGTTCTAGACAAATCATCATTATCCTTAGTAAAATAAAGTGTAAAATGTGCTAAATATAGGTATCTACTAAAAACGTCAATCATAAAGCATCCGTCGCGGGTCACGAGGCGATTTATGCCCGGGACTATGCACGAGTAGGAAGTATGTAGGTATACATTTTAAATATTGACTTAAATTTTGAAGTAGGTTAAGTTTACACAGCAAACAACTATAAAGAACGAAGGAGTGGGTCAATGGCGCTACCGAGTCTAAGGGTGCGTTTTTACTGAAGCTTATTAAAATGGTTAATTTTTTTTCTTTTTTAAACAAGTCTCGCACTAATTTGTCTTTTCAAACACATCATTTGACAGCTGAACATCCTGTCAAATCCTATCCTGGAAAGCCATTCGTAATAGTGTTGCCGATCAATAGTCGATAGCTATTGATGATTAATCGATAGTCTATCGATAGTCAACCAACCGCAGATACTATAGATTAGTATAGATAGTATCGATACTATCGATAGCTCAGAATGAGGCAATATTATCGAAAGTATCAATCGATACTATCGATAGTACTTTGTTTACCAGAAACAATACTATTGATAGTATCGGCTTGTTCTAAACTATCGACAGTAAACAATCGATAGTTCGGCAACACTAATTCGTAACATATTCTTCTACATAACTAGCAGAATACCAAATACACTAAAACCATCTACCGACTTTCAATTACAATTCTATTAAAGTGATCTAAATGATCAGAGCCAACACTTCTCGATAACAACGCTCAATTTGAAATCAGTGTTTTCGTATGTACCAACAATTTCTTAGACCGAAAACTTTTGATTTCAATTTCATCCATATATGGGTTTCATTTATATTATGGCATGTGCCGTGTAATATCAGGAATTCATTTTTATTTTCTTTTTTATTTATTATTCTTGTTAACCCCTGTGCTAAGCTAAATTGCTTGTGTTACGAGTGGGTTCACGTTGGTTGTGCAATAGGTGGGGATAGAACTGGCGACCACAAGATCACAAGTCCGATGCCCTAGCCATTGTGCTACGGCCGCTTAATTGCTAGGAAAGTTGGAATTTCCTACATTTCCTTTAGTATAAGCAATTCGCTGACAGTTTTAGAAATAATTTACCTTAATACGTCTGGATAGTGCTCGTTTCCTCCACGGGTTCTGTATTATGAGGTGTATGGGGAAGGTGACCATGTCGAACACCAAGGCGACTGCCTTTATGGTGTTCAATAGTGCTGACACCCACCATGATTCCGGCCTGCAGACAAAAGAAAATAACATTAAACAATATCCTTATAATTACGTATTAAGTATAAGTAGAGCAAGGTGTAAATTGTCCAAGTCATGTTTCAGCTATTTCGTTGCATTTTGCATTAGAGTTCCTACCTAGTTAAGGTTATCTATATTAGTATATAAAGCTGAAAATTTTGTTCGTTTGCTTGAACGCACTAATCTCAGGATCTAGAATGCTATATTTAATTACGAAGTTCCCACGAGAATGGGAGCTTAGCAGACAGAAGCGCTCGCGAGATTCCAGTTTAAAGCTGTATAGGTCTTGCCTCGAGTCTCAGAGATCGTGGGTTGATTTATTTCTTCCTAGGTCTGGTTAGTTGAGAGATTGGAGGGATTAGGACACCTACCCTTCGTAATACGAAAAAAATACTTGGAAATATATTCTCAACACATCTGTATTAAGAATTAAATAATGAATGATGAATAAGAATAAAATAATGCCGAATTTGCATCAGTTCTACACTAGTTACAAATAGTAGCATATTTAAATTTAGTAGGCAATGATAAAGAAAACCTATTAGTTTTTCTATTTCCAGCCATTCTCCTTGGACTTAAGGTCGGTATTCCAACAATTAGTTGGCTAGGTCGTAGCCAAGCCTGCATCGTTTTACCATAAAAGTCACATGTTTAAGTAACTTCCTTTTATGTTTCACATGACTTAATGAGGATAACGAGTTGAATGATCATGGTTAAAAAGCATAATATAATTAGGTAAGTATTTACTACCAAAACTTCACTACATAGTAAAAAACAAAGCCGTTTCCCGCTGTCTGTCTGTCCCTATGTATGCTTAGATCTTTAAAACTATGCAACGGTTTTTGATGCATTTTTTTAAACTTGAAAATATCTTATTTATAGTTTTCTAAGTAATAGGTATTATATTCATATATCGATACTAATACTATAAAGATTTATATTTGTAACGAATAATCTCAGAACTACTGGACAGGATTATTATAATTCTTTCACCATTCTCCCTGAGTAATATAGGTTATATTTAATTATAAAGTTCACACGAACGGAACTACACTGGGTGAAAAGGCACGCGGGAGGCAAGCATAAAAAAAAACAACCTAAAATATGTTCATGTAAGTAAAACTATATTTCATCATCATCATCATCATCATCAGCCCGTATAACGTCCACTGCTGAACATGGACCTCCTCCCGAGGGAGGGCATTGCCATAGTCACCACGCTTGGCAGGCGGATTGGTGACCGCAGTATTATGTTGTAACACACAAGGTAACGCTGCTGCCCGTTCCTTGATATACGATTATTATAGATGATGTTATAACAATCGGGACCAACGGCTTAACGTGCTTTCCGAGGCACGGAGGGTAGTCCCTCAACCAACCAGACCCGGAAAGAAATCTAAGAATTTACACAAAGATTTCTTGTCCGGTGTGGGAATCGAATCCACGAACTCCGAGATTTAAAGCGAGCCAATTACCGCTACGCTACGGAGGTTGTCATATAAACTATATTTACCTTGCCCTTATTTCCGCTTTCATATCAAGGTTCTTAATAGTTCTACGCAGCGCGACCAAATGTTTAACATTTGAAACAATATACATAACTACTACATATTTACATCCTTATCTGGAAAATATGTCAAAAGAAAAATAATCAATGTTAAAAATATTTTGCAGTTTTTGTTAAACATTTCACATGAATGTTCTATATTATTATATCACTTTATTCGTCTATATCTTTGAGGGCTAAGTCAGATATAAAATGGGTTGAATACTAATTATGCACCAAGATTTTTAGTAATTAGTCTCTGGTAATATTCAGCGAAATGATTTCTCGATCTAATACCATTTAAAAACATATAAGGCCTTTTGTTGACATTTTATAGTGACGGTTTAATAGCAAATGGTCCTGACGATTAAAAAAACACGGTTTACTCGAACCCTACAAAAATAATAATCAACTGCGTTCGAATCGCATTGGCCTCGTGACATTTCAGGCAACGAAAGCACAGTTAAAACTCGAAAGAAACGTTGCGTTGGCGTGTAGGGGTAGTGCGGGGTGCAGGGAGGCAACAAATTGCAATAATATCTCGCTATCACCCTACGAGGTCAGTGTCAGAGAACGGATGCATCTGGGGGCGACCGTGACCCGCGCGCCGCGCATGCGCTGATAGCACGGTGCAGATTGCAACTGCGTACTTAGTCTTTACTAGGCATATTTGACGACTGATTATGTAGAAAGTCCTTATGAATCTTCTAAAAAAACATTACTTACGCCTTTTAGACAAGTTTTTATAATAAAAGAACAACGGTTTATTGTTGATATCGTAGACAGGAAGAGAATAAATCTATACTATGCTTGAGACATTGCAAATCAATTAACGAATTATTGTATTACATTTGAGACCATGAGCATGTATCGTAACAAATAGACATGTACTTATATGCTAAGAAGGTAAAACAATAATAATACTATACTACTAATATTGGTATACGTGGATATTCATTCATACAATTGTATAAACCGATAATAACCAAAACATATAAACTAGGCACCGTAAATATCCGAAATCATATAACGATGTCAACAATTGACACTTTCCATACCATTAGGTTATGGACGACACTCAGCTCAGTTACAAAAATCAATTCACTAGCGCTCCTAGAATCTTCCCAGATACACGAACTCTGACATTTGCAAATGGTAAGCGTTCAATGTTGCTACTTCATATTTATTGGTACTGGCTACATGACGTCACACCTGCCGACCTGCCGGAGTTACACAGGACGAATGAAAAACAAGAGCACATTAACACTGACACTCGATGTCCTTAGATTAGATCCCAGTTTCTACAAGATCTAATTAGATTTGCATGCGAATTTAATTGGTTATTATTAACATGCTTGCGTAAATAACCTGTAATATTTCAATAAGTATATATGTATACATTCTATTAATATTATCCAATAATATTTGTATCCAATATATGATGATGATGCGACTAAGCAATTTAAGTAAGCATATTTGCAACAAATCTCTATTACTAGCATAAAAATGTGATAAAGATTCGGCGAATTAGAATCTCAATAATTTTGAAGACACCTTTGGAACTTATCGTACAACCAATACTTGCACAGATGACTCATAATATTAAGGCTGAAACCCTACTAGCATTCATACCCGGTAAAGTAGCAAAAGATCGAGACAAACAACACAGTCAAGGTCGTCCGAAAGAAATAGGTCATAATATAAAGTGTTAAGGAATTATTTGCACTAGGTATCACTAACCTACCTATAACTTACTCCATATATGTACCATAGAACTTACTCAATCGATGAGGTCAATTGTATCGGAATGCAATAGGATTGTCTACTTAGGACATTTGCGGCGATACATGTCGTCTCACTCAAGTAAACCCTGGCTTTGACATAACAACAGTTACTCGGAAACCATAGCCGCCAGGGATTTACAGACTTCGGAGTTACTGCTGCCGTCAGTAGTAATGCCAATTTATGTTACGAGTTTAATGATTTTGCAAGGCTTTGTAAGTCTTAGGTAAGATTTACACCGACTAGCGACTGGCTCACATCGGCCCGGACCGGACGGCATTTGATAATGCGTTAAAGGAAATTGAATCCTGTAAACAGGAGTTGCATCTTATATTTGTGTCGTGGAAGCCTTTCATAGCCGTACGACCGTCACGAAATGTGATGTGATGGAAATATGAACTGTAATTGATATTAACAAGTTTCAATTTCCTTTATCGCATTGTAAAATGAAATCCGGTCCGGGCCGCGGTTAATGATTGAGGTCTACCACGTATTTATATATTAATTTGATTTACCTATTGATTATTAGGAACGCGCGGGGGTAACATCGGAATCAGTTTCGGCTGCTCCATAATGATGCAAAATCTTGGGCAGCGCAATTTCGCATCCGAGCGAGATTCTTTGGAATAAATCAGAAGTTTTATAAGTAATACTATCAAATTAACCTCGAGCTGACTACCGCTAACCATGACGTTCGGTATGATTGCAAATTCGAAATCTAATGCGAAAATGCGAAAAATCAATCGAGAGTTCCAACGTATCAGTACGTTGAAGCTGCTCTTTAATACCTCTTATTATGATTAGCGTTTTTTTTTCGGACTTCACCGGACATAAATTATTAATAGCAATTTTTAAATATTCATTGCTTTAATCCAGTTTCTGAATTCGAAAATACTGATTTTCTGTTTTGGGGATTTATTAATCCACATCTACTGCGTGGTAGATATACAGGGTGTCCCAAAAGATTACGTAGCTGGGAAGGGGGGTGATAGGGATGGTCACAAGGGTCACCAGAAAAATATAAAAAATTCCCTCTGGGTGTTTAAAATAAATAAATGGCATTTTTTAAAAGACTAAAAATTTTACACCTTGTGCTAACTGTACCTACAAATATGGCTGTATTTAAAAAAAATGCTGTTATGTAATCTTCAATAACAACAAGGTCATCAACATCAACATCAAAAATAACAAGGTGTAAAATTTTAAGTTTTTAAAAAAATTCCATTTTTTTTTTAAATACCCATAGCGGATTTATTTTTTATTTTTCTAGTGACCATTGTGTCCACCCCTGTCACTCCCTTTCCCAGCTACTTAACCTTTTGGGACACCCTGTATACTTGATGACCTAAATCAAGGAATAAAATTAATTATAATCGTCAACTAATCACTTTTATGACTCGCAATAAACTCAATAATCTAATGGCTTTATATATTACCAATCAGACATCGTAATGGCTTCTTATTACATATACCTACCTACCTATTTAAAGTCAGACATTTTTAACCATATTAAAATTAAACGAAAATACTCTTTCAACACTTAATAGTAGATTACTATAATTTAATATGTTATCGTCAATATTATTATTTTATTTAAGTCACATAGATAAATTCACACCTGGCGCCGATACGGAAGAAAAAAGGCAGAGAATGTCCAAAAGCGATCAATTATTATACGTATACCTATATTAACTAATTGAAGTATTGCTGCTTTTACGATGTTTATAAGACTTTTTATTCTTGAAATTATTATAGCTATATTTTCAGAACTTTATGGGAGTTGAAAAGTGGAGGAGGTGCTTCCATAAATTGCAATAGCTAGGTTTATTAGCTACATTTTACAAGTCAGTGTATGCAGTATCAATATATCAATCTCTCCCTGGAGATCTATGAACGAGGCACATGCTCGGAAGTGTCTAAAAGCTTACAAAGATGAATCTACATTTTATCAACAAATTCTCACAAAACATACAGCTGTGTCATCAAAATACTTGTTGCCGAGCGTGGTGTTTCACCTGCGTTACTCCCGTTCCCGTGGGAACTTCATAATAATATAAACCTATAGCCTTCCTCAAGTATTGGGCTATCTACCACTGAAATCATTTTTCAAATCGGTTCAATATTTCCTGAGAACAAACAAAAAAACTCTTCGGCTTTATATATATATTATCAAAATATAATCATGCAACAATATCACGAAATACCAAGTTTCTTGCAGCCGGTGCGACTGGCGAGCAATGTTGCACATTGCAATGTGGCCCCGTTATAATGAATCACTTTCTTGTGACTTGCTCAATGCAAAGCTGTCAAACTATGCAAGCGATGTGCGATTGTTTTGCGAAGTACACTGCCATCAATGTTGACACTTTGTATGGAATTGTTATGTAGGTCATCATAAATCTTGGTTCATAATATGATTTGCTTGATGCTTTCAAACCTGCATGGGTGATCTTACGACGCAAAATTTTACTTAATTTGATACCTGGTAGGTACATGAAGTTTAAAAAATATATGTTTGCTCGTTTTTATTTTAACCCCCGATGCAGAAAGAGGGGGGACATATGTAGTTAGCCACGAGGCTTTTGCTACTTCACCGGGCCTTATGGTATGATAATGCCACCAAATCCTGCAAAATCTAAAAATGAATCCTCATAAATAAGAAGACTGAAATTCTATAAAATTTAAGGTCTGTCCTTATTGCATACCCCAAAGCGTCCGTTAACTACGGCAAATGTGGCATTAATTTTGTTTAGGGTCGGTGAAATCGCATTACGCGGGTGAAAATTAGATATATTTCAGTCCAAGTTCTTTCTAGGCTGTTCATAATGACATGTTGGTCTGGAAGAAACTCTTTATCGGGTCATTAAGGTGAGATCGGTGACCTTTTATCTGTTCTCTTATCGTGTCTTCTGTACGTCTCGGATTGTTCATAAACAAACACGTATTATGTAATGTTAATGACTACTGATTCTTAGGCTAGAGCTGTTTTCGCCTCTTTGCCTGGCGAAGTAGCAAAAGCCTCCTGGCTAACATAATGATCGTCCGACAAAAGAATACTGTCTCATTATCCTAGCGACAACTGTAAGGACCGTTTCAGAATCGATGGGGGATTTCTTGAAAAGATTAAATTCTGCAAAATTTTTTTGGAAACCCTAGAATACAAGTAAATTAAGGATACAAGCTCTGTGCTGTTATTGATGTGCTTCTTATTAGGGTATGGGCATTTCTATAGAAATATTCACAGCAGTTGGACCATATGTGTCCTAGAGTGAAAACCGAGTCTCGGCAAACGTACCTACGGCTCCCGGCAAGATGGACAGGTGATTTTAAAAGGGTAGCAGATTTTAAAAGCGTGGCCGCAGACTGCGTGCGGAAGGCAGAGGACTGAGTATTATGTCTACCACTAATGTTAGGTCTTTTTTCAGCAGTGGACTGAGATACTAGTATATTGGGTTGGAAAATGCTGTTCTCGTTCGTCTTCTGAATTCGATGCGATTATGCCTCACTCTAAGAGATCCTCCTTAAACAAAAACACAAGCGACTTCTATAGAATAAAATAGTTGCAAAATATTGGATTTGCTAAATTTACTCATTTTATTTACCTTCGATTTCAAGTTTCTAGCTTGTTCGTAGGTTAATGATAAACAATTCCAATGCTATTTCCATAGGACCTAAAAATCAGGTATACCTACAACATGAGAATTAATCCACTAGTACATAATTAAGTGTTATCGCTTATATAAGCACTAGACCTTGTAGTTCGCCTTGGCTGCCGCACTTTGCACCGGCTCGAGACTTGACGATAGCTTTTCGTTTTTATGCCGCTTGATAAAGTGGCGTGATTGGATGTCGCATTTTGCATAGTGTTTGATGATTAAAGAAAATTTGAATTTTTTACTTTAATGTAAGTAGTTATGTAAATAAACTTTTGGATGCTCAATACGTCTTTTTTTTCCAAGTAACTATATATACTAAGTTATTTATACTTTTTTCTATAAGTTGTTTGTGATAGGGAAGTGATAAAAAACGGTGTGTCACCACACTTAATTGCCATAAAATATGTTCAAATGTTTTTCCAACTACTTACTTAAGATAACAGTCGAATATTTCTGACTCAGAAACATCAACAAATAAGGAAGTTAAAGAATCCAATATATAAATATACTCGTAGTAATAAAACATTTCAAATTTACTATTACAGTTCAAAGTACAGATACATAACAGCTATCGCAATTGACCAGTATATCTTATGTATGTAGATTAAAGGTACATGCTTATTCATCATCAACATCCCGTTTACGTCCACTGCTGAACATGGGCCTCCTCTTAACAGACCTTGTCAAGCCAGGATCGTAGAGAGATATTGCCATAATCACCACGCTTGGCCGACGGATTGGTGATCGCAGTAAGATGTAAACCTTGAGCTAATAGATGCTGCTGCCCATCCATCAGCCATATGTCCCTTAGTCGCCTTTTACGACACCCATGGGAAGACATGGGGTGGTCTATTCTAAGCCGGAAACCACATGCTTATTACTAGTATTTATAATGAAAATTCCTTCAGCCTATCTTCTAATTCATTATATTAAATAGCTGTATCTACCGACAGGCATAATATTTTAATTGTAGTCCAACATTTTGATAACGCTAATAGGTATCAAAGACAGGTTATCATCTATTACAAAAATTGATAAAACACCTGTTTTGCGCTAATCAAATACTTTTTTAAGATTAAATATGGTGAGTAAAACATTATTTAAAATGAGTTTTCAATCAATCTATCATTCTTATTACAGGAACATTTTGTGAACGATATATAATATTTTAAATAAAATTCACTACAGCAAACGTAATACTACAAAACAAAATCCAACTCTAGTAATCGCAAATTAGTAGACCGTAGAAACGTAGTAAATTAGTAGACCTCGGAGGTCGTGGGTTCGATCCCCACTCCGGACAGGAAATCTTCTTTCCGGGTCTGGTTGGTTGAGAATACCCTCCGTGCCTCGGAAAGCACGTTAAGCCGTTCGTCCCGATTATTACAACATCATCTATAATAATCGAATATAAAGTAACGGGCAGCAGCGTTTCCTTGTGTGGCACAACATAATACTGCGGTCGCCAACCCTCCCTCGGGAGGAGGCCCATGTTCAGCAGCAGACGTTATACGGGCTGATGATGATGATGTTGATGACATATTTGCTCCCTGTATTCATTTCTTCTTCTTAATTATTTTCATTGATTTGACGAGCCTACTGTCCAATAAGTTCCTAACGTAGTCGACAAGACTAATGCACTCAAATTCATTGGTCAAGTGCGATAGAGCAGTAGTATGTAGTGTTCAACTTGTTAGAAATGCTGACATCCGCTTTAACCTATAAAGCACTAACGACGCAAAGGTCGGCTAGTTGCTACCAATACTTGCAACACAATTATCTCTGAAGCTACAAACTAGAGGCTTTTAAACTTAATACAATATGATACGGAGTTACTAGGAATATTGTTACTAACAAGGATGTATTGAGTAGGACCGGTTGGACGGGCGAAAGTTATTGCGAAACGAACGTGTCTAGGTCGACTTTATTGTACTGGAAAAGGTTTTTTTTTTCCTTAGCCTGTACTGTGCCACTGCTGAGCAAAGGCCTCCCAGCAACTCTTTTCCTGGGCCGCTTCGAACCAGCCCTCATGGTAAGCGTCTAGGTCGTCTCGCCACCTTTTTCTGGGCCAGCCCCGTCGTCGCCGTCCATCTCCCGGCACCCATTGTGTCTTCATCTTTGCCCAGCGGTCCTCTTGCATACGACAGACATGACCCGCCCAATCCCATTTCAGCCTAGCAGCTTTCCTGCCAACATCTATTATGCCAGTTTTGGAACGCAGCGTAGTGTTTCTTTATTTATAGAACAATTAATTCTAACTTTTCAAGAAGAAAGTTGTGTGATGTCCAGCTTAGAACAGACCACCCTATGTCTTCCCATGGGTGTCGTAAGAGGCGACAAAAGGACATACAGCTGATGGATGGGCAGCAACATCTATCAGCTCAACGATACACACCATCTTCTGCGAACACCAATCGTGGTGTTTATGGCAATATGCCTGAACGATCCTGACGACTTCTGTCAGTCACCCTACATGGTATGGTGGCATGGCTGTGTGTTTATGACTTTAATATCATGCAGATGTAAACGCTGCTAGCCGTTCATTGATTGGATTGACCAATTGACTCAAGAAAACACTTTCTGCTAAACTTCGGCGGTAACCATATATTACTTTCGATGTTTTATGCCACTGACCAGTTGTTGGCCGAATAAGTGCGTTTACTGTACAGAGTCTTTCAAGGAGTGGACCTCCTGAATACCTATGTTCTAAGGACGCCGGACGGTCTTAGCATGGTACCTTTATCAAAATATTCTTACATAATTACTGCATAATAAAATTTGATAATAATGAGTAACGAATTTTAATTTTGTATTGACACATAAGCACACACACATTGACACATGCTATAAAAAATAATAACTCAATTCATCAAGTCGTTCTCAAGTTTTGCGCGTACATACTTTTGGCGATTCATTTTTATTTATATAGATCGATATCAACATTATAGTATTTTGATGTAGTACATTCTTTATATTTATAATACCTTCATCAATCCGACAATCAGGCAATCAAATAAAATATATAAGTTTGTAAGTAATGCGTAGATATGAAAATAATCAGAATTGTTGTAAGTAATTAATTTACGAGCAACTGTAACGTAATGTAATTGATATATTTTAATGGATAATACACCAAGTATATGTTTGACTATTTACAAATACCTGTAATAGGTTTACGTGAATAAAAACTTTTTTTATTTTATTTTAGTATGTAGGTACATGATAGGCGAAGATTCCAAAAGATATTCAAGTCAAACCTAAAATACATGACCGATAATAAAAGTATTTATAGAAAATGTTACTATGTAACTTGAGTATTTTACTTTTATACTTCGATAAATATGACCAGACTCAAACCTATGGTTATCGAAACGCATTTCCTATGCTGTCACCTAAACGAGGTAACAAAAAGTGTAACATCCATGGTAACACCGAATACCATGTCCCGTAAGTTAACTTATACGGATAACTTAACCCCAAATACACGCTACCACGAAACAACCGAAGCCATGCGATCTTGAACAACCAAGAATCAAAAACATATATTGGCAACTTCTTTAGCCAAAAGGTGACTTTACTTGACGTTACTTGATAAGCCTCCAAAATTGCATACACATATAGCCCTAATTAAAGTTTCGACTATATTTCTTTCTAAAATTTAGCACTTGTATTTACATAACCACTATGTTTAAGACAAACAAAGTAGGCACTCATAACAATGCATAATTTACTTATTTGTTTGCCGATTTTTATAATCCGTCTATCGACATAATAACGTCCATCTCCCACAAGTAAAAGTAAATATTTCCTGTTATTGGCACGAGTGTTAGCTAAATGATGGTACTTACAAGTTTATAACTGAACGGACTAGAACTGGTTCTGCCGGTACATACTAGGATAACGAGTTTGTGGTTTCGTACATTCATGTAAGTAGGCTATCAGTTTGCTAAGTTTGTTAGTAAATCTGTACTTGAAATGAGGCCAATCAATCAGTTGAGTGTCGATATTCGTTATAGATAGATATACATAACCTAATAGGACATATTTTTGTAGTTATACTATTTTGATTTAAAAAGACAATTTGATTTAAAATCCCTGTGTCGCGGGGGACTTTACAAACATACATTTCACGGACACACAGAACACCCAGACTCAGAACAACTATTTGTGGTTCACACAAATAATTGTCCCGGGTGGGAATCGAACCCAGAACACCAGGTCTCAGAAGCAACTTCCGTAACCACTGAGCCACCGGTGCAGTCATTACAGGATCCGGAATTTGAATAATAGGGAACATCGTATTAAAACTCCAAGATTAGATTTACAATTCATTGAGAATACGTTAAAGGAGAAATACAGACAGAAGCAATGACTTAATTATATAACATTAAATTATTAGTGATAAAGAAGAGATGTATCAGACAGAAGAGGAAAATCTCTCTGGGATTGATCTAGAAGACAACAAAAGGCATGTCAAAAATTCTAATGCGAAATATTTTTTATAAATCCACTACGAAAACCAAGAATTAAAAATAGTAAGTCCATGTATTTGACATAAATTCTAACAACAAATAGATTAAATGTTTGAATAAAAAAATAAAAAATGTATTAAGAAAATATTGTATTGGATATTGGATCTAAATAATAGAGGTAAGTGACTTTAAAATATTATTAAAAGTATGTTTTGTTTTTTCTTTTTCACCTTTTTAAATCACAAAAAAGAACCTAAATAACATTAACATAATTAAACACCACAGCAAAAAAAAATAACTAGTCACAAAACCACACTCACTTTCTGCTCGTAGGCATTCCCATGATGAATATATATACACTCGTCACAAATATATGATAAACTTTATGAATCCCAAGTCATTCAAGTTACACAAACATCGATCGACTAACGCTAAGAAAGCAATGATAAACCTTATATTTCTACATCTACACCAAGGCAGATAACTTATCTGATAAACAATTAATAGTGTTAAAGAGCGAAACGGATATGTACTTAGCAACCTTATTATTTATCGATGTGTATGTGTAGATTAATAGATAAGTTAATTCTAAGATTTATGACTCAATTACTCAATTTACTATTATTTTTTATGATATCATTTTTGTGATTTTACAATAATCGATACAACTAACGACAGTTGCACAGAACTCCCATTAACGTCCCCCTTGAAGAGGTGTTATAAAAGAGATTAATAAATTTCGATGACCGGTAGGGTTCAACCGTGGCCA
Source organism: Nycteola revayana (assembly GCA_947037095.2). Taxonomy (NCBI): domain Eukaryota; kingdom Metazoa; phylum Arthropoda; class Insecta; order Lepidoptera; family Nolidae; genus Nycteola; species Nycteola revayana. Next base: position 24,190,591 of record OX344846.2, on the reverse strand, counting down.
AATTGGTTAAGGCATTAGGGGCTTAATCGAAGATGCGGGTTCGAGTCCCGCCGGTGGTAGAATTTTAATTTTAAAACATAGTAGGTATATGGTAAACTTTTCCGTAAAGTATACAAAAACAGTAAAAAACTCCCTATAAATCCCATTAAAAAAAAATCTCCGTTGCCCCACCAACAACCGCCCTGAGCCAAGACTCCAAGTCCCACAGGGGACGCCCTCTTGCGGAGATTGCTTAGTTTGTAATTTTTCACTATGTAATAAGGCTGGTGTAGTAGCAAAAGCCTCGTGGCTAACTACATATATCCGTCGGTGAAAAAAGTTTCAAGTAAGTTTTAACTAAATACCAAATATGTCATATTCGCAATGGGATCAGAACATACTGACGTCGATTCTACGTAATTTTTCTACAATTAGCACAAGATAGGTCCATTAACAAATATTCTAAGATCATGCAGTGGTCAATGTGCAATTTTGTATGGATCTGTTGTTTATCAGGAAAATACCTAGCTGATACTACATCACTCATGCTAACTTCCGTCGCATAATTGATTGACTATAACATTGGTCGCACGTTTATTTGCTAATGATAGTTCAATGTACAATTTTGAGTAGCTCAGCACAATTTTGGTTAGCAAAATACCAATGCTGTTAAACATTAAATCACTGAACAGAACAGCAGCAGACTTGGATTCCAGTGTGATAAACCGACAATTCATGTCAGACTAGATAGGTAGGTCACGACCACAAACACCGCGAATTGGGTTTTGTTAGTCCCCTGACATACTGATTTATAGGCGGCGGTCACAAATAAAAACAAAATGCATAAGATTAATGGTAATCCATAATCAGATTGTACCATGTCAACAGAACATAGGCTTCCTTTGAAGGGGGTACTGCCATAGTCACTTCGCTTATAATGTTATAGGTACTGTATAAGTAAATGCTGCTTGCCCGTTCCCTATTAGGTATACGATTGTCATATAATTATGATATTATAACGAACTGGTACAACGGGCTTAAGTGCATTTTCAGCCAACCAAAAAGTGTTCAGCTTATACTAGTTTTTTATCCGGACGAGACTTATACTGTGCTACGGGGATTCCAGACTAGCTCGATTTGAGGTCGAATGTTGGATAAAGAACGTCACACGTAGGTATTCACGTTTCACACGTGTTGTCTATCAAACGCGACAAAACAAAGACAATGAAGCCACGACCTTTTTACAGACACCTACTTAATTAACCTACGATTAACATTATACTATAATCTATTACAATACTAATTGGTGGTATGATTTCCATAAACGAATTCAACCCGATACAAAGTCTAGTGATTCATTAATTGAGGATCTAATTAATATAGGATTAATGAATGATTAGGTATCGATTAACGAAGAATCAAAGTTCAGCAGGGTAGTGTATTTGAATAAAAGATTTGTTTGTTTAAAGCGTTGTTAAGTTGATGATGTTAGTCTTAGAATTAATTATGATAATGATACCTATCACCTTCGTAGCTTAGCGGCTACGGTATAATAAGATATGTTGTATGTAACTTAAGTAGGTAGATATCTTCTAAGCACCAAATGCTTGTTGCAGCCTACATTCATCATATTCGCGCGATGGGAACGGATAAGCGTCTTGCTATTAAAATAAATCAATAGAAATGTACTGATCAAGCCACAAGCCGCGGCGACTGGCGATGCGACCAGCGATTCGCGCTAGCGGCTGGAGGAGCCGGGCGGAAACCACGGTGCAATAGTGCAGTAAAGATTCGTGCACTTCCAAATATGATGTCTTAAACCAAAATACTTTTACTTTTTAAGCAATATCTAAGATCGCGGTGAACGTAACTGCCCGCGGCTTGTAAACCGTGCTGCGCGTCTCCCATCGCTGAACAAACCGTTAAATTGCGAAATGATCTATGATAATAATACCGTACTAAAGAACAGGCATACTTTTTTACCTGTGTATTAAAGATAATTAAACTGGGATCACAATCCGATTGCTAAGTGTATTGACTACAGCAAACCCTAAACTAAGAATTCTACGTTGGAAAATTAAATAAATACAAATAATTGATATCATTAGTTGTACAACTCTGATCCTAAATAAGCACAAAAACTCAATATCTATTAACTAAACCAACGAATCCAACCAAGACGTACGTAAGTCCAATCTCATTTAGACGTGGGGCTTACTTATTGGATGTAATCGCATTTATATTGGTGGTCTAACAAAGAACACAACCAACTACGTTAAGAAATGTCGTCTTTTATTTAGGGTAGGTTTCAGTAAATGAACAAAGAAAACCCTAATATAATCCTACGTCCCTTACCAAGACGTAATATATGTATTACATTCTAGAACTTTCGTATTTGGCTAGCACAACTGAGATGGTTGATTTCTAAGCCTTTTGTTCTCGTATCGCAAAGGACAAAGCAAATACTTGATGAATATCTGTCAATAAGGTGATACTCTTTGGTCAACGATCTTCTTCATATCAGTCACATACTTATCTTGGAACCGAACAATTGTGTTCAGATGATGCGAATAAACTACAGCCAAAAATGTATGTTTGTTACTCTTTCAAGCAAAAACTACTGAATGGATTTGGCTGAAAGTTTGCACGGGGATAGTTGATAAGCTCGATTAGCATATAGGCTATAAAAATCACGCTCCGACCCACAGGAGCAGAGTAACGCGGGTAAAACCGCGGGGCGTAGCTAGACTATTCTATAAAGTAATGTCTTATAAAACGACAGAATACAATATTTTTGTTAGAACAATTAACAATTTAATCATCACCTTCAAATAAATAGTTCAGCGACAAGAAATCATCTGAGACACAACAGAAATATAGACTGCAGTTAAAAAAAACATTTTGAAATGAAAATAAACGTGGGAAAGATAACAGAGAAACGTCCAGTAGAAGCTGGCTCAGCGCCAACGCCCGTATTATCTAAGAAATTCATAAACTATGCTAACTGCAAAAAGTTCGTTGCAAACATAGATTATAATATACAAACAATACAAATAGTAATTATAAATATATTTCAAGTTCTTTGGTAACACCGCGATAAAAGGTCAAAAGCGCCTTATTTGTTCTGTCGTTCGTCGAAAATAGGACAAAATTGAAATCCATTACTCAGAATTTAGAAATTAGGTTATAATTTTTTTGTAAACGAGGTTTCTACTGAGTTTATTGGCTGTGTTTCTCAGAGTAGTCGTCACGCATTGCACGGCAGGAAAAAAAGATATGACGATTCCAAACAAATGGATTCATTTTTACGCAATAAATGAATAATTATTATGAATCTCAATCCTCCCGTGAGCGACCGCCCTGAGCCGAAGTCCAAGTCTCACAGAGTGCGCGCATAAGTTGCTTAGTTTGTAGTTGGCAAGCCATTTAATAAGGCGGGAGCCCTGTTCGCCTTTATGCGTGGTGAAGTAGCAAAGGCCTTGTGGCTGATTACATAGATATCCGAGTGGAAATAACAAAACACGTTGTCCGTCGATGGGACCGCAATGGCAATATATTACCACTAATATAATAGAACTACATCAATAATGCTTTGTTCGCGGCCCGAGGTCTTTATAGCTTTATAGACATAATTCTACCTTCAGAGAGAAGGGTATAGTCAATAGACGATATTATGTTTAACGAAAGACAAGAGTAGCTATTAATCTTATCAGACAGTAGTTTAAATACAGCTGTTTCGTTTGTGTAACAAATACATTAATAGGGATCGGATTATATGCATTTGCATATTTGCATATGCATTGGCATATTTAAGCTATTCTCAACGGCACTTGCATATTTTATCTAATATCGAGTTATAATGCATATTATCGGTATATTTACAATATTTTTTCCAGTGCAGTGCAGTTATCCTGCGTTCCGATATTCGATAAAAGTGATAATATCGCGAATTAAACCAAATTATAGTTACAAAATAAATATATATACTTTAATAATAATATTGTGACATACATTTATAAAAATCTAAAAAATAAAATAATGTCACGTAATAAACTGTAATGTGTAGTGACACCTATGGTCGCCTATTCATGGATAATTTACTAATTGTATGCTGATTTTGAAATAAAATAAAATTAAAACAAAGTTTTCTTCTTTTTTTAAGGACTGAATTGATTGCTTTAATTAAAACTTATCATTAAACTTTGCATATTCTGCCAATTTTCGTGCATATTTCAAGCATTTTTCATGCATATTTGCATGCATATAACAAGCTTTTTATGTTGCATATAATCCGGTCTCTATACATTAACATGTTTTGAGTTTATTACACCTAATATCATTCATGTGAAAGTCTCCACACTTAAATATTTTTGAACACTTTTCTGTGTTAGTATGGAAGAGAAGTCTAATAGGATAAGATGGAAGAGGATGACATATTGCGCCGACCCCAAATAATGGGAGCAGGGTAGGAAGTTGATGACGATTTTTATAATACTTTACGGCAAAGTTTAGCTTATGTGCAAAACTGAGATAAATACATTTAGACTACCGGCAGGATTCAAACTTCAACTTAGCTATATAGAGATTGATAAATTTCGACAACCGGTTGGAATCCAGTGTGGCCGAAGGGGCTATATTTAAGATGCGGGTTCGAATCCCGACGTTGGTCTAAATGTTCAAATCTCTATATGGAAATAATATGTATTGTACTCACGTCTCGTTCTCGTCTATAAACATTTTTGTGTGTTTCCTGAAACAAAAAAAAAACATTAGAATAAAATATTCATATTGATTCCGATTCCTACGCCTCACTCGGACTTTCATGCTTATTATGATTTTGGCTTTTAAATTTTATGTTAAATAAAATATATCCTGTATTGGACACAAAAAACACAAACAAAACAAAGTTATTGTACAATAAAAAAGGGAGCTTATTGCAATAATGAATTAACTTTCAGAAAACCTTTAATTAAAAGACATGTAAGTAAAAATGTTCGAGTTCTCGAGTCGTATATTTTATTAAGTGGCCTAGAGATAATAATTTTCCATTTGCGGTAATAAGTACATATTGATTTTATATTAGTACCTAGTAATAGAGTAACGAAATAGTTAACAGAACGTTATACTATAATGAAACTTAGTTCTGATCAATATAACATTAATCAAATCGAAGTTGACAGACGATAAATGACGTTCACGTTAGAAAGCTCATTACACAAATTAATATAAATATTGTGCTGTTAAAAAAATAACATGATTGATAGACATATTTGTTGTGTTCAAATGATATGGTTATGGCATAAATTTCTATAATAAATTCAAGATTTTCTTTCAACAATGTTTTCTTCGTCCTACTTTGTCCAAAAAGATTCCTATACGAGTCAGTAGTATGCATAGCAAAAATGCCTCGTTGGTATGTATGTTCGACCGTGACGTGTGAGGTCCCTGTTTCAATCTCCGAAATGTCGTGTCGATATAACCTTCGCACCAGATTTTGAGAGTAGCTAAAGGAATAGGGAGGATATTCTCCTTAAAGATAGGCCACGAAGCCGAAATCGGTAGGGATGATTAGAAATACAATAAAAATAATAAATATGTATGAAGAAACAAGGAAAGGAAAAAAATATGGGTATTAATCTACTTAATTTCAATTTGATAACAATCGTAAGATGTTGTGTCGTCAAGCGTGATGGTGATGATGTGATTTGCGAGATATAGATAAGTTGGCCAGTCGAACCGATTTTGATAACAAGCACCAAGGACTGATAAATCGATGCCGTGTGTGAAGAAATACAATAAATTCGAGAGCTGAATAGATTTGAATGCAACAGGACTATGAAATAAAAATAATAGTTTAAGAAAATTAAAAAATCACGCTTTTATAGTTAACCGAACTAAAACAAAGAAAATAATTTTCACTTCAAAATAAAATTACAATAAAGTTTAAGTTATTAACAGAATAATTCAATTCAGAGTAAAAAGCGTGGGGTGCATTTTATCACTTTTCATAACTCTCCTCTCATAGTTAGTTGCCAATAGAATGATTGTGACATTTACTTTATCAAGCACCCCACGCTTTTCACTCTGAATTGAATTATTTTGTTAATAACTTAAACTTTATTATAATTTTATTTTGAGGTGAAAATTATTTTCTATTTTTTAGTTCGATTAGCTATAAAAGCGTGTTTTTTTAAACTATTATTTATTTTTTATTTTTCAAGGTATTGGGAAACTGCTATCAAATTATTGCATTGTCATCGGTCCTTGATACGTATGCAAAGTTTCAAATTAATCAGACTTCTGGAAACTGGTGAAAATTAAATTCAAAGACTCCGTTACATACATACAACCCAAGCTAATAAAAGCGTGTTAAAAACAAAGGAACTAAGGAGTTTACCAATTTGCAAGTTTCATGCCAACCTGTGTTCAAGCAATGTAATTTTATAGAATGTATAGGTAGGTATGTATTTTTTTTTTTTTTTTTTTTATAGAAGAGGGAGGCAAACGAGCAAGTGGGTCACCTGATGGTAAGTGATCACCGCCGCCCATGTACACTCGCAACACCGGAGGAGTCGCAAGTGCGTTGCCGGCCTTTAAGAAAGGAATAGGCTCGCTTCTTGAAGGTTGCCATGTCATACCGGATCGGAAATACCTCCGCTTTTAATTGATTCCACAGAGAGGTCGTGCGCGGTAAAAAGTTTCTCGAGAAACGCACGGTGGAGGACAACCATTCATCCAGGTGATGTTGGTGGAAGTTCTGGCGAGTGGATCTAAGGCGGAAAGCAGCGGCAGGTATGAGTTCGAACAATTCCTCAGAGCACTCCCCGTGATAAATGCGGTAGAGAATACAAAGAGACGCTACGTCTCTCCGCAAGGTAAGAGGATCAAGCCGATTAGTGGGAACCTCGTCGCCGGCGATGATTCGAGCTGCGCGACGTTGAACGCGATCAAAAGGAAGAAGCTGATATTGTGGTGCCCCGGACCAGAGATGGCAGCAGTATTCCATATGCGGCCGTATTTGCGCTTTATACAATTGAAGGCGATGCGCCGACGTGAAATACTGCCTGGCTTTGCCGAGGACACCCAGCTTTTTGGAGGCTAATTTAGCCTTGTCTTCCAGATGACCGCGAAATTTGACGTCACTCTCGACGTCGACGCCGAGAATCCCAATACTCTGGCTGATATTAAGGGGAGTGCTTTGAAAGTGAGGAGGTATGACAATGGGAGCCTTTTTCGCAGTAAACGCGCAAACCTGTGTCTTTTGGGGATTGAACTTGACCAAGTTACGATGGCCCCAATTTGAGACTTGGTCTAGGGTAGTCTCAATTTCAGACACAAGTTTGTTCCGACCCTCAAGGACGTGTGCCCGAGAAATGTTGGAGCGGCCAAAGTAGGAGGCATCTACCGTACTGTCATCTGCATAGCAATGAATGTTATCTGATTGTAACATGTCATTGATGTGCAGAAGAAACAGGGTTGGCGAAAGCACACAGCCTTGTGGGACGCCAGCATTCACGGGCATAGAGTCGGAGCATGAACCGTCGACAACGACCTTGATGCTGCGCTCCATGAGGAAGCTGGCAATCCATCTGCAAAGTTTCTCGGGCAGCCCGTAAGAAGAAAGCTTGGAAAGAAGCGCCTTGTGCCACACCCGATCGAAGGCTTTCGCAATGTCCAGACTCACAGCCATGGCCTCCCCCTTGCTCTCAATCGCCAACGCCCAACGATGGGTCAGGTAGGCTAGAAGATCACCAGCTGACCGACCCTGACGGAATCCATATTGGCGGTCACTAATTAGCTGGTGTTCCTCTAGGTACTGTAGTGAGATCAAGGTTTTAATCGCTCACTACATTGATTGACCGGTATGGCGTTCTGGCTGCTAAAATATTTATTATTCGATTTAGTCTTGTCCAAAATTTTTCTTAGGGGGGGAGTAATGTAGTGAGATCAAGGTTTTAATCGCTCACTACATTGATTGACCGGTATGGCGTTCTGGCTGCTAAAATATTTATTATTCGATTTAGTCTAATCCAAAATTGAATTTAAACTTTAAAATGTCAAATGTCAATAACATTATATTTAATAGAGAGATTTGTGCTGTCGAGAAGTTGGGACGTGAGCCCGTTATTAATTTATTGTGATAGTAAAATGTGTTGTGTGTTTATGTGTTAATTCTAATATAAAGTTATAAAGTCTTCCTTCTTTCATTTATAAAAGAGTGTTAGTGTATAGTGTTCGTACCCCTCACACACCCTCTTCGAGGACCAGCAGCAGCGAGCCCTGCTGAGCTACGACCCGTAGGCGTTACAGTACCGTAGAAGTTGGCGATTAATAATGGTTTCCATTATTTTTGAGAACAAGGAGGTGATGGCAATTGGCCGGTAGTTACCCGGATCAGAGCGATCGCCTTTTTTAGATGGTTGCTCAGTGGTCGAAACTAGGCCATAACTAAAAAAAATATAAGCAATCTGCGCTCCGTCACTATAGGTAAACTATAAGTGTGCGAAAATGCATTCCTCCGTTCGCGCAATTTTTGTAAAAACTAAAAAGAGGTACAAAGTATTTGCTACACGTATTAATATGTATATAGATAATATAGCAACACTGCTCTTGCAACGACACCTGCGCTAATATAGAAGAAGGTAAATAACCTGTGTAGGTAGGTATTTGTGTACCGCCTCCACAAGTAATCATGTTGAGAGAGCTCACTTCAGCGAATATATGAAGATTCAGTTTACTTTTGGGACGCAGTCTTAAAATATTTTTTTTTTTACCGAGCGTTTAATTGGATCGAAATGCTGAACAACTAGAACTGAATAAAGCTAAATCAAAACAACTATACAGAGTTCAATTAAAACATTATAGCTCCATTTTTAGACTTACTGCTTCTTACCAAGTATTCTACTTTGAAACATAAAACAAGCTACACAAAGTACAATTTCGCATAAATGGTAAAGAATATACGTACATCCACTCGAGAGCCATAACCTCAATCAATAATAAACTGTAAACAATAACAGACACGGTCTATATTCGTGTAAACTTGCCACGCCCGTGTCGAGCCCCCGTCTAATTTTAGCAAGCAAGTAAATAGTGCACGTGCTGATGACAGCGGTAAATCTAGGACTTAAGACAGTCACGCTAGCATTGAGTACACTCGCACTACAACAATTGTTACACATAATCAGCGAATTAACACGCCGACGGAACACCAGACACCTCAACTACATAGGTTTTATGTTAGGGCACATGCCACATAGAATGACCTCCTTCAATGATATTAGTCGCCGTGACCGAAATTCGTAGGAAGGATGTAATAAAAAATGCACTTACAGTGGGTACTTACATAAAACAAATAAAATAATTAATTACAATTATGTAGGTATTAGTAGAAGTTTTCCTGTGGGAAATTAATTTACGCATTCCCACCGCGCCGCCCGCCGCTGCAGCGTATTCGCGCGCTGGCGGTCGGACTCGCCCTCTCCATAGCGTGGTATCCAAAACTCATACCACGAGGAGAGGACCCTACACCACTAAAACCCCCCGGACACTCCTTAGATCCGCCATTGGCGGGGGCCGGGAATGCATAGCACATACACCTGAGTTGAAATTTTCTGCTAATAGCTTTATTTGGCACGTGCCAAGATTTTTTCTTCAAGGACTACGACAAAATTATGATCCAGTTTCCAATAGTCCACATAATGACAGAGCAAACTCGAGAATTGCAAGAGAACACATTATATTTCACAACAACAAAGAGCGAAATGCGAGCTGACCGTGTATTGACAAATATGCCGTGGGAATAAAAATTACTTCGTCACACATTTTTAACAAGCCCATGATGATGAGAAAGCTGTATCTAATATGGCACTAGAATTTACATAATTATAATGTTAATATCCAAAGTTTTATCTATCATTATAGCAAAATTTGAGTAACCGCATGTTTACATAGGTATCCATTTAGTAAGGATGTGTCAAAAGTCAAGATATTTTTACTACTGAATAACTTGAGTACAAAGTTCAAAGTCTGAAACTCTTCAATAATATTCATATTAAATTATGTCATTCATGTCTTCATATAAATGATAATAAATTAATACTCATATTGAGCATTTTATATTACATTACGTAAGGTTTTTACTGACCTGGGTGTCATAAATTAAATGTACCTACTTGTATTGAAAAGTATATATTGCGCAGTTTACATACTAGTTTAGATAGGTATAGTATAATCATATATAGCTAGCTATTCTTATATTGAACTTAGCTAATAATAAGAGTAAATCGTAAGACTAATGATTATACGGCTGTTAAAATGTAGATCGCATAAAGATTAATGTACTATTTTATATATCTTCAGAAGCATTTGGTCGTAAGTGCCAGTTCACAATAAAGGCACATACGACGAATGTTTCTGACGTATAATGGCACTTCCGACCTTATGTAATTATGTAGTCACTTAAAAATATCAGCGAGATAAAACTGTTGCTTTATGATGCATTACAAGTGGCCACACTAATGTTGGTTACATTAGTACCTAAGCAGTAACCAGCCCGGCCAGCATAGGCAGCGCGACTCGAGTTTACTCTACGGAGGCCGACCAATCACATTGCAGAAACGCACTGTCACGTGACACTTTAGTAGAGTAGACTCGAGTCGCGCTGCCTATGCTAGCCGGGCAGGAATACCTAATTTTAAACATTCTTCGTAGACAACCGACAACCTTATTTAATATTTAAATAATGAGTTCGAATTCTAAATTCATTGTCAGCATTCACAGATAAAATCTTGAGTCATATAATAGTCCCACGTCAGTATAATAACGATAAGATTTATCGCTATCTATTTCAGTCATTGAACTCAAAAATGCTTAAACGCAACTCGGAGATAAAAGCTATATGAAAGACTATGAGCAGCATAAAACTAAATGATATGAACCATTTAGTTCGCAGCTGCAGCCGATATAATTTGATTTACAGCTGCAATTAAATGATGACAAAAGCTTACAAAGTTTGTGTCATCCAAAACTTAGTATTTTAGTCTAGATTTAAATAGACTTGCATTAAAACTTCTCAAAGAGAATTATAATAATTTATATACGTTTTATATGTATCTATGTGACTTGAGTGAAGGAATGGAGGGAGGCCTTTGCCCAGGAGATGGATCAGCTGTATGTCCCTTAGTCGCCTCTTAGGGGCCATCCATAAATTACGTCACACGTTAACGGGGAGGGAGGGGGTCAACGAAGTGTGACATTGCGTGATAAGGGGGTGGGAGGGCTCCTCAATTTCGTGACTTCACATTTTAGTCTACGTCTTACAACTTTTATTGGTTCGAAAATGCAAAATATGTGTCGTCACACTAGAGAGGAGTCTCACAAATGTGACCAGCTGTGACAGAGACGGTGGTGGGGTCAAAAAGTCATGAAATTCGTGTGACGTAATTTATGGATGGCCCCTTATGAAACCCATAGGAAGACATAGGGGGGTCTATTCTAAGCCGGGACCCACACGGCATTGGTTTTCATTGATTTTCATCTCAATGTCTCGCCACTTCACGTTTAATTTTATTTCAAAAAATTATTGACAAAATAAACTAAAAATAAATGTCTGTCTTAAGTGTTCTCAATGCAAACCTAGCCACAAATTCTTGGGACAAGTAGCTTCATTATTCCAATTAGACGAGGTACTACATACATTGTTAATGTTTCAATTGGTCTCGAGAATATATTCGTAGTTCAAGTTCTGCGTAGGTACTTTAAGAAATTAATTAAAGTCATGAGTATACATGGAATATCGTCGTTGAAGATGTAAAGCTTAAGTAATTTTTTTACAGTTTTGATATTTTTTTGCCATTTGTTAGAAAATGATTGACGTTATTTCAGCTAATGGGCATGAGGACTAAACAAATCTATTTAGTCCGTCAGTTAGATCACAAAAAAATATTGGACACGTATTTTTTTATTTATCAAATCAATAAAAGTTGACAAAGATACAGAGCAAAAACAAACTATAAAGTTCAGAAGAGGGGGGCTTGTGACGTCACTATTAGGTAAAATTGTACCATATAGTGACGTCACACAAAATTTCAACGCGCTGTATCTTCGTCATTTTCTGTTTGAGGAACGAAAAAAAATACGTGTCCAATATTTTTTGGTAATCTAACTGAAGGACTGAACAGATTTTTTTAGTCCACATGCCTATTAGAACCATATAATTTGTCATACAGAAAATAACATGGTATTACATTGATGTTTATGTAAAATTGCATAGTATTTTCACTCTAAGATAAATAAGTGTTACCTACATATCGTGGTGGTGAACCCACGTGGTGTTAGAAATTAAGGAAAATATGGAAAATATGCAAGTATAGTGTCAGAAATAGTAACTTGTCAGGGGAGCATATTATTATAAAATATGCTATTCTTATGCTCACGGTAATTTCATTTTCTATGTAAAAAAAAAACTCCAAACATTTATGCGCATAACTTGAGAACGACTGGCATAATATGACTAAATATGAGTTATCGTTTTTATATAAAAGTAAAAAAAAGATGGGCGACGCGGGACGCCAGTATCTCATCATCATCATCATCATCATCAACAGCCCGTTGACGTCCACTGCTGAACATGGGCCTCCTCTTAACAGACCTTTGCAAGTCAGGATCGTAGAGGGATATTGCCATAATCACCACGCTTGGCAGACGGATTGGTGATCGCAGTAAGATGCAAATGTTGAGCTAATAGATGCTGCTGCCCATCCGCCAGCCATATGTCCCTTAGTCGCCTTTTACGACACCCATGGGAAGACATGGGGTAGTCTATTCTAAGCCGGAAACAACACGGCAACCCGTATCTAAAAGTGTATAAATTGAAGCTATTATATAATAAGAGAATAGTTTTTTTTTTTAATGTTTATTATATTTCGTATTATATAAAACTGTCGAATAAATTGAGATGAAAGGCACACTGAACTTTAGTGAGAGTAACAATCTCTCGCAAACTCACGTGTCTCTGAGTAACGAACGTCTACAATTAACAATTAAGTGTATCTTATTCATCTTAATTACAGGTGACTTCTGCCGAGCAATTTATTTCAATAAATCTATTTCAAGACAGTATTCTGTTACGATCCGCCATTGCCAGGACATTGCGAGGAATAGATATGGACGCGTCATAAGGACATGATTTAAAACATGTGAATTGTAAAAAAAATTATAAGTAGAATGTGCATTTGACCGGACCTACCTACGGGTACGTATTTTGGTCCGCTGAATCCGAATTCGAGGTCAGTTTGACCCCTACACCCTCGAAATTTCGAGAAAACTTTAAAAAACCGTAAAAATGATGAAAATTGGCAGTTTTAATGATAAAAAAATGTTTTGGAACTAAACTAAGCGTGATTTTCATGTATTTCGATCCGCTGAATATGAATCGAAACTTTATTGAGACCACGAGCCATCACACAAAACTCTCGAAAATTCCGAAAAAATATAGTAATGAGTATTGAAGTTTTCTCGAAATTTCGAGGGTGTACGGGTCAAACTAACCTCGAATTCGGATTCGGATTCAGCGGACCACAATACGTACCTATCTTTATTTTTCGGAACATCCTTTGAGAGTGCATTCATATTTATGGTGGAAGATAATACGACGCATTAAAAGAAAATGGCTAAAAGAATGTAAATCAAAGACGTTTCCAACTTTTTCTTGCTACGTTTTTATCTGTTTTTCCAACTGTATGCCAAGATATTATTCTTGCTACGAAACTGACTTTGCTGCACTTTCCACTGTGACTCATATAAATCATTTCGGAAGATTTATAATCCCATACGCGGTAAACACTAGACCCAATACATATAAAAATTCCACAACAAACTGTGAAGAAACGACAAATATCAAGCCCCACTAGGGTTGCCACCTTTCTTTTTTGTTTTATGTACTATTGCGAAATTCTGGAAAAAAAAATTTACACATTTGTTTAAGAATAGCTCAACGAGCTTTATTTTTTAGGCCTCTATTGTGAATTAGGATTTTTCATTGTTTTCATATGCCGCGTTGAGGGAGGGAATTTATTAAATGGGGTGAATTTTAGTTTAGCAAAAAATATTATATTATTTTTGTGTAATATATAGATTACATTTGACTGATATATAGTACGATACTATATAATATCACAGCTTTAATGTAATAGTGACACAAAATAAGGTTATGAATCAACACAAATTGATCCGTAATATCATGTGACTAAAATGCATTATCGTTAAGTTACACATTTGGTTTTGTGTCACTATTACATTAAAGCTGCGATATAGTACGGGTGGCAACCCTAAGCCCCACATTAAATAACACAGACTGCCTCCTTGACCTGTAAACTTCAACACGAGAGTTACATCGACCGTGACATTGATATTTAGCGTTCAAAAGAATTGCGCGATTCGATACTAATTGACAATCGCAACAAAATCAAAACAAATTGAACGATGCCGAAAAACATATCCAAATTAAACACACTGTTAAACATCTAATACCGGATGTCAATCTATACTAATATTATAAAGAGGAAAGATTTGTATTTAAGTGTGTGTGTATGTTTGTAATGAATAAAATCAAAATCTACTGTGCCGATTACAAAAACTCTTTCACTATTGGTAAGCTACATTCACCCTGAGTGACATAGGCTATATTTAATTACGAAGTTCCCGCGGGAACTGGAGTAACGCGTGTGTAAATATAAATAGCTTCCTGCGCGTGGTAAATTGTCAAATCTTACAATGGCCACGTCTTACGAACGAGTAATGAGAAAACAAACATACTCATCAAAGTTCATAATCACTACATAGTATAAAACAAAGTCGCTTTCTCTGTCCCTATATCCCTATGTATGCTTAAATCTTTAAAACTACGCAACGGATTTTATGCGGTTTTCTTTAATAGATAGGGGGATTCAAGAGGAAGATTTATATGTACAATACATCAGCATTGTACCCGTGCGGAGCCGGGGCGGGTCGCTAGTAATGTAAAAAAAATGATTTCGTCTAGGTATCTGAATAGAGCATTTATTGAGTATTGACTAATAGAAACACTATTAGCATAAAGACAAACATCAACAACAATAAAACACTCACATGATTGCACCAACAAGTACTAGGAGGACATAAATAGAGAAGAGTCGTCACTTGTCAGGCGAGCTATCACAACGGAACACAACTTGGGAATAAAGGAGAACACAGTGACACGTGACAATGAAGGTCTCGTCCGATCCAATTAAAGCTTTGTACAGAATGAACGTGAAAACGTAATGAAGAAATACACCGTTCGGAAACTGGAGAGAATATAGAGTAATGCGTAAGATACTTGACTTATTTTTCACGTTGAGAGAACAAGCATATAGATGTTACGGGCAACGTGATTAATTGGGCATTATTAATAAGGACCGGCCATTATTAATAATACCCAAGAGCGATGGGCAAAGTGATTAATTTATCACTTTTGTTAATTTTTCATGAAAATTTTGTTGGTAAGTTTAATTTCATTTAATAAACAAAAACACTACAGGTCACCTATTTTATTACTTTGCCCAAGATAGGGTGGGCATTATTCATAATGGCCGGGAAAAGTGACTAATCATGCTGTTTTAATCACATTGCCCAATTGAGTCGGGAATTGTGAATACAGACCGGCCATTATTAATAGTGCCCGGACTTATCAAATTGCCCGTATAATAGACATTAATGAGTGGTCGTCACACTTTTTTGCCCAAGGGTCTCATATAGGTATGAATTCACAGCGGGTCGGAAAAATTTGATTGTCTACCGCGTGCTGCTGTAAATACAGTACAAATATCGGCCGGAAGAGCGCAATTTAACGACTACGCCTTTAGGCTATTTCGTACCAAAGAGGTTGCAAAAAGGACGGCATTAAATTATTGTTGCACTCTGATCACTTGGTAAATAAACTTAATATTTTGAAATGAAGACAGATCTATATACAAACTGGAAACTTACACTTTATTTAAAATTCCATAACCCAAATATTATATAGAAAAAAATAATCAGTAACAATAAATTTTACGCGAACTAACGCGAATTAAAGTAATAACTAAACCTAACAAATTTTAACTAAATAAACTGTGTTGAATAACATCAAGAATAGTATTCTAAAATTAAAAGCAATAAAATTAAAATTGTTCCTCATAATATTAGAAACATGATAACATTAATTGCTATAAAAAAAAAAAAATTATGCATTCCAAAATTGAATTGTCAATCTTAGGACTTACCACATCATTATGTCACTAAATGCTATTTAAAAAAACAATCTCATAAGATTTATTTTCAATGCATTCCAAAATTAAAATGTTACTCAGTAGTAACTGCCAGTAATGATTGCGCCACGTCATTATAGACGCAGCCTATGTCCCGTGCAAGGCTCAGACAATACAGAGTAAAGTCCAGCGGTTCAATTGTGGGCGAGCATCAGATTCGCCAGTGACATCACGGCGAATTGAAGCTAAATAATAACATGGACTTCGTACCACAACACGGGGCTACCGGCAGGGTAGAATAGACTATTAATAGAGCTGGCATAAGGAGTACAAATGTTTTTTTTTTAAATATTTGTTCTCTTTATACCAGCTCTAGGTTTCGTTACATTATCTACCAGTCTAAAATAAAATAAAGCACTAAAAGTACTTGAAAAAAAAAAACAAAAGTGCATGATAAGATTAATGGCTGAACTACCGTTTGTAGCATTATTCACTACTAGCAGCCCGCCCCCGCTTCGCACGGGTGGACTTTTATACCCTACCCCTGCCCTACCCTACCCCTACCCTACCCTACCCTACCCCTACCCTACCCCTACCCAAAAGTATCCTATGTCCTTCTCCCAGTTCTTAGCTACCTCCCTACCAATTTTCAGCCAAATCGGTTCAGCCGTTCTTGAGTTATAAATAGTGTAACTAACACGACTTTCTTTTGTTTTTAAAATGTATTCTGCTATTCGGGACGGAAACAAATCCAACAAATCAAAAACCATGGCAATCGGTTCAGCCGTTCTCGAGTTATAAGTGTTGTAACAAACACGACTTTCTTTTATATATATATAGATAGATTAAGGACGAAAGGAGTTATTCATTATAAAATTTCAAATAAAATAAAATACATATAAGTTATAAAATGGATATAAAGAAATCCTGTATGTTTTTTTTCAGTCTGCCAATATTTCTGACAAATGGTAGCGAACAGTATCAATACTTGGTACTAACTAATATATCTAAAATATCTATACTATAAGCTGAAGAGTTTAATTATTGGTTTGTTTAAACACACTAATCTCAGGAAGGAGGTTCAGTAGTTAATATCATATATTTATATGCTATGATTATATTAAGTATTGGTACAATATGTTAATCTCATCTACCCATTAAAGTCATATCATTAATAATTCAATTGGATACCCAAGAAAAAGCCTTTAAAATTAATATCGCGAACGTCATTTCTATATATTCATTTTTCTATGGCAGGAACAGCGTTGTACCACAAACCCCGATCATACAATGAATGGACTCCGGACAACGTAGTATTGTATCGATTGTACTATCAGAATACGAGTAGAACAGATAAGTGCAACAATGGACGATATCGGGATTATTTTGTTTGATAGCTTGAGCAATAACAGTAATCCCGGTAAGTAATCATTGCAATAAACTTATCTAGGGAAGGTCCTCAAGATTATAGCATACCAAAACGAAGAAGCCGTAGCACAATGGCTTCGGGCTTTTGATCTTATGGTCGCCGGTGTGATGCCAATGCACTACCGACGTGAACCTACTCGAAACACAAGCATTTTAGCTTAGCTCGAGGGGTTAACAAGAATACTAGTAGACGGCAAAACTCTGCTAGTAATCTTTATAAAAAAAAGGTTATGGTCGTGTGCTTGAGTAAGCAAACGTCATATGGCTATTTAAGTTCGCGCGAATATTTCAGTAAAATCGACGATCCACCAATTCTCCAGGACAATTTCGTCGCAACTGTGACGAATTTGGTAATCTGCTTAAATGCAGAGAGATATTTGACACAACAATAGTTCTGCTGTCCAATGGAAAGACATTCTACCGAAGTGATTACCAGAACACTTAAAATATCCAAAGCCGTCGTGTCAATCGACACTGTATACTGTCGATCGACGCGATGGCTATAGGTGAATTGCACGATTGTGCGAGTTGATAATTTGCGATCCTTTAAAAAAATATAGAATCATGAATAATATTCTCTAAAAAAATACAAGTTTCATTATTATTTACGCTGTAAAATGACTCACCTATATCTGATAAATTTGATCGGAATATTAAACATATCGATTTTTACCTACCAATTTAATTTGCATTACTAAACATACCGTAGGTAGTTAAATATTTAAATATATTATGTATCCATATTACAAACAGTATTATCATAAACAAGTATGTCACTGAACTTGAATTCTTATATTTGTATGTAGTGTGAGTCATTTCCCGAAAATGACTGGTGTGGCTGGTAAATATTAAAGCGCGATTACAATATACACAATACAATACACCATAATATTGATATAATAATATGATATGAATGATATAAAGATAAATAAGATCATACTAGAATCATCTTATATCGTTCTTTAAGTAGCTGCAGGTTTTCTAGATTTAAAAATAAAATATATACCCGGTGAAGTAGCAAATGCGTTTCCATCCGAAAAATCAATGCTGATTCGATGATGCAGTCGCTGAAGTTTGTAGTTATTTAAAAAACACGACATTTCAGTACCTACTACCTAGGTAAAATGTCGTTGAGCAAAAATCTATATATACAAAAGAAAGTCGTGTTAGTTACACTATTTATAACTCAAGAACGGCTGAACCGATTTGGCTGAAAATTGGTAGGGAGGTAGCTAAGAACTGGGAGAAGGACATAGGATACTTTTGGGTAGGGGTAGGGTAGGGTAGAGTAGGGTAGGGGTAGGGTAGGGTAGGGGTAGGGTAGGGGTAGGGTAGGGGTAGGGTAGGGTAGGGGTAGGGTAGGGGTAGGGTAGGGGTAGGGTAGGGGTAGGGGTAGGGTAGGGGTAGGGGTAGGGTAGGGGTAGGATAGGGCAGGGATAGGGTATAAAAGTCCACCCGTGCGAAGCCGGGGCGGGCCGCTAGTTGACCATAAAAAGGTTCAATGTACTTGTTTTTTGATTATAACTCATTTTGTTTGTCCCAAGTGAATTAGGGTCCCTGCTACTTTTCCAATTTATTTCTATTGACAAATGTTTGCGACCGCAAATAACAGTAATTGCGTAACTTGGCAGATCATTATACCAACGAACCTGTTTGAAAAATAATTTAATTTGCAAACATAAATACATAAATGAAATGCCTAAAACCGATGGCGTGCTAGGCTACGTACTATTATTTTTATTTATTTACTAGGTTCCACGCGTGGTTTTACCCACGTAACTCCTGTTCCCGTCAGGACATCATAATTAATTATACCCTATAGCCTTCCTCGATAAATGGGCTATCTAACACTGAAATAATTTTTGAAATTGGAACAGTAGTTCCTGTGTTTAGCGCGTTCAAGCAAACAAACAAACTCTTCAGCTATAGTATATAGGGTGACTGGTAATTAGTGACCGATACCTAAACACATGATTGTGCTCATGATAACAAACAACTTTTACTATGGCACCAAACTTGAAATCGCGAAAAAAAAACAGCTGCTCCCTACCATGTTGACGAGTTATGTGAACATGAATGCATGGAACAGCTGTTTTTTTTTTTTCGCGATTTCAGGATTGGTGCCATAGTAAAAGTTGTTTGTTATCATGAGCACAATCATGTGTTTAGGTATCGGTCACTAATTACCAGTCACCCTATATGTATATTGGCAAGATAAGATTCACCACAAAACCAGGGTACAATAATATAACTATTAAGCAAAGAGAGTATAAATTATATAATGAAATAGCAGTTTAAACTATATTATTATATTGTCTACATATCAGAGTTAAAAGATAACGTTACAGCTTGTGGTGACTAGGACATCAGTTAGGTTAAAGAAAAAAAAACTTGTATGCTATTCCTGCAAAACCCATTATATTTTCTAATAAATCGACTGCACCGGTGTCTCAATGGTTACGGTAGTTGCTTCTGAGACCTGGTGTTCTGGGTTCTATTCCCACCCGGGACAATTATTTGTGTCAACCACAAATAGTTGTTCTGAGTCTGGTTGTTCTTTGTGTCCGTGAAATGAAAGTTTGTAAAGTCCCCCGCGACACAGGGACTTATTTACCTAGTGCGGGAGTTGTCAGAAGTAGCTATTTCAATGCATTAAAATTTGTGTAGGTAACACTAATAGTTTTATAAAAAGATTTTTTCTTGTATGGAAAGTCCTGAACGATTAATTGCCAAGCCAATTTAAATAAGAACTAACAGTGTTTACCAGATGGACAAAAACATTTTTAGTAGCAAAGTTTAAATGAGGGCGTTTCAGACATTCAACGGTTTTATTGTTCATATCCACACAATAGATATAAGCAATCGCAATGTCATTACCAAGGTTTATAGAGCCTTGTATCTTTTGTTGATCATCCTCGTTTATCTTGTTTGAAATGTACACATCCTCAATATTTCGTTAAACTTTATCATCAGATCACGTCGAATCATCTTTAAGAAAATTGATAAGCAAAAGGTAATCAAATTTCAATGTGACACATCGAATGCAAGGAACAAGTGACTGCTCCGTCCATGTGGCTAATTTATAACGAACAAATGCGAACATTCGATAAGTCTATGCATTTTGCAACCAGACTACCGGCATCGAACTCAAGTGAAGCAAAACTAGCGATCATTGACCTACAGTCAGACGTAACTCTTCATAAATACGGTTGGAGTAAAATATGGACACAAATTCATTATTCCAATATCGTGGGCATTTGATTGACTTAGTAAGCGGAACACAATTTTTCAAAGGAGGATGGTATAAGTGCATTTAAGGCACTGTCAGACTAAAACGAAAACAATAATAAAATCAGCACTTTACAATGCCGTTACTTTAATCTAAATCATATTTCATTCGTTAAGTCTAGGGTTGCCAGGTCGCCCAACCTAAAAGCCGGACAGACCAGCCATTTTAGCCGGAAATTTAGGCAAAAAGGCCGGACACCCTACATTATTAAGGATTTTTAGTCTTATTTTTAAATGGAACGATAAAAAAAAATGCAAAATCAATCTTTTTTTAGGCGCCTTACAAAAGCCGGACAAGCCGGGCAACGTTAATTTTGGCTGGACATGCTCTAAAAAAGCTTAACTATGTCCGGCTTTATCTGGACGCCTGGCAACGCTAGTTTACTCTAATTCTCAGAAATTAGTTTCAGCACGATTATATCTAGCTCACTTCACTGTTAATGCGATCGTTTTTGCCGTAATATACAACGTGTTAATATTTGTAATAATGCAAAACCTCTTGGGTGGTGATTATGCTCATGAATATTAACAACTTTTTCTAAAAGGCCAACATTGTAACTCGAAGTAAAAAATCAGCTGTTCCATATAAAATGTCAATACCTACTCGAACAAAATGTATGAAAAAGTTGTTTTTTTTTCGAGTTACAAAGTTGGTCTTATATTAAAAGGTCTTCATATTCATGAGCACAATCACCACCTAATAGGTTTTACATTATTTAATGGATGCCCAAGGCGCCTGGAGATGAAATACCTGACTAACAGAATTTCACATTTTAAACCGTCCACCGATTTAATTCAGTTCACTGCCAGTGGTTATTGGAATTGATATTGAAATATACGAGAAATAGTAGAATTATGATAATATCATACTTCAACTATTTCTCGTATATTATTATTATATAGTGTAGAAAATCGTTGGGGAAGCGTGACATAGCACAAGTCCCTCATTTAGCTTCGCAACTGTTTTGCATGGATGGCCGTGTAACCAAATTTCGTGTTGCTGCATAAAAAATCTTAATTAGTTTAATGGTTGTTAGTCGGCTCGCGGCCGAATTAAATTTTAGAGTGGAATTATGTTACAATGTAGAACTAAATAACGCATTACATTCTGATAATAAATCAGATATCTTCTACCTCAAACATGACAGCACTAAACAAGGATGGTAAACAGAGAAAAAGTTCATGAACTGTTTTGTCTTTACACCCTTCAAGCTATGAGCTTATTTGGTTAGTCACAAGACATAGTAAAGAATCATTCCTTCCATCATTCAGTAAAACGGCCGTGCGTCAAACAAGTCTCACTAATCAACTAACACTTCAGTTTTCCTCTGTGACTACGTATAAAGCAGCGCATTCATTAAGTTGTACTTTGTTGAGTCTACCATCAGCGTTATCTTGTTTTTTTCACTTACAGCCTGGAAATAGCCGTCGCTATCTGTCATAAGTGCATATAAACATGTTTATTGATCATTTATCAGCATCGGTATCCGGCAGGCGACGGTGGCTGTGTCCACGTTCGTCCTCACGCCTGGGGTTATCAGGGTTACGGCAGATAACCAGCGCACCTACACAACGACGATAACCCTCTCAAGAGTTCAACCGCTCCAAAGATCATTCGGTTATTACACAGTATTCAAGGCTAATTTTAGAACACATAATAATATGCCAACAGTCAGAAGCCAATGTTTCTGACTAATTACATATCCAATGAATTTATTTATGAAACAGCGAATTAAATAAATTTATTAATTAGTTGTATTTGCGCCTCTTGAGATTTGAAGCAAAAACGCGCCTATAAGGATACTATTGAATAGGAAAACTTAATCATTAATCGGTAACAAACCCTACTCACTAAGCTACCTCACAATAATATTACCGTGGCTTCCTCGTACAAAGGTCTCTAAGATCAAAGTCTCTGTTTCGCGAATCATAAGTAACAAAGACTACATTACAGGAAAACATGTACACAAAGGAATCCGAACATAGTTAAATAAATAATGGTAGAATAAATAACGAGACGTATCATTTTCGTCCTTTTCTAGAGCATGAGATCACTCAAGTTCAAGGTTGTTCAAAGGCAAGAAGTCCTCGACCGTTTCGAATGCATGTACGAGCCACAACATTGAGAACAGAGAGTTTATAAAGAGATGATATTGCGTCTACATTAGGTAGATCACACACGCTACCGTTAGGTAACAAATAATAAATGTTTATATGTTGCCCAGCGTGACGACTCCGACCATTCCACGCTTCAGTGCCCAGTTCCTTCTACTACCTACTGTAACTATCATGGCTATAGCCGCTATAAAACAAACTACAACATCGACCTTTAAACAAATGGCAAACAAAGGGAAAGAAATGAAAAAATACCCGGCAAGCAGAACAATGCAGGATCGGATCAACGAACTCGTAAGTTTCGCATAAAGACTTTGTACTTCGTGATGACAGCAGGAGCAGTACTTGGCGTAATTAACGCACCGCGAGTTTTCGTCATGTGCCACCTCTCGTCATACCTTATCGCGTGGTACTCTCACAATAACACCTTGAGGTAAATATGTTTTTGTTCTAATTGAATATAATATAGACGCTTGAAATTTTTCTTTATTATAAATTATTATAGTGTCCAAAATTGTATAGATAATGGTTCGGAACCCTTGGTGCACGAGTCCAATTCGCACTTGACCGATTTTTCATAGCCCACTTTGTTGACATTAACAATTTAATACAGTGATACAGACCTATTGATTACCGTACAACAATGACCTGAAATGATACGTTACATGATGTTATACAAACAAACCGTACACGTCCATCACGTTTGTATGTCACGTGGAATCATTGTGATGACAATGACATTGACATGGCAAATGTTGGTCAATGATGGGCGAATATACACATATTTTATTTTACTTATTGATGTGCCGTGTGGTTTCCGGCTTAGAATAGACCACCCCATGTCTTCCCATGGGTGTCGTAAAAGACGACTAAGGGACATATGGCTGATGGATGGGCAGCAGCATCTATTAGTTCAAGGTTTACATCTTACTGCGATCACCAATCCGTCTGCCAAGCGTGGTGATTATGGCAATATCCCTCTACGATCCTGGCATGCCAAGGTCTGTTAAGAGAAGGCCCATGTTCAGCAGTGGACGTAAACGGGTTGTTGATGATGATGATTTTACTGATTAATTATGAGAACTATAGGACAGATTGCAAAAATGTTTTTACAATTGGAAACGTACCTACGTTATCTAGGCGTAAGGCAAACGATTTCTGATTAAATAGCCCATTTAATCAGAAAGTTTCTGCGGAAACGAGTCTTTGGTCAACCGGACCCGCTCGAAATGGACCCGCAGTATCAGTCAATCCAGTCACATTTTGAATTGGTCCCGCTGTCCAATTTCATTATTGGTACAGTCACGTAGTAAAGCAGAATCTTTAAGTTTTATTTTTAGGACTTGAAGTACACCAACATAATTTAATTTGGCATTTAATCTTACGGAGAAAAATATAGAGTTATAATGTTTGTTAATGACTATGAAAGTCATACCATAGGCATAAAGGTAGGCCGATATGTCTTTTGAACTTTTTATGATCTGATAAAAAGTAAAATACCTGAATGGCAACCAAGTAACATATCAATTTAATTAAAAGTTCCGAATTAGAACTAAAAAGTATTTTCTAGTTTTTTCAGTGGTTGTGCCCAAAACAC
Organism: Nycteola revayana; assembly: GCA_947037095.2. NCBI lineage: Eukaryota > Metazoa > Arthropoda > Insecta > Lepidoptera > Nolidae > Nycteola > Nycteola revayana. The sequence continues at coordinate 24,165,916 of OX344846.2, read as the reverse complement.
AAACGGATGCTTACTTGCCATAGCTTTGTGCTACATTTTCAAACCAAGATTGATTACGCTCTAGGTGAACTAACCAACACCTAAATCAGTGAAGGCAATTTTTAGAAAAAAAAAATAGTATATGAAGTTGACATTTTTGTTTGTTATTTATAAAAAATATAATTTTAGATCGTACTAAATAAGGTGTAAAGGTTACCGAAGGAATGTACTGAGGTACGGAGTATCTAACTGATTTTAACTTTATCAATATGAATAATTTACATGTAGGTACTTTAAATTGTACTTATATTTTTAAGTTAAAATTAGAGACGTAACTTATATTACGACTAAGCAGCTTTGTGCTCAACTGTAGTCAGGTAACTTTAAACGATAGATTATTTGTTAACTTTTATTGTGGGTCCAGTTGACCAAAGAAAATACAGAACAAAAATCATGTGGTCAAGTGGACCCGCGGGTCCAATAGAGAGCGGGTCCAAGAAACGCAAAATGAAACCGCGTGCAAGACTATGAGCGAAGCAGATAATATTTTGAATAGAAACATCAAAGGATCGTGTCAATAGTATTAACATTAATCTTTAACGAAATATATTGCATACATTAGATCTCGCGTGCGATGCCAGATAGGATTTGTGTGCTTTGTAGAAAGGAATACCAATCATTACATCATTTACATAGGTACCTACAACCAACACACAACCTCCGTAGCGTAGCGGTAATTGGCTCGCTTTAAATCTCGGAGGTTCGATCCCCACACCGGACAAGAAATCTTTGTGTTAATTCTAAGATTTCTTTCCGGGTTTGGTTGGTTGAGGGACTACCCTCCGTGCCTGGGAAAGCACGTTAAGCAGTTGGTCCCGATTGTTATAACATCATCTATAATAAACAATAATCGTATATCAAGGAACGGACAGCAGCTTTTCCTCGTGTGTTACAACATAATACTGCGGTCAACAACCCGCCTGCCAAGCGTGGTGACTATGGCAATACCCTCCCTCGGGAGGTGGCCCATGTTCAGCAGTGGACGTTATACGGGCTTAAATGTTATAAAGGACAATATGACTAATGTTACTATTATGTTTGTCTGCGGTTCTACGGCACTAATAATATATAAGAGTAGATTCCCGCTCGTGGTTTCTCCTACATAACTCCCGTTCCCATAGGAACTACATAATTAAATAGCCTACGTTACTCCTGAATAACGTAGCTTTTTTGTCGTTCGTGAGATTAGCCCGTTCAAGCAAACAAACAAACTCTTCAACTTCTTTTATAATATTAGTATAGACATAATATATCACTACATAGTATAAAACAAAGTGGCTTTCTCTGTCCCTATATCCCTATGTATGCTTAAATCTTTAAAACTACGCAACGGATTTTATTGCGGTTTTTTTTAATAGATAGAGGAAGGTTTATATGTATAATACATCAGCATTATACCCGTGCGTAGCCGTGGCGGGTCGCTAGTATATTATAAAGAGAAAAGACTTACCAGAAAAACACTATTTTTTTTTTATCATTCGCCAAATTACTTCTTTGTTAGCCTCTCTGGCGTAATTGAGTAACCAATATCCATGCAACCATAAATCTAACTTTCGCTTAATATAATAATCAATAGAAAGATAATCTTCATTGCACACAATAAATAATTATGTATCAAGTCTCGGTACATTATGAGCATACAATTTACAATTATAATATTAGTTTAAAAGTAATGATCAAGATTGACTCAACAAATTCCTTTAATCTCGTGACTGTTACACAGCTGGTGGTCAGGTGTTACGTGCACGCTGAGACACGCAAGGTTTGTAAACATTACGTTTTTTAATTGACAGATACATTGTTCTACTTTATCATAACGACATACAGAGACAGAGCATGCTTAATACCACAGAAATATGAATACTATGGTTACTAGTAACACCCCGTTTCCAAATGTTAATCAAAGCGTAACTTTTAACTTCGATGTAAAATAAAATGTTGTTTTAGAAACATCACCATCATCATCATCAGCCCGTGTAACATCCACTGCTGAACATGGGCTTCCTCCCGAGGGAGCGTATTTGCCATAGTCACCACGCTTGGCAGGCGGGTTGGTGACCGCAGTATTATGTTGTAACACACAAAGAAACGCTGCTGCCTGTTCCCTGATATATGATTATTATAGATGATGTTTTAACAATCGGGACCAACGGCTTAACGTGTTTTCCGAGGCACGGAGGGTCCTCAACCAACCGGACCCGGAAAGAAATCTTTGAATTTACAAAGATTTCTTATCCGGCGTGGGGATTGAACCCACGACCTCCGAGATTTTAAAGGGAGCCAAATACCGTTATGCTACGGAGGTTGTCATGTTTGAAACATAAATAATGATAAAGAATGATTTCAAATTATGTTTTAGGCAAGACTACTACCTCTTGTATCTACCTAATGTTTAGTGTCGTAGGTGTCCAAATGCAAATACAGATAGTGCCAGTTCAGTAAATATAAACAGCGATAGTGGCCACTCTTATCCTGTGAACACAACATCCTACTAATATTATAAATACGAAAGTTTGTTTGTGTGGATGTATATAATATGTTTGTTACTCTTTCACGCAAAAACTACTGAAAGGCCGAAAGTTTGCACGCGGATAGTTTATAAGCTTGATTTACATATAGGCTACAAAATATCACGCTCCGACCTTCTGGAGCAGAGTGACTTGAGAAAAACCGCGGGGCGCAGCTAGTTTATCAATAATGTTATTTGGCTGTGGTTTACTGTAAAGTTACATCCTCAGTAGAGTAGCTCATTGAGCGTACGGACGCTATGCTCTACAATTATTCAATTGTAACCTAACCTAACAAGAAATTTGACAGATGTTTAGTTAATTCAACGTTGATCACAGTTTCAGTATTGTTCTTAATCGTTAGATCTTTCTTTCTGTATCTTTTAAAGTATTTTCAGCCTTCTGGGAACGCTGCCCGATGATATCAGTGTGGAGGAATACTGCGACGCCCAATGCATATAATATAGACCTAATTTTTCATGTACATATTGTAAATAGCCTATTTATTATTATTATTATTATTTATTTTTTGTATAAATTAACTAAAGTTCTTCCTTTATATTTTTTCTTAAGTTGGTTAAAAATACTTTATGGTATGTTTCAAAATAAATAATCTTTAATTTTTTTAATTCATCATTTTTAAACATGTAGGTCAGTTATACCGTCATATCAGTATACCTTCGTCTGTAAAGAGCGACAGAAACAGTTCTCTTCAAGTTTAATTACTGAAGTAACCTTTCTAATTGTTTCTACTACCGTTTAACTGGAGTAAAAGAGAATAGCAAAACTAAAACGAAACCCCACCGCAGCCGCGGTCGGATGTTTCCTATTTTTAAAAATATTTCAAGAGTCGCATTTTAGCGAGGCACTGACCTCGGAACAAACCATTCACCAATATAAATAAACACAAGAGTCAAATAAACATCATTATCATTCATATCTATACTATATTATAAAGCTGCAGAGTTTGTTTGTTTGAACGCGCTAATCTCAGGAACTACTGGTCCGATTTCAAAAAATCTTTCAGTGTTGGATAGTCTATTTATCGAGGAAGGTAATAGGCTATATTTTATTACGAAGTTCCCACGGGCACGGGAGCTACGCGGGTGAAACCGCGCGCGGGAAGCTGGTCTATACTAATATTATAAAGGGGTAAAGTTTGTGAATTGTTTGTGAGGTTGTAGACGGTAATCTCTGGATCTACTGAAGCGATTTTGTAGATTCACCAACAGATAGTCACATTATTTGTGAGTGTCATAGGTTATATTTTAAGTCAAGGTTTCCACGGGAACGGGATCTACGCAGGTGAAACCGGACCCGACAGCTAGTTGTATAATATACTCAAATATGTTTAAATATGGAATTTACGTAAGATTATTTTATAAAACTACCCACAAATTGGAAGTGAAATTAACTTAAATGACATTTCAAGTGAAAGGCAGTTCAATAAAATAAAATTAAGCGTTATAAACCACAACTACGGTCTTATTTTTTTTATTGGTTAGCGAAATATTTAAACGAGAGTTGTCATTATGCCAATAACTTGGATGAACATTTTTTTTTCACTGCGAGATAAGGTATCAAATTATATAATGTTCACTGACACAAAAAACGTAATAGTTGCAATTTCAAATAAAATAATTATAATCAAAAAATAATGCTACGCTAAGAGCGTTTTACTGTAATTACAGTTAATAACAACGCGGCTAAACTTTGTACATCACGTGGTCACATAGATAATTATAACACACTTACCGGCTCACAGATCACAGATAATATACAACTAAACAAAATATCACTTATCGACTATCACAGCCACTCGATACAAGGTAAAAAAAAAAAAAAAACTTAGCCAAAGACAACACGCACGCAGTGACCGGCTGGCGCGGTGCGCGTTGGGAAACTGACTCGACAACCAGCAGTGACGTGGAACGGTGAGCACTGTACCACGTATTACGAACTCACCTCATTTCTCGCTTCAACGAATTATATTAAAAAAATATAAATCTTGTATTGCTAAGATGACCACCAATGAGTTATAATAATATACTGTTAATTTATTGTGGTAATGGATAGAGGAAGACAGGCAGATTTCGTACGTTAAGATATAAATTGAAATTCAAATATTATTCTTTATTCATATAGACATATTTTAAATAACGTTCTTTTAATGCGTCCTTTTTTTGCAAAGTTGCCATGTCCAGAGGTGGCAGACCTCTGGACATGGCAACTTTGAGAAGAACTGGCAAGAAAATCAGAGGAATCCTTTTTTATCAAAGTAAAAGCCATAATCCCTCAATCTCCCCGTCAGCGACCTCCCTGAGCCGAGGTCCAAGTCCCACAGGGGACGCCCTCTTGCGCAGGTTGCTTAGTTTGTAGTGTTTAAACCATTTATCTAGGCTGGAGCTCTGCTCGACTTTATGTCCGGTGAAGTAGCAAAAGCCTCAGGGCTAACTACATATCGCCTCTTTGCTTCTAAGTTTTTTTTTTAAATAAATGGTTTTGATACAATTTTTAATGAAGCAGTATCATTTCAGAGCAACTCACTCAAGGAGTTTTGTCATTTATATATATATAGTCACGACGCCTAAAAGAATACATGTATAATTTAAAAAGGACTCATCATATTCATATTACAGTAGTACTCATTAAATCGAGTTAGAAATACATAAATGTAGGGAAAATTTGACAACATAAACGTGCGTTTTCGAAGTACTTTCACTTGTAGGTTAAGGTAGGTTGAGGTTTGTGTTTACAAGTGAATTCGGCACTCGTGGTACACTCGGTGGCCTGATCGCGCGATTTCCCACGTGTTCGCCTCGTTTGATGTTTCATCTAGTATTGCTACGTCATCGTTACTATATTATAATTACCCATTAGCTTTGAGTCTAGGACGTCGTGAGTTCGATCCCCACAACGGACAAGAAATATTAGTGTAAATTCTAAGATTACTTTCCGGGTCTGGTTGGTTGAGAGACTACCCTCCGTGCCTCGTGAAGCACGTATATCAAGCGTATACCAGGAACATACAGCACGTATATCAAGTGTATACCAGGGAACGGACGGCAGCGTTTCCCTGTGTATTACAACTTAATACTGCGGTCACCTAAGATTCTAAGATTTCTTTCCGGGTTTGGTGGGTGAGGGACTATCCTCCGTGCCTCGGAAAGCACGTTAAGCCGTTGGTCCCGATTGTTATAACATCATCTATAACAAGCGCATACCCCCTGGTATATGCTTGTTAAAGATGATGTTATAACGGGCAGCAGCGTTTCCCTGTGTATTACAACATAATACTGCGGTCACCAACCCGTAGCCAAGCAGCCCATGTTCAGCAGTGAACGTAATACGGGCCGATGATGATTATTAAAAATATCTACTAATATAATCATTATTTTAATATGATTAAAGTATATATTGCGAATTGCAAAAATGTTACGACACAAATAGCCTTGATATGCAACATATAATTTGAAAGGAAAATGACAAAGTTGAGAAACAAGGTTAACCTTATGACCCATCATTTACTAGGCAGTTACGGCGACAAAGTATTTGCCAGATGCAGGTGTTCTCATCATAGGAACATGCCGTACGCTATTATTTCTTATTCACCGGACAAATTTCATATTATATCGATATTAAATAGGTCTCTGTTATGAGAGAAACACAATTAACACATAAAAAATAAAAGATTTTGTTATAATTTCTAAAATATGACTACATAATAACATAATTTTTAATTCCAGACTCCGCAAGTCGGCAATTATGATTAAATTAAGCATAATTTCTGACTTACGCAGACTTGCGCTTATAAGCCGCGCAGCGTTTTGTCACTGCGAACCGTGATTTTCAAAATCTTCGGGTCCAAAGATGAAATAAACCGAAGAAGTAAAATGCATCATACCCAAGTAGGACTAAGTACACGTGCACTCGGCCAACCGGCAAACCTTGTCTTATTAATGAAAGCCTTTTATGGAATGTCATGTCGAGCAATCGTCGGTAAGTGAATACAAAAAAAAACTAAAATCCTGGACCCCAATATTGGATTTGAGTGTAGTCACACCTATTTTTAAAATTCAATATGAAGTATATGCATATTTTTTTTTTTTTAACTTTATAGCAAAGTCTTGCAATCTACTAGTATTCTTGTTAACGCTTCATGCTAAGCTAAAATGTTTGTGTTACGAGTGGGTTCCAACAGTAGTGCAAAGAGTGGGGATTACGACCACAAGATAACAAATCCGCATAAATAAAAGCAATGCTTAAATTTATGCAAGTGCGACACCCTCTCGTCTTTGGACATCGGACGCTTCAGTAAGGTTTTAAGTAAATTTAATATTTGCTCCCATATATATATCATTGCCGATGTAGAAATAGTTTTAAGATGTTAACAACTTACAAGTTAATAATACCCGATAGGCAATTATAGGTTAATACATTACAATTTTAATTATAAATCATACTTAGATATTTTTCCAAGTAAATTTGTCACAGTTTAATGTAAATGCAAAACTATAAATTAAAATACATTAATTAAATATTGAAAAGTTTAAAATATTACGAGTAAAACTACAAAAATAAGTGTCATTATTAGATATAGATATAGACTTAATTTAATCTAAAACTTAAACTTGGTCCGCGAGTTTCCCTACGGGAGAATTTCAAAGAGACTAATATTCTTACAGTCGCATCACAATATGTCTATGAAAACCTTTTATATGTTCATAAGAATTCTGATAGTTTTAAGAAAAAAAACGACACTCATAATGTTAATAATAGATCTAAGCATAATCTTGTTTTACATGCTACACGTCTCCACAAAATTAGCAATTCTTTTATGGGGCAATGTATACGCTTCTACAACAAACTTCCTAATAATGTAAGATATCTTTCTACAAACAAGTTTAAACGATATGTCAAGGATAAATTATGTAAAAGGGCTTATTATAAAATTTCTGATTATGTCGATGACATGAATCTGCTTGGGAGTGAGTTGCTCTGAAACAATACTGCTTTATTAATAATTGTAAAATAAAATTTATTTTAAAAGAAGGATTCCTCTGAGTTTCTTGCCAGTTCTTTTTAGAGTTGCCACGTCCAGAACTGGTGGGTAGTAAAAGAAAGGGATGCGTCATAAGAACATGATTTAAAATATTTTAAATGTCTATTCGAATAAAGGATTTTTGACTTTGACTTTAATAAACTTAAATGGAAAAAAGACGATATTTATTCAGCACTTAGGTATTTACATACACTTGTACTTCTCTAGTCTAGGACAAAAGGTTGTAAACACATCACATCCATACTCTGAAAGTAATGAGATAATGCAGAAAACCATATTCAATAGGGACTAGTTTTTTTTTTTTTAAGACAACTCCCGCACTGGGGCGATAAATCCCTGTGTCGCGGGGGACTTTACAAACATTCATTTCACAGACACAAAGAACACCCAGACTCAGAACAACTATTTGTGGTTCACACAAATAATTGTTCGCGGTGGGAATCGAACCCAGAACACCAGGTCTCAGCGGCAACTATCGTAACCACTGAGCAACCAGTGCAGTTAATAATACAATTGTTTTAAGAACTTAGTACCAACTACCATTCTTTGTTTTCAGTTTCCTGTCATTGGTAAATACCATAGGAATACCATATTTTGTCATAATTATAAGGTAACTTCCTTGCATAATATGGTTTTCCTCAAGCCTCAAATAAACAACTTTTCATATCGACTTATTAATATAACTAGTTCGTATATATGACTCAAATTTATATTCTGTGCTTCATATTACTTCAATCAAATAGAATATATAAGTCATTGGACAAATTTATAGTTATTTTAAAATTTTAGAAAAATAAATTAAAATTAATAAATTTTTTTATTTAATTTTTCGTCCACAAGAATCTTTAGAAAAATAATTTTAGTCATATATCTATAACTTATATGTATTGAAGGATATATTATGTCGTTTTGCCGTGTGGATTCCGGCTTAGAATAGACCACCCCAAGTCTTCCCATGGGTGTCGTAAAAGGCGACTAAGGGACATATGGCTGATGGATGGGCAGCAGCATCTATTAGCTCAACATTTGCATCTTGCTGCGATCACCAAGGGGCCGTTCAAGTATTACGTAAGCACTATGGGGGGGCGGGGGGGTCTTTGCTTTGCTTATTTTGGATGACATGGGGGGTAGGGGAGTCTAGATGATGATTACGTCATCGGTAGTTATTTACTTTTTTACACGAATGGCAACCCTCACATTGTCTTTGCTTGAAAACGAAACGCATTTTCGGGGATTCCCGCAAATAATGCATACGTTTATTAGGCACTCGCTTTAGAACCGAGTAGGGGAATTACCGCGCGTTATTCACTTGTCTAAATTTCCTCTGTCAGTGTATTGTTTCGTTTGGATACTATAGCGAGTAGAAGTAGACGTATTGTAAGCATAGCAAAGCAAGTTAACATTTGTGTTACCATTGATTCCATTAGCCAAAGTTTAATGTTTAAATAAGATGTCGTTTCAAATAGACAAATCCAAGTTATACCAAAAACTGTTTGAAAGTTTAAAAAAATCTCATACAAGTACGAAAGTACAAAATGTACAAAAGTTAGTTAATTGAAAAATGTTTACGTAAGCATGGGGGAGGGGGTAAGAGCTTTGCTTACTTTTGCTGACAAGGGGGATGGGGGGGTAAATAATTGTAATAAATCTGCTTACGTAATACTTGAACGGCCCCCAATCTGTCTGCCAAGCTTGGTGATTATGGCAATATCCCTCTACGATCCTGGCTAGCCAAGGTCTGTTAAGAGGAGGCCCATGTTCAGCATTGGACGTAAACGGGCTGTTGATGATGATGATGATGATTATGTAGTTAGCTACAAGGCTTTCTTCACTTCACCGAGCATATAGGCTAATAATTCTCAGCCTTATTAAACTTATTAAACGTGATCAAATTGAACTGCAACACAATAATAATTAAGTATGGAAGGCACCTAATGAAATTATCTAGAAACATATCTTTTACAACAGATAAATTTCAAATCTCGATCTCAATGGATACCGATTGTTTTATATTACAGGATTACAACTACGAATAGGATAATTCCTTAACAACACCTCTCGCATCCTGCCAGCATGTGTCAAAGGAAAATGGACGTTAACATCAATGACATAAGAGTCACGTCCTGAAGATATATGTGACAATATTATTTGTTCGTATAAAGACTCCTACACACGTGAGACAATGGGCTTAACGTGTTGCGGAATGAGCTGAGCATGCGTGTGTATGAGTGTCCATGACTTTTGGTAGTTTTAGGACATGATATTAATATCTAAGTGAATTGTTACTAAAAAGTCGCAGTGGTACTAAAACTCAACGTCATCGCCAGCGACCGCCCTGAGCCGAGGTCCAAATCCCACAGAGGACGCAGGTTGCTTAGTTTGTAGTTTTAAAGCCATTTATTAAGGCTGGAGCTCTACTCGCCTTTATGCCTGCGGAAGTAACAAAGGCCCTGTGGTTAATGGGTATGTCCGTCCGAAAAAAAAGGTACCAAAACTTGTTCATTTAAAAAATCTAATAGCATTTAGACGTTAAAAAGACATTAAAGTTAAAAGACATTTCGCACTCTTAAAACATAAGTGGCACTATACAAAAAATTACATTTTTTAGTTAAGTATACAGTCAAAACGCATAAAACGAAACGCGCCTAATGCAAAGACCCCGGTAGTTCTAATGCGCCAAATTCTGTTATTTTGATAATACTTTTATCTAGATTTAAACAGATTTGTTAATTATGAATATGTGTGGTAATTTTGACCGAAAACTGTGAGCATGTGCCAAATAAATATAATTCTTTGTTATTTTAGTAGTTACATTGTTTTATTTCTCTCTTTTTTATCATTACAATGTAGGTAAAATAACAATTTAGAGGTCATTAAGCAAAAAGTTTTGAATAACTAGAAAACTATAACCGACACAATGCTAAACTTTTTTTTGAAATGCTTCTCCATTGATAGATAATCAATGATTTTATTGTATCCCACTGGATACTGAAACAGCGTTAGTTAAACTGTTATTTTAAGCCGATCGCAAAGCTTTATTTCTATTTATCACCCATTCAATTCTTTAAAAATCTTAAAACGGCCATACTGTAAAATTAACATTTTCGTTTAGTGCCATTTATGTTCTAAGGGTGCGATTTGTTCAAGTAATTAGGTCTTTGTGTTTCCAACTACTAGTGTATCAAATTGCTGGAAAGATTTTTATCGCAGTAACAGCATATCGATGACTCATAATTCTTGAAAAAACAGACAAATATTTAAAAGGCACAACACAGTTCAACGACATAGATACGATAAACGATTAGTGTTGAACTTATACAGGGTGTCCCAAAAGGTTAAGTAGCTGGGAAAGGGGGTGACAGGGGTGGACACAATGGTCACTAGAAAAAAAAAATCCGCTCTGGGTATTTAAAAAAAAAATGGCATTTTTTTAAAAACTTAAAATTTTACACCTTGTTATTTTTGATGTTGATGTTGATGACCTTGTTGTTATTGAAGATTACATAACAGCATTTTTTTTAAATACAGCCATATTTGTAGGTACAGTTAGCACAAGGTGTAAAATTTTTAGTCTTTTAAAAAATGCCATTTATTTTTTTAAACACCCAGAGCGGATTTTTTTTTTTATTTTTCTAGTGACCATTGTGTCCACCCCTGTCACCCCCTTTCCCAGCTACTTAACCTTTTGGGACACCCTGTATAACCTGCCCTGAAGCCGTTGAAACAAAGTTTGTTCATAAAACAAGCGTCGTTCACGAACCTTACTTTAAGTTTCCTAGATTGCAATAGTTGAAATTCTATCAGTTTATTCTATTCTATTGTTAAGGCTTTAAAATCAATAAGCTTATAGTTGGTATAATACTACGGATGAATGTGGAATAAACGAAGGAGGTGGGCCAGAATCGAGACAGGTAACGTTTCTTTGTCTCTCCCTACCCCTATGGGAGAAAGGCGTGACGATATGATGTTATACTATTTCACTGGATGCCATATATTTGCAGTTTCCAGTGCCACTATTACTACCCACAAGGGGCGCTTCACCGAACTGGTGTTACCTAGTGGGTAGACCTTCCCCTCGTGCTATGAAGATTAGCAAGTCATCGCGATGTTGGGTGGAAACCTACATATTCCGCCACAGCGGTGGAAGCCAAACGATTTTGCGCGAGAGAAAAAAAAAGTAGGTATAAACTGTTTACACCGGTCGGTACTAGCAGACAACGAAAAGCGCAACACGCATGTTTTCATGATATAATATGGTAGACCTAAGCGAATTAACAAAACCACATATAAAACAACAAACATTAATGAGTGTGATTTCGTAACATCACCCGACACTGTTACATAACACGGTCAAAGTTCTCGCTAGCAGACTAGTGAGTAATTTCGTGCTTCAAAATATTGTGCTAAATATTTCCTCCTATCCTGTGGTGTACATTGAATTATGATTTCATTTATGCACAATAAAATAATAGCAAATTAATTTATTAAAAAAAAATATCACTACATAGTATAAAACAAAGTCGCTTGCCGCTGTCTGTCCGTCGCGTCCCTATGTATGATTAGATCTTTAAAACTACGCAACAGATTTTGATGCGGTTTTTTTTAATAGATAGAGTTATTAAAGAGGAAGGTTTATATGTAAGATACATCAGCATTGCACCCAAGCGAAGCCGGGGCGGGTTGCTAGTATAATAATAGTACCGGTCCAGTTTGAACAAAATTATATCTTTACTACCTATAAAACTGAAGACTTTGTATGTTTGTTTGAATGCGCTTATCTCAAGGTCCGATTTAAAAAAATATTTCAGCCTCAGATAGCCTATTAATCGAGGAAGGCTATAGACTATATTTAATAATGGAGTTTCCACGGGAACTGGAGCTAGGCGGTTGTAACGCGCGGGAAACTAGTAGGTAACTATATATATTAACTAGCGACCCGTCCCGGCTCCGCACGGGTACAATGCTGATGCATCATACATATAAAACTTCCTCTTGAATCACTCTATCTATTAAAAAAAACCGCATCCAAATCCGTTGCGTAGTTTTAAAGATTTAAGCATACATAGGGATATAGGGACAGAGAAAGCGACTTTGTTTTATACTATGTAGTGATAGCAAAATGAGATCTGAATCTATGAATATTATCAGCGAAGATAAAGACGAAACGATTTTAAATAAACTTTTTTCCCAAAAAAACACATGCATGATGGTGATCCTACACTAGCGGATGGCTTGCGCCGGAAAGCAACGCGGGCGCAGACGGGACGATGGGATAATGGCCGGGCCAGGGGGCGAAGTCCGACCGAGAATAGACGGGCGTCCAGCAATCAGATATGGGTGTACTGTTCAATTTACATCCCCCGAGATTATTGTTGGTCCCATATGGGCATCCGGTACAAGGTCCAACAATTATTGAAGCTGTCACAAAAGTTGATAGGGGTACAAATATTGTGTAGCAATATAACTTATTTGTTGTACATATTTGTTATGTGAAATGTATTTATCAATGTGATTTAGTCAGTAGTAATAGTCGGTACACAGATAGGCAGATGTTAGGGACCTACAATGGTTTAGGGTGAATCTTAGTAAGAATTATCAAAATATTTACAGTAAAATATTACTAGATATAAATCCAAACATAAATTTGATTATTTATTAACATTATTTTTGAACAGATGCTGCCCGAGACTTCATCCGCGTAAAATAAGAAACAAATTGTTTTCTGAAAAAAAAACGATTGCAAAAAAGTCTTACAATATCAGCTGTCTCCCAGTGCAGCCCCGTCGAGATAATTCAATACTAACCGTCTTGAATTAGTCGGAATACACGGACGGACAAAAAAACAGTAAGACAAAATTAAAGTCTTGATTATAATAGTCCATTTGAGTATGTTTCGCCGGACCGTCTCATGTGGGCCGTGTTGAAACCGGTAGTAAAGTAACCCACTGAGTTTGTTTCGCCGGATCTTCTCAGTTGGGGCGCATTGGATCCGGTGGTAGCATTAAAGCGCGTCCGTCGTTATATGCTCATGGTCCACACAAATAATGACAATTGTTTTGCCATAATATAGACAGAACAAGCATTTTGCGTCGCTAAGAACAATATAAATAAATAAATTATAATAATAACATATAAATATATGATCATATAAAAATAATTAATTTTATAGATGTAAATAAATAACAAATATAATGAATATTTTTTTCTAATTAATGTTTGACTATTTACAAGTGCCTGTAATTGGTTTACGTAAATAAAAATGATTTTTATTTTATTTAATACCTTATATACCCCTAGCAACTTATAGCTCCTATCTACCAGAGAAGGTCCCGTCGGAATCGGTCCAGTCGTTACTGAGATTAGCCGGAACAAACAGACAAATAGATAGACACTAATTTCTAATTGTGTTATTGTAATAATTACCCTATATAAATCCATAATAATCCATATGCATGTAGTGAAAACCTGTTATATTTCCGCAGCAATTTGTATTTGTTTGTCTACCTGGGATCTGTGTATGTACCTATGTACATACACAGATCAAGTAATGTCACAAAAACCTAGTTAAAAATAAAACAAATTCATTTGAAACGCCACGTGAATGAACATATAGGTATATATAGCCTTATCTTAATGTGTGTATTCATTTAAAGGTAATTCATGTGTTAATTGCACAACACACAGAAGTAGGTAGTAATCTTGGATTAGTAATTTAGTAATTACTAATCCAAGATTAAAGTGCCGCGTGGTTTCCGGCTTAGAATAGACCACCTCATGTCCTCCCATGGGTGTCGTAAAAGGCGACTAAGGGACATATGGCTGATGGATGGGCAGCAGCATCTATTAGATCAAGGTTTACATCTTACTGCGATCACCAATCCGTCTGCCAAGCGTGGTGATTATGGCAATATCCCTCTACGATCCTGGCTTGCCAAGGTCTGTAAAGAGGAGGCCCATGTTCAGCAGTGGACGTCAACGGGCTGTTGATGATGATGATGAATCCAAGATTACTACCTACTTCTGTATCTTTAAAAACAAACTTAACTTAATGCACATATAGATAGAGCTTTAGAATAGCTTAGATCTTAGGGACGTCCAAACGTTGAGTTGTTCAGATTTAATTAACATAGGGGAAACAATTAACAACGATACTTGTGCCAAGAACATACAGGGTGACTGGTAATTAGTGACCGATACCTAAACACATGATTGTGCTCATGATAACAAACAACATTTACTATGGCACCAACCTTGAAATCGCGAAAAAAAATCAGCTGTTCCATACATTCATGTTCACATAAGTCGTCAACATGGTAGGGAGCAGCTGATTTTTTTTTCGCGATTTCAGTTTTGGTGCTAATTACCAGTCACCCTATATAAGTCAATCGGCAGGTAATCATTAATGAGGGTTGTCTTTCATCAGCGATCGGTCGAGATGACTGAGGAAGTGTCTTTGAGGACATACGAATGCTATGTCTGTATTTCTGTTTGTAGACTAGCCCATTAGGGGTGCCCTCAGGCGTGTGTCACTATTACTACCGCTTACGCTATACGTAAAATAATTGGATAAGACCCTAAGATCTTACCGAGTGCCTCCTTGCTTTGGAGCTAAATTTGAAACATAGAATTAATTACTGACAGACTTTTAACTATCACGTAGTACGAGACTAAAAAAACTGGATGATTAGCTAATCCGCAATAGATTTTAAATAGCATCATTAAGTACTAGCTGCGCCCCGCGGTTTTACCCGCGTCACTCTGCTCTAGTGGGTCGGAGCGTGATATTTTGTAGCCTATATGTTAATCCAGCTTATAAACTATCCGCGTGCAAACTTTTAGCCAAATCCATTCAGTCGTTTTTACGTGAAAGAGTAACAAACGTCCATCCATCCATCCATACTAACAAACTTTCGCGTTTATAATATTAGTAGGATTTGGGCCCGGGGGGTTTTAGTGGTGTAGGGTCCTCTTCTCCGTGTTATGAGTTTAGCATACCACGCTATGGAGAGGACGAGTCCCACATATCCCATCGCCAGCGCAAGAATACGCTGCAGCGGCGGAGGGAATGGGTAAATAGAGGTACATTTCCCCCCGGACAAAACAAAAATATAGATGTGATTTACTTGTATGAATATAAATTATACAATTTCATTGTGTATAATTGACAAGTAGAAGTATGTTAATAATTACCTATGTGAATAAATATCGTTTAATTCATTGGGGATCTTTGTCCCGTCATAATTTACTCATTCATGACGCTCAAGGAAAATTATTTATTATGTATATATACGTCTAAAGGCCAAAGTCTTTATAATCCTCATTATTCTTTGGACTGGATGTTTGTTTTACAAAGTGTTTTTATTTTATCAGCAGGTCAAAAGAGTTACTCAACTTGGATCCTTGAAGTTTGTCCTCTTTATCTATGTGTGTCACCGCGACAGATGATTTATCACTCTATCACGTAATATAATACCACTAGTTTACCTAACTACCTAACTAATCATTAGTCCAAAGTACCGAATGAACTGAGGGCCACGTGTCGTGCTTTGTCTCCTGACACAAATGTTCCTGTAGTTCACTGGGGCAAGACATCACGTCTCGTGCACGAATGTGTGAACTGTGATCCCGTGCCTGCAGCCCGTGTAGGGTTACCAGATGGTAGGGATTCGTCTGAATTGTCCCGACAAACAGCTTCTTGTAAGTTTAAAATGCCACTCAGATTTTAGTTTTCCGGAAAAAAATTGCGAGACTTTGTTTTTTACAAGATATGTTATTGATTTAGTTGTCCCGACGCTAATCATAAAATTCCGACTTGACGAAATTTTGTTCCGATATTTTAGTGTTTTCATATGGCAAAAGCCCGTGCCAGCAACACCACCACTTTTCGTAAATCTCAGTGGCACCATGAGTGATGGTCCTAACACCTCAAGGGTGCCCTCAGGTGGATGTCGCTTAGACTCTGGCCGGATTCTTAGAAGTTAATTTTAGACCTATCATCTTTAAGGCATCTTACTATAATGTGTACATTTGTCATTTATCGCACGACAGACGGACAGACTAATAAAAAATTCTGTAAGATCAAATAATTTTAACAATGATATTAGCTACTTAAGTGATACTTTTGTTAGATTAAGTGTTATTACACATTGTAATTTTGATAAGTACAAGTGTATGTAAATACCTGAATACAACATGTCAATACGACATAATATTATAATATCTGAATGCGACTAAGGAATATTGTCAAAGCTTATCATTCAAAGGAAAGGTATCATATCTTTTCATCTAGGCTCATCACGCTTGATACAGTGTTGTAGTGTACTAGTATTCTTGTTAACCCCTCGCACGAAGCTTAAATGCTTGTTACTAGTTCACGTCGCCGCGTCGTCGGTAGCGCAATGGGTGGGGATCGAACCGGCGAACACAAGATCACAAGTCTGAAGCCTTAGCCATTAGGCAACGGCCGCTTCAACATTAATCTTTGCTTAATCGATTGTAATATAAGAAAACAAAGGCATTTTTGCATGATGATCATACACAAGTCTCTCTCGGCCACGACCATTATGATAACAGAAATATGTTAGTACAGCTTCCCGTGCGCGGTTTTACTCGCGTAACTCCAGTTCCCGTTGAAACTTCATAATTAAATATTTTGAGTTTGTTTGTTAGCTTGAACGCGCTAATCTCAGGAACTACTGGACTGATTAAAAACAATATTTCGAGGAAGTCTCTCATGGGAACATGAGTTACGCGGGCATTTAATTATTATTCCATAAACTTGTATTTCATTATTGAATGTCATATCACGACTTAATTGTATCGTGTTATTATTAACTCAACTGTAACAACAAGTCTATGTTAGTACTTAGCAAATTGTACATTCAGGTTACATTGTGACGAAATTATGTAAAGACACACCGTATGTCTTTCTGTTAGAAAATGAATAAGACTAGGTAGGTAGTTGCCTTATTCGGATTGACTATGCGTGCCTGGCCCCCGCCAACGGCGGATGGAAGGAGCGTCCGGGGGGTTTAAGTGGTGTAGGGTCTTCTCCTCGTGGTATGAGTTAGCATACCACGCTATGGAAAGGGCGAGTCCCACATATCCCGCCGCCAGCGCGCGAATACGCTGCAGCGGCGGTGGGAATGCGTAAATGCGTTCGACTGCACCGGTGGCTCAGTGGTTACGGAAGTTGCTTCTAAGACCTGGTGTTCTGGGTTCGATTCCCACCCGGGACAATTATTTGTGTGAACCACAAATAGTTGTTCTGAGTCTGGGTGTACTTTGTGTCCGTGAAATGAATGTTTATAAAGTCCCCCGCGACACAGGGATTTATTTCCGTAGTGCGGGAGTTGTCTTTTAAAAAAAGAAGAAAGAAAAGAAAGAAACAAAGAAATGCATTTTCCCCTGGACAACAAAAAAAAAGAAGGTAGTTGACATATTTGAAAATATGTGTTATACCGTCAGTTATTATTTATTTAAACTGAACATAAATAAATGTATTCTTTGGTAACCTTACAAGTTATAAAACAAATATTTCAAAGTTGACTTTTCATGAACGCACGAATACACTGTCGCCTATTTTATACTACTTCGGGTTGGTACTATTTTATACTACTACTGGTTCGGCTTCGCACGGGTTGACTTTTATACCCTACCCCTGCCCTACCCTACCCCTACCCTAACCCTACCCTACCCTACCCCTACCCTACCCTACCCCTACCCTACCCCTACCCTAACCTACCCTACCCTACCCTACCCTACCCTACCCCTACCCAAAAGTATCCTATGTCCTTCTCCCAGTTCTTAGCTACCTCCCTACCAATTTTCAGCCAAATCGGTTCAGCCGTTCTTGAGTTATAAATAGTGTAACTAACACGACTTTCTTTTGTTTTTAAAATGTATTCTGCTATTCGGGACGGAAACAAATCCAACAAATCAAAAACCATGGCAATCGGTCCCGCCGTTCTCGAGTTATAAGTGTTGTAACAAACACGACTTTCTTTTATATATATAGACTAACTTACCTCACGCGGTTTCCCACGCGTACCGCCTGTTCCCGTGGTACCTTCGTCATTAAATATAGCCTATGTTATTCCTGGATAACGTAGCACTCTAATGGTGGTAGAATTACAAATCATTACATTTAAATTTATAATATCTATCTATATATATAAAAGAAAGTCGTGTTTGTTACAACACTTATAACTCGAGAACGGCTGGACCGATTGCCATGGTTTTTGATTTGTTGGATTTGTTTCCGTCCCGAATACATTTTAAAAACAAAAGAAAGTCGTGTTAGTTACACTATTTATAACTCAAGAACGGCTGAACCGATTTGGCTGAAAATTGGTAGGGAGGTAGCTAAGAACTGGGAGAAGGACATATGATACTTTTGGGTAGGAGTAGGGTAGGGTAGGATACTTTTGGGTAGGGGTAGGGTAGGGGTAGGGTAGGAGTAGGGTAGGGGTAGGGTAGGGCAGGGGTAGGGTAGGGCAGGGGTAGGGTAGGGCAGGGGTAGGGTATAAAAGTCCACCCGTGCGAAGCCGGGGCGGGCCGCTAGTTACAATTAAACTACAAATCATTCCTTTTTATTACAATATTAGTTCAGATTTAGATTATATGGCGTTGCGCGTAGGTACGCCTTGAAGTCACAGATGAATTTATACCTCTATAATGTACTAACTACATTCAAACTTAATATTTCATGATATTTACGTGCAAACATGCAAACCAAAGTTTGTACTAGAGAATATATTAGAAATTTTAAAACTACTCAAAATAACTTTCTTGCTTCCTCATAGTTCATATTGTATGGATACAGCGCTCGTGATAGATTACCTGCTCGGTAAAATGATACTGGCGTATTCTCCCGAGTAATGCCTACAAAGTAATGGATTTATACCATATGCAAAAGGCCGGCATCTCTTGAGACGTAACATATCTTCAACGAATCACTTAAGCTTTCCGTAAATAAGGCTAAGAGTTGCGTAAGAGTAGTATGCGCCAGAGAAGAGTTTGCCCCCCCTCGCCCTTCCGAACCTTAGTACGCAAATAACCTTCCGATGCTCTCATAGACCCAAAGTCCGAGAACCCCGCGACGAAAGTAGGGCGACAGTTGTACAAAACTCACCTAAAACAGTAAGTCATAATCCCTCAACCTCCCCGCCAGCGACCGCCCATAACCGAAGTCCAAGTCCCACATAGGACGGTCTCTTGCGCAGGTTGCTTAGCTTTTAGTGTTGAAACTATTTATTAAGCCTTGAGCTCGCCTTTATGCCCGATGAAGTAGCAAAAGCCTCGTGGCTAACTACATATATCTGTCCGAAAAAATTAGTATGTATTCGTAAAAATACATTCGATTATCGTGTCTTAACAGTGCACTCTGGACCAGGGCCGTTTAAGGTTCCAAGGTTACATTATCTATCGCCGGAACACCGCTAGACAAGTGTGGAAATAATAGATAACCATGTTTGGACTGTTGGACGTTATGGGGCGCCATGCACTGATAGTGCATTTAGTTTCATTTGTATGTGTGTTCGTAGATAACTTCTCCGTCTGTGAACTGTTTTCGACGATCTTTTTTTTAGGTTTCCGCACCCGAAGGGTAACAACGGGTCTGCCAGGCTGTATCTCAAGAACCGCGATAGCTAGACAAGTGAAATCACAGATTATGGATTTCTATTGCCGCTATAACAACAAATACTAAAAATAAAATAAAATATTTTTTTTAAGGGGGGCTCCCATACAACAAACTTTTTTTTTGCCCTTTTTTGCTCGATGTCAATAACGTCAACAGGTAGGCACTTGAAAATGGTACCGAACCCTCCGTGTGCAAGTCCGACTCGCACGAAGCCGGTTTTTTTAATGGAACTTTCTTTCTTTTTTTTAAGTTGGCTCAAAGTTAGAATATTTTTTTTTTTTCTTTTAAAAACACAACTCCCGCACTAGGGAAATAAATCCCTGTGTCGCGGGGGACTTTACAAACATTCATTTCACGGACACAAAGAACACCCAGACTCAGAACAACTATTTGTGGTTCACACAAATAATTGTCCCGGGTGGGAATCGAACCCAGAACACCAGGTCTCAGAGGCAACTATCGTAACCACTGAGCCACCGGTGCAATAGGTAATCACACTACAATAGAAACGATCTTTATATTATCTACGTCACCAGCCCGTTTAGGTCCACAGCTGAACATGGGCCTCCTCTGCACAGACCTTGGCAAGCCAGGGTTGTTAAGGGATATTGCTATAATCACCAAAGAGCTTGGCAAGCGGATTACTGATCGCATAAATGCTGCTGACTCCTCCCTTAGTCGCCTCTTAAGACACCCATAGGAAGACATACGGTGGTCTGATCTAAGCTAGAAACCACACAGCTAACACATAATTAAGAAAAAATCTATAAATACAAGATTTTCTGATAAAAACAAATTCTTATTACTACAAACGTAATTAACTATCTTATTATTCTATTTATGTCCGTTGTTTATAATACGAGATAGTTCTTAATAAGATTAAGATACCAAATGATTGATAGGGCGATAAAACGATGATCTTTACAATTCCGTATAGCGTCAAAATGGTACAAACATATCACACGTCTTTTATATGAAGAAGCTGTGTGAGGATATGATCATTACATAGGAAACATTTATATTAAGTATAACTTTATTTTTCAGAAACAAAGGACCAAAATAACAAAAAAAAATTTGGCATTTTGAATTTGGAACGAGCTCATGTCGACTCTCGTCAACAATCTAGAGCTACCCACCAGCGTGGCTTGGCATTTCAAAGGGTTTCCCATCAAGCCAAATTCTTTCACCTTTAAAACTTGCGCAACTTGCTTAGTTACTTAGTTTGTTGTTTTTAAACAATTTAATAAGGCTCGAGTCCTGCTTGCCTTTATTTTATTTTATTATCATTTGGGAAACAAGAGATATCAGGTACATACACAAATATAAGTTCAAAATATATTAAATACAACATCCAATGATATTTTCCACAATTAATTATTACAGATACAATTTTTTTTAAATAGCAATAGCCTCGTTACTATCTACATATTATGTCCGTACGAACATACAAAAGAATGATCGCATTTATAATAGTTTTTTTCCTATCGTCCTATCTCACCACCTACGGAGTCGGAAAACGAGAACGTATCATATCTCGAGTGGAACAGCGATACGACGCGACACGTCTGATCGCGAAGTGTACTTTGTACTTTAATGCGACAGACTTCCGGATTGGTATGTGTTTGTTCTCATACGATAATGACCTCAAACTACGCGTTATTTTTTGCGTAGGTAACGTTTTTTTTTTTTGTCTTAAATCATCCTTTGGCAACGATAAAAACATACACACACAAAAAATGTACTTATAAATAAGTATGATAATACGATTCGCGATGTTTTCATTCTTACTATTATGTAAAGCTAAAGAGTTTGTTTATAACCATCCGCTGCCCTCGTAGACCCGAAGTCCTGCAGGCCCGCGAACCGTAGAGTAGAGTAGTTTTTAAACCATTTATTAAGGCTGGAGCTCTGCTCGCCTTTATGCCCGGTGAAGTAGCAAAAGCCTCGTAGCTGCCTACGTAAGTCAATCCGAAAAAAAAAAGTTTGTTCATTTGTTTGCTTGAACACGCTAATCTCAAGAACAACTGGCCCGATTTAAAAAAAATCTTATAACGAGGTTCCTACGGGAACGGGAGTTACGCGGGCAAAACCGCGCGTGGGAATCTAGTCATCATCATCATCATCAGCCCGTAAAACGGCCACTGCTGAACATGGGCCTGCTACCAAGGGAGGGTATTTGCCATAGTCACCACGCTTGGCAGGCGGATAGGTGACCGCAGTATTATGTTTTACTACACAAGGAAACGCTGCTGCCCGTTCCCTTCTATACGATTGATATAGATGATGTTATAACAATGTTAATAAAT
Organism: Nycteola revayana; assembly: GCA_947037095.2. NCBI lineage: Eukaryota > Metazoa > Arthropoda > Insecta > Lepidoptera > Nolidae > Nycteola > Nycteola revayana. The sequence goes on along the minus strand of OX344846.2, from coordinate 24,143,359 downwards.
CGGCTTAACAGCACGAAAGGTTGTTCCTCAGCCAAACAGACCCGGAAAGAATAGAATCTACACAAAGATTTCTTGTCCGGTGTTGGGATCGAATCCACGACCTCCGAGATGTAAAGCGAGCCAAATACCGCTACGCTACGGCGGTTGTCTTGTTGGGAAGCTAATCTTTGTATAAAATCAAATATTTCACAATTCCATTATTGGAAATATGGCAGTATTCTAGGCATGGAGCCAATTCCATAATCGTTCTGTTTTTCCAATTATGGAGATGGCTACTAAAAACAACCTTCAGTGTTCGTTAGCAGTCCACACTGTTTCAATGTGCTAGCAAAAATGTTAATTGGCCAATCAGAAGCAAGATGAGATGCTGCGAAGAATCCCAATTCGTTTGAAATAAGGTAAAGGCGAATTTAAGAAAACTAACGGATTCAGGGATAGTTTCACGTCGCTTTAAGGGGTTTACTTGCAGTTCGTTTCAATATAAGTAAAGATGGGTAGACTTTGATCTTGACTTTGGCTTTATAGAAGGCCGAAAATTCGTTAAAAGTTATTTTTGCTTAAGCCGCTGTCAATTATTTTAGGGTTCCGTTCCCAAAGGATAAAAACGGAACCTAATTATCATTACATAGTATAAAACAAAGACGTTTCCCGCTGTCCGTCTGTACCTATGTATGCTTAGATCTTTAAAACTACGCAACGGATTTTGATGCGGTTTTTTTAGTAGATAGAGTGATGCACGAGGAAGGTTTATATGTATAATACATCAGCATAACACCCGTGAGAAGCTGGGGCGGGTCGCTAGTAAACTATATTATTAAGAGTCCGCTATCCGTCTGTCTGTCATCAGGCTCTATCTCATGTACCGCGTTAGCAAGACCGCTGATATTTTCATGTACCTAATACATACCATACCATGACCGCGATGGTATACCATGAGGAGAGTAGGACATGAGATAGGACAGAGCATATTTTTTCGTGGGTAGGGTTTCGTAGCCTAGCGGCACCCACTAAAACATACGCGCAGTCACCTTCGTCTTGAGGATAATATTATTATATTTTGTATTGGCTGGATTTTATATCGCGCGTTTACTTTATATTTAATTTAACCTATCACCTAACTTAATCAAAAAGAAATTGTACCGTTGACGTCAATTTAATATTAATTAGGCCACTGATTAACCTAGATATTCTTATGTAAATATTATTTTTTTAATTTATCAACGAACGTGTCTCTTGACATCTCGCTGTTTTGCCGCAAGAACGAGGCAATTCAAAAAGAGAAACATTCGGAAAACGGTTCTTAAGATTCAGGCATTAAAGTTCTTTTTCCCATACTTACTCTTTTTGAATTGTACCGTTGTACTCGCAAAGCAGCGAGCTGATAAACAGTATTAAAGAGAATAATTCTAAAATATCAATAAACAATATATATAAGGTGTTTCCAAAATATATGAGATCCCTTTAACAGTATACAGTATGTTAACTAACAGAGGGCGTTCCCGTTAACCCGCAACAGTATGGTACAACCCGCTCGGCATGGTGCGCATGCGACGTTGCCGGTTTGGGCAATGCTAGTACTTCGTTAGGTACTTAGGTACTATTCCGCGCTACTATTTTGATTTTAAACAGGAGGTTTCGAATTTATTGCCAATTAATTATTTTTTTGAATTCGGATTATTTTATGCTTATTTTTCTATGCTGATATATTTTTTTAATCTATTAATGATATAGATTAACGAGTTTAAGGGAACGCCCTCTGTTATTTAACATACTGTATAGTCCAATTACTAATATGATGTTTGTTACTCTTTCGCGTAAAAACTACTGAACGGAATTTCCTAAAATTTTGCACCGGGATAGGTTATACCATGGATTAACATATAAGCTACAAATCATCACGCTCCGATCCACTGGAGCAGAGTAACGCGGGTAAAACCGCGGGGCGCAGGCAGTACATATATAGTGATAATGTTAGTAAACATGTTCGTGATATAACAACTTTTTTATTAGAGTTTACTTGAATATATACTTATACGGCTATACTTTACCCAAAAGAAACCTGTATTTTTAGTTCATCAGCCCCTTTTAAGCCTCATCTTTTTACAGACCTTGGGCAAGGTCGTGGAGGAATATTGACGTTATCACCACGGTTGGCAGGCGGATTAGTGATCGCAGTAAGATGGGAGTATCTTTGAGTGGATAGATGCTGCTGCCCATCCATGATCTGTTATCTTACTCGTCTCTTACGACACCCATGGGGAAATATGGGGTGGTTTATATCAAGCCGGAAGCCATAAAAAACCATTTCACAGAAATGTCTTCACTATTGCAATCATTACACATGATACCATTAAGGTAATCTATTTTAAGCCAAAAACCATACGGTATTTTTATATAATTTTATTTTTTAGAAGGTACCTACATTAAAAAAAACTGGTCAAGTGCGAGTTGGACTCGCGCACGAAGGGTCCCGTACCATTTTCAAGCGTTTACCTGTTGCCGTTATTGATATCGAGCAAAAAAGGGCAAAAAAAGATTGTTGTATGGGAGCCCCCCCTTAAATATTTATTTCATTTTTAGTACTTGTTGTTATCGTGGCAATAGAAATAAATCATCTGTGAAAATATCAACTGTATAGCTATCGCGGTTCTTGAGATACAGCCTGGTGACAGACGAACAGACAGACAGCGCAGTCTTAATAATAGGGTCCCGTTTTTTTAATAAATAGTTTTTTGACTAATGCAATCATTACACATGATACCATCTACATGTTAAAGGTAGGCATATATCTTGGAAGCTCCTTACACAATAGTCAGTACATTTACCTACGACAAGTAAAGGGTGACCGGCTCGAAAGTAGGATGATACCAGCTTCGCAGTTGCGTAATGGTCACTATTTAATTCGGCTGTGATGCGTGACGGTCAGGCTGGCTGCGTGCGATAAAACAAACAAATCAACTGCTTGTCGAATAGACGATGTCTTAGGTAAAAGAAATAGAAACATGAAGACGGAACAAGATTGAAGTTAAAACTTCTCCCAAACAAAGTATAGAAGTCTAGAGCTCAAAATCATAAAGTCAGATGTGCCATTTTACGTGAGAAATAGTGTTGCCTATCGATAGTCGACTATCGCTAAACTATCGATAGTTGACGTCATATCAATAGTATCGATAGCCTATCGATAGTATCGATATTATTGATATTAACGGTACTGACGAAAACCAGTTTATGTTTAGGAGCAATACTATCGATAGTATTGATAGTATCGATAGCAACGGTGAGACAACATAAGCTATAATTGAGAAACGATACTATCGGCGGTTATTAAACTATCGATAGTTTTAAAACTATCAATAGTATTGATAGTTTTAATTATTTAATACAACGATACTATCGATAATATCGATAGTATTACTTTAAAAAAATCGATTATATTGATAGTATTATAATGTAAAAGTATCGATCCTATCGATACTTTTGCTTCCAATCAATAATTGAAAATTTGTCTTTTATAAAAACGTAGTTAATCTGTGATATCGATAGTATCGATGTTAGCGATTATCGATAGTACTATCAATATTGTTACTAGTTTTCGAGGTCATCTATCGATAGAGAAATTATCGATAGTTTGGCAACTTTAGTGAGAAACATTCGCCGTATGTGACTTTATCATACACTGGCACTTACGACCAAATGCTTCTGAAGGATATTATCCGTCCTTATGCCTCTAGAGGTCTAAAACTTTTTCTATACTAATATACCTAATAAAGAGAAAAGATTTGTATTTTTGTTTGAATGGTTTTTACGAAGAAATTCAAAAACTACTGGACGGATTTCGATAATTCTTTCACCTTTACAATACTACGTTATACCCTAGTAACATAGGCTATATTTAATTATGAAGTTCCCACGGGAACGGGAGCTAAGCGGGCGAACCGCGGTAACGAAAAATTTTAAGGACACCTTACAACTTAACTTTTTATTAAGACAAGGGTTGAGACTTGGGACTTTTAACGTACTTATTATGAGGGTTGTGTTATTCAGTCCTACAAGGACAGTACATTACTAGAATGTGTAGGCTTTTATCGGACAATTTGTACAACCTTAAGACTTGAAGAATAATGGTCCCGATATCCTATCACCATCTCATCGGTATTCGATAGCAACAATAAAATACATATTCTTCACTAAATGAAGAGTTTGTTTGTTTGAACGCGCTAATCTCAGGTACTACTGGTCCGATTCAAAAGATTATTTCAGTGTTAGATAGCCCATTTTTCGAGAAAGGCTATAAGCTATATTTCATTACTAGATTTCCGCGCGCGGTTTCACCCGCGTAACTCCCGTTCCCATAAAAACTTTATAATAAAATATAGCCTCGACAAATGGGCTATCTAACATTAAATGTATTGTACCTACTGTATACATTTGTGCACCAATGAAAATAAATAAATTTATTATTATTATTATTATTATTAAATAATTTTTCAAATCGGACCAGTAGTTGCTGAGATTAGCGCGTTCAAGCAAACAAACTCTTCAGCTTTATCTATTACGGCAAATAACTCTTTATTAGGTACCAATTCCTTGCGTTTTTATACTCGTGATAATTTCTCAACGAAATGTCGGATTGGAATAAAACAAAAAGTATTTTACTTCTACATAAATACCCTTAATAACATTATGCTTAATTTGGATAAGGATTAATATAACGATATACATTTAACGTAGTTTCTTTCTTCAGACGATTTAATATTCTTTTATGAACATAAAAGCGGTTATTGTGACTAAACTATGATAGTTAGATATATGCTCTCGCGGACTTTTTTGTAGATCTTAATAAGACCTACAAACCCGTAGTACATCATTTTGTTCTATTGTCAATAGTTTTTGCAGCGCACGCATAAATAGGTTTTCGCTTTTACACCTTGGGTTACAAAAACGCAAATTTTCTTACGGATCCCCAACTTTTTTGAAAATAAAATATAGCCTATAACCTTCCTCGATAAATGGACTATCCAACACTGAAAGAATTTTTTAAATCGGACCAGTAGTCCCTGAGATTAGCGCGTTCAAACAAACAAACAAACTCTGCAGCTTTATAATATTAGTATAGATGAAATTCCCATGGGAACGGGAGTTACGCGGGAGAAACCGCGTGCGGGAAACTAGAAAATCACTACACTATAAAACAAAGTCGCTTTCTCTGTCCCTATATCCCTACGTCCCTATATATGCTTAAATCTTTAAAACTACGCAACGGATTTTGATGCGGTTTTTTTTAATAGACAGAGTGATTCAACAGGAAGGTTTATATGTATAACACATCAGCATTGCACCCGTGCGGAGCCGGGGCGGGTCGCTAGTAATTAGAAAAACAATAAAGCATTCCTAGAACAAGACAAAAGCTATATATATAGTTATTTGCAGATTGATTCAAAGCTTTAACACGGGGCGATGACCTTTAGCTTAACAAATATTTATTGCTGTAACATCGTAAGACCTTTAAAACGATAACACACGTGTGACTTCTGAACATAAAGTTCTTCAAACTGATTAATTAAAACGGAATTATTATAAATATTATGTTCGTATCAACTGGCAACGAGCTAATCTAATCTAATTTAAAAATCTAAGCCTAATAAGTTACGGTGTATTCATTACATCATACGAATATTATAAAAGTGAATATAAGTGTTGTAAGTGTAAATAAGTCTACTATAACAGTAGAAGTACAAATTTAGACGGGATTTTCTTTTTTTTTTTTTTTTTTTAAAAAGACAACTCCCGCTCTAGGGAAATAAATTCCTGTGTCGCGGGGGACTTTACAAACATACATTTCACGGACACAAAGTACACCCAGACTCAGAACAACTATTTGTGGTTCACACAAATAATTGTCCCGGGTGGGAATCGAACCCAGAACACCAGGTCTCAGAGGCAACTATCATAACCGCTGAGCCACCGGTGCAGTCAGATATTTTCATTCTAAGATACCTTATAAAATCCTTATTTTACGCAAATGAAGTCGCGGACAGCAGTTAGATGTAGATAAAGCTTGGCTTTGAATAAACATAATATAATAATATGGTTTGTTTTTATTAAATGGCACCAATCTCAGATATGTAAAATAGGACAAATTTTAAGTGACCTTATATAGGTACACTAGCTGCGCCCCGCGGTTTTACCCGCGTTACTCTGCTCCAGTGGGTCGGAGCGTGATTTTTTGTAGCCTATATGTTATTCGAGCTTATTAACTATCCCCGAGCAAAGTTTCAGCCAAATCCATTAAGTAGTTTTTGCGTGAAATAGTAACAAACATCCATCCATCCATGCATCCATAATCACAAACTTTCGCGTTTATGTATATATATGTCTATAACCATAAGTCTATAAACCTTATGCGGGTTACAGATTGATGGTGGGGAAGGGAGGTGTGAAATGCGTCACTGCGTGCGCACGCGCAGGTCGCGACATCGCGAACATTTGGGGTCTTGATTGAGTGGCGGGAAGTGCGAAGTCCACGGCCTTGTGTGACCCTGTGAGATTGAACTAAAACACTAGCATTTGCTTGAGAACAACAGATTAAAGGAGTTTTACCAAATACTAGCTGTGCCTACGATTTCGTCCGCGTGGAATAGTGACTTTCACCATCGTGATGTACATTTATTTTTTATTTTTTTCCGGGGTGTTATGTCCGCGAGCTGGCGGTGGGATATGTGGGACTCGCCCTCTCCATAGCATGGTATGCTAACTCATACCACGAGGAGAGGACCCTACACCACTAAAACCCCCCAGACACTCCTTCGATCCACCGTTGGTGGGGGTGGGGGTACGCAATAAGCAAATAAGCAATCCAGCATCGTGATGACTCCCTTCAACCCTGTTTTCGCTATAAAAAGTAGCCTATGCCCTTTCTCAGGTTCTACACTATCTATGTATCAAATTTCATTGAAATCGGTTCAAAAATTTTGGCGTGAAAGTTCGACAGACAGACAGAGTTACTTTTGCATTTATCATATTAGTTAGGATAGTAAGGAAGTAAGGATTGTTTAAAAAGTACATTATTTTGTATTCTATTGTTAATAACCACACTGATATTCCAGCTGATATTATCATAAGGGCACTAATTGTTTTAGGAAACATTTTAATAAATAAAGCGAGTAATACAACTTTATTCCTGGAGCTCAGGAGCATAAGGTTTTTTTTTTTTTTTTTCTTAGGACGGACATAATAATATTATGTAGTTACCCCTGAGGCTTTTGCTACTTCACCGGGCATAAAGGCGAGCAGAGCTCCAGCCTAGATAAATGGTTTAAACACTACAAACTAAGCAACCTGCGCAAGAGGACGTCCCCTGTAGGACTTGGACCTCGGCTCAGGGCGGTCGCTGACGGGGAGATTGAGAGATTATGGCTTTTAGTTTAGGGGAGTTTTGTGCAACTGTCGCTCTACTTTACAGTTCGCGGGCCTCTCGGACTTCGGGTCTACGAGGGCATCGGAAGGTAGAAGCATAAGGTCGAATGTGCCATTATACGTCAGAAACAATCGTCGTATGTGCCTTTACCGTAACCTGGCACTTACGACTAAATGCTTCTGAAGATAATTGTACTTTGTCTTTCTGCTTTTGCGGTCTAGATTTGTTTAAGTTAACTTACAACAACTTGCTTTCTGTCATCATTGATAGTTCTTAAATTAAGCAATTAACACACAAGAAAAAACCACAAATCTATACTTAATATTATAAAGAGGAAAGATTTGTATTTTTGTGTGTGTCCTGTGTATGTTTGTAATGAATAAACTCAAAAACTACTGTGCCTATTTCAAACATTCTTTCACCATTGGAAAGCTACATTCACCTTGAGTGACATAGGCTATATTTAATTATGAAGTTCCCACGGGAACGGGAGTTACGCGGGTGAAACCGCGCGCGGGAACCTAGTTTTTAATATACTCATAGAACAAAATGTTTATTACTTTTTTCTGTTTAAAAAAACACTTATAAATAGGAAGCTAGAGAACCTAGACCTTACCTTGGTCTAGTTGATGTGACCTTAGAATCTGATCAGACTTTATTTATGTGACTAGTAGAGTATAATTTTATTTCATAAGATTACTAATAATATTTTATAATTAATCAAAGCTACAACCTCCATAGCATAGCGGTATTTGGCTTGCTTTAAATCTCGGAGGTCGTGATTTCCATCCCATCCCATGCCGGACAAGAAATCTTTGTGTAAATTCTAAGATTTTTTTCCAGGTCTAGTCGGTTGAGGGACTACCTTCCGTGCCTCTGAAAGCATGTTAAGCTGTTGGTCTTGATTGTTATAACATCATCTATAATAATAGTATATCAAGGAACGGGCAGCAGGGTTTCCTTGTGTGGTACAACATATTACTGCGGTCACCAACCTGCCTGCCAATCGTGGTGACTATGGCAAATACCCTCAGGAAGTGGCCAATGTTCAGCACTGGACGTTGTTAGGGATGATTAATGGCAAATACCCTCAGGAAGTGGCCAATGTTCAGCACTGGACGTTGTTAGGGATGATTAATGGCAAATACCCTCAGGAAGTGGCCAATGTTCAGCACTGGAAGTTTTTAGGGATGATTAAAAGCTAAGGAAAATGTCACTGTAACTTATAAATATAAAAATATGTTAATTGATGCAGGGTAATTGAAATAACCTATTGTTTATTTAAACTTTATCAGTTTCATTCAGTTATTGTATTGTACCCATTAAAACGACTATTATGTTTGTTTATTTAAAATGTATTTTGTTGTTACAAATTTGTAATCTCTTACATAAATCAATTAAAACTACTTAATGGATTGGGATTGTTTTTTAATCACTCATATTAATGTATTATTCAGTTATTCACATGGGAGTTTCAAGGATAGATATTTAAAATAACTTTTGTAAGATATGAAATCCCCATTTTGTAACCCTCCATGAGAAGACAGTCATAAATGTCACATAAGAGATTTTATTAAGGCGCTGTACCTAGTCAAAATAGGCTTCACAAAACAGTTTTTTAGCCAAATGTTTACATTTTAGAGCAGCTAAAAAAATATATGATAATCTTGATCATATTTATGGGGGGACCATTGTGTTCAAAACACGTTTTCGGTAAATTTTCTCGATAAAAAAAACCATTTAAATTGAAATTGTAGCAATTGTAACTGTATTATTTATAAACAAATCTTGATAATATTAATAACAGTGATGTAATATATAATAATAAAGAGAACTGTTGTCTTTATTTATCGATTGGAATAAGATATTTGCAAGGATTAATGTATTTAATAACTCGAACGAGTCGAACTAAACGTTGCGCCATCGCGGCGTCTCTTCGCTTCTCTTTCATTTCTACGCGGAGCAACAGTGACAAAACTAATACGTAAAAGTCGTCTATTCACCGCGCCTTAAGTTTGCAACTACTTGCATTTTAGTTCAGTACCTTAAATTAAATGGGAAGCACATATAAATTTTAATATTATACTTTCAGCATAAAGCTTCAGTTACTTTATTCTGAGACAAGTTACATCTATTAGAAACTAGTGACCTCTCCCTTTCACATGGGTGTAATGCTGATGTATTACACATATAAACCATCCTCTTGAATCACTCTATTCTAAGAATCACATTAAAATCTGTTGCATAGTTTTAAAGATCTAAGCATACATACGTAGGGACAGAGTAACAGTAGACTTTGTTTTATAGTATTTAGAAATAAACTCCTTTTTGCTCATAACTCTGACCTAGGATCTATCCGCAGTGCCTAGCACCACTGGCATAACCCTAATAAGACTACCTAGTACCTATTGACCCTATTTTTCATAAGATCTTTAAGTTATCACACTAAAGCCCCTAATGCTCAAACACTACACACTTGGAAATTAGCAGTTCATCCTACAAAAGAATCACAAATCTAAAATGAACAAAGGCTTATGTTAAACTAATTCAATATGTAAACTGTTTAGCTAATCTATAAGGCTGACCAATTGACTTGACCCATTATCAATCAAAATTATTTTGTATTTGAATTAAGACAATTATAGTGAAAATGCACACTGACCAAGTAGTATTTATATGGTAAGAAGTAGGAGTAGCCATTTAAGCAATAAAAAGTACTAGTTGTCGCTCATTAGTTGAAATTCCAACATAATTTAAAAATATATTTGTATTCTGCACTTTTATCATAGTATTTCTTTCTATATAAACTAACACTATAAGTGTATGAAATTTCATATTCCTACATTTGCAATTTTATTATTTAGTCAAAAGGGGTACAATGTTTTTGCTTGACATATTAATTGATTAATATATAGATAACTTTTTTTCTAGTTAACACAAGACTGACAGACTACTAGCACACCTGAAATAAATTTAAACATAATTTAATAGTAAATGATACCTATTTATAATTAATTTTAAATGCTTTGTGAATTTTCTAGACAAGTGCAAGTGTATGTAAATACCTAAGTGCTGAATAAAAATCGTTTATTTCATTTATAAATTCTGTTGTTGAAATATAATATAAATTAAGTTATTGATCAAGTAACCACTATTTTACAACTGATACCTACATAAACACAAACTAATAAAATACAAACTAATAAAATAAAGTGAGAGTAATATACAAATTGTAAGATAATCAACCTCTTTAGGATCATATTTTTTTTATTAATAACAGTTGCAATATATCTAAGGTAAACCAGTAATAAAAATCAAGGCAATTGTTTTACTGATAAGTGAATTACTACAAGTATTGGACTTATCAGAGATATCTGATTGTTTAATATCAATAACAATTACTAACAAAGTCAATAAAACACTGTCTATGAAGACAATGGTTTGTTGATAAAATGTTAAATCAAAATCACAATATTGAGGTAGAACAATAAAAACACGAACAGTTTATCGTGCACTTGGAATTTTAGTAGCTATGTAACGCGTGTAACATCATCCGTTTAATTTTAATGAACTACGTAATGTGTAAGAAAATATGAATCTACATGTTCATAATATGAGGGTATTTAAAACAAGGTAAGCCGTCATTTTCATGCTTGGTTTAATCATCTTACCGTATTGAATATTTTTTTCATAGTAATTCTTAAGAATAAATTATTAAAAGAGACAAATTTTAACAAGAAACCATCGCAAAGAACCTCTTTTTAGGTTATATTTTTTACGACGTTGTTAACATAAAAATGTATGCGTATACAAGTAAATATTACAGAAAAGACTCACCTATTGTTTCTAGAGATGCACTGAGTGTATTTCACTTGTAAATTATCACCAAATAGTCAAATAAATGCGAGGTAAACACTAGCGGGATTACAACGTCCAGCAAATCCGAACTTAACAGTGACGTGCTCACTACGTCAATGAATATGACAGTTAAGCGAATGTATCGATTACAATATTTCTGTATTATTTTTCAACAATTACTCAATCATTGTGGTATATTTTGGCAGATTGAGTGTCTACTCATGAAAATATAGGTGAAACAATAATTAAGAATACAATTTTGTGAAGTAAATACATTGGCTGATATTTTGAAAACTTTAACCGAATTCTGACAAGCTGACTTTATATTCGAATCGTTAATCGATTTAAGCTGGCAGCACTAAACATGTTGAATGTGTCGTATTTTTGTTTAGGGTGGGGGAGACCTCGTTTCAGCCAATCATATGGCTGCAATCGGCATGAAGAAGGTGGCGTGATCGCTACGTCACGAGTATATACCGCCATAGAAAGTTATAACAATCAATCGATATTTTCTGATGATGAAGAATGGGACAAGTACTCAGTCAGTCCATATAATATTTTGACATTATTTTTTTCAGGAAAATTAATTGGGCTCTTGGTGTTGAGTACGTATGAGTTGATATCGCTGTTATTTTATTCCGCACTGGAACTCTGGAAGTACCATTAGCGCCATCTATTGCAATTTTCACAAACTACAAAAAGTATTTCTGGAGATACTCAGTGTTTCAGTTTTAACTTTTATTATAGAAATATCACTAAATGAATCTTACCGATACACTATCTATTAAACAATAAATCACGTCCGCACACAATTATTGTTGTCTAAAAAACACGAGTTTGCTTTTTAAATATTATTATTTAGTAGCGGTACCTAACTACTAAATAAAGACTATAATTACCTATATAGGTAGGTATATGTTGGATAGGGTTACTACTCAAAATCATTCAGATCCTATTTAATTTAACGACTAACTTTCCCTATTTATATTTTTCGTGTTCATATTATTTTGCCGCTAGTAGGTATGTCCTTAGAAACCAGCAATATTCTTGAGTTGGTACTTACGCTAAGTTAAACAATAGGTATTTATTTTCAAGTAATTCTTTGTGGTTGAATATAATTATTTTCATCTCTGACATTGGATTTAATTAACGTTTACGCTTCTCGGTTTCAGTCGTGAACGATTGATGCCATAACATTATTTTAGCATTAACTAAAGAACTGAACTGAATTGCTCAGTCCCAAAGGAACATTGCGTGATGTTTTATATACCTACAGTGTTGATTCACCTGATTAAATGTACATCAACTATTTTCCATTTCTTACATTCTAAACATACATGTAGATGGATGGAGAGGGAGAGGAAGGCCAAAGAAAAGATGGATGGATTGTGTGAAGAGTGATATGAAAGAAAAAGGAGTTAGCGATAGTGTGACGGGTGACAGGACAGAATGGAAGAAACAAACGTGTTGCGCCGACCCCAAGTAATATGGGATAAGGGCAGGAAGAAGAAGAACTATTTTCCATTGCTTCATATTTTATTCTACTTGGCAGAATGAGGCATAGATGTGTCAAAGCCGTCAAAAGTGTTAGTCAATAGTAATCAATAGTATAGTAAATTTTTGTCATAATACCTATTCTAAATTAAAATTAGTTTAAACTGATGTATGACAAATTGTATGGTTAAACTATGTTCAAAAATTACAAAGACCTCTGTGATGTCGTTTCCCTGCTGGTGTACTGTCCCAACGATAGATCTTTCCTCTTCGTCAAAGAACCCAGCGGGGAAATATGGATACCTACCATTAAAAGCGAGAAGAACTGCTGGAAAATGACGGCGAATAAAATCAATTTCGAGGTACCTACAAGTTTAGATGTATGCACTATGTAGTTAGGCTGACCCTACATAGGGTGTGCGCGATCCTGTGTCTCTGCAGAGGTAGCAGGTGCCAACGAGCGGGAGGAGCTCGGTGGCTTGGTGTGAGACGACCATCATTTCGAAGATGGTCCAAAGCGAGAGGTCGTGGGAGGCGGCTCCTCCTTCTGTAGACAAGTAATGTCACAGAAAGAGGCCGCGGAGCGGGAGACGGAAGTAGATCCCTCCGCCCACCCGCTTCGCAGACGGCGTGTTGGCCGTCGGCGGCGGGCCGAAACCCGTTTTTAGAGGTGTAGGCTCCTCTCCTCGTGGTATGAGTTTAGCATACCACGTTATGGAGAGGGCGAGTCCCACATATCCCACCGCCAGCGCGCAAATACGCTGCAGCGGCGGTGGGAATGCGTAACTGTAACCCTTTAGGTTCGACGCCGAATGATGGCATTATATTTTATTTAGTGGTGACTATTCAATTCAGTCTATTGCCATTATCCGTAAAAGAGAGCAGAATCCGTAGCCGCAATATAACGCAGACAGAGTCGAGCGGTGTTAAGAGGTGAGTTGGTCAAGCAGGTGACGCCGGTGACGGTGGCGAGCTCGGCACTCGTGTCGTACACGCGCTCGTAGTATGTTGTATGCCCACGTCCAACGTCTCGAGTGTACCTCGTTATACTGTAGTATTTAGTTACTCTACCGTTCCACGATAAAATAACAATATTGACATACACAATATGACCTCTTTCTACTTTATTAGCCTGTTCACATTAACTGTTGAACATGAGGGATTTTGCCTTACTAATCGCTTGGCAGGCGTTTGGTGATCGCAGTAAGATGGTAGTAGGTATCTTTGAGCTGACCGATGTGGCTGCCCATCCATCAGCTGTGTCCTTTGTCACATTTTGCCTCTTACGACACCCATTGGAAGGTATGAGGTGTTCTATTCAAAGCCGGAAATCACGGTGATCAAGACAACTCTCTGTCAACAAGAACTCTGCTGCTAACCAAATGAATGTCGTTCTAGTTGTTTGGGCTCGATATAGCGCAGTGCTGCCCCCTCCGCGTGTACAAAATATGGCTACCCCAGCACCCCCTACAGTCCGTCTACCACGTCGTATACAAGGTCGCTGTTAAAACAGAGGTCAAGAAGAGAATGAAAATCAAATCTTTAAGTATTTTTAATATATACGGTCTCCTTTTGGTACATATAGTTGATCAATTCACTTGATTGGTGGTATAGGACACATCTCACATTTTTACGTTTCTTATTTCTTAAATAGTTAATAGATATTATAATATTACGATGACTTTAATCCAAGGCTGCTCAACCTATTGAAGAGTCGGGCCAAACGGTGGATTCAGTCGTTAACGACTGGTCACTTACATTTCCTGTTTCAGTTAGGTACTCTCAGGACAAGCGCAATAAAAACTCAATTATTTAGAAAATAAAATTGAATTATTGTTTATTAGGAACAAAGAGTATCTTATTCTAAAATCTAAATAAAGAAACGAAATTGAACTTAAATCTAGGGTAACTTGTTTATACAATCCATGCGATTTCTGCCATTGTCAATTGTCTTCAGAGAGGTCATAAAGTTTGAATCGGGATGTTCTGTGCGCGGATTTTTGAATTTTGTGCGTATTTTTAAACCATACTTGCGCGGGCCACTTAAAATTCTTTCGCGGGCCACAACGTGGCCCGCGGGCCTATGGTTCAGCTGCCTTGCTTTAATCTATGCCTATCACAACCGGTCGAAATTCGACCAAAATTTAAAAGAAATATCAGCAATGCACTTCTTCTCTATATTATTATAAACTTTAAGTGTGCTATGTTTATACTCCTCCGTCCACGCAATTTTCGTAAAAAGGGCTACAATGTTGGTGGTACAAAGCTGGTGTTTTTATCTATGGGTAGATATCACTGGAGGTAACGAAATTTCCCTTTGTTCAGTATCATCACTCCTGTAGAGTTCGATCGTAGAAGAACTCTAAGTGATTTTTCACACTAACAGACTCAGTCAAGAAATCAAGGTGCTCGCAGGAGTATGGCGTGGTATAACATGATGGAGCTGGATCGACAGAAGGCGCACAGTAACTTGCGCAGTCCTGAAGTCTTCACGTTTGCTTTCATGGCTTTAGGCGATCTGTTCAAAGATTACGAAACACAGGTATGTGAATCTTTCGGGATGGAGGAGAAGCATATTAGGATCTAGCTACCTAAAAGAATTGACAATATATCGGTAGGTTCTTATTTAAACTAATATATAAAGCTGAAGAGTTTGTTTGCTTGCACGCGTCAATTTAAGGAAATACGGGACCGATTTGAAGAAATCTTTCAGTGTAAGATAGCCCATTTATCGAGCTAGGCTATTTTATTAACAAAGATCTTACGGGAACGGCAACTAAGCGGTTTAACCGCGCGCGGAAGCTAGTATATTATTAAGAGGTAAAGTTTGTGAGTTCGTTGTTTTATCACGGGCGGAGGCTTAAGTAATAAGTTTAGCAATGGTTATAAGTCCTGATGACGATGCCTATTCTAGCAGAGATCATTGCCTGTATGGTTAAAAGAAGACTGCTGCCAATATTTATGAATATATTGCTGAGGCCAAACCAGCTGTGTTTTTCTATTTTTTGCACCCACAAAAAATGTACCCTGAGTTATTTGTTGCTCATCATTAGCTGGACCTGGATGATTCGGCATCAATATTAGTAGTTGATGATATATGTAGTATCGAAACTTTTTTTTTCATTAGACAAATGTCTTTTTACTAAAACAGTTTCCCTCAAGAAGACGGCGCGGCAATGATAAATGTACCTAAGTACACGTCAAAATGAGTTCAGGATTGCAATACAAGAATATATAGGTTGAAGGAATGTGCTCCCTAACAAAGTTTGGAAGTCATATCAATGAGTAATTTTAATGCTATTGCAAAAGTGTGCACATCCATAGGTCGACTGTACTACCAAAAATCAATTATTTTGCTAATTATTTGTAACGTCAAAGAAGGTGCTTAAAATGAAAATTTTCAGCAAGACATAGCAAATGGGAACTTGATAGAAATATGCGAGGACAATGTTGTCTTGGGAGGCGATGTGGCCGGCGGTGCTGTAGCCATGGCGTCGCATAACTATCAGTTGCTGCAAGCTGCCAACTACACTAGAGACGGTAAACAACGTAGCACTTATGCCTGTATGTACCAGTATGTAATGTACCAGTCAAATGTATTTTATTTCTTGAGATTATTTAATTTAAACAAATGACTATCGACAACCAACCATCCAGTATGAGTTGCCAGTGACAGATGACCTCCGAAACGTGGTGCTTCACTATATATACTCTGAATCTGTCATAAGACCTATAGGCCCTATGAACAGATTCAGAGTCGCTCAACTGATCGGGGTTTCTCTACGAGATCGAACCAGAAATTAGGAGATACGTAGAAGAACGCGGGTTACCGACATAGCCCAACGGATTAGTTCGTTGAAGTG
This sequence comes from Nycteola revayana, assembly GCA_947037095.2. NCBI lineage: Eukaryota > Metazoa > Arthropoda > Insecta > Lepidoptera > Nolidae > Nycteola > Nycteola revayana. Next base: position 24,126,727 of record OX344846.2, on the reverse strand, counting down.
GCAATGGGCAGGCCATATAGCACGGAGAACAGATGGCCGTTTGGGCCCAAAAGTTTTCGAATGGAGACCTCGGATCGGCAAGCCTAGCGTAGGACGTCCACCTACTAGATGGACGGATGATCTGGTTAAGGCCGCGGGATCACGGAGGAGGCAGGCCGCTTCCGACGTCAATTGTAATCATTCAAAACTTGTATGTGTTCGAATTGGCTTATGATTCACGATACAGGTAGTTGGCGTGTTAGTTGCTAAATAGAATTCCTAGTCTTCTTGTAGGTAGTTTGTGCAGCTAGTGCAGATGTTGCAATTCTTAGTCGTTTAACAGTTTTCTTAATATACAAATGATTGAAATTTACTCTATTGATTATAATTGCAGTCATATTTATGATCATCTTCTATTACTTGCGTAAATTTTAGTTTCTAATTATATCTGCATGGTTTGTATAACACCAAATATGCTGACTTATTATATGTTAAATCACCTGCAAATATAAGAAATTGTATCACGTAAATAAACGATGAGTACCTATAGTGAAATGTAATAATTTTCAGACCAAATTCGACTTTACCGTGAATTTATACTGATGGTGTACCCAGCTACCTACATGAGCGTCAGCATCTTCACACAGTTCATGGTTGATATCGGGTGGCAGAGGGCGATATGTCCTAATTTATTTCGGTAGGTAATCAACACCCTCCGTAGCGTAGCGGTATTTGGCTCGCATTAAATCTCGGAGGTCGTGGGTTTGATCCCCACGCCGGACAGGAAATCTTTGTGTAAATCCTAAGATTTCTTTCCGGGTTTGGTTGGTTGAGGGACTACCCTCCGTGCCTCGGAAAGCACGTTAACCCATTGGTCCCGATTGTTATAACATCATCTTTAATAATCGTATATCAAGGAACGGGTAGCAACGTTTCCTTGTGTGGTACAACATAATACTGCGGTTACCAATCCGCCTGCCATGCGTGGTGACTATGGCAAATACCCTCCCCCGGGACGAGGCCCATGTTCAGCAGTGGACGTTGTTATACAGGTGATGATGATGAGGTAATCAACATACGAGATACGAGATACGAGAAGTACAATGTTTCATTTCATCAATTATTTCTTTATACCTCAATGTTGCCACATTTTTTATGGCAATACGAGATTTTGAAACTGTTTGAGTAGGTACTCAAACCAAATGGGATTCTTTATCAAAAACGGGACCTAGTTAGGTATATCATCAGAAATGTTTAAGAGTGATACACCGAAATGGTTCATTTTCTTCTAGAGCAGCGGATGTGACTGGCCGCGGTGGCCTCTCATTCTTGGAGCTGATGTTGTGGTCGGCAGCCTCGGAACCTATTACGCAACACACCGGGGTACCGGCGGAAATACGATGCCGATATATATTTCGGTGATTACGTTGTGTATAACCAGTGGCGGACTTACACATTTGCCGCCAGTAGGCTATTTTTGCCGCCCCCTACAGACCTTAACCTAGTTACCTATAGTTACCCATACCAAATTTTATTTTGGAAAATTTTGGTATAAGGAAGCGGCGCTGCACGCGGTTATTCATTCCAAAAGCTGACCACCGGGTCAGATTCACGTTGAGACAGATGCACTCTTCAGACGTTGGAGTATTCTGTTCAATATTATATCCTACCTACTTAGTACTAAAAATACTACAATAATGTAATGTCTCAAATGTTTAAATCTAGAAAATTTCAGACGTATACATTTTCTTTTCCAGTAAGAAAAAAATGTGGCCCAAATTTGCCGCCCCCTAAAATCTGCCGCCCCAGGCTCCAGCCTACTGAGCTTGCTGGTAAATCCGCCACTGTGTATAACATGAAATAAAAAATATATTATCTAGTCGTTGTAGCACGTGAGAAAGACACCGCAACCACAAACCTGAAATCAATTAGGTAGACCGTACCATACCTAGGAAATACAATTATGGATAGGTACCTACGCTCTAAAGATTCATTGTGAAAAACACTTGACTTAAATTACGTATTGTAACACGGAGTCTTAAGTTAGCACTCGGGTGAGCGGTATCTTAAATACGCAATATGGCGCGCAGCGCCATTTGTTGCTAGGCAACGTACCTCACCCCCGCCGCCCCTCACCAACGGCAGGGACGCGGCGTCTCGGTAGCAGTGCTACCACCTCAGCGACTTTGTCGCCAGATCTAGCGATTTTCAGAGCTGCACAGTGATTTTCTTATGTTTTTGCTCGCTAAAAAATATTTAAGCGACTTTTAGTGATAATTTAAGATATAGCAATATATTGAGGATTTAACAATTAAACCGCAACAACACTTCCCATATTATTATTTATACAAGATCACAAGTCCACCAAAACTGTTTGAGATGTAGGTATAACTAGTTACAGTTGTAATGAAAAGTAAGTGGTAATGTTAATTGACCTGTAAATTTTGAGTCATTGCAGTTTTTGATCGGTGGCGACTGATTTTATCGCCGACCTAAACCGCAATGTATTATATAAAAATTGGATGTGACTTTTGCGTTGAAATTGCGGCATCTGATATACAATATAGGTAGGTACTTCTTTTTTTTTATTTCAATAAATTATATTTTTCAAAGAAGACTAGAAATATACATATTTTCATTTGATATGCTGGTTTCATAAAAATATAAGTATTCGCAAAATAAAAGCTATTTATAAATAACTGTTTAGAGGAACGGTTGGTGGTGTTCCTCCACAGAAAATGAAAATCTTCTTGTTGGGCGAGGTGGTGTGCTCAACGGCCGACGGCTTATTGTTTTATATTTAGAACTTGTGTCTGTTTGAATTGGCTTGCGAACTTGTATTACGCGATGCAGGTTAGTTGGGATGCTAGGTGATAGATGGCGCTGCACGTTTTCTAGTAGTTTGTATGACTACTGTAGATATCGCTACAACAGGTATGATAAAATTACTTGTTTTTTCGATCCCGAAAATAAAAATAACCACTTATAAATTTTATAATATCGTCAGCGATTTCTAGCGGTTTTTTTGAATACAAAATGTCTGAAATCTAGCGAGTTTTGAATCCTGTTCTAGTGACATATAAGTTTGACAGGTGGCAACACTGCTCGGTAGTCCGCCCACAGCGACGCTACAGGCGCACGCGCTTTTCTAGATTGTTCCATTATACCTATTTTGTGTTGTATCGTATTGTTAATGTTATTTGTTTTGTTTTCGAGTAATTAAAGTAGTTATGAACGTTAACCTGTGATTAATCATTCCAACCGTAACCCCAAAGTTAAAGTATTGTTTTGTTAGCGAACTATATAAAATGTATGCCGTGTAAATTGACCACAACATAATAAACAATTTCGCTAATATATCTTGTAATAATTAGGAAAAAGCCTGCCCCTAACACGTTCACGTTTATTTCCCAATCCCAATTTTATATCCCAAAGTAGAAACTATTGAGATTATGCTGGCGAAACGTTCGTGGATGAAAAGTGCTTTGGATAAGTTAATGGTTTAAAGATAATGTTGACCAACGGTTCATGGACCAATCGACTGTTGGTAAACCGTTTCCGATTGGAATGAATCGAATGACACTCTCTGATTGCACCAATCAGAGATCAAATGGCCGGTCGCTGTCGTCTCACGCACTCGCGCCAAATATTACAGTTACTATTTTAACGATAAAGAATATAATGCATTATTTTACATGCTAAGTTATAATAAATGTTGTTGTCTATGGAAGCTTGAATTATATTTTTTTTAGGATCTTTAGTTGAAGCTGTTTAACGTCAATTCCGTGGCTGAGTTAGTAAGTTGGGTGGCAATGTATAAATAAGCAGGACAAGTTAAAGATAATTGTTGATATTTAATTGACGCTTTGTAGAGAATATTTAGTTGGCGTTGTAATAAGAGTGAATTAGTTTATTAGAGGCTATCTCATTTCCCGTTTAGTGCAGTCATTGAAGCAAAAAATTTGGTCTAACCTCCGAATTTTTTTACTGTGAACCGATTTGCATGAAATTTTTGGGATTAGGCTCATCTTACCCTTAACTTCAAAAGTGAAAATGATCTGAGCTCCGCCTATTATTTTTAAGGGGTGTAAACAAACCCTTAATGGAAAAAATTACATTGAGCCATTTTATCGCTAGAATACGATTACTTTTTGGACCATAACTTCTTCAATTCTGATGCTATCACAATTTATAAAAAAACATTTTAAAGGTAATTAAAAGAGCTACAACTTAAGATTACAATATATAGTGAAAATCCTTTTATTTTTTAAAACGGTGAAGGGTCAAAGGGCTCGAGGGAGACTGTGATTGCGCTGCCGCGCGCTCTTTAAACAATCATATTATTATCATCTCCGTCAATTTTTGTCAAAAAATAAAAAATAAATGTTTTTTGTCACAAAAAGACCTACATAATCCTAAAGGTAAGTAATTCAAGAAATTCAAGTTAATTATTATATTAAAATTCGAATCAAATAACAATTATTACAACTACCTACATATATTTAATTAGTTAATAACACAAATAAATTTATTGAGATTGATACTTTGAAAATATATAAAGATTAAAAAATTAAATTAAAAAGTCACGGTCATATCACTGAAACGTTCATGTTCAACATCTCATAGTCTGCTTCTATAGAGCGCGCCTTACAGAGTATGAACTGGTGGCACGGGTCAGACTAACACCGTGGGGCCTTGACCAAAATAATACCTAACTCCTCATATTATTTTTGTGTTTTGTGATAATTAGGTGAAATTTACAGTAGGTAGGCAATTTTCTTTCAGATTTGCGACCTGGTAGGTATCTACCAGGTCGCAAAACTGAAAGAAGATTAAAAAATATTTATATATATATTTATTTTAATTCGGTATAAAAGCGCTGCTTATGCTTTATCTACTTTATCAGACATTGCTGTAGGTATATCACTTACGTTCATTTCTGAATATGGGCCTCCTCTTTAACAACCTTGGTAAGCCACAGTCGTATTACAGGGATATTGCCGTTATCATCGCGCTTGGAAGGCGGATTGGTGATTGCAGTAAGATAGAAGTATCTTTAAGCTTATGGATGCTGCTGCCCATCCATCAGCTCTTAAACTGTTAGGACACCCATTGGAAGATATGGGCGGTCTTTTCTGCCGGAATAAATGGTATAAGGATTTATGAAGCTACTGGGTTTAGGTCCGGAATTTACAGATATGGGTAGTTTATGAAGATAAGATACTTACTGTTTTATTTAGTGTTCAAGGAGTACCTACTGAAAGAAATGATGTAGGTACGGTATGCAGACATCTCTTATTAAACTTCAGCAACTTGTTTCTATCAGAATACAAATTAAACTCTATCGTGTTCAACTTTTAGGCAGTTGGGCTTGCAACCAAATGCACAATTGACATTGACAGAATTTTTGAGAAGCATCGCTGAACTTCGCATCCGTGGAACTAGTTCCATGCTTAGAGCTCCTAGAAGCATCAGTGGATACCTCATGGATTTGCAGTAAGTTAAACTTTTTGTAGTTATTTCTTTTGATGGTTTTCTATTGAGATACTGTCTATTTGTATTTACAGTGATAGGGACCGAGAAATACCAGTTGGGTCACCCATGAAACTGTCAGGCTCATTGGGTGAGTCTTTCCTTACACTATTTTAATTCTGGTTGACAAAAAATACTGTTTTAACTGATTAAAAACGTTTACGCGGTACAAAAAACGTCTGCTTCTATATGTTAATGATGTCTGAGCAGTCATAATATTAAGGTTAGTAGATAACTATGTAATTATACTTAGTGGTGATTGCCTTTGGACTGCTCAACTTAAAGGAGCCATTTGCATGATATGCAAATTATTATAGTGGTCATAATTACATAGATAATCGGAAAATACTGTGTTATCAAAACTTCCAATGCCCTCGTAGACCCGAAGTCCGAGAGGCAGGCGATCTGTAAAGTAGATCGAAGGTTGCACTAAACTTCCCTAAAATACAAAAAGTCAAAATCCCTCAATCTCATTGCCAGCGATTGCCCTGAGCCGAGTTCCATGGCCCTCTTTCGCAGGTTGCTTAGTTTGTAGTATTTAAAACATTTATCTAGGCTGGAGCTCTGCTCGCCTTTATGCCCGGTGAAGTAGCGAAAGACTCGTGGCTAACTACATAACATGTCCGTCGAAAAAAAAGTGTTATCAAACGCAGGACCAACACATGGCACTGCTGACTTAATACATCAAGTACTAACCAAAAACTGCCTTGTAAAAACAATGAAGAAACTGTTTTTGTAGCATTTAATCAGATAGCTCGTACGACGGAGGGCTTGAGGGCAACAGGCGGCGCAGGAGCCGGCGCGTGCTGGCCACGCGTACCGGACTACTCACTGGCGTTGTACACAGTGCGCATGCACAAACGGCCACCCAATGAGATGATTGAACTGAACACTTTTGATGGTTTGTACACTTGAATATAAAAGTACAAATTACTGTAACTTCTGACAGCTTGGTATGAAGTCAAACAATTTAGGTGGTTCTTATTAAATTTTGAAAAATAACCACTACTATGCTAACAAACTTGTTTAAGCACAACAATGTAGTTAGAAGGAATCAATTTTATCCTCATCGCAATGATCACACATAAAATATAATCATATAGGTACTTATTTTGTCACGAGTAAGTCGTTAATTTTCTTTTTGATACTTACTCTATAGTCATTGTGGGTTTTTATTTTATTTTCATTCTTTTAGAAGACGCCATATCGCAGTCCACCACTCGGTTGCTAGCTACAGCGAAACGTTCCCTAGAAGTGTTGAGTGCCAACTCGATGCCAGTGGAGGCGCTCGCCGCTGTACATTACTTCGCCAATGCTTTTGAGAAGCCGAATGTACGAAGGAAGGTCCAAAAGTTCGCGGAATGGAGGAAAGGGGACTGAAATTGAACATCAAATTATTTTCCCTAATCAGTAGACTCGCTTTTCAGCATAATACAATTCACAAATCTTTCAAATAACTAACTTATTCCTTCGTAACAATATGCCCTGTATGAAGTCATACTCAGTCTTTGGTCGCTATGACGTCATGCCCTGTCTAGGGTTGGGATTTTAGTGTCCATCCTGAGCGCTGGTCATCTTAAATCGATTATCTGCCTTTGTTTAATAAGATCCCTAACAAGAATCCCTGTAAACAGATGACATATCTTCCATAATCCTATGCGGTGTTCTTCCCTGTTTGGTGAAGAACAAAATCACGGCAACAATCTCAATGTTATCCAAAGTGGATACCCTCTTCCGCATTTGCTTGTTTATCTAGTGATAACTCAAAGGTTTATGACGAGATTAATCCACTCTTAACCCCCCCCCTCTCCCCCTCCATTCCGCGAGCCAACCAACCAAACTGAAATAATGAGTTCACAGCATTTTGAATCCACATACCTATAGAGAGTGTGGTATAGGTACACTCTCCATAATAGGTATGTGGATTCAAAATGTTTTATCGCTGTTTTAAAGCTCAGATTCCAACTGGTGTGCTGGTTGTTTTTTTCCTACCAGAACCGTCCTTCAGGAGCATCCACGACGACAGTGGGTAAAGCTGCCAACTCTTGGGCGTCAACTTCTGAGGAGGCGGCTCTTGGAATTTTACTGTTAAAATTGGCTGAGGCAGTGAGGCCTATCTGCGAGAGTGAGCCCAGGCTGTTGAGAATCAATTCGCCTGTCTACGTAATTGGTAAATAAGAAACACCCGACACATGTTAACATAATTGCTCATATAAGTGTTGAAATATTGTTCAAAAAGTAATTTACTGCGATCTGTTAAAATAACAAGATTACATCCCACACTTGTGTTGTGAGTTGGTAGCACTGCCTCGCTCATTTCTCTCTCTTCTCGGCCATCTGTGACACTGTGCAGTCGTGTGCTCCGTGACTTAATATAACTTCCTGTGCGCTCTATCAACATCAATAAACATTTATTGATAACTATCAAGAGGATTTTATTTCATTACTACCATAACATTCAATAGGTTATGGGCCCAGGTAACGTATAAAACAGGTAAGTACAATATCTGTTGTGTTATAGTTGTTTGTTGTGTCAACAAACAATTTAATAAATAATAACGGTAATTCGTACGAAAGTTTTTGTGATTATAAAAAAGAATTCCGTGTGTTTTGTGTGTTTATGTAATTATATTTTGGTTGTACCTTTATTAAAATAGTTTTAAATAAAGGTAATTTGAGTGTAAAAAACTTATTTAGTTTTATAGTTAAAACGGTTTTACTCTCAAGTAATATTTCTAATTCGTCCTATTAGTGCCCAATCCAATCGGAGCTCAATTTTATAAAATTATTACATATACAAAATAGCGTTACTCTTAGCGTCCTGTAAACTAAAAATAGCATCGCGTCTTTCTAAATAAAAAACAGCGTCGCGTCCTTATCGAAAAAAGGGCTTCGGGTACTTATCAGAAAATAAAAACAAAAAGAGCGTTGCGTCCTTAACATCTGTTGACAACCTGCACTTGTGCGCTTGTAAATAAAAACAATGACGGACCAAGTGAAACGCAACATTAAAATCTTTAATGGTGAGAAATATACCATATGGAAGTTTAGAATGTGTGCTTTACTAACGCATTTAGATGTGATTGAAGTGATTGAGAAAAATACATCTGAAATAATTGATTTTGAGAAGAAGGATAAAATTGCCAAAAATAGTATAATTGAATACTTGGATGACTCATTTCTCGGATTTGCAAAAGAAAATTCAACCGCTAAGCAAATAATTGATAGTTTAGACTCAATTTATGCAAGGAAAAGTATTGCAACTCAATTAGTTATTAGAAAACAATTAATAGACTTAAAGTTCCGAGGCGATATTCCACTTATAAAGTATTTTGGAGTATTTGACGATTTAATTTCCGATCTAATTGCAGCGGGTGCTTCTTTAGATGAGCCAGACAAAATAGCACACTTGTTAGCGACATTACCCTCAGCCTACGATGGCATAATAACTGCTATACAAACATTATCTGACGATAAAATTAATTTATCATTTATAAAAACACGTCTTTTGGATCACGAAATGAAAATTAAAAATGAAACCAAAGACACTAGCAGTAAGGTATTACACGTAGAGAATAGACATTTTCATCAAAAACCAAAGAAATATAATAAAATTATTCAAAAACGAAAAGTACACAAAAATAAATTATTAAAATTTCACCACTGTGGACGTAAAGGTCATATTAAACCAGAATGTTTTTATTATAAAAGTAATAAACAAAATGTTAATGTTAACAGGAACCGAATGGTGCAAACAGTGGAGGTTCAAGAACCGCAATCATCCACCAGTAATACAACTGGTTCAGGACTTGCGTTCATGGTATCTAATTACCGATACCAGAATGTGAAAAACAATAATCATTTAACATTTATTTTAGATAGTGGAGCATCAGATCATATAATTAATAAAGATGACTGTTTCTCTAAGTTTATTGAATTAGACCCTCCAATAAGAATCTCAATTGCTAAAGAAAATGCTTATATTACAGCCACAAAACGAGGTACGGTGAAAGTTACCAGCAACACAGGTATCACTGGTGTACTGGAGGATGTCCTGTACTGCAAAGATGTCCCGTACAACTTGTTGTCAGTCACCAAGATGCAACGAGCAGGCTATTCAGTCATTTTCAACCATACTGGAACTTACATCTCGAAAAATGGTAAAGTGGTTATGCGAGGTAAGATCACGAATCATTTAATTACTTTAAATTTTAGAGTTCATAATCAAAGTCAACCTATTTCCCAATTGTGCAATCAAGATAAACACAGTTATGAATTATGGCATCAACGATTTGGTCATATAAGTAAAAATAAATTTGTTGAATTAAAAAGAAATAAAATGGTTGATGATATTCACTTAATTAATTCTATAATGCCTAATAGTAAATTGTGTGAAGCATGTATCAATGGAAAACAGAGTAGACTATCTTTTAATCAACATAAAGACAAGAGTCACATTAAACGACCACTATATATTGTACACTCTGATGTGTGTGGACCTATAACTCCGACAACTATTGACAATAGAAATTATTTTGTGCTGTTTGTTGATGAATATACTCATTACTGTGTGACATATTTAATGACATATAAGTCAGACGTATTTTATTGTTTTAAAGATTTTCTTGCTAAAGGTGAAGCAAAGTTTAATTTAAAATTAGTCCATTTGTATTGTGATAATGGTGGTGAATATTTATCTACTGAAATGAAAAATTATTGCGTTGAGAAAGGTATTAGTTATCATTTAACTGTTCCTAGGACACCGCAGCTAAACGGTGTTTCTGAAAGAATGGTTCGAACTATTACTGAAAAAGCCCGATCAATGGTAAACGGTGCTCACTTAAACAAAGTATTCTGGGGTGAAGCAGTATTAACAGCTGTATATTTAATTAATATAACACCCACTCAAGCTTTGAAATGTAATCAAACACCATATGAAATGTGGCATAATAAAAGACCACAAATTAAGTATTTAAAAATATTTGGTGCTACAGTATATGTTCATGTTAAAACACATCAAAATAAATTTGATGAGAAGTCGTGGAAAGGTATATTTGTTGGATATGAACCAAACGGTTATAAAGTTTGGAATCCAAATTGTAATAAGTTTATGGTGGTCAGAGATGTTATAGTGGATGAATTTGATTTTATCCAGTCCAGGCCTGTATTTAAGTCTGAAGAGAATATTAGAAATTCTCAAAGCAAACCTGATAATATGAAATCAGTGTCACTGCATAATCCTGACACTAAAGCAGATAATGAAAAATCTGACGAGCATATGGATAACGAAATATGCAATACCGATCCAGACGTAATACCATCTGAACATACTACTGAAACCCAAAACATCGATTCAAATATTGAAAACTCAGATCATAGTAATATATTAAGAAGGAGTGAAAGGCTTAAAGGTCGTCGTCCTCATAATAAAAAATATGATGATTATTTAATGTGTGCTCAGTCTATATTTCAAAATCCAAACTCTTATGATGATATGTTAACACGAGATGATAAATGTAAGTGGGAAGGTGCTATGAAAGAAGAGTTAAATTCTCTTTTGAAAAATAATACATGGACTTTAGTACAAAGACCACATAATAAGAATATTGTCGGTTGTAAATGGATTTTCACAGTAAAACATGATGAATTTGGAAAACCATCTCGGTATAAAGCTCGTTTAGTAGCGAGAGGATTTAGTCAAGAATATCTTACTGATTATAATGAAACATTTGCACCAGTTGCAAGAATAGCAAGTTTTAGATTATTAATTAGTTTTGCAAACCAATATAATTTGTTAATACACCAAATGGATGTAAAAACTGCATTCCTGAATGGTGAATTAAAAGAGGAAATTTATATGGAAGTGCCTCATGGTGTCCCTAGTAAACATAATCATGTTTGTAAATTAAATAAAGCCATGTATGGATTAAAACAGGCAGCTAGATGTTGGTTTGAAATCTTAGAACAGACACTAAAAGCTAAAGGTTTTCAGAATTCATCAGTTGATAGGTGTATATACGTGTTAGATAAAAAGGATATTAAGAAAAATATATATGTTGTACTATATGTTGATGATTTAATAATTATTTGTGATAACATTGACACTATGAACAAATTCAAACAATATTTAAAACGTAAATTTGAAATGCGAGACTTGAATGAAATAAATTTGTATCTTGGCATCAAAATTACTAGATGCAATAATACTATTACATTGGACCAAAGTGCATATATCAAAGCAGTTTTAAATAAATATAATATGCTAGACTGCAATCCTGTTAGTACTCCATTGGAGAATAAATTAAATTATGAAGCATTAAATTCCGATGAGGAATTTGAAGCTCCATGTAAAAATGTTATTGGTTGTTTAATGTATATAATGTTATGTACTCGTCCTGATTTAAGTACAAGTGTCAATATACTAAGCCGTTATACAAATAAAAATAATAAAGAGTTATGGTTATGTCTTAAAAGAGTACTTAGATATTTAAAAGGTACAATGAATTTAAAATTGACGTATAAAAGATGTGAATACAATCATATTTTAACTGGATATGTAGATTCAGATTGGGGTGGCAGTGATACTAAAGACAGGAAAAGTACAACTGGATATTTGTTCAAATTATTTGAAAATTGTACAATAACCTGGTCTACTAAGCGACAAACATCAGTTGCTGCTTCATCAACTGAGGCAGAATATATGGCTTTATTTGAAGCCGTAAGAGAAGCATTATGGCTAAAGTCACTTGTCACTAGTATAAACATAAATATAAATGAACCCATAATTATATATGAAGATAATCATGGATGCATTAGCATTGCCAATAATCCTACTAATCATAAAAGGTCAAAGCACATTGACATTAAATATCACTTTTCTAGGGAGCAGATTGAACAAAATGTAATAAAATTAAATTACATTCCCACAGGTGAACAGCTGGCAGATGTACTGACTAAACCGCTGTCTTCAACTAGTTTTTGTGAACTACGAAGAAAAATGGGTGTTATTGAATAATAATTATGTGTACATATTATGTTATTAATTAAGAATATAATTGTAATTTTATTATTGTAAAGTTGTATAGTCCGATTAGGGTTTTTCTGGGTTTCCCCTAATCCTAGAACAAATGTTGGACTATTATTTCCCAGGAGATATGAGTAACACAGAGGAGTTATATAATTATGTAATTAATAAAATTGTAAATTAATTTTTGAGGGGGCGTGTTGAAATATTGTTCAAAAAGTAATTTACTGCGATCTGTTAAAATAACAAGATTACATCCCACACTTGTGTTGTGAGTTGGTAGCACTGCCTCGCTCATTTCTCTCTCTTCTCGGCCATCTGTGACACTGTGCAGTCGTGTGCTCCGTGACTTAATATAACTTCCTGTGCGCTCTATCAACATCAATAAACATTTATTGATAACTATCAAGAGGATTTTATTTCATTACTACCATAACATTCAATAATAAGAACTTAGAAGGGAAAGAAATTAAAGTCACCTCTGCGGTCTATTACCTCCGGAACTTATATCAAGTTCCGAAGATAATATGTTTATAAATATAATAGGATAGGAAAATCTTTGCCTTTAAAATTAAAATAATAATTGGCCTGTTGCTTGAACAAGTTAAACCTTAGTTCCGGTTATCATTTTTCACAATTATGGCGAGGATGGTGCAGCAGGGTTTGTTTATTTATGTAGAACATAATACCTACTTGCCAAGGTTGGTGCTTATGTTAATACAAGAAAAACTATAATCATTTTAACAATCCTGAACATGTATCAGGAGATCTCCACGGCAACCTCAATGCTCTGCTCTCCATGGAATCGTCCCTCTGGTCATCGGGGACCAACCTTGCCGCCGCGCACCTGTTGTTCCTCGGAGACTTCGTGGATCGGGGCGCGCACGGCACGGAACTGATGGCTTACTTGCTGGCTGCCAAGTTACAAAGACCCTCGGCTGTCTTGCTGGTCAGAGGAAACCATGAGACCAGAGATATTCAGAAGATGTTTACTTTCTACAAGTAAGGTCTATGTATTTATTGGACCGGTTGAAGCCGCCGTTGAAGCTAAAAAAAGTTAGATTGGTTGTATTGTTTAAAAATCGAAGTCTGATTATTGAAAGCTAATAGGTAGATAGGTACTCGATCAATATATTTATGCAAGGCCATAATAGCTTTTGCGTAGCTCCGGAAAGCATCCTAGCATTTTGAAAGCCCCAAAATATTGTAGGCAATTGAACACATTTTAAAGGTTTGATTCAATCAACAGTGAATGCATTACCAAATATGGAGAAACTGATGGAAATAAAATATGGAATGCTATCAACAATGTGTTTGACGCGCTACCTCTAGCCGCTATTGTAGATGACAAGGTAGGTGATTTTGTGACACTTATTGTTATTCATACATACCTATTGAGATAATATAGACTGTAGATTTATTTTGCGTCATTCCAAGTGCTGCTGGAATAATTAATGGTTAAGTCACTTTTGCAATTGCTAATGACTAAAATCTACGACTGCGCAATGTGCAGCCTTTAAGATGTTCTTCGCTAGTTGTGATGGTATTTCTCAACTTTAAGTCCTAAACGGATGAGGTTTTATGGCAGTGGAGATCTTTCTTATAATATTTTTTTTTTGTTTTTGATTTTGATTATGGATGCGATGGATTGATTTTACAGGTATTCTGCTGCCACGGAGGTATTCCTCCGCCGTGGTTGTGTCCTCTCGTCTCGGCCATCGACAAGATACCGGTCCCTCTCACAAAGCCTGTGGAACAGAGCTCCTTGGCTTGGGAACTGCTGTGGAACGACCCTGTTAAGTGCGTTAATAATTATTTAATCAAATACAACATGTATGAAGCATGACTCATAGCCAATTTGTTACTTACTTTCCTTCAATAATTTTGTTAGTCCACACACTGACCATAAGTCCCGACCTGTGGTGGTGGGACAAACCATCCACGATACCATTACTCATTAATGAAATGATTCAAAAACACAAAAATCAGGAACTTATGGCAACTACCTCTTAAATTATAGGAGACTTGGTTGGATTCGGCACTGCATATGAATTAATGCAGTTTTTAAAGATAGTTTTATGAGGTAGGTATATGCTTATTGTTCTAGCAACCTAACTGATTTACTTTCAGGCCGAACAAGATGACAGCTACCCTCCAGCTCGAGCTAGCCGCCAACGAGGGCTTCGCAGCGAACACGAAACGCGGCACGGGCCACGTGTTCGACCAGACCGCGCTGGACCGGTTCCTGCTCGCCAACCAGCTGTCACACGTGGTGCGCGCGCATGAGCTGCAACAGAGTGGCTTCATGGTACCTTAGCTTTTAAAATCTACATTTCCAACTCTTAAAACCGCTCGATTCTGTCTGCGTTATATTGCGGCTACGGATTCTGCTCTTTTACGGATAATAGCAATAGACTGAATTGAATAGTCACCACTGAATCAAATATAATGCTATCATTCAGCGTCGAACCTAAAGGGTTACAGTTTGTTTTATATACATGTGTGTCCTAATTCCTCACACATTAACACATTCCCTATTCGATAGTTTATATATCATGGAAACATAATATTAATAATATTAGTAGGATTACGATGCACTGGGTAAATTTGCGACGAAAATCTTTTCTTACCTTCTTGGTTGAATATAGTCAAGGGCCATGGATGCCCTCGCCCTCCCGTCCCTTAGTTTGCAAAGTACCTTCCGACGCCCTCGTAGGCCCGAAGTCTGAGAGGCCGGCGAACTTTAAAGTAGAGCGACAGTTGCACAAAACTTCCCTAAAATATAAAAAGTCCGAGGTCTCACAGGGGACGCCCTATTGCGCAGTTTGCTTAGTTTGTAGTATTTAAACCATTTGTCTAGGCTAGAGCCCTACTCGCCTTTAATGCCCGGTGAAGTAGCAAAAGCCTAGTGGCAAACTACATGTATCGGGCCGAAAAAATATATTTCGTTAGGGGTATTTTTATGTAATACATTTTTAAGTATCGTCTGCCAGGCATATCCTAAACTACACTATACAGTGTGATTGAGAAGGTAATTCTAAAAAGTTGTATTTTCAGTGTCAATTGCGAGGGCGTTTGATCACCGTTTTCTCATCGTACCGGTACTGCGGCGCCAACAACGACTCGGGAGTCGCATTACTTGAAGACGGCAAGCTTAGATTAATACGATTGAATATTGACTGACTACCTAAATTATACAACAGCTTTTTTTATTATAAACCTGCATTTTTGATTTTTTTTATTAAAGCTTTAGAAAATCTTTATGAATATAATATCGGAAAACTTATAATTGTCTATTTTAGTATATACTACTTTGGCACGTAGGTATATTATATTGGGGTCGGATTGCGTATGCGCACCAGGCCTCCTCCAACGGATCGAAGGAATATCCGGGGGGTTTTAGCGGTATGAGTTTAGCATACCACGCTACGCTATTAAGAGGGCGAGTCCCACCGCCAGCGCGCGACTACGCTGCAGCGGCGGAGGGAATGCGTAAATGCTCCCCGGACAAAAAAAAGTATATTGAAACATTTACCTCAAAGTTTAACTAAAAAATGCAGCTGATGAATATAATATAGATATTTTCTACTATATAGAGGACGTAGAACGTTAAAACACCACAAAGATTTCTTTTTTTTATTTATTATTCCATCACTTAAAAAACTTCAGATGAGACATGTCTATATGAATTAAGTTAGTTTAACTTACACATAACTTTTATGATACAGAGAGATACTTAACCTAATACTAACTATTTCACCAGTGACAAAAAGACAGACAAACAATATTAAACACAGTTGATGTAAATTTAGAGATAAAGATTGAGAAAACTAAATAATGTAAAAACATACAATTTAAATAATATTACGTAAATAATTAGTTTATAAGTCAGAAATGATAGTGTATCTACAGTAATAATTCTAGATCTCAAAAGCATAATGACGAATTTACTATTTTCTTCAGAAGCATTTGGTCGTAAGTGCCTGTTTACAAAAGGCACATACGACTAATGTTTGTGACGTATAATGGCACATCCAACCTTATGCTTCTAAGCTCTACAATTGTTATAATAAACTAAAAAGATCCAGCTTTATCTAGCATAGCGTCTAATACATACCAATTGACAACATTTCAAAATTCGTAACACGACAAAACAAAAATACCGTTTCCTTTTTTAAAATTACAAACTCTGATCCCAAAACTATTTTCTTAAAAAAAAAACATCCCGGCTATATGTTGAGAAAAAAGTAAAAACTGAAAATGCGCGATGACGTCATCGTTACGGTCGGATTATAACGAACTGATATACTACCTTTGCCTATTCAAAATTAAAAAGTATTAGAACATTCTTAAGTTGGCAACTCTAATCACAAGCGTTTAACATAAGCTAATGTCAGTTTTTTATTCCATTTTCAAGCCTGACCAAGAAATTACGTCAAACAACCGTATCAATGACGTCATTGCGCACTTACGTCTATTTAGAATGAGCCAAACTAAAATAAAAAATTTTGAATGAAAAACTTTGAATTTCGAAAAAAGAAAACATGTTAATTTTTTATCTAGTATCACAAAAACATTAGAAAAAATACATGTAAAAAAAATGAAATGTCGTCAATTACAGAATAAATTCCGAAATTAGAAACTATCTATAAAATTTTACAGCAAAATTCAATCACTTGTGTCATACATTCTCATACTTCGTATACATTACATACTCTCATACATCATAAGTATCACAACATTATATTTATATAGCCTTTTTGTTCAATGGGTTTCTCTATCTTTTTGTCATGGGCCTATAACATTGCAATATTATTCAATGTAGAACATCTAAATTAGCTTTAAGACCGTTTTGTTTTTACTAAAATTGGTCGTCATTATTTTCTGAACAGAAATGTATTTTGCAAAGGTACAAAAAACAATTTTTATTGCTATCTCGAAGTTATAAATATTAGTATGTGCATTTCGATTTTAAATATAATTATATACTCAATGAATAAGTCAGTTAGGTTTGATGTGATTTTCTTGTAACTTACTCCATTCCTTGGCTTAGTTTTTTTTATCAAAAATGTATTTTATATGAGACCAATGAAATATATGTAATGTTTCTACTGTTTAATTGGAAGAATAACTTTAGTATTATTATGTACATTTCGTAAATCTTACGGCAATATGTTCATCATCATCATTAACATCAGCCCATATAAAGACTAAACATAGGCCTCCCCCGAGGGAGGGTTTAAGGCGGAATGGTGACCGCAGACCTATTCTCTGGTAAACAATTGCTACAGATGATGTCGACAATCTGGACCAACGCTTAACGTGCTTTCCGAGGCACGGGGGGTACCAACCAAACCCGGAAATAAGTCTTTGTGAATTCCGGCGTGGGGATCCAACCCACGACCTCCAAGATTTGTATCTCTATGCCACGGAGGTTGTTGCAATATGTTACTTGAAATAAATAGTATACTCTTAATTCAGGAGGCTTATGCTAAATGAAACAATGTTTCATTCTGTTCCACTTACTTTTATACATACATTCATTTCAGACTTAAAACTTGACATGATATCCATTCATATGTTTTAGACTTGTATTTGTATGCAGTTAATTCAATCACAAGATTTATGTCACATTTATAATGTGTATTAGTTTGGTATATGTTTTACTAACATCATTTTAGCATTTAGCATTACAATTTGTCGATGTCGATGTAAGGTAGAGCTCATTTAAATTGAAATGACGCGCCCCACTAGCTCACTAACGTGCACAGGAAAATTTCAAATATTGACGCCACGCACATAAAAATTGGATTTGTTGTCCAACTAGCATAGTTTGTTAGAAGGCGTGAGACAGCGGGCGTCTTGTTTCATACAATGCGCCAGCGCTGCTCCACACAGAGAGCGTTGTCAGATTTATCACGCGAATAGTCGATTGAGGTGTACTCATACGGATCCACAGTGATGAAGTGACGTTATTAACATGATCGAGGCACGTCATTTCAGCTTAGACGAGCTGTACACTTTATTTTATTGTTTTTTTTATTTTCACTTTTAAACAGTATCACACTTGAGACTATGTATCACACAAAGCGTTAATGCTTTTGAATCAATACAATTTGAATGCCACTGCATTTGAAATGGAACACAACGCCACCGTCCACAATACAGAAATAAAGGAACTTCTGTTGAAATCCTGTGAGCACTGAACACGCACTAGTCACATCACTATCACGTGGTGGTCTACAGCAGCAGGCGCGCGGAGAGGATCTCGAGCGCGGCCTTGCGGCGCAGGTAGGGCATGTGCGCCTGCGTGAAGGAGTAGGGCGCGCCGCGGCAGCTGAACTCCGCGAACGTGCACGAGAACATGCCGCAGTCGCTGCCGTTCATCTGCTGCGGGATGTCCTGCGGGAAGCGCACGAGTCAATGTCATGCTATTCTAATATTCAAACTACAACAATTCCCAAACATATATAGAGGTACACCATAGTTTTAAATCGTTGTACTCAGCGAAATGATTTTTGGTAATACGATCGATCTATGTAAGTATATACTTTTTCAATGACATAGAAAATTACAGATTAATATGACTTGAAATTTGTGTTTGGGGCGCGCATTCGTACAACCTAGGTATTTTTATTTCGAGGCACTAAATTAGTGCTTTGTAAATATGTATAAATAGTGTGGAAACCTCTTTTGCCACACCAAAAACAGTGACAGCTAATAAAACGTATTGCATGTCATTCATAATTTTCTTTTGCTTTTTTCACGTCAGTGTAATTTTATTTTCTTTTCAATGATTTTTAACTTTTCAATTTTATTAAACACATGTAAATACTTAATGTAGTGTATGTGTATGTACTGAAGCCACTTCGTTTCCATTGCTTCTCCATACAATAATATCAACGTTTGGTGTCGTAATCAACGGTTCCTACAATGGTGACCCTTCGACAAGAACGCAAAATGGAAAGCGCAGACGCCTCGGAGGCGACGAAAGCGGTGCCAGCAGACATGTATCGCGTCGGTGTACGAGTACCTCCGTTTAACGCCGACGATGCTACGGTTTACGCAAATTGAAGGTCAGTTCGTCCTATCTAATATTGTAAAGGATGACACTAAATTTTATTATATACTGGGGCAATTAGAGCCACAATATGTCGCTGAGGTCAGAGACGTAATAGTCTCCCCTCCCAGAACTGTAGATATGAAAAACTCAAGGCGGAACTTATTAAACGTATATCGGCTTCTCAGGAGAGGAAAACTAAGCAGCTCCTCATGCATAAGGAGCTAGGTGGCCGAAAACCGTCACAGCTTCTTAGACATTTACAACAGTTAGCTGGTTCATCCGTTCCATCCAGTTTTATTCTTTCAATATGGGCAAGTAGGCAGCCAGTTAATTTACAAATCATCTTAGCAAGTCAACAAGAGATAAGCGTGGAGGCTGCAGCAGATTTGGCGGACCGAATTAATGAAATCGTACCTACATCAATGCAGGTAGCAACTACGTCCTCAACGTCCACGTCGCAGATAGCTAGTGATCTATCTCAGAGGATGGAGGCAATGTCTAATGAATTATATAGGCGCTCTAGATTCTAATGTTGTTAACCCTTATAGGAATCGTTCCCGCTCTCGTCCCTGACCCCGTCCTGCAGATCACCCGCACTGCTGGTACCATTACCAGTTCAAGGAGAGAGCAAGGAAATGCGATCAGCCCTGTAGCTTTAAGGTGGTAAAAAGGTGGTGGTGGTAAAGGTAAACTACAAAGGCAGCCGGTAATCGCGGTAGACGACTGCCACAGTATTTCAAACCGCCTGTTCATCACTGACCAACACACGAAGATTCAGTATTTGGTAGACACTGGTTGACTTGTGCGTGTTTCCTCGAACAGTTCGTGATACGCGTCATAAAACTACTAACTAACAATTAATTGTTTGCTGCCAACGTTACCCCAATAGCAACGTATGGGTTGATTCACCTTACCCTTAACCTTGGACTACGACGTGCATACCAGTGGCGCTTCATCATCGCTGATGTGTCCAAACTGATCAACGGTGTCGACTTTTTAAGCTTTTATAACTTACTAGTCGATTGCCGTAACCAGAGGATAACAGACGGACTAACATCATTGACTGTTTCTGCTCCACAGCATCAGACAGCAGATAGCATATTTTCAGTACGCACCACCAGTACAACTGAGGATTCACCATATCTGAGACTTCTTCAAAGGTATTAAGTAAGACACAAGTAAGCACCAACTAGCAGGTAGTACGATTTTCTCGACCTTAGACTTTCAAGAATATAATCAGATTCCGGTCCTGGAAGAAGACGTACCTAAGACTGCCATCACCACCCCATTCGGTCTTTTTGAGTTTCCATTTATGACTTTTGGACTCCGCAATGCAGCGCAAACCTTTCAGAGGTTCATGGACGAGGTACTACGCGGGCTGGACTTTTGTTACTGTTACTTAAACGACATTCTGGTATCCAGCCGGGATAGCACTGAGCATATGGAACACATGGAGCTTCTATTCAAACGCCTGGTCGACTATCGTCTATTGATCAATGTATCAAAGTGTCATTTTGGTCAGAAAGAGGTAACTTTTCTTGGTTACAGAGTCTCTGCGGCAGGCGTGCAACCATTGCCAGCCAAAGTTGAGGCAATACAAGACTTCCCAGAGCCTAAGAATACCAAAGAGTTAAGAAGATTCCTTGGGATGATTAATTTCTATAGGCGTTTCATCCCTCGTGCTGCTATGATTCATGCTCCATTAAATGAACTACTTACTGGTCCAAAGGTAGAAGGAACTCAGCTTATTGAATGGACTCCGAGCTTCGCGAAGCTTTTGCTCAGTGTAAGCAAAGCTTGGCCCAAGCCACACTCCTGGCACATCCTGATCCAAATGCTAAACTACTGGTTCAGACAGATGCTTCTGATACAGCGATTGGAGCAGTTCGGCAGCAGCGGAAAGGCCAGCATTTCCAACCACTGACATTTTTCCCCAGGAAACTGTCTTCTTCACAAAAAAAAATATTGCCCATATGACCGTGAATTACTTGCTATATATGAGGCAATCAAATATTTCAAACATATGGTTGAAGCAAGGACTTTTGCAGTGTTGACAGACCACAAACCTATTACATTTGCGTTTCTGAAATCACGAGACAGCTGTTCCCTTACTTGGATTTCATTAACCAATTCACAACAGATATCCGTTTTGTGGTTGGCAAAGACAATATAGTAGCAGACACTCTATCCCGTATGAATGAAGTTGCTTTGCCCTTAGATTACCAATCCTTGGCTCAGGCTCAGGGGCCAGATGCCGAATTGCAGGAATTGTTCCAGAATGGCTCAAGTCTGCTATTAAAAAAACAAAAAGTTACACATGCTGAGATTGAGGTATACTGCGACGTTTCAACTGGAATTCCTCGACCATTCATCACAACCTCATTCAGGAAGCAGGTATTTGATACACTGCATAGTTTAAGCCACCCTGAGCCAAAGCAAGTATTCGCCTAGTATCAGAAAGATTTGTGTGGCCAGGGATAAGAAAGGATTGTCGACGATGGGCTAAAGAATGTCAGCAGTGTCAACGCTGCAAAATTACAAGGCACACGTCAGCTCCACTAGCAACATTTACAACTCCTACTGTTCGTCACATTCACTTAGACTTAGTAGGTCCACTTACCCTATCTTCTAACTACAGGTACCTACTGCCTCACGGTCATTAACCGTTTCACACGTTGGCCTGAAGTGTACCCGTTGTCCGACATCACTGCTGAAACCTGCACAGCGGCTCTGGTGTCTGGGTGGATCGCGCGCTTCGGCTGCCCAGAACATATCACAACTGATCGGGGGCGACAATTTGAGTCGCACATTTTGAAAGAAGTAGCCACCTTGGTGTGCGCTTCTTACCACACCACTACATCGTACCATCCAGCGGCCAACGGTATTATCTAAGGTCTACATCGCCAACTGAAGGCCGCGATAGCTTGCCACTCAAACTCCAACTGGTCTGAGGCCCTTCCTTGGGTACGGGCATTCGTAGCGCCTGGAAAAGTGATCTTCAGGCGTCAACAGCAGAATAAGTCTTTGGTGAACCATTAAGTTTGCCTGGCCAGTTCTTTGCATCATCAACCAGCGCGGATTTGGAGGCCAGTAATTTTGCCAGTCCGCTACGTTCTTATATGGCGAGGCAATCTCCGCAACTAACGTCGTGGCATTCAAGCGCTTCTCTTCCCTTTTACGTGCCACGGGATCTCAGCAAGTAGTCAAGGTCTCAGGGGGGGAATAGTGTGGAAACCTCTTTTGCCACACCAAAAACAGTGACAGATAATAAAACGTTTTGCATGTCATTCATAATTTTCTTTTGCTTTTTCACGTCAGTGTAATTTAATTTTCTTTTCTATGATTTTTAACTTTTCAATTTTATTAAACAGATGTAAATACTTCATGTAAATATATTTTGTATTCTGAAGCCGCTTTGTTTCCATTGCTCCTCCATACAATAAACTCAACGTTCCTACAATAGCTTTAGTGCCTTGAAACGTAAAATTAAAATTTTCAGGCACATACCATACAAATTTTAATGTTACGTTTCGACAGTAATACTAGTGGCAAATTGTTTTTGTCTCTACGTACGTGTACGTGTTTCTATTTATATGTCTGTCTAGTAGTTCTTTATGTCCGAAGTATGAAATGTTTATTTTACTATACGATATTTTCAAAGTTAATTAAACGATCATTATATAATGTTCTTTCTTTTTAAAATTATTAATATTCTTTATCTTCGTTCTTTTATGATTTGAAATCTTTTCCATCTTAGTAGCGAAGCAGTGTGTTTAGTGACTGTATTATTATTAACCCTTAACCACTTACCATCGTTCTCTCAGACACTGCTGAAGTATTTTTAATATTTCGGCGTGAGCGCATCGTTTAGTTTCGTGCGTCCCGTACCGGCAGACTCACAAAACAGTAGTTCTAAAAATGCTCACTAAAAAAGGGCTTGAGGCTTTTTTTAGGCCTAGGCTTTTTCTAAAGCCTTTTTAGAAGACTGTCGTCTTAATTAGAGTTCTAGCTTTAAAAAAACTCTTAAGCCTCTTTTGAGGATCAGGTTAATAGAAACGTAATGAATTATAAATTAAAGTTTTGTTATGTTATTACAGTTTATTATATTTTAAATCAATTAATGAAATAAAAAAAGCATAGGTAAAACATCGTTAGGTACGCGAAAATTAATCACCAAAAACGTTTAGCCAGGATGAAAGGCACATTGATGATTGTATGCTTTTATTACTCAAACGATTCCTTTTCTTATTGATTACATTTCCAGCTTTGGAAAATGACTGTTCACTGGGAACGCGAAGATTGCTTTTGATATTTTATGTATACCAGCTACAAGGTATACATAAAATATCAAAAGCAATCTTTTGTAAGCGTGGTAAGTTTAATTGTTGGTTTTTTCACCAGTCTATTACATCGGTGTAATAGTAGCCATCGCTATAAGGCGGAGAGTCTTAAAAAAAAGGCTAAAAGGCTCGAGTCTTTTCGACCGCTATAATAAATGATAAAACTCTAATTACGACGCCAGTCTTCTAAAAAGGCTTTAAAAAAAGCCTCAAGCCCTTTTTTAGTGAGCAATTTTAGAACTACTGTTTTGTGAGTCCGCCTTTTAAAAAGACTCGCAAGCTTTAAATTAAGGGCTACAAGGCTCGAGCCTTTTCAACCGCTAGTCCCAAACATGGGCAGCGTCTGTGAGACCGGTGGTAAGTGATTACGTATGTTTTTTTTTAATTCCTTTTCCTCTTTTGCTGTGAATAATGCCTGCTTATGACAAACTTATTGCTAGGCGGCTAGAAAAAGATCCGTCGATGACGTATACCTACGTAATAAATGGAGATTTTAGAGACATTGAAGTTGCCCTTGGTGACTCACCTCTGATCCGATGATTCTGGCGTTTGTCCCTCGAGTAACACGGAGTTAAAGAGCTTCTTTCAGTATCGGGGTTCCACCCGCATTTAGAAGCTCAGATCTGATTCCGTCATCTCCCGGCGCCTTGTTGTTTTTAAGCTGTTTGAGGGCCATCCTAATCTCGTACAGACTGATGTCCGGGAGTTCTTCGGTATAGTGTCGAGTCAGCCTAGCTCTGGGGTCTTCGGCTTGGCTGTTAGCGAGCTTGACTGTTGAGGCATACAGCTGACTATAGAACCTCTCTATCTCCCGTAAAATCTCTGGCTTACTCGACGTTACTGCCCCATATTCCTTCTTCAGCTTTGTCAACTGGCTAAGAGACACCTCTATTGAGCAAACAATAGAGGTGCCTCTTGCGAACACTTTGGTGCCTTGGTTTCGCTCTATCGTCTCCTTAATACGTTTCGTATTATAGGAGCGAATGTCGGTGGTGTAGCCATTTACTTGAGGGCTGAAATCCCTTCAAAAATAATCAGTTCATCCCCATCTTCGTACACTGGGTCCGCCAAACATCTGTTCCTCGAAATAAAAGTTCGCCACTCCAAGTTCCTTGGTGTGTTTTATAGCTCCAACCTAAGAATTGGTTATATTGATTGCTTAGACATGCTTCTCAACTTATATCCAAATTACAACCACATAGTCCAAATGGGTGATTTTAACACCTGTCTGATCATGAATGATCACCGTACATGCAAACTCCTCTCTTTTGCTTGTGCTTGTAAAGGAAGAATATAAAGATATATAGGGATTGCAATTAGGGGAATGGTGACCACAACATTAACCTAATTGCAACCCCTCTCCATTAGACCTTATGATTGTTTCTCGGCCAGAGCTTGTTATAATCCATGGCCAATTAATTGCTTCTTTTTCCTACTATGAATTAATTTATCTCTCCTATAATATTCGTCCCCCTAAACGAAAACCACAATTTCTTCCTCGCAATTTCGAAGGTATTTGTTTGAAGAATTGCAGCGTTAGCATATAGTCCATCATCAACTATCTTCTTATCGTACTAAGAATGACCTCCTTAGCCCATTTCAATCTGGATTCCGCACTGGTCATAGCACAGTCACTGCTCTCTTTAAAGTGACTGATGATATTCGTTGGGCTATGGAGTACAAATCGCTTACCCTTTTTGTATTACTAGATTTTAGTAGCGCCTTCAACTCTGTTGACTTCACATCCTCCTTATTATCTTATCCTCTCTTAATTGCTCCCCCAGCTCTATCTCTTGGTTAATTCATACCTTCGGATTAGATTCGCCATGGTGGAAACACTGCGTACGCCCACGCAGTGTTTCCACCATGGCGAATCTTGCTCTGATTGGTCTTCACAATTCGCGGGCGTGCCTCAAGGTGGCGTTCTTTCTGCCTTAATTTTTTCCATTTTCATCAACTCAGTCACCAGAGTAATCACCTCCCACTTCCATCTATACGCAGACGATTTACATATTTCCACACCACTGGAAAGAAGCCACCATGATTGGTATGCCAAACAGGCTTTGTAAAGCAAGTCTAAGCAGAATCCCAGTTCTTATCGCCCTATAAGTCTTCTCAAATCCTTGGGTAAGCTTAATGAGCGCATAATCTATGCCCGACTACTAGCATTCACTGTGGATAACAATCTTCTTCCTGATGAGCAGTTTGGCTTTCGAGCCAAACACTCCTTTGTTTACCAAGTGCATCGCATTGTCGAACACACGACGCTCTACAATCCGCACCAAATGCCTTAGGCAATAGTTCAGAAAGTGGAGAATTGAAGTAAATCCGACAAAGAGTGCCGCGGTTCGCTTCTCGAGATTCCACCGGACAATCCACCGGTCAAGATGTTCGGCGAACCAATCCCTTGGGAACGGCAAGTCAAGTACTTAGGCGTAATCCTTGACCGAAAACTAAACTATAGAGCGCAAACCGTTCGTGCACGCGCTTTACTTACGCTCAGTCGACTACACTGTCTTCTAAATTCATATTCTATAAATCTATCATAGTCTTCATTCTATAAATTATCACTTGATAATAAGGTTAGGATTTACACCACGTGTATACAACCGATATGACGTACCCAAGCACCGTATTTGCTCATACCGCGTCTAGCAGTTTGTACCGCTTACAAACTGTTCAAAGTAGATTCACTCGACGGGCCACCGGGGCACCGTGGTTCATTCGTAATCGCAACTTACATTCTGATCTCCAACTGCCTTCCATCAACCGTCGGCCTCGGGGCGTCCTAGATGACCGGGACGACGAGATAACAATCTACCAACTAGCAGGTCCTTTGGTTTGAAATTAAATCCTTCCAAATTACAGACCATTATAATAGGTAGCAAGTTTATGGCAAATCAACTCAACAGTGCACACATTGCAGGAGTGATTTTAGACAATGTTACCATACAGTTTCCTCCAAATGTTTGGGCACATCACTCGCAACGAGGTCTCCATGGAACGTTTGGTGGTGCAAGGGAAAGTTGAGGGCAAAAGATCTCGTGGCCGCTCCCGAACACGATGGACAGACCTCCACCAGAAACAGAGACACATGGCGACGGATCGCAAAACTACTGTGTCGCAAGCATCGACTTTGAAATGACTAAGACCACTCTGTCAAGAGTGTACGACTAAGAAGAGCCTACAGTTTACGAATACAGTCAAAAATCTGAGCGTAACCCTGGAGACCGATCTCTCCTGGAAAGCTCATGTCGCGGAAGTCAGCAAGAAGATCTATTTTACCTTTTTACCTGTGAATACGAAAATCTCACTCGCTCAAACTCTCATACAACCCATTTTGGACTACGCTCACTACTGCTACTTGGATGCTACGGAGAAGCTATTGAATAAACTTAAGCCCTTGCAAAACTAATGCATCTGTTTCATTTTTGGTCTTAAGAAATATAACCATGTCTTAAAAATCCGCAAGGATCTCAAGATCCGCCATCGCAGGTATATTGTCTCTCCTTTTCAACATCCTCCACAATCCCAACTATCCCTCTGGTCTAGAGTGTTTCTCCTTTCTGCACACGTCTGATATTCCTTGTAGAACTCATCTCCGGTCCCTTCTTAAATTCCCTCCTAACATAACAGATTTCTTTTCCTACTCCTTTAAACGTGTAATCGAACACTATCTTTTCTTAACTTAAGTATCTGTTTATGTATATATTCTAAGTATATGTATATTATATATTACATTGTATTTGTGTAACTTATGTATGTATATAAACTACACACAATATTCTTTTCATTTAACTGTTTCCTATTGCGGGTCAGCTGTAAGAAATTTCTATTGAAATAACCTATACCTTTGTACTATTCTATCCTAATTTACCTTGTCTCATATTGTTTGTGTGTACATAAATTATGAAATAAATAAAATAAAAATAAAACTTGACTTACTTTAAGACACTCAGTCTTCCAGCCGGTTTCGTCGAAGGGCGCGCCCTTCTTCTCCTTGTGCTCGTCCCTTAAGTACTGCATCAGGGAGTCGAGGCACTGCTGGTTCCTCCCCCCCATGCTGTCCAGGTAGTTGATTTTCTTCGCCCGGAAGTCTATCAGACTGACGCACCAGTGCACGCCTAAATGGATCGGCACCACCATGATGTCATGCGCGAAAATATCCACCTGGAATGTAAAAGGAGGTTTTTTTAGTCCATTAATAAATTAAGGTATAAAAGACTAGCAACCCATGGTTTTTTTTTCGGCTTTTGCTACTTCACCGGGTATAAAGGCGAGCAGAGCTCCAGCCTTGATAAATGGTTCAAACACTACAAACTATGCAAGCTGCGCAAGAGGGCGTCCCCTGTGGGACTTGGACCTCGGCTCAGGGCGGTCGCTGACGGGGAGATTGAGGGATTATGGCTTTTAGTTTCTTCAGGGGAGTTTTGTGCAACTGTCGCTCTACTTTACAGTTCGCAGGCCACTCGGACTTCGGGCCTACGAGGGCATCGGAAGGTGTTAGCAAACAAGGGTGGGGAGGGCTAGGGGGGAAGCATACCATGGGTTCCGCCCGCGTAGCTCGCGTTCCTGTGGGGACTTCATCTATACTAATATAATAAAGAGGATAGATTTGATTGTTTGTTGGTATTGAATAGGCTCCGAAACAACTGGACCGATTTGAAAAATTCTTTCACCGTTGGGAAGCTACACTATCCCTAGATGACATATACTTTATAGACTTTCATAATAGCAGTCGAAGGTACCAAAGGCCTCTTAAATATTGGCTTTGGCCTCATAATAATCTGGGTCCCATGGATCAGCCAGTAAAATGTACCAACATTAATGAACAAAATTTTTTGCAGTTCAAAATATTAGTAATCACCTTTCTCGTCCATCTCTTAAGGGCTGCCTGGCCGCCTTGCAGCAGCCTGGTGTAGAAGAAAGTGTTAGTTGCATACACTTTGGGCAGATCCTTGCGCTCTTCACTGCGCTGCATCAGAAGGTTCATGTAGAAGTTTATTACTTCATCATTCAACCAATTGAGCCCTGATAGTGTTTGAAGGTCTCGCCTGAAAATGTATAATGGATTATAAACTCGATGTTTGCTAAAAGTACATAATTAATAGAATCAGGCGTTACTTTGCGGAAATCCATATTAATCTAATTTAAAAAGACAAAATATCACATGTTTCGCTCCTACATGAGTAGTTAACATCACGCTGATGATGCTCCGTGGAGGAGCGAAACACGTGTCGGGTCTTCAGCTGGTGATTGTATTTTTGCAAGTTTTATTTTTCCTTCCTACATGTGCATAATTTTTGCGGGCGGGAGGGCGGTGCAAAAAGCGCGTTACAGCATATAGACACATTTTTAGCGGAATTAACACTAGATAGTAGACAATTAAGTAATTATGACGAAGTCAACGATGCACTCTCTAAAGTAGTTCATTGGTTTAATATTAATAATCTGTGCTTAAATGATAAAAAAACTAAAGTTATCAAGTTTTCAACCCCGAATGTTAGACAGGTTTCCACCGATGTGCATATTAATGGAAATGGCTTGGACCCTGTGGATACCACTCTGTTCTTAGGTGTCACCATTGACTCTAAACTACAATGCGGACCACAAATTGAAAAGTTATCTGGAAAACTAAGTTCTGCAGCATATGCAGTAAAAACTATTAGACAGCTAACTGATGTTGATACGGCTAGAATAGTTTATTTCAGCTACTTTCATAGCATGTCATACGGCATTCTTCTTTGGGGTAGCTGCGCGGATATTAACAGCATTTTTATATTACAAAAGAGAGCCGTAAGGGCTATTTACAAACTGGGTCCCAGAGATAGCTTGAGAGAAAAATTTAAAGAGATAAATATTCTAACCGTAGCATCACAATATATTTATGAGAATTTGTTATATGTCCATAAAAATATTGACTCATTTTGTAAAAAAAAGCGACACACATAGTATAAATACTAGATAATTATAAGCATAATCTTGTGGTTCATGCTAGCCGTCTCCGCAAAATAAGTAATTCTTTTATGGGGCAATGTATACGGTTCTATAACAAACTTCCCAATAGTATAAGAGAATTGTCTATAAATAAATTTAAAATGACTTAAAGCCAAATTGTGCAGCAGGGCTTATTATAAAATTTCCGATTATCTTTGTGACAAAAATGCTTGGGATTAAATCGCTCCAATCTCAATGAAAAATAAAGTATTTTGTTACTAGGTTAATAAAAAATTGTTATGTATTATTAGATTTTAAAAGAGGGTTCTACTGATTTTTTGGCAGTGTTTCTCAGTAGTCGCCACGTCACGCACTGCACGGTAGGAAAAAAATTATGACGATTCCAAACAAATGTAACCATTTTTACGGAATAAATGAATATTGAATTTTAATTTGATATTTCATCATCATCATCATCAACAGCCCGTTTACGTCTACTGCTGAACATGGGCCTCCTCTTAATAGACCTTGGCAAGTCAGGATCGTTGAGGGATATTGCCATAATCACCACGCTTGGCAGACGGATTGGTGATCACAGTAAGATGTAAGCTTTGAGCTAATAGATGCTGCTGCCCATCCATCAGCCATATGTCCCTTAATCGCCTTTTACGACACCCATGGGAGGACATGGGGTGGTCTATTCTAAGCCGGAAACCACACGGCCCGATATACCCGATAAATACTAGATATTTGGTCTTTTTAAATTAGAAAATTACATATAATAGATTTGAATTATTATGGAACTAACCTAATAAAGTAAGATGTAAAGAATTGATATTTGAATGTCAGAATTTGAAAGAAATGTCGCATTTATTCTTAAAATAAGACATGTTAGTTGAATCTATTATGAAAATATTCATTTTTAATTACTAGTACAAAAAATAAGATGGGTTAAAAAAAACGAATTAGCTACTGTCCGCGACTTCGTCCTCGTAAAACCATAATTTTATCAGTATAATAACAATGAAAACCTAATCTAAACTGGTACTACAGTTTTTTCATTAGGTGGAATACACAGACAAAGTAGCATATAAATAAAATTAGCTATGATTGTCCGGTACAAATCGATCCAGCAGTTACGGAACAAACAGATACACAGTCAGATAAAGATAATTCTATACATGGGTGTAATTTAGCTTGAGAACCCTAGTTTCCCAAACATTTGTATAATGACAGCATAAGTATTTTATTTTTGTAAAGTAGCCCATTACTCTCATAGCATCAAAGGATGTATAGTTTTCTAGATTTACAATTTAGCTAACATTAAATGTTAGAAAACTTCTGAAACCTAAGTTCCGATCTGCTAGATTGGCATTTTAACTAACATTCAATAATGTATTGTGGGTTAAATAATAAGAGGAAAACAATATATACCTGTGTATCCTTAAGTTGAATTTCTCTACAAGCAATTGTCCCGGTGGGCCAGGACCTAATGCTCTGCTAACTAATTTCTCCTGCTCAGGAGTTAGAGGAGGAAGTTCTACAGTAGGCTGTGGCTCTTCAAACAGACTCTCTGGAATGCTCAGCTCATACTTCAACTTATGTTCTAAGTGTGCTATCTTTTGTTCACTATTGACTTTTGATATAATATCTGACTCTCTCCTAGCGTCTTTTAACTTTTCTTGTGTGTCCTGCCTCTTTTTTCTATACTTATGTTCTAATTTTGACAGCCAATCATTAGATGTCACAGCATTATCTCTATAAGAATCCCTTAGAGTATTGATTGGATCAATTTTGACAGATGATGTTGTGGAAGACTCGGATGGGACTACTTCCACCTCAGAATCTGATGAGTTTATTGATGCTACTGTGATGGGATCATATTCTTTTGAGGCATCATTTATTTTTTCTGCATTTAACCCACTTTCCACAAATTTGATTTCATTTAATGCATTCCTCTGTGATCTTTGTGTATATCTAAAGGAAGCAGCATCCTCTGCTAGATTGACAACATCAGCTGATTTCCCAGTAGGTTTCATAGAATTTGCTACTTTCCTTATTAATTCTTGATAGTTTCTTTTTTCATCTAAATTAAATACTTCTAAGAGTGTAGATCTAGTGTTTCCATTAAATCCTGTAAATCTATTTCTTGATAATGCTGAAAGATTAGAGTTAGTAGGTTTGGAAGCTTGAAGCCACCTGGGTAAAGGGGTTGGTGCCTTTTTGTATGATTTTGAGATACCAGGGTGTGCTTTGAATTTACTGTATGTTCTTGGAGACATATTTAATACATTTCTATCACTGGATTTTCTTAACTTAACATATACTGGTTCATCTTCTGCAGCATCAATTTCATCTTGACTATTCTTAGCGAGGAAAAACTTGTAAGGTTTGGTAGGTGGTGGTGTGGTGACCTTCTTAACAAATATAACATCATCTTTTTGCTGATTGTGCTCATATTCATCATCATCTAAGTCTATGTAGACTCTTGTTGGTTTTTTTGTTGATGTTTCCGGATTAGTTTCAACCCATGTCACCTAAAATTGTAATATAAATTAGTAAATTTAACAACAGTGGTTCCAGTACTATGAAATACACATTTCAATGGCATGAAAGAAATTAAGAATAAGTGATTTAAACTTACATCTTGTTCATCATCATCAACTACTGCATGAATGACTGGCTTCAATGGTGTATGCATCCTTGGCTTTCTTAACGGTGTAAGTTCTCCATTTTCCGTAAGTCCCATCAATTTGATGGGAACACTTCTTACCTGGCTCTTTCCAGCATCATTGGGAGTTGAAGTGCTGGGATGTCCAGATTCTAACTGAATTGGCACATATCTTACATTTTTACTGCTGCTACTACTATCCTTATCCCAAATATCTGAAACATTTAATTATGTGATAATGTGAAAAATGTGATAATCAGTGCAGTTCTCCACATTGAATAGCATAGAATACTCTTTATTGTACACACATAAGTAAACAGGACAAAGAAAATATAATAGACACAGTACAATGTGCGGTCTTATCGCAAAAAGGAATTTCTTCCAGACAAGCTTTGTATGGATGATGGAATTCATTAGGTAAATGACATAGGTAGATTGTGTGTAATTCAAAATTAAGATTATTAATTAAAAACCAATATTTTGTTATAAATATAGTAGGTACATTAGATTATGTTATTATACACAAAATATAATAATATATACTATAAACAACATATGATAGATATATATAAATGATAAATATAAATATATGTAAATGTTACAACAAAGGGACAAAATTATAAACACAAATAGTGTTCTTTAATGAGTTTGTTAAATGTTGAGTGAGTTTGGGCACTTCTTATTGTCATAAGCAGTTACAAAATTTTGATGGCATTCACTAGGGCATCTTCTTTGCATGCCTAAACCCCAACCAAGCATTGTGGTTGGCCGCTGCTTAATACAATTCGCTCATGTCTGTTGTTGCATTTAAACACTCGCAAAAACTAAAAAAATGCCTCATAGCATGATAATTAGCTGCATTAACCTAAAAATTATGAGCACCCGAGACAAGGACATATTTACGTCACAGTGGGTGGTAAAAACATCAAGTTGCCTGGTCTCAATATAAATAGTGATACTTGTGTATCTATCTATATATCTATATCTGTGGTTTCTACCAATTCAAAACACACATTGTGAAATAGAAACCTGTAAAATAGTGTAAAAAGTAAACTAATATTGTTTTGGTGTCTATGTAAAACAATATAGGTAGTTTTAAACTGTCCTGAAGTTTATATTTCTGACATACCTACAGTGTTAGATACTGAATGATTGTATGTAGCTTTATTGTTTCAATTAGTGCTACATTTAACTTTCTATTTTGATCAAAATAAAACAGTTTGAAAAATGACATCTTTATTTACATTGTGTATCGCATGATAATTTTGATGGTAGCAAGTAAGCGATCATACTAAATGTAGTAATGATTTAAGACTGAAAACTCATAAATTAAATTCTGAAGTTATAATGAGCAAAAAACGCTGAATATGTAAACAGTAGCCATTTCACAGAGGTTATTTCAGCAGGTAGTATAAAGTATGCATTTATAAAGTAAGTAATACATGAACGTACCGTTATTAGACATTATATCAGGAAAATTAGTTCTTTTCAACTGTTTGAGTCGCTTGAGGGCTGGAGTATCATCGTCCGATGATAAATCATCGTCTCCCCTAGAAAATAATTAAAACGTGTATTATTTTCAAGAACCCGTGTTTGTATATGTTTGAACATGATCACATACTTCCAAAACTTTGAGGCAAGCTTGAGTGGCACTTTAAACATTATAGTGACTGTCTTTTCATGCAAAAATAACAATTTTAGACCGACTTTGCCGCCATAACGAACGTTGTAAACATGTAATGTCACAGTCATACCTGTCGCGTTTGAAGCTTTGTCTCAGTGGCGGATTTTCGTCACACCAACCTAAAAGATTGCGGACGTAAGCCACAACGGACTTCATTTTAATTATTTTAAGTTTCCATCACCTTTTTCAGATAACTTTTCTATGAGTAAATTATAAAAACGCTTTCAACCACACTATAAAGACAACTGTGCAGTACCATAGACAACATAAACTCCTTCTTCAAAAATAGTGATGTAAATAATTAGTTTTATTGAGAAATCGACTAAATACTAATTCGATTTTAAGCGTAAAATATTTTTTATTGTCTATGTTAGCCTTAGCCTTAGCCAAGGCATAATTGGATCTCTACATTTGACGCTTGTACAATTTGCAAAATATATTAAAACTGTGTATATTTTTGGCAAAATGTATAATTATATACCTATTATAATTTTAAAAGTAACGTGATATTTTTCAAATTAATGTCCGTTTTATTTTGCTTTATTTCGAAAGAAGGTTACCAACCCGCCTGCCAAGCGTGGTGATTATGGCAAATACCCTCCCCGGGAGGAGGCCCATGTTCAGCAGTAGACGTTATACGGGCTGATGATGATATTACTTTGATTGTATGTTTTTCTTTACTCAATAATTATTACGAGCTACATTACTTATAAGTGAGGTAACTTAATTTAGTGCCGTTTTCTATTATAAGGCAAATTACTTTTCTCGTGAAATTAAAACTTTTTGAGCTGTTTGTTAAGTTATATTTAACTATCTGTCACTGCTAGCAAGTGGCAACCATGTGGCTGCTGGCTGGTGGCATTGGCATCAATGGCATCGGTGGCAACACTGATGATCAATTTGGCATGTTGTTGAAATATTGAATAAGTAATAATAAGTATGTTATAGGTTGAGATTTGTATAAAAAATTGTAAATAAATACGCTCAGTCAAACGTGGAATGTGTTTAGCCTGGAATTTATTGAATTCGGCTCATAATTCGAGTTGACTACTTTTTATTTTGTTTGGCTGATATAAATTATTAAACATGCTGCAACCTGTGATGCATATTTTGAAAAACAAAAATATAATTCTAGCGAGTGGATCACCAAGGAGGAAAGAATTGATAGAAAATATTGTGAGTTGACACAAAATTTTTATAAGTCTTCCTAGAATTTATTGATGTATTGTTTTTTAATTGTTATAACCTTAAAATCTACAAAAAGTAATTCCAGCAGCCTATTTCTATTACCAGATTCGCATGGAGACTTTATAACCTTAAATAGGTACAATTTAGTATACCTATTATATGTTGGACTGTGCAGTAGAGGAGCAATGTAAGGCACCATGTATGTAAAATGTTCGTATTTGATTTGTCTTCAGGGTTTAAAAGTTGGACTATGTCCATCCAAGTTTGAAGAAAATCTGGACACAAAATCATTCAGTAACTTTGGTGATTTTGTAGAGGAGACTGCATTGCAGAAAGTTCTAGAAGTTGAGAATAGACTCAAAGCCGAGAGAACACCTCCAGACCTTGTGATTGGGGCTGACACTATGGTAGTGCTGGACAAACAAATCTTTGGGAAACCCACTTCTGAAGATGAAGCATTTAGCATGTTGTCACAGTAAGTAAATTTTATTGCTGAAAGGTAAATAGTACCACACTGCCGTGATATATCTATAATGCCGTTATCTACCACTACGGGCTTGGAGGATAACGGCATTATAGATATATCACGGCAGAACATATGTTAATTGGATTATGAAAATGATAATTATATCTATTATAAGCAATTTTATAAATAATAAGCAATTTTTGATGATGCAAATAGTTAATAACTGGATTAACACTGCTATAAATCATGATGCTACCACCCACTGGAACAGAGTAGTATCCCTAAACATGTAAAATTGCAATTTGCATTTGTGCAAAATTTTTGCAGTACCATATTCATGCCTAAATAATGGAATATATGTTTACTTTCTAGTCATACTAGATTCCCGCGTGCGGTTTCACCTGCGTAGCGCACATTCCCATAGGAACTTTATAATAAAATATAGCCTATAGCCTTCCTCCATAAATGGGCTATTTATCACTAAAAGAATATTTAAAATCAGACCAGTCGTTCCTAAGATTAGTGCATTCAAGCGAAGAATCACTTTTAAGCTTTATATATTAGTATTGATTACAGATAACTATATCATTTTAATTTCAAGTCTTGAAAAATTAAAAATATAAATGATATGAAATAAAAAAAGAAAATTAAAGTTAATTAATAAATTGTATAACTCTTTACAGGCTAGCAGGCAGAGGGCACACAGTATATACTGGAGTTGTGGTGAAGTCTCCTGAGAAAACTGTGAAATTCACTGAAAGAACTAATGTTTACTTCGGCAAACTGGACGAGAGACAAATTAGAGGTTACATAGCTACTGGAGAACCTATGGACAAAGCTGGAGGCTATGGAATTCAAGGTATTGGAGGAACCTTTGTGGAAAAAGTGGAAGGAGACTATTTTACTGTGGTGGGGTTGCCACTTTATAGGCTCTGTTCTGTTGTCTATGATATTTATAAAGGTCATTTATGATGATTTTAGCAAAAGTTTATGGTTTAAATATTATTTTGAATTATCACATACCAAATCCGTACAGCGAAATATGTCCTATTTATTTGTTGTACAAAACTAGCTGTGAATATACATGTAAATTATAATATGCTTCAATAATGTACGATGCTTTAAGCATTTTGAGTCAGAAATGCATTTAATTCCTATTATTTATTAATTAATTATTAAAACAATATTGTGTAGGTATGTCAATGTGATTGAAGCATACATCTTGAGAGGGATAGTTGTAGATAGTTCTTAGTCTAAGAATAAACAATTTGTTGACATTGTTAAATAAATGTTTTGTTTTTAGTTTGTTATTATTTATTTTATTTATTATCATATTTCCTCCACCACAACCTCCGTCATGTAGCGGTATTTGGCTCGCTTTATATCGTGGTCGTGGGTTCGATTCCCATGCCAGATAGGAAATCTTTGTGTAAATTCTAAGATTTCTTTCCAGGTCTGGTTGAGGGTCTCCCCTCCGTGCCTCGGAAAGTATGTTAAGCTGTTGGTCCTGATTATTATAATATCATCTATAATAATCGTATAGTAAGGAACGTGCAGCAGCGTTTCCTTGTGTGGTACAACATAATACTACGGTCACCAACCCGCCTGCCAAGCGTGGTGACCATGGCAAATACCCTCTCTCGGGAGGAGGCCCATGTTCATGCAGTGGACTTTATACGGGTTGATGATGATCATATTTTCCTTCTTTATTTGGAAAGATTCTGGTCAATATGATGTTGAATGAATTAAACAGAATTAAAAGAACATTTTAAGTAATCAATATTTGTAGGTATGTAAAACAACATTGCTAAGTAACCAATCATCATCATCAACAGCCCGTTGACGTCCACTGCTGAACATGGGCCTCCTCTTAACAGACCTTGGCAAGCCAGGATCGTAGAGGGATTTTGCCATAATCACCACGCTTGGCAGGATTGGTGATCGCAGTAAGATGTAAACCTTGAGCTAATAGATGCTGCTGCCCATCCATCAGACATATGTCCCTTAGTCGCCTTTTACGACACCCATGGGAGGACATGGGGTGGTCTATTCTAAGCCGGAAACCACACGGCCAATGACCAACCAATGCCATAGATAAAAACAAATAATTGATATGCCATTATATCCTCACATTTATTGTTCTTACAACAATTGAAGTGGGCATAGCCCAATGGCTAGGGCGTCAGACTTGTGATCTTGTGGTCACTATCGACGTGTACCCACTCGTAACATAAGCATTTTAGCTTAGCACGTGGGTTAACAAGAATACTAGTAGTAGTGTTGTTTGAAAGACCCAAGACCATCTTTAAAACTTCAATTTTCTTTTTAATTTGCTTCGTTTGCCGATAGATGTCGCTACAGGTATGTAAAAAGTTCATAGTACAATAAAAGTAATATTCTAGAAACTCAGTGGATTATGTATTACTAGCGACCCGCCCCGGCTCCGCACGGATACAATGCTGATGTACCCGTGCCGTGATAGTTTTTAAACCATTTCATATAAAGCTCGCCTTTATGTCCGGTGAAGTAGCAAAAGGGCGGGGAACACAATATAAAAGTCCGTTTAAAAAAAAAAATGCCTCGACATAACATGAAATAAACATGACTCACCAGAAAGCCTAGACAAGTGGCGACTAAAATACTTTCGACCGAATAAAATCGATTACCCTTGAGTTTAATTGTATATGTCACGGTTATGGAAGTGAACTTCATTAAGTTACTAGCGACCCGCCCTGGCTCCGCACGGGCGCAATGCTGATGTATTCTACATATAAGCCTTCCTCTTGAATCCCTCTTTCTATTAAAAAAAACCGCACCAAAATCCGTTGCGTAGTTTTAAAGATTTAAGCATACATAGGGATATATGGACAGAGAAAGCGACTTTGTTTTATACTATGTAGTGATGTCGCAGTGGCATTTTGTTAATATATAGGTACAAGAAGTTTGGCCCGGCGTGGTCTGTCAAAAATTCTTAGGTACATTCCCCGTGAATTTATTCAAAATGCTCTTTTCACGAAACATGATCCCCTATAATTGAAACAAAAACGAAACTGCCGCCATTTATTCAGCCACAAAAGTAATTGTTGAGTTGTCGAGGATTAGGTATCGAACTACATTCTTCATCGAGAAGCTGAGTAATCTGTAACTGTTACAACAAGCTTGTGGATTGAGACAGAGTTGCCAGCGGCGCCGTGGACGTACAAAAGACAAAACGGAATGGAACGGTGGTGCGACCGTTTACTTATCGATATTTGCATCAATCGACCGCTTTTTTATTCAACCAAGGGCTAAAAAGAACTATGATCACTACATAGTATAAAACAAAGTCGCTTTCTCTGTCCCTATATCCCTATGTATGCTTAAATCTTTAAAAATACGCAACGGATTTTGATACGGTTTTTTTTAATAGATAGAGTGATTCAAGAGGAATGTTTATATGTAGAATACATCAGCATTGCGCCCGTGCGGAGCCAGGGCGGGTCGCTAGTAACTTAATGAAGTTCACTTCCATAACCGTGACATATACAATTAAACTCAAGGGTAATCGATTTTATTCGGTCGAAAGTATTTTAGTCGCCACTTGTCTAGGCTTTCTGGTGAGTCATGTTTATTTCATGTTATGTCGAGGCATTTTTTTTTTTAAACGGACTTTTATATTGTGTTC
Source organism: Nycteola revayana (assembly GCA_947037095.2). NCBI lineage: Eukaryota > Metazoa > Arthropoda > Insecta > Lepidoptera > Nolidae > Nycteola > Nycteola revayana. The sequence goes on along the minus strand of OX344846.2, from coordinate 24,087,179 downwards.
CCCGCCCTTTTGCTACTTCACCGGACATAAAGGCGAGCTTTATATGAAATGGTTTAAAAACTATTAACTAAGCAACATGCGCAAGAGCGCCCCCTGTGGGACGTGGACTTGGGCTCAAGACGGTTGCTGACGGATTGAGGGAATATGACTTTTAGTTTAGGTACCTAGTTATGTCGAGTGAAAGAACATTATTTTTACACGCTATCTAGTTCGTCTATGTCGCAATACCTACTACCTACTTACTATTTTGGTACTTTATGTGCCATTATCAATAACTGTGGAATTCTCTGCCGGAGTCAGCTTTCCGGAACGGACTATAATCTGGACATCTTTAAAGTGAACAGTCACTTTCTAGGCAAGCGTGTATCATCTTAGGCCTTTTATTCGCCTTCCATCAAGCGAGATTATGGTCAAACGTAAGCCTATATTTAATAAAAAATTAAAAAACTCAAGATCGATAACTCGCTCCAAACTTCGTTACTATATTTTTTTTAAATATTTTTAATAGACTAGCTTTTACCCGCGGCTTCGCGCTCATTCAAGCCAATGCCTCTACATTGCATCTACTACCCGCCAGAATAGGTATGACGTGTACAAAGTTTCATGATGATCGGTTAAGAAGTTTTCGCGTGTAAGCGTAACAAACAAACTAATATTCACAATTACAATATCATCGGCTAAGTTTATAATATAAACATCATCATCATTGATACATTGACTAGATCAAGCGACAAATGCCTCACGACTTGTATCGAGCGACGTCGAGTAATATGGTACGATGTAGGTATGTCCGTAGTGACCACACGTGTCGTGAGAACGCGTAATCAGAGTCCACTCTATTCGACCCGCCGGAGAAGAGAGCGCCCTCGAACGCGACGTGTCCCTTCTAGTAGGCCACCAGGAGTTCACTCCGAGAGGTCTACGAACTGTAAAGTAGAGTGACAGTTGCGCAAAACTAAGTCATAATCCCTCAATCTCAACGCCAGCGACCGCTCTGAGTCAAGGTCCAGGACCCACAGGAGACGCTCACGCCCTCTTGCGCAGGTAGAGCAGTTTGTAGTTTTAAACCATTTATTGGATGTAGCTTTGCTCGCCGTTGTAAAGTAAGTAGCAAAAGCCTCGTGGCTAATTAGTATATTAGTCCAAAGTTAGTCCAAAAAAAAAAGTGCAAAGACGCCAATTGACAATTTAAATAAATAAATATAATAAAAATCATTTTTATTGATTGTCAACATGAATTACAAAATTTATTAATTAAATTGATTATTTATTTATATTTGTAAAATTAATTGTTATAATTTATTTATATTGTTCTTAGCGCAACTTAATTTGTGCAACATTTGCTAGTCTATTCGTGGCTCACCTAACAAGACAACGTTGCTATGAGCGTGGGTGCGCAATCGTATAGCTACTGGCAATGCATTAAAGCAATAAGTACTCATTTCCCTGTAATAAGTTCCTAGTTCATTAGACGTACTGTATTCTTATATTATAAGTGCGCTGTATTCCGCGTTAGCTATTGTGTTGTGTTCTCGTTTCCAAAGCTGTCATAAGCATGGGAGTCTGCGGTTACGTGGCAACGTAGAGTTGGGTATAGGGAATATCGATATAAATTGATAGATAAATCAATTTATAAATACTTATCGATATAATTATGAAAGCAATTGAAACACTGAAGACGTACTACAAAAAAATATTTGTCTTTATTTTACTATTCTGCTTCCATGATTGAAATAAAATCCTACCGATTTCGGCCACGGTAGCCGATCTCTAAGGGAATCTAATAAAATAAAATATTTAGATATATTATATACCTATGCTATTATAAAAATTGGTAATTAATGTAAATATCACTTCATCTTAAAACAATATTGCTCAGTATTATCTAAGTAGGTACCTACTATCGATATTCCCGTCATCCCGTCTCTAACATCATTACTTTTTTTTTGGTTTGAGCGCCAAGATGCCACTTGTGCGTGATTTAAAAAAAAACTATTGTGCTCTGTGGGAACTAGAGGTTGCCACCTGTGTTGCTTGTATTTGGTATGCGATTAAGAATCGATATTAGCGCATCGAATCACGCCCAATGTAAAATACGGTTGCAAGGTTCTTTTTACTTGTTACAATTTCCGTTTTGTAACTAACAATAATAAAACGGATACCTAGTGCTTAGTGTACTGTGAAAGATTTATAGAGGTCTTTGTTGATAGGAGATAGATACAATATTTTGTATAATCATAGGTCAATATTGCTGAATTGTTAATGTTATTACATAAAAATATTTATTGACAAAACGCAAACAATTTGGAATTGCACTAAAGTAAAGCAGCAGGGTGCTTAATTTTTTTTAGATCTACATTTCTAGTAAATTCATTTGCTTTTGAGATCATATACATGTTTACGCCGTTATCCACATTGACTTTAACTAATGTCAACTATCCAAACTTCTATTACACATATTCAAAAACTCAACAAACTATCTTTTGTTACAATTGGCGCCAAAATCAAACTATATATTTTTTTTTTACAAAATCCTTTATTTTTTATTGTTCATCGCGAACAACGTTAACAAACTATCAACGAATTGTATATAAAGTTGCAAATCTCAACCCTCGCTCGTAATTCAAATATTAATAATAGGTACTCTATCAATATATACCTAATATAGTATTATTGCACTTTCTTTGATTGTTTGAACTTACTTATATAAACGTACCACTGTATTGTATTGTTGTAACGAATGCAAAATAAATAAAATACACAACTAACAATAAACTTAATTATCTTAAACCATAGATATTGCATTAATATTTTTGCAGTAAGACCGTATCCTAGGGCGTCGGATTTGTGATCTTGTGATCGCCTGTTCGATCCTCACCCATTGCACTATCGACAACTAAGCTAAAATGCTTGTGTTACGTGTGGAACACAAGCATTTTAGTCTAGCACGAGAGGTTAACAAGAATACTAGTAGACTGCAAATCTCTGCTAGTTTTTTTTTGTTTTAATTTTAGCTCTATGCAAGACAATGTAACAAAAAAAAACCGTCCATCGCATCCGAATTAAAAAAAAAATCAGCGGGGTTGCGGGTGTGGGAATGCAGGCAGATGCTTCTTGAGCGGATCTTCGTCATGTGTTGTTCACAATACACGATATTATTTAAGATAATCGCCATCATCTGTCTTGTTTCCACCAAATCTAGTCTCACGGGTAGGAGTAGGAAGGTGTTAATTAATTTAATTGGGAGTTCATTCAGTTTGGGGTAGGATTTGAGTGACGCTTATTAACAAGGAAATTGGGTACAGGATGTTATGATCGACAATTTACAAGCGTTTACTTAAAGGGGTGTTTTGTGAGATTGATTGTACGTAATATGGTACATGAGACAAAACTTTTTTACAGTTGCGCGACAGCTTTTATAGAATAGAGTTTTAATTTGGTAGTTTGTATGTATCTTCTGTCTAAAAACAAGTGTTAGTTATGTATTAAAATTTTTATCTAACTGAGACACCAAAAATCATTCGTGCGTTAAATTATTTACTTACTAGATTCCCGCGCGCGGTTTCACCCGTGGAACTCCCGTTCCCATAAGAGCTTCATAATTAAATATATATGGGCTATCTAACACTGAAATAATTTTAAATTTTCAAATCAGACCAATAGTTTCTGAGATTAGCGCGTTCAAGCAAACACACTCTTCAGCTTATTAGTTTAGATAACTGACTACTGACACTCCTCTATTTCTTTCATACAAACCTAGTAGGTACCTACTCATAATTGCGAATAAAATAAAAAGATAATTACCCGAATTTTACTTAATTATAATTATTTTACTGTGGCACCCCTTAGGGTTGCCAACTAAACTGCTAAAAACAGTATTAAACTGATTTTCACTACATTATACTTTTTACTGTTGAACAAAAATAAACTATACAAAATACTGTTTTGAGGGTCAAAATGCTTAACACTATATATTGGACTGAGACGCTGACCCATTTTAATATTTTATGTCAAATAATCGAGACATTACCTAAGTGTGACATGTACATACTCTACATTTTTTTTATACTGTTCCATATTCTTTTCAGCCCTAAGTATACTTTTTCTTGAAAAAAAAGTTGGCTTTTAAAGGAGAATGTATTTTATGGTCTAAAAATAATTAAAAAAATAAAAGTATGACCCCAAGCCTGCCACATGGTTAGTTTGAAAGATCATCTAAAATACGAAATTTTTTGTACCGAATAAATAAAATCTTTACTGCAGAAATCTAGATATAAGCAAATAATTAGTACTTAGAAAAAAATCATAAAAAATGTACCTAACTCGTAAACTTTAAGGTTCGATTTTGTTGCGTCTTTGCACACATAGTAACTTCAAATGAATGAGTCGATCAACAGTAGGTTCATGCCTGGGGACCGCAGATTTTTTTTTGGACCAGGCCTCATAGTAACATGTCATTTTCCTTTATAATAATTTTAAATAATAATTCGTAAAATTCTAGTTGTGCAAACACTGCAAACATACGTTACCTATGTATACATTCGGTTTCCACACCAACATAGCTACTTTGTAACACGACTTACACGAAAAAGTATAAAATTAACTGTTTAAATGTGCATTTGTTTGTCGTTACGTTCTCGGAAACAATGTGAGTTACCCCTTTGATAGGCGGCCGTTTCCGGCGCTGGTGTTCTTCCGGCGCGAGAATAGACAATGTCAAGTTTGCGCACGCGCATGTGGGCCCCACCGCCCTGCCATTTTGTTTATGTTGCTCGCGTCAATGGGTTAAATTAGTTTACGCTATTTACGTAAAAAGATACTCGACAAATTCGGTCATGTAATAATAAAAAAAATGGTTTTAATTCTTAAACTTTTATTGATACGTACCTACTTTACCTGTTGGGCAATGGTTCCCAACCTTTAAGCAATGAAAGATCATTTTACAAAATGTTCATCTCTTTACGGACCACCTGTTTTGCGTAATCACACTATTGGAATAACTTCACAATGGAATATATATATACCATTCAGAAGTTTAGCTGCAGCGCAATATTCTTTGGTCAGCTTTAGGTTTAACTTCTTGTGCTTCCAGGGACCACCGGACCACCGGTTGGAAACACTGCCGTTGGAAAATTAAAGAAAAGAGTTTTATAAGCTATAGCTGAGATAAGCCTGAACAAACAGACAGACAGACCGTCAGATAGACAGAGACAAAAGGGTTTTTATTAGCGGCCCGTTCCTGCTCACAATAGATATACAAACATAAGTATAGATGATACTTATGTCTGTATATCTCTAGATGCATCTGGCCATAAGGTTAGATGTGCACTTATACAGGGTGTCCCAAAAGATTACGTAGCTGGGAAGGGGGGTGATAGGGATGGTCACAAGGGTCACCAGAAAAATATAAAAAATTCCCTCAGGGTGTTTAAAAAAATAAATGGCATTTTTTAAAACACTAAAAATTTTACACCTTGTGCTAACTGTACCTACAAATATGGCTGTATTTAAAAAACAATGCTGTTATGTAATCTTCAATAACAACAAGGTCATCAACATCAACATCAAAAATAACAAAGGTGTAAAATTTTAAGTTTTTAAAAAAATGCCATTTTTTTTAAAATACCCAGAGCGGATTTTTTTTTTATTTTTCTAGTGACCATTGTGTCCACCCCTGTCACCCCCTTTCCCAGCTACTTAACCTTTTGGGACACCCTGTATGTACCTATGGCAGAAACATTCGTCGTATGTGCCTTTATCGGGAACTGGCACTTACGACCAAATGCTTCTGTAGTATCAAAGTCCATCCTTCCTTATCTTCTGAGGTCTAGATATATTGGCTTGGCTCAAATTGGTCATAGTCCTATAGTCCATAACCCGAAATCGGAAATCGAATCGAATCGAATTTTCGATTTCGGTCTTCTGTTGCAGTGTCACGGCTTAAGGCCTGTATTCACTTTGATTAGTGCGAGTGCAGGTGATTAGTAATTGAGTGTGATTAGTGCAGGTGTGTAGTGCAAGTAGTGTCCAATTATTGTTTAGTGGCTCTGTTTAGTAGATTCAGTTGAGCCATCGCCGTCGACCAACAAGTATGGACGAATAACGAAAAGCACGCTTGCAATGAATGTCTGAAACCGAAGAACTTTTGGAAGCTGAACTTGCAAAACCAAGAAAAGTATGGGTTCGAAAAGGGGTTAATAGAAGAACCATTCATGGCGCAAGCTACCAACTCTTTAAGGAATTGGCTGCTGAAGATACGACGGAATATTACTTTGCTCTCAGGTTGAACGAAGAGTCGTTTAATATACTACTAAACCTCGTTGGACCCGTCATACAGAAATCCGATACATTTATGAGACCTGCTTTGCCGGCAAAAGTGAAATTCATAGCTTCACTTATACGTAAAAGTGCCACATCTCGGACTCCTTTAATTTTGTAGCTAGGGGCTTTACAGTTGTAAAGGCATTCATGTTTTACATACGCTTGCACAAATTTCTAGGTTATGTCTTCGGTCCACTTTGCCGCCATTTTTGTAAAACAATACGAGTGTCCGACGTTACGGCAGGCACGCTGCGAATGAGGGGGAAAGGAGGGCGCGCGGGACGGGGCTACTCGCAGTCCACTTGCAAAAAAATAGAACAAGCTTCTAATCACGTTACTACGCAGCCAACTAATCACCTGCACTAATCAGTCCCTGTCCACACTTATTTTCTACTAATCACTAATCACCTGCACTAATCACCTGCACTCGCACTAATCAAAGTGAATACAGGCCTAGGTATATTAATATTTTGGTTAGATTTACATTTTTAAACTCAAGTGTAATTAATTATTTGTGTAGCATTAAAAGGGACTAGTTTCCGCCTACGACACCACAGTTAAAACGATGGTGGGTGGGCCCTAAGGTTATAAAATTATGTAGCCATCTGTTCAATAGGTTTGATCGACACTCCCACTGCATGTGTAAGTTGAAGGGAACCTTTGCCTAATTAAATATTGTCTTATATAGACATATTTCATAGTTGCGTACATTTACATAATTTTGTAACTGTAAATACCTATAGGTAAATAACTAGTTGTGACAGCGACTATGTCCGCGTGGAAAAGTGACTTTGAGTAGTTTTAATTATGATAGTTTAAAAAATAACGATAATTCCATATAATATTAACACCCCCTTTTCAATCCCCTGCAGCCCTTTTTTCTTTATAAAAAGTAGCCTATGTCCTTTCTCAGGTTCAAAACTATCTGAGTACCAAATTTCATTTAAATCGGTTCATTCGTTTTGGCGTCAAAGGCCGACAGACAGACATTTTTAATATTAGTAAGGATTTGAAACTTCAATACATGGCACCAACAAGAATTAATTTGAATAAAGACATTGTTATGTCGTTGGTTATTTTATAGCAGTTGAATCATTTTTTGATAGAAATACATCGTTTATCATTAAAAAAACAAAACAGTGAAAACCATTACCCTCCTTTTTCAAAAGCTATGATCATAATAATAATCAAATAGATGATTAAATTTAGTTAGGTAACACATGATGGGTACCTATTATAACGGACGCTTATTAAAAGATAAAGAACCATAAAAACCCTCCTCTTTTCATCCCTGTCGGTTAATAAAACACTATAATTACGTATATATAATCATAAACATACCTATTTATCTCATATAACCTATTAAATTCAAGGAAAAGTGCCTACTTGCTGAGTAACAACACTGCAGGCTAAAGTTTACGTTTCGTTTCCCTAGATGGCGCTACGTCCGAATTAGATCTCGCAAGCGTTTGCTTCACACGATTTGGTTGGGTCTCCGCGCTTTTTTCGTAGAGTCAATGTTGGGTTAATCCCGATTGTTATAACATCTTATTTTTTGAATGTCATAGCACACTCGCGTGTGAAGTGACTCATATTCTTTGAGATAATACCTTTTCAGAGACCCGAAGGGTAAAAGCGGTACCATATTACTATGATTGTGCTGGCTGTCTGCCAGTCACCGGGCTCCACCTCAAGAACCACGCTGGCTAGTAGAGTTGCCCAACTATCGATAGTTTCGCTATCGATAGGTGACCTCGAAAAATAGTGCTATCGATAGTATCGATACTATCGATATCACAAATTAACTAATACTATTGATTGGAAGCAATAGTATCGATACTATCGATACTATTACATTATAATACTATCGTTAGTATCGATAGTATCGATAGTTTTAAAGTAATACTATCGATACTATCGATAGTTTGTAAAGCTATCGATACTATTGAAGACCAACTCATGTTTAGGAGCGATACTATCGATAGTATTGCTCCTAAACACACATTGGTCCTCGATAGTATCGATACTATCACTAATATGGATACTATCGATAGACTATCGATACTATTGATATGACGACAACTATCGATAGACTATCGATAGTCGACTATCGATAGGCAACACTACTGGCTAGACAGTTGAAATTTTCACAAAATTAAAGATCTTTATTGACATAATTAAGAATTAATTTATTGGAATAAGGATCAATACGAAATCATGAATAGCGTGGTCTTTTAGGCATGGTCTGGTTTTTGTTAACGTAGTAGGTTTAAATTTAGTAAAATAAATAGTACCGCGAAGTTTTTTTTATAAATATTGATGTGTTCTTTAATATTGTAGAGCATATTTTTGTTCTATCGTGCATAGTTTCAACAGCGTATGCGATGAAAGACATTTATGGCATTTGTCCTCATACCTTGGTTTACTAGTAGATGTAGCACTAAAAAGCACGTTAGACGATATACTTATGGTCCGTATAAATAATAACATACTCAAAGGGCAGAACTTACGACTCATAGTTATAAAAATAATATTGTATTTTTATACCTGACAGCCTTTATGCTAAAGCTATATAAACTATTATCTATCTATATATATAAAACAAAGACGGGTTTATTACAACACTTATAACTCGAGATCGGCTGGATAAATTTTCATGGTTTTTGTTTCGTTGGATTTGTCTCCGCCCTGAATAGCAGAATACATTTTAAAAACAAAAGAAAGTCGTGTTAGTTACACTATTTATAACTCAAGAACGGCTGAACCGATTTGGCTGAAAATTGGTAGGGAGGTAGCTAAGAACTGGGAGAAGGACATAGGATACTTTTGGGTAGGGTAGGGTAGGGTAGGGTAGGGGTAGGGTAGGAGGTAGGGTAGGTGTAGGGTAGGGTAGGGTAGGGGTAGGGGTAGGGTAGGGTAGGGTAGGGTAGGGGTAGGGTAGGAGGTAGGGTAGGGTAGGTGTAGGGTAGGGGTAGGGTAGGGGTAGGGGTAGGGTAGGGGTAGGGGTAGGGGTAGGGGTAGGGTAGGGTTAGGGTAAGGGTAGGGTAGGGCAGGGGTAGGGTATAAAAGTCCACCCGTGCGAAGCCGGGGCGGGCCGCTAGTAATCAAATAAAATTAAGTTATTTAACATAGTAAATTTTAAAACCAAAATAAGTTTCAACTATTTACAAAAAGGTACTTACCTGTAATAAGTTTACGTGAATAAAAACTTTTTTTGTTTTTTTTTTGTAACGATTGACATAATTATATTGTTTTAAACTATTAAACAAACATAATAACAGACGCAATTTTTCATGATGACTTTAATTTCATTCGCATGTTTTGAAATCATTATGTTTCGCGTGATACAGTTTGTTGGACACATAAAAACAGCTAGATAAGTATTTACTGTACTCATAACGCTATTTAAGAGTTTGATTAGCTAATTATCTGATCGAATCTCAATGTAAATATTATCATTTAAATTATACACTCATTACTGTGGGACAATGACGTACGATATGAGTTTGATAAAAATAATTGTCTGATGTTACTCGGGTTTTACTATGAGTGCGTTTTAGAACTTTTCTCAAATAAAGGTAGCTTTATAAAATTCGACCACCGGCGGGACTCGAACCCGCATCTTAAGGTTAAGCCTTTTGCCAATTTTGAAACATAGTATAAAATATGGTAAACTTTTCCGTAAAGTATTCAAAAGCATTTAAAAAAAAGGTTACTTAGGTTACTCCTTATTACTCCATATCAGCTATCTGCCAGTGACAGTCCCATCAAAATCGGTCCAGCCGTTACAGAGATTAGTCGTCACAAACAAACAGAGAAGCAAACATTTTAAAACATGTTATTTTGGTATGTGTACCGCATATACATCAAACTCAAATGTAGTAAAAAGCGGTTATTTTAATATTGCAATCAGACACTCAAATTTTATTTATTTCTATAGAAGATGTTCGGTATGTGGTGTCCGGTGTAGTTTTAAAAACAGGACGCAGTAGCTACATTTCAATTACCTAATATCAAGAAAAAGTAGATGAAGTAAATTAATTTCAAGTAATATTGGCGCGCTAGGCGCTTTTCAAAACCCAGGACGCTACTCAAAACCTATCCAGAACTTCTCAGGACATTAATAAAACCAGGACACATGCTGGGAAAACAGGACGGTTGGCATCTCTACTTATGCCCAAAGTAGCAAAAGTAGCAAAAGACTCCGGGCTAATTACATTAGTACGACCGAAAAAAAAAATTGCATCTCTACCTTACAGTAATTAAGACATTTCTATTAAATTAATCCGTAGCGTAGCGGTATTTGGCTCGCTTTGAATCTCGGTTCGATCCCCACGCCGGACGGGAAATCTTTGAGTAAATTCTAAGATTTCTTTCCCAGTTTGGTTGGTTGAGGGACTACCCTCCGTGCCTACGGAAAGCACGTTAAGCCGTTGGTCCCGATTGTTATAACATCATCTATAATAATTATAATCGTATATAAAGGAACCGCTAGCAGCGGTTCCTTTTGTGGTACAACATAATACTGGGGTCACCAATCCACCTGCCAAGCGTGGTGACTATGGCAAATACACTCCCCCGGGAGGAGACCCATGTTCAGCAGTGGACGTTATACGGACATAACCATACCATTACGTTATTACCTGTTGTTCGGTAGTTATACGGGTCCTACCCAACAAAACTCCTAGTGGATAGGTATAAAATTTTCTTTCATAGGAACTTTGTGTCTACTTTAATTGTAACGAAATTAATTACGAACACAACAGTTCCTTTTAAAACTAGCCTATATAAAATCAGGAAATGTATTTTATTTATGTAACTAGATGAAACTGATAAGAATGATATATGATTTTGGATATAATTACCTAACTATAAGGAAACGACCAGCGTATTTCTTTATAGCATTAGACTTCTATCACAACAATAAAACGTCGTGGTTGAAGCCACGTCTCAAATTCTACATTGCGCAATAGACCACCACTTAGGCCTTTCATCCTTATCCTTACTAGTGAGTCACAACTCTGTCTGTCTGTCTGTTACGCAATCACGCCTTAACTACTGAAGCGATTTAAATGAAATTTGGTACAGATATAGTCTAGAGCCTGAGAAAGGACATAGGCTATATTTTATTATGAATTTCCCACGGGAACGGGAGTTACGCGGGTGAAACCGCGCGCGGGAAGCTAGTAGGAATATAAAAATGTTGTGTGCTTTAACGCGCTAATCTCAGGAAAGTGATAGATAGCCACTTTATCGAGGAAGACTATAGGCTATATTTAATTATTAAGTTCCTGCGGGAACGGGAATTACGCGGGTGAAACCGCGTGCGGGCAGCTAGTTTTCTATATAAAATTAAAGCATATTCAATTCAGTGTGTAATCTAGCTATATCTTGTAAAATATTCCCACCGGAATTTGACTTCTAATAGATTGTCGATATTTTCGAAGCTATGCATTATGGGCATCCCTACTGACTTTTGTCAGAGATAGTAAAATTCGGGTTTCGACGAGAAACGTACGAGAACGCGGGTTACCGACATAGCCCAACAGATTAGTTCGTTATAGTGGCAATGGACAGGCCATATAGCACGGAGAACAGATGGCAGTTGGGGCCGAAAAGTGCCCGAATGAAGACCGCGGATCGGCAAGCGTAGCGTAGGACGTCCACGGACTAGATGGACGGATGACCTGGTAAAGGCCGCGGGATCACGGTGGATGCAGGCCGCCTCCAACCGTAGCAACTGGAAATCTATGAGGGAGGCCTTTGTCCAGCAGTGGACGTCCTATGACTGAAATGATGATGATGATGATGAATAAAATTACTTTTTTAAGACCATAAAGAAAACCGTAAATATATAGAAGACCGAGAGGATTGAACTTAACCAAGCTTCCCAGTCGCGGTGCGACTCGCTGTCGAGGGGTGTGGCCACGCTTGGGCTATACAGAACTTTAACAGAGTATACTTGCTCGGGAAGGAAGTCTCTCGAGTCGTGTCTACGGTGCCTGTGCTAGGTGGACTGAATGGAAGATTTTCATTTTTCATTATTTAAAGCAGACTTGAAATTTAAATAACTTTCGTCAAAATTGAGTCGAATCATTAACCTGATATTATTAAATCCATGCACATTTATTTTGTGTAAGATTATTCAGTAAAATAGGTCATTAAAATTATTATCTATTTTATAAAATGAAGTTGTTTTTCGGGAGATTTTTTTATTTTGTCGGTAGTCGGTAGGGTATCCAAAAAATTTAGGGAGAATCCCGTCATATCCCGACCGTCTGGCAACCCTAGGTGGGGATCGAACCGGCGACCACAAAGATCACAAGTCCGACGCCTTAGCCATTGGGCTACGGCCGCTTCGCACAGGTAACATATTGTTGTATTAATAAATAAATATTGAAATGAAATGAAGGTTACAAGGCGCGGCGACCGATTTCACCCTTTTGTTGTCGACATTCCTTCAATACGCACGAAGCGATTTGCTTCTTCTTTCATTATACGGACGGCTAAGGAGTGGAATTCTCTGCCGGGGTCAGTTTTTCCGGAACGCTATAATCTGGACATCTTTAAGACCAAAGTGAATAGACACTTTCTAGGCAAGCGTGTATCATCTCAGGCCTTATCTTCGTCTTCTATCAAGCGAGCTTATGGTCAAAGGTAAGCCTATATTTAATTTAAAAAAAAAAATCAATTTTTACTAATGGTAGTAATGTAGGTAGGTGCAATCAGTACTTTAAAGAGTGAGAGAGATATAAACATCTGTCTTCAAGAGAGACAGATAGCGATGTCTTAGTAATATACCATATGACCCATATGTCGAAATAAAATAAACTATTTTTATTCAGCACTTAGGTATTTACTAGAGATGGGCCGACTATAGTATTTGCCGACTAACCGACTAGCCGACTAATCGGTTTTCAAAATGCCGATTAGTCGGCCGACTAATCGGCAATGCCGATCATTCCAATACCTAATTGTCTGAGGTATTCGGGCTTTATCGTCATCACTCGGCTTAGTCATCGCGCGGCCCCCCTCACCCGATCCAAGCAGGAGTGCCACAAGGCTCAGTACTTTCGCCATTCCTGTTCTCGCTTTACACAAGTGAGAAAGCCCATCTGGCTCTCTTCGCGGACGATACCGCTTTATACTACTCGGGCCGCAGTCCGGCCGCCATTCACGACGCTCTACAATCCGCATCAAATGCCTTAGGCAAATGGTTCAGAAAGTGGAGAATCCGACAAAGAGTGCTGCGGTACTCTTCTCGAGATTTAACAGTTCACCGGACATCCCAACGGTCAAGATTTGGCGAACCTTTGGGAACGGCAAGCCAAGTACTTAGGCGTAATCCTGGACCGAAAGCTTAACTTTAGAGCGCATGTAGAAGCCGTTCGTGCACGCGCTTTACTTACGTTCAGTCGACTTCACTGTCTTCTAAATTCACGCAGCAAATTATCAATTGATAATAAGGTAAGGATTTACACCACGTGTATACGACCAATTATGACGTAAGCGAGCACAGTATTTGCTCATACCGCATCTAGCAGTTTGTACCGCTTACAAACTGTTCAAAGTAGATTCATTCGACGGGCCACCGGGGCACCGTGGTTCATTCGTAATCGCAACTAACATTCTGATCTCCAACTGCCTGCCACCAAGCAGTGGATGAAAGAGGCGTCGGTACCCTTCTTCGAATCCGCGGTGCAACACCCAAACCCGTTGGTTGTTGCAGCATCCGACTACCATGCCTACAAAGCGTCGTAAACACTGTCGGCCTCGGGGCGTCCTAGATGACCCGGACGAGATAACAACTTACCAACTAGCAGTGAAAAGACTGTAAGAAACTTGCACCACTACGCAGAGACCACTCTATCCGACCCGCCGCAGAAGAGTGCGCCCGCGAAAGTGACGCGTCCCCCTCGTCCTCCTGACCCTTGGTTTGGAAAGAACCATCCGATGCCCTCATAGACCTCAGTAACGTAGAGCGACAGTTGCAAAAACTCCCCTAAATATACCCAATAGTCTTCCTTGAACCATCCGATGCCCTCGTCGACCCGAAGTCCGAGAGGCCCGCAAACTATAAAGTACAGCAACAGTTGCACAATACTCCCCTAAAATACTAAAGGTCATAATCCCTCAATCTTATCGCCATCGACCGCCCTGAGCCGAGGTCCAAGCCACATAGGGGGCGATCTCTTGCGCAGGTTGCTTAGTTTGTAGTTTTTAATCCATTTATTAAGGCTGGAGCTCTGCTCGTCTTTATGCCCTGTGAAGTAGCAAGAGCCTCATGGCTACTTACGTAAGTCTAAGCGGAAAAAAAACATCGCGCGGCCGCTGAGCTTAATTACTGACTGATTAGTACGTTCTTATGTTGTAAAGACTGTAGTTTAGATAACTACTCTTAGTAATGTTTAGAAATTATAAAACAAGTACAAATTATTTGTTTTATTTCATTTGTTATGCGCCGATCATAATCGGCATATTTTGCCGAATAGTCGCCGACTAGTCGCCGACTACAAATGATGCCGAATAGTCGGCTTTCCCGACTAGTCGGCGGCTAGTCGGCCCATCTCTAGTATTTACATACACTTGTACTTGTCAAGAAAATTAACAATGCATTTAGCATTAATTATAAATAGGTAATAGAGATGGGCCGACTAGCCGCCGACTAGTCGGGAAAGCCGACTATTCGGCATCGTTTGTAGTCGGCGACTATTCGGCAAAATATGCCGATTATGATCCGCGCATAACAAATGAAATAAAACAAATAGTTTGTACTTGTTTTATAATTTCTAAACATTACTTAGAGTAGTTATCTAAAGTTACAGTCTTTACAACATAGGAACGTATTAATCAGTCAGTAATTAAGCTAACTTAACATCATTAATCAACGAAATATGGCACATATATAACCAAAATTAAAAAATGTTTTGAATTTTCTTAAAAAATACGAAGAAACTTTTCCCCAACCTATTATGTATATTTTAAGTCTAGAAACATATTCAAAAACCAATAAGGTAACATAGAACGCCCGAGCACCTCCGACAAGTAGGTATTAGAATAATCGGCATTGCCGATTAGTCGGCCGACTGATCGGCATTTTGAAAACCGATTAGTCGGCTAGTCGGTTAGTCGGCAAATACTATAGTCGGCCCATCTCTAATAGGTAACATTTACTTTTAAATAATGTTTAAATTTATGTCCGGTGAAGCACTAAAAGCCTCCTGGCTGTTCTTCTTCTTCTCTCTTCAACAGCCCGTTTACGTCCACAGCTGAACATGGGCCTCCTCTTAAAATACCTTGGCAAGCCAGGATTGTTGAGGGATATTGCCATAATCACCACGCTTGGCAGACGGATTGGTGATCGCATTAGGATGTAAACCTTGAGCTAATAGATGCTGCTGCCCATCCATCGACCATCAGCCATGTGTCCCTTAGTCGCCTTTTACTAGTGTTGCCTATCGATAGTCGACTATCGATAGACTATCGATAGTCTATCGATAGTTGACGTCATATCAATAGTATCGATAGTCTATCGATAGTATCGATATTAGTGATAGTATCGATACTATCGAGAACCAATATGTGTTTAGGAGCAATAGTATCGATGGTATCGGTAGTATTGCTCCTAAAAATGGGTTGGTCTTCGATAGTATCGATAGCTTTACAAACTATCGATAGTATTGATAGTTTTGATCATTTAATGCAACGATACTATCGATAGTATCGATAGTATTACTTTAAAAATATTGATACTATCGATACTATCGATAGTATTATAATGTAATAGTATCGATACTATTGCTTCCAATCAATAGTATTAGTTAATTTGTGATATCGATAGTATCGATACTATCGATAGCACTATCGATATTGTTACTATTTTTCGAGGTCACCTATCGATAGCGAAACTATCGATAGTTGGGCAACTCTACCTTTTACGACACCCATGGGAGGACATGGGGTGATCTATTCTACGCCGGAAACCACACGGCTGGCTATAATAAGTACTTATCTATCATGTAATATCCGTCCGAAATAGAGATGTATCCCTCACTCATGAGGTGCCTCATTTGAGGTACTCGTGATCGCAAATTGAAAGAGTTACTCGAATTTAAACATTGAACCACCTCACTACTCATTCACGCGTCAAAAATTCATGAGTGAAAGAAAATTATGTGAGTAGTGATGGGTAACTCATCATTTTTATATGAGGTTGAGGGAGTACTTCATTTTGCCTCGCGAGGTCCTCACGAGGTACCCCTCATTTGAGGCGAGGAGTCGTATGTCAGCGTATCTTACGAGCCGAGCCGAGCCCGAGCCGAACTCAGCCGATAGTCCGAGGCAGCGGGGCGGACGGTTGCGTCGACTCATAAGTACTCACGACACGATTCTGATTTTTACGTCTCCCTCACTCACATAATTTTCTTTCACTCATGAATTTTTGACGCGTGAATGAGTAGTGAGGTGGTTCAATGTTGAAATTCGAGTAACTCTTTCAATTTGCGATCACGAGTACCTCAAATGAGGCACCTCATGAGTGAGGGACACATCTCTATATGTGAGTGAGGGAGACGTAAAAATCAGAATCATGAGTCGACGCAACCGTCCGCCCCGCTGCCTCGGACTATCGGCTGAATTCGGCTGAGTTCGGCACGGGCTCGGCTCGGCTCGTAAGATACGCTGACATACGACTCCTCGCCTCAAATGAGGGGTACCTCGTGAGGACCTCGCGAGGCAAAATGAGGTACTCCCTCAACCTCATATAAAAATGATGAGTTACCCATCACGAGTCCGAAAAATAAAAAGTTAAAACCTACAGAACCCTACAAGTACAAGGGTAAGATTTAAAGATTATGAGTTTATTAGTCACTTCACACGCGAGTGTGCAATGACATTCAAAAAATAAGATGTTATAACAATCGGGATTAACCCAACTTTGACTCTACGAAAAACACGCGGAGACCCAACCAAATCGTGTGAAGCAAACGCTTGCGAGATCTAATTCGGAGGTAGCGCCATCTAGGGAAACGAAACGTAAACTTTAACCTGCAGTGTTGTTACTTAGTAAGTAGGCACTTTTCCTTGAATTTAATAGGTTTTATATAATAATATAAAAAGTAAAAAGGGAATGTATTTGATTATATATACGTAAGTATAGTGTTTTATTTCGTTTCTCAACGAAAGGTAAACTCGTTACATTCGAGAATCATCAAGTAAGGTTAGTGTATTTAATTCATTCACGAAAGTACCTATTAGAGATGTTACCCACTTACTTGGTACTTTTTTCTCTTCGATAGCATACGATGGCTAGATAAATAGGTGTACTAAATGCATCGTATTTGATCGCATAGTTGGGTATTAATATAGCTTGACTGCATCGGTGGCTCAGTGGTTAAGATAGTTGCCTCTGAGACCTGGTGTTCTGGGTTCGATTCCCACCCGGGACAATTATTTGTGTGTACCACAAATAGTTGTTCTGAGTCTGGGTGTTCTGTGTGTCAGTGAAATGAATGTTTGTAAAGTTCCCCGCGACACAGGGATTTATTTCCCTAGTGCGTACCTAGTATATACCTATATATATATATTTTATGATTTCGGTATAAATTGAAAGTCTGTTTTATCACAAGCTTTTGTGAAATGTAAAAGTCTAACCAAATCCGGACTTCGTTTATTTTGGCCGGATAAAAAGCCTAACGATGTCCGGCTTTAACCGGACGCCTGGCCTGGGAGTTAACCGAGCGTACCACCTCGCCGTGCAAGCAAGATGTTCCCGGTATGTGGAGAGACAGTCACACAAGTCATTCTTCAGTGGTTCCCAACCTTTAAGCGATGAAAGACCAATTTACATCATTTTAATTTCGATACGGACCACCACCTGTTGTGCCTAATCACCTTAAAATTAACACTATTACAATAAATTATGCGTGTTATAAAATACTATGTTCAGTGAATAGATATTTTGCTGCGTCGCAATATTTTTCGGGCAGCTTCAGGTCCATTTCCTGTGCTACCAGACCATGATGACGTTGAAGTACTCAGAGGAACATTTTCCATAAGGCAAACTAGGCACGTGACTAGGGGTACAAAGGGGCGTGCGAGCAGAATATACACTGGATCAGCAACTGTAGTTGAGACTACTATAAGTCGGAATAAAAGATTTTCCAGCTCCTAATTGGAGTAACCTCTACCACACATGTAGTAACGCCAACTAAAGTAATAAAATTACGCATTCCCACCGCCTCTGCAGCGTATTCGCGCGCTGGCGGCGGGATATGTGGGACTCGCCCTCTCCATAACGTGGTATGCTTATCTCATACCACGAGGAAAGGACCCTACACCACTAAAACCCTCCGGACACTCCTTCGATCCGCCGTTGGCGGGGGCCGGGTACGCATAAGCAATCCCAAGCATACCCCATGAAAAGCTTGCCTGCGGCGCTCTCTACGTTTAATCCGCCTCTGGAAGTAAGCGTGTAACTTTTGATAATTTTTTTTTTTTTATTAAATCCTCGTATCTGCTACAGATTTTTCCACTCGTCACATCTTACATCAATGCTCCTAGACATTAGTCCGCCTACATCCAGTGGGCGACCGATAAGGCCATATATTTCATGTTGTTCTCGAATAATACCGCCGCCGCCCACTCTAGCCCTTAGCCCTTTGACCTACTATACAAGTACATTCTTGGTACAGGTTCCCTTATTATACCTTCGGGCTATAGTGGAGTGGATTCGGTTAATTGATTCTAATTATGGCAGTTAGATGTAAATTTTGTTTGTTTTCTGCCTACATAGTGATTATGAGTAGATATAATTGATTGGCGACGTATTAAACAACCGGCCAAGTGCGAGCCGGATTCGCGAAGGGTACTGTACCATATTCAAGTGCCTACCTGTTGCCGTTTCTGGTATTCACCCTGGGAAAAAAAAGACAAAACATCTTAAATCTTGATTTTATTTTGTTTTTAGTTTTATATGTTGTTATAGCGGCAATAGAAATACATCATTTGTGATCATTTCAAATGCCTAGCTTTCGCGGTTCTGTTTTTTTTTTTCGACGGACTTATGTAGTTATCCCTGAGGCTTTTGCTTTTTCACCGGGCAAACGTTCTTGAGATTCAGCCTGGTTACAGACAGATAGCGAAGTCTTTGTAAGGGTCACGTTTTTACCCTTCGGGAAGGGACCCTAAATAAGTCCAAACCAAAAGTACTTATAACCGGCGAGCATGCTTGAAGAGACTGATGAATGTGGAAGAAGCGAAAAAGGTGTGCTAGATTCGAAGCAGGATGCGTTCCTTTGTCTCTGCCTCTATCCCTATGGGTCAAAGGCTATATGTAGGTATGTCAGGAGTGCAAGAAGAGAAGATATAGGGTGACTGGTAATTAGTGACCGATACCTAAATACATGATTGTGCTCATGATAAAAAACAACTTTTACTATAGCACCAACCCTGAAATCGCGAAAAAATATCAGCTGTTCCATACATTCATGTTAACATAACTAGTCAACATGGTAGGGAGCAGCTGATTTCTTTTCGCGATTTCAGTGTTGGTGCCATAGTAAAAGTTGTTCGTTATCATGAGCACTATCATGTGTTTAGGTATCGGTCACTAATTACCAGTCACCCTATATACTTGCACCAGATATATTGCTGGTGTAGGTAATTCCCGTTGTCCCCAACATTTATATTTGGTGAACTTATAGAGTTAGCTATCAGTGCGGGAGTTATCTTAAAATACGAATCCCCCTGAAAGAAAGTAAAGGTTTATTTATTTTAATTGTAAATATCACATCAAAAATTTGCAGCGCTATTAGAACAAGAACACTATATAGATTAAGTTTTGTGCAAGTTAGTGTTGAATTCTATGAATTCGAAACTAATCGAACTTGGCTGGTTATCTCTACTTATATTATAAATGTGAAGTCAGTTTATTTGTTACGCTTTGACGCGAATACTACTTAACCGATCATCCTAAAACTTTAGGCACATATTCTTGGAGGTAGAAGAATTAGAAGTAACATTGGGAAATTGGCTTCAATGCGAGCGAAGCCGCGGCTAAAAGGTAATCGTTTATACTAACTGTGCCCCGCGGTTTTACCCGCGTTACTCTGCTCCAGTGGTTCGGGGCGTGATTTTTTGTAGCTTATATGTTAATCGAGCTTATTTACTATCCCCGTGCAAAGTTTCAGCCAAATCCATTCAGTAGTTTTTGCGTGAAAGAGGAACAAACATCCATCCATCCATACTCACAAACTTTAGCGTTTATAATATTAGTAAGGATTTCATCACAATTGAAGAGTAATTAACAGTAGTAAGATTAAGTAATGTTGAGTACATTACCTATTATTATGTGCAACCTGTAACAAAACCTACGCTAATTTTAAACCACCAATAGGTAATAGATGGTATTCAATCACGCAATCAATCGTAGGTGTAAACCCACTTCTGTCCTCAATGTAGTCAAATAGTCATATATAGATAATATTACCTTTTTAGGAACAAACCCGAAATACTAAGCTACAAGAAAGCCAGCGTTTCCCATTTGGCGGGTCGCGACCCGGTACCGGGCCATCAAAATAAAATAACGGGTCGCAACATTCTCAATCATCATCATCATCAGCCCGTATAACGTCCATTGGTGAACATAGGCCTTCTCATGAGGGAGGGTATTTGCCATCGTCACCACGCTTGGCAGGCGGATTGGTGACCGCAGTATTATGTTGTACCACACAAGGAAACGCTGCTGCCCGTTCCTTGATATACAATTATTATAGATGATGTTATAACAATCGGGACCAACTGCTTAACGTGCTTTCCGAGGCACGGAGGGTAGTCCCTCAACCAACCAGACCCAGAAAGAAATCTTAGAATTTACACAAAGATTTCTTGTCCGGTGTGGGAATCGAACCCACGACCTCCGAGATTTAAAGCGAGCCAAATACCGCTACGCTACGGAGGTGAACTTATCGTAATTATTCCTAAATTAAAATAATACACAGGACATATGTTTCTGTTATATGTTTCGACGAATGTTTCTGACGTATAATAATGGCATACCCGACCTTATACTTCTGAGGTCTGGAAATCTCTATTATTTTATATAAAGGAACCAGCATAGGTTTTAAAAGCATTGAGTGGGTCATGCAGGGGCAGTGTGAAACTTACCGGGCCTTGGCAAAACAATGTTTGGGAAACACTGTAATTCAAGCTTTTGTCATTGGCGTTAACTAGGCTGTTTATACCCTGTTTATGAGTATTTTATTTAAATTAAAACAACATAAATATGTTTAACATTGTGTTTATAACATGGCTTCCTATTTTGGATTAAATTTATTGATTTTATATCATGCTTTTGACGTTTCCACGTTTGTTGTCTTGTGCGTAGGTTTTCTAGTGAAGTAAGATTATTTACTCTGGACTTTGGACACATTTATGAATGTTTAATTGGAGAAATGAATGATGAAAGTCGCGGAGGACTTTTCAAACACAATTCACGGACATCAAGACTCAGAACAATAATCTGTGGTACACCTGATGGATTGGCACTAAAGGGCAGTAGCATCTATCAGCTCAAAGATGCTCCCATCTTACTGCACTATCACCAATCCGCTTTTTTTTTTTTTTTCTTATTTTGTTTGTTGTCCGGGGGGAAATCCATTTACGCATTTCCACCGCCGCCGCTGCAGCGTATTCACGCGCTGGCGATGGGATATGTGGGACTCGCCCTCTCCATAGCGTGGTATGCTAAACTCATACCACGAGGAGAGGACCACTTAAACCACCCGGACATGAGCAATCCGGCCCCATCACCAATCCGCCTGCCAAGCGTGGTGATTATGGCAATATCCTATCAAGACTCTGAACTTGACTCCTTGGTACTAAACACCTGATGGATGGGCACTAATTGGCAGCTGTATCTATCAGCTCAAAGATCTTACTACGATCACCAATCCGCCTGCCAAGCGTGGTGATTACAGCAATATCCCTCAACGAACCTGGGTTGCCGAGGTTTATTAGGAGGTGATCCATGTTCAGCAGTGGAGGTAAACGAGCTGATTGTGTGTGTATATGTCACCGGGAAATAATAAGAAGCGTAAGTTGATAAACTAAAGAGGTTTCGAATGGATAAAAAAAACCTACACTTAAACCTATTAAAGTTGAAGTTTTGTGTTTTGTTATAACAGTAGCATAGTCTCGTTTGGTTAGGATAGGTCAAGTGTCATGTGGCCGGCGGACGATCTGATTCCGCTGGCGAGAAAGGGTAGCGCCGAGCCTACGCCATACGTGTGTAGGCTCGGCGCTGACGCGCCAACAACAGTTGGTGCGAGAATGCCTCGGGATTGTTGAGGACCAGAGTAGGGACTCTGGCCGCCCGCTTACGGCAGCATTTCCGGGAAGAGGCAACCAGCTGTAGCCGCTGGTTGCCTACACAAGCGCAGTTGCGCTGTGGGGAGCTTATTGCTCCCCCTTTGGGCGGATGTAGCTCAGCGTCTCTGGTTGTGAACTCCGTGCGACCCCAGAGACGCTGGTGCAAACATCAGAGGTAGGCTACCGTGGTGGGTTTTAGAGGGTCAGCCCTGCACCGTCCCGCCTTCTTAAAAAAAAAAAGGTCAAATGTCATAATAATTAAGTAAATAATATAGGCAATAATTATGCGCTTTTTTTTTTTTTCGGACTGACATATGTAATTAGCCCCGAGGCTTTTGGATAAAGGCGAGCAGAGCTCCAGCCTAGATAAATGGTTTAAACACTACAAACTAAGCAACCTGCGCAGGAGGGCGTCCCCTGTGGGACTTGGACCTCGGTTCAGGGCGGTCGCTGACGGGGAGATTGAGGGATTATGGCTTTTAGTTTTTTTTAGGGGAGTTTTGTGCAATTGTCACTCTATTTTACAGTTCGCGGGCGCACACTTCTCCAGCGGGTCGGATACTGAAACTGGTAACTAAATTTAACAATATGAGTGGTACGGAAGTCAATCAACTACGTTTCGTATTATTTTCTGGTGACAAGTATAAAAATTAAAACGGAAAAAGTACATGTTAACCATACTAGCTCCCAATCAACAAGATTACACAATATCTTGCTATATAAGTACAAAGGGCGAGCGTCAAGGTCACAGCTACGGGGGCGTATGTCACATGTCCCTTCGGACACGACTGGTTATCGAACATTGCCTTTAAGGCGTTGTTTACAACATACATTTATTTATGAGCACCAAGTTAATTGGTAGCGAAACTTTATAAATTGCGTATTTCGACATATAAGGTGCTACCGAGGTATATGCCATCCCTTTAACAGTACCTAAATAGTATTTCTTTTCTTTACTTTTTTTAATGAGACACGTCTTGCCCTATTTAAAGTAATCGCTATGCACTGCCACAAAATACACCCAGACTAAGAATAACTATTCATGGTTCACACAAATAATTATCCCGAGTGGGAATCGAACCCAGAACACCAGGACTCAGAGGTCACTGCCGTAACCACTGAGCCACCGGTGTAGTCAACAAATAATAATACATATTACGAATAGTGAGTATATTATTGAAGAAAATTTTGTATTTTTTTTCCATATAAAAAAACCGATAAACAAAAACAATGCTAGTTTTGCTGGTCGCATTTCCCAGTGTATGGTGGTATTCGTACCCATGTATCTGGTCACAACTGAGATTCTTAATTGTCATCAGCTCGTATTACGTCCACTGCTGAACATGGGCTTCCTCCGAGGATGGGTTTTGCCATAGCTTGGCAGGCGCATTGGTAACCGAGGTTGTAACACTGTTGCAAAGCACAGAGAAACGCTGCGACCTGTTCCCAGGTAAACTATTGCTGTTATATCAAGGAAGGAAAGAGCCGAACCCGACAAAAAAGATCTAGATTTTACTTCAATATTTCTTGTTCGGGGGATGTCGCGGGGATTGAACCTACAACCCCCAATATTTAACGGGAGCTTTTCAGGCCACTAATAATTTATAAAAATTCCGTGTCACAGGCTATGGCTAGGGCGTCGGACTTCCCAGGAGATCCCGCGGTGCAACATTGGCTGCGGGTGCCGTCGGGGGGTCGGATCGCTTATGCGTACACCCGGCGCCCGCCAACGGCGGATCTAAGGAGTGTCCGGGGGGTTTTAGTGGTGTAGGGTCCTCTCCTCGTGGTATGAGTTTAGCATACCACGCTATGGAGAGGGCGAGTCCCACATATCCCACTGCCAGCGCGCGAATACCTACGCAGCAGCGGCGGGGGGAATGCGTAAATGCATATCACCCCGGAAAACAAAAAAAATAATAATAATAAGGTCGTCGGTCTTGCGATCATGTGGTCGCCGTTTCGAACCCCACTCATCGCACTACCGACGTGAACCCACTCGTAACACAAGCATTGTAGCTTAGCACGAGGGGTTAACGAGAATACTTGTAAAAGAAAGAAATTTGATGTCGCCCATTTGAAAGCATTTCACCTCGTTTCCAAGAATATAAATAAGTAAGTCAAATCAATTAATTACAGTACTATCTCCATAATCTCACAATAAATTCATCTTATCGTGCTACAGTTAAACCCGTTACTCAGATCATTGAGCAATACAATGCACGGGAGTCGAACCTGACACCGCTCCCACACTGTTCTCGTAATGTAACGCGATCGAACAGTTCGTGTGCTAAGATAAAAAGTAACATCTTTGGTGGTTCAGATTAGGTTGAACCTAAGATATTTAAGTGCTAGATTTTGTCTTGCTTAATATAATGAGTTATGGGTTAGTTAAATACCTAATTAACAGAGGTTGAAATCAGGTACAGTTATTTATATACTTTACACTTATTTCATACAACAAAAGAATAAAGTAAATAGGTATGCCTCAAATCGCGAGATTACTTTTAAAGAGCAGAAAAAGTCCCATGATTTTGTCATCAGCCCGTATAACGTTCACTGCTGAACTCCTCCCAAGGGAGGGTATTTGCCATAGTACACGCTTGGCAGGCGGGTTGGTGACAGAAGTATTATGTTGTACCACACAAGGAAACGCTGCTGCCTGTTCTTTGATATACGATGAAAGATGATGTTATAATAACAGGGACCAACGGCTTAACGTGCTTTCCGAGGCACGGAGGGTAGTCCCTCAGCCATCCAGACCCGGAAATAAATCTTAGAACCCATGACCGCCGATTAAAAGCGAGCCAAATACCGCTACGCTACGGAGGTTGTCATGAAATATAGCCCATGCTAATTCTGGTTAACGTAGCTTTTAAGTGGTAAAATATTTTTTGAAATCGGTCTAATATTTCCAGAGCCTATTCAATGCAAACAAACAAACAAATCTGTTCTCTTAATTTCTTTGATAATATTAGTAAAGATTGGACAGAAGAAGTCTTAAAAAAAATACGCATGTGTACAAAAGATGGACGACAGAAAGTCGGACGCGGAAATGACGAGTCACATAACAAATTACATTGAAACAAAAAGCGAATCTCCTGTAATAAACACATCGGGCTTGTAGGCAATATATCGGCCAACCTACCGCTAGATGGTAGATACCATTGTTGAGGGACTCGTGGGAAGGCTTCCGTGACACACAACGACAAAAACACCGAATGTTGAGTCGTGGTTCTAATACGAGCGATTTGAACATGAAAGGGGTTTTTTTTCACAAAACGCTTTGTATGATGTCCGCGTATTATGGCGTGTTTGTCAATTCCTTTCGATGTCATTATAAACGGATTCCACTGTATTTAAATGTCAATAGATATGCTTGTGACAGACACACCTATTAATCTCCATTTTCGATACCATTTTTAGGCGCTTCCTTACATAGTCAGTACTATAAACACCTATGTAAGAATGAACATTCCCATTTATCGCAATATTTGTGAGTTTAGCTCTTAATGACTTAAAAAACATTTTATAACATAAAGACAGTGATCAGGCAATTAAATAATAGCTTAATAAATTTTAATTAAAGTTTTGATTTCTCAACGTACGCAAATTTTATAATTTCCTTAAATAAAAGTGCTTGGATTGTTCAGAATAACAAGACATTATTTGATTCTCATCTTATTGGATCTTATTCTCATTTTATATAGGAGTAATACTCCTAATAGTATTGAAACATGAGGGGAGAGAATGATGCATCATACACTACATTTTCCCGGACAAATAAAAAAAATGCAGTAATTTTTTTTAGCATATATTTTGATAAACTTACACGCTATCATCGTGACCAATCCCTATACCTATATAGAGTAATGTTCAGTAGTAATAAGTTGAAACAAATTAAGTTACGAATATAACAGTGAACTTTAATATCGACACCCAAACAATATCTGCCGTTATAATGATGTTTATGATGCTGACAGGTTTATAAAATACTTTGAGGAAAATTGCGTTAAATTAGGAACAAGTACGAGTAAGTAGGTTGGTGCTGTAATTACTTTTTTATCTTAAAATATAAATACAATCTGAATATATAAGGCAGAAGAGTTTTTTTGTTTGAATCCATGAACGAGCTAATCTCAGGAACTACGGGTCCGATTAAAGAAATATTTAAGTATTAGATATATATTTTATTATGAAGTTCCCACGGGAACGGGGACGCGAGTGCAATCGCGCCGGGATACTAATATCTTTTATTCATCATCATCACCCTGTTGTAGTCCAATGCTGAACATAGGGCTCCCCCATCGATTTCCAGCGGGAACAGCAAGCGGCCTGCATCCACCGACTCCCCGCGACTTTTATGAGGTCGTCGGTCCATCGTGCAGGCGGTCGTCCTACGCTGCGCTTGCCAGTTCGTGGTCTCCACTCGAGAACCTTTTTACTCCATCGGCCGTCAGTTCTTCGAGCTATGTGTCCTGCCCATCGCCACTTCAGCTTGCTAATCCGTTGAGCTGTCAGTGACCTTCGCTCTCCTGCGGATCTCTTCATTTCTTATTCGATCACGCAGGGAAACGCCGAGCATAGGTCTTTGCATAGCTCGCTGAGCGACTTTGATTATATATCTTATATTGTTTATGTTATATTATTAATGCATTTTTTATTGTAATTATTTTTTCCTTGTGAATGGAATCTATAAATTATTTTACATTCTTTCATTACTACTTAATATATCGGTCTTTTTTTTTTTTACTACATATAGGCTTACGTTTGACCATAATCTCGCTTGATGGAAGGCGAAGATAAGACCTAAGATGATGCACGCTTGCCTAGAAAGTGTCTGTTCACTTTAGCCTTAAAGATTTCCAGATTATAGCGTTCCGGAAAAACCGACCCCGGCAGAGAATTCCACTCCTTAGCCGTCCGCATTATGAAGGAGGATGTCTAAACTAATTCGTTCAACATGTGTGCTTGTACCTATAGTTTTACGGTAATTATATCAGTGCAATTACTAAGCGATGGTTGAATAATATACTTATACTTGTTGCTAGAAGTGTGGTCACTCTACCATCCGATGCCCTCGTAGACCCGCGAACTGTAAAGTAGAGCGACAGTTGCACAATACTCCCCTAAAATACTAAAAGTCATAATCCCTCAATCTCATCGCCAGCGACCGCCCTGAGCTGCGGTCCAAGTCCCACAGCGGACGCCCTCTTTCGCAGGTTGCTTAGTTTGTAGTTTTTAAAAGGCTCGAGCTCTGCTCGCCTTTATGCCCGGTGAAGTAGCAAACGCCTCGGGGCTAAATACATAAGTCCGTCCGAAAAAAAAAACATTTCTTTTATTCGGATGGTCATGGACATGTAGTTAGCCACGAGGCTTGAAACACGCACTTTTGTCGATCGGTTTTAATAAATTATACCGAATTTATATCTCTCTAGAAAAACTGAATCCTTGCTCCAATTTCTAATTCATAAACTTTATTTTTATGTTGTAATAAAACCACACTTTTACATTTAATTTAAGTCTGCATAATTTTTTGTACCTGAATTTGGAGACAAAATCTCCCTAATCTTAATCTTCAGTCACCGTTGTCAAAAAGGGTGGTGTCCTTTCTACCTGCTGTAAGTAACAATAAAACTACTCCGCTCGCATTCTTATGGTAATTCAGACCATGTTTATGGTGTATGCCTGCTAATTAATTAGGCTCATGAATGTATTACTGTACTTTACAGTAACTATATAGAGTCACAACAAATGTGAAAATACCTTTACACACACTGTTGTGCATAGAGATGGCTTCGTGCCGACTGCCGTGGGAAGAATCGATGATATCAAATTGACGTTTTTGCTTGGTTAGATAAGTAGGAATCTTGGTAGAAGTTAATTAATTTTTAGGTGACTGTCAAGCATAGAAAAGCATTGTTGGCGACTGGCTGAGATTCGACCTATTTTTATTTAAACTTTGTGCTTTTTAAATTACTATTCCATTTCTATTTTTTTTTCTTTTGTTGGTCATCATTGTTATTATTGTCATTACAGTTCGTGCTGTCAGGTCGCAATAGGTGTTATCATAAAAATAAAATTACAGTAGAATCCTTTAAATCCGAC
Organism: Nycteola revayana; assembly: GCA_947037095.2. Taxonomy (NCBI): domain Eukaryota; kingdom Metazoa; phylum Arthropoda; class Insecta; order Lepidoptera; family Nolidae; genus Nycteola; species Nycteola revayana. The sequence continues at coordinate 24,058,385 of OX344846.2, read as the reverse complement.
AACCTCCGTAGCGTAGCGGTATATAGCTCGCTTTAAATCTCGGAGGTCGTGGGTTCGATCCCCACGCCGGATTTCTTTCCGGGTCTGGTTGGATGAGGGACTACCCTCCGTGCCTCGGAAAGCACGTTAAGGCGTTGATCCCGATTGTTATAACATCATCTATAATAATAATCGTATATCATGGAACGGGCAGCAGCGTTTCCATGAGTAACATAATACTGCAGTCACCAACCCGCCTGCCAAGCGTGGTGACTATGGCAAAACCCTCCATTGAGAGGAGGCCCATGTTCAGCAGTGGACGTTATACGGGCTGATGATGATGATGATCATGATAAGAATCCTTTTAGTACGCCTTCGCACACAACAACCATCCGTTTTTAACGCCGTAAATATACGTATATGTTTGGTTTTACTAAGAGCACCTTTTTTTTTTTTTTTGTCCGGGGGGAAATGCATTGACGCATTCCCACCGCCTCTGCAGCGTATTCGCGCGCTGGCGGCGGGATATGTGGGACTCGCCCTCTCCATAGCGTGGTATGCTTAACTCATACCACGAGGAGAGGACCCTACGCCACTAAAACCTCCCGGACACTCCTTCGATCCGCCGTTGGCGGGGGCCCCCCGGCGGCACCCGCGGCCAATTTGGTACTGCAGGATCTCCAGGGCCACACTTATAGTGGCCCATTTGCCCAATTATAGGGACGCCCGGAGTGAAGAGGCGTCCCTACTCCTCATGGGTCAGCCTCGAAGGGAGCGGGGCCCATGTTCCCCACTCCCCAAGGCCGAGCCTAGGGCGGTAGGCGGCGGGTTTTTACTAAGAGCACCTATGTAGGTTCATCCGTTTATAACGACCGACCACTTTAACGACGGTATTCCAAAAATCTCCATGTGATCATGTGCCGAGATTAGTGGTATTCCAGAAACTCCAGCAAATCTTATCACATTTAAAGGTTCCGGTAGAGTTGTAGTAACGATTATGCGAATGTGTTGCGTAAGGCATCACGTATTAATATGAACAGTTATCAAGTGGTGACCGGTTTTGGTGAGCCGCGAGGATGTTGTGACACCGTAGCGTACCATGCATGATGCATGGCTAGACAGTTAAAGGCGGAAACATATTGATAAAATGCGACGCGAATCACACTATGAACACGTCGCGTCGCGTCGAGTGTGCATAGTGTGATTCTGGTCCATAGAAAACAATACATTTGATTCGACTCAACACTCGTCGCGTTAATATCAGGTCGCGTCGCGTTTTAACAATATTATTCCATCTTCAGTATTTTGGCAGTAATAGCAACACAACTGTTTCTATTTCAACGGTGTCAAGTTTTGCTTGGTGAAGTAGCAAAAGCCTCGTGGCTAAATTATATGTATCAAGAATTCGAGGACTGTCCATCGTTTTTTCGTTGTTTGTTTATCATGTTAAAAGTCGCGTCGAGTATTTTTACGAAAATCTACATAATCTACATATTTAAATCTATACTAATACTAGCGGCCCGCCCTGGCTTCGCACGGGTTGACTTTTATACCCTGCCCCTGCCCTACCCTACCCCTAGCCTACCCTACCCCTACCCTACCCCTACCCCTACCCTACCCCTACCCTACACCTACCCTACCCTACCCCTACCCTACCCCTACCATACCCCTACCCTACCCCTACCCTACCCTACCCCTACCCTACCCCTACCCTACCCTACCCCTACCCTACCCCTACCCTACCCCTACCCTACCCCTACCCTACCCCTACCCTACCCCTACCCTACCCCTACCCTTCCCCTACCCTACCCCTACCCTACCCTACCCCTACCCTACCCTACCCTACCCTACCCTACCCTACCCTACCCTACCCCTACCCTACCATATCCCTACCCTACCCCTACCCTACCCTACCCCTACCCTACCCCTACCCTACCCTACCCCTACCCTACCCCTATCCTACCCCTACCCTACCCTACCCCTACCCTACCCTACCCCTACCCTACCCCTACCCTACCCTACCCCTACCCTACCCCTATCCTACCCCTACCCTACCCCTACCCTGACCCTACCCTACCCCTACCCTACCCTACCCTACCCTACCCTACCCTACCCTACCCTACCCCTACCCAAAATCCTATGTCCTTCTCCCAGTTCTTAGCTACCTCCCTACCAATTTTCAGCCAAATCGGTTCAGCCGTTCTTGAGTTATACATAGTGTAACTAACACGACTTTCTTTTGTTTTTAAAATGTATTCTGCTATTCGGGACGGAAACAAATCCAACAAATCAAAAACCATGGCAATCGGTCCAGCCGTTCTCGAGTTATAAGTGTTGTAACAAACACGACTTTCTTTTATATATATAGATAGAAGATAGATTACGAAGAGGGAAGATTTTATTGTATGTTTGTGTAATTGGCCGATTTGAAAGATTATTTCAGTGTTAGTTACATAGCTCATTTACCTAGGAAGGCTATTAGGCTATATCTATACTAATATTATAAAGCTGCAGAGTTTGTTTGTTTGTTTGTTTGTTTGTTTGTTTGTTTGAACGCGCTAATCTCAGGGACTACTGGTCCGATTTAAAAAATTCTTTCAGTGTTGGATAGTCCATTTATCGAGGAAGGTTATAGGCTATATTTTATTTTCAAAAAAGTTGGGGATCCGTAAGAAAATTGCGTTTTTGTAACCCAAGGTGTAAAAGCGAAAACCTATTTATGCGTGCGCTGCAAAAACTATTGACAATAGAACAAAATGATGTACTACGGGTTTGTAGATCTTATTAAGATCTACAAAAAAGTCCGCGAGAGCATATATCTAACTATCATAGTTTAGTCACAATAACCGCTTTTATGTTCATAAAAAAATATTAAATCGTCTGAAGAAAGAAACTACGTTAAATGTATATCGTTATATTAATCCTTATCCAAATTAAGCATAATGTTATTAAGGGTATTTATGTAGAAGTAAAATACTTTTTGTTTTATTCCAATCGGACATTTCGTTGAGAAATTATCACGAGTATAAAAACGCAAGGAATTGGTACCTAATAAAGAGTTATTTGCCGTAATAGATAAAGCTGAAGAGTTTGTTTGCTTGAACGCGCTAATCTCAGCAACTACTGGTCCGATTTGAAAAATTCTTTCAATGTTAGATAGCCCATTTATCGAGGCTATATTTTATTATAAAGTTTTTATGGGAACGGGAGTTACGCGGGTGAAACCGCGCGCGGAAAGCTAGTTTTATTATAAATTACTCAGGAACGAATTCGTTGGTATCTATTACGAAACCAAATGTTTAATTGAATATTTTTATTATTGTGACCCACTGGACAAGAGTTTTTCTTCTGTAGAGGCGAAAAATTATGTAACATTACTAATTGTGAATAAATGTTACCAATTGCATACAAGAGGCTAAACACGTAACGTGATTACTGACTTTGATAAAATAGTATTCGCTCTCAGCGTTCACTATGCATAAACATGTCAATTTAATATGTTAATGTAGCTTCAATAATACAGTAACAATAATATAAGAAATACGATACAATAACCCTACAGCATTAAAGACATTTTTATCGAAGTCATAGTTATTAAAGCGGCCGTAGCCCAATGGCTAGGGCGTCGGACTTGTGATCTTGAGGTCGCCGGTTCGAACCCCACCCATTGCACTACCGACGTGAACCCACTCGTAACACAAGCATTTAACCTTAGCACGAGGGGTAACAAGAATACTAGTAGACTGCAAAACTCTGCTAGTAATCCTTAAAAAAAAACACAAAAAGTCATATAGTCATTACATAGCGTAAAACTATGTTTTACATAATTATGTATATCGCATGTAGGTATTCAAAAATATAATGAATATAACTGGACCCTGTTATGCAGAAAAGATCCAACCAAAAGGTAATATAGCGTTAGTTGGATCTTTTCTGCATAACAGGGTCCAACTGTTAGTAGATAATATCTGTAAAATGTTGAAATATAATTAATATCATAGTAAGTAATAATTATGTAAAAGGTTCAACAAAATGTTGCTTTCATATGCGCTCACGCATACCGGTGTAAGAACACGGCGACCTCGCAAGGCCAGACATCCGCCGCTCCGCCCGAATAAGGTCCCACAGACAACTGCTTTTTGTACGGCCACAGACAATTGTAGCCAGATGGCGGTAGTTTTATTTTATTTCTTAATTTTATCGACCAATAAAGGATGTGATGACCCAATTGAGTTTTATATTCTATTAATTTGTGCACCTGTTATGAATGTGCACTATGCAATGTGCACTTGGATCATAAATAGAACTGCATGTAATAAAAGAAATAAATTGCAATAAGCGTAATATATAATTTAAAAAAAAAAAAACAATATTTCCTAATATACAAGGTGTAACGGAAAGGGTATATACATAGAAAGAGCAAGGCTTCTTTGGATCATAACAAACGATATGGCAAGGGTTTCAACTCAAAAAAAAAAACAAAAAAGTCAGTATTATTTTGGAAACAAAAAATAAAAATGCTGTTGGTTTATTTTTACTTGAAAATAGTTCGTTGACATCGATCAGTTGATTAAGGTGATGTATTTATTTCAATTTTGAAAAGTTTTGTTTCTGGTATGCATGAATTTAAAAAAATCATTGAAATGAAATGAAAATGAAATGAAATGAAATTTCTATGTATACACCCTTTCCGTTACACCTTGTATAACTTCACAAATTAGAAATACCTATCAAAATAGTGAATCCGAAATTGAAACAAGCATGATGGGATCTATTTGGTATGTAAATGATACAATGTTAATCCACAATGTATTATAAAGAGAAAAAAATATATTTTACACATGTTGGAGACTAAAATAATACATTTATTGAATGATAATATGCAATGCATATTTAAAACTAATCATCATCATCATCATCAACAGCCCGTTTACGTCCACTGCTGAACATGGGCCTCCCCTTAACAGACCTTGGCAAGCCAGGATCGTAGAGGGATATTGCCATCATCACCACGCTTGGCAGACGGATTGGTGATCGCAGTGAGATGTAAACCTTGAGCTAATAGATGCTGCTGCCCATCCATCAGCCATATGTCCCTTAGTCGCCTTTTACCACACCCATGGGAGGACATGGGGTGGTCTATTCTAAGCCGGAAACCACACGGTCAACGGTCACCAATAAGTACATAAAACTAATAAATAAATTTAAACTAAAATAAGACAAAAAAGGGGGTAATTAGAGGGCGTCAAAAAATCGCTTCGCCTCGATGTCCATCGGAAGAGTGCTCTAAAGGCTGGCAGCATTGCCACGCTGAATGAATGCTAATGCGTTCTGGTAAAATAAAAATTAGTTCAGATAAATATGAAAAAAATAAAACAATAAAATACTGTTCTGTTAATGAGACGTTGTTTCTCAACAATTCCATAATAAATCAGTTAATTATGTCAATGTAGAAGTAAACTCTTAATGATTGCGTGCGTAAACTCATTTATCCAATCAAAGTCACCTCTCTAGATACTGTTGTCTATGGCTAAAGTTTTTCTGCCTGCATTCTATCAGTCTAGCGGTATTTTTTGTTTTGTTTCATGCTTTATGACAAATTAGCCGATATAAATTTATGATTTGATGGTAAGAAGTAAAATACTGTGTTATTCCTTTAATTTTTGTGTGATGTCCTGAGTCAGGACTTAGAACGCGCTTCAGGAGATCCCGCGGTGCCACATTGGCCGCGGGTGCCGTCGGGGGGTCGGATCGCTTATGCGAACCCGACCCCCGCCAACGGCGGATAGAAGGTGTGTCCGGAGGGTTTTAGTGGTGTAGGGTCCTCTCCTCGTGGTATGAGTATAGCATACCACGTTATGGAGAGGGCGAGTCCCACATATCTCATCGCCAGCGCGTACCCTGCAGCGGCGGTGGGAATTCGTAAATGCATCTGCCTAATAGAATTTGGCTGAGGACGTCTGATCATGCCATTTAACCGGTTGTACTATATTCTTTCTATTATTGTTATTAATTTGAAATTTATAAAATACTTGAATAAAACAAATATAGCAAATAGTTAATAACGTTAATATTAGGAACTTATTTATTAACACTAGACTGATATACTTCTAGCAGATTTGAAATAAATTAAAACATAATTTGAAAGAAAATATTACCTATTTATAATTAATATTAGGTATATGCATTGTGAATTTTGTTGACAACCTACATAAATGTACGTATGTTAATCATAACTACTGAATAAATATATTTTATTTCGTTTAAAAAGTGCCTACTGTAACAGTTTAAATTAGATCATTTCTTTTAGTGAAACTTAATGATTTAGAAAATTTGTTATAGTAAACTTTGCTTGCTTTTAAGGCATGAAGACTAATAAAATATAATTAGTCCGTCATCTAAATTACTAAAAAATATTGGACACGTATTTTTTTATTTATCAAAACAATAAAAAAATATAAAGATACAGAGCAACAACAAACTGTGAAGTTCAGGAGAGGGGGGCTAGTGACGTCACTACTACCTAAAATTGTATCTAGAAGAGACGTCACACGAAACTTTGACGCGTTGTATCTCCGTCATTGTTTGTTTGTGGAACGAAAATAAATACGTGTTCAATACTTTTTAGTTATCTAACTGACGGACTAAATATATTTTTTTGTTCTCCATGCCTATTGTAGAGAAACATTTGTTTTAAATTAAAATGATTACACTCTGCTAAATATTGTTCTATCCTCTGTTTCCTGGAATGAAGTAATTATTATATTCAGCACTTAGGTATTTACATACACTTTACTTGTCATTATCACAATGTAAAAAAACCAGCCAAGTGCGAGTCGGACTCTCGTACGAAGGGTTCCGTACTAGTTGCAAGTGCCTACCTGTTTTTGATATCAAGAATACAACAAGTAACATAGTATAAAAGTTCTTGTAGTTAGTTGTAACTTTGATCGATGTTAATAATAGTTGATTGAATGAAAGGTAAATTGCGGTTTACGGTTTATGATGTATTAAAAAAAAACTAGTTACTTGATCTCGTTCAAACCAATTTTCGATGGAAGTTTACATGGTTATGTACATCATATATATTTTTTAGTTTTATCATTCTCTTATTTTAGGAGTTACAGGGGGGGGGACACACATTTTACCACTTTGGAAGTGTCTCTCGCGCAAACTATTCAGTTTAGAAAAAAATGACATCAGAAACCTCAACATCATTTTTGAAGACCTATTCATAGACACCACACAAGTAAGGGTGCGACGAAAAATTTTTTTTTGATTTTCATTTCTATGTATGGGGCTCCCCAAAATTTATAGTTTTTTTTTCTATTTTTGTGTAAAAATCTTAATGCGGTTCACAAAATACATCTACTTACCAAGTTTCACCATTATAGTTCTTATAGTTTCGGAAAAAAGTGGCTGTGACATACGGACGGACAGACAGACAGACAGACGGACAGACAGACAGACATGACGAATCTATAAGGGTTCCGTTTTTTGCCATTTGGCTACGGAACCCTAAAAATGAGATGATAGTAATATGTTCATACATAATAAAGGTACACTTTTTGACTGCACCGGTGGCTCAGTGGTTACGATAGTTGCCTCTGAGACCTGGTGTTCTGGGTTCGATTCCCACCCGCGACAATTATTTGTGTGGACCACAAATAGTTGTTCTAAGTCTGGGTGTTCTGTGTGTCCGTGAAATGAATGTTTGTAAAGTCCCCCGCGACACAGGGATTTATTTCCCTAGTGCGGGAGTTGTCTTTTAAAAGAAAAACAAAAAAGAAAAACTTTCATAAGTGTACTTTTATACGCGTCACCCTGCTGCAGTGGGTCGGAGCGTAATATTTTGTAGCCGATATGTTAATCCAGCTTATAAACTATCGGCGTGCAAACTTACAGCCAAATCCATTCAGTAGTTTTTGCGTGAAAGAGTAACAAACATACATACAAACTTTCGCATTTATGATATAAGTAGAATTTCCCTATTATCTTTGGACTCATTTCTGTGCTAATCACTGATACATCTGTAAAAGTTCACTATTTTACGGTATTCCCCTATTATCTTTAATTTATTTGTGTGCAAAACACTTACACACAAATAACATCTATTTAAGTTAGGGTTGCTACCCGTACTATATTTTAAAGTATCGTATCGTCAAATGTACTATATAGGGTGACTGTTAATTATGGACCGATACCTAAACACATGATAGTGCTCATGATAACAAACAACTTTTACTATGGCACCAACCCTGAAATCGCGAAAAAAAAATCAGCTGTTCCATACATTCATGTTCACATAACTCGTCAACATGGTAGGGAGCAGCTGATTTTTTTTTCGCGATTTCAGTGTATATATTATACAAAAATAATATCTTACAAATATTACTATAGTATTTAAATATTTTGACCGCACCCTCAGCGTGTCATATGAAAACAATGAAAAATGCTACTTCGGAGACCTGAAAGAAAAAAGCTCGTTGAACGACTCTGAGTGGAATTATTTAAAATAAATGGGTACAATTTTATTTTCTGAATTTCCCAAAAGTAATATATTTAGCAACTTTTTGTAAAAAGTACTATATAAAACAAAAAAAAAGGTGGCAACCCCAATCCAAGTGTACTTTTATATGGTATTCCCCTATTATATTTCAATGAACTAATTGCATAAACACCGGGGAAATTTGTAGCTTGTGGTTAAAACCACCATATTTGCTGATTAATTACTAAACCAACGATTTGTTTTTTCCTCATAAATATTATTTGTTTATTGCGTGACATATCAATCACATAAGCCTTGAGACATATCAATCACATAAGCCTTGAGACATATCAATCACATAAGCCTTGAGACATATCAATCACATAAGCCAAATGAAGATCAAATGAAGTCAACTAATTACAAATATTATTTTTATTTTCGTGTCATCTATACCTTCTAACACAACCTCCGTAGCGTAGCGGTATTTGGCTCGCTTTAAATCTCGGAGGTCGTGGGTTCGATCCCCACACGAGTCAAGTAATCTTTCTGTAAATTCTAAGATTTCTTTCCGGGACTGGTTGGTTGAGGGACTACCCTCCGCGCCTCGGAAAGCACGTTAAGCCGTTATTACGACATATTACTGCGGTCATCAACCCGCCTGCCAAGCGTGGTGACTATGGCAAAAGCCCTTCCTCTGGAGAAGGCCAATGTTCAGTAGTGGACGTTATACGGGCTGAGGATGATGATGATGATACCTACTAATATAAAAAATTGTAAAGTTTGTTTGTTTGCTTGAATGCGCTAATCTCAGGAAATACTGGTCCGATTAGTAAAATTCTTTCAGTGTTAGATAGCCCATTTATCAAGGTAGAATATTGGTTACGAAGCTGCGATAACCAATCCGTCTGCCAATCGTCGTGATTATTGAAATATATATGCCGACCTGTGTAGAGGAAGACCATGTTTAGTAGTGGACGAAAACGGGTCTATTAAGATAGTCTAACTTAGAGGTCTCTAAACTACGGCCCGCGGGCCAAATCCGGCCCACCAGTACCAACAATCTGGCCCGCGACAGCTTAAGACTAGTGTCAACAATCTGACCCGCGACACCCAATGTCTTATTGTTGTTACTATTGCTGTGATAAGTTGAAAAAGTAAACTCAAAATGATCACTACTCGGTCGCACACTGCGACAAATCTAGAAATAAGAGTATAATTAGTTAAGGGACTTTTTTTTTCTGTTTGTCTTACTTATGTAGCCATGAGGCTATTGCTACTTCACCGGGCATAAAGGCGAGCAGATCTCCAGCCTTAATAAATGGTTTAAAAACTACAAACTAAGCGATCTGCGCAAGAGGGCGCCCCCTGTGGGGCTTAGACCTCGGCTCAGGGCGGTCGCTGGCGATGAGATTTAAGGGTTTATGACTTTTAGTATTTAAGGGGAGTTTTGTGCAAGTGTCGCTCTACTTTACAGTTCGCGGGCCTCTCGGACTTCGGGTCTACGAGGGCATCGGATGGTTCTTTGCAAACTAAGGGTCAGGAGGACGAGGGGGGAAGTTAAGGGACTTAACTTTACTCTTATTTCTAGACAAGTGGCCCTTCGAACATATTGAAAACATCGTTATGGCCCTAAGGCTTCAAAGTTTGGAGACCCCTGGTCTAACTACTCGTCGATTTAAAAAACAAGAGCATCTTGTTAGTATATTATAATTAGCCGTTGTCACTACTAAACAATGAGTTAAATGCTATCATTGTGTATAAACAACTGTTGTTCACTAACCTTGAGCCGCGTAGCTATTGCCTGTGGATAATTCTGTCCATTGTGATAAATTATCTTTACGTGGGAAGCGAACAGATTAAACGAATATACGGCAATTCCGAGCGAATTGTATTGTTTAAGCGAAGCGGCTTTACGCTTATCGGCGATTTTTCGGCTGTTTAATTAATAACTTTTATGATCTGTGGGAGTTCTCACACGAAAATAGCGCAATTCTGTATAGATCCAGTAGACGATTGAGTAATGATCTATGTAAAGCGAGGTAGTTTTAAGTGTAGAATGTGAGTTTTGCATGCAAATGGCCTCGGCACCGGATGTAATGCATTCCCTCATGTCTCTAACACTAGCGTGTGTATTATCCCGGGAAACCCTAGGGGATTATACATATACCCCATGTAAAGACCTCAAATGTAAGAGGTATTCCTCGAAGCGCTACCATTTTGGGGCGCTCTTAATGAGACGCTCCTTTTTTATTCCTCGGAGCGCTCCTTTTAGTAGCGCCTCCCGATAGTAATTAAAAATATTCAAATATTATACCTTGAAGCCCACCCACGTTTTAAATTAGAAAGAGCATAAAGTAAACACTACACCATAGACATAAACTTCTTCTCGTGTCAGGGCCGGATTTTGAAGTCCGGAGGCCCCGGGGCAACCAAGGAGAAGAGCCCCCCTGCCCAAAAAATTGTTTCTCTCTAAATGTGTAGAAAATTTGAAGTATTACATTAATCATGATTCTACAAAGTACTGTATGTAAAGGTACAACACCGATAAAATAAATAAAGAATAAGTTGTAGAGTTTACTCGTCAGAATTCGAAAGATTTTAAATCTCTATTGTGGGGGCCCCTCTATTGGGTCCCAAGAGCCCCACAACCCCCTCTATTGTGAAGGCCCCGGGGCAGTTGCCCTGGATGCCCTCCCTTAAATCCGGCCTTGTCTCGTGGTATCAGTACCTAGTATACCACCGCCATGAAATCCCTCACACCCCGCCGCTGGATAGCGCGTAATGCATTTCCCGCTGAAGAAAACAAAAATCAGAGTGTTAGAAATGGCTTAATGTATCTATACTAATATTATAAAGAAAGAAAAAGATTTGATTGTTTATTTGCATTGAAAAGGCACGGTATAAGTGAACCGATTAAAAAAAAAATTAACAATTAGAAAGCTAAAAACTATTTAGGAATAACATAATTGTGCTATTATTTTATGATGAAATTCCCATAGGATCAATGGATCATGTTGCACAAGAGTTTGTTTGTTTGTTTGAATGCGCTAATCTCAGGAACTACTGGTCCGATTACTTATATGCTTTCAGTGTTTGATAGCCCATTTATCAAGGAAGAATAATAGTTACATTTAATTATGAAATTCCAAAGTGAATAGGAGCTACGCGACTGAAACCGCGGGACGCTAGTTAGTAATAAAGCTGGTCGAATCACCTTTTCTACTTAATAACCACATACTTAACTTTCGGTTTAATAGGTAAGTACTGTTTAAGGACCTACATACTGAACTTGTACTGAGTTTACTTTGTTGCATTAGTAACAATTATATCGTGGATATTGAGCATTTGTCCAACTCTGCAATTTCCTTCATTGACCATTTCCTCTATATAAATAGATGCAAATATTACAAATTAGTCGTAAACATCCCGTTCTAGCATCTGAATGAACGACATTTCGTGTAAAATTTAAATAAATTAACATGCACATTTACTGTTTCCTATCGCGGGTCAGCTGGAAGAAATTTCGATTGAAATAAGCTGTACTTACCTTCGTCCTAATGTATCCTTCTTTTGTTTTATTGTTAAATATTATTCCGTGTGTACATAAACTGTTCATTAAAAAAAATGCATTGATTTAATTAAATTGGTCTTACTTTGAACAGCAGGTAAGCATTGCCATGCACGGTGGCGGACAGAGGTCCGTCGCGAAACCCTCCGGAAATGGCAGGAGCGGCAAGAGGCCGCGCCGCGGAGTTTTTTTTTTTCGGAAGGACATATGTAATTAGCCAGGAGGCTTTTGCTACTTCACCGGGCATAACGCGCGCCGCGGAGCGGATTACGTACGGTGGAGGCGATTCGGCCCCATCTAAAAAAGTGGGCCGGTCGCCGTTACGGTGACGTCACCTACCACGTTGCACAGGTTTGGATAGGGCGAGTCCCATATATCCCACGCCAGCGCGCGAATACGCTGCAGCGGCGGTGGGAATGCGTAAAGGCATTTCCCCCCGAACAAAAAAAAAAAAGGTAAGCATTGCCATACAACGGGGATTAAACGGGCTGCCCGTTCGTTTTATTTTAAATAAGCTTATTTTAGCTGTATGTATGTATTTTATTAATTAATGTAAAATGTTGTTTAATAAATAAATTTGTCTTACATACCTACTTACCTACCATATTATAAAGGAAGAAAATTAGAGACGTGTTATAAAGAGATTGATACAGTTCGGCGGCCGGTTGGTATTTACCGTGGCCCAATGGTCTAGGCATTTAGGCCTAAACCTAAGATGCAGCTTCGAATTTAAATCAATTAAAAAAATATTTGTAATGAATACTCGAAAACTACTAGACCTTTCAAATATTATACAGCTGAAACAAAAAATATATTTAATGATGAGATACCGAGTTAAGTAAGTGAAGCTGAAGGGCGTTACACACATTCCTCTTTTTATGTTGTGACGTCATCACGTAAATTTTTTTCCGCGACGATCCTGATACCGAAACGCACAAAACACACACTGCACACATGCTGCCAAAAGATTGTTCAACCACAGACTACAAAAAACATTTTAGTGTTTTGACAGCGTCCTAATTAATAAATCGATCCAAATATTATCTGTGACAAAAAATCAATCAGTCCCTTTTCATGTCATTCTCGTATTTTTGAATTTGGAAAGTAGTGCTGTGACAGTAAATAAGTTCAAGTAATAACCGTACCCTCTCTGCTAAAGAGGCTGTGACGAAGATTGTGACACTTTTGTGATGATAGCAGATTCGGTTACTAACGTGCCACGAGAGACGGTGGCGACACTTGACACTGCTCCAAGCTCATGGTATATTGTAAGTGATACGATAAATGTTACAGATAAGATAGATGATCATGGCTACCAGTTTGCAGACAGTAGCGAAAAAGATGAATGTGATACGGGTGGTAAAATTAAATAGGTAGGTATGTTATATTGACAAAATAATGTTTGGTGTTATTATTAAATATTTTGATATACTAGTCATGGATTGATTTATTTTCAGTAACAATAGGCTAGTTGACACTTTTTTGAAATTATGTTTATACTTATGGATAAGAATGGATTTACTAGTTCAAGAAAAAAATATGGCATTTATTTGAGATCTAGAAAGCACTTAAATAAATATTTTAAAATAGGCTTGACATTTAGAGATGAAAACGATGTCAGCCATGTTGATCTACATACATTATCTGTATTCAAGATCGATGACGCCATGACTCAGAAAGTGTTGTAGCAAAGGATCGTTCATGATTTTTAACTTTGATGTATGACGTCACAAAATGGCTGACAGCGTTTTCGGAAGTTAAAGACGTAGACAAAATAAATAATTTTCATATTGAGTTTATACAAACATATTCAAGTTTTATGAACAGAAATATATTATATTTAGGTTCCATATGACAAATACTTTTAGAAATAAACATCATTGTAACACAATATCATATGTGTCAACTAGCCTATTTACTTAAGTTAACAATATTTAACTATACAGGGGCCAATTAGTTCACATTTGTCACTACATCAAAATTCAACAGCAGCGTAACCTTGGAATGGCGGACATACAATATTTTATTTATTGGAGCGTTAAGCTTTGTTAATGACAAACGATCGAATAATACTAAAACATGAAGTTTTGCTGTAAAATTTGCTGACTTTAATTACATGTACCTTAATATTTTTTGTAATAACGACCAATGAATGTTATTTAACGATTTACTTTCACTAATAAACCATTCTAAATATAATAAAAAAAAAAATCTTCCAATAAGCCGAATGTCGCTGTTACGATGTTACGTCCCCTTTTTCTTTTTTAGCCAAAAATATTATTAAAAATCGCAAGTTGACAAGTCGAATCGAATAAAACGATAAGTTGTGAAGGAAATTTCCACAATAAAACCATGCTATTTTTTGTTAAACTAGTAACTATTAAATTAGTAGTGACTTAAGACAAGTAAGTATCCTACCTAAGTACCTACTTGTCTTACGTCTGTATGTCTCTATAAATACTTATATAAAGTAAAACTCTAAAAAAAAACAATTACTTAATTGAGATTAATATATATATATAGAGAATTGATGTTATGATATACCTGTTGCAAAATTTTAAGGTTATATAACTTGAACACAAACTATCTAACTTGCCATTCAACGGGGTAATGCTGCCAGCATTCTGGGAACCTTGCCAAGGAGAATAGATTTAGAATAGTAGTATTTTATAAGTTATTTTAATTTTAAATTAGTTACTTTTAGTTGTATATAGATATGTGTATTTTAATGTAAAATGTTATAAATTAACTATCACTTTAAAAGAAAACAAACTTGTAAACATTGCGGTTATATATTTCGACAGTATATCAATGCTCACTGTGTGGGAATGGTAGTATCCTACGAGTATCTCCGCACGGTGTGATGTCGCATACCTCGTCACAGCTTCTTTGGCACGGCTCATCTCGGGAGTTCCCACCCTGTGGTGATGTCGTCACAAGCGACCGACCGGGAAGCTCCACTTACGGCTTTTTGAATACGTTCTCTTTGTTTAAAAGTGATTATTTGTGTATCGAAGAAACTGTTCAAAGTAAATATTAATAATAAAAGTGGTAAAAAATAGCAGCTACTTAGTTATTTGGTGACTTCAAAATATAACTGAAGGTAAAATCGGTTGAAGATTTTTTTAAGTTATGCGCTAGGAGAGCCCGCGGCACGAATCAAACCGCGACCGCCGCCGGAGAGTGCCCCAGACTAGAGCAAAGGAGTACTTGGGGGATTTAAGTGGAAGGTCCTCTCCTCGTGGTATAATTACTATACCATCGCAAATGTAGAGGGCGAGTCTCACATACCCTACCGCAGCGGGGAAGGCGTAACGCATTTCAAACCTGAGTCAAAAAAAAAGTTATGAAGTGATAGCATTCTGATTCTGATATTGGTGATTGTTTTTTATTTATAAATGGAAGAAATGAACTAAATACAGCACTTAGGTATGCACAATTGTACATACATTTGTACTTGTCCGAGTTACAATGTAATAAGATAAATAAAATAAAAAAAACTATAACTAACAGTCTTAGTCTTTAAAGTATCCGACTAGGTAACTATAATATAGATTTAGCGAAATAACTTAATAGTCGTTTCAAATATCCTAAATCTGGATTCTTATACGATCGATAAAAATAGACATGTCATTATGCTCCGATTTTCTCACCCTTATTTCTTTGGACAGCATTGTGTTGACAAGCACGCACACAAATCTTATTATTGAATAGAGTTCATCAATATTGCTACAATAGAACTCCACTATGCACAGTCCGGATCTAAAGCAATACACACACTTATCTACAATCGACACACAGCAAATATTTTTATTACAAAAGCAAATTTCCGTGCGCCAATTTTATCAATTCTCAGAAGACCCTTGAAGATAAACTCGGCCATAGCCCATGGGCTAGCGGCGTCAGACTTGTGATCTCGTGGTCACCGGTTCGATCGTCGACAATTCGGTTAACAAAATATAACTTATATAATTATAATTAGCTTAGGTTTAACTCGCGTGGGTGTTAAACTGAGCTAATTACTGCTACTCTGTCCCTATCAGTCACAGCGTGATATTTTATAGCGTACACGCTATAAAATATCATAAGCGTAGATAGAGTAGATCAAGTCTCGATAAAAAATTCAGAAATAAGTTCGGTAACATTTTTGCCGGCTTTTTTATATAAGAATAGAAACAGAACTCTAACATTAACTTTTTACTAAAATTATAGAGGAAAGATTTGATTGTTTGTTTGTAATTAATTTCTCCGAAACTACTAGACCGATGTCAAAAATTCTTTCACCATAAGTCGCCTGCGTTATCGAGGAATAACATAAGATAAATTTAATTATAAGTTCCCTCGAGAACGGGAGCTACACAGGTTAATTCTTACGCGGGAAACAAGTATATTATATTTTATGGAATCCAAATCAATTGATTCAGTGGTAGCAATGTGTAGTCGCAAAAGGAACACCCCAGGTATGCGAGGAACAGGTTCCCTGCGGTCAGGTGCGTCCAGGCTCTCACGGGCTCACTCACTGATATTTAAGATTTTTCTCAGCTGTGTTGACTACAGGGTAGGAATTTGATAAGTGGGTTTGTAGTTGTGTGTGTATAGGGTTACGGTTTACATAACATTAATATGTCATGTCATCGTTGCGCGTGCAAAAGTCGCCATGTGTTATTTCGTGATTTTCGGTTTTTTATGAAGTGAGCCGAAAAAGCGGCTTGAACGTTTGAGTGGTTATGCAGTTTGAAACGTTATTTCAATACACACTTACTGTAAAAACAGCCATGTGATAAATGCAATATTTAAAGCGTTACAGAATGTAGCTATGTGACATTCATACATCGAAAGTTCCTATTAACTAAAATAAACACGCTAAGTGTTATATTTCACATAGCCAAAATAATTTGACTAAAGCGAATGCAAAAATTACGCCCGACATGTGTGCTTTAATGCACATAGATAGTTTTGTCGTTGTAATAAACCATTAAGGCGCGGTGAATAGACGACTTTTACGTATTAGTTTTGTCACTGTTGCTCCGCGTAGAAATGAAAGAGAAGCGAAGAGACGCCGCGATGGCGCAACGTTTCGTTCGACTCGTTCGAGTTATTTAATACATTAATCCTTGCAAATATCTTATTCCAATCGATAAATAAAAACAACAGTTCCCTTTATTATTATATATTACATCACTGTTATTAATATTATCAAGATTTGTTTGTAAATAATACAGTTACAATTGCTACAATTTCAATTTAAATGGTTTTTTTATGGTTTTTTTTTATCGAGAAAATTTACCGAAAACGTGTTTTGAACACAATGGTCCCCCCATAAATATGATCAAGATTAACATATATTTTTTTAGCTGCTCTAAAATGTAAACATTTGGCTTAAAAAACTGTTTTGTGAAGCCTATTTTGACTAAGTACAGCGCCTTAATAAAAAGAATAGCTATGTGACATCGTAAAGCCAGTTTCATTAACATTCCATAGAAATGTAAAGTAGTTATGTGTAATATTTGCACATGGCTTGTATTTACGACTCAAATAAATATCTCTATGTGTCAAATTTGCCTATAATTTGTTTAATTTTGGCATTATTAATAATGTTATCTATTCAAAAGTAATCTAAAACTACGTCAATTTGTAATATGCAATAAAGTAAAAGTAAATTATTTGAATACTCTGGGTATTTTTTGGGCAAAATAATTTTTTTGCGCCTCCTGTAAAGTGTGTTAAAAACACATAGCGATTATTGAAAGCGACGCGACGATGTATGAAAAATGATGCACATTACACAAATATAAGATCATAATAACTATGATTTAGTAAGATATAAAGTAGGTAATGAGACATTGTCTAATAGTGATCTCAACGAATAAAAAAATTACTATTACATTAATTTTGTTTGCAATTTCAGTCAATTTGATTAACTCTCGCGATATAACAAACTTTTCTTTTCTTAATGAATAATTAAATAATTTGCAGATCATTTACTAATATGTTTGCCGACGCAAATGTTGACAGCTTTTCAACCGTCATGCGCAAGAGATGCGCATCTTTATTATATCGGTTCCGCGCCAGCCCCAACACTATCCTGAGGACGTTGGCAGACCGCTTTGACTCTCCGATTCTAGGACGCTGGATACGACTCCATGCAGTGAAATAGATTAGGATGTGTACTTAGTTTTAAATTTATTTAATTACCCGTAAGATTAGTTTGTTTATTTACTAATACTAGATGTAAGGCTTTTTATACTGTTACTAACAAGATATGGAACTTGATTCTGAAATAAATGTTATTATTATTATTACTGGGTTCCAGTTTTGTTTGTGGCTACAACTATTTGTGTGGACCGGAAACATCCACTCGGAAATATTTTAGTCCGAATTTCGATGTTCTAATTTACAAAAGTACTAATTTCATAAAACCTAATAATCATTGTGTCCATTATTAAAAGTCACGACAGATATAATGTAGTTAAATCACAACATAGTATAAAACAAAGTCGCTGCCGCTGGCAGTCTGTCCCTATGTATGCTTATATCTTAACAACTAAGTAACGGATTTTGATGTGGTTTTTTTAATCGATAGAATGATTCAACTTCACATTTTAAGGTTAGTTTTGTGCAACTGTCACTCTACAGTTCGCGTGCCTCTCGCACTTCGGGCCTACGAGGGACTCGAACGGTTCTTTGCAAACTAAGGGTCAGGAGGGAGAAGGGGACACTCTGAGCCGGGGATTCAGATAGAGTTGTCTCTGTGTAGTAGTGTTAGTTTCTCGCAGTCTCTGTACTGCTAGATGCTAAGTTATTGTCCTCCGCGTCGTGTAAATTATGTGAAAAAAATATAAATCTATTGTGCTGTGGTCTTTAAAGAAATAGTAAAAGTTGAACAATGACAACATAGCATAATAAATTTGGCTATCTCATAAGTGAATATCATATACCTGGTCATCTGATAACACAACAATGGCGTTGTATCTGACCCAACATCGTGGCTATGAGTGTAATGTTGCGATACATTATGTGTGGCGCATAAGATATTGTCGATATACAAATGTCGTAATCTTATATCATGTTGAGATGTTTAATGTTATGTTCACTAATCTCTATTCTTAATATTTTTATTGTGGCTTTATTATGCAACGGAAAGGATTTTATCAAGTTAACGAAGTCTCTAGGTGTAATTATTATCTTGTAGTTACTCCAAAATTTTTATTTCTTCAACTACTTCAACTGAACATGGGCTTCCTCTTAACAGACCTTAGCAAGCCATATTATGGTTATGGCAGTAAGACGGTAACTACCCTCAAGCTGATAGATGTTGCTTTCCACCCATCAGCTGTATATCCCTTAGTTTTACGACACTATTGGAAGACATGAGTTGCTAAGCTATTCAGAGCCAGAAACCACATGGCATGCTTTTATCAATATACCTACCTACTTAGGGTTGCCATATCTCAGGATTTGTCCTGAGATTTCAGGATTTTTGGAGTCTTCTCAGGATTGCGGCCGGATTATGCAAATCTCATGAAATCTCAGGATTATTAGAATTTTCAATAAGATACAGCTTACATTTTAAAGATCTCTTTAATAAAAAGTGAAACCAACTAAAAATAATCTGGTTTTGGTAATAATTGCACAATTAAAATCAATACTTATTTATCTTAGTAGGTACTTAATCAGATTTAAAAATCTAATTTATAAAATAAAATTTCTCAGGATATTTCAATAAAAATCAGGCCCTATCTCCGGATTTTTGATTTTTTCAGCTGGTAACCCTATACCTACTCTTAAATATCAATAAACAAAACTGAATTACCAAAAAGTATGTACGCACATAACTTGAGATTGAGACTTATCAAATTTGGTTAGTTATTGTTGTATGTAATCGTAACTATAGGGATAAGGTTAGTATAAATAATATTTTTTGTAAAATACACAGAAGATGTAAGTACTAGGAACAGTAGGAACCAACGACGCTGGGCATAGGTACTTTTAAATGAGCTGCACGTAGCACGACTGATCGACATTAGCATGCTGAGTAAGAAAATATGTGCAGACGCGCTAAAGGCACGCGTCTCCCGTCCACCTGCGCGGAAAGTTGCATCCCCGAAAATCACACCGCAGACGATTTTTGAGCATACTCGAAATAAGTATGCTCATTATTAGCAATAGTTCGACACACATGCTACTGAGTAGCAATTGCTCAATAGTAGCATGCTTTCATGCTAGTAATGAGTATGTGTAACTGTAGCTTAAGTATGTACTATTACACAAGTTGTCAATTCAATCCCTATCCATGTTACATAAGCCAACAAACATAAATACGACCAAGTCTCCCATTACGCTTCATTGTTCAAACATTGCCAACCAAATCCAATGCTAACGGGAACTAGGAGGTACACATAATTTCTCGTAAACGTTAAATTGATTCCTCACACCTGTGAAACAGAAACAAGGCGAGTGTGGGAATTGTTCCGTGTGTATGCTATAAATATTATATGTACAATATGACTTGTTGGTTATCAACTAGACTCCAGGGTCGTTTTTGTTTTTCGACTGAAGATTTTCCGGCAAAATTTTTTATTACGCCTAAGCACCGGTGGCTCAGTGGTTACGATAGTTGCCTCTGAGACCTGGTGTTCTGGGTTCGATTCCCACCCGGGACAATTATTTGTGAACCACAAATAGTTGTTCTGAGTCTGGGTGTTCTGTGTGTCCGTGAAATGAATGTTTGTAAAGTCCCCCGCGACACAGGGATTTATTTCCCTAGTTGTCTTTTAAAAATTAAAAAAAATAATAATAATAAATAGATGGTGTTTGACTTGTGTGTTTTAATCGTTAAAGCGCAAGTAAAACTGATACGTACGCCTTTGATGAAAGTAAGCGAATAGAGACAGCATCATACACTAAGGCGTGAGTAAGATATACAGAAACTGCGTAAGGCGAAGAGCTATTCCCGACGTTGTACGCTGTGTCTAACGTCTTCGCATGACGTCTCTTCTAAATTTTTTTATACAGAACTAGCTTCCCGCGCGCGGTTTCACCCGCGTTACTCCCGTTCCCGTGGGAACTTCATAATTAAATATAGCTTATGTCACTCAGGGTCAATGTAGCTTTCCAATGGTGAAAGTATTTTTGAAATCGGCACAGTAGTTTTTAAGTTTATGCATTACAAACATACACATTCACACACAAAAATACAATTCTCGACGTGTCGTAAATTATACACAAGCAGTGTGCCAATTCTGCGTCTGTACATGTTTTCACCTTATAGACTGTAATATGCATTACTCAGATAGCTATTCTCATTTCAATTTGGTCCAAATCCGTCGCCAGTACAAGTCTTTATTTTTTTATGTTCAGACACCAACAATTTCTTTGCTACTTCACTAGGCATTAGATTATAAGTTATGAGTGTGGCTGATATCAGCTTGTGGTTGTTGACACTGATAGGGAGATTTGTTATTTTTGTTGGGGTCGATTAACAAGAGCATTTGGTCGGCTTCGGTTAGCTATGGCGATAATATCTGTTATAAGGTATTGAGCACAGACTACTGTGTGTTTTACTTCAATAATGAGAACAGAAGTTTGACTATGGATAAAGCCAAAAGTAAAAGTTATAATTTTAGCAGTCTATGTACACCTATAATGTTCCTCTTTAAAACATGCCAACACTGCTAACCTTTTTACCCGGTGAAGTAGTGAAAACTCTTGTGGCTTAATCATCAGCCCGTATAACGTCCACTGCTGAGCATGGGCTTCCTCCCGAGGGAGGGTATTTGCCATAGTCACCACGCTTGGCAGGCGGGTTGGTGACCGCAGTAATATGTTGTACCACACAAGGAAACGCTGCTGCCCGTTCCTTTATATACGATTATTATAGATGATGTTATAACAATGGGGACCAACGGCTTAACGTGCTTTCCGAGGCACGGAAGGTAGTCCCTCAACCAACCAGACCCGGAAAGAAATCTTAGAATTTACACAAAGATTTCCTGACCTCCGAGATTTAAAGCGAGCCAAATACCGCTACGCTACGGAGGCTGCCTTTTTTTTATGGATAACTTGCATTCTTCTTCAGTCTACTAGTATTCTTGTTAACCCCTCGTACTAAGCTAAATGCTTGTGTTACGAGTGGGTTCACGTCGGCAATGCAATGGGTGGGGTTCGAACCGGCGACCTCAAGATCACAAGTATGACGCTCTAGCCATTGGGCTACGGCCTCTTTATATCTCTGTTTGAAAAACTGTGTGTTATATATTTATACCTTCTTTTTTATTTTGCATTTTGATCATATATTATTACACTTTTATTTACGTTGGTATTAGCTTTTTGTTGTAAGTACAGTTTTTTATAACTTCTATTTTTAAATTGAGTCGCGTTATTTGCTGAGGTGTCATGTCTTCCCACCTAAGCCCGGTATTCTCTACATCGGTGTATAAACTCCGGCTATTATGCGGCTCATCCGTGCACGTGGTTCCGTACGTGACGTCCGGCGTAAACGCACCTCGTTAATTCTATCAAATTAACCCTTCCCTTCACTCAATTCTGAACTTTATTTCAATATAATTTGAGTTGAAACTCGTTTGCGACTCGTACTGCAATCATGAAGATTTTATTGGTATCCCAGAAACACAAGCCAATTTGAATCTTATGACGTTAGAAATAAAAGGCATGGAACTTAAGTTTATGTTCTAGCGGTTTCAAAGTTTGGAATCAACATTCCAGCAGTGTTTTTATATTGATAAAATGAACTTTTAAAGGTTTTAATGTTGTCGTATCGGATCGTGTGGGAAATAGCTATGTTGATGTTACGTTTTAATTATAACAAAGGTAGGTACGTTAGCCTGTTTTTATTAAATGCAGCTATACTGTTAACTTTACATCGGTGATAGGTATTAAATTAAAGGCATTTTCTAATATATCCGCCCTACGTCCAGTCCCACTCGCGCGGAATGTTTTTCAGAATTATGAAAAGACAGCTTGTGATTTACCTATTTTATCCAGGCAAGTAATTTAGATATTTTTCAGATTTATTAACGAGTATATTAAGTTAAGAAATACAATACTATACAATAATCTTTGTTGTTTCCACACCAGGAAACATAGAAAAATCGTTAGCGGTATTATCCTGAGTTGAAGTTTTTTATAGACAACCAAAGAATGGGCAAGAATTATAGAAAAAGAAGAGACAGAAAGAGAAAATAAGCTGTAATAGAAATATACTACTAGTTTAAATTACCTAGACAAATTATCTGCTCCAATCAATTGCGCAGCAGCGTTCGTTTCGTCAACATTACCCCGATGATGCTCCGTGAAGCTATATTAGCAATTGTATTTTTACATTTTTTTATTGTCCTTCTTGCATATTGAACACAAGCTTACCCCGTTGCTTCCGCGTATCTCCCGTTCCCGTGGGAACTTCATAATTAAATATTGCCTTTATCATCCGGGGATAGTGTAGCTTAACAACAGTGAAAGAATTGTTCAAATCGTTCAAGTAGTTTCCTTAATCTATCCTCTTTATAATATTAGTATAGATATTTTTTTGCGGGCGGAAGGGAAGGGCTGTGCAAATATGTTATCCCAGCATTTATACCTACACATTTGAGTGCGAAATTAACACAAAATAATTTGTTTATGTAATTTACTTTCATTTGGATTTCAAAGTAACCCCTGATTATTTTAATATACTGGAAGATTAAAGTAAGATAATAATATATAGGGTGACTGGTAATTAGTGACCGATACCTAAACACATCATTGTGCTCATGATAACAAACAACTTTTACTATGGCACCAAACCTGAAATCGCGAAAAAAAAATCAGCTGTTCCATACATTCATGTTCACATAACTCGTCAACATGGTAGGGAGCAGCTGTTTTTTTTTCGCGATTTGCACAATCATGTGTTTAGGTATCGGTCACTAATTATTACCAGTCACCCTATATAGCTGATTCAATCAAACTAGGTTTTTCAATGAAGGCTTTCGCGGTTTCGTGGAAATTTTTCCAGTATTGTCTCGATGTTATATCTTCTGTTGACCCAGTGTAGGTGCACCACACGCTAAGGGATCTCACGGTACACTTCGGCGTGACATCGTTATTAAATGTCACGTTTCGACAACACCACTTATTTCATAGTTCCATTGCTACTATGTACTTGATTGCTTAGAATTATATGTAATCACTGGCTGAATAAAAATTCTATACAATATAATACAACACATTGTTATGTGGTGGCACCTCTGTAGCGTAGCGGAGGTCGTGGGTTCGATCCCCACACCGGACAAGAAATCTTTGTGTAAATTCTAAGATTTCTTTCCGGGTCTGGTTGGTTGAGGGACTATATACCCTCCGTGCCTCGGAAAGCACGTTAAGCCGTTGGTCCCGATTGTTATAAAATCATCTAAACAAACGAACCAGGGAACGGGCAGCAGCGTTTCCCCTGTATTTACATAACCCTGCGGTCACCAATCCGCCTGCCAAGCGTGGTGACTATGGCAAAAACCCTCCCTCGGGAGGAGGCCCATGTTCAGCAGTGGACGTTGTACGGGCTGATGATGATTGTTATGATCAGAACAATTAGTGTATACATGACTGGTTTTGGTGGCAATTTTTGATACATTAAAAGAGAAATTTAAAGTCTGTTGCATTAATTTATTTAATTTTTATTCATCAAAATATCAATACATCGTGAATGTTTTAATGGTTGCTCAAATCATGCCATCCGATGCCCTCGTAGAACCGAAGTCCAAGAGGCCCGCGAACTGTAAAGTAGAGAAAGTAGAGCGACACTAGCACAAAACCCCCTAAAACACTAAAAGTCATAATCCCTCAATCTCATCACCAGCGACCGCCCTGAGCCTCGGATCTCGATCCAAGCCGCACAAGGGGCGCTGCTCTCTTGCGTAGGGTGCTTAGTTTGTAGTTTTTTAAACCAGTTATTAAGGCTGGAGCTCTGTTCGCCTTTGTGCCCGGTGAAGAAGCAAAAGCCTCGTGGCTAACTACGTATGTCCGACCGAAAAAACAAACTGTTGATAGCAACGATTAAAAAATGTTGTCATTGATATATTTTAGCAACATTAAAAACTCAAAACAAGCTTTTAATATTACTTTCATTAAATCTAAAACGATAATATAATATCAATCAATAAAGGTATTTGGTTCAGATCAAATCAAATTGAGATTCTTATAAAAACAATTTTTCACAAATATGTTTTTTACTTCCTAACACATCTACTAAATATAAAAAAAACGTTTTTGTTACGTCTGAAATATATAAAAGACCGTTTAAATAATGAAGTTAATAGAAACATGAATACACTAGTTGCACACCGCGTAACTTTGCTCCAGTGGGTCAGAGCGTGATGTGTGTAGCCTATATGTTAATTCGGCGTATAACCTATCCCGGTGCAAAATTTCGGCCAATTCCGTTCAGTAGTTTTGGCGTGAAAGAGTAACAAACATCCATCCATCCATACTTACAAAGTTTCGCGTTTATATTATGAGTAGGATAATATAACACCGCACTGTTTCTACAGATTTTGCATATGAAAACGAAAGCAGTGTTCTAAATATTTAGAGCAACCTTAACATCTTAGACTGGCACATGCTATAATTAACTTTTATTTTTTATCAATAAAAAGTGCACGCTATTGTATAGCAAGCATGTATGATCATAATTAAAAAGGCGAAAACACATTATCAAAACGCCACGTGTCAACCCCTGTAAATCAGTACGCGCGTGGCGTCGTGTCGGGTCTTCATAGTGTGTTTCTGGTCTATAGAAAACAATACATTTGATTCGACTCAACGCGCGTGGCGTGTCGTCGGGTGGCGTGGCGTTTTAATAATATGTTTCCGCCTATATCATATGTTACATCTTGCATGCAATTATATTTTTGTTGTATGTATACACGTGTTTATGCAAATAAATGTCTTACTTACTTACATGTTGTAACCCAGGGGGGTAACTAAGCAGTGAACAGACATAAACGTCAACTATCGTTAAATATGAAGTGTCAGATGCGCACACGCATAAAATAGATAGAAATAGTTCAAGTAAGGAATGTCGCACATTTGTACAATGTCTGTTTTACTATCATTTAGTTAATAGAAGATTGATTTAATAGAAATAATAGGTAAGTATAGTTAAACTAATTAATAAGGCTGGAGGCCAGGTCTCCTTTATGATGCAAAAGCCTCGTGGCTCAAAATTTGCCCTAGTATTACCCTATAAATAAATCATTATTTAGAATAGAAGCGAATCTTTGTTTTTGTCTAAATAAAATCATAAATATAAGTATTTATGAATGCGGTAGAGGGAAACAGAGGGTGCTATGTCTCCTTGCATCAGGTTTAAATCGAGGGTTTAAGTAGCGGTCCAACACTTAATGACTGTCACCTTATTCTATAACTATAATCTTTTGAAGTCCATCGAAATCGTTGTAACATACTGCGCCATGTGCGATGCGCTTAATAATGACATGGACGTTAAACGAACTTAAGATATAGTTATTGAACGTGACTCCGCCTGCAAGTGAGGCGTAGTGTATGAAATATTACTAGTTTATTGTTTCCTGCGCTTCCGCTTGGGGTGTCGGTGGTGACCAGGATTCATGTAAACCGTAGACTTTAATTCATTATATGCGTATGTGTGTATCTTATATAGTTTAGCTTTGAAATCTAAATAAATGTTTAACTTTGCTTACATTCCTAATTGAAAAATAACACTGTATTGATTTATTTATGAGTTGGTAAGCATTTCACAAACTCAACATTTTTAACGCTCTCTTTTATCATCGTATCGATGAGTAATAAGATTTTAATAGAGAAAAGGAATAACTTATCCGATTAGACATAAAAAAAAAATGTTATTGAAGTATTCATTAGATATATTGAACCAACTGCAGTAGTTACGATAGTTGCTTCTGAGACTAGGTGTTCTGGGTTCGATTCCTCCATGGTACATCTGTTTATGAGAACCTTCTTCTTCTTCCTACCCGTATCCCATATTACTTGGGGTCGGCGCAACACGTTTGTTTCATCCATTCTGTCCTGTCACCCGTCACACTATCACTAACTCCTTTTTCTTTCATATCACTCTTCACACAATCCATCCATTATTTCTTTGGCCATCCTCTCCCTCTCCATCCATCTACATGTATACTTAAAACTCTTTTAGTAACATGCGTTTCATCCCTTCTCTTCACATCTGTTTACGAGAACCACAGGATGAAAAACAAATGATAAAGTCCCTCCCCGATACAGGGAAATGTGTGTTTTTAAAATAAAAACGAATTATCCCATATTTACAACGAAGCGTCCACACCCTAGTACCAGGTGGTAATAGTTCGCGGTGGAGACGCGCGCTATTTTCAGAGCAATTAGGAAAGCGCGCGATTCCTCGCGACGGTTCCTATTTCAAACAGAATCGAGTTTCAATATCGAACGTTCAAACGGTAGAACTAGCTGGAATTTTGAGTTATTGTCGAATAGAATATTTTTAAGCTGTGGTTGAATTACAAATGGCTTCTATATTTAGTCGTCGATACTCCCTTCGGACTATAAAAAAATCTCCAAGTTTGTGCCAATTGTTAAATAATTCATTATTATTTTTGTAAAAAATAATAGAAATATTTATCTGTACAAATAGTTTATGTATTACAGAGTTAGCATAGCATTATAGGCAAGCAATTTTTATGTGCTGTGTCTTTATATTTATTCATTGTGACATGTTTTTTTTTGATGCGTGTATAAATTATTTCATAAACCGTTTGAATATTGAAAAAAATATATTATATTATTTTAATTTGAAAATATCTAGTTATCTTTTAAATTCGATTTTATTTTTAAAGCTTTAGAAACGTATATATAATATAGGTACTTATAAACATAATTATTTACTTAGGAAGTTGGATACATGTTGTGGCCATAAAAATATCTAATGCAAATTGTTCCCAAAATACTTAATTTCAAGTCTTAGTTATGTAAACGACAGTGTGAGTGTTAAAAATATTAGTCTACATGAGCCTAGAGAGCGTGGGTACCATAGACTTCTTTCGCTAGCAAGTTTACTCTACCAAAGTTCTGTATATGTCGAACATGGGCACTTTTATGCCCGGTGAAGTAGCAAAAGCCTCCTAGCTAACCACATAATGTCTCTCTAAAAAAACAAGCATAGGAGTCATTTTTAATTCTTTTGAATATCACATTAAATACTGACTCGGGCATAAAACATAATTCTTCTGAAAAAAAAAAAATGGCGGGATAAATTTTCATTTTCGACCTCCGCAATTTTAACATTTTCAAGGCACTAAATTGTTATTACATTCACGTCAGTAAGATGAGATTGTGTTTTGTTCTATATACATTTTTATAGTCAAACGGCCATGTCCTGGATATAATAATATAAAACTTAATAGACTCATTGTTTGTAGGTCAGATATATTGCGAGGTTATTATTGTTTGGAATGTTATGTAGATTTATTGTAAACAGATCCAGTTTACAATCAATCGAGTTTTTGCAGTCAAATTGATGTTAGCCGGGGCTGTAACAACTTTACCGAGCTTAGATGCGAGCAGGATTCCGGCCTTATTACATGGATTAATAACTGTGATAGTCATCACAAAAATATGTCATTTTTTGTTGAGCTGTTACACCAAACATGCACCAAATATATTGAGGCGTCATCATCATCATCATTTCAGTAGGACGTCCACTGCTGGACATAGGCCTCCCTCATAGATCTCCAGTTGTTACGGTTGGAAGCGGCCTGCATCCACCGTGATCCCGCGGCCTTAACCAGATCATCCGTCCATCTAGTAGGTGGACGTTCTACGCTACGCTTGCCGATCGGCGGTTTCCATAAAGAACTTTTTGGCCCCAACGGCCATTTGTTCTCCGTGCTATATGGCCTGCCCATTGCCACTTCAACGAACTAATCCGTTGGGCTATGTTGGTAACCCGCGTTCTTCTACGTATCTCCTTATTTCTGATTCGATTTCGTAGAGAAACTCCGAGCATAGCCCTCTCCATAGCTCGTTGACCGACTCTGAGCCTGTTTATAAGGCCTATAGTAAAGGACCACGTTTCAGATCCATAGGTCATCACTGGCAACACACACTGGTTAAAGACTTTAGTCTTCAGGCACTGAGGTATTTTGGAGGAAAAGACGTTGCGATTTTCCCGAACGCTGCCCATCAGAGTTGGATTCGGCGATTGACCTCCTTCTCGAAGTTGGACCTACCTAATTGGATTGTCTGTCCTAGGTATACATAGGCGTCAACACATTCAAGAACCGTTTTCTCAACCATGATAGGGGTAGGCATAACATGGACATTAGACATGATTTGCGTCTTGTCCATGTTCATTTTAAGACCTGTTGGGAGACTCGGTTGAGGTCTTCGAACATTGTACTGAGTTCTTCCATCGACTTTGCCATGACCACGATATCATCAGCGAATCGAAGTATCATCAGTGAGTGATGTATTCGCCGTTGATGTTGATGCCTAGTCCTTTCCAATTCAGAAGTTTGAAGGTGTCTTCCAAAATGGTCGTAAACAGTTTCGGAGAAATAACATCTCTCTGTCTTACGCCTCTTTTTAGTGGAATCGCCTTCGAACTCTGTTCTTGTACTCGGACCGACATTGCGGCGTTTCTATACAAACATTTCAACACTTCCGATTCCGATAGTCAATACGGCATCGCTGGAGAGATATTGAGACGTGCTATCTACCTATTCTATCCAAAGTAGGAAAAACGTAGCTAACCCAGCTTAAAATCATGCCGCATTCCAGCTCCAGACGTCTCATTTGTAAGCATCCTTAGAAAACTCGATAATCCCACTTATACTCATCATCGCCATCAGCTCGTGAAACGTCCATCGCAGTGAGGATTTTGCCATAGTTACCATGATTGGCAAGCTTATATTGTAACACACAAGGAGACGCTGCCGCCCGTTACCGTGTATACGCTTGTTATAAATGATGTTATAACAATCGGCTTAGCATGCTTTCCGTTCTATTATAAAAATTTAATAAAAAATAAATAATTATAAATAAATACGTCAAGCATATTTATGGACAACTATGTAACCTATAAGTATGTAGAAGTTAAGAACAAGGAATTGTAACTAAGGCTGAAAAGTAATGTAACACTAGGTAGGTATAAGCATGTTATAAAAATAAACCCCTCAAGGATTTAAATAATAAATATACAAACCAAAGAAAGAGAATATACATGTAAATTATCAAAAATATTATAAATACTATGAGATATATTTAACATAGAATTGTAAAATTATTGAGATACGTAAAACATAGATGTATGTAAAATACTAGGCTTCAAGGATTAAATAGCAACGGTACCTTACAGTATATAAAAAACCGGCCAAGTGCGAGTCGGACTCTCGTACGAAGGGTTCCGTACTAGTTGCAAGTGCCTACCTGTTTTTGATATCAAGAATACAACAAGTAACATAGTATAAAAGTTCTTGTAGTTAGTTGTAACTTTGATCGATGTTAATAATAGTTGATTGAATGAAAGGTAAATTGCGGTTTACGGTTTATGATGTATTAAAAAAAAACTAGTTACTTGATCTCGTTCAAACCAATTTTCGGTGGAAGTTTACATGGTTATGTACATCATATATTTTTTTTAGTTTTATCATTCTCTTATTTTAGGAGTTACAGGGGGGGGGACACACATTTTACCACTTTGGAAGTGTCTCTCGCGCAAACTATTCAGTTTAGAAAAAAATGACATTAGAAACCTCAACATCATTTTTGAATACCTATTCATAGACACCACACAAGTAAGGGTGCGACGAAAAATGTTTTTTTGATTTTCAGTTCTATGTATGGGGCTCCCCAAAATTTATAGTTTTTTTTCTATTTTTGTGTAAAAATCTTAATGCGGTTCACAAAATACATCTACTTACCAAGTTTCACCATTATAGTTCTTATAGTTTCGGAAAAAAGTAGCTGTGACATACGGACGGACAGACAGACAGACAGACGGACAGACAGACAGACGGACAGACAGACAGACAGACAGACAGACAGACATGACGAATCTATAAGGGTTCCGTGTTTTGCCATTTGGCTACGGAACCCTAAAAAGAACACCCAGAACCAAAGGTTTCGTCCGGGGTCACTGCCACTGATCGAGAAGATGCAATTCGTCACAAATCCATAGAAAATCATCATCTAACGTAACTAGCTTCTTTCACTCACGTAGCTCATAATAAAATATAGCCTACATACAGCCTTCCTCAATAAATGGGCTATGTGACACTGAAATAACTTTTCAAATCGGACATGTAGTTTTTAAGATTAGCTCGTTCAAGCAAACAAACTCTTCTGTCTATATAGAAATATACACACAAAAGCTTGTAAACTCATGCGCAGGAAACCTAAGACCATAGAGGATGTTAACAATTGCGGGAATACACTCAGGTCAACAAATACCAGTGGTTAATGCTACCTCGAGAATTAATACTCCATATCGGTAATAACGCCGTGAGCTTGGATTTGAGGAAGTTGTGCCCTAGTAAGCTAAAAATGAATTTCCTTATAATTCGTAGTTTTGTATAGAGAATTGAGGCAACAGAGAGGAATATAGTTTCATCATCATCATCAGCTTGTATAACGGCCACTGCTGAACATGGGCCTCCTCCCGGGGGAGGGTATTTGCCATAGTCACCACGCTTGGCAGGCGGATTGGTGACCGCAGTATTATGTTGTACCACACAAGGAAACGCTGCTGCCCGTTCCGTGACATACGATTATTATAGATGATGTTATAACAATCGGGACCAACGGCTTAACGTGCTTTCCGAGGCACGGAGGGTCCCTCAACCAACCAGACCCGGAAAGAAATCTTAGAATTTACACAAAGATTTTCTGTCCGGTGTAGGGATCGAACCCACGACCTCCGAGATTCAAGGCGAGCCAAATACCGCTACGCTACGAGGTTGTATATATATCATAACTTTAATTTTTTAGGAGCTTGAGAGATGGTTATAATATCTTACACAGTGCTCACTATTTACAATAATATATTAACAATGATGATGGTGTTGCAACAATGATAATATGACAGTCATACCTATACAACCGTTTGGGCAAAAAATGTGTATGCCAATAAATAGTTAAAGTAACTGGACAAAAACCTACGTTCTGCCCATTTGAGTATGTTTCGCCGGACCGTCTCATGTGGGTCGTGTTAAAACCGGCAGTAGAATAACCCACTGAGTTTGTTTCGCCGGATCTTCTCAGTTGGGGCGTATTGGATCCGGTGGTAGCATTAAAGCGCGTCCGTCGTTATATACTCATGGTCCACCTAAATAATGACAATTGTTCTAACCTACTATAGACAGAACAAGCTATTTGACACAATATAGTTAAATTATAAACAAAGAAGTTAAGACTAAAATATTATTAAAATAATAACTTAAATACTTGTTTAATGTGAAAATTTATAAAAAATGATAATTATAGATAATAATACTAAATACTAAATTATTGTTTTGACTATTTGCAAGTGCCTGTAATAGGTTTACGTAAATAAAAATGATTTTTATTTTATTTTATTATTTATTTACCATACCGATATAAAGTATAGGTACCAATACAACTCAAATCTATACTGATATAAGTATAAGACGAACGCGCTAATCTCAGGAACTACTGGTCCGATTTGGAACATTCTTTCAGTGTAAGATAGCCCGTTTATCAATGAAGGCTATAGGCTATAAACAGGCTAAAATATGAAATTTCCATGGAAACGGAAGATAGAATATTAGTATTAATTTATTCACTTAGTGACCAAATATTATGAAATTATGAAAACTTATTGTTTAATGTTTCTGCCGTGTGGTTTCCGGCTTAGAATAGACCACCCCATGTCTTCCCATGGGTGTCGTAAAAGGCGACTAAGGGACATATGATGATGGATGGGTAGCAGCATCTATTAGCTCAAGGTTTACATCTTACTGCGATCACCAATCCGTCTGCCAAGCGTGGTGATTATGGCAATATCCCTCTACGATCCTGGCTTGCCAAGGTCTGTTAAAAGGAGGCCCATGTTCAGCAGTGGACGTAGACGGGCTGTTGATGATGATTGTTAACGTATTGAGCAATATATGATTATTGCACAATAAGTTAAACAATATGTTTTTTTGGAAAATACCTTACGTAAGATTTAACCGGTGTTTTGGGAAGCAGACACTCTTGCTAATTTAAATGATAGTCCTACTCGATTAATATTTTGCTAGCTTGAAAAATTTATTTTGGAAATTAAATTTGTCTCTATTGACATATTGTATTTTTTTTTTATTTTAACTAAATATAGGCTTACGTTTGACCATAATCTCGCTTGATGGAAGGCGAAGATAAGGCCTAAGATGATACACGCTTGCCTAGAAAGTGTCTGTTCACTTCAGGATTACTAAAATCATAGGACACAACATTTTAATTAGGAAGGTTTGAATTTCGCAGACTTTTCTCTCTGCATTCACGTCGCTTGTGTTAATAATTCGTTACAGTTTATTATTGTTTCGATTGTTATGTTGCCATTTTCCGGGTTCGATAGTTTTACATTAAACGCAATTTGAACGTTATCCAATTAAATGAAAATTAACCATGAACACTTTTTGATAGGCAAGTTATCATAGCCATGTTTGCTATTTAACACTTTGACAGCCGACCGTTTTTTAGCGGGCATTCTCTGGGAAGCCGGCCATTTTTTAAGATATTGTAAGATTAAAAAAAAAAAAACTATAGGTATGTGCTATTTGCATATTTTTTTTATTTCGTTTATGTGTTATCTATTTTAATGATTTAAATAAAAAACATGTTATTATTATTTTTTCTTATATTTCAAAATAAACGGTGAACATTATGCAAAAATGAAAAAAAAAACTCTTCCAACAACATTTTACTTATTTTAACCTTCGTAATTGGTCATTGTATGGTATTTTTTGAAACATGGGTGGTAACAAAGAGGTATATTACAGTCTGGACAGTAATTTTTTTTTTTTTTTTTTTTTTATTTTTTATTTATAATTCACAAAACCGATGTTCAATCACTTACATTCAAATAAACTTACATAATTAACAATTTACGATTGACATCTACTCGATGTGAATACAGCATGCATAATTACAAAGTGATACAGATAGAATACAAATTAATATTAACTAAATTAAATAAGTACTAAAAGTTAAAAATAAAATTACAAATTAAGAGTATTGTAAGAATTAAAAAAGAAATTAACAAGTTTGCTCCTAAAAGAGACTACAGAACCAGCGAATATGTCCACATCATTGCGGATAAAGTTGGCCAATGTTAGCATGCGATATATAGGCGAATTTTGACCTATATTCGTTCTACAATAAGGTAATGAAAATGTTTTCCGGTTTATGAGACGGCTACCAGGACGTGGTATATTTATGTCTATTTTTTGCAACAATTGGAGGGAGTCTATTTCATTGTGTAATAATTTGTACAGAAACATGAGATCTAATAATTTTCTTCGTGTTTTCAAAGGAGTTAGCTTATAATGCGCTAATCTCTTTTCATAAGAATTTAATTCGAGGCACTTTTGTTCAGTATAACTTAGATGATAAAGGAACCTTTTTTGAACACGTTCTATCCTATCTGAGTGTACCTGGTAAAACGGACTCCATACGCCGCAACAGTACTCCAGTATGCTCCTAGTAATACTATGGAACATAGTTATTGAAAGAAGTGGATTTTTAAAAATTTTCATTTCTCTTGATATAAAGCCTGATAATTTTGAAGTTTTTGCTATTATGTAGTCATAATGATTGCGAAAGGTCAGTCTACTATCCAATATAATACCTAGATCCTTAATTGTATTAACCTCATGTAAACGGCTGTTGTTTATGGAATAAACAGAATTGCTATGGTTATTTTTTTTACTAAATTTAATGAAGAAACATTTAGCTTGATTTAATTGCATATCATTTTGTAAGCACCATGAATAAATACAATTTATGTCCGTCTGGAGTTCTGTTACGTCTGAGTCACTAAAGATGGTGCGATATACTTTTAAATCGTCAGCAAAGAGTTTAAAATTAGATTTAATTTCAGAACATAAATCATTAATAAATATAAGAAAGAAAAGCGGTCCCAAGTGGGAGCCTTGTGGCACACCGGAAGGTATTTTACACTCTAACGATTTATGCCCTCTTATTCTAATTAGTTGCGAACGATTTTTTAAATACGACTCACACCATCTCAATAAGCTTCCATGAATACCCATATTTTCCAATTTAAATAATAATAAATCGTGATTTACCAGGTCAAATGCCTTTTTGAAATCTGTATAAATTGAATGAACTTCATGGCCTGTGTCTAAAGCAGTAGATATATCAGAGATGTACTCTATCAAGTTGGAAGCAGTTGACTTTCTTGGTCGAAAACCGTGTTGATTGTCATGTAAAAATTTCTTGACGTGATTATAAATTTTTTTATGAACTAAAGACTCCAACATTTTACCGCAAGCAGAAAGAATAGAAATCGGCCGGTAGTTTGCAACGTTCTCTATTGAACCAGATTTAAAAATTGGGGTAATAAATGCAGTTTTCCATTCACTTGGAAACAGCCCAACCGATAAAGAATAATTATAAAGCGCGGCTAGCGGCCCGGCTAGGTGTTTCGCACATTTTCTCAAGAATATTGGGGCTATTTCATCGGGCCCAGGGCCTTTATCGCAGTTCAGAGTAGACAAACAATTATACACTTCTTCTGTTAGAATAGAACATCTACTTAATGAAGTAACATTATTATTGACCTTGCCACATAACTTAGAGACACTAACTCCCTTAGAGCTGTATACTGATTGAAAATGTTCAGAAAATAAATTACTTATTTCTTGTCCACCTTTAGTATATTTGGTGTTATTGAGGTGCATTTTGTTTGGTATGGAGTAGCTAGTTGCATGTTTACTTTTTAGATATTTCCACAAATACTTTGGATTATCCTTAAGATATTCAGACATATTTTTTTTGAAAACAGCATAACAGTTTCGGATCAAAGTCTCACTACGCGTTCGTAGGCAGTCATATGTTATTTTATCCCTAGGGTTTTCATATTTTTTGTACAATCTATGATACTTTGCTTTCTCCTTTAGTACTTTAATAAGAGCTCTATTATACCAAACAGGATAACGTTCGTCTTTTGGTTTACTGATAGGTGTATGTTCTTTAATTAGGTGCATTAAAATGTGATAGAATATTTTTAATCTGTCATCAACGGACGCGACTTGGTCCCATTCTGAGTCCCAATCAATTCTTGACAGTTTTTCGTTCAAAATATCGTAATCACTAAGATAAAAGTTTAGATATGGTAGTTTGCATTGTCTCAAAGGATGATCTTTTTTAAAGTCTACCGAAATGTTCAACGCTGGATGGTGCGAGTCAATTTGCAAGAATGGAGAAGTAGCTTGTGTTACTGTCACAGAGTCAGGCTTATTACAAATAATTAGGTCCAAGATTCGATGAGAAGCATTATCAATTAAATTGCACTGATGTAAGTTATTAAAGGAAAGCATATCTAAGAAATTATTTTCTATATTGGTGATAGATGGCCCAGGCACTATGGTATTTAGATCAGCCTTATACTCCCATGTAACATTAGCCATGTTAAAATCGCCCACTAGTAAGTTAATACTATTACTTTTACATTTCGTGTTGACCACATAAGTAAAGTTATTAAAAAGTATATCAGTATAATCTTGCTTTAATGGCGGTGGATTGTAGGCTGCACAGATGTTAATGTTAAGGCCATTTTCACATTTAATCGTAATCCACAGCTCTTCACAGACAGATTCCCATTTTATCTTACGTACTACATCGTAGTTTGCAAGTGTTGCTATCATCACTCCACCACCGTCTTTTTTAGTAGAGGCAGAGAATAAACCGTTTCCTTCCATTTCGCGCCAAAATACGTGAACGCACTTGCGAGTCGGCGATGCGAGTACCTACTGGCGCGCCGCAGTCAACAAAACCCCTCCCCATGACTACACCCCGCACCACAGGTTGATGATTGATGCACGTATGGATAGCTAAAGAAACCCGCTTGAATAGAGTTCACGCCGATAACGTTCTGTATGCGTGATTTTTTAACAAGTGGTATAAAAGTTGATATCGTAGTGACTACGTGATCGGCGTCCTGAGGAAAGAGCGGCATCACGTAGTCACTACGTGAAAGGCTGTCAAAGTGTTAATAAAAAGTACCTATGTCTCATCTGGTTATCAGATGGGTGAAAGTTGATCTTCCACAGATCTTAGACTAATGCGCTATATTTATTGACTAGCTTCCCGCGCGCGTATGCTTTTTGTTTTGATTGACATTCGTAGGTTGCCACGAGGGTTTTTCTACTTCACCGGGCATAAAGGCGACCAGAGCTCCAGACTTAATAAATGGTTTAAAAACTACAAACTAAGCAACCTGCGCAAGAGGGCGCCCCCTTTCGGGCTTGGACCTCAGCTCAGGGCGGTCGCTGGCGATGAAGATTGAGGGATTATGACTTTAGTATTTTAGGGGAGTTTTGTGCAACTGTGCAACTGTCGCTCTACTTTAATCGCGCGCGAATGCACCCGCGTATCCGCTTATGGATAATGGCTCTTGTTAATGGTGAAAGAATTTTAGAAAACAGTTTAATAGTTCAGGATCTACTAAGCAAACAAACGGTCAAATCGTTCCTCTTTATAATATTACCAAACATTATAAAATATCTTTGTAAATCATCGCAATATTAAGGTGAATTCATTATAAGAATTTAGACACACTGTACGCGTGCTCCTTACACGTGTCGTGTTCATTTATCACAAACAATAAGACAGGGGATCATATTGGACAGCCCTAAGGTATAAAAACATTTAATTTCACGCTTGAAAACAAAGAAAACATAACCATAGACCTATTGAACAAAGACAATACGTCTGAACGTTTTTTAACGAATACCGTGGGCGATTATGGCGCCATAACACTCAATTAAAAGGGCAATGTAGGCGTAAACCTTGAGGCGACACCATCCATCGAAGACTCAGTACAAAAAAATACAAGAAAACTTGCTTAAGTTAAGAATGTAACCGGTAATGTATTACAAATGTTTGTTTATCAACGTAGGTGTTAGAAAGCCCTTAGACTGATTGATAAGCCGCGGTTAATATTATATGATTTGCATGTTAATAAATGGCCGTGTAGTGTAGGCGAATAATGTCTTCTTTACGCTGTATTGGTCTGTTACATATTGATATAGAAATTGATCAAAGCAAGTAAGTTTTATTATAATATTGTAAACTAGCTTCTAGCGTGCGGATTCACCAGCGTAACTCTTGTCTTCATAGGAACTTCGTAATTATAAATTAATTAATGGTTTATATGCAGAATTGTAGAACATTTTACATCTTAACTTAACAATTAGTTTCTAGACAATTCGCTATATAACATGCAATTTCAATAATTTATTATACAACTAGCTGCGTCCCGTTACTCTGCTCCAGTGGGTCGGAGCGTAATATTTTGTAGCATATATACAGCGTTAATACAGCGTATAACCAATCCCGGTTCAAAATTTCAGCCAATTCCGTTCAGTAGTTTTGGCTTGAAAGAGTAACAATCATCCATCCATCCATACTTATAAACTTTCGCGTTTATAATATTAGTAGGATAGATAATTGTACATAATATTTATGTTCTATTAGTTTATTTTTCAACACAGTAAAAAAAACTACCTATTACCTTTTCTTTCTATATCCCTATCAGACCCCATCATCAAGCGCTGCATACTGCGCATGATAAATAAAAAGCCTCCCAACCTTGGGAATACATTAAGAAAGAGAACAGATCTCATCTGTCCAGGAAAACTGTCAGTTCATAATGACGTACCATTGTCCGCCATCTTGTGATGCTATCGGCGCAGGCGCGTTGAAGACTTGCCATGTGAACGATTATAATAATCGTGTGTTACTAGAATTTCTTGCATTAGTTATTACTTTGTTAGAGTGTTTATTATGAAACTGTTCGGTAAGGCGTTGCGTTAATACATTTTTGTTAAAAATACGTGTAAGTGGATAGAGTAATTTTAATGTCAAAAAGCATAACCATCACGAAACGCAGTGGTACATTCGAGAAAAATATCGTAATGTTGGAATGGAATAACTACACCGGTAGCTCTGAAGTGGTGTCTTCTGAGACGTGGTTTTCTGGATTCAATTCTTAGCCGTGGTAATTAATTGTGTTAACCTTCGATAGCTGTTCTCAGTTTGCGTGTCCGTGAATTATGTGTTCTTAAGTCCCCCGCGACACAAGGATTTAATTCCTTACTGAGGGAGTTGTCTTTGAAAAAATATCTTTGTATAATTCTACTTTAGTGTACCTATTTACAATTAAAAAGTATAGAAGTTTGAGATCATCATTCTCTTGCTCTTATCTCAATTTATTTGGGGTCAGCGAAGCATGTCTTTTTCTTCCATACTCCTCTTTTAGCCGCCATCTCGTCAGTCACCCCCTCTTTAACCATATCTTTGATAAAAGTCTGAGACGTCATGAAATAATAAACAATTATACCATAAGCCACCCCCAGAATTTTAGTACATCGTTGTTGTAAATTCAAAATAAAACTCCATCGTGAAGACGAAGACTATCTGTCACTTGTTATTTACTTTTAATTTACGCATTTGCTAAGTTAAGGTATCCAAAATAACTTACATCTTAGATAAAACCCTAATTTTGTACAAAAATATAAGAAAAAAAACAAAACAATGACGATATTTCATCATCATCATCATCAACAGCCCGCCCACGTCCACTGCTGAACATGGGCCTCCTCTTAACAGACCTTGGCAAGCCAGGATCGTAGAGGGATATTGCCATAATCACCACGCCCGGCAGACGGATTGGTGATCGCAGTAAGATGAAAACCTTGAGCTAATAGATGCTGCTGCCCATCCATCAGCCATATGTCCCTTAGTCGCCTTTTAGGACACCATGGGAAGACATGGGGTGGTCTATTCTAAGCCGGAAACCACACGGAACGATATTTAAAGGCATTAAATTGGTTGAAAAGTTGTTTATACCTAGCTACGAGACAGAAGTAGGGGATTCTGTCTCATTTTAATTTATATAGATTGAACGGAATATATTTCAAGCGTCTAAGTGTCTGAATAAACCGAAATAATTCTAACAAGGTATTGTCTCGTCACAGACTTCGCGCTCCACGCGGTGTGAGCACAGTAATGTTCACTGTTACTATGAGAAAATTTACATTTAGGCTAGCCATACACGGACCACTTGATGTCCCCTCGACCTCCCGACCCTTAGTTTATTTTTATGGGACTAACCCAACCCACATTCCCACCACTGCAACTCCTGCAAGCCAAGATCAACAGCGGTAAACACTGGTAATGGCAATGAGCACCGAGGCTCACCAAATCCCGGGGTAAAGGTAGACTGCCTTGGGACCCGCAACGAATTTAATCAGAAAGAGATTAGGAGGAGTAAGAAGGACTTATGTTTTCACTTCTCTCCATAGCAAAGCGGTAGACAGCAAAAAGGACATCACCGACCCTCAGTTTGCAGAGAAACCTCCGATGTCTAGTAGACTCCTAAATTCGAGATTCCCACAAATTGTAATGTAGAGCGATTGCTGCACAAAACTCCCCTAAAAAACTACCTTTCATTTAATCCCCCGGCCAGCGACCGCCCTGTGCCGAGAAAGTCCTACAGGGACACCCTCTTGCGCAGGTTGGTAAGTTTGTAGCTCTGTGGCTGGAGCCCTGCTCGCCTTTTAGATTTTCCCGACATTTCATATGATGTCAGCTGTTCAAACTTCCGACTAAGGTAAACGCAGCTATCAACGACCCATCGGAAATCTGTAGTTATTACCGACCTATAAAAGTAATTCAAATTTTAACGTTTCCAGAACTATTCTAGCTATAAGTAGGCAAAGTTACACACGTGTTTATTCCTTGAGCAACGTATACTTTTACGTTATTGTGAGTAGCTGTGCAAAAAAGAGATAAAATACGTCAATTACTGAGAGGCAGCGTGGACGCAGAACGTGTCGTACTGTTCCCTTATTCCTTCAAGTAAGTAGGTACGTGACTTTTCTATTTAAGACATTTATACAAACAAATGACTTCTATACTTTATCTTATATTACTAAATGTATTCATTTAAATGTCAACTCTTGATTTCTTACGACATTTTATTAATAAAAAGTAATTTGAAACGATAAAACTTGAAATTAAAATAGGATGGTGTTAGCTTCATCAGTTTTAGTCGTGGTAGCTATCAACGACCCATAAGTCGGAAATGGCAGCAACGTAACTTTTCGTTTTATTTTTATTTTATGTTATTATATCACACTAACACAAGCATTTTTATGGACCAGTTTAAATATAAGCTTTCAGTCTTTAAAAAAATCTATTAGCGACTAAACTTTCTTGTCTAGTTTTTACCTTTTAGCGTTGACAACTTAACCAAAGTTATGATATTTTTCGAGGATCGATATTGAATAGTTACAGTAATAAATAATTATTTTTGTGTTTAAAACAGTGTGCATTTGTTCATATTTTTTGTGACATTAATCAATTATAATCTATTTTATAATCCGAAGGTCAATTGAATTAAAATAATATTTTTTTATGGGTCGGTAATACAATTTATGTTTATACTTACATACTTTATTACCGACCCATGAAGGTCGGCAATAGCAACAAATAAGAAGCTATTACCGATCGTATATAGATTATGTAGTTTCTCACCTACTTATATGACATAATAGGTTTAATAATTAATAAATGCTACTTCTTGGCTAAAGCAACATAAAACATACAATTATATTTTTTTCCAGAGGTCACAAAAGCGGCGAAAAGTATACAGTGAAACACAACTCGCCGAAGCAATCAGTTTTTTTTTTTTTTTTATGATCTCAAGAAATATCCAAGAGTTTGAAATCCTTAAATTAAAATATTTATGTGTATTAATAATATTATATTGATTATTTTAAAAGTTTATAATTATTTAGTTCATAGGTATTACTAGGGAGTACTAAATTGTTTTATTAAGAATAACGATAATAAAAAATTACGAATAAGTATTTGCATTTTTGTTTTGTGTCATTTTATTAAGATCGGTAATCATCATCACCACTAGCTTATATACATTCCATTGCTGGAAAAAGGCCTCCTCTCATACACGATCGGGAATAGCTGCATAAAAATCGTTAATAGCTTCACAGCCTTTTTTATGGGTCGGTAATTGCAACAATCGACTAAGTCACATTGTAAATTATTTTTTACAAGATAATCCTTTATTTAAATTTAATTGATACAGTAAATACATTTTTTATACATAACACTAGCATATAAAACGTAACAATTAATCTTTAGAGGAACCAGTATACTAAAAAAATATGGTTGATTTTAAAATTGTCTTAGGGGGGTCGTTAATACCTGCGTTTACCTTAAATACATACAAAATGACCCGACAAACCGCTTCTTGTAAATGTAAAATGCCATCAAAAATATAACTTGTAAAAAAGCCAAGACTCGCAATTAATTTCTTTTAGCGTAAAAGATCGTGGGCTGAGTTGCGAGACAACCTCCGTAGCGTAGGGATTTCTGACTAGTTTTATATCTCGGAGTTTGCGGGTTCAATCCCCACTCCGTACATAAAATATTTGTGTAAATTGAAGATTTCTTTCCGGGTCTTTTTGGTTGAGATGCTACCCTCTGTTAAACATTATCTGTAATAATCGTATATCAAAGAATGGGCAGCAGCGTGGTGACTATGGCAAATATCCTCTCTGGAAGAGGCCCATGTTCAGCAGTGGACGTTATACGGGCTGAGGATCATGATGATGATGACGATAATCATAAAATCCCAACTTCACGGAATTTTGACCTAATATTTGAATTTTTCATCTGGCAATCCTACTGCTAGAGCGGTCCGTGTGTGGTGATAACTGACTAGCAACGCAAGCAGTCCGTGTATAGCCGGCCTTATTCCGTGATTTATAACCCATTCATCTTAAATACCTAAGAATAATAACGAATTTTATGTGTCTATAATAACGTTGGAATACGATTAAAGTGATCTAGTCTCTGTTTATAATAGACCTGTAATTTCATTAGCTGATTTACGCGCTTTCTGTAGATAGCAGAGTGAAACTTAACCATTAGAAAAAAGATGAAAGTAAAAGTAATCAAGGCGTAGTAGCTACCGTCGTATCAAAGATACAAATTCCAGGCTACAAGGTGCTTAAAAAATACAAAATTTGAATTTAATACATTAAGAGCACCATAGATATAGAATCATGAAATGATGTCTGCAAAAATGAAAGAAATATAGCATTATATCTTTCTTCATTTTTGCAGACATCAGAGAAGTAAAAAAATTGTTTAAAGATAGATTTAGAATAGTCAATATTTTATAGGTCAACTGAAAAAAGATTATTTATTTTATATGTTAGTGTTTATTTACTTAAATTACATATTTATGCCGTTTGGTTTCCGGATGCCACCCCATGTCCTCCCGTGGGTGTCCTAAAAGGCGACTAAGGGA
The DNA here is from genome assembly GCA_947037095.2 of Nycteola revayana. Classification (NCBI taxonomy): domain Eukaryota; kingdom Metazoa; phylum Arthropoda; class Insecta; order Lepidoptera; family Nolidae; genus Nycteola; species Nycteola revayana. Next base: position 24,014,747 of record OX344846.2, on the reverse strand, counting down.
CATATTATGGCCGATGGATGGGCAGCAGCATCTATTAGCTCAAGGTCTACTGCGATCACCAATCCGTCAGCTAGCGGTGATTATGGCAATATCCCTCAACGATCCTGGTTTGGAAGGTCTGTTAAGAGGACGCCCATGTTCAGCAGTGGACGTCAACGGGCTGTTGATGATGATGACATATTTTTAGTTGTATTTGTGTCTACTAGGTTGTGCCCGTAACCTTATTAACGTCAAAGATTACAATATTTTTATTGGTATGTCAAGGAGCTGGCTGCGTTTGCATTGAATAGTATTTAATAATAAAGTTACCTCACTTTTTAGTTGTTTTTTTTTGGTTTGTCTTACGTAGATACTACTGCACCGGGCATAAAAGCGAGCCTTAATAAATGGTTGAAGTAACCTCGGGAACGGGTGGCTAGTTCTTAATAAAGAATATAATCCTACTAATGTCCTTCTTTCTACTATTATTATAGACGAAAATGTTTGTATGAATACAATACGAGATACTTATGGTCCGTCTCAATAATAACATACTCAAAGGACAGAACTTAGATTTAATCATAGATATAAAATAATAAAATAATATTGTACTTTCATACCTGACAGCTTTTAGGCTAAAGTTATATAAACTATTATTATACGTAGCAATAAACAAATAAAATTGATTAATTAAATCAAAAATAAGCCAAATATGTTTTGACTATTTACAAATACCTGTAATAGGTTTTCGTGAATAAAAACTTTTTTTATTTTATTTTATTTTTTATTTTATACCGGGTGTTTGATACTCATTCACGCAATAACTACAGAAAAGAAAATGTCGATATTTAGTACAGACATTGTTTATAAGCAGAATTTACATCACGCTATGACTCCACTAGAGTAGAGTAGGAGTGGGGGACGTAAGTGAATTAATTTATAAATCCCGTACGACTCCTCAACGGCTGGTGAAGGTGTCGGATGACCAAAGGGATGGCTCTTACCTCGGCCAACTGATAATAGCCAGCGTTTTGGGGACCCTGCCTGCAGGAGAAGAGCCTTACGGACGTTCTTTTATTTATGTATTTGTTTAGGAAAAATATTTTGATCTGTAAAGTCGTAATATTTTAGATTTTAATAAAAGTATTTAATCTCCGTAGCGTAGCGGTATTGGGCTTGCTTTTAATCTCGGAGGTAGTGGGTTCGATCCCCACGCCGGACAAGAAATAACTTTGTGTAAATTCTAAGAGTTTTTTCCGGGTCTGGTTGGTTGAGGGACTACCCTCCGTGCCTCGGAAAGTACGTTAAGCCGTTGGTCCCAATTATTATAACGTCATCTATAATAATCGTAAATCAAGGAACGGGCAGCAGCGTTTGCTTGTGTGGTACAACATAATACTGTGGTCACCAATCCGCTTGCCAAGCGTGGTGACTATGGCAAATACCCTCCCCCGGGAGGAGGCCCATGATCAGCAGTGGGCTTTATACGGGCTGATGATGATGATGATGATTTAATTTGTTCGAACAATATGTATTTTATACAATATCAATGAGGCGAACTTCCCGTGTCGACAACCTCGGTCATTTCGGAAGGGGAAATGCCCATAGTCCTCCTTCATATAACGCGTGATTTGTTAACTAAACGTCGTTAAATACTCCGCTACGGAAGTTATTCGTATGAATAGAATACCGTAGAGAGATAATCGTATGTGAGAAAGTTATAGCTAATTAGATGTGCCCTGCAGTTTTAATCGGATGGTAATGGTGTGCTTGCAGTATTTGTAGTGCTACTTGGTATGTTGTGATCTCGTACGTCATAATCGATCGGTTTTATGCAGTTTAAAATCCTAAGATTATTATGAAGTTAAAGTTTTCTGCGAATTTAAAAGACAATATACATCTACATTGTCTTTTAAATTCGCAGAAGACTTTATCTTCTGAGCGTAAGTAAAGCCCGTGCACGAATCGACGACCGGTCTTTCTGGTCATGATGTTCGACGAACCAATCCCTTGGTAACGGCAAGTCAAGTATTTAGGCGTAATCCTTGACCGTAAGCTACTGATCGAACTTATATGAATTTGTTTTCACGAAATTGCCTTCGCGTTGCAATCGCCGAATCAGTGCGGTCTGTTTTATACCAGGTCAGAATCTTGAATCATATGCGTTATACCTAGCACTATTACCAAAACATAAAAAGGATATCTTCATGGTTGGGTGAAATATTATGCCAATTTATTGCAATTATATAGTTTATCAGTTCAGTATGCGTGAATGATTCGCTTGAGCGATTTACATTTGTATATTTTTTAAGGAAATATGTGTTGCGCTATATTCTACCTTATTTTGTAGACGATACTGCTGTTTTAGTATGTTAAGCAATAGTGTTTTTCAGATTTCAGTCATTACTTACATGCGTTAGTTATTCAATTTGCTTCTATCAGTTTTACAAAGGCGTGAAACAGCTATCATAGTTAACTTTACTTACATAATTTCCGGACTAAGTAACCTCTTTGTTTACTTCTCTAGGCGTCATGCATCATTAGTAAGTAATAACTTTTTATAATGGCTCGGTATCATAATCGATTGATTGTTATAGACAATCATTCACGCAGAAAATCTTAAATGTTTGCGGTCTATGGTTCCTGTGTTGTGAAATTATTTGATTGGTTTGAATTTGATATGTCAGGAGTTTAAATAAAATATAACGGTGTTGGAAGTTGAGTCGATAAGTAAAGCTTTATATATTTACTTTTGATGTAAGTATCTAATACTAGCGGACCCGACGAGGTTGTTCTGCATATAATATATGAATATAATAATATCCTACTAATATTATAAACTCAAAGTATGGATTTTTAGGGTTCTGTAGCCAAATGGCAAAAAACGGAACCCTTATAGATTCGTCATGTCTGTCTGTCTGTCTGTCCGTCCGTATGTCACAGCCACTTTTTTCCGAAACTATAAGAACTATAATGTTGAAACTTGGCAAGTAGATGTATGTTGTGTACCGCATTAAGATTTTCACACAAAAATAGAAAAAAAAACAATAAATTTTGGGGTTCCCCATACATAGAACTGAAACTCAAAAAATTTTTTTTCATCGTACCCATTCGTTTGGGGTGTCTATGAATAGGTCTTCAAAAATGATGTTGAGGTTTCTAAAGTATTTTTTTTCTAAACTGAATAGTTTGCGCGAGAGACACTTCCAAAGTGGTAAAATGTGTGTCCCCCCCTGTAACTTCTAAAATAAGAGAATGATAAATCTAAAAAAAATATATGATGTACATTACCATGCAAACTTCCACCGAAAATTGGTTTGAACGAGATCTTGTAAGTAATTTTTTTTAATACGTCAAAAATCGTAAACCGCAATTTAGCTTTCATTCAATCAACTCGAATATAAAAATATAAAATAACATTTCATTTCATAAACATACGCTTTTTTATTTATTCTTGATATCAAAAATAGGTACCTACGCACTAGTAACTGAAACGGAACCCTTCGTGCGCGAGTCAGACTCGCACTTGTTGTAAGTATGGATGGATGTTTTGCACCGAGATAGGTTATACGCTGGATTAACATATAGACTACAAAAAATCACGCCCCAACCCACTGGAGCGGAGTAATATGGGTAAAACCGCGCGCAGCTAGTATACTAATATTGCAAAGACGAAGGTTTGATTGTTTGTTTCCATTGAATAGGCTCCGGAACCACAGGACAGATTTTAAAAAGTATTTCACCATTAGAAAGCTACTTAATTCAGCTATATTTAATTAAGAAGCTCCCAAGAGAATGGAAGCTATGTGGAATGATGCTAAGCTATCCGGTATCTATGAGAATCGGCCAACATCTATTTTTCATCCCCCTAAATGTTAGGGGTAGTCCACCCCTAAATTTTTATTTTTATTTTTTCGACAAAGTTAGGGGTAGATTAGAGGTAGGGGTAGGGTAGAGGTAGGGTAGGGGTAGTGTAGGGTAGGGGTAGTGTAGGATAGGGGTAGTGTAGGGTAGGGGTAGTGTAGGGTAGGGGTAGTGTAGGGTAGGGGTAGTGTAGGGTAGGGGTAGTGTAGGATAGGGGTAGTGTAGGGTAGGGGTAGTGTAGGGTAGGGGTAGTGTAGGGTAGGGGTAGTGTAGCGTAGGGGTAGTGTAGGGTAGGGGTAGTGTAGGGTAGGGGTAGTGTAGGGTGGGGGTAGTGTAGGGTAGGGGTAGTGTAGGGTATGTATCGATTGAGGCAGTACGAAGTCTGCCGGGTCAGCTAGTAAATATATATTAATAAAACGCTTAATCCTGCACAGCCTAAACTGTAGATCATAGGCATCTGAAGTTTGGAAGGTATATTCTCTGTAGGGCGTAGCACCCTATAAAAAAGTTATTTTTAATTTCCACCATCAAGAGGATAAAAAGGGGTAGCAAATTTTCCATGGCGAATTTCAAATATATGCAGGCAAAAGCTAATCTAACCAAGTGGTTTCCGGCTTAGAATAGACGACTCCATTTCTTCTCATGGGTGTGGTTAGAGGCTACTAAGGGACATACTACTGATGGATGGGCAGCAGAATCTATCAGCTCAAGGTCAACATCTTACTGCGATCAGCAATCCGTCTGCCAAGCGTGATGATTATGGCAATAGTCCTCAACGCCTTGCCAAGGTCCATTAACGAGGATGATGTGTTCCCATGTTCAGCACTGGCCGTAAATGGGCTGTCGATGATGATGATCACAGCTAATCACTACATAGTATAAATCAAAGTCGCTTGCCGCTGTCTTTCCGTCCCTATGTATGCTTAGATCTTTAAGACTACGCAACAGATTTTAATGCGGTTTTTTTTAATAGATAGAGTGATTCAAGAGGAAGGTTTATATGTATGATACATCAGCATTGCACACGTGCGAAGCCGGGGCGGGTCGCTAGTCTACTATAAAATGTGAATCACACCTCAAGACTCAAAGGCCAATTACAAAGCGACTTTATGATCCGTCTCCTGTCCCCCAAGGACCACTGTTACCAAATAAGCACGAGTGAGGGCGGGTCGACACACACGGCCGAGCGCAGACAAACGAATTGCGTCGTTCCGCCGTTGTGACTTCACTAAAGTTTGCTATTAACTAAACGATATTGTAGACAAGGAACTCTGTCATAAAGGTGCAGTGACATACCGGATTGGAATTAAGAAAGACAGAATCAGATCGGTGCAGTGGATAGACGAGCTATTGAAGTTAATGACATTTGGACACATGTTAAAATTCCGTTATCTACCAAATCAAAGGTTTGTTTTACTGGAAGCTTTAACTTAACTAGAAGTATTAAATTGGTCTGTTTCTAGTTTTAATTTGAGACGAATTTCACTGGTTAAATTTGAGACGATTATATTATATTGCATATCCCCAAAAGAATACCTAGTGTTAACTCAGAAAATACAGCCACGAGGGAAGACTGGTATCGAATTGTAGGTAGGTTACTGCCTACCATGCTGCTGTACTAACTAGCTACCTCGACCATATCTCAAGAGTATAACTAACAAGAAGAAACTTAGGCATCACTATTTGAGAGTTTTATGTTATACAAGCTTCCCGCGCGTGGTTTACTCCCACATTACTCCAGTTCCTGTGGGAACTTAATAATTAATTATAGCCTATGTCATCCGGCTTTAGTCTAGCTTTCCAACGGTGAAAGAATTTTTCAAATCGGTCAAGTAATTTCGGAGCATTTTCAGTACAAACAAACAGTCAAATCTTTCCTCTTTATAGCATTAGTATAGATCTACAATAAGTGACGCATAGTCAGAGTCACAGCATATGTCCGAAGGTCGTGCAGATGCGCTCACGAGGAAAGACTTCACACCTCGATGCGCTCCAAACTACTTTGTTGTTTTCAGTTTTTGTGCCGCATCGCGCAAAATAAAGCAAATTTTGATAGTTTTTTTTTTCTCCACAAATTATTTTAGTTTTTGTCGCAATCTTTACTTCGAAAAAACTGGTAAAGACCGGCAAGATTAAGCATTTTATAGCTGTTTAAATTTCGAAGCAGTATTTGTGACGGAAAAATATAAGACCGTATTTTTTACTGATGAAATTAAAGTTAAGTAAATTTTAGTTTTTTGCCTCTTGCAAACTATTTTAAAATACGGTAACGTAACAAGGCGTAACGATCTTGTTGACCATCGATACCTACGCAGTTTAAAATTGAATACCTGCGCCTGCGACTTTAAACTTGTCCTTTTAATAGTTAACAAGTTATTGCCCGCACCTTCGTCCGCGTAGTTTTTGTGATCTCCATATAAACTTTTCCATCCGTTATCATCGTCTTAGAGGTCAAATATATAAAGATTGGTCAGACAGTAATTCAAGAAAAAGCGTTTTATTAATATACTAGCTACCTGCTCCAGTTTCACTCGAATTGTAATGTTAATTAACACAAAAATTTTACAAATTATAATAACCGAAACATTCCCCTTGAATAATTTCATCTATTGGTGAAAACTCAATGAAAATTCCTGTAGTATTTTTTTAGTTTATGGGAATAGACGTTGCGGAGCATTTTGTTTAATAAAATGCTGTGATACATTTGATTGCCATTATTATCTTTAAGAATGTCTTTATTGCTCCTGATTTTTGCTTTTCAGACTTCTAGTAGAAGTTACTCCACCTGGAACTCTTACCACACTCGCCATATATGTACAGTAGATGTGACATCCTTTAACATATTTGGTTAAAATAAAATAAAATAAATAAATAAAATAAAAATCATTTTTATTTACGTAAACCAATTACAGGCACTTGTAAATAGTCAAACATTAATTAGAAAAATGTATTCATTATATTTGTTATTTATTTATATCTATAAAATTAATTATTTTTATATTATCATATATTTATATGTTATTATTATAATTTATTTATTTATATTGTTCTTAGCGACGCAAAACGCTTGTTCTGTCTATATTATGTCAAAACAATTGTCATTATTTGGGTGGACCATGAGCATATAGTCGTCCACATAGGTAGCTAGTGAAAGGTTGCAGGTTAGCTAGGGTAGGATTCTCGCCGGCGAGGACCGCGTTGCACCCCTACCCCTGCCCTGTGATCCAGCGCCTGTAGGCCGATCACTTCCTTTTATGTTCATAAATCTGACTTATATACCAGTGGTACCACTGGGTCGTGGTCCTAACCCCTTAAGGGTGCCCCCAGGTGTGTGCCACTTAATTGTATGTTTTTTTTTTCAAATTTTTCTATATTGAACCATTAAAGTCTAAAATAATTAATATGAACATAAACTTATTATGAGTAGAGAAATTAATGACCAGCTGACGGACGGTCTACTTTGTCTGTAATATTCTACAATTTGCTACCGGTTAATTAAGTATCTAGTTTAATTCATAGAATAAGAATAATTGTGTAACATTGTGATTCTGACAAGTACAAGTGTATGTAAATACCTAAGTGCTGAATAAATTCATTATTTCATTATAACGACGGACGCGCTTTAATGCTACCATCGGATCCAATGCGCCCCAACTGAGAAAATCCGGCGAAACAAACTCAGTGGGTTACTTTACTACCGGTTTCAACTCGGCCCACATGAGACGGTCCTGCGAAACATACTCAAATGGACAAATACGCGGGGTTTTGGTCCAATTATTATCATTTATTTTTAGTAGGCATACACATTTATTGCCCAAACGGTTGTCTTGTTATAATTTATTTTAGTTCGGTTCGGGTTCGGTTTTGCTACTTCTGCTGCAATAAGTTGCAAAAAACTCCCCTTAACATTTTTAGGTCATTATTACTCCATCCCTCCGCCAGCAAGCCGCCCTGAGCCGAGGTCGAAGTGCTACAGCGAGCGTCTTAGTTTTGAAACCATTTATTTAAACTGTAGCACTGCTTGCCTTTTCTATCTGGTAAAGTAGCAAAACAGCCAAAAAAAAACTACAAGAATACTTGTGTGCAACGATGTAATGGTTACATACAATATTCTCTTTCTAACCAATCAATCAATCTTATTATATAAATACGTAACATCATACCAATTATTAAATTACATATAAGATTTTATACGTAGTTTACGTACAAACAGCCACGTAATATAATTACCGCCGCCAACACCGTGACGGCATCGTCAAGGATGGACATCCGAAATAATGCGATGTTTCAGCGATCCGTAGATACGCGTAATTGATGAAGTTTAATTAACAATATTACTTAAACATTATGAAGTTATTACGATGGTTAATCGGACGCTAGTTAAGTTGGTAGAAAAACGAACTTCGAGTCATAATTCACGGATTTATAGGCAGAGTTTAATTGGCTTTAAGTAATCAAAACACGCCATCAATACAAGTCTATCTTATTTCTAAAACGGTGTGGAGATGATGAAAATTCATTATTTTAAAACATTAATTTTAAAACGAATTAAAGTGCGTTCTAGTCACTGCATGTATCAAATGTAATTAATGAAATTAAAATCAAGTTACTAAACATTTACTACAGTTAAATTTAAACAGTCTACTAGTATTCTTGTTAACCCCTCGTGCTCAAGATCACAAGTCCGGCGCCCTAGCCATTATGCTACGGCCGCTTCAAACATTACAAGCGATTCATCAGGCAAACGCACCACTATTATAAACCTAAAACTCCACCAAAATATCAAAGTTATAATTCTTCTATCCCCACCAGCGGTCGCTCAGAGCTCAGGTCCAAGTCTTGGACATATTAGATTGCGTGTTTTTACACGAAATAATAGGGCGGGACTTGCTGCACTGCTCGCCTTTATGTCCGGTGAAGTAGCAAAAGCCACATAGGCACTACATAGGCCCGTCCGAAAAAGAAGAAAATTTACAAACATGTATATGGCCCTAGCCCCATAAGGGTGCTCCCAGGTGTGTGTCACTTAATTGTATGCTTTTATAAATTTTCAATAAAAACGTATAATAATGAATGTAAATATGAACTTATTATGAGTAGAGGAATTAATGAAACATGGACATACGGAGTACATTGTTTGTAATGTCCTACAATTAGCAGCACTCAAAGGTTGCACTTGCTAGTTATAGTTACCTAAGTAGTTTTATGCATAGAATAAGAATAATAACCTATTAATTACAGTTCTTTTTCATGGTGATTTTGACAAGTAAAAGTGTATGTAAATGTACCTAAGTGTACCTAAGCCTAAGTGTACCTAAGTGCTGAATAAATTCATTATTTCGTTATTATATACGGAACCACCTGTACAAACTAGATCTATGGTAATATCGCGTTATCATAGGAAGCAGGTATCCCGGAAGCGTTTGATTTGCTATTCATTCTTTTGCAATCTTATTTTACAATTCACTCAATGTTTAAAAACTGCTGCGCTAAATATGGTGAAATTCCGAAGGATACAAGGGCATACATTTGAATTACTTTGAATTGATAATTGAGAGAAACGGGTGCGCTTGCGACATGGCGATGCAATTCGTGCAATGAACTGGAATACTGGTAGGAATGCAGCCTTTCTATGACTGCTAATATATAATTAATTTGGAAATTATTGAAGACTAGCGCGCGGTTTAAAAGACCACGTTTTTTTGCGTTATAGGGTTTATTTATTCACTATAGTTAAGATTTATTAAATATCGGAAGCTCAAGATTAATAGGGACCCGAGATCTTTTTGCAAAATGAAATATTTGTTTCTGGTTCTGGTGGCTTGGGCGATTACCCTCGATACCTTGGAAAACACGTGTTTTTATTTTTGCTCCCAATCGTTATAACATCGTCTATGACAATAGTAAACCAAGTAGGTGACAGCAGATTAATACCAAGACCATACCTGCCAAGCATGGTGCCTTTAGCAAAATCCTGTTTGGAGGAGGTTCATGTTCAGCTTTCGATATTGTACGGGCTGATGATAATGGTGATAATTACGTCAGAGTTATGTTAAGTGACTTATAATGCTGTCTTTTTCTTTTTCATCATCATCAACAGCCCGTTTACGTCCACTGCTGAACATGGGCCTCCTCTTAACAGACCTTGGCAAGCCAGGATCGTTGAGGGATATTGCCATAATCACCACGCTTGGCAGACGGATTGGTGATCGCAGTAAGATGTAAACCTTGAGCTAATAAATGCTGCTGCCCACCCATCAGCCATATGTCCCAAAGTCGCCTTTTACGACACCCATGGGAAGAGATGGGGTGGTCTATTCTAAGCCTGAAACCACACGGCTTTTCTAGTTAATTTTAATAATCCAATGACGAGACGGGTTTGGACGAATCTTATGTTGGAAGCCATACACGGTTGGATTATCGTATTCCAAATTCATCAGGATCGCAACATCTAGATGTTGATTTACCATCTTCAATTTATCCTTGACCATACAGTACAGTCACGGGCTGCTGACGATACCTACAATTATATAGGATGACGCATTTTGTCTTGTGCTCAAGTCACACTCGACGGGCTTCTGTGCCTATCATTAGATGGGCTCTCAACTGTTACGAATATCTATTGTTTTTGTAAGATAAGCTACGGCCACTTTAACGCGCGTGCCATTTTGTAGAATTAGATTGTGGTAAAAACTTGGTATTGCGCAGTTTATTAAGTTGACATCAATCATGATGCTATTAGCAGAAAGAAGAACAAAGACGAACATGTTGGTGCAGTGAAGAAGATTAAGAAGTGCGCGTTATTGCAAAATATTATTTAATAATTTCTACCAATTCACTTACTAAAGTAAAAATATTAATGTCCTGTCTTATCGCTAATTGCAATTTCTTCCAGACATATTACATTAAGGCTTTGCAGCCTTTTGCATGGGGGACACCAAATTGTAAAACAATTGGCGCAGTGGTGTTAATTTATTTCTTATTATTACCCTAGTCGGTTCTAAATACACGGTTTTATCTATATCTATATACATATATGTCATTATTTTTTTTCTAAACAACCCTTACAACGGGGTGTAAGTTTATATGGAAAATTATTTTCATTTTACCTTTATAACTAATAGCTGCCCGCGGGTGGTTTCACCCGCGTAACTCTTGTTCCCGTGGAATCTTCAAAATTAAATATAGCTTTATATTGGCTGTAGCTTTCCAACGGGGAAAAAAAAATTCAAATCGGTCCAGTAGTGTCGGAGCCTATTCAATACAAACTAACAAACAATCAAATCTTTCCTCTTATTAATATTAGTATAGACGACTCCAAACACACATGTTTTAAACTTTATGAAAATTATTTAGGCCTAGTAATTATGTAGTATTTATGTGAAAATTCGTCAGTTGTTAGCAGCTATTCCAAAAAATCTTCAAGCCTCTTAAAGGCTGGCGTCAAAAGTTAATTCAAATAATTAATTGGTTCTAATTAATTTCGTGAGCAGCACCCAAGATTACTTCAGTGAACGTGACCGTTACTATAATAAAGCTGTTTACTGTAATGTCTTACCGTTTTGGTATAATTAAGCTGATGCTATTTTAGTTTAACATTTGAGCGGAGTTGAATTGTTTCTCTTTGGACTATGAGGAAAAAGTTAACGTCTAGGGGGAGGGGGGGCACTTTGATACACAAAAATTAAATCTCTTTTCTGAGGACCATAAAGCATTATATTTAAATATTTGTTTTGATGTGTGCATTGGCTGATATGTCAGCTTACATTTTGGCTACGCAAAAACCGCAAAAATTGGCGATGTATAGAGATAATGTGATTTTAAGAAAATAAAATGTTTGTATCATTCTGCCCCACCAGTGGGGCACTTTGATACATGGGGTGGGGCAGTTTGATACGTATTTTAGATCCATATGAAATGCAAATTTAAACTGACTAAAAACCCAATATAAACTGTATTATTACTTAAAATTAAGAAATAAAACAATTTTATTGATTGAGATCGCAAAACACTTTTTATTAAGAGTGCACATTAGCCATAATCAGTCTCTTAAGTTACTTAAGAAATATAATCACAAAAAAAAACAATATTGTCATCATAGAACAAGACTAATTCTCTGTTATTTTCTTAATTATATAATCAGTTATATACTTACTAAGTAATCAGACTTTAACATTGAATATTGTTAATGAAAATATAATATTAGAACCTCCTATCAAAATGAACAATAGTTTTCTTAAAAAATTAAACAAACATCAAAAATTTAACAAAAATAATCATAAAAACTCTCATATAAATTACAAAACAATCTACTGGATATTATATCGAGTTAAACCTACCGAAAATGAATAAAGCGACGATGTTCGAGATGTGCCTTTGGAGAAAGTTGGTTTTGGTAATTGCAAAACTACATCTCTAACATCTCTCTATTTGTGCCATCTCCATAGATGGTGCTATTTGTGGTGAAGATGGACCTGCTTGTGATAAAGAAGATTCTGCTTGTAATGAAGAGGATGCTTCATTTGTAGATAATATTCTGGTAGCTTCAAATGATTTTCTGGCTTTTTCTATGCGATGTTGTAGGGTCGCAGTTTTGATGCGATATTTGTCGGCTGCTTTGCGTATAGATAAAGTCTTTGACAATACTTCACGTATTGCGTGTTCAATGTTTTCTTCATTGATATTTTTTCTATCAGTTTTGGGTTTGTACGTGCGCACCATTTTCTGAAAAAAAGAAAATAAACAATAAAATAAACTATTATTTTTGACGGGGCACTTTAATACACTAGAGGGGCAGATTGATACGTATCATTGTACCCCGCACATTACCGTATCAAAGTGCCCCAACGGACTTTTTCCACAAACAATTAATTTTATCTAATATACTAGCTGACCCGGCAGACTTCGTACTGCCTCAATCGATACATAAAAGACCTAAACATTTGTATAAAATAAACTGGGCCGTAGAGACTTCGTTTATGCGGTACTCCTACCCCTACACTACCCCTACCCTACACTACCCCTACCCTACACTACCCCTACCCTAAACTACTCCTACCCTACACTACCCCTACCCTACCTCTACCCTACCCCTACCCTACACCTACCCCTAATCTACCCCTACCCTACCCTACACCTACCTTAAAAAATCTTGGCAAAAAAAATCAAGTTTTTAATTAACAAAATAAAGCTCAAATTGACTCTACATTTCAGTTAGAAAACGTTTGTATGGGAAAAAGAAAAAGGCTGTTTTAAGGGGTTTTCAGGCAATTATTCGAATTTGTCTCGCCGTAAAAACCATCCTTGAACTTCCACGAACATAAAAAAAAAAGAATTGGCCAAATTGGTCCAGGCTTTGTAGAGTTATGCGCTTACCAACACATTTTGCGATTCATTTTTATATTATAGATAATAATAATGCAATCAAAAACATTTTAAAATACAATAATAACTATATTTACTTACCTGCAGTAACAAATAATAACAAAAACAACTGAAAGAATCCTCCTGAGACACAATTACATTTCACGTTTTTTTTTAGTAGGCAGCGGCGCACGCCACTTTCAACACGTTAGTGACCGTTGAGGTCCAATGGCAAACTGGCGGCGAACGGTGTCACAACTGTCATTCTTGTGAATGCCCTTGAGCATTCTAGTGATGTGCCGGACTGTGTAGCGTTTATCGGTTTTGAGATATAGATACTGTACCAATGTGCCCCGTGAATCAATGTGCCCCCCCTCCCCCTACTGATTTCTTATCTGAACTGGTGATCTATCCGTCCGCTAAGAGCTGTTACTACGACACACGCCTAGTACGGATCTTATGTTTAGCTGTAGACAAGCCTGCGTAAGTTTATACAGTTTTTTTTATATACACCGGAATTTTTCAATCGTTGCTAAATTCCAAAGGACCTTAGGGTTTAGAGCGGTTGCTGACAGGGAAATTGCGGGGTGATATTTTTGTGCTACTGTCACTCTACAGTTTGACTGCATCGGTGGTTCAGTTATGTTAGTTGCTTCTGAAGACTGGCATTCTTGGTTCGATTACCACTTAGGACAATTATTTGTGTGAACCTCAGACCTCCGTGGAATAAGTGTTTGTGAAGTCCCACGTACACTGGGACTAATTCCTGTACCGATGAGAGATGTTTTTCAAAAAAATTAAAATATTTTCAGTTTTCACAAATTCTGCGACAGAGCCCAGAATCTTGTAGCTACAGTCGACATACGTAGACGTTACGAATCGTACATCGCGCAATAGAAGTTTGCATGCCGCTTGAGGCTATATACAAGTTCTCAACACGAACAATTCGACCGTTTTCACCAGGCGTCCGCCTGGCCAGGAAGATCATTCCCTTGTGTCAAGGATTACCAACACCCGTTCCTCTACAATGCCACATTTGACATGATGTTGAAAAAGTTAACGACAAAATATTGACGACATAGGTACATTAGATGTTATCGCTCTCGCCAGGAAATTCAAATAAGGAAAATGCAATAATGGTGTTTCTGTACAAATTACAGTCAATTTGTGCTCTATTTATAGACCTTTGACGTTGCAGTTATCCTATGATGGTTGGTAATAAGGTAAATAAATGCATGTTATTATTTCAATTTGAATGTTACAGTGAAGATACGCTAAGCGGCTGTAGCCCAATGGCTAGGGCGTCGGACTTGTGATTTTGAGGTCACCGGTTCGAACCTCACCCATTGCACTACCGACGTGAACCCACTCGTAACACAAGCATTTTAGCTAAGCACGAGGGGTTAACTAGAATACTAGTAGACTGCAAAATTCTTCTAGTAATATTTATTAAAAAAAAAAAAGAAAAGAAAGATAAAGGAAAGGTACGACAGTGAAAGAAGGTGGGGTTTGTATTTGACGTGTATCAGTTGCGTTTATCTATCTCAGGACTACTGGTCCGCTTTGAAAAATGATTTCACAATAAGAATGCTACGATGTCCAGGAGTAACATACGCTATATTTAATGATGAAGTTCTTTCGGGAACAAGAGTTATACTGGTGAAACCTCGTGGGAAGCTAGCTAGTATTGCATATTTTCAATAATAAGTACCTAACTGATGAAAAATCCTCAAGTATCACTTATCTGGCTTAGAGCGGTTTCGCACTACGTCCGATCCGAATCCGATCCGAACCCGTGAAAATATTTGTCTAGAAATTTGGAAAGAAATCGAATGACGGATCTCGGATCTAGGGCGTAAATTACCATAGAAATAGTTCTTCAGCTACTACGGACCATATTTTCACGGGTCCAGATCGGTTTCGGATCGGACGTAGTGCGAAACCGCTCTTAGAGAATGGTGGAATGTGTTTCGTTAAGGAACATGGTACATAGTACATACCATAGATAAGTCATTAAAAAAAAACATCTTTGGTGCTTTTTTTTTATAGTTTTGTAATGAAAGCAAACATCAACTGTGGCGTATGCTTGTTCGTCGTCATTATAAATAAAGTTATAATTAGCGTATAAAATACATAATAAGTAATAATCATTAATATTATTATCTTGATTTGATATATATTCATCTGGTGAACGTAATGCTATGCTCATATGAAGCGTGTTGACAGACTGTATACATTTTGATTGAGTTTTTGAACGCTTGGACGGAGATGTTAAGTGGTTAGTACGCTTGAGGGAATGATCCATGTGTTATGTTTTACATATACGTCACTACTTTGTAACACAGCCGCATTGCTGTATGTTGTTTGTATTGTAACAAGCGTAATTAAGATGTTCTTGATTATGGTTATTACGGCATAATCAAGCCATTGTCAATATGATGAAGAATTCTCAATTTAAATAGATTATCTTTATCTTCTTTTGTATCGTCGCTTTAAATCTCGGAGGTCGTGGGTTCGATCTCCACGCCGGACAGAAAATCTTTGTGTAAATTCCAAGAACTCTTTCCGGGTCTGGTTGGTTGAGGGACTACCTTCCGTGCATCGGAAAGCACGTTAAGCCGTTGGTCCCGATTGTTATAACATCATCTATAATAATCGTATATCAAGGAACGGGCAGCAGCGTTTCCTTGTGTGATACAACATAATACTGCGGTCACCAACCCGCCTGCCAAGCGTGGTGACTATGGCAACTACCTTCTCTCGGGAGAAGGCCCATGTTCAGCAGTGGACGTTAAACGGGCTGATGATGATATAATATGTAACGTGTAAATTTCGTAGGTTTAGAAGTTTTCAATTCATACGAGTTATTGATAATGAAACCAACAATGTGATTTTTAGTTGAGAACTTAGGGAAATTATTTATTTTATCTATAGCATTAAAAATTGCATATTAGATTGACTCCGAACCTGCGTTAGTGGCGCCCGTACGAACAATCTAGAATTCTAGATAAACTTTCATTGCAAGGCACTAGAGCTCATTTTGCAATGTAGTTTTATCATTGCCGTCTCCGTAAGGGTAACTTTTCTTATAGTAACATATGTCTATTTAAAAACATATGATGTTACGTAGTAGGTAATACGGGTGGCAAAATAAACGATTAAAAAATCACAGTGTATACCATCATACACCATATACCATTCAATACACCACGTCTTTTGGATAAATACTGTCACCATCTTACTGAGGTGATTATTTTAAGGGAGATCGCTCTAAGTGCTATCACACATCTCAAATTGTGTTTGGAGCGACTGTAGTTAAGGTTAACCTTGTGTATTTACAGTCTGTTGAGAAAACAGGTTGTATTGAAATAAAATATATTTGATGATCTTATTATTCCTTTACTTAGTACATCCGCGATCTTAAATATCCGATCAGTCATCATACTATCCAATATCGAGGTTACATCACTACAAGTTCAAGTTTCAAACGCAAGATGGCGGTGCATCCGGCGCGATTCCTGCGCCCGCGCATCGCTTCAGTGGGAGCAGTTTCAGCGTTACATTGTTCAACGGGCCCATTGTTGGGTCGTTAGTATTAGTAGAACGGTTACTTACACTTGGGTGGGCTTGTTGCATCATGATTTGAACAGCCGGTTTTATATTTTGTGTAAGTAACTTTGACGTTTGAAGTTAATATGCAAATATTGTAATACTTACGTTAGGTGCCTAAGAAGACATGGCCACCCATTTTTATTTTTAGTAGGTATTGATTTTGCTGTTTGAAATTAATGCCAATGTTAATGCTATAAAACGTCTGGTTGAATAAGTTTATAAAGTAAATAAACGCATGTCTGCGGAAATAGAGGTGATCGCCGTTTATAATTGAATAGAAGATGAAATGGGGTTACAATTTAAACCGCCAATTTTATTGAACTTTTATAGATATGGCCTTGCGTGTGTTACATTCGGCTCTGACATGATTCTCAATTTAAATATATACATAGGTACATCCTAAAAGTTATAAATAAATTGTTTAATATAGAATATAGACTACTAGATACGAGTCTATGAAACAAAATCGAATGCCTGGACTTGAAGTAAGGTTTATTTTTCACTGGTATGTACCTAGTGAGCCCATGTCTGATAATAATGATGTTTCCCTTGTCAAGTTACTTTTAATACAGTCTATTGCTGCAGGGAAGGTTGCCACAGTCACTACGATTGGCAAACGGGTTGGTGACCGCAGTTTACCTTCAGGAAAACGCTGCTGCCCATTCCCTAGTAAGTATAGGTACAATTGCTATAGATGATGTTATAACAATCGGGAGCAACGGCTTCACGTGCTTTCCAAGGCATGGAGGGTAGTCTACCAACAGAATATTTATATGTTAAACTTGGGTACAATAATTTGTCGATCAGACATGTTTTCTGATAATTACACCATTCTCCAACATTTCTCTTATGACCGTATTTGTAAATAAAGGAAAATTCTAACAATATCACACACCATGTCTAACAATACGTAAATATTTGCGTCACCCAAGCCATATTTGTGCTGAATAATGACCATATTATACTAACCACAGTTACTCAATGGAAAACAGTAGCTATGCCATTGGCGAAGGTTCGTACAAAACAATTGTAGCAAATGTACCATTGCATAAATTACTTGTTTGAGTCACTGTTTGGAAAATAAATGGCGTAATTAGCGTTACCAGTGATTGTTTTGTTTTGGTAAAGTTTGGTTTGAATAGGAAGATAATAAAAATAACACTTAGGTTATGTTACATACGATAAGACCGTGAAGTAAATTGTTATTTTTATGTTACACACACAAAAAAGTTGCAATGTAACAACACAAATGCCATACGTATATGATAAAAAGATGCGTAGATGGCACCACCAGTAACATTTGTTTAAAAAAATATATCATATTTTTTGCGTAATTTGGGTCCATTTTTATATGCTTTCTTAAAACTCTAAAAAATGTGAGGCTCTATTGAAATGGTTTTAATAACGAAATCCTATTTATTTAATTTTGTTGCAGCTTCCCACAATACACGAGATTTAATATCACGTAGAAATTCATGATTCTCTACATTCGAACTACTGAATACAAACATTGATAAATTCTATTAAAAGTTTAATTTGATAAAAAATAAATAAATACTTATCTTAAATGTAGACATATTCACATATTTAAAGGAGTTAATAAAGTTTAATGTACACGGCGCCTCTAGTAATAAAAATTTGTAATATTATCTTTTTTTTAAATACTTAGCATATTTGCATTATTATTTAGCAACGCTGATGATTTACAAGACTCGAGTAAAGTAACAACGTAGGTATTAGGATGTAGTGGCGAGAGAAGGTGGACTATTACGTTTGTTGCATTCGTCGTTATTCACTTTTCCTTATTATTGTTTATTAACGCACATATATTTAGTTTCATATCAGTTTTTTCCTTATTTTGCAACATAAAAATATATAAATAACAAAGGGTTTTTTTGTTACGTTTTCCAAACTGTAATTTCAAGAAAATGAATATCTAATAAGTATTGTCACATTAATTTATTATCATAGGTATTACTGAACACACCTTTTTCACACGATAATCGTTAATTGTAATAATATATAAATGTTATACATACAATTACAAATGAACAACCTAAACCAGAGACAATACTAAAAAGCGCGGTGGACTTATAATTACAAACCTGTTGTGGTGATGTATAAAAACCACCGTGTCTAAATTTAAAAGAGACAGGTCCTAGCTACCACCTTTGAGGGACTCCATTCTTACGCGTAGCTTTGAAAGAAATAAAAAATATAGTTGTTTTAAAAGTAAGTTACAAGACTATTACAGTTATAAATCACGCAGCACACGAGACCGATGTTGAAGATTAATATTATTAATATTTATTGTTATGGAAAATCTCGTACGCACGCGCCCACCGCACCACGTTTTTATAACATGTGATTGGAGCTCGTACCTATAGTTTACAGCAATTACAGTTAAATATACCTGGAAGCCGTGCGTGATTTAAAAATAATTACATATCACCAAACATCTTGTGTGCATCAGAATTTAAAAATCAACGAGAACATTACTTAATTAATTAAACCGGCATTAGATTTCTTTGGTTCTTGTTCTTTCGCCAGTAACAATTTACATATTTATTGTAAAACTTGAAACTACAATAAGATTAATTAAACATATTTTTTTGAGGAATCTTCTAGATAATAACAAAACTTTCGATGAAAATCAAGCTGAAAGTGTGAAAAGTATGTGGGTGCATTAGATGCACGACATCGTAAGCGCAGCATCAAGCCTAGTGCACGCGGGACGCAAGACCGCATTCCGCGCACAACCTCCGCGCGCGACTCACGTGTCGCGACGTTCGAAGTATCGCGCGTTTTCGATCGATCCAATAAAAACATTGTGCTGTGACGTTTTCTCATCTAAGTGCTATGTGCAATGGAGCTTGTTTTGTTGTGATTGCCCTGCATTGGGCCCTGTAACCAGTGTCTCATATCTGGAAGTAAACAACCAGGTAAGTTTAACAATACAAAACTTTTTGGATGCAGTTGCGCAAAGTTTATGGTCAATTGTGATTTCGTTGCTATATCTATAATTCGATTGGGAGACCGCAACTAATTTACAATGATGCCATTTACAAATATTTGAGGAAGTTTTAATGATATTTTTCCAAGTATTGAAGAAACCTTGTATTTGGCCTTTAAGTAAGTTTAATAAAGTTACTGGCGCGTACTTGAATTATAAATTGAATTTTTCTTTTGACAATATTGTTGTTAAAGACAGTAAAATTTGCAAATTTAAAGTTTAAATATTATTTAAAATAGAAAATACATTTATTCTATACAAAAAAATCACATAATCTGTATACGCTTGAAGTAATCTATGCTTGGACCAATTGTTTTATGTTGCTTGTCATAATGCAACTAGAATTTTTGGGCTACTTTTATAATTTTTCTGTTCAGGTCAACTTTCATAGTTATTATTGTAAATTTTGTATTCTGTCCTAAATATTCGATGATCACGTCAAGTGATTCATTTTTAGTTGTAGCTAAAAGTTTTTTTTTTGCTTTATACCTGCGAAGGCAGAAAACAAAGATCTACGATGAGGAATGATGATGATGACATTGGAAAATATCATTTGACATAATTCACTACGTGTTATATGTAATTAAGATTCCCAATTTCATAAAATAAATATTTAAGAAATTTTGTTCTTGCGTCAACTAAAAATTTCTTTAAATCTTACCGAAACATTTGCGTGTTATCTTATTTTTTTGTGCAAATCCCTGGTTGCACCCGAGCTCGGTTTACAGGTTCACAAGTAAATACCAATTAGTGAGATAATGGAAAAGGCGGCGGGTGTGAATACCAAGAAAGGATCGGTACACATTGAAATCCTTAACACGTTTGAGTTTTTTTTTTCCAAAACTATATTGTATTCTTTATAGCAGATATTAAAACGTGATGAAATTTATTTTGGTGCACGATTTATAATAAAACTCCGGGTTGATTTAGTATTTTTGATTAATCTTCGGCACCTATAAGCTGAAAATTAATAATGTTTTTATAATATGAACATTTTAGTGGACCAGAAACATATTCCCTGATCGTTTTTATAGTATTTTCACTATTTAAAATGTCCTGACTAAGCTAAGCTTACCGCAGTGATACGATGAATAATGCACAATCGAAACAGGTTTATTTAATTGGTACGTGTGTGTGAGTTGTTGTACTCTTTATTAAAAGTTATCTTCGTTGTAAGCTGTTTCTCATCAATCAGTTAATTAAACATCAGGCTAAGTGCGAGTTGTATTCATGCTAAGATAATTTTTACTAGATTATTTTATTTTTGCGCTGCCTGACATTTTGATCGTGCTTTTCAAATTTATTCAAAATCCCGACCAACCAACATAATTAAAAGTGCTAAAATTAGTTCACTATGAAAGCACGGTAACTAAAAGATAACTACTAAAATTGAATTCTAAATAATATAATAAGATATTTAAGGTCTTGGATTTCCAGTTAACCGGGGTTTTTGCTGCACATTTAAATACTTTAAGGGTCAATTGTTCTGTGACGCGTGGAAATAACACAAATTGCATTTGTCACCGTGTCATCCGATTATTATTTGTTTTATTCAATAATACACAACCACGGCGTCAAGAGACCTAATAACACATAAACTGAATCTCAAGTAATCCTTCATTTCATCATTTATTGCTCCTATTTTATAAAGGTGTTACGTCCAGTAGGTACTTAACTCTTTAAAGTAATTGAAATCTTCAATCGACAAGGATCGGTAATTGTAATTACTTGTTAGAGTTAAATTAAATATGGCGAAGTGAATTGAATTAATGAAGTGCCTTTTACGTCAGAGGCAATTGATTCTTTAATGACCAATGTAGGTTGGATTGGGAATTTGATGATTTACGGTAAGGAGTAACATTATTATCTATGAATTAAACGGTTAATGACCATTACACGTTTTATAATAATTGGTATTATGTTACGAGTACTCTAACTAAAAATATTATAGAAAATTACCATAGAACTAGAAAATGAATTGTTCTTAAGTAGCTGTGTCATATAAAATAAAATATATTAAATTTAAATATTATCTTTATATAAAAATGATTATCGTCATATTATTTTATACCATTTTCATGTAAAGATATAAAACTATGATATTTAAAAGACAATGATAATAAAAACTATAATGAAGCAATAATATAATTAATTCGCATTAGTTAGACATGGTCTAAAGCTTAATAAGCATAAATTGTTCTACTTGTAACTGTATCCAATTACGAATAATCAATTGAAAGTTTCTGATATCTAAACGTTATAATAGGTATGATATGCATCATAATATTCATAATACGAATCCATTTATTAAGAATCTGCTCAAATGTTTTGAATTCTTAGTACAATAAATTTGCTTTAACAAAAAAATTAACTTTGATTGCTGTTCGGACTGTTGCACAAACTCCTCTAAATTTTTTGAAAAAGATCTCCTTGAGCTGAGGTCTATGTCCCACAGCGGGCGCCCTGTGGCGCAAGTAGCTTGGTTAGCAGTTTTCAAACCATTTATTAAGCCTGGAGCAAATGCCTCGCTATTCTAAAAGAATGCCTTTTAAAATATTGCGTGCATGGAGAACTATTTTGGCATGGTCATTGGTCATAGTTTATATGGAAAAAAGACACGTTTTTAAATTTCTCATCGAATTCCAGACAGCAAGCTTAGCCAGATTGTGCTAACCGTAATAATCTGATTCTCTTTATCAAATAAGTGCTGATAAAACTAACACTTAAATATAACATGAGCTACATCAACCAAATGGAAGATAACAGTGTTTATGCCATCAAGCAAAACGGCTGTTATGATTTATCTAGAATTTCGTTACGATAGTCCGCCAATGTTTATTTAGGATCGAAACGTGCATACTGCCTAACATTTTGAAATGAAGCAGGCAACGTTTGCCCGGATTTGGTCACGTTTTTATATTTTTTGCCTCAAATTTTAATAACTTTTTAAATTTGCTGCCTAGGGGAAATTCTTAAGCTTTTACAATGATTAAAGTTGTTTGGTATCTTGCGTAAAAACCTGCAACTGCGGTGATTTCTGCATTCTGCTCCAATATAGATGGATGTTGCATATATTTTTATGTGGGAACGAGTTGGGACACAATGGCTTGCTCGGAGGCTCTCACGCTCTCTTGGGTGGTTCTTGCGACATTTCGTTCTCGAGATATTGTCAGCAGTTCATATTACTCTGCATTGTTAAACTAAATTGAACCTAGTTCAGCTGGTTAATTGTTAACTCGACTTTTAGACATCTTATACCAATTATGATTGACAGCCGTAACTTGCGCCGTCAATTTAATATTTGAAGGAGTTAATTTATTGACTAGTTTCATTGCTAAACAATTGTAATTTATAATGTATTTTAAACGACGATAAATAATGGGAGTAGTAAATTTAATTGGCGCTATATACGGTCTGAAGCAAAAGCGTCAGCGATAATTGAAACTACTGTACAGACGTATAAATTATTGTTTAATAATATTAATTCGAGCTAAATTATGTAGCAGGTGGTAGTTCAAGCCAAGAGATTGCCGCATAGAATATATTTTAATATCTGACATGAACTTTGATCTAGGTACTCGAGAAGATTCTGAGAATTTTCAGCCACCATCTCGATGATTCATGCGTGAATCACCAATAGTTTTAATGAGTTTGATCGATCTTAATAGGTTCTATATTATTTAGCCATATAGTTTCTTCAGCCAACTTCAGCATGAAAAACGCATGAGACAAGCGAAAGTGCCATAAAAATCACTATTTGCACACTGATCGATTAATCTAACACGCGATCGCGTGACTGAACACCAAAAAAATCTGGAATTTAAAATTGTAGTTCATCTTTGATTACTTGTTTGGTATTAATTTATCTGTTTGTATCGTAAATGGGGACCAATACTTTTAAAAACATTTATGCATGTGTTTGTATTTGCGTGGTGTTTTACGGTCATTATAGTCTTGACACACTTTTGTTATCATCTAAAAATATTTGGGAAAGATATCTACATTATTTCATAGAAAATTATTCGTAGACTATTAGTGATCTTATTCAATTGTACTGGCAATTGACTGCACCGGTGGCTCAGTGGTTGCTTCTGAGACCTGGTGTTCTGGGTTCGATTCTCACCCGGGACAATTATTTGTGTGAACCACAAATAGTTATTCTGAGTCTGGATGTTTTTTGTGTCCGTGAAATGAATGTTTGTAAAGTCCCCCGCGACACAGGGATTTATTTCCCAAGAGCGGGAGTTGTCTTTTACAAAAAATAATAATAATAATATTAGTAATGATGACAGAAACAGTTTAATAACCGTAGACTAAACGAAATCTCAGAATAGAGGAAACAATCGCATGTTTCCGAATCATGCTTTTCTAGTGCAGATAATCTTTGGAAAATTAATTTCGAAGTATAAAGAAATATATTTCGATTTCGGTTTTAGTCACGAATCTTCTCTACTTAAAATGATTGCACACCGAGTTTAATTTCAATCTAAATGCCATCTATAACTACAGCTTTATCGTCTTACACAAAAAATGTTTGATCATTGTAAATATTGAAAGCCACATTCCTCATCGTAACAGTCCGTAACGCGTCCGGACGACTTGTTATCACACTACATTTAATATTGGATGACTTTGAACATTTTTTATTACATCAATGTCGATGAGGCGCCGCTTATGCACCTATTCTTCCGTTTGGACATTCCGTTCTTGGACATTGCCCTTTGGATCGAATTCTGTCACTAATTTTTGATATACGTATTATTTCGTTACCGTTACACTTGCTATCTGTATCAATTTTGTCTGTTTTTTCTTGTAGAACAATCTGAGTTTGATTATTACCTATATTATTAATTGTTAGTAATAAATATATGAGACTTCATTCCTAAATTGAAATAGAGATTCGTTTAATTGCGCCTACATAGACTATTATATTCTTTTTGAAAGATGTGGATGTGAATTGAAATCATTTATGAAAAAGAAAAGTTCTGTAAATTTAATGAAAGTTTTCTTTCATAATGTTCACTTTTAGGCATTGTTAATATTTCCTGTCTAAGTGAAGTTTGTTTAAAATAATTTTACTGGTTAGAGAATAGAAACATAATAAACAATTGTCTTCAGAGGTTAATGAAACCTTGAGAAACTGCCATTACTGTAGCTAATTGGCTTTTACAGGTGAATATGAAATGAATTCTATTGTCAACTGTGTCGTGGTTTTAATGTCCTCTAATTATTGTTATTTCATATTGTTGAATGAGACTAGTACTCGCATTCTAATATTATTTCAGATCTCTCTAAAGCTTATTAGTTTGTAGTTTCTTACTATAATAAACATAAGTCAAATATGCTTGAAAGTCTCATTAAATGTATAGTTTCATTGCTTTTGTAATTCTTAAGATATATTATATATTATGAATTTTCCCTAAGAAAAATCACACGACTCTGTAAAGAACCCGTGTGAAGTTACCAAATATTTTTATTTTATTATTATGAGTAATGCCTTGCATGTGTACGACCTTGGAAAGGCATTAAGTATTTACCTTAGCTCGGTTCACACCAGCATCCGTTGCTTGTCAAGGCTGAGCAAACTGTCTGATAACAAATATTAATAGTCAGCAACCCCGTTTAATGTAGATAATTTGGTCAAACACTGAATTAGGTTTAAGCTTTTAGTTCATTTTTGATAGCAACCGTTTAGAATATGTTATCGTATCTAAGGTAGATAAGTGATAATAGTATTTTGTACATATTATTATTTTAAGTAAATAAAAAGAGTTACCGGATATATATGTGAGTTCATATTTGCATTGAACGTAAATTGTTTAAATAATGATATTTTTATATTAGTTGATACCGAGGGTAAAAGGCTTATTGGGCTGAGCTACACCACGACGATACTTAATTGTATACCTTATGAAGGCATAACATAAAGTGTATAATTCAATATCACCCATGGTGTCGCTTAGCTTGTTACCTCAGTGTCGATATACATGTGTAACAAGAACATTAAATCTTTTTTTTTTGTTATATCTACTTTGCTCTTAGAATTTTGATTTGCATTATTATTCTTATTGTCTTAAATATAACTAGATACAGTTTTGTGCATTCGTTAATGATTTATAACAGCAAAAAGTGTTAGCCTTGTCTTTCCCACTA
This sequence comes from Nycteola revayana, assembly GCA_947037095.2. NCBI lineage: Eukaryota > Metazoa > Arthropoda > Insecta > Lepidoptera > Nolidae > Nycteola > Nycteola revayana. The sequence continues at coordinate 23,988,763 of OX344846.2, read as the reverse complement.
AGAAATAAGGTTAATCTCCTTTCATCTGAGATAACAGTACTTTTAATCCTCTGTATCTAAACAATTTAATTTACGTAGGTGTTCTTTTGATTGTGTTCCGTGAGGCAACGCAAGCGCATCCTTAATGACCATTATCGTTTATTTGATTGTTATCTCTTTCTTTATATGTCTATCTTTATCGGTCAACGTTTTATTGTTCAGTTAGCTTACCTTTCGTTTGTTTATTTCAAACTGTTATATTTTCGTAGTTTGTTATATTATTAATATTTTCTGTACGTAACTACTTAAAAAGTTAGCCTATTTAATCAAATATATGTATCTCAAATGTTGTTTACTTAATTGACAGTTGTGATGGGTTTTTTATAATATCATCTATACTTACCAAAAGCAATTGAGTATAAATAATATTACAAGGATGAAATGTCCAAAGCTATATTTAACGGAACAATTAACTATTCAAATAATAACGACCGTAGAAACACAGGCAGCGTTTATGGTGCGTGGCGCCGAGCTCATTTGTCTCAATTGAATCCAGCTGCTGGAAGGATTTATTAAAGTACCTTTCCTATCTTGGCTCCATGGAGGTACGTAATTGTGCTGATTTGGTAATTGAACGTGAGTCCGCTGCATCCGTGTTTTGTTGATCTATATAGCTTGGCTTATTTTGTGTTATTGTATGTTTCTTTGACAGTTTGAAATTTAGTTTTATCTTGAATCTAATCTTCTCATTGAAGTTCCAATTAGACATTATACTCCGTCCTTTTTTTATCCAGCAGTGAAAGCTATTCTATTCAAATCTGTTCATTTATTCCGTAGACGTTTGCGACCAAGCATACAGCTATACCGAAAAGATTCGATCTCTCTATGAATCGCCCGTACATTTCTTTCAGCTTTCAGATTTGTTATACTCAGAGAAGTTAAAAGTTGCCTTACTTTTTTTCCTCGAAAAATTACTAGAAGATGTTCTCTAAGCTATGCAGTACATCATTTCAATTGAAGACATGTGCTCTCGTCCAGGAACAATTTGTGAGTCTATTGGTCTTCCTCAGAGGTAACAATTGTGCTTGATTTGATAATTGGACGGCGGACGTCGACTTCCACAGTTTGAAGCTAGTTACCCAAAGAATGTCGGTACTTAAGACATACTATTTTGCACTTTGGATTCCTGCTCAGCTGGAATTATCCGTAAAATAATGTTGAGAAATTATATTTTATGAAGTAACTTTCTAGACCCTGCGCTTTCATCCGCGTTCGATTTCTCTTCCAGCCCAATGGATTGAAGCATATTGTGTTATCATAGCATATGTATCATTTAATATATACTATGTCCAAATATCCATGATAGTCATGATTTTTGTGTTATAAGTCTTGAAATTATCAAGATTTTTAAGGAACCCTAACTAAGTTATGTCTTTACAATGTAAATAATAACAAAACCGTCTGCGGGTGCGCTTTGAAACCGTACAAAACCTTACTCAATGAAACTTAAATCCAGTAAAAAGATACACAGACCACATTTCATTACGAGCGCCTTAAATAGATCTTGAAGAGGCATTACAATCCACTGCCACAAAAACTAACGATCTATTTGTAAAACAAACGGAGGAGAGTGGCTTCTTACACGCTAACAATAAAGATACTGCGCAACTAATCTTAAGGAGTGTATTTTAAAGGGAATGAAGATAAATTGATATAATACAGGGCTTGACAATTGAAACAAAAATAATCAAAGCTTGAAAACTACCCAAATCTGACATTTATGTAAAAAAATATTTTTATACTATAATTAAACTGATAATACTAATCAAAGTGATTAAAACTCTACATTATAGATTTCCCAATAAGTTCAAGCATTAATTATAAGCATTGTTTTCAAGTTACAGAAATAATAGTGCTAACTTGTCCCCTATTGGAGTGTAAAGGTACCATTTGTTCTTCGTCTTGAACCCAAAAATATCTCACGAATTGCCATTTACAAGTTCTGTTAAATGTAAGATTTAGTTTAAAATCGCTTAGGGCTATGGGTGTTGGTTTATGTCGTTATTGTGAGTTAAAATAACTTAAGTGGGGCAGTTCCTTCGTCAAGTAAGTGGTGGCCCGTGCCGTGTGGTACATTTATATACTTACTTGTCAGTTTAAACTTATTGACTTTACGAGTGGCATTTATGATGGTAGGGATCCCATTTCAGTTTAAAAAGCTCTAAATAATGTTAAGTTTGGTACGCATAACATAAATTGTATGAAAGTACAATTCGTATTTTATTAACTAGGAAAATTTCTAGAAAATCATTATTATATTGAATACATAAATTATTACTTATTATGAAAATATACATAAGTATTCCATTAGCGTCTGGAAAGATTGAAAGTATTATAATTGTATTGAATACAATAGTCCATAAAAATAAATAATTAGAAAATTTATTTATACTTGATGATAAAAATGCAGATCTCAAAGATAGTGAGATTGTAGAAAGATAAAATATATCGCTTGTAGTAGAGAAAAATACTGCAAAGTTAAAAAATAACATTTAAACTATTTCAATGAACAAATCAACCTATTTTTAAAGTCACAGATAAGTTAATGACGAATCGGCTAAAACCTAAAGGTGTAAGAACAAATAAGATAATGGGAAACATCACACACATTCCTTTGAACAATTAGTAATGCGATATACTTCGAAGAAATTACACTATTACTTACACGTTTAAGGATACAATTCTAAAACACGGGAAAGTTCGTAAGGAAGTATGTTACACATTACTATCAAAGTATTTAAAAAATTGGCTCTGTTCTTCTTGAGGTTATTCCTTGAAAAATACAATTACAACATTCATAGATTCTGTTAAAATCCGTTGGGTTAAAACAGCATCTAACATGGATAAAACCGCACGACAAATGATGTATGAAGCTAAAGATGTCAAAAGTTTAAAACCATCTAAAATATGTTTTAATGCGCAAAGTCACTACATTCAGAAAGTCACGTATCATTTTTATGATTGTACGGAGTCAGACAGTCTGTGAGCTTTATGGATAATATTTCTCTAATGTTCAAAACGTTATATCTTATCGCTTGTTAGTAAACTACTCATATTTATCAGTGGGTGTTGCTTAATTTGTCATAATTTATTAGTTTGTTTGTTTACTAGTTTTTATCGGTTAAAACATTGATTCGTGTGTTTAATTGCTTCTACTAAGTCTTACTTATAATATTAATACTCGTATATGAATTGTTATGGTTTTATATGATGGTATGTATCTATGTAGGTACATTATAAATTTTACTAGTCTTGGTGTCTTTTTTCATACAGAATATAAGAACTAGAAAAATGGTAAAGTTGTGTTTAAGTCCTAAGCAATTTAATATTCGTATACGTGTTGCGATACCGGTTGAGTTTTCATACATGGCCGTAACATCGCTCTCAATTAACTAAATGAATGAAGAAAACAGATACGAGTAAGGTATTGTATAATATTGATTAGTGATACCTATAAGAAGTTGCGCAATGTAACAGAGATAAATCTTGATTAAATTCAGTGCAGTATCAATTCAGGTAGACATAGTGATTATACATTTACCATAAGCGTGTTATATGGTTCATTAGAAACGCTTCGGTCAGTTCATAGTTCTTTTTTACACAAGGATTATCTTCACATTGTTTAACAATGGCTCCTTATTCACCGAGGTACAAAGATGATATGAGCTTAATTAAACGAAGTATTATTTGTTCTATTGTTCTCACTCTGGGTTAGCCTTAATTAATTATGTGCCGATATAAAAGAAGACCAACAAACAAATAGCTTTCACAATGTATCTCTGCCAGTTTCCAGACATCCGTGAGGAGATTTGAATACACTTGCATTGTGTATTAAGATATAAGTTCTATTATATTTAGAAATAAGGTAAAATTAACCATTTTGTGTTTAAATTACAATATCCATACTATATATTTATGTCCAGTTTCCTTAGTAATTATTGGAGTTAGATAAATCTGAATCAATTTCCTGACAAACAGTCAAATTGTAGTAATATTGCTAGGTAGCAGACAGTTTTTAGATAACCAGCAATTAACGATGAATAAATATGTTTTATTACCTAATGTATTACCAATGTATACTTTCACTTCTTGACAGTTCCTGGCCATTGGTTTTTCTAGCATTTCCATTAGTTTAATCCGGATGAAATATCTGTTATGAATCCGTTTGGGTATAAGACTACACAGCGCAATAATGATAGTATTTTGTAAAGTGACAAATACCAGCTACGCTGCAATCATATCCGTGCAGGTTTGACTGTTAATTTCATCATTATCTGAGTGTTCCACTTCAGTTATAAGGCCTCCATCGTTTTTACCATAGTTACCATTTGTTCGGTCTACCGAACTCTGTCTACAGATTGACCTATCTAATGTTTGATGGCAGTATTTTATTACTGCCAACTATTGGTCAGACAACAATGGTTGGCAGTTTTTTTATTTTTTATTTATTTATCATTGTTGTAAATAATGTTATAACAAACGGGAGCAAAGAATTAATACGCTAGGCTACGAAGATCTAAAACTTTAATTATTTCGTTCTTAATCCACGTTATTTTGCTATACTTCTGTACTTCTCAAATACAATCAATTTAATGAGGTTAATCTACCAACGCACACACATGGTATTAGTGTAAGTTAATACAAATGTTTGTTTATGTTATCAATAATACAAACTATGTACAAGTCAATGAACTAGGCTAACAGTAACATAAACTAGTGTATGAAATAAGAAAAACAATAAAGGTTACATCACCGAAAATCATAGAAAGTAATCTGAGCGGCAAATTGCGCCGTTTTTACTAAAATTGTTTGCGTTTATAAACGCATGCTATTATGTCTAGAGATGGACGACGATTGTGATTCAACTTACGGTGAAGTATTATATGAATCTATTGTTTGTTGTAAAATAGCGACGATTTATATAAAAACAACTTGTGGTAAATCAATTTTTTTTTTCAAAGAATTTTAACAAAGTCTCTTGATAAGCTAAAATACATGTGTTACAAGTGGGTTCACGACGGTAGTGCAATACGTGGGGATCGAACTGGCGACCACATGATCGCAAGTCCGACGTCCTTGGCGTCCGTAGCCACTGGGCTACGACTACGCATTGAACTATCTATGTTTATCCAAATAATGGTTGAAAGAATATAAGTGTTTTTTTTTTAAATATGGTTTGTTTACTTATTTACGATTTTGTTAAGTTAAGTATTTAAGAAACATTTAGTAATAAGAATACCGTTTATCAATTTATACATACCTAGTAACAAGAACACAGTCAACATATTTAATCCACTGAATAAATAAACAACCATTTATATATTCAATGATAAGTGACAAGAGAATCATAAATAGAATCCTAATTACAACGCGTTCATATAAATTCCGCAGCGTATTTAATTAAATCTTCTATCAACATTTGGCCTGAATTATTTATAAATACGAACAGTACACTGACTCGACTATGTAGGCAGGAACTAATATAAACGTTTGCGAGGTATTTCAACTAAAGCTGTTGACGGCTAACATTGCCAAACGCGGCTAAATGGGCCATCGCGGCTAAATAGTCTAGATGAGAAACATTAATGGTACTGGTAATGCAGATGTGGTCTATGACTAACTAGAGAATAACTGAGTTAATTCTGTACCCGGATTTAGTTATGGTTTTAATTATTTGCTAGATAAGAGAACGGTGTGGAGTGAAAGAGGACGTGATTACCAAGATAGAGAAGGGAATGTTGAGATGGTTTGGTCACGTGGAAAGAATGATGAAGAAAGATTGACAAAACAGGTATTCATGGCAAGTGTGAGTGGCACCATCGGAAGGGGAAGACCGCGACGAACGTTCTCTGACCAAATGGGAGACATCCTCGCAAAACGTCAAATACATAAAATCCACCCTAAACCGACGTACTTGTATGAAGAATGTTATGAGAGTGAATGAAGCAAACTATGTGTGTAGGGATCGTAGCAAGTGGAGGTCCATTGTCTCTGCCTACCCCGCTGGAAAACAGGCGTGAGCTTATGTATGTATGTATTTGCTAGATGAATTAAGTATTAGTATTGATAGAGATTGTGTTGATGAATTAATGACAAATGGACGGACGGCGTACATTGTCTGTAGTATCGTGCAATTTGCTGCTATCTGTTAGTTACCTAGTTTAATTCATGGAATAAGAATTATAATCTACAACTTATACATTTTTTTACATTGTGATTGTGACAAGTGTTTGTATATACCTATTCATATTCAAAGTAATAGACTTTAAGTTCTCTATTTCTATCTAGAATGTTATTATATACAAAAATTAATTTATATTATTTTGTTTGTTTTGTTATAAGTATATTTTAAAAAAATGTGAAGGAAAAAACTTACCTAGCTTGATTACTTGATCACTAGTTATAGGCCGTGCGTCATTATGCGAAGATTATTAGAATCTTTTATTCGAGGTAAAGTATGATGAGGAAAGATGACTAATACAAGATGGAAATTTGTTACCGATTCACGTTTGAATAATGACTGATTTATTGCTCTATTTAATCACCTTATTGACTTCTAAAACTTCCGGCTAGATTCAATATAAATGAAAAATTAGCCATCAAAATCCTACACGAAGGTAATTTTGCTCGATTTACAAGCCCATTTAAAGTGACTGCTCAATCATGTGTTGTATTAAGTAATTACCTAAATGAAATATGATCCATTCAAGAAGTTATAGATCCGCAACTTTGCTAATTTAAAAATGCTTGGAAAGAAATCACTATGTAGTGTCAGTTTACAGTGTAAGTGTCTTTCTACTGAGGTACCATTCTGTTGTCAACTGACTATTGACATTATATTTTTTAACTCCCGTTTCCGTGGGAGCTTCATAGTGAAATATAGCGGATAGCATTCTTCGATAAATGGACTATCTAGCACTGAAATAATTTTTCTAATTGGACCCGTAGTACCTGAGATTAGCGCGTTCAAGCAAGCAAACAAACAAACAAACTCTTCAGCTGTATATACAAGTACAGATTAGGATTTCAAAATTTAAGTGAGTCAATAAGTTTCTTTGATCTCGTACTAATCATTTTAAGACACTCGTACTAAGATTTTTTCTATTTTTTCCAGAACACGAAACATGTCACTATTACAAGTGAATATCAATAGTCCCATTTAGAGACGACTGGTGCGGTTCCACTTTAGCCTAATTGGTTAAGGCATTATTAACTTTACCTAAGATGCAGGTGTGAATCCTGCCGTTGGTCGAATTTTATAAATCACAATTTTGAAACATAAACTCAGTAGTGTCTATTCTACTTATAATTTAATCATCAGAACTGAGCTCCAGTTGAAGTTGCTCAGTTAAATCTCAAGTCCGTTCATCATGGCTGTCTATTAAATCAACTAGCCAAATATTCAAACATTCAAAACTGTCAGATGTACAGTGAAAGTGTCACTCAGTTACAAAACCAACGTAATTGATAGTATTTCTGTATGCGGGTTGTATTTACGTTGCTGTGGATGTTTAATGTCAGTACCATGGACGATATAAATTAATGCAAACATCGGATTATGTAGGAATGCGACAGGCTTTTAGAATACTACAGATTATGTTGATGTTGTGACAGTAAGTGGGTTTTAATAGAATCTTGTAGATACAAGCTTAACGTGTACAGATTAATTGAGCTATGGTCGCGGCTACCGGTTTCTGTGCTCTATAATTGATAAACTAACTTTCCGCGCAGTTTTGACCGTAACTCCCGTTCCCGTAGGAACATCTTAATAAAATGATGCCGATAAATGGACTATCTAACATTGAAATAATTTTTCAAATCAGTAGTTTCTCAGATTAGCGCGCTCAAGCAAAAAAACAAACGATTCAGCTTTATATATTAGTATCATCATCATCATTTCAGCCGTAGGACGATCACTGCTGGACATAGACCTCCCTCATAGATCTCCAGTTGTTACGGTTAGAAGCGGCCTGCATCCACCGTGATCCCGCGGCCTTAACCAGATCATCCGTCCATCTAGTAGGTGGACGTCCTACGCTACGCTTATTAGTGTTAGATATGATTATATTTATTTTATTTAAATAACATCGATTAAAGATTAATCAATTTCAGACAAGATTAATATCTATAGATAGTTATCTATAGATATGAACCTTGTCTGAAATTGATTCTGAGATTGGTAGGAGTCCAAGTGAATCAACCTCGCAAACGTAGTTAATGCAACTTTATGATGAAAACGGTCCCATAAGGATTCTAAAATAGCACGTATTAAGCTTTTATGGCACAGTTTGACTGTAGGCTTCAGTAATTGTCTCCTCAGTTCTATTAAACGTGCTCAAAATACGGATTCAGTCCGACTCACTGTCTTTACGACTCATTTATTCATTCTTAAGTGTTAATAGTCCATAATCTTCATTTAACTCCTCGTTTATGACAGCTAGTTAACTCTATATATTGTTTAACGCGACGTTAAAGTTATGGTTGAAGTTGTCGCTATATCTGGATCAAAAATGTGGACTGACTGCGCATGAGTCCTTTTTGCGGGACCTCTTTTTGTCGCATTAAAAATGTCGTGGGAAATAAATGGCAGTATTATAAAAGAGAATCTCTGCCTTTGGTTTATAGTTACTAACTGATTTTTTAGTGTCGGCACTTTGTAGTAAATACATATATTGGGTGATTCTTTTTAGTGTCTTGAAAATAAAAGAGCGTGTTATGTTTATGAAACAGATGTCTTAGGCATAGTTATTTAACTTTTTTTTACTGACATAGAGTGAAAATCGTAATGGTTAAAATGCATAAGTACCTAGGTAGTTACGCTATTCATCTCACTCTTTTCATTCATATGTAATTGCGACCTACGTATTATAGGCACCTATTTAATAATTATGCACGCGCTATGAAGGGTGTATTTCTTTTAAGTAATTTATGAGATTTTCGAAACGCTAATTACCGAAATACTCAAATAAACTCGGTCTATAGATTCTATTCCACTTACACAACACACCATATTATTATCAAGACGGTAAAAAAAGTCACGCAGCACATTTTTATAATCAACTAGCTTTCCGCGCGTGGTTTTACTCGCGTAGATCCCGTTCCCGAGGGAATTTTATAATAAAATGTAGCTTACGTTACTCCTGAATAATGTAGCTTTTTAGTGGTGAAATATTTTTTTAAATCAGTCCAGTAGTTCCGGAGGTTTTCCAATGCAAACAAACAATCAAATCTTTCCTCTTTATAAAATTAGTGTAGATAAAAAATATATATTTTCTATTAATTTTTACCCGTACTCAGGACGTAAATTACTTGTGTATATTAATTTTAATGAGAACATCCGCATATCTTTATGAATAAAACTAATTCACACGTTTCTTTTCTATCAATAGCTATACAGGGTTATTTTTGAAACACCAATAACCTTTTAGAGGATGAAAGTACTGATGATTGTAAACAACTTTTACTGTGGGACCAACCCTGAAATCGCAAAAATAATGTTCCATACATTTTGTCGAGGTAAGTAAACACAAATGTATGGAACAGCTGATTTTTTTTCGCGATTTCTGTGTTGGTCCCGTAGTAAAAGTTGTTCATAATCATGAGTACTTCTATTCCCCAAAAGGTTGTTGGTGTTTTAAAAATAACCCTGTATAGAGGAGAAGATAATGCATAGCGCCAGAGTGCTTGTTGTGTTTTATACGACTAATTATAATCTCTCCTTCAATTTTCCTGGAATAAAATGAAAGATCTAAGCCTTTAACTACTGATATTTTATTAACAACATTAACCTTTATAGCAATTTTATTTTTCATAGTTTCTAAGAAATTTTGTTACGACCAACGATATAAAATATTGTTGTTTACATTAGAAGTAATACCTCTATTATTTTTTATAAAAGAAAACGGGCATCGAATAGACTATCAATCTATTTTGGAATCTATTCCTAAGAGAAAAGAGTTTAAATAACGATAAAAAACATTTGCTGTATATTGAGCAGAGAGATCGAAGATATTTGCACGCGAGCAGAAAGCTAATATTTACGACTGCTGCGACATTTTTAGATCACATTCAGTACATTGCGTGTTTTGTTAGAGAGCAGTTAATATATGTTCCGAAACTGTCAGCGATGGATATAGATATTTGGGTACAGTCGAGTTTTTAGTAGTATTATGTATGCAATTCTCGTCTTCAGGTATGTTAGTATAATTGTTGGGACCAAAGGACTCAAGTGGAATTATAAATACGCTTGCCGATGGGAATTCCGTGATTTCTGTGGCATACATTATTATGATGTCACGGTAGCTTTATAACTTATTGTAGTATATTTTTATCGCTATGGCTGACCTTTTTATGGGGTTTCGGCTATGAATTTGATTATGTTTCGGTAAGAATATTTTAAAAATCCACATTAGTTTACATTAAACAAACTGTAGATTTTATTAATAATATTAGGAGATAAAATCTAAGAGGGCTAAGTGTATTTGTACTATCGGTGTTTTTTTTTCTCAGACGTACATTATGTAGTTAGCCACTAGGCTTTTGCTACTTCACCGGGCGAGCAGAGCTCCAACCTAAATTACTATCGGTGAATAGTATAGTATACGTATAGATAATTCAAAGGATTTCGTTACAAAAGTTTAACTCCTCTGAGCACAGGGCATTGCGCGTGTGCATGTGGATGTAATTATACAGTTTTAATTTTGTATGTGACGCGGTAGTCTTCTGAATACACAGACACACAGATAAGCTAACCCCTTAACGGTCAGAAGGTATGTTTCAAAATCATTGGTTTTGGACTTTATTACAATTTAACTAAATAATACTAAACTAAATTTTTATTTACGTAAACCTATTACAGGCAAGTGCAAATAGTCAAAACAATAATTTAGTATTCAGTATTATTATCTATAATTATAATATTTAATAAATTTTCAAATTAAAATAATAACTTAAATACTTGTTTATTTAAGTTATTATTTTAATTATATTTTAGTTTTAACGTCTTAGTTTATTATTTAACTACATATATTGTGTCAAATAGCTTGTTCTGTGTATATAAGGTATGATGGGTTATATATTCCCTTTGCTTGTTAAAGGTATAATAAACAACTATACATATATAATAAACTATCTCAATTTACACTTGTGACACAAATTGTACATAGTTATATAAACGCACCTACAAGTTTAGTAACACTTATATCGCCAATAATCGATATATAATTGTTTCGGTTTCGTTGTGTTTTCCCTCCTTACATCCGTTGTCTCTTAGCTCAATGGCAATCATAATACCTCGGTATTTGCTAACTTTGCCATGACCTAGTCATTGATACTATTATCCTTTACATTTTATATAAAAACGTGTTATTGCGTATTGACTTCCGCTAGGCCAAATATTGAATTTGGTTTTAGTAATATTTGCATGTAAATTGATAATAATAATATTATGTAAATATTACTGTTCTCCAAAACGTGGTAAGTACTACTGTACTTTGTATGACCGTGCGTGTATGACCAGATGTATGAACGTGGACGAGGCAAAGGGAGTGTGTAAGGATCGTAGCAGGTGGCGTTCTGTAGTTTCTGCCTACCCCCATGGGAGAAAGGCGTGATTATATGTATGTATGTATGTACTACTGTACCATTTCTTTTTATGATGCGACCTTTTTTACTTCCACCAGTTCGGGACGTGGCAACTCTTAGAAAAACTGGCATGAAACTCAAAGGAATCCTTTTTATTTTCGTTTTATATGAATTTATTTATGTAATAATTCAATCCATTTAAATCATATAATATTTAAATGAAAAATGAAAATACTGTTTGGCTGAACACTTAACAATCAACACAATACCTTCCTATGTTGTGTATTTTTGTGATCTTAATTTTGTAAGAAAATATTCTATCAATTTGGCTTTGGTTTGGAGATCTTGATTCTAGATCTTATTGCTTATTATGTAGATATTTTATGTATATATGTAGTTATTGTATGTATGTGTATCTACCTACACGCTTTTAAATATTTCTACTTCTGACTTCTCCTCTCGCAGGTCTACTGGAAGAGATTTCTTAAGAAATAAGTAGTACCTTTGTACATTGCTGTTTGTCTGTCTTGTTGTATCTTTATCTTCTGTGTGTATGTGTACATAAATAAATGATATATTTTACCACCGTCATTGAATTTCTTCAAGTTTATATTTCAATATCTTTGACTTGATAGATGCTACTGTCCATCTAACAGTATTATGTACCTCAGTCGATTCTTACGACAACCTTACGATGATATGGGTTGGGCTATTCGAAGCCCACACGGTAAGGCTCATCCCCGTTTAACTCCTGCATCATCAAGGCCACCTAGCGAGTCGATAAACTTATCTTCAATCAATCGCTGTACACTATGAACAGAACTCAATCATACATTCAGTCTGTGATGTACAGCGGAAGTGGCGTATGCGTATACATAGCGCAAAAAATGTCCAGTGTGTTTTGAAACGGGACTTGAATACGGGACTAGTAGGTACATAGGTAGGTAGGTACATACGATTAATTTTTATATATATTTTATTTAAAAATTGCAGTTTTCCCCGCATTAGTGTTATGCTGACTATTTTGCTGCTTAAAAGCAAATAAACATAAAATATATATATTTTTCGGATGGATATACTTAGCCACGAGGCTTTTGCTACTTCACCAGGCATGAGAGCGAGCGGAGCGTTTAAAAACTACAAACTAAGCGTTCTGCGCAAGAGGGCGCCCCCTGTGAGGCTTGGACCTCGGCTCAGGGCGGCCGCTAGCGAGGACATTGAGGGATTATGACTTTTAGTATTTTAGGGGAGTTTTGTGCAACTGTCGCTCTACTTTACAGTTCGCGGGCCTCTCGGACTTCGGGTCTACGAGGGCATTGGATGGATAAAAATCGTTCAAATTCAATTCTTTGTAGTTAGTACAGTCCTTTTGTTTTAAAGAATCGATGTGTTAATGCCAACTTAGAAACTGTCCCCGTGCAATTTTAGCCAAATCCGTTCAGTATGTTGTGTATGAAAGAGTAACAAACATCCATAATATCATCCGTCTATACAAACTTTCGTTTTTATAATATTAGAAGGATAATAAAAATCACGGGAAAGTCACATGCTGTATGTTGTTAATTTTGGTCCTTTCGAGTCGGATGGATCGCATTGGTCATCGATATGGTCAACGGCAACCGAAACTTTGCTACCGAAATTAAAAACATTACGTATATGTGTATAATTATTTATATATTTTTTAACAATTAATACTTATTTTATATATCAATATTATAATAAAGTAAGTAATTATTAATATTATAATACATAACTAAATAATTTCAGTAACATTAAACCGTTCTGTTAGTTCACTTCGATTCGCAGTTTAAAAACCTCTAATTTCACAATTGTCAACATCTTAAAACCTTTAGAAGCTTATAATTACCTATTTAACTGATGTAAAGCATGTTCATTAGCTTAGTCAGTTACAGTTCATTGCTTTCAAAGAAAACCTACAAGCTAACCCTAGCTACGAGCTGAATAAACAAGCATTCATTCAACTACCATTCACCGTTCATTCATTCATTCATTCGTTCAACACAATGGCTATCGCGTTACAGTCCAGTGTGTCCAGGCTTTACGTATCGTTTACATTCTAGAACAATGACCCCTGCAGTGTGCACATTGCTTTATTTCCGATTTAGTTTCAAAGTCTGCAGTGCAGATGTGTTGGTCTTAACCAAAAAATGTTCTCATTGTATTTATAAATATTATATTGCGAGTCCAGACGGAACAACAAAGAGAAGTAGGTACTAATTATGATTGCGTTTAGTAAGAATGTATAAAATACAGAAATACGTTCGCTGCTGAACATGGGCCTCCTTGTTGGCAAACCAGGGTAGTTGAGGGATATTGGCATATAATGATAGCAGTAAGATAATACTGACTTGAACTGGCGACCTTTTACGACACCCACAGGAAAAAATGTGGTGAGCTATTCGAAACAGAAAAACATTTCGAAATATAAATAAATCAGCTGTGCTCCGCGGTTTTACTCTGCTCCAGTGAGTTGGAGCGTGATGTTTTGTAGCCTTTATGTTAATCCAGCGTATAACCTATGCCGGTGCAAAATTTTACCCAATTCCGTTCAGTAGTTTTGGCGTGAAAGAGTAACAAACATACATCCATCCATCCATACTTACAAACTTTCGCGTTTATAATATTAAAGTATTAAAAATAAATGGATTCTTTACAATTTATTGAACAATCCACTGCTAATCATGCACATAGATGGTTTAAAACAAGTAGGTGTGATCATAAAGCTTTTTAAATCGCTTTAACTTATCGATTCTGTTTTATACTCAGTTCAATCAGTATCACTTGCAGAAGCCATTTGTAACTCTACCTCCTAACTAGTACTTAGTAGATAGTATTACGTTCTAATCCGGAAGTGAAGCCAAATTTTCCCGTCGTACACCTTCGCATACATGGTCTGCATACAAATGTAGGAGCCTAGTGTAATCGACCGCACAACTCATTGCCAAGGCTGTATTCTATGTTAATTCTAGCAATATGCTAAATGTGGAACGTTTATCTAGTAGAGTAAGTTTTGTTGAATACTTGATGTTGATCGTGTTTATGTTAAACTTAGTTGCTGATGGTATAGCAACTAAAATTAGCAAAATAAATTATGGACAATGGTTTCTAATATTACATAGGTAAAGCTGTTTATCAGCGATTAATATCAAATTTTGACAAAAACGCAATCAATCTTTTAGAATTATTTTATAAGAAATCATTGTTAGGTTTATTAGCGCCCTTTTTGGGCCCTTAACAAAAGACTAGATATTTTAGACGCCATCTGTTTACTTTTTAAAAGCTTGTGTTCGGGCATTAAACTACCAAAAATAGGTTTGCTTAAAACATAAAATGAAACACTCCTTTGCTGGTAATTATGTTTTCCTACGTCCTAAATTAATCTCAATTCGTACATTTTAATTGTAGTATACCTACTATATTTCCTCCATATCTCGTGATACTAAATTTAAATTTAGTAACGTAATGACTGTCAAGCACTCTAATCTGCATCCTTCCGACACAGATTCCGTGCGAAATCTAAAAGCGAGATATGATTTGACATTGACTTTGACACGACTGATAGTTTTCTGTTACGACAAACAAGAACATTCTATTCCGGTAAAGGAACATTGTTTCGGACTAGAATGTACTTAATTAAATTAATTATGCCAATGAATTTGGTTTCAATAATTGCAAAATTCATACATTGTGGCTGATGGCCACTTGGTGAATTGAATTGGCTAGATTTTGCATTCTTAAAAACAAAAATACAGTTAGTTATGCCTGATTAAATAATTAAATCGATGAAATAACTAACAAGTTCAATATTTACGTTTTAGTTATATGAATAAAGAAGAATAATTCTTTAAATCATAATTTTTAAAAAATACGAAAAAGATGATGATATACCGTTCCATTACCTGATTTACAAACTGTGTCAATTCAATCCAACGCATAAAACGTCAATGAATGCTCCGATTTCCTTCGGGTAAAAATACTAAAAGAGCCGAATATCAACATCCGCGTATTAACAGCTTCCTCAGTAGATGGAGTTGACGGTAGGCCGGTAGGTACGCTCGTATGAAACGGATGCGGTGCCGTCTGATGCCACCTTATGAGTTTATGGCGTGTTAATGTACGAAGGTAGGTGTGTGATGGAATTTGTGGAGGGCGCTTGTAATGACTGGCTTGTGGATGTTATATTGACAAAGTTTTATGAGGATTAAGATGTTTAGTTGACAACGATTCGGAACGTTAATAAGGGTGGTTGTAATTGTAAATTACCCCATGACGTAAATATAACGTCGAAAAAGAAAACAGCTATTCAAAGATGGCATTGAACAAAGAACCCTGAATGATTGTTTAACAGTCCACATTTTTGGCCACGGGACCTCAATCTTACCATCATATAAATTAACAATTTGCCCTCCCACTGATTCCTTAAATTTTCTCTGTCAGATAAAAATCAGTACTTACCATTCTTATTAAAATGAAAAAGTGAATCGTCACTTGACGATATGACGACGACTGGTAATGCAGTAGGTATGGCTACACAGTGCAATCTTGGTATCCTTGATACAGATTGCATGACAAATACAATGAGTTATTAAGAGCAAAGGTTGCACCGGTGCATTCGAGACTTGTGACTAATTATATACATACTCGGTGAACATCAGTGTTAATGAGCTTTGATATTTATAACGTTTATAAGACAGTCAAAATGAGAATGATTGAGATATGATGATAAGCGAAATTTTTTGTACCTGTTATCAAAGCTCTTTGAATTTTCAAAACTACGAATTTATCTTTAAGTATCTTAAGAAGGACGTATTAAAATAACGTTATTTTGGTCTTGTTCAGTTCATGGTAAATATAATTCAATGTTCATAGAATACCTAATTCTGAATATAAATTACATTCGCTACGAATTGAGTCAACAAACCTAGCTATTGCCAAACAATAAACAATCCATTTCCAAGTCTCCTGGAAATGGACTTCACAACATCAAACTTAACATCCGGAATTCTACAAACTACCAGTTTACAACGAACACCAACGCGAACAAACAAACAAATCATTTACAATGGTTCATTGCTATTTCCTCGCGTTTGCTTGTTAAATCACAAAATCCTGGCGTATTTTGAAATGTGTCAAATAATTTATTGAGTCTTATTTCCAATGCCGTAATTCCTGGTCTGCGCTAGAGTTAATGGTATTGCTTTGAGTAATTTAATGGTGAATTGTTCAGGGCGAAAACATAATTTTGTGTGTGTCGAAAGTTATTTTTCAATATTCACTTTGAAAATTATTTATTTATATAACAAAGATAATTTCATGATCACCTGTTATTAGAAATCTATTTATCTCGCGTAATAGTTTATCATTCACAACATCATTTCTTACTGCAATGATTACTTGCAGAAGCTATTGAGAGTATTGTTATGTAAGGAAGAGAAAAGACGTTATTAGTCTGAGATTTGGCACGGTTAAAAGTTATATGAGGAAGTGCAGGAAGTTTCACAACTTTTGTTTTTAATTCCCGTATTATATAATTAAAGTTCTCGCACGCAATCTCAACCCCATAGCTCCTGTTCCCATAGGAGGTTCATCATTAAACGTATCCCATGTTACTTCTGGATAACGAAGTTTTTTAATGGTTCAAGAATTTTAGAAATCAGTTCTGTAGTTCTGGACCCTATTCAATGCAACGAAACAAACCATAAAAAAATCCTCTTCTTAAAATTAATTAACAGTATAAATATCAGTATCGCGATTGACTTCACAAACGTATATAATATATCTTCACGGACACGCACACCCATACTATACCATACTCAGAACTATCCGTGGTTCTTGTCAGTCTTCTAGAACAGAAGCCACAAGCAACCAGTGGAGTCTATTTGTGCAACAAGTTCATATAAAATAAAATAAATAAAAATCATTTTTATTTACGTAAACCAATTACAGGCACTTGTAAATCGTCAAACATTATTTGAAAATTAATTATTATTTATCTTAAATTACATTTGCTGTTTATTTATAAACCTATTCAAATTACTTATTTATAATTAAATTAATTATTATAATTAATGTATATTGTCGCTAGGAGGCAAAATGCTTGTTCTGTCTATATTATGCCAAAACAATTGTCATTATTTGGGTGGACCATGAGCATATAACGACGGACGCGCTTTAATGCTACCACCGGATCCAATGCGCCCCAACTGAGAAGATCCGGCGAAACAAACTCAGTGGGTTACTCTACCACCGGTTTCAACACGGCCCACATGAGGCGGTCCGGCGAAACATACTCAAATGGGCAATTACGCGGGGTTTAGGTCCAGTTATTTAATTTATATTTTAGTAGGCACACACATTTATTGCCCTAACGGTTGTCTTGTTATTATTTGTTTATTTTTGCTCAATAAGATTGAATGATATTGAGACAGAACTAGCGTTAATTAATAGTTAAGGTACGTAAAGAAGTCAATTACAGACAGTTCACAGGATAAGACACAGTTCTAGTCACAACTATTGTACTTGGCTATATTATTATGGTCTTCAGTGAGGTAGGTGCAAAGATGGTACCGAAACCCAAACGTCTTTATCTTCAATATAGTCCTGAATACTATAGTAACCTTTTGACATGAGAACAGTTTTGACATGTGATTTAAATCTTGTATCAGGCAAGTCTGTAATATAATTAGGGAGTTTATTATAGAACCTAATACAATTTCCCATAAATGATTTATTCGTTTTGCTAACTCTAAATCCTGGAACAGCAAGTTTATGTTTATTTCTAGTATTAATATTATGAATGTCACTTTTTTTACTATATTTATCAATATTTTTTCTAATAAAAAGAATATTTTGGTATATATACTCAGAGGGCACGGTAAGTATATTAATATTTTTAAAAAGGTTACGTAGGGAGTCGCGACTACCTAATCCATACATGGCCCTGACCGCACGTTTTTGTAATACGAATATAGTATTTACATCGGCGGCTGACCCCCACAGCAGAATTCCATAAGACATAATGCTATGAAAATACGCGAAATACACTAGCCTAGCCGTGGCTAAATCGGACAACTGTCTGATTTTCCACACAGCATACGAAGCTGAACTTAATCTACCAGCGAGTTTTTCAATATGAGGGCCCCATTGTAGTTTAGAATCTAATATAATTAAACTATGACAGAAAAAGTTGGAAGCAATAGCAACTTCCTATTTCCTATTACGCACGAACGCGACAAAAAATATATAAAAGACAAAGGCATATTAGCATACTCATGGTGCGCCATTTCCCTGGCAGATAAGCTGGTTGATGTAATAACATTATAAACCGATTTGTTACATGTGAGTACCGATTTGTTACGTAGAAATATATATGATCACGATAAGTGTTGTTATTTTTTTTTAATGACGACTTTTCATATTATTTTGCTCTTACTTATCTACGTTGCATTTTGTAATAACTAGTTAATATCGTGCCTTTCGATATCGAAGTATTTTCTAAATATAACATTGGCTGCCAGGCATTCTAAGAAAGGACATGTTTTATGTAAAAAAATGCTATTTATTAAATTCTAAGTAAATGTATAAATTCTTGGTTGTCGCCTAAATTCCAACATAGACAGATTGATCTCAGATTTGTTTTTCTATAAAAAAAAACTGTTGTAATGTAGTTCTACAATCATTAGATTTATTTTCATGCTTCTCAATTTTATTTACCCGGACCTTTCATAATGATGACCTATAGAACAATTTACGACTATTGTGTGGGCTACACAAATCCGTGTTTGTCCGTCCAGCTGTGCGCCGTATTAGGAACTTATTCTAATATCGTGTCAACCCACGATCGTTACCACGTTTTTGTTATAACGCTGCTGACAGTTTGCACTCAGTAAATATGTTGGGATCATTTTTGGAGTTACGCTATTTGGTCGGCTTGTTAATACAAAACAATTTAATAGAACACCAATATTTGAAGATTCCTCAAGTACACCCTGAATTAATAGTTAAGGTTTATTATTAGTGCATCACTAATCACAGCAGCCTTCTTGGTTTTTAGTTCTAGGATGTGACTCAAACACTTGACGAGGCAGCTCGCAAAGTGTAGGCGTTTCGCGCTCGCGATGGTTAATCTTGAACATTAAAATTATGATAATGAAGGTCTTTTTTGGGGTGTTCCCATATTAAGTATATGATATTATGTCAAGTTAAGAACAGTTAATTTTAATTCTGTTTATTTTTTGTTGGATCCAATGTTTAAGCGACTGATGAATACCGCACAAAATTTCAGCAATAAAATTCTGAAACAAATGCCATAGTTTTCTCAGCTGTCAACAAGTAGATAATTATAACATATTTTCATGAAGTAGTTACTTGTTACTTGGCAGCAGTATTCTAGTAAGTGGTAAGAGTCACTCAATCTACAAGAAACTATTAACGTAATGACTCAGTACGTTAAATGTACATAAATCATATTTAATTGATGTTAAGAGCATATAAATACACGCATCATGGGCAACCCATTTCTCCCGGTTTATATTTTGTTGTACTAGTCTGCCGTGTGTTTTCCGGCTTAGGTTAGACTACCCCATATCCTCCTATGGGTATCCCAAGAGGCAACTAAGGGACATACACTTGATGGATGGGCAGCACCATCTATCAACTTAAAGATGCTCCCAACTTACTGCAATTAAAAAACGGCTAAGCGTGGTGATTACGGCAACATTCCAAAACGATCCTGGCTTGCGAAAAGGAGGTCCATGTTCAGTAGGGGACGTAAATGATCGGATAAAGTAAAAGTACGATTGCCTTGTCAATCCAAACTGCCGACTTTTGAAAACGACTAGTGAGATATTGCACTTGCAATGTCACTTGAAAAATATACAAGCATACTTAAAAAAAACTGACTGGGCGTTGTTCAGCTTAAATACCGTAACTCGACTTAGAGTCTTTTGGATTGGTGCGGCGGTAGTACTTGCATCATTAAATTACCATGTCAATATACCATAGCATACTTAAAGGTATGAGATTTTGAAAAAGCCAATATAACTTTGTTTGATCGGTACTAAGTTATTTGTTGACTAATATTGTTGGAAAACCAATACAGCTTATCAAATTGTATTCGAAACTGAACCTTGCTTTTAACATTGGTTATAACGGATACTGTTGAAGTCTTACTATTATACAAAGTATGCCATCTTGCCGACCATTTTCCCATAAAATTGGATTCTAGTGACATTGAACTTAATTAAAACTTAGACGTTATTAATTGGTGTAATACTGATAATGTAATTGATCAACATTCCGTTTTTAATGACGTGCTGCGTTTCATCCGGTCAAAATACCTTGAGAAGATACAAGAAGATGCACACTACCGACAAAAATACGGGATTGGGTGGTATTTCAAGATATGTACCCATAAAAAGGTTGGTAATTGGAAAGTGATGAAAGGAATGTGTGAATCTAGTGATTAAATTGATATTGTAACATAATACATACTATTTATAACAATATACTATCGTATTTATAAAGAATTACTACTACGAATTTACCTGAGAATATCATGTGTCACTTTGAAAATGAATATAGGTAGGATCGCCTTAATACCCGGTGAAATAGCAAGTGACTAGCTACATAAATGGCCGTCCGAAAACAAAACCTTAGATAATTCTTATTGTTTTAGAAATAATAAACATAAAGACAAACATAACATTCTAAAGTAATTTCTTAGGCTATGATTAGTTCGTTGGCAGTTAGTAATTTAAAAATATTGTTAATATTTTCACGAGGAGTTCAAACGGAAGTGAGGCAGACATGTAAATAAGTAATCTAAATTAAATATCGTAGTTCACGTATGTTTATTTGTGTAAGGAATATTTTAAGATTATAGACGAATCGTCTGTCGGTAATAAATTTGGGAATGTAGATAAATATGAACGCCTTCACGAAACTACCTAAGTAAATACTAATAGACTACAATAATATGAAAAAGATTACCAATGGGTTAGTAAGTTAATGTATTAAAACTTTGTACTCAATGTTTCATTGCGCAGACGGAAGATTATGAAGGTTTGCACACTCATAATTTATATATAGAATTTCGTCCACTGGTTGACCATCAATAAACGTAAATAAAGGGATCCTTGTCTATGGATACGTAACTTTGAACTCTGAAATTCTAAGTAGGTACTTTGCTTATTAACAGTATAATGTAACAAAAGAATAAAACGGAATTAATTTAACAATTGGCTGATTGGTGATAAACTGATTTTGTTAACGTCAGATAAAAAATATGATAGGAATACATTTTAAAATTGACCGATTTTGTATGGAAATTCTGTCAGAATACAAATTTTCATAATTTCTCTGAATTTATTTTATACTTTATTAATGTGAGGATATAGGCCTTAAGCAATGTTTTGTTACGTTATTGCCTTTAATTAAAACTTTGATGTTTTAATTTTTATCGCAACAAACAAAATTGCTTTTGTCCAAGTGTATGTATTTGTACAATTTCTTATAAAACATTGTATCCTTAAGTTGCAAATTATTGAACCAATTAACACTGCCGGCAATCTACATAAATTAATAGGCAATTACTATTAATTTTGATACATGGGTTTATAATGTTGATTGATTACCGATGTAATTTTAAAATGTAATCTTGTAATATTCGTCTACCGGTCACGATTTTTCGTGGCCTATAATTTGTATGTATTTCAATCGATAATTGATATTGTCTTCATAACAATATGTTACGCATCTGCATTCGTTTTAGATTAAGTGCATTCGTAGGTGCCCGAGACTGCGTCAGCGTGACATAGCTACTTTGTGGTAACCCCGTTTTTGAAACATTCTTCATTAGTGCTCCGCTCCTATTGGTCGTTGCCTCACCTTATTGTGGTGATATATTATAGCTTATAGTACTTAGTTCATTAGATGAGCGCGTTCAAGCAAACAAACAAGCTCTTTAGCTTTATATATTAGTATAGATATAAATTAGTCGTTGCCTGCGACGTCCGCGTAGATATCGCTTTTTCAATACAAACTTTGCCACTGCTTTTCATTCTCTTTGGTAGAAATTTTAAATTGGACATCTTGTTTTATCGAATTCCTACGTCATATAGAGAATACAGGGTGTATTTACTATATTACCTGGACATTTGATAACTTTCAGGTCTGTACGATCAGCGGTTTAGGCAGTGTGTTTATCCCTCAATCAGTCATTAGGACAAAGCCAGTTAATATTATGGATTACCGTTATGCTATTTGTTGTTGTATGATTGACCGTCGGCTTTGTATTAGATAGTGTACATAGCTATATGTACACTCTAAGGGTACAGATACTCTTTAATTGCGCAGTTATTATCAACAATTAAACAATTGACGTAGCTCGTTTATTTTATTCAAACGGTAATTTGATAATTACAGTTTAGGTGACGTTTCT
Organism: Nycteola revayana; assembly: GCA_947037095.2. Taxonomy (NCBI): domain Eukaryota; kingdom Metazoa; phylum Arthropoda; class Insecta; order Lepidoptera; family Nolidae; genus Nycteola; species Nycteola revayana. Next base: position 23,965,680 of record OX344846.2, on the reverse strand, counting down.
TGTTTCATAGATTGGTTAACAATCTAAGATATTTAAGCTCACAATATATTTTATAGGTAATACTAGCTGCGTACCGCGGTTTCTCCATCTATCCATCCATCCATACTTACCAACTTTCGCGTTTATAACATTATGATTAATAATAGTAGGATTTTTTAGTAATTCCTTTGCTATGAAAATATTCGCATGATTTAAAAAAGGGATGTATTTCCTTTGATTCATCACCTCCAACTCCATGCCGTCACGATATAAATCTCTTCTTAAATCTCGGAGGTCGTGAGTTCGATTCCCATTCCGGACTTTTTTTTTTCAGTAAATTCAAAGATTTCTTTCCGGGTCCGGCCGTTGGTTCCGATTTTCATAACAATCTATCATCATCAATGACAATTTTATACCAAGTATCAGTCAGCAGGGTGTGTATATGCATATAATACTGCGGTCACCAACTCATTTGCTAGGCGTGGTCACTTCGAGGGAGACCCACCCATGTTGAGCATTCTATTATAAATGACAATATTGTAATTGATGACATGACTAATGTATACCTTCTTAAAAAAGCATCAGTATTTATAATAACACCAATAAAATTATTTAGTAACTTATGCTTATTATAAACTAGCTAATTTCATTTTATTTTGCATCTAGTCTCATTTGAATTGCATTCTCATCAACTATGACACGCCATTTTATTCTGTTCAATAGAAAGCTTTACTCAAAGATCCCACAGAGAGATCTTCTGGTTCTGGGAACTGTAAAAACAATAGCTGGTACAAAAACTTCGGATTATTGTTCAGCAGATGCGCGCGGCGGATGCGCAGCGACCACGCCTTTGAGAAACGCAGTAGTGCAACTTGCAAGTGTGTTGTAACGACAGTAATTAAAAATAAGAAAATGTAAATTAAAAAACTGTTTCAGAAACATTAAAAGCAAAATCAATAGAAAAAAAACTCACGTATTTCTATATGTAGAGGTAGATAAAAAAATGTAGGGTGTAGATAATATGGAGATTTTACAATTGAATTTATGGAAGCTAACTTAAAAATGTCAAATGTAAAATGCAGCACTAATATATTGCTAAATTCATAAACTGTATTCTATATAGACCAATGCTTTTTTTCTTTGTAGTTAGCCAGTTGGCTTTTGCTACTTCACTGGGCATAAAGGCGAGCAGAGCTCCAGCTTTAAATCAAGGCTTACCTATTTAAATAAAGTGCTAAGACGTTAGCTTGTAGATATGAATAGCTATATTAAAGCATTGAACTAAACAGCCATAGCTACAGTTATATTCATATCTAACCCTTAATACAATGGAAACAAAATGCAAAATTCAATGTACATAATCATTACGGCATTATAACTTGACTTCTGATAATATTTCGTTATGGCGAGCACATGGGTTTGCGATTGCATTTTTTACGATTGTTGCCCGTACGATGGCAAAAAAGTTTACAGTCGATTGTTTCGTATCGCAACAATCAAGCTAAATCTTGTCCCGCCCGAGAATTTTGGAGACTTTTCAATGTAGAATATTGTATCATCCACTATATTATGCTTTGTTACATTGTTTATGAGTATGTATATAGAAAATGTATCATGATCAATTCGAGGATTTGTCTCATCGTAGCCTTAACTCTGATTGTTTACTCTGCATACGATTCCTTAACGGCTGTTGTTGCAATCCTCAGATAAAAATATCAGAGAAATCAAATTTAATTTGACAGAATATCCATAGAAAATCTAAGGAATTTAAGATTTTTCCATTTAAAAAATGGTAACAAATAATAGCTTTTTAAACGTAAGATTGGTACGTAACTACTTTCTTATTGGTCATTTAGCTCAGTGGACATAGTTCAATCCCACGATCTAATGTGCGGTTATAAAACAGACACTTATTGAAGTAATGAGAGTTCAATACACAATGATTATATTGCAGTTATGAGTATCTAACTCAAAGAACGAAGAGAAAAGTCGATCATGTTATTAATGTAGAGGTATTTACGGCAAAGTTAGAAATATAAAGAATGGCTATCTGCAAAAAAAACAAAGTACAACCGGATGCCACTAACATATCAAAAAGCCCATCGAAGTAAATTGTATTAGACGTGCCTAATTCCACATCAATAAAAAATAAGCGTGTCTCCCATCACCGCCTCTCCCATTCTTTAAAACCGCCAACAAAAGACTTGTATCTGCTATTATAATCCATATTTGTCAACTCGTCCTTCCTATCTCCACAATAGTTCACAATGGCACTTCAGGTAAGTGAACCGATCACATCCGGGTGAGGGACGCTTTAACATGTGCAGCATGCACAAGTGTAGACCCCCCGTCAGGAATATGATGGTAGGTGTTTGTTGCACGGCGATGATAATCAATGGGTGTATTGAGTTTTGAAGTCAATAAAATTTTGTGCTCTGGAATTTGTAATCACTGTGTATTTTTAATAGTACTACTTCCGCCGGTTTCATTTTAGCTATTTAATTCAAACATTTTAAATCTCCGTTAGTATTTTGTCCAATGTAAGGGTTTGGAATTTGGGAATGTCTTATTGACCGAATCGCATATTTGCAAAAGTATTTATAATGTGTGAATGCTGTATTGGCATCTTCAGTTATTGCTTGGTATAATGCTGATATCTTTATTAAGTTTTATAATAATAATCTGTTTCTCGTTGTTCCAGGGCTCGGCATGCTAAAGCACGTCGCAGTATCGCCGCACCGCGCGCGAGCCGACTCGGTCAGCCTCTCGTCCTCCGCGTCGTGCTGCAGCCTCGGCAGCTTGGAGCACAGACATGACTCCGTCACTGATCTGTCGCATAGAACGGTGAGTACTGTACACTATAAACAAATTTAAAACTACAAATTTTTATTTAAAAAAAATGTTCCATTGGTTTAACTTAGGTAGCCATTCTTTGGTGCAGCCGTGAGCAGTTTTACTACGGCATAGAGCATTGAGTGAGAATACTTCTAGTTGCCATCGTTCTCATATTAAAAGGGAAGTCGTAAATTGGAGTAAGGGACTCTCTTAAACATCTGCTATCTATTGCAAGGACGATAATAAATATCGTGGACTATGCGAGAAAAGATATGGAACTTATTGAATTTTTCTGTTATACAAATAGACTTTTGACTCTTTACATTCTAAACATATATATAATAATATATAGATATAAGTTTGCCCCCTGGGACAAAACACATCTTGTTGGAATTAATGGGTGTATTGTATTAAGTATATCGTTGACCCCGTCATTGCGTCATTATTATTTTATATTCTTCAACCTTTAAACTTCATACATCAGAAACTGGCGATCTCGATAAAATGACAGCGAGTTCGTCTCACGTGTATTATTATTTGATTTCACTTTCTTGTGTTAATGACGGAATTTCCTATGTCTCCCATAGATTAATGCATGGGAACCGCCATATGTACTGGCAGGAAATACTTTTATATGTTTATGCGCAATTGTTTTGAAAATGCATTATCGTATTGTTTGAAATATATCTTTAAGAATAAAAATCTACTTTACATTTGTATTAATTGCTCATTTAAATTGCATAAACTTAATAACGAAATCGCAAGTGACTATGATGTATCACCACGTCCTGTCCAACTCTAATCGATTGTTGTTTTATTACATTTGTACGTATTTATTTCGAAATGCCAATTTGCATATAATATTAATACTATAAATATTTATTACATTCATTTTTTAATCACTATATATTTATTTGTTGCAAATTGTTGTTTCCTTTCCTTTGCCGTTTTGTAACTTCTGATTGATTAAATGGGGAGATTTAGTAATATGTTTCTCAATTACATTTTTAATGGCTACTATTAGGTATGTAACTTTGTGTTTTTTTAGGAAATATGTAAAATTGTCGTCCAGTTTAGTATTCCCACGTTGCTGAGACGTTGCGCAAGTCGGATGACGGGATTGCGATGTTACATTAATGACACACTAATACTACTTTAATTACACACACATACGTCAAATATGTTCAAGAAATCTTTTAGTTAGCTCGGGCACTATACAAAACATTGTGTAACTACTGTATAAATAATTTAATTTAAAGCAAAATAACATACTTCATCTCAACTTATAGGCAAAACTAAAAGTCTCAATCTCCCCATCAGCGACCGCCCTGAGCCGAGGTCCAAGTCCCACAGGAGGTTGCTTATTTTCTAGTGTTTAAACCATTTATTTAGGCTGGAGCTCTGCTCGCCTTTATGCCCGGTGAAGTAGCAAAAATCTCGGAGCCAACTACATAATATGTCCATCCGAAAAAAAATCAACTTATAGGTGAAGTTATTGTATGCCATATAACCCTGACATTTTATGTGTATTCGTATCGACAGATATGAAGGCTTCCATACATACTTTTTGGAATGAAATGTTTTTTTTTTATTTATACATCGTCTCGTGATTTTTACGTAGGTCTTTTGTTTTCGCTTTTGCGCGCACCAAGGTCTGTTTTGAGCAACAAAGCCAAAAACCAGCATTTTCGTCATATACCCTGGGAACTTGTTCACAATCATGCAGTTTCGACATTGCGTTCAGTCATTACCACTCTTAATTACGTACGACACTGTCTATTCGATGGCCGACCAGATAAAAGTTTTCTCGATTGTTCTCTGAGAATCTGAAGACAGCACGAGTATTGTCTGCGCCGACATGAGCTTAGGAAAGTCCGTGAGATTTACTCAATCCTAAATTCTATATTGTCTGACCAACTTTATTGTGATCATTACCGTCTAAAGTGAGTTAATTGTTTCAAGTTGGGGTTTGTAATGAGCCAATTGTCTTCTATTAGCCTGTCGACGTTATTATACTGGTGGTTATGAGAATTTCTTATTGTTGAAACACTTTCTTTTGTGGTATTTTTTATGCATCTATTACGTATGATGTTTCTCGATATTGGAATTGTAGGTGAGATTTTAAAAAAAATCTTGTACTTATTCGTGTGTAATAATTTATTACGCACAAAGATTTGTTAGGTATATACAGTTATGTGTCAGGATATTGAATTATAATTGGATTTCCATAGTCGGAGTATTACACATTGCCGGATACGTGACTGATAAGGAATTTTTAGCACAAATAATAAAACGTTTTATACCTGTTTGTGATGATTTCATACGATACTTGTATGTGAATTACCTACTTGCACTGAGATTGCTAGAGTTGCACGCGGATTCTTGTAATACTACATATATTACGTATCCTATGATATCTTAGGAGTTCATAACACAGCTGGCTAATTGCGTATCTAAGAGAAAATATGCATTTCCGATAAGCTGCCAATTAATGCCAATCTTATACCAGATGGCAGAGTTTTCATATGTATTACACCATTTTTTCTCGGACGGACATATCACATATGTAGTTTACCGGGTATAAGGCGAGACGGGATTTAGCTTTAATTATTCATTTAAAAACTACCAACTAAGCAGCCTGTGCAAGAGGGCGGAGATTAAAGAGTTATGACTTTTGTTTTAGGCGAGTTTTGTGTGTCGCTGTAGTCTGTCTGGCTACTTTGCAGTTCGCGGGCCTCTCGGACTTTGGATTAATGAAGGCATTGGAAGGTTGTATTAGAGCACCGTTAACAGATGATGATAGGCTGAGTTTCAAATGGCAAGTCCGGGGATGAGTATTTAAAAAAAACATGGATAGACTTGTTATGAATGTAATAATAGAGTAAAAGAATAGATAGATGTAACATTTTGCTCGTTTAATATGACATAGTAACATAAATAACATGATTGTGTAAATAATAGCGATATTCCATTTATATTACTCCCAGTACCATACATATAATATATTTGTGTATGACGTGGAGCTGGTGACCATATGTGGAGTGTTTATGTCTTCAGTGGCCACTTACTGGTACTTGATAGTAATTTAAACACAACATATGCTAGTGAACTACTCAGTTAAACGCCTTTACAGTTGCTAAGTCTTATAATTTAACGCATAACCAAAATATTATCGGTAAAAGTTGTAGAAAATGACAGTTATTCTCATGTTGTTTTTTAAAATTTATGTGATTAAAAGCTATATGTTTCCTATAGCTTCCCGCGCGCGGTTTCACCCGCGTAACTCCCGTTCCCGTGGGAACTTCATAATTAAATATAGCCTATGTCATCCGGGGATAGTGTAGCTATCGGTCTAGTAGTGTCTGAGCCTATTTAATACGAACAAGCAATCAAATCTTTTGTCTTTATAATATTTATTTTTCTTATTTGTGGCGCAAAATTCAATTTAATGAGCTTAAATATAGATTGCATTTTCTCTTTGTATGGTGTTCAATGTGCAATCTATCTAATTTCTTTAATCCATTGGGCTACTGTATACCTATTAATCACTACATAGTATGAAACAAAGTCGCTTCCTCTTTTATAAAACAAAATCTTTAAAACTACGCAACAGATTTTGATGATGTTTTTTTAATAGACAGAGTAATTCAAGAGGAACGTTGATATGTATATCATCGTTCTATTGCATTGCATCCGTGCGAAGCTGGGAAGGGTCGTCAGTACTATATTCAAACATTGTAAAAGCACAAATTGATTTCAAATACGTATAAAAATTCTATACATGTTTTCAACCGTTTACTGCGATATGTAAATAAAAAAGACGCATTCTAAGTGAGCACCAAGCTAGTTACCACCACCCGGAACAAAGGCATATACACATGGGTTCTTATACAGCTTTTTCATAATAATTGATACATGCTCAGTATAGCTAAGTAATATGTAACTATATAGTAGGAAAGTACTGCGAAATGAAACAATACCGCGAACGTTTTCTCATGTTATGACTAGTAATTATGTGTCTGCGAAGTACTTGTTTGTATTATGATTTGCGATCGTTTCCTAAGGCCTGAAAGAAATGCTGGGTACGAGGGAAAATCAACTATATCTTATGGGTAGTTCAGTTCCATTTAGACTAGAATATTCTGTTCAAATTGCGTATCATTGATTGGTTGGAATATAGTTTTAGTATCTTCCTATATTCTGTTTGTTTGATTGTGTGTGTGAATTAAGAAATTGCATTATAAATAAATAGCATCCTCAATCTTGTCTTAAAATATAGCCACTCAAAAATAATATGCTTTAGGTATAATAATGGTAAAATAATTTCAATTTGATTAATATCGATTCATTAGATCCAGAGAGTCTTTACTAATGAATGTGATAATTAGATGTTAAGGATAAACTAATTGTCATGTTATAAATACTTTGTACCCCGGTAAGTGTTACAGGCTTCCTAATAATTATATTATATTACTTACCTAGAGAAAAGTTTAATAAAACAAAGTCGTAAATAAATTTTAATAGAACGTGTTTACTTTTTCGTAAAATGATAATAAAAATAGCAGAAATAATTCGTTATGTAATTAATTTAAATTTACAGTCAGGACTTAAAAATAAGAGGTAGTCAAAAGAGGGATAAGCTGATAAAAAATGTACATTCATACACATTTCTTTGTTTTTATGTGATCTACACACAAACAAAGGGATAATAAAAAATAATTGATTAATTAACAAAATATACACACATAAATATTTCTCTCTTAAAACAATAATTACTAAAAAAGAAAGTAAAATGCAAAATTAAGACCACAATAGGACGCCATATTGGAATTAAAAAAAACATACTTACATTAAAAAGTGCGTTATATTTGGAACAATGTCTACTGCATTCAGCCACATGTCAAACAGTGCGTGGGAATCGCGCGCGTTCACTGTCAACGCTCTTGGAAGTGTCGGTACGTACCTTTGCTTTTATAGCTACAAAATAAAAATAAAGTATAACGGGTCTAGAATATTCTCTGTGAATTTTCTAAACTACAAGTTTAGAACTTTTTGGTGTCGACTGTCGAAGTCGCCTCTAACTATTTCGTAGTTCAATCTTAAAATTATGAATTACTATAACTTCAACTATTTTTGGGTTTCAATGTTATTAATCGAATCCGTTAGTAAAAATAACTTAACTGAAACTAAAAAATGAATTTTAATAATACTTGATAGGATCTTTCTAACATTTCATCCTGGATTCGTGCATCAGTCAAAATGTTTACATCGTTTTTATGAGACGTAGTCCGATGTAGATCATTTTTATTGTAAAAAAAGTCGTGGTCTAAGGATTAATAACTAAAATTTTTGATGCAGTAGGTTACTTATGAAGCTTTCAATTTTTTATTTTTTTATTTGGCACGCAGTTACTTATAGTAATTCTACATTACTTAAGGGGAAAGAAAGGCTTCTTTAAAAATCAAAAACAATCACATCTAAAGGGATGAAACGGGGGTTTATATAGAGAAACCGTAATCTAAACAGACAAAGTCGCGACAGCTAGTTCTGACTAGTCTAAAACTTTTATGACTTTCATAATATACTATGGGCATAGTTTATAATACATATGTGTTATCAAAAACATTATCTTTACACAGAACACGTGTAATCTGCGTTTTATTTAACATAAGGTTGATTTATGCGTTCCGATTTTTTCTATCTTGAGCATCTAAAGTTTATTGTTTCATCGCGGTTTGATGTCTGGTTTGTGAAGTTGACCCAATAACCTATTATACAGCTTACGGTTAGTATCAGTAAACAATTTAGATACTTACTACTTGTTTTAAAAGTTAGATTTTTACGAGTCAAGAAGATAATCTAAAATTATTTTTAGCCCAAAAACACAAATTCTGTTTTTTTTTTTCTTTGATTATACATATTCACAAATCTATAATCACGATTTAAGGGAAATTAGCAGAGTCCTTGTGTACCTGCTCCAGGCGTACCTACTCGTGTAATTTTATTTAAAAACTATTATAGCTGTAAAAATTTGCACGCCGAAAGTCTAATATGAAATGGACTGTATTTTTTTTAAGAACTCTGTGAACACATATTTATGCGAATAAATGATTTGATTTGATTTGAAACTTCTGCTCAAAACAGTATATTGGCGCACTTCATTATAAATATTGATAGTATGTATGGAAAGCTCTCCTCGTGGTATGAATGGCATACCATCGCTAAGGGAACTAGTCCTACATACCCCATTTTCTCAAAAACAAAGAACAAAGGCACTATTATAGCAAGTAACTCGTAAATGATATCAAAAGTAAACATAGCTACGTCCAAATTCGTGAAGAATGATCACAATATCCGGTGGCATTGCGCAAGCGCCGGTAGGTCACACGTTACCAGAGTGCCTTAACGACGTTACTTCCGTTCATTAAAACTAGCTTTCTATGCCTGCAAACTCGAGTTACTTAAGTAGTAAAAAATATATTACTGCATTAAATCTAAATGAAAATAAATCTTTAAGAATGAGACACTATATAAACTATGTTACTTTAAGCCCGTGGTTAAGGCTTAAGACTCATCGCTTCGGAATATGTGTTGGCGTTCTTAATTTCCTTTTCATATAAACTTTAACTACCATGAGAATGCGCTCGCTGAGGTGTGTGAAACCTTATTGTACACGAGAGGTTCATACCTTACTACCAAATAAGGCTGACCCCACATTGGGCGTGTGAAAGACATGAGCGCCAATTTTAACTCCCGTCACCAGCTTCTGCCGCCAACCACATGTGACACAGGAATGAGAAACTTACACGTCTATTATGGGGTCTGCCTAAGTGATTCAAGTTATAGTATAGTATCCAAACGATGGCTTAACCAATGATCTATACAAAAGATTTTTTATCCGAATCAAGTAACATATGAAATTTAGTGTAGTTTTTGCATCGTCATGTACCTACCATTATACCTACCTCATTTAAATGCATTTGATTGTAAATTGACGCATACAGTTTTATAATACAGCTTTATAGCTCTAGATTTAACACGAACCAAATAAAATAGCTATTAAATTATTCTTTCATAGGTACACCAATCTTGTTTTTTCATTTGTGCTCATGTAACTTAGAAGTTAGACTACTTAGGTAGCAAATAAGTACATTTTCAACGAACTATCCTACACTATCTGCTGGTAACCCGAGCTCTGAAGGTTCTCGTTATACCTACCGTCTCATGTTCATTTACGTAGGAGATCAGGTTGCAGTTATCGGCAGTAGTTACGTTACACTTCTGTTTATTGTTGATGTTACTGGTAGATAAAACTGACAAAGTATCATTTGAATCCGCTTGCTAACTTAACACTATACAATATTTATTGCAATCGTAGCGGTGGGTCGCAAAATAGGCATATTTATTTACATCATAGCAATGTTGTTATAGTAAAAAAGAGGTATACCGCACCCAGGCTTGAAAAAAGGCACCACGAAACGCTAATTGTCACACTTGAACGTGTGTGTTTGTCTCATTTTTGCACACGCTAATATTTTCATGCTGTCCTGTTTACTCTGTAGGGACAAATTTTGTCTTAACAAAACACGAGCATGAAGTATATATTTCTTTCGATACAACATCATTGTATCATAGGCCTGTTTTAAGGTCTATTGCTACGATTTTGACATACGCATCACCTTTGGTAATACCATAGTTATGCCCGGTGAAGTAGCAAAAGCCTAGTGGCTAACTACGTAAGTCCTTCCGAAAGCTAGTATATTATACAAATGTATAGTATATAAGTAAACTATAGATTACGTAGGTAATTCCACTTTACAATTCACGAACTCTTAGTCCCTACGAACTTAACCAACTTCGACAAATCTTCCCATTTGTTAAGATTGGAGCGCTGCTCGCCTTTATGCGGGCATAAAGGCGAGCAGCGCTCCAGTCAGTTGACGGAGCAAAACCGACCCGCCCCGGCGTCACACGGGTGTAATGCTGATTAAAAAAAACCGCATCAAAATCCGTTGCGTAATTGTAAATATATATAAGCATACAAAGGTAGAGACAGACAGCGGGAAGCGACTTTGTTTTATACTAAGAAAAGTAGTGATGTCCGTCCGAAAAAAAAAACGAACGAGGCCTGAGCCGCTAAGCTACGGAAGCTGTCTTCAATAGTTGTACTTTCTTTCTACATTTATAGTAGTATGATGATTGAGTGTTTTATCATTACGAAACTATATTGATGTTATCAGATTGCGTGCAGTAAATCTATGGTAGTTGGTTATGTATTTTCCGCATTATCAATAATGAGGAAATCATTAAATGTTTGTGTTTATTTGTATCCTTATGAAGTAAGTAGATATGATTTATCAGTTCAGAATTACATTTCCCTGGTTCGTTTGCTATAGATGATGTTATAACAATCGGGACCAACGGCTTAACGTGCTTTCCGGGGCACGGAGGGTAGTCCCTCAACTAATCAGACTCGGAAATAAATCTTAGAATTTACAAAAAGATTTCTTGTCCGGTGTGGAGATCGAACCCACGACCTTTTAGATTTAAAGCGAGCCCATTACCGCTACGCTACGGAGGTTGTCCGAATTATATTTAACTTTTGACAATTATATTACATGTTATTAAAATCTTTGATCGTCAATACGATTTGTGTCTAATGATATACATTTTTGATAATTCGCCGAAGAAATAAATCGAGTTTGCAATCTTTACTTTGTAAGCTGAGGAAGTTCAAAGCCGTTCCCAGGAAAGTCTCATTGAGCAGTCACCGCTAGTGCATCCTTCTATTATCTATTTAAGGTTTAAGATATGAAGTGAAGGTATATCGCGTCGATACGTGATATTTCTGAACAAATGTCGGCATGCGGCGCCGCGGCCGGCGCACGCGCTGAATTAATCGCGGTTATTGGCGATAGATGGATGCCCTTTTGCGGTTTATACAAATGGTATTAACGTAGAAATATAAAATAGCAATGTTTTTTTGAACTTTAGCAGAAAAATAATGAGAATAAGGATCAAGTCAAAAAAAAAAATAACTCAAACTGGTCCGTAAAAGCTATTGAATTGAAAATATATTTTTGTAACAACAACAAACTAAGACTTTTTTAACTTAGCTACTACTAGAAAACAACATCATAATGCCAAAACCGCTAAAGAAAATATTCACTTACTGAATATAGGTAAGTGCTATGTAGGAATATTATCACACACAAGTACTTTTACTAGTATTTTCAGGCCCATCTAATATCAAATATCTACTACGACTAGAAATAGTTTTAAATTAAGGGCACACGGATTCGGAGAACAACGGTGACTCACATTTTAAGGATCAAACATAATCAAGATGTGCAATAAACCAGCACATGGCATTATAATGTGAATTACTAACACGATGCGCAAGCGCTGACGTCATAAGGGCAAATGACGCGATTAGTTTTATGCTGTTTGTTTACTTTGTAGTTTATTCAGAGTCCTAAAAAGGACATAAGTATTCCGTGTATGAATGTCATTTATAAATAAATTTATTTTCAAACCTGTTTTGCAAATTACATTGAGCTGTAATTTTGTATCATATCTGAATTTACCAATCAGACTTATAATATTGACGATAGGCAGTGGCGTACTGAGCCCTAGACGGAATCAAAGTTAGTTTGTGAGACCCTCTACTATCTCTACCACAGTTTAGAGATTCTTCTAGCCCAGAGCCTGGTATCATTGAAACGGCTACTATGGCCTTAGATACGTCACTATAGCATAGACCTCCATAAGAAAAGTATATAGACTGACTCCTTAGTAAATAGATTGTCCACTGTTAAGTCTATGCTCAACAGTGGACGGTCCTAACTGGTAATTATTGTATACTAGCGACCCGCTCCGGCTTCGCACGGGTACAATGCAAATAAACCGCATCAAAATCCGTTGCGTAGTTAAAGATTTAAGCATACATACATAGGTACAGACAGACAGTGTGGAGTAAAATTGTTTTATAATATTTATTGATGTATAAGTTTATGTATTATAGTCTTACTTTAACTTTTTCCCTTGATATATGTCTGTATTTATATTATTTCAGGTTCTTGCCTTCTTACATCTTTCTCGTTGTTTATTATGACCCTTTCTATTCTAAAGTATTAGTACCCTTTACGTACATCCTAAGCTTGTCTGGAAATGATTTTGTATGGCTTATTTTGGTGTATATTTTATATAAGAGTATTGTGTTGTCTCATACCATTGAGAACGCATACTGTGGATGACTCAAACGTAGTTATGTGCATTTGTGGCAACGTGACAGGATGCTAACATTCTAGTCATTGATTTTATTTACAACGAGGTTTATCCCGCGAAGATGACCTATGTAAACTATTAAACATTACTCATAGTTAATATTATCACACGAGTAAATCTAGAACATAATAACTAGTTATTGATTTAGATAAGCAACGCCACCTACAGTACACGAACTGTAGTAACAACTAACCTATATCGCGCAATAGGAATTTGCATTTGAAAAGCCAATTCGAACATGTTTAGTTGTAAGTTCTGAGCAATAACAAATTGTTGCGGCCGGTGGCAAAGAAGATATTTATATTCAAGGAGGAGGTGGAGGTGTGGACCTCTCCTAGTTCCAGGAGTTCCTCCAGGAACACCACCAACCGTACCTCTACAAAAATAAAATAATAAAAAATATACAGCAAAACAAATTATACAAAATAACAGACCTGATGGCTAATTTATACGTACAGGTACAATTGGCAGTCTTATTATAAGATAATGTTATGAGAGTGAATGAAGCGAAAGATGTGTGAAGGGATCGTAGCAAGTGGAGGTCCATTGTCTCTGCCTACCCCGCTGGGAAACAGGCGTGAGCTTATGTATGTATTACAAGATAATAAAGTCGCTATTGATCTCTTTCAGACAACAAAGTACAAGTTTTAAAATAGTTGTAACTGTACGACAAAGTCACATAACATAAATCTACGTCAGGAACTGCTAAAGAGTCTTATCTTAACCCATAGCCCAATTAATAGTAACGACTTGCAATCATTAAATTTAACTACACTCGATGGTCAATAGCTCGATAACCCGTGACCGTGCGTTTGCGCAGCATGAGCGTAATGTTTATGTAATAGCTTATCGTTTAATGTGCCGCCGCCGAGAGAATTGGGGCTAGGGGTGAGATGAAATATCGATATTTTGGTAATTGAAAAAACTATATATTATAACATAGTAAAAAACAAAGTCGTTGCCTTCTACCTGTATACTTAGATCTTTAAAACTACGCAACGGATTTTGATGCGGTTTGTTTAATAAATAGAGTGATTTAAAAAAGGAAGGTTTATAAGTATCAGCATTGCTTTTACTGTGTGCGCTGGGGCGAGTTGCTAGTAACTTAAATAATAGGTATAGGTATATATAGTCAAATATTATAACAAGTTTAGTTAATGATGAGTATTTTGCGTCAGTCATAAAAAAATTATGTGTTAAACCAACAATAGAAATTCTTAATTTGAAGTAACATTTCACTTCCAACCCAAAAAAACACTTTACAAAAAACTATAAGGTACAGATCAGATACAGAAGGTCTGTACGTTATAGTTTTTTTAAACAAACATACAATTATTATCCTATTCATGGTGTGATGCAGCTATTGTTAGTGGATAAATGAGTTCAAAAACTACGTCTTCTTTGAACAATTAAACTAAACAAAATGGCTGAATAACTTTGACCTAAATCGTCATATTTGGATCAATGTGTGCTGAAGGTGTCATGTTGGTAACATTGTTATTCATTCCAGCTGTTTATACATTCTTAACATATACATTAAAATAAATAAAAAATAAAAACTACTTTAACGGCAAATGCATATGCATTAAAAAGTAAAAAATCCCATAATCAAAACCCAACCAAACTCTCATCAGACTTTCCTTGAAGTACTACATCATTTACAAATTACAATTAAAAAAATAATCATCGTAATCGGTTGTCGTGATATTAAGTTATTCGTCCATTTGTGGCACATACTTAATGAAAATTTAGGACTTATTTGGTTTTCTAATGGATGCCACTGTCAGAACTTGACCAAATTGACATGGGACCACACAGGAAGCACTAGCATTCAAATCACCTCTAGTTGAAATCGGTTGAAAACATAGACGATGTGCATTTCAAAATTGAGATTAATAAAATTCGACCACCGGCAGGATTCGAACCTGCATCTCTGGGTAAAGCCCCCAATGCTTTAACCAATTAGGCTACGGTGGAACCCTACCGATCATCGAAATTCAAATCCTTCCGGTGGTCGAATTTTATTAATCTCAATTTTGAAATATAGTATAAGGTAATCTTTTCCATAAAGAGTTAAAAACATTTAAATAATAGACGATGTGCGTTTAAACATTCTTATATTAGTTAATTATTCATAGTTTTAGCCATACTTATATAACAATATATTGGTGGTAAATGGTTACAAGAATTATCTAATATTATTTCACGGTCAGTACGTATGTTCGTAGTGGTAATCCTTTATTTACGGACGGTAGCTTTTGCACGAGGTGAGGTATTGTTTGTCTGTATATTGTGTAATATTGTGTCATGGCGGGTCGGGGTATGGAGCGTGAAGGCGCGAGGTTCCGTGGGCGATTGATTTAAGACCTTAACACTAAATTAGTAAGTCCAAAAAATTGGTCTTTGTAAATTAATATACTTTTCATCCCACCATCTCGGAAAGAGTATTTTTAATCTTCAATATCTGAGTGGAAAAGCCGTTTTTATTCTCTAGAGGATAAAGTAAATTGAATTTAGAACATCGTGTGCACTAAGTTTGTGACTTAAAAAAAACATTAAACCTATTTACTGCTACCTCTATGGTGCCGAATATATCATACAACTTTTTTTTAATTTGTTAAAAACTCATACTCGGAACCTTCTTGGTGTTCTTTTTTCAATTTGCTTTGTACGCGGTTCTTTACGCAGCATTTTTTCACGTCATTGTTAAACCTTATATTAAAAACCTTATCCTTCGCTTGCTCGGTCATCAAAATTGAACACGCGGTTAAAAAGCAACTTTGCACTCTTGTATAAAAAATAACTATGGTTTTCTCAATGTTAATAAACAAAATAGTGAACATCGGGAGACGGTGAGGCCGTAAGACAATGCAATGACAATTTTAACAATGTATATTAATAAACAAAAAATATCTAGACCTCAGAAGGAAGAATGTCTATTATACTTCAGAAACATTTGGTAGTAAGTGCCCGTTTACGGTAAAGGCACATACGACGAATGTTTCTGACGCATAATGGCATATCCGACCTTATGTTTCTGAGCACTAGATATTTTTTGTTTATTAATACACATTGTAAATTATTGTATTGTCTTACGGCCTCATCGTCTCCCGATGTTTAACCTTTTGTTTATTGACATAAAAAAACAAGTATGTTTTGTTTATTAACATTGAAAACAATTATGAAAAACAAAAAACAGGTTGTTATAATTTTCTGTAAATATAATGAATCAATCATATTGTTATTAGAAATGTAATAATGATGTGCATGACAAAAGTGACTTACAATTTATTGTTTTTGTGATCATCAAATATATATTTTATAAACATAACATGAAAAATCCATTTAATTTACTGGGTGATGTTCGATATACATCCTTGCTTTCAAAATATTCGATTTATTTATTCCGTAAAAATGATTACGTTCGTTTAGAGTCGTCATATTTTTTCCCTTCCGTGTAGCGCGTAACCTGGGGAATACTGAGAAAAATGGCCAAAAAAACTCAGTAGATTCCCATTAAAATAATAATATTTCTCGTCATGTTAACCATTTATTAAGGCTAGAGCTCTGCTCGCCTTTATGCCCGGTGAAGTAGCAAAAGCCTCGTGGCTAAATGCGTATGTCCGTCCGAAAAAAAAAAATCTAAGTACAAAATTCTATATTTTACATATATGCTTCTGACTATAATATAGATAGATCGTTCTTTATCGATATCACATGTCCCAACATTAACCCCGGATACCGGACGAAGGGCCGCGAGCCCTATATTTCCCGCGTAGGGCCAATTGATCCCAATGAGCGGCCGGAAGCCATCATTGTACCCGGATATGCACTTGTCGACTCGTGCGCATTTTGCGTTGTTACTCCACCGTGAAGCATAGACTATTGTACATATTTTTTTTATTATTTCGGAAGTGTATTATAGTTCCGTTTCGATTGTTAATGTGGGATATTATAATAGTAGTATTTATATAATTGTGGCTGTCAATGTTATTGAATAGGCGTATTAACTCAATGTCAGGAAACTGCTTATAATGCTTTAGAATAGGTTACTACATGTTTGCGTTGCTCTGCTGGTAGACGCCTTGTAAAATACGGGATCAACGGGATTTTTTCTTTTTTTTCGGATGTACTTACTTAGGTAGCCACGAGGCTTTTGCTACTTCATAAAGTCGAACAGAGCTCCAGCCTTAATAAATGGGTTAAAAACTACAAACTAAGCAACCTGCGTAAGAGGGTGCCCCCTGTGGGGCTTGGACTTCGGCTCAAGACGGTCGCTGGCGATGAGATTGAGGGATTATGACTTTTAGTATTTTAGGGGAGTTTTGTGCAACTGTCGCTCTATTTTACAGTTCGCGGGCCTATCGGACTTCGGGTCTACGAGAGCATCGGATGGTTCTTTGCATACTAAGGGTCGGGAGGACGAGGAGCGATCAAATAACTATGCGATGTTAAAAGGGCTCATGTTATTTAAGTGAATAGAGTGATTGAACATCATTTTTTTAACATTTTATACTTAACATGACAATTTGTAGACGACATATTCAGATGCAGTGGCGTAGCCAGGTGATAAAGGGCCCTGGGGAAAAAACTGTTTATGTTTTATCAATATAATAAATTTTAATTTTATATTTTAAGCAATAAGAAGATTGCTAATAAGGTCTTAGCCCCCCCAGGCTTGCGGGCCTCGGGGCACTGCCCCACCTAGCCCTTCGGTAGTTACGCCAGCAGAGGCTTAATCCAGCCCTTCGGCTCGTGTAGTAATGGACATGTTTTATGAATTATATCATTTTTGAAGTTGGTCTATTCAAATATGTTTGGTCATAAAAACTGTGCTTTAAGCAAACAAGTTTGCATTGCTTTGTCCGACTGTTGGACTGACTTAGGTGTCACTGTTGGACTCCGACAGCGACACCTAAGTTTACTGTGTGGTCTACAATAAATAAATTGAATTCAATTGTCAACAACCTCCGTGGCGTAGCGTTATTCAGGTCACTACAAATCTCGGAGGTCGCGGGTTCGATATCGATACCCACGCGTGAAAAGAAAATCTTTGTGTAGATTTCTTTCCGGGTCTGGTTGGCTGAGGGACTTCTCTCCGTGTCTCGCAAAGCACGTTAAGCCGTTGGACCCGATTGTTATAACATCATCTATAACAATCGTTTCCTAGTGTGTTACAACATAATACTGTGATCACCAACCCGCCTGCCAAGCGTGGTGACTATGGTAAAAGTGTCCTACCCTCGGGAGGAGGCCCTTGTTCAGTCCGTTATACGGGATGATGATGATGATGATGATTTGTAAGCATCAGGTTTATTTAAGTAGGAACCAATGTCAGACACTAATTACAAGAATTTAGCAGCCAAGGCAATTAATAATACAAAATTATGAGAAAACACTCAAAGGTGTTGAATGACGATTCGCTATGCGCAGACGTCGATTATGTTATTAAATCATTCATTACTTCACCGATTAGTGTGAGTCATTCACTCTCTGCATAATATTGACACATTTTTCGCGTCTCGGCGAATAACGAGTTAACTACATAGAGAAAGAATAATACAGAGAAAACAAATTGTCTATTCAAGGCTGTTCGATCGTGCTAAGATTATTACGGGCCATTAAATGTGTAAGTTACGAGACTAAAAATAATCTATACTTACTAATATTATAAAGAGAAAAGATTTCAAATCGGTCCAGGTCCAGGTCCAGATCTCAGAAACTAGATCTTCAAACAAACTGTTCAGCTTTATATATTAGTATAGATAAAATAACAGAGTTAAAGACTATGTTGTTAGGCTAGCATAGCCTTATTAAAGAGTTAAAGTCAAAGTCAAAAAATCCTTTATTCATATAGACACAATTCATAAAATTTAATCATGTTCTTATGATGCGTCCATTTCTTTTCCTACCACCAGTTCAAGACGTGGCGACTCTGAGAAGAACTGGCAAGAAACTCAGAGGAATCCTTTTTAAAAAAAAACAATTTATCGTTACTTTTACAATATTGTTTAGCAGCAGTGTCATTCCAGAGCAAGTTACTCCCATGCCATTTTGTCATTTAACTAGTAACAGACGATATTTATTTTGTTCCAAAAAGTAAGTATAAATAGGTCTCAAATTTTTTAACTCGACTTTAAGGACGAAACAAGGTTTCTTTCCGAATTTATTGTCTGTGTCAACTCGTTTAACTGAAGTGACAGTACAAAGGTGACCAAAGGCCTTGCGCACAGTCTGTTACGTGGAACTGTTGGCACGTGCGTCGCTAAATTATGGGTTATAGATATTGTGCCGTAACTGTACCTGCATGTTTCGTGACCGACGGAATTGATAACGCAAACTTACTTATACATAGTTACCAATAAGTAACTACTTCATAAGTATAGCGGTGTAAGACGTTGATCGAGTGGAAGTCTGTATAGATAATTAGTCATGTTTAATTACTTGCGGTTTTACCCGTGTTACTCTGCTCCAGTGGATCGGAGCGTGATGTTTTGTAGCCTATATGTTAATCCAGCGTATAACCTATCCTGGTGCAAAATTTCAGCCAATTACGTTCAGTAGTTTTGACGTGAAAGAGTAACAAATATACATCCATCCATACTTACAAACTTTCGCGTTAATAATATTAGTAGGATTAAAATATGACGCATAGTGGAAAAAATGGACACTAAAACGTTAAAAGTATCCACTTCAAACTTATGATTTTTATATTAATTTAATATGGGATAAAATATAATGACCACCAAAAATATATACTTGACACCAGAAAAATAAAGTCTAAAATTATAATAGTATACTATTTTAGTCACGACTGCACTTCAAATTGTATTCGAACACCAAATGTAGTTAATGATCACCAAATCTTAGCGAGCAAATTATTGCGCTATTTCTACCTTAATAAAATCAATGAAAAATGACAATCGGTTAGGTTAGGTTAGAGCTGCGGCCATACAACGCACGAGCCGAGCAAGCGAAGCGAGCGGTGCCGCGGCAGCGGCCGGCGAGTGCCAGAACCGAATAGTAAATTAGTAAAACATTTAGGTACTTTTGGTGATCATTTACTACTTTTGGGTTAACAATGATTTATTTGGAGTCATTTTGCTTAAATACGATAGCGAAATGTTAAAACTTTGGTTACAATTTTACATTAAAATGCGGGTTTAATTTTGGTGTTATATGTTACTATATCTGATGGTAAGTTAAACATAAGCCATTTAATATTCACATAGTTGTTTTACAAAGCTTTGCCGCCTTGAACGCGTCTGACCTGACCATTCTTTGAAGAAATTGCTTTATTTTTCAGTATCAAAATACAGGGAACGTGCAGAATAACAACGAAAAATAAACATACAAAGAATAATGATGAAAGTGAAATCAGATCTGATGAAGCATTTCTTGCAATGCCGGTTAAACGACCTGGATGAGAATTACATAATGATATAACTACGACAATATATTAAGTTAATATAGCTTACGTAACTGTAACAATAGATCATCAAAGAAATGTGTTACAATAACCACACAGTTACGAAGACATTTATCAAAGCTTCCTGTTAGATTTATTCATAAAAAAACTTAGATAATCTAAGTAATCTTCAGCTTCGTCTGCTTCAATATTTTGATTCGTCCTCCCGACCCTTAGTTTGCAAAGAACCATCCGATGCACTCGTAGACCCGAAATCCGAGAGGCCCGCGAACTGTAAAATAAAGCGACCGTTGCACAAAACTCCCCTAAAATACTAAAAGTCATAATCCCTCAATCTCATCGCCAGCGACCGCCCTGAGCCGAGGTCCAAGCCCCACAGAGGGCGCCCTCTTGCGTTGGTTGCTTAGTTTGTAGTTTTTTACACCATTTATTAAGGCTGGAGCTCTGATCTTCTTTATGCACGGTGAAGTAGCAAAAGCATCGTGGCCAACTACGTATGTCCGTCCGAAAAAAAATAACGCTTTTGATTTTCTAGTAATTTGAATGTTTCAGTCGCTTTTCTGATGTTAATACCTATATTATGTCAAAAATGTATTTTGCTTTCTTTAGTCACATCATCACAGTCACATATTTTGCTACTTCACTGGGTATAAAGAGTAGATCTTGTATCATATTAAATGCTTTAAAAACGATTAAATAAACTGAACAAGAGGGCGCGCACTGTCGGACTTGCAGCTCGACTTAGGGCGCAGTCCAATTAACTGATGTAGGTATTACATACCAACCAATAGCCGCTTTATCGATGACGTTGTTCCTTTTAAGGAATTCCCGCAATACATTTTTTATACCGCGGTACATTTTCGTAACCTTGGATCATTGTCGAGAGCAAGAAATGTCAGCGACATTGCCTGATTTAGTTGGGACAGAGTTTAGTCGCTTTTGAACTTATTTTGCAGATGATGACAACTAATTAGTTTTTATGATCTACAGCAAAGAGGATGTAATACTACGTTTATGAGACTACGAACAAAATTTTTGAATAAATTAACCGCTGAGTAAGATGCTCCAACACTATGAAAATAAAGCGAAGGTTGGCTGTTCACTCCTTTTTTAAATACAAAGCGAATTACTTATAATATTTATGTTAGGGCTGATGTTTCAATCCACAGATAAACAGTCAGATAGCATTTATTGAATAGATAAATAACCAACATCTGAAGAATATAGTAAACTGCTCCGTCAAGCCCAAGTTATCCGCAACTGTAGATTATCTCAAAAATACATTTTAAAGCTTGAAATAATAATATCTAAAAATGTCATAGTTGTCAAATACTCCTAGTGTACCTAATTGCGCTAGTTCTAGTATAACGCATTATACATACCATTGAAAATGAAAAAGTTTATTGATAATGTAGACGAATCGATCGTACCTATTATAAGTCAAATACAATAATAATGAAAAAAAAAACAATCTTAACTAATAAATGAGTTTACATTTGAACAATAATGTTATTAAATTTATTAATACTGTTATGGCATGTTCGTAATTAATCGCTTATTATAAAATATAATTAAGATCAACCAGCGCGGGCTGGGATCGGGTCTGAAGCATAGAACGCGTCGCGAGCCTCGCCTTGCGAGGACGACCGGACCCTATCCTAGCTTCCTACGAGTCTTTCTCTATCTGCCTACGGTGTGACATTACAAAATAACTTATTTGTATTATATTAAAAAACAGCCAGTTAAGTTTAATGTCTGGTAAAATACTTATAGTTTATTAGAGGTTTAAACAATTGCTCCTTTATTTTATTTTATATTATAACTGCACGTTTGAAAGTGAAATAGAAAAAAAATCTCGACTATTGTCGTACAAAAAATGTTATGCGTCGTGATCACTTTTGCAGTATCGTGATCGTAGTATCCATTCCTATCCTTCCTCTTTCATTCGACGTCATAAAGTTACACAAACTACCAATCTACTCGACTACTAAACAACATTGGTCGACCTTGTGTCTGTCCGTCTGCGTATCCGTGTACTCATAGTAAAGTCACTTGTTTTACTATACAATAACCAATGGAACATAATTAATTATTTATACTTCATTATAATAAGTAGATAGATATGCGGCTGCTGCGTAAATCATTGCGCCGGCGCCGACTGTTACTGTCAGTTATTGGTAATAAATATAATTGTTATTATACTATGATATGTCCTTTACATTCTCAAAGTAAACATGCATCATAGTTTATTTGTTTGTTCAATATTATTCTACTAGCGGCCCGCCCCGGCTTCGCACGGGTGGACTTTTATACCCTACCCCTGCCCTACCCTACCCCTTTTTTTTTTTTTTTTGTTTACCGGGGTAAAAATGCGCAACCGCACTTCCTCCCTGGCGCAGGGGTCACTATATACGTGATCCCTGCGCCAGTGAGGGGCATGTGGGGCTCATACTCTATAGAACGTGGTGCGCTGTCGCACCACAGAGAGTATGTACCCACTAAAAAAGCCCCCGGGTGTTCCTCCTTCTGTCGTTGGTGATGAGAGACCCAAGTACCGGTATAGGCCTTTGGTTATCTCTCCGACAGAGTACAACTATAACTCTCGCCCCGGTGAAGGGACTAGAGTTTCCTCCCCCTATGGCTCTATCGCGAGTGTTAAGCACCCGCGATGGATACCTTCCTACTCCTACAGGGATTGCCAGAACACAGTGGCATCCCCGACCTACTACATGAATGTGACCCTAGGGAGCAGATTCATGTTATCTGCTCCCCAGGGTCACCCCTTATGGCGGGAGACGGCGGATTTCGGCCCTCCGCCTCCGGCCAACGCGACGTCTACGAAGCGGATGAGAGCTGGAATCATCTTCTCTCACCCGCTCCGCGGCCTCCTTCTGTGAAACTACAGTCTCACAGAAAGAAGCCATCGACTCCCATGCTCCCTCGCTCTCGAGCATCCTCTTGATGATGGTCGAAAGCGAGAGGTCAATACCTACATGTGCGACGAGCGCACCGCGCTCGGCCGCCCAAGCCGGACACTCGACCAGTGTGTGTTGCGCCGTATCATCGGCGCAATCACAGTGGTGACAACGAGTGTCCAGCTCTCTCCTTGCCACTTTGCACAGGTAATGACCGAAGCATCCGTGCCCCGTCATGACCTGCGCAATGCGGAAGGTTACCTCGCCCCTTTTACGTCCGGCCCACTCAAGCAAGTGAGGCCGGATCGCATCTACCGTACGTAATCCGCTCAATGGCGGGTCGGTTATCAGCCGGTCTTTCCATTCACGGAGGACACGACGCCGCGATTCAATACGCCACGTCGCCATGCCCTCCGGAAACGGATCACGGCCGTTTAAAACTCCGTCGCACCTCCGACGGTATGCCTCGGCCAGCTCCCTCGCCTCGAGTTCCCACGGAGGAGAACTGGAGAGAAGACAAGCCGCATCGAAGGATACCGTGCGGTAGGTACGAGCCGCCCTGGCGGCTATGACCCGCTGCGGCCGGCGCAGCAGGGCCACATTACGCCTATCCAGTGCGTCCACCCATATCGGGGCGCCGTACAGCGCCATCGAGCGTATCACGCCCGCGTATAGTCGCCGGCAACTCCCCCCTGGCCTACCCAGGTTCGGCAGGAGACCACCGAGGGCTCCTGCCGCCGCTACTAACTTCGGGTGCCCTACCCTACCCCTACCCTAACCCTACCCTAACCCTACCCTACCCCTACCCTACCCCTACCCTACCCCTACCCTACCCCTACCCTACCCCTACCCTACCCCTACCCTACCCTACCCCTACCCTACCCTACCCCTACCCTTTCCACGGGAACTAGATATACGCAAGTAAAACCGCGCGTGACAGCTAGTAAACTAACTAACTAATATAAGTGTTAAATTTCATACTAAGACTTCTCCGTCCACGCAAGTTTCGTAAAAAGGGGATACAAAGTTTTTGCTTCAAACTATCGGTTTATATGTGACAGATGTCGTCTACCGTCCTCTCACTTAGCGACGTTGTTAGTGCTCCATTGAGCCCCCCAACATCAAAACTGGACGGCAATTAAACTTTTATGTCGGTCTTGTGATAAACAATTACTGCGAGTTAAGACGTAATGACGTCATGTCGCGATTTTACTTTATTTGGTCAATCGACGTTTAAGGAAGTCGCTAAGGAGTGAGTCATCTAGTTTGTTCATTACTTTGGACAGGTCAGTGACTGAGAATCCTATAAATTAATACACTAATACTTTACCAGGTAACGGGAAGCCGAGGTTAGCTTTGTGGCCTAACGAGCGCGATGTCAATGTCAATAGATATCCGTCCTTTGGATAGGCCTTGATTACATTCCAACCTCCATTTACCTTCCATCATCAAGCAGTGGAGGAAAGAAACGTTGGAATGCTTCTTGGAATCCGAGCCTCAACACCCAAATCCCTTGGTTGTTGCGGCACCCCACTATAGGCCTTTGCCCCAAAAGCGTCGTAAACACCGTCGGCCTCGGAGCTTCTACGATCAAGACGATCAAATCACAACTTACTTACTAGAAGTACAGATAATGC
Source organism: Nycteola revayana (assembly GCA_947037095.2). Taxonomy (NCBI): domain Eukaryota; kingdom Metazoa; phylum Arthropoda; class Insecta; order Lepidoptera; family Nolidae; genus Nycteola; species Nycteola revayana. The sequence continues at coordinate 23,940,598 of OX344846.2, read as the reverse complement.
AAGAAATAGGGACTACTTTATTCGACCTGCCGTATAAGAGGCCATCCGCGAAAAGCTGACCCTAATCTGCAAAAAAAAGAGAGAGGCCTTGATCCTATTATGCACTTATAATAGTTAATGATAGTGGCCACTGTTTACACTATGCGTTTTTAATTTTCAATGTGTCACTATTTGAAAGCAAAATCCGCATTCACTCACAAGTTTCCTCCACTACTCGAACGCATTGACCTCCAAACGTCACTTACTTCTCAGAAGCAATATTGACTGTCGCAAGATCAGAATTATAATAAGTAGTAATTCCCAGAATGTTGTCTTAATGTCGATATTGCCAAAATTGGGTGATGATTATCATCAATGGCTACGTTTTCGTAAAATTGTTGAAATATGTTTTAGCAAAATGTTTTGATTTCGATACTTTTTAATCTTAGTTGCCCGTTTTCTTAATGCTTTTTTTTGGGACCAATCCCACCCACACTCCCTCCACTGCAATTCCTGCAAGCCAGGATCAACAGTGGCACTCACTGGTAATGGCAATGAGCACCGAGGCTCACCAAGTCCCGGGAAAAAGTTAACCTGCCTTGGGACCCGCAACGATTTTAATCAGAAAGAGATTAGGAGGAGTGAGAAAGAATTATGTTTTCACTTCCCTCCATAGCAAAGCAGGACAGCAAAAAGGATAATAAAATAATAAGACATAAGTAGTCTTGAGGGGTAATTTACAACTAGAGAAGTCAGTTGTAAAGCACCACGGGCGGGTAATAAATTACTTAATGCTTATAAGACACTATCGAATGCACACACTCCCTCAGTAACCGGTATTTGCCGGAAATCTCACGTCCCGATTTCGCAAAGACGCAATCCCCGTGGCGAACGTCGTCGGTGAAAATGTAGAAGCATCCATCAGAGCTGTTATAAGCTTTCTTCTAATCGTAGATTCTATTCTGTTAGCATATTTAAAAAATGCAATCAACTTACTAGAACTACTACTTACATAGGACGTAGCTCTGCAAATAACTTTTTCAAAAAATCTACTTTGGTTCTTCCAAAAAGTTATTTGCAGATCACAAAAAATTTCATGAGACTACGCTTATTTCATAAGGCTTAATGGTTACGGTAGTTAAGGATTCATATTGATGTAGGAAAACGTCAATTGGGGAAGATTTGTCTTCGTGAATTATTTATGAGATTGTATAGTCTGTCTCCTCGCTTCAGGGATGTGGTGAACTAGAGCAGGAGATACTTTAAAGAAATAATAATTCATTACCCTTAATATGGGTGGTCTAAGATGGGAGACTAAACATAAAATAAACTTATTATCTCAATTCCAGTCCTTGCCCTTGTTCTTAATAGTCATGTCACAGAATTAACAATAATACAAGTCATGTAAACAAATGTTCCTATTACTCGCTCCGTTGAATCACTGTGATGGCACCACTAATTGAGATGTTATCTGTCTTGATTACCACCTGTGGAGTCTCACATTAATTGCTATCAAGATTTAGCACTAGTATGACCTCGTGATTGAATATTATCATGATTTATGAGGTTTTGGTTTAGTTTCGGATTTAAGGCGTATTCATTATATTTCCATTGATAGGTAAAATAATAATGATATTTTCATAACTGTGTGTTTAATTTCATCTTTCATTTTCTGTGTATGAACCACAGGCAGTTGTTTTCAGTCTGGCTATGCCATTGTGTCCGTGAGATTGAGTGTTTGTGAAGTTCCGCGACTCAGGGATTAATTTCCTTAGTGCGGTAATTGTTTTAAAATCACCCAAAGATGGCGCCGTCCTAAACTTCAACTACAGTCCGTTAACGTCGACTTCTGACCATGGTCCTTCTCTTTACAGATCGGTTTAATTAATAGTTAGCCACATACCATTGTAACTTTAAAAAAAAAACGAATAGTATGTTTCATTACGTCAGCAAAACTTATATACTAACCTATCGCCTTTATTGTATTTTATACGCGTAATGCAATAGTAGGCAGGTCTACCGACATTTAATGTATGCAAATGTCTTTACAAAGATCAGTTATCGATTATATCAAGAAAGTAATTATCATTCTCATGCTGTGTTTGGAGTAGAGACATCTCAAATATTGTCCTTAATACTTCTCGTTTGGCAAATTTCAGGTGGCTACAATAGATTATTATTGTAGACTCTGTCGAATAGTAATTAATATAACGTAAAAGATAAATATTGTGTTTTTAATATAATCGCGCATCTTCAACCGGTTTCAAAGGTTGTACTCGTATGTCCTAAGTCGTTGATTATAATGTGGATAATTGAAGCTCAGGGCAACCATTATTGTTAGCTATAAACAAGTAGAGCTGGTTACTATTCTGTGTCTTAAGGGTGCAGTCCCATTGCAAGCTGCTAACTAGTGAATTTTAAATATCAAGCTACCAATAAATGTTATCAGAATCAAGAGCTAGAAGACTTTTTGAATTTCGTTTTATATAGTACTAGTGACCCGCCCCTGTTTCACACGGCTGTAATGCTGATGTAACTACATATAAACCATCCTCTTGAATCACTCTATTAAAAGAAACCGAATCAAAATCCGCTGCGTAGTTTAAAAGATCTAAGCATACATAGGTACAGACAGACAGCGTGAAGTGACTTTGTTTAATACTATGTAATGATAATAATATCAAATTAAAATTAAAGTTATTTAGATGGTATACGAATTATTCGTATAAATGATTAAGATACTAATTAAATTTTGTCAGTAAATACAAATTAGCAATAGTGTCAAGACTACTTTGCATTGCCACCGAAAAACGGTTTTTATTTGTAGTTAATAATGTGATCAAAAACTTGTGCCATGGTAAATGCATACAAATCCAACTTCATAAGCTAGAATTACAGCTAAGATGGATTAAACTACAAAAAAAACAAGCTATTAGTCTATGGCATAAAGTACTCAATGCGACCGGAACCTATGAATGATTCGTAAAACTTAAAAAAAAAATTGAGTTAATGGCGACCATTATAATTAACAAACCGTTCAGTCTTCACTCCATATTATTATGTTCTGATGACTTTGAATTGTAATCAAGTTATTTTTTTTCTGTTCGCTGAATTGCATGTCAAAGGCACGCCATTTATGTCTAACAACTTTCCAAGAAAAACTTTACGGAATGGTAATAGGAAAATAGATGTTAAAGGTTTAGAAAGCCATGCAACTAACGGAAGGTAATCAGAATACTTTTATACTACTTATAACTGTCACACGATCACCGTCGCAACCTTCGTGGTGTAGCTATATAAGCTAGTCTTGTGTTCTTAGGTACAATCCTCGCGCCGGACAAGGAATCTAAGATTTTGTCCAAGTCGGTTGATCGAAAAGCACGTTAATCCGTTGGTTCCGATTGTTATAACATTGTTTCCTTATGTGTAACAACTTAAAACTGCGGTTACCACTTAATGTCACAATCCTTCAATCTGTCCATCAGCAACCGCCCTGAGCGTGGGACCTCTTGCGCAAGTTGCTTATTTTATAAACTTTTATAAGGATGGAGCTTTGCTCGCTTATATGTCCGGTGAAGTAGCAAAAGCCTTAGCTGACTATATACATGTCCAACCGAAAAAAAACTGCGGTCACCATCCCGCTTGCCAAGAGTGGTGCAATACCCTTCCTCGGTAGTAAGCCCTTGTTGAGCAGTGGATGTTATACGGGTGGATGATGCTTATACACTTACCTACTACGAGATTTAAATGCACTACGTTTTTTAGAATTGATATCTGCAGTCGAGGTGTTAAATTGTGATATAGGTATTTGGTCATAGTCACGGTCGGGCTGTGGTTGGGAATGCCAGTGGAGATCGTGCACCGAGGCTCGGTGGACCATGTCACGCACACGACAGAATTGGTCACAACTTTAAGAGTGTAAATAAGCAAGCTATATATATGCGTTCCGTTGCGGTGATTGTAATCCAGCTTTAGAGTGAAAATATAAATGGATATTTCTTTTATTTTGGTTCCACGAATCACTTTTGCGACTTGGTACTGTAGATTTCTGCATAATTATGACAAAACATATGAAATTAAGGCCATATCGCCAATTGAATATAAAGGGTATTTCTACGGGTCTACGGTGTTGTTTAAACTCGTGTCACCAGTTTATACTATACATATAAGGCGCGCTCTATAGCTCACAACCCTCATTACGTAATAAGCATTACCGATGGAATAGGAAGGAAAATCTATGATGTCTGATCAAAAACTATCTATATTCCAAAATTGAGATTAATAAAATTCGACCACCGGCAGGATTCGAACCTGCATCTAGTATATCTACTATATAGTATAAGGTAATCTTTCCCATAAAGAGTTCAAAACATTTAAAAACTATCTAAATGGTAGAATAGGCTATATTTTTGTATGAAGTTCCCACGGGAACGAGAAAGAAAGGAAGCTATATAATACTTAATTCTTGAAACAAATAATAATGAATACCTAATTGTAAGACAAAGGTTTCAAAACGAAATCATTCATTTGACTTGGTACAAACTAATTTGACAGCAAACCATATTTCTGAATGAAACAATTAATATTTCTAGTAATTCTTTCTATTTTCCCAAATAGAAAGAATTACTAAAAACATACATTACTTTGCGGAAATCCACACTAATCTAAATTAAAAACACAAAATAGCCACTCGTAGTTGTTCCAAGTAGTTTGAGTTCGATATGAGTTTTTTAAATGCGCTAATTAGCAATATCAATCATATTTTTTATGACTCGAACTCGACTAGAAAATTTTCATTAACATTCCAAAGCAGATCACGAGATATTATATTAATAACTTAATCAAGTCAGTGTTAATACCAAGTCTTAAAATCCATTGTTCACGACCAATACTACTTTTGAAATACAATAATTTGTAATGTTTTTGTACCTACTTAGTTCACCATTTCCGTCAATAGATGGCGCCAAATTATAAGTCGCTATCTATTGCTTCACGCAATTTCTAGGACCACCTATCTATTTACTAAAAGTATTATATAAAGGAAATATTTGTATGTTGGTTTAATTCAAAAACTACTGGACGGATTCCGATAATTCTTCTATTAGAAAGCTACGTTATCCAGGAGTAACATTTAATGATGAGTTTCCCACGGGAACAGACGCTACGTGGCTAAAACTCAATATATTAATATACCTACTGAGCTACTCAATGATTTTTTGGCTTCAGCAATTCCTCTATTAATCCCCGTATCATATAAAATAATTGATTCTTATTAATAAATATGTTTAAGCTTATTACTTACGCCATTTAATTCCTCAATAAAAACGACTATAATATCAACCTTGCAGGACTAAATGTCACTGGGACCTTGGCACGTGGGTGAACCGTGGGCGCAAGGCTTGTATTTGTGTACACTACTTCACGTCACAGTAATTTAACAATTTAAATTGGAAAGGAGTATTTGTTTAATAAACTTGATAAATGCCTGAATTATTTGCTTTAAGGATAAACAAAGAATTACTTTTTCGGACATCCATATTATTAAGTATTTTGCCAAAATTAAACCGTAGTCCTAAGTCAGGGAGACTTAGGACCACGGTGTAATTATTTAAACTGTTATCTCTCTCATTAACTTAAGCCCGGAACTCATGGTAGATCACATGAATTGGCTGTTTCCTATGGAGTGCACGCCATTGTATGTAAATGTGTACTTATTTTATTATGATTATTCCGACAAAGATTTTATACGCTCCGTGAGTTTAAATCAGATTCCAATCTAATTGTTGTTTTTATTCCTTATGAGATTTATGTATGTTAAAGAGAAATACGAATATCATTGTTAAATAAGAAAGCATCTAAAATAAAAGATGAATCTATAAATAAGTGAAATTGGTTAGTTTGTGAGGTAGCAGGGGATAATCTCTGCATACACTAAACCGATTTTGCAAATTATTTTACTAATAGAAAACCACATTATTTGTGAGTGTTATAGGTTATATTTTGAAACGAAGTTCCCACAGGAACGGGATCTACGCGGCTGCAACGGCGCTGGACAACTAGTAATTAATAAAAATAAATTATCAGTACATTATTAGGTACGACTTGCTTCTCTTCAAAACTAACTATTTTGATATATGAAGTTAGCTACGAGGCTATTGCTATTTCACCGGGCATAAAGGCGAGCATAGCTCTAGCCTTAATAAATGGTTTAAAATCTAAGTACAAACGGCGCAAGAGGGTGCCCCCTGTGGGACTCAGACCTCGGCTCAGAACGGTTAAGTGTTAAGTTTTCAGGAACGTTCTTGGTACACTATTATTAAAATATTTTTGCTTTAAAATCAGATGCCAGTATTATTCTGAAATCCCATGAAAATATAAATAACAAATTGTAATTTAATATTTATGCAGTCTTGTTTAAATACATGCACTGACATCAATAGCACCAAACATTTCGAAACCCGTTGGACCTAATTAGTGAACGAAAAACAGTATTTTAACTTATACCGTATGCAGGTAAAGCACTTGATATCATTCAATTAACTCCGTTACAAAAACCTCACCATGCTGTTTGAATTGAGAGATAAAACGGAGATAATTTTGCAACACTAAATACATATGTTTCACATTAATATACAACACTGACTGCCCACGGCGCACAAGTTGTTAAGCATGCGCCGACGCATCGGTTAGAGCTTACGGCGCATGCGTGTAACTTGAGTCGGCTATAAGGACCCTATTATGTTAAGTAAATTCAACAATTACAATTAAGGGCAGAATATTATTTAGTAGGAATGTATGTTATCTTTTTATTTATTTATAAAATAAGTAATATAAAAAAAATAATTAACATGAACGGGCTAATCTCATTAAACTGTTGCAACGATTAGGAAAAGCTCGGAGTTAACGTTATTGCATGCCGGAACGCCTACGCCGAATGTCAGCCGAAACGATTAATTCTCAACGCCTTTAGTATTTTTTTTTACGATAATTATAATATGACATTTATTACTTGTATAGTAGTGTATCCTAGTTCTCTAAAGCATTCAAAAACACTTTTGTGTTAAAACGCTCATTTGCAACTCTATTACAGATTTTAATCTTAAAGATGATGATCTCGTTTGTTATTCATTTGTCGGATGCTGTTTAAGTAACGTTCAGTTTCCTTTCCCATGGTTATCAAATCTTATAAAAAATAAAATAATTAGAAATATAATATGATTTATTATCTTAAATTTGAGATACAAATCGAAAACAAAAACGAAAGTTGCTCAGATGAATAAAAATAAATTGAAGATAAGTGGTAAGGTAAGTCTTGGCTTGTTAATTATGAACACTGTGTTAAATATCTAATAAATAGGTAAAAATAAATTATTTTGTGTAAACACAAAAATATACAATTTGGATAACAAAGAAATAGATAAAAACATAGTGATTTTGCATGACCTACGTACGTATCACTGTGTTTCAGGCTAGTAGACTTTAATTATAACTTAAATAATTATATCAAATTAACAAATGTACAAAGAAAATTAAACAGTGCAGATTATACAATACCTACTAGCTTCCCGTTCCCGTGGGGACTTCATAATTAAATATAACCTTTATGCCATTCGGATATAGTGTAGCTTTAAGTTGTTTTGAAACAATTTTAGGCGTACGTGTCAGTAAATTTCTTTGCTATTATAGCTTGTAACCTGTGGAGTTACTAGTAATAAATAAATAAATAAACAATTGTAGAAGTAATAAATTTTAATGGTGGTATAAATTAACAGGCTGTAGGCTAATTAATGGTTCTGAGAAAGGTCGCGGGTCAGGGCGCCAGTAGGCGGGTAGGGCGTGACATCGCGTCGGTGCATCGCGGTATGCTTTGTTAAAACCAGGGCTGCCAAGTAAGATATTCAATGTTAATACTTGACAATTTCTATATGTATATATATTGTATTTTATGACAATTCAGAACCTGTAAGTTCTTTATTGAATGGAAGTTAATAGACCGTTGCATAACACTTTTATTTATAACTAGCTTCCACGCGCGGTCACCCATGTAACTCCTGTTCTCTCGCGAACTTCATAATTAAATATAGCGTAAAGCCTTCCTCCATAAATGAGCTACCTAACACTGAAATATATTTTCAAATCGGACCAGTAGTTCCTGGGATTAGCGCGTTCAAGCAAACAAACAAACTCTACAGCTTTATATATTTTTCATCATCAAATTATTTTGAATGCTTCAAGATCATTATCGTTATTTAAAATGGGAAGTTTATATATAAGTTCCACACTTAACATTTTCTTATATAATGATATATTTCTTAAAATACTTATACCTACATAATATTAAAACAGGATCGCTTCTGATAAATATTTTCAATCAGCCCAATCAGTTTAAATTTGACCATCTTATTTATTTTTATGTAGATATATTTTGCAACATAAAAATACTACTTTACGTTCAAATGTAGGTTAAATAAAACATAAATGGTCAAATATCTTACACGTGATTTTCAAAATGTACAGTGTATAACAGAATTGGACTGTAATCACGATACATATTTTTCAGATGCAATCCTGTTTTAATACTGCAACAAGAGATTGTAGTTATCTCATAATATATACAACCTCGATAGCGTAGTGGTATTTGGCTCACTTTAAATCTCGGAGGTCGTGGGTTCGATTCCCACGCCAGACAAGAAGTAAGTAAATTCTAAGATTTATTTCCGGGTCTGGAAGGTTGAGGGACGACCCTCCGTGCCTCGGAAAGCACGTTAAGCCGTTGGTCCCGATTGTTAGAACATCTATGACAATCGTATACCAGGGAACGGGCAGCAGCGTTTCCTTGTGTGGTACAACATAATACTGCGATCACTAACCCGCCTGCCAAGCGTGACTGGTGACTATGGCAAATACCCTCCCCCGGAAGGAGGCCCATGTTCAGCAGTGGACGTGATACGGGCTAATGATATAAAAAAAGCCTTTTAATCAACAGGTTCAGTTTAAAACAAGTAGGTATTTTAATTATTGCATCGACCTCCATCTTCCGTAGTAAGTAGCCATAATACTGTGATATTGATAACGGCATGCGTTTTACAAATATTTGATTTTTGTCAAACAAGTTTCGGTTAAATGATCTTGGGATCGACATCCGACAACAATTTTTATGTTTCCTGTCTTAATCGTTAATTATAACTCGTGTTACTGTGACTGCGTATCAACGGTATCTTATTGCGGTAGTAATACTTATTTAATTTAATGCAACAATAATATGTATATTAATACAATTAAAAGTAGCCCAGTGGCTAGGGCGTTGGACTTGTGATCATATTATGGTCACCGGCTCGATCCCCGCCCATTGCATTGCTACCTACGTTAACCCACTCATAAAACAAGCATTATAGCTTAACACAAGTGGTTAACAAAAATATAAGTTGTGTGCAAAAACTCTGCAATAAAATAAAGAAACCTTACTAAAACTAATTTTAGTAAGGTTTCTTTATTTTTTTTATTTTATTTTGTTTCCCAGCGGGGTGGGCAGAGACAATGGACCTCCACTTGCTACGATCCCTGCACACATCTTTCGCTTCATTCACTCTCATAACATTCTTCATACAAGCACGTCGGTTTCACAAAGAATATCTACTAATTATTCTAAATTACTACTTGGCAGACCCAGAATAGTGTCCGGATTGCCACGTTGAATGACAATGCTTATCTGCTGGATAAGTCAACGCCAGTTAATAATTAGACACAAACACGTCACCACTCGGTATCAACAGTAGGTATATACGTTTAATTCTTCTAATTATAAATGTAAAATATAAACGGTTTTATTTGATAAACTTGTTTGCTTTTTTTATTATATTTGTATCACTATGAAAATAATTGAAATCTACTTTCAACATTTGTATTTAAGTAGGTATACAAAAATAATACAATTTCCATGGTGTATAGTTTCAGAATGAGAATGCTATTTTTAATACGGAATTTACATAAAATAATTTCTGTGTCAACCCTATGCCTGTAGAACAATAGCATCCTTTGAGGTAGATCGCTCTCATGTTACACTAAACGATCTTTGAATCACATCAAGCGATGCGCGCGCGCCGGCACTGACCTTCTAGAGCGCCATATTAGTTTTTTGCTGCGCTTCCATTTTTGAATGTTTTCTCTAATTATAGTTCAAATGTTTGAGTTCGGAATGCCTTTTACGGTAATATTTGCCGCAGACTTGGGTTATTTGGATATGAAATTCCGATTTGAATTGAACCATGGTTTAGGGCCTGCGGCTTCTTATCAATCAAGTTTGGAATTTGTCAGGCCGAGACATTAATTAACCGAAAATACTATTTCTTAAATGAGAAACCTTTGGATTTTGGTATAATAGTTGTTATTAATGACAGAGATACCTACGTATTCGTCTGTAACTCGGTGCAATTTATTTTTTATTGTAATAGGTAGAATGTCGAATTAATTGTGCAAACCTGATTCAGTCGTCCATTTTTTGTTGTCAGTGGAAGCTCTAGAAACTAAACTACTTTTTATAAGTCAACCCAAGATGAGTACATTGCTAGTTGATCTTAACCTTAAAGTATTTGTATCTAAAATTATCCATTGATCGTATTTTCTTAAGAATAGCAATAGGTGCCTAACCAGAATGTTCAAAAGTTAAGTACACTCAAAAAATGAGATAGGTTTACACCGTCAGTATCAAATAACGTAAATAAATATATTTTTTCACTACGACAGCCGGTAATTCTTTATGGGTTCGCTGCTAGGTGTGTACAAATGTACATTATAGTAAATTCTACTCATAAACGTGGACATATAATAATATAAATTTAAAATTCGTTTCACAATGTGTAAACCTATCTCTTTTGTTGACTGTACCTAGTACTTATCTACTTTGTATAATGGACATAGACCACGATATAACATTGACAAATTGTAATATTACTCGGAATAAGATTAAAGTTATTAAAAAAGTCGTTGTTTCTGTCAAATAGTTGATTAGATTGTCCTACATAAATACAATAGTGTATTGTACGCATATTCAGATAAAACTACAGAAAAATAAGAATTATATATGAGGATAATAATTATGTTACATTGTCTATGAAACTACTCATTAAATACTCATCACTATCTATGGTAAGTACGGGCTGTGTTACCGCTAAATGTTTGCCTTATGACATAAGCCCGCCCTTTGTTAAGTTAAGAATAAAAGTTTATAGATTATTTTAGTTAACTTTATGTCAATATCCCTTAGGTGTTAATTATACAGAGACGTGGCACAGACGCAGCGGAGACGCTAAACGGATAAAGCATGGACGCGCTTACTAGTGCGCAACGCCGCTTGTGTGTAATTCACGATAAGTTACCTACGTATATTTATTTTTATATGAAAAAGTTTGGTCTTCGCTTTACGCAGTTTCTGTATATTACGCGTTTTAAAGATTTCAACTTAAAAATAATATTTTTATTCTAATACTATAGTCCGTTTCTATTCTTAGCACCCGTTCAATACGTGAATGTTTTAAGAAGCACTGGCAAAAACCCTAGAAGAATGAACTTCTTATAAAGAGACAATAATAGAAACATAATTAATTATGCATCATCTTAAACTTAACCAAGTAGGTATATCAACTTGTGCCTTATGGAGAAACTCACAAGCCGAACCAGTTCTGGGTCGTAATTAAACGATAATTGTTGGTACAGCAACAATGTCTGCTGGTCACGACACAACCGGTTGTGATGCTGCAGGCTCCGAAGTCTGGTGCAATGGTGTCTCCGAGTTACGTAGGATAGCTTTAATACTGTCGAACTGATTAAGGGGGTAAAAGCCATTTTGTTATGGTATTGCTTCAATAGGAAGTGTCAAGGACTTTAAGGATAATGAAGGCATAAAGAAATAATGAGTATTACAAATTTTAATGTAATAAAATTGTGTTCTTTTCGATTATATGCTATCAGATTGACCATAGATCATGTAAAGTTGAGGGATGAAACGCATGTTACTAAAAGAGTTCTAAGTATACATGTAGGGAAAGGAAGGCCAAAGAAAAGATGCATGGACTGAGTGAAGAGTGATATGAAAGAAAAGGGAGTTAGTGATAGTGTGACGGGTGACAGGACAGAATGGAAGAAACAAACGTGTTTCACACAAAGTAGTATGGGATAAGGGCAGGAAGAAGAAGAAGAGTATTAGATGCGCCCCGTGGTTTTGCTCGCATTGAACTGCTACTCTGCTCTAGTAGGTCACAGCTTGATGTGTTGTAGACTATATGTTAATCAAGCTTATAAACAATACCTGAGCAAAATTTCTGCCAATTTCGTTCATTAATGTTTGCGTGAAAGATTATGTACATATTCTTTGTTTATAGTTTCGTTCATATGCCCAATAGGTATGTAAATTATAATCCTTAACACTAGTTAGAAATAAATCTTGGAATCTACTAAAGATAATATAGTAATGTATAACTTGCCATGAATGTTGTGTCCACAGTCTGCATCGTGATGTTTCAGGTAGTCTACAACATAGATAAACAAGTGTTTAAACAAACAAATTCTTCATAAAGATTAAAAAATGCAAAAGAAAAGAAAAATCATTACACGTCATGATTTTTCTTAAAAGTATTCTTACGACGTTGTCCAACAAACCCGCACAAAATTCAATTATCGCGCATCTGTCGAGCAGTGAGTCAAACAAAATAGCTGCATAATAGCTGTAAAGCTACATCATTAAAAATTGTGCTAATAATGTTCTGTTGATTTTTTCTAAAATTCTGTCGTTTTGAGACAGGTTTAGTAAATAGCGGGACTAGCAAAACAAAAGTTGAATTGTTCATTAATGGCCATGAATAACAGTAGTAGCTTGTATATTCATTGAGTTAGCAGATGTGCCATAATGCACAGTAAATTGTAGACGATCAAAAACTATTTTAAATAAATCTGTTGCAGCTGCGACTAGTGTTGTACGACTTATGTATCTTCGGAGGTTTTGAAAAGCGTCATGTCCTAATTTACATGAACATTATTAATTAAGTTAATTTCCGATTTATTTTTATTAAATTGTAATGAATTAATATTTGGCTAATTACTTGTTTTTTTATTTTATTTGTGTAAAGCATTTACACAAATAAAAAAAAAATTATAATAGTTAAATTAAATATATAATAGTTGATTTGAGTACAGTCCAAAGGGCATACCTAGTTCGTGTTGCTAAACAATTTTTGCGAACAATGTTGTTCTCCAAAACATGTTTATCTTCACAATTGGTCGCGCTTTCCTCAAACATCTGTCTCTCAAATTGCACGAACAGCAATGTATGGCTAATTGAACAAGTGTTCTGCAACCAATCATCAAGTTGATAGCAATTGTTCGGAATGTGTAAGCCGGTATTTGAGGCATTTTGGGAGAATTCGTGGGTGAGAGCGATATATTGTAAACTTCTTTTTAAGAATCCAGTCATTGATCATAAACCAATTATACATTTTGCCATTAAAATAATTCTTCAGTTTTCATTTTCAATAGTCAAGTAAAATAAGTAATGATTTCTGTTGCCTAAAATGTTGGCCTAGTAACTGATAAGGGGCATTCAAATACTGATCATCTTGATCATCCTGCTGAAGTGTTAATAAAGAAATAGTGTCAGGTAATTTATGAACTGTATAAACATGATTTTTGAACCGTATTCAAAGCGAATAGATCATAAGACAGTACGGATCATTACCATTTCGTCGCTAACACCGCTGGTGTCTTTTCGGACGCTTTCGTTTTCCCGGTTGATTATCTTTACTACCAATTCATCTAACGTAATCGTTATGTTACGGATCTTTGGTGATCAATCGTTTGGTGCAACAGCAGTTTACCTGCAGGAAGTCATATAGTATCAATGTAGTTTTGGGTGGTCCCAATAAACTTTAACATTTGTATTGATTGTAATTTTTCAGTAAGTAAGATTTTATTTAAATAGATATTTAAAATGTATGATTTTTTTAAAGTAATATCCATAACATGCTTGTAAACAAAATAGCTTTCCGCGCGCGTTACTCTCGTTCCCTTAGAAACTTCATAATTAAATATAGCCTTTGCCATCCGGAGATAGTGTATCTTTTAAACAGTGAATGAATTTTGAAATCGGTCAAGTAGTTTCGGAGCCTGTTCTATACAAACAAACAAATCTTTCATCTCTCATACATATTATAAAATATGTATTAATATAGATTGTTAAGTTTATCAATCTGATAAATAACAATAAATGTTATTTCATGTATATAGACAGACAGTTATAAGTTTAATAGCTAAACCAGCCTTAATTTATGTTATGAAACTGTAATAAATGTCCTGTATATATCTCTCGATATTGCGCGTCGAAACCTATCAATTTTAATCGCACTGTATTGAATCACTTGCTAAAGTTACAATTGAAATTAATAATAAATTGAAGTGTTAACTAGTGTTTCTATATATTACTCTGCTTCAGACGTAAAATGATGGTTAGCAAATAAACAAATTGACCTTTTAAAATTTATTTCACATCATAGATTTAAAACAACAATAGCTGTATTCTTTTTTTGAAATTTGGTAATTCGAAAAGTTTATTTCTTAAATATTGATATGTAATCAATATTTGGGGGTGCTTTGTGTTCGTAAATTATGTTTAAGATAAGTCCCCGCGATATAGGGATTATATGGATAGGGAAAGGAAAAGGGAGAAAACAGTTAGAAATATTTCCCTAGTGTCGGAATTTTTGTTTTCAAAAATAATCATCATCATCATCTTCCTGCTCTGTTCCCATTATTTGGGGTCCTATTAGACGTGTCTTCCATACTCGCAACTTTCTTAGACATGTCATCTTTACTCAGTCCATCCATTTTTTTTTGGCCTTCCGCTTCCAACATATCCCTCCATCTTAATACCTATTCAGCATACTTTTCGTGAGTGTTTTTAAATATAATATCAAAGAATAATTAAGAAGGAATTCATATTTTTACTAAACAAATAAAATTAAATCTTCGTTTATCGCGTTTGCGATTACGGTATACTTGTTGGTACATGAATGAATAAAGTTTAAAATTGGGTTATGTCCAATTTTTTGTAGCGATAATTCTGCTATTCATATACCTTGACTCAACCGTTACTGGGTCGGTGTGCTTTTTGGCAAATTTATGTAAAAAGTGGAAACGGTACACTGATCTAGATGTAAGAAAGCGAAGTTGCTTATAATATCAGTTTTCCACGTTCTAGTTTTTCCATCTAATAAGTGTAGTGTGCTAGTTATTTTTTTACTCCAGTATATTGATTGTACGTATCTATAAGTAATTGGTTAACTTTCTCGATTAATTCTACGCTTAAGTCTATCATTTTAAAACTTCATATATCACCTTTTTCTACTACATATGCATCATTAAAACTATTAAAATCATTTAGTTTTTCATGTTAATAATTTTCTTTCTCAACTTCCTTTTTCTTTCCCTCATTTACTTCGAAGTTAAAAATACTCGAGCTTTTTTGCTGCCAAAGGGTTCATACATGAACGGTAGAGATTTCCATTGATCGCAGCTTCCTGCGCACCTGGCGAGCTCGCACGTGCGCTCGCGCCGTTTTTTGCGCCTCTCTTTAGCGGTTATGTTAACTCGATAGGGCTGAGCTTTAACAAGTATTTTTAAACTGGTTGAACGTGACATTTGTTGAGCTTACATTCCGTGGAAAGGTCGATAAAAAATGGGAAAAAATTTGTGTGGTCCAGAATTTTTACTTTTAGAACTTTTGTAACAACGAGTGACAGGAATATCAAAAATAAATATTTCTTTATTAGTATTCCCTTAATTTGTTATGTGTTCAGTGTTCGTCATCTATTGTTTTCTATTGACAGCCCTTAGCCCAGACACCACACAGTTAAGATAATCATAGCTTTTATCTGGAAGCTGTCGGCATATGGCCCTTAATAATAGTGGCTGTGCCGCAGCTGAGAGCAATGTTGCTTTGTCTTAAATTATTGTGCTCACAATAAATAAAGAAATATGAGTAAATGCTTATAGACAGATGACTATTGTATAATCATATGCAGTGGTCTCAGATCCGGTGACTTGCGTTTAAATACCACAGATGTATGAATTTAGGTTGTTTTTTTCTATTTGTAAATATCAGAAATTGGATGTTACTAAGATGTTCATAGAAAATAAAGCCCGGTGGCGTAAAGCATCAGGTGAGGTAGTTGTTTAATATATTATGAGTAAACGACTTAATTGGATCTGTCACAACTTTATTGACCCTGATAATTATTTTTAAATAATAACCTTAATTGTCCTCACCGGCAGTACCACTACTAAGTTACTGTGATCCAGTGACATCTTTAGCCCATGCCGCACCCGTATGCAACGCACACCCTGCGCTAGAGGTAATGATGCCTCTGTTGCGATCATCAATTCGCCTGCCGCAAGCGTGATGATTATGGTAACAACTGGCATTCCATGGTCTGTTAAAAAGAAGTCTATGTCTACCAGTCGACGTGAACGGACTGTTGAAATATTGTCCTCATGAATTATGATTTTTATTAATTAGTAATTTTTAGTACTTTTATCATCAAAAGCTACATGTAGCATTGACGTTGGATCTTGACATTTACTTGGCATTCGCATTGTTATTATCTGACCACTAATCACGTGTATTTACAAACACTACACCAAAACGAACAGACGTGATGGTCTCAGTTTACAAATCAATCAATTTTAATTATCCTTTACCACACATGTCCATCTTTAAGCCTTTGTTCTTATAATTACTTATCGTCTTAATGACTCGATTCTAAATCAAGATAGAGTTAAACTCAAAACAAGGCTAGACCCCACATCTGTTTAAAGCTATTTTTTAACAAAAGCATTTATCATCAAAAGGTTTAAGGGCACTTTACGACATTACACGGAACACCTCAATGTTGTTCCAGTTGTCAGGCATGTGACGAACTGACGATAAAACTGAAATATACTGATGTTTCGATATTTCAGTCGAACTGGTAGAGTAACCATGAGATATCACTGTGAAATATGGGGTTGAGATGGACGTTATTACAACGTACATTTTTTTGTCATATTTTTAAAGATGTTCAATCGCTTATAGTGTATTTAAGAATGTTAAACGCTTTATTAGTTTAGTGTTGTGTCAAGTTTTAAGTAGGTTTAAAATTTCGGTTAAACCGTATTAAAGTAAAAAAACAACAATTGCGACTATATCTTTTCTAATTACGAATATTATGAAGACGAAAGATTTGATTCTTTGTTTGTTTGCATTGACTAGGCTATGGAATCACTGGACCGATTTCAAATAGTTATCCAGGCAACATAATATGTCATATTTAATTATGAAGTTCTCACAGGAACGGGGGCTTAGCGGGTGAAACCGCGCGTGGAAAGCTCTTTAAGCTCGAAAGTCTGTACGCAATTCAGCACCAATTCTTTATTAAATACTAGCTGCGCCCGGTTTAACCCACGTTACTCTGCTCCAAGGGGTCGGAGCGTGATGTTTTGTAGGCTTTATGATAATCCAGTGTATAACCTATCCCGGTGCAAAATTTCAGCCAATTCCGTTCAGAAGTTTTGGCGTGAAAGAGAAATGAAATGAAACAAACATCCATCCATCCTTCCATACTTACAAACTTTCGCGTTTATTTTTTATGGAGGATGTATATTTGATTAAACATATTATTGCTCATGTTCCATGGTAGTCCTACCACTGTTTTTAAGCTTTGGATCAGGTCACGTCTCAAGAGGGTTTCGTAATAAAATATGTTATAAGTAATTGTTTAATGGCAATGTTTTGAAGTGGTTGTGAAATTCTTGATACATAAAACAGATTCTGAAGTGTGAAGTAGGGTAATGTCTTTTGCGAGTTATCAGGAATTCACTGTTGATTAAGGATTTCAAATGATTTTATTTATACAAATAGTTATTCCACAAACGATTCTTTATTAAGAGTTTATTGGAAGAAAGTAAAATCACATAATAGCTTTCAGGTTTTCGACAGTACCTAAACGGATGTATAAAAATAGAAGTTACCTTTTACCCAGAATTCGTGAAAACTGTCAATAATCTTCTTCTTGTTCCACTCTATGTGAGGTGCATGTTTTCTTCTTCCACTTATCTTTATCAGCCGTCATCTCAATACTCACTTTTTTCACACAACCAATCCTAACCTTGAATCTTCCCCTACCTCTCTATCGGTCAACTTTTATGCTCATCACTTTTCCCGTTTAACCTTCCTCTGTTTTATGCCATACCACGTTAACCTATTACTTCTCTTCCGTGACAATCTTCTTCTTTCTTAACTACCAACAATAAAATGTAATATTGATGAAACTATTTTTATAAACTGAATTGACAGCTCTAATTAAAAAAAAAGGTCTGTAGTGATTTTTTAAAAGTAAGTTAGGACTTAAAGCAATATTGTTGTGTCCAAAAATAATAAATTTTACTAAAGCTATACTATCCAATTGATTAATTACTGCCATCGTTTAAACTAAACCTAATAGGATTACAAGGATTACCATGGATTATGTTTGAGAGCACATCGAATCGGACATTTTGATCACGACATCTCTACTAACATTTTTTTAATGAACTTTCTTATTTGTGTTAGCTACTTAATACAAGGGAATAGAGTTGAAATTGGCTGATCATGGTTAAAGTTCGTATTTAACAATGGTTACAAGGTCATAGGTCGGTTGATGTCATTTTAGATAACGACTGAAGTTAGAATAGCTGTCTTGATAACTTTTTTGTTTAATTTTAAGTAGTAGATACGTGCCAAGATATTTTGATATTCTAGGCTTGCTTGGTTCAAAAAAGGTTGTAAATTTAACGACGTTGTTATCGAATAATATTATCAATTTTGGTTCGGTTAACAAATTTTTGTTCAAACGATAAAACTGCTGCTTGTTTCTTTTTTATATGTTTTAAAAATATTATAATAGGTATATATAATAAAATACGTTTAAAGTAAAAAGCTATATATTGTTGATATTTTATATTATTATTTAGAAAAAATTGTTAGTATTCACAAATAGCATGTTATAATTGAATTAAAATAAGAGCAAATTTAACAATTAAAAGACTTGGGGATGCAATATTGGAACAAACTTCAACTCAAGCCCGTTGATGGTCTCTTTCTGTCCGTTTTTGGTTTTTTTTTTCTTTCGGCAGGACTTACTTAGATTGCCACTAGGCCTTTGCTACTTCTCCAGGCATTAAGGCGAGCGGAGTTCCGGCCTTAATAAATGGTTTAAAAACTACAAACTAAGCAATCTGCGTAAGAGGGCGTTCCCTGTGAGGCTTGGACCTCGGCTTAGGGCGGTCGCTGGCGATGAGATGTACATGAATATGTATGATTTAATGGTGGAATAGGTGTAGATAGGGATACCTAGATTTGATTATGTTGAAAGGTGGTGGCTGAGTGGTTACGTTAGTTGCTTCAGAGACCTGATTTTCTGCGTTCGATTCCCACCAGAAACAATTATTCTCTGATTGAGGGATTATGAAATTTAGTATTTTAGAGGGTTTTGTGTAACTGTCGAGAAGTGTGTACTATTATGAGCATTTGTAGACAGCTAGCTGCGAACTCCTTAACCATAAAGAATGATCGGCTGTGACAAAAACATATTTATTAACTTTGATTTGGTTTGGAAATAAAAGATTGCTAGCTAACGGAACTAAAAGTTACTCGACCTATATATACAAATGCTAGTTGAGGAATCATCGGTATCAAGTAAGTTACCTACATTAGGAAATCACAGAAACATACTTTCACAGACACGCATGTGTAGTTCTGTACCTACTAATGTCATAATTATGCAGAACAGTTTCCGTGGCACAATTTCCCTGTAATTTTGCGTTAATCGTTATAATTGTAACAACCTTGTTTATTTCCTTTTTAGTGACGCAGAACGGTGCACGAATTATTTTTTTGTTATTTACCATTCGTATTTTTTATAATTACATAAACATACTATTTACTGTAATTAGATGAACCGGTTAATGGCGTTTAACAAAAAAAAAAAAAAGAAATCTATGTTCAAATAAACGAACGCGCAATAGATGTATGCACACGACTTGAGACCAAACTCAAATTCTCAACAAAAGGTTAAATCATTCATTCATTCTTCATTATATGGACGATCATTTTTATATTGAATTGACTTGAGTTTTTTACTCATTCTTAACGGGCTTCATCAATAAATTTCCAAAATGAGAATATCCTAGAAAACTTACTGCTCCGAAGAGACATTTCCCATACTAGATTCGACGTATTAATTTCTGATAACAAAATACTTAACTACCTATCTATTTGGTATCATTCTCAGCAATTAGTTAACCTCTCTCGATGCCGTCCTCTTCCCTGATGGACTAATATTTATCTCCCAATAACAAATACAAGGTGTATTTCCCTCCCTAACAAATCTCATACAAATCGGTCCGGTCCTATAATTAGGCGACAATCGGACGGATGCGCGTGCGCGTAACCGACGCGTCACGATCGACCGTGCTTCCCATTTCCTAATTTCCTGCTGGCGGCGTCACACCTCATTCACTCCAATTTAGTGCCCTGGAGCTACTGAGAATTGGAGCGGGTTAAGGGTTTAGTTTTTGTTGAAGTAACGGGATTGCTGGCTTGTTATTGATAATCGGATAGATTTCTATTGATTCATCAGAAGCCTCCAGAAATGTAACTTACGTACCTATAACTATCTACCTTCTCGTGCGCGGTTTTAATCGCATAACTTCCTTTCTCGTAGGGGCATCATAACTCAATATTACCTATAGCCTTCCTCCTATAAACTTTATGACTAAATTCGATGCGGGATCCAAGACATTTAGGTGTCCCGGGACCAGGCTAAGCCTAACAGCTTAGAGCCCCTTTCGTGCGTGCCGCTGTTGATCATGGCTTACAGGAGTTACAGTGGAGGGATTAGTAGCATAAAAAAAACATTTTACTTGATGAATAGATATATATACGATATTCTATACTTAACGTTATCATTAAATAATTAAAGTTAAGTTTAGGTCCGGCTTAGAATAGACTACCCCATGTCCTCCCATGGGCGTCGTAAAAGGCGACTAAGGAAGATATGGCTGGTAGATGGGCAGCACCATCTATTAGCTCAAGGTTTACATCTTATTGCGATCACCAATCCGTCTGCCAAGCGTGGTGATTATGGCAATATCCCTCAACGATCCTGGCTTGCCAAGGTCTGTTAAAAGGAGGCCCATGTTCAGCAGTGGACGGGCTGTTGATGATGATGATGAAGTTGAGGTATATCCCAAGTTAAAAGAAATATTTCATCATTTTTAAATTCATACCGTATAATAGACAGTAATAAGCCTACATACTAACTAATATCATGATCAAACTAGAGTTGCCCAACTATCGATAGTTACGCTATCGATAGATGACCTCGAAAAATAGTAACAATATCGATAGTATCGATAATATCGATACTATCGATATCACAAATTATCTAATACTATTGATTGGAAGCAATAGTATCGATTCTATTACATTATAATACTATCGATAGTATCGATATTTTAAAGTAATACTATCGAAACTATCGATAGTATTGCTCCTAAACACAAATTGGTCGTCGATAGTATCGATACTATCTCTAATATCGATACTATCGATAGACTATCGATACTATTGATATGACGTCAACTATCGATAGACTATCGATAGGCAACACTAGATCAAACCAATTAAGTATCGGTTCGACCAAATGATTAAGTTATTAAAGTTAATTGGTTTGAGCATACCGTCAGTGCACTGTGAATCTTTACTTAACTAACATCGAACGAATTGCAACTCCACAATATAAGCTTGTTGGTTTACGTTGTTTGTAATAAAGCACGGATGGCGAATCTTCATGCATGGACGAGCCATTTTTTTTTTAATTGTTTAGTAAGACTACAGACTTTCCATCATATAATTGTGACTTCGTAGTAACTAGAACAACCTTCAACAACCTCCGTAGCGGCGGTCGTGGGTTCGATCCCCACACTGGACAGGAAATCTTTGTGTAAATTCTAAGATTTCTTTCCGGGTCTGGTTGGTTGAGGGACTACCCTCCGTGCCTCGAAAAGCACATTAAGCCGTTGGTCCCGATTGTTATAACATCATCTATAATAAGCGTATATCAAGGAACGGGCAGCAGCGTTTCCTTGTGTGTTACAACATAATACTGGGGTCACCTACCCGCCTGCCAAACGTGGTGTCTATGGCAATACACTCCCTCGGGAGAAGGCCCATGTTCAACAGTAGACGTTATACGGGTTGATGATGATGATGATGACTTACTAGAACCTTCGTTGCGTAGCGGTATAAGTCTCACAGGTCGTGGTTTCGATCCCCACGCCGGACAAGAAATCTTTGTGTAAATTCTAAGATTTATTTCTGGGTCTGGTTGGTTGTTGGACGTGTTTTCCGCGGCATGGAGGCTAGTCCATCCTCCATGCCTCGAAAAACTCGTTATCCGTTGGTCTATAGTTTATGATATCATCTGTCTCCATAGTTGAAGTACCATCGTCCATCTCTTTAGCGACCAGTTGACACAGTAATGGACAGGAAAACATTTCAGCCAATTTACCACATATGCGACACAAATTATTGAACTAAACGAATTTCGGGCAATATTACCAAATAGCATTAGAATAAAAACGTTCTTTGATCTCATAGCCGCGTTAAAATTCAAGGAATATAACAGCTTATGAACTTTTTAAAAGTTTAAAGTGATGATGCGAATATTTTTCTAATTGATTCATTGGTATGTCTTTGATATTGGAATTGTTTAGAGGAGTTTGCCAGATTTCTAATAAATCTCTACAACTACGCCCCTTCCGGTTAAACTAAGTTTTGACTGCTTTGCTAGTAGGTACTTCTCAGATTTTCAGAATGTTTTTGATTTATCTAATGTAAATAAAATGTTGTCACATTTGAAATGGGTGCAATAACATATTAAAGTAGAATAACAGGAAATGAAATTTGTCGTTTAATTAATATGGTTTTTTTGTTGGTGTAGACTTAAAGCTTCTAATAAACGTGATTCCCATTTGCCATTTGAGTCCTTTTTTTAATTGAACACATAGGATTACAATGGCTATAAGTCATTTAACTTTTTACCCATTCACGTCTTTGTAGAATATTAATCTCCTTTCCATCCAAAGGTCGTTTGATAATAATCCTTAGCCACAAAAGGTATATCTACATTAAGTACTGTTAATTGTTGTTTGGTACAGCCTCGAAGTATTTGTTCTTTCGTGTGAAATAGAGAGAGAACTTTAAATAATACAATCCTGAATTTAGAAATTTGGGATAGTTTAGTGTAGCTACATACTTTGTTTCATATAACATACCCCACTCTTCCCCTTTTCGGTGGTAATTGAGCTGGCGCGTCGGCGCGTGCGCGGCGCCGCGTTGCTCTCGCGCAGCGGATGTTTGCTCATTCGTTCGGCAGACGGCAGCCATGTCAATTGCCCCGTCATTCTGATGGGGTGGTGTTTGGTCAACGACCTTCATGTTTCAATGTCAATTTAGGTGTAATCGATCGTGACAGATGTTTCATCTCGGTCTTAAAACGTAATTGGGATACACGAAAGGTTAAGGTAGGTTTTTTATTTATTTCTCATGATCTCCGTGGATAACTATGGGAACACGTTATTGTGGGTATGTTATTAATTTCTATTTTCTCTTTAATATATACGTTCTTTTGAATTTAGAATATATTTTGTACATACTTAATAATTTAACTATTATTTATCTTCATCAGCATTCACTAAATAACTTTTTGTATTAATCAAATCAAATAAATAAATAATTTTATTTTTTTAGGCAACGACAGTCACATTTAACTATAAATGAATAATAGCTCCAGTAGCAAGTCCGTCAATATAAAAATAACACAAGCAATGTACTTTAAAACAGATCGATTCGTACTCGCATTCCGATCCGACTACTTGTTATAGGTGGTTACATAAACCAATTTGATTCACGAAATTACTTGCTAACGGTACTACTCTGTTTTAGTAGCAAACTAGTTTATTGTTGCCGGAGGGTGGTGCACTAAAGTTCAATTAAGTACCGTTAGACCAAAAAACTAAACCATCTGATAGTTAAATAACAAACTTTTGTATCAGATGTTCTGTCTCGCGAATATTTAGAACAATTTGCATCGGTTGATTTTGAAGACGCTGTTTGTTTTCAATTTTATCTCCGTTGATTAGTTTTTTCTTTTGTACAATGAAGTATATTAGATAACTGTTAAATAAGTAACTTTATTTTACGTAGTATGTATCAGATGGATGAAGGCATCATCGATATTTCTCCAGTAGGTTTCTAATATCATATCATCGTGATGTTTTCAGTTACACTTAAGATTGTTCGAAATTAGAATAAGTATCTTGTCAATAATACGTATGGCCTTATCGATTCTACCTGACTTCTTTACTTGACATACGCTTATTGAACACTTATACCAAATTTACCGTTCACCTAATGAAATCTGCCGCAAACTCATAACTAGGAAGTTTTTAAAGAATTAGAAGTAATATACAAATTTTATAACCAATCGATGATTGATCTTACATGAAAAAATTTATTGGCGCGTCATTCAAAGCAGTTTTCGACCATTAAGATTTGCCTTTAGATGACGCATGGGTAGAGGTAATACTGTAGCATTTGTTATTTAGATGACTCACCGTTTACTATCGAACTTGTAACCGGCACAGCTATCAGATTTACAAACAATACCGTTTCGTCTATAGCTACGGCAGGTGTAAGGGTTTCGCCTACACTATGAGATATACTAATGTTCGAATTAGATGCATAAACGACTTATCATTCCATTATATTCTACTTCTGAATCATCATTCATTATAATTTGCATCTACTAATTCATATAGATAACATATTTTTTCGTATGTTCTCAAGTCTTCTGCTTTATTGATATTAAGTATTTTAACTACTTGATATATACCTATACATTTGATCTTTTTAAGTTGCTTTATAGCTATGTTACTTGTTTCACATATCCAAAACTGCAGCCTACAGGTGTTCAACTTTAGATGCGCGTGGGCAGTGCAAACTGTTTCATTCGCACGTGTTCGCGCGGCGCGTGATACGATTGCTGTTATAGCGATCATTATGTTATTTATCAGTTGACTGCTAACTATTATTGTTAAAGCCTAGTTCACGTTTATGCAATTCTTAGCTTTCGTCAGAGAGATCCTGTATGGTCAATAACAATCAAATCGTTTTTTGCTTTATATTTTTATATATCTGTCAACATCCAAGTTCTGTTTTGGGTCAAAAGCAAAATAATATGATTTATCAATAAATTATATTATCAAGGAAAACTAGTGCGTTTTTATTATAGCCAAAATCTATCAGTACTTATTTAAGTTGATTCCGCTACTTCTAAATATTTCAAAATAAGAAATCGAATAATTATATTAACTCAAAATGACCAAAGACCAAAACCAAGATAAAATCTATCATAATTATATAATTATGTAGGATTAATAAGTAATATTCGCAAATCCCTACTAATATTATAAATGCAAAAGACCACACTTTGAAAATTACAAGGCTATTACCGCCTGCCCAAATTTCACGAGGACACAGTTGGGAACAAAAACTAGTTACATAAAACCATAAAGAACTATTACATCTAACGCCATCTATGTGTCGTCGGTGGAACTATAGGAATAATGATAAATTGCCGGAGGCTATCACATGTCAATAGTGCCTGCTCAATATTCGCGGCAAGCGTGTGGTCACATTACAAGATATTGCTAAGCATTTGGAGACGACACATAATACTTTATAAACTTTTTTATCTTTATTGTCTTATGTGGTGTGGTTGTAGCTTGTGAGTGTCTAATGTGGAGATATAAAGGTTACTTCTGTTTGATTGTTGAAAATGAAATATTTTTGTATTTACTGATGTTAATTAAATTTTAATCTAAAAGTCAAAGATATTAGATACAGGGGTTTAGTTACGAAACAAAACGAATAAGAAACAATTTGAGTTAAAAAAATCACTACTTTTAGGAATTAAGCTCATCTGTTAAATCTGTGCTATGATTACTACAATCAAAGAATGAAACCGCTCCAATAATTTTATACAACTAATATTTTTTATCATCCGGCCAACAACAACAGATGGCCCAAAAATGCATGAGTAAAAAGTTCGATCAATCAAAGTTTATGACTTCTTTAGCTAAATAACGGATGTTTAACCATATTCGTCTAGAACGAAACAGGAGATTAGAATAACGAGCCGAAGTCTCATTAAGCAAGTATGTAATATGAAATGGCCATAAGTGACAAGGATGTCTAGTGTCCACTACTCCTTAACTGTGACGATAGAATTTTTTACCATCACATTTTCTAACTTGTTAATTACAAAGTTACTTTTGCGGTGATAGCGGCGCTAGTTGTCTAACATTTTGTATAGGGAAGATTAGTTCAGCGTGATTCCGCTGGTGAAGTTAAATTAGTGTCCACAGTTAACCAGTACCGTATTCCTGCTCCGTCCGGTGATAGTTTTTGCGTTTCCTCCAAGTCATCGGTTCAAGTTCAATCTATCTTTGTAGATTTTTTTTTTAATTTAGCTGTGATGTAATTGTAGAGATTGGTTTTAGAGTCTATTCTTTACTGTACACTTTGTTTGCTGTTGTAGGTATATTTTTAATTTTGCTCTTTACACCTGAAGTAAATTAACGTTTTAATCATCATTGGTATGAATAGCACGCACCCTGCGATATTTAGACCGGCAAGTATGGTGATAATACTGTTGCGATGCGGTTACACCTGCATAAAATTATAGCTCGTGCACTCCTTTAATAAGCAGGCTTTGTTATATATTAAGGCTGGTAGGTCCTTAGCTTTGTGCGTATCAACTTTAGAATCCTTAACTATGTTAGGAATATTAATAATGACAATGGCTTTAAAATTTGCAGGACTTTTCAGTCAATTCTGACTATTTAGTGTACCAAATAAGGCAACACAATAGGCAGACAATGTAAATGTTAACGAATTTTGGCACACAAAATAATCATATAACCTTAATCAATTGGATTAGAAACCGACGCAGAATAGACCGTAGAGTACAGTCTTCAATAACTTTCAGGTTGCGTATTACCTATATTTGAAGAGAAGCTATTGTATGTAAATTATGTCTATACTAAGAATCTTGAACGTGATTTTTGAGCCTATTGTTTGAAGCGATAAAATTCTTGGGAGTCCAGATTAACGCGAAAGACTAATTATGGAATATTTTCTTACCTATAAAACTTGGTATCTAATGCAACAAAAGAATGTTTGTTTTACAGAATATTTTGGTGTACAAGGTGTTAAAATAAATGTCTTTGAGAGAGATGAGCGATATTATTAAATTTAGGATATGGATATAGAAGAATCTCCTTCTTATCTCGCAATTGAAGATGCGGAGGCTAATAACAAAGAAATTACAAACAATAAAAAGCGATAATGTGTAAGAGTTTCTAACAATCCATAGTAACTAGTAAGCGATGATTCTACTTACTATTATCATCAACTACGTAGCCTGTATGATTCGTTTCTTATTGGCAATTTCTTAGGTTTTTTATTCACCTGTAATAATGAGAAAGTAAATACGTCCTTAATATATTTATAACGACTGACTTATTATGCCTGCAGTTGAGTACTACAAATATGTTTTAAGTAACTACACGCTATTTGCCTTTACAACCCGAACAGGTGCAAATCCAATTTCCAATTCCGAAAAGTCACGGTCTGCATCACATTCTCACGGTACTACGTATACGCGAAATGTGTTCGAATCCCATGGTTTCCCATGGTCGAGGGCTGCCATCGATTTGATTTCCGACTGCGGTACAAAAGTGAGGGACAGGTGCCCGGTTACCATTGAGGGATGTGCTTCCGTGGGTAGGCGTCAGGTTGCGTATGTACAGCTTGGTTAGTTATTTTGTATTTTGTAAGTACGTACTTGTGTAGTTGTACTTAGTGATTGTCGGAAATGTTAAAATAATTGAAAAGTCCTGTTAATTCGAAATCGGTAGGTCACAAAAATCTAGGTTATTTAAAAAAATATCCCTACCTACCCATAAAATGTTGTTTTTTTTTAAATATACATTATAACTATCATTTTTTTTTAACAAATGTTATTTAATGAATAACAGACGAAGAATATTTTATAAAACTACAAGTAGTTATGGTTAATGTTTAACGATAATCATTCAGATACATGATATGTTAAAGTTGAATTTTACAAAAATTTATTAATAAAATGTCAAAAACAAAATATAAAAAATACGATAAGCCTTACAGCCTCCAAGTGCACATCTACAATGGCCTCTCATTTTTTAATACCCGACAAATATTTCAAAATCATTCTATACATCCTCAAAATCTGAGGAACTTAAAAAAACGCATCTGTACTTCAATAATATGAGGAAGTAAACGACAGCTGCGGACCGAAACCCCCTGTAGGGCGTCCCTGTGCGCATACGCATAGCGAAGGCAGTCAGTGTCATTCGCGCATCGTCCCGTGCGCACGCATCATGGCTGTGCCCATTCCTGCTCCGCGCATGCGTCTTGCATTACATCCCCATAATATTCATGTGAGTGATCAAGCTTGTTGAAGTCGTATTCATCTTTGAAAGATTCAAAATTTGAATCTTTTTGTTTTATTTCGTTTTCTTTAAGTGGAATTTTGTGTATTGTGTGTGTTTTTGTGAATGTGCGCGTGGGAAACTGGATATTCTGCAATCTTAGCATTCTGTTACACGGAATAATAACTTTATTGGTCTCTTTGGTTACTTGGATACAGTACTTGTTTATCTAGTTTTATTCGAATTATTTGTTGTATGTAATTCGCTTATTTTTCGAAAGCTAGCTGTACTGGTACTGTTAGTAATTTTAATAGTACAAAAGCGTCTTACTTGTAGCTTGTGGCTTTAGTACATTTCAATATTTTATTAAAAGTTCCAGAAACTTTTTTAAATTTTATATATCAGCAATGGATTCTTACTTATCTAACATTATTTGCAATAAGTTATCTCAAAATTGTATTTTTTCAATGTTTGCGTTCAATATATTTTTCCCAATTAGATTTTATCTTATTTGCGTTCTGATAGTAGTGCCTACAGCAGTTTACATTACGACAACGCCTTCATATTTGCTATCGGAAGCCATTCTTATCATTCAACAACTGAAAATTATGCGAATGACCTATTTAAATTTTATCTCTACACGGGAAATACAAAATCCGGTGATTATCTGTCAATCCACGAAATAGTAGCGTTGGATTTAACAAAAATAGGATATGACCAAATCATGTAGGAGTTAGGATTATTGTTATGGAATTTTATTTTATGACGCAAATGAAAATCACACATTTCTTAAGTTCTTCAGTTTGCTCATCTAGAAGTTTACGATTACAGGAGTATTCAGATTTTCCTTTTTTTATAAGACGTTGAATTTGTATCTATTTATTCTATCTTATTTTGTATATAGCATTGTGTTTAAGTTATAAGCAATTTTTTAGTTAGTCAATTCATGTTATTCATGAGTTCTGCCAAGGATTTTAAAGTTCATAAACTCATTGTCTTATCTTATTAATATAAGAGGTTTACTAAGCAATTCAGAGAACTTATTCTTTTGTTTCTTTGTCCACAGACGACAATTAAAGTGTATGCGCGGCGTCTCCGACCAGACATTGAGTACAAGACTCTGTCTGTAACATGGGGCACCCGCGCCCAGGAGGTGGTGGCAACGCTCCTCAGCAAGTTCCGCATGAGGCACCGCGACCCCAGGCTGTTCTACCTCAGCATGGAGGTCAGGGTCCGAGCTGCAGGCTTGAGGACCACGCTGGTTCTAGACGATGATGCAAGACCGGCGGCGCTGCAAGCTTGCCATCCAAAAGGATATTCTAAGTAAGTACATTAGAATCACAAATCATATTACTGCAATGATTTTATCTATTAGTTTTCTGATGCAGATTTGTCACACATTCTACGAAATAGTTAAGGATTTAGTTGATTAGAAATGTAAATTATCCTGCAAAACATTGGTGGAATATTGACATTAACGTAGCATGACTTAGTCGTAACTTCTAGAACAATTCATACAATTAACCAGTCACCCGATCTTAGTCGCAAAACATGAGTTTTCACTGTTCAGTAACGAACTTAATTAAACTCAAGTTAGATATAATGTTTTGTTTGTCTGTTAATTTGAATCATTAATTTGCGAAAACAATCGTGTCTAGAACAAAGTAACGACGTTATATCATTAGAAGTAGGTACCTAATCTTACCCTAATGATGAGCAAAACATGATCGTTACTTGAATTTTTACATACTAATGCTATTTATTACGTCGTTAGCATCAAAAATATCTAATATGAAAACAGTGATACCATTAGCATTGTAAATCCTTTAACGATGCTAGATCATTAAACCAACTTATGTTAATTATAGTAACTTAAATTAGATTTATTTTAAATAAAGTCATAATCATTTTAAGCCCATTAACAAATGTGGGTTAGCACAATATCTAAAACAAACAACAATTCTTGAAAGTGATCGGTCAACGAAATTCCCTCAATACTCTCCAAGACCACCGGCTTCACAGAAAACATCTACTTTTGTCCCTCTTCCGGCACGATCTATTTCCATCGCACGCGCACCAATAAAAGTTATAAAAACTTTTAAAAAGTCCTCTTCTTTATTGACCATCTGTATCTTGTTATTCTGTGTTGACAGTCGAAGTTAAGGTTATGGGAGGATTAAAGGGGTATGGATTATAGTTTTATGGGTGTAGTTACATGCTAAATAATACAGTAGGGTAATGAAGCTGTTGTTTATGCCGTGATTTAGTTCAGTTATGAGTTTAAGGAGATATTTATTTAAAACTGTAATGATGCACGTTAAAAACAAGCGTATAAGGGCGGACTTGTGAAGAAGGCATTTTCTGACAGTCAACTTTAGATTAGTGCAAAGAACAAAAGAGTAGGTGAATATTTATTCTAGACAATGTCAGTTAAGAAATAAGAATCAAGGAACGGGCAGCAGCGTTTCCTTGTGAGGTATAACATAATACGCAGTCACCAACCCGCCTGCCAACCGTGGTGTCTACGGCAAATACCCTTCCTCGGGAGGAGGCCCATGTTCAGCAGTGGACGTTTATACGGGCTGATGATGATGATGATGTAACAATGGTGTTGAATATTCTTCCAGAGTTTGGTCTGATAAAAAGGCAATTAAAACTGATACGAAAATTATTATCATGAATGAACTTCGTCACGATAACTGTCTTTAACTAAAGTAAATAGTACCTAAATATATAAATAGCATTTATTGTTTGGACAAAGATGGTGATATTGATACAGAGGAATGCGATACTGGTTTACCGAGTTGCTTCAAAGACTATATTGATTTTTGTTATTGTACGTATCAATTACTTAATATCAACCCAGTGCAGTAAAGTAGGTAGTAAGAATTATACCCAACTTTATAATAAGCACATATCTATAATCAAACAAATTAGCCAGAAATTGTTTTGTTTCTAAAACTCTAAAATATACTTTGATAACTTGAATATTTCTTCAGTTTAGCCTTCAAAACTGAGAAAATGTGTAGATAATTAGGAGCTGCCACTATTCTGTTTTTATCGTGAGAACAATATTATAGCCCATTCAACAAAAGACAAGGCTTCGTGAACTAGCAGTAAGAATACTTTAACTTTTAGGATTAACAAGATAAGGCTCATATATTTACTTTAATATTCTGACATTAGCAAACCCATATTTTATTCTATGTAAGATTATTGTATTCAGTACTTTATTATAATTGCTTACGGAAGTAAGACGTATAGTGTCTGCACAAAACGTTGTTAGAGTATCTACCTAATGACCACCCGTGAGTCTTCTCGCATTCGTATTAAACAAATGTTTGCCTACAATATTACCGCCTTGTGAGCCAACACATAAGCCAATATTCTTATGGACTCGTATAAAGAAAATGCATATATCTGTAGTAACACGACTCCATAAACCACGATGAATATAATACCTACTATTTGCCATTGTAACGCCATTTTTTGGATATATTGTTGATAGCGAAATGTTGATTCAAAATCCAATGTAACCATTGTTTAAAAAGCCCGGCGTTATGTTCATTGTCTGTAGTTTAACCAACAAAAATTGTTTCTCTATTCTAGGTTCTCGTTGGAAGTGCGCCCCGGCGGTCTGATCAAGATCTACGATTCGGCGCTGATGTCCTCGTCGCAGTACAAGTGCTTGCTCACCAGCGAGCGCACCACTGCGGATGAGGTGTTGGCCATATTGCTGCACTGCTATGATTCTAATGAGGGTGTTGAGAGATTCTCGCTCTATGAGGTGTGTATTCACATTTGAATTCAAGTAGTTGTTATAACAACAACAGTAATGATACTGCTATTGATTAAAGTACATGGCAAAATTAGCTCTATTGGCTTTTAAATATATTTTAGGTAATAAATTCAATCTATAATTTTTTAGTTTATTAAAATCTAAATATTGAGTTGCTACAAAGAATACATCATTTTACTGAGTAATAAGCACTTAATAAAAAATGACGGTGAATAGTCTTGTACAATAATAAAATAAGGACAAGGTATAATCACGATGAGGTTAATTTTACTGTGGGAGTACATACTATTCTGATGCTATTCAATTGATAGTTGTGGCGATAGAAGTACAATATATATAATAATCTAACCATACAAGATAACATAAGATTAGTCATTTATTACATATATATTGAACATATATCAACTTATGATTTCAGGTCAGTCCCTCGCAAGAATATGAGAGAAAGCTACACCCTGATGATCTGCCCCTAATGGTACAACGAGCCTGGCCCGCTGACACCGACTGCCACTTCAGGGTGCGAAGAAACCCACGGGCGCCTCCCCTGCCGCCTCGTACTCTGCCCCCTCCAGAAGAAATTCCCTCGGAAGATGATGAACCTTCCAGAGCATTATCGGCGTTGTCTCTTGAATCCGAAGGAGACAAAAGAAGATACAGCCCCGTCTATAAGTTCCCAAGCATCAGCTATTGTAGAGAAACTAAAAACGACTATTTATATATCTGACTAGCCGTCAATTTGGCCAAGCTAAATCGATTCCGTCGAGCCAAAGGCCGGCAGAGGACAGTGAGAAAGCGACTCTTGTGAAGTGTACATAAGGTTCAGTTTGTGTAAAGTGTAAATATGGATTAGGGATTGAGATATTTGGTGTGAACTTTGAACCCTGATAGATGATTAGTCCGAAAAACGGCTAGAATGCAGTAGTTATCAAAATTCAAAGATTTTAGAAATTGGTAAGCTTCATCCTTTGGATGATATGTTTTTTTCGTTATTTCTATCATTCAGGGTTCTTAGTGAGTGTGAAACCAAAGAGTTGTTGCAATAATGCTTGTAATAAAACTAACAGAGGCAGTTAATGTAAGTCAGAGGATGAATCTGGGAAGTTCATTTGTATTCTGTATTCAGGAATTTCAAGATTGGGACAGAGACAGGCAGATCTTTAAGATGTTGTGCTTGGTTGTAGCAGAGTAACAATTGACAATAAATTATTAGAATGTAAGATTGTCATACTTTTTTGCCATTTCTATTGAATTTTATTCTAAAAGGCTTTGTTTGGCATATTATTGTCTTACACAGGTGGCAGATTTAATAATTTTATAAAAATATAATATTCTGAATTCATATGGCTCTATCTAGCCATACCTACTACCTATATCCTTATAATCGCCACAGAAAGTTTGCAACTATTATTATTTAATTTGGGAATGTATATAGTTATTGTATTATTTAGCTAGTAGACACCAAAGAGGCACGCGAGCGATAATATTATGAAGAAAATTAGATTTATTTAACAATTGTTACGCGATTTAATGTTTAATTTATTTAAAATGGCGTTGTCTTGTAGCCGCCAGGTGGCTTCATAAATATCATCGAATTTACTTCATACACGTCTGTAATAAAATGAAATGTTTTACCATACTATGAGAAGTTTCATTTTAAGCTGAATTACACTCTTATTCCTTTATCCCACTATATTTCCTTTTAATCCCGTAATATAATAATATAATCGAACATCATATGTATATTTTTGGCATGCCAATGTCGGCCATACACGTCAAGAGGACTCGTGCTCTGTGCGCCAACGTAATCTATATTCGACGGTAAAAAATAACCAATAGAAAAACTCTTTCATCGATATAAAGTATTTTATTTACAAATGATGCAACAATGAAGTACAGACGATGCAATATAATTACAGAGTATGTTCAAAAAATGGGAAACGGATAATATCTAACGGTAGTAAAGTAATCTCTCTCGCGCGGG
Organism: Nycteola revayana; assembly: GCA_947037095.2. Lineage (NCBI taxonomy): Eukaryota > Metazoa > Arthropoda > Insecta > Lepidoptera > Nolidae > Nycteola > Nycteola revayana. The sequence goes on along the minus strand of OX344846.2, from coordinate 23,906,183 downwards.
CTAGACGGGCTAGGCGGACTCGGCGGGCTCGGCGGGCTTGGCGGGCTCGGCGGGCTCGGCGGGCCAGGCGGCTAGACACGCTAGACGGCGTTGAGCGCGCGGCGCGAGGGCCCGTAGTCGTCGGGCGGCGTGCGCTCGCGGCGCCGCTCGCGAAACTCGCGCGGGAACTCGTCGCGCAGCGCGCGCGTGTAGTCGTGGCCCAGCTCCGGCCCCCCACCCCCCAGCTCGCCCCCCATCTCACCCCCGTACTCGGACTCGCGCCCGTAGCGCGGGTACCCGCGCCCGTAGTACTCCTCCAGCCGCTCGGGCCGCGCCGCGCGCGACCGTCCGCCTGCACAGAGAGACCACAGTTAGTGACCCGCCGACTCGTGACTCACCATCGACAGTACTGACGTAATGCCAAAATAATTTTTACTTGAGCTTCCACGTTTTAATGGATCGGAAAAATATTTTTTTTATATACGTCAGAAAAAGATCAATAGAATCATTTTGATATTACGTTTGTTCTGGCGAGCCTTTTTCAAAGTAAAGTAACACCTTCAAAATCAAAACCAGGCAAAAAACGGCAAACGATTCGAAAATCTAAATATGTATTAAAACTAGGCCTATCAAATTTGATTTGTCTAGGTCCAAATTTCACACGGCACACGGGTCGGAAGGGGCCTCGGAGTATCACCCTCACTTACGCTACGACACTAGATTGAGCGACATCTGCATGAGGGCCTCGCCAGATCTGCGAACTTTGCCGGGACACGGAATCACCATCTCGGCGGCCGCAGAGGGAGGTGGCGATGGCGTGGCTGCAGAACACGGACCGTCAAGGTCTGTTGTCCGGGAGACGGTGTTTCACCAGTATTGGATTTGACGCTTTACACGCTTTGTTATGGTAACTCTAACTATCTATAGCAATAACTGAAAAACCGTCCCACAGAAACAGGCCTTAGTCCCCCTACGAATTGTGTGGCTATATTTGCGAAAAGTGACGATTTGCGGCGAAGTATATGAAATACGAAGACTATGCTATATCAAGGCGAAGGGACACGTCGAAATCTTACAAGGGCATTTATTGGGTTGCATCACATGGAATTTGCTGATAAATAATTTTGGTTTAGAAAAATCCTTGAAGTCTGTGTTGGTTTACAAATCCTATGAAAATACCAATGTTAGTGTCAATCAGCATCGCTGTTATAATGTTAATTAGCGGGACCCAAGCTAGGACTCTGTCCAAGTGTTTCAGGTTTGTTTGAAATTGGGTCTGTTAGTTAAGCGACACCCAAGCATGAGCGAAGTTTGGGAGCATGACTTAATATCAGTTGTTATGTTCGAAGTTCACTTGCTATTTTCTGACTGCTAAAAGTAAGAAACGTAAAGCAGTTTCGTACTTTTAGTTGCGTATTAACGCCACTCATTTTGGTATAACCAACGCTTGTGGTTTTCTCGAGTCCTTTATCCCCATTTTCTTCGCCCATGCATCCAAGCAAACGGTTAAAGGAAAGGGTCGCAAGAAATTATATGCAACCTGGACGGGTCTGGAGTCACAATAAACACCTGGAAATATCTTCGGCGCAGTTAATGGGCCTGTCCCGACGCTTGTACTGAAATGAACAGGGAATGTCAATGACTTGCCGAGGATGGGATGCTTGAGGCCAACATCTAATACAACATCTACGACTTAATAGGATTCGGTATAGTCACGGACCATTAAGATAATGAAAACATGATTTACAGTGGTATGCAAGAACAATACTTGACTTAAAGTATTTACTAGAGTATTTACTTTTAGCCCCGTGGCCACAAGAGTAGTCACACTGTTGTGGCTACGAGGAACACCGTATTCCTGTTGGTCATACTAGTGTATACCAGGAAACCCATTTTTAGGCATCCCTCTTGACCATACCAAAAGTTACACTGGTGTGACCACCAGGAATACCTTTTTAAGGCATTCCTGGTGGACACACCAATAGCCACTCTGGTGTAGCCACGAGGAATGCCTAGAAATGGGTATTCCTGGTGGTTAACAAGAATACAGTGTTCAGTGCTCCAGCTGGTTAGCCACACCAGTGCGACCACTGTCGTGGCCACGAGGAATGCATCACTTGGGTCAGTTGTGTCTCTCTATTGCTATGGTAATAGAAATCATCAAAGTGACACCAGATATTCCCAAGTAAACTCATAGTCTCAAGTCTTGTTCTTAGATACGGGAGTGAGCATCATGCTCTAAATAACAGTAATCCCAAAGGAAGAAATGGCAAAACTTCACAAGTTGAAATAATAGTGTTATTACTATGGCAGCGTATAATTCGTGCTTAGTGTAAAGGTAATCTTAATGAAACGTTTATGGTCCGTGATTACACGAATATCTAACTAAACAATTAGTACACATTTATGACAATGATAAAAAAAATGTTATGAATATGATAAATGTACATTTGAAATATTATAAAATAAAAAATAAGAAATATAAATAAAATAAAAAAAGCATAATTATACAAATTACATACGTTTTATAAAATAAATAATAAATAATAAATAATAATAGGTAATGGAGATTTATTCGTATGAGTACTGGTACCTCTTTCTCTCTCGTAGTTATACGAGTCAGACCTCTCCCGATGCCCTCCAGAGTGAGCAGGGGGATCAAAACATCGCAGTACACAATTAAATACGGTAAACATCGAAAAAAATATGTTATGTGTGCTGAGTTTGTGTTTGATTTCATAATTAATTCGGAATTTGATATGAATGCGATGAAATTTGCATAGTTTGGTTTCCATAAATATATATCATTATTTAAATACCTATTGTTTGTTGAAACCGTTTTAGGCAGCAAAACCTTTAACCTACTTACAGCTCTTAAGCAAAATAATGTTAATATTTTCTTATTAATTATAAAACTAAATTAAAATTAAATAACTTGGCTTTTAGGTGCATAATATAAGGGATTTCTTATTTTTTTAGTTTTTTTGGTCTTCTATAAAATTGATGTCAAAACATATTACAATAGGTATTGGCAGCTTACGTGCTACATATGGCACAAGGCACAAAGAAATATAAAAGGCGCTGTTGCTGACACTCACTATGTCTCACTGTCTATCCATGACTACGACTGGAGTAATCCATGTCGAAAAATTGTTTTAATAAAAATGTTATGTGTACGAGTTACAGCGTACAACAATACCTCGGTATGTCGTGTTCGCGTCAGCAATTTACGCCAGCCACGAGTACAATCACTATCAATCAATCATTGTAATATCAAAATAATCAATAAATCAGTCAATCATCATAAATCACGGTATCATTTAACAAATCTCATGTTTTGAGTGCAACAACAGCTTTGGCTCAAACACAAACACTAATTGGTAAACTCAAACATTAATTGGTCCTTCGAGCCGGATTTGCCTTAAAATTGTCCCGCGATTGAAACCCATTAGGATGGAATCATTTATTTTCAGAATGTTGATAGATAATCGGCACGGTATTGTGTGGTGGTGGTTTTTTTTCAGAATTTTATGTATTTAGTCACGAGGCTTTTTCTACTTAACTGGGCATAAAGGCGAGTAAGGCTCCAGCTTTATGTGTAGTGTAGTGTGGTGTGGTGTGGTGTGGTGTGGTGTGTGTGTGGTACTGACCGGGCTGCGCGTGCTGCGGGTGGGCGGCGTGTGGTACCGCACGCGCCAGCGGAGCCGCCGTCGCCAGCGGCACGGGGTGCGTCGCGCGCCAGTACGTCTGCACACACGCATTCACTCAATAACCAACTTCTGTAGCCCAATGGCTAGGGGCGTCGGACTTGTGATCTAGTGGCCGCCGGTTCGATCTCAACGCATTACTACTACCGACGTGAACCCACTCGTAACACAAGCATTTTAGCTCAGCACAAGGGGTTAACAAGAATTCTAGTAGAATGCAAAACTGTGCATTCAAAAAAATAATTGTGAACTAGCTTCCGGTGCCCGGTTTCACCCACGTAACTCCCGTTACCGTAGGAATTTAATAGCCTTCCAAGATAAATGGGCTATCTAACACTAAGAACATGTCTAATAGGACGGAAATCAGAAACTCCTGAGGTTAGCGCGTTCAAGCAAACAAACAAACAAATTTGCGACTCCATGCCAATTACTAAAACTTGAATTGAATCTGTTTTGACCTAAAGAGTGAAACATTCCATACAGACGTTTGAATAAATATACATAGAGGGTATGAAATTTGTGAAGACAATTTTAACTTGCGATTTTTTTTTTTTTTTACTTTTCAGAAATTACCAACTCACTAGGATATGATGTTGCAAAATTGAGATTTAACTAAATCACTAGATCCTTAACATGTTTGAATTGAAGTTATCTACATGTCGCAATCGGTAGGTAGTCATGAGTACGGGTTTCTATTGAGACGTGAGCGCCACCACGCGGCGGCATGTGGAACTGTCGAATAATTTACCGATCGAGGCAAGACGAAGGGTTACTTCTACTGCAGCAGTGAACAGGTGAACATTATTTCAAAATTGAGATTAATAAAATTCGACCACCGGCAGGACTCGAACCTGCATCCTGGGTAAAGCCCCCAATGCCTTAACCAATTAGGCTACGGTGGAACCCTATCGATCATCGAAATTTATCAATCTCTTTGTAACACGTCACGATGACACCGCCCGTTTTTCACATTATTTAAATGTTTTGAACTCTTTATGGAAAAGATTACCTTAAATTATATTTCAAAATTGAGATTAATTCCCCCTTAGAGACGTGTTACAAAGAGATTGATAAATTTCGATGATCGGTAGGGTTCCACCCTAATTGGTTAAGGCATTGAGGGCTTTACCCAGGATGCAGGTTCGAGTCCTGCCGGTGGTCGGATTTTATTAATCTCAATTTTGAAATATAGTGTAAGGTAATCTTTTCCATAAAGAGTTCAAAACATTTAAATAAGGTGAACATTATTTTTAAATTCAGTGTGTGTCTATTATTGTGGAAGTGCAAAATAAAGTGATTCGTGCTAATTGTTATTTTATTTGGAACCAACATGTCCCAAGATACCACCACAGATAGTAATATTAGGATGGATGGTGAAGACACCCTTCCTCATCAACCGTTTAATAAAAATAAATTTGTGCGGGGACATTTGCCTCCCCCTTCACTGCTATCTCCTTGTATTGCTAAGCGTGTTCCTAGGAGAACACACCGTGGACATAGCGTGGCAAGTCAATAAGTGACACGATGGGACGTGAACTATTAACATCGGCATATTGCTTGTCCTATATACCTCTGCAGCGTAGCGGTATTTGGCTCGCTTTAAATCTGTCGGAGATCGTGGGTTCGATCCCTACGCTGGACAGGAAATCTTTGTGTAAATTTTAAGTTTTCTATCCGGGTCTGGTTGGTTGAGGCACGTTAAGCCGTTGGTCCCGATTGTTACAACATCATGTATAATAATCGTATATCAAGGAGATGGCAGGAGTGTTTCCTAGTGTGGTACAACATAACACTGCGATCAACAACCCGCCTCCCAAGCGTGGTGACTATGGCAAATACCCTCCCTCGGGAGGAGGCTCATGTTCAGCAGTGGACGTAATACGGGCTGATGATGATGATGATGATTGTCTGTCTACACTAACTACAGTCCTTACTTCTAAATAATCAGCTATGTGTTCACAAGCGTCCTCCAGCTGGTTCTCGTCCAGGATCACGTCGAACATGTCCGGGGGACACTGCGACAGTTTCTCTGCGGCCACCATCTGTACTGATAGATTCTTGCTCTGGCCCTTCCCTCGGGATTTTATTAGCCGTTGTAATACCTGAAACAATTTATTGACCATTTTAATAATTTGCGAAATGTTTATTTAAAGTAGTAGTTAAACTAAGTATTATTTAAATCAAATTTAGAACCTTATTTACTTAGTCTTAATCAATATACAATCAATATTGCCGCCATAATTAAAAAGGGTTTAACCTACACCAATTCTTTTCCAATATTGATTTATATAAATACTAGCTGACCCGGCAGACTTCGTACTGCCTCAATCGATAAATAAAAGACCTAAACATTTGTATAAAATAAACTGGCCCGGAGGGACTTCGTTTATGCGGTGTTCTACATCTACCCTACTCCTACCCCTACCCTACCCCTACCCTACCCTACCCTACCCCTACCCCTACCATACCCTTACCCTACCCCTACCCTACACCTACCCCTACCCTACCCCTACTCTACCCTACCCCTTCCCCTACCATGCTCAAATTGACTCTACGAAATGAAATGAAATTTTTACAACATTTCGAAAAAATTGATAGATCTGCCCTTTTTTTATTATGACTACAGCATAAATTGATTTTTAATGGAGACGTGATTAGTAGTTATATATCTAGTTTTCATCATAGTATAGATCACCCCATGTTCCTAAGAGTGTCGTAAGAAGCGACTAAGGAATATACTGCTGATGGATGGGCAGCATCTCTCAGCTCTTAGCTCTCAGCTAGTTACCACCCTACTGCGATCTTTAATCTTTCTGCAATGGCAATATCCTTCAACGACTCATAATCTGTTAAAAGAAGGCCTATGTTCAGCTGTGGACGTCCACGGGCTGTTGATTAGTAGTAGAAATCTAGTAGGTAATTATCTCACCTTAGGACTGGATATCTTAAGGTAGACGATGGTGGGCGCGAGTGACGTCTTGGCGAGCTGCGACGGATGGTTGATGGTGTCACAGTCCAGCACCACCAGTTGCAGCGTCCGAGCCAACTCGAATATCCTCTCTATTTCCGCCTGTTTATACAAGAAACTTATTCAGAACATTCTAGAAACTGACTTATCAATATAAGTTATAAGTCAAAAAAAAGCATTAATATCAAAACTATATTTGACTTTGTAATGGAAATAGGCATGTCATTAGTTAAACAATCGTTTATTTTAACTCTGCAATATATCAACATAAAACATGCGTGTTAAACTTTGGTTAGCTGTGGTTTTTTAGTTAAACTTGGTATATTACTCATCGAACATGTTATATTCAGTTATCTACATTGAATCAATTAAAACCAACGATTAAAGCAACAACGGACCTACTTCAGTTAATATATTTAAAATAAAAAATATCTATTTTAATTCTTAATGAAACTACTTGGCTATGCTATTCATTAACCTATCTTTAATGTTAAACCAAATTATGTATTTAATGATCCCTATAACTTCATGCAATGTCCAAATTAAAGTTGGTGGGTAATATAATGACCATAAACAACTTTATTTTCAGAATATAAAAAAAATTGTTTTAGTTCAACATAATTAACGATTCATATGAATTGATCATATACAGTTGACTCATGCTATTTACTGTAGAAATGCTGTATTTAGAGTGACTGGTAATTAGTGACCGATACCTAAACACATGATTGTGCTCATGATAACAAACAACTTTACTATGGCAATAAACCTAAAATCGCGAAAATAAAAATCAGCTGCTCCCTACCATGTTGACGAGTTATGTGAACATGAATGTATCGAACAGCTGATTTCTTTTCGCGATTTCAGGTTTGGTGCCATAGTAAAAGTTGTTTGTTATCATAAGCACAATTATGTGTTTAGGTATCGGTCACTAATTACCAGTCACCCTATATAATATCATAAATGACGCATTAAAAGTGCGAAATATTCGTCTACGTTACTGAAAAACTATTTGATTTTATCCATTTTATAATAAAGTCGTTAAATAAACCGTAGTATTATTTTTTATCAACCGCGGGACATATACCGTAAATGCGGGTTACTTTAGCTCTGGGGGGGAACTTTGGCTCAAAACGGAAAAAAGTTTGAACTTCCCGCCTGTCGGTAAAATGACAGCAAACGGTCTAGTTCGAGTCTCTAATACTTGATGGCAATAGAGGTAACTGTTTCTGATTGGTCAAGCAAACTTTAAGCAAGTTTCAACCTGTCAGTTGAATTCGGAATTCCCAGCATAAAAACGTGCAAATTTTACGGCTGCAAACTTTGTAGTGTTACCGTGAGTGTCGGTAAGTTTCCTATATTATATGAAATTGTTTGTGTCAGAAATGTGTTAGCAAGTTAAGTCACTGTAAAAATTATACTTTTTTTACGATCCTTAGTACCAAAATCTTAAAAATAAATTGTGGCTTTACTTTGTCTCATACTTTTGGGTAACTTTGGCTCATGAGCCAAAGTAACCCGAAACCTTAGCCATATACCGAACCTGATTTCATTTCGATAAAATAATGGTGTTCCCTGACTTTCAGCCATCACTATACCGTCAAAATATCAGCGGAAGCCTGGCAGCCATCGATATATTGACTACACGGAGGCATAATTAGAAGAATGTTTGAATGCTGTGAGGTCCAAACTCCTTACCCAACGTGCTGCTTCGGAGCAGTACGGAATTCCCTGGAGCACTATAAAAAATAAATTTACTAATAAATTTACTTATAAGCCAGGCCAAGCAACAGTATTTACGGAAACTGAGGAAAAGTCGTTTGTCGCACATATAACAGCCCTTTCCGAATTTGGTTTTCCTGTGACCAATTTTGATTTAAAAATGGTAATAAAAGACTATGTCGTGGCACAAGGTAGAAATGCGCCACAATTCAAAAATAATGGCTCTGGCAGAGATTGGATCCGTAGTTTCCTCACAAGACATAGAACCCTATCTAATCGTCTAGCAAACAACATCAAAAGAGTTAGAGCTCAAGTTTCAGAAGTGGTTATAACTGAATTTTTTGAAAACATTAGCGGTGAATAAGAGAATGTATCCCCAGACAACATATATAATTATGATGAGACTAACATTAGCGATGACCCTGGAAGGAAGAAAATTATATGTAGGCGTGGAACTAAATATCATGAAGCAATAATTAATGCCACCAAAGTCAGTTTCACAGTAATTGTTAAGAATAACAAGATGTCTTCATTTTGGTCTAAGAACGTTCCTATAATAACTATAATTTTTGTAGTAAAATAAGAAAACAATGATTCTCAATTTTAAGACTGTTATGATTAGTTTTAGAATGTTGATTTATCCTACGTTATTTCGTAAAATTATATTTAAGTATTTTTGTTAACATTTGTTACAAAAAAAAAATTATAACTTTTTTTTTTCTGAAAATTAAACTCAGATTTTTTGGTACAACATTGGTATTTCTATTATCTATCATTGTATAGGGATTTCATTGGCTCAATGCTGTCATAAATGTCGTTTTTAGGTCAATAAAATCTGCAGGACAAACTAACCCCATTCAAAGAACAACATTGGCTCAAAACTAAAAAAAAAATTAAAAATAATTACACATACAAATTGGGGAAAATAGCATTGTAACTTATTAACTACTATCCACACCTATGAACTAAATACATTAAAATGCTAAGAAATCCACCTTTATACCTACTATAAACTAATTTCTAAACAAAGATGAAAAAAGTAACTAAAGTAACCCGCATTTACGGTATTACTAAAATGTAATGAGAAACATGCTTATTAGTAACATTTAATGGACATATGAGAGTAAAGTTTGATCAAAATCGCTGTTCCGCGCCTTAAGAAAGTGCGGCGAGGTGGGGACCGGGAAGTAAAGAGCATAAATTCACTCAATTGACTGATGGAACGGAGTGACCGATACTTCCCTCCATCTTATCTTCATCATAATACCATACCATCCACTGCTGAACATGAGCGTTCTCCCAAGAGAGGATTTGCCATTGTCACCACGATTGGCAGGCCGAATTATATGGTAGCACACAAGAAAACGCCGCTGCCCATTACTTGGTATACGCTTGTTAAAATAATCGGGTCCACGGTAGGCTTTTAAAAGCATGGAGTTCCTCAAACAAATTTTGGAATTCACATAAATATTTCATATCCGGCGTTGGGATCGAACCGATAATCTCCGACATTTAAGCCACAGAGGTTGTTCAAACCGCTACGGTACCACACTTCCCGTCTCACCGCGAGCAAACCTAAGGCGCAATGCAACTATTTTGGTCAAATTATAATGAATAAAGTGCCTAAGTTGTGAGTTCTATACGGTCCGTCCGTCCGTCAGTCCGTCCTATAGAAACAGCACTTAACGTTGCTATTTGCATGCGCAAAAACTCTGTTCAATATCTAGGGCCACTAATACCAAAGTAACTTTAAACCACGAATGATATGATGGTAATCAATATTCGAGTTCTAATATTGTTTTGGAACTTAAATAACATGAAGGAATCAATGCGCTAGAGCTAAACTAAACTAGCACAGTAACTGAAAATGATAACGGAACGGATCACAAATATCATTGTTAGTTGTAAACCATGGTGTTAAAATAGTATGAGCATGTTTGGATCGAGCGAGCTACTCACTAAAATCTATAAGACTATGTGAAGTTAGCTTTAGTATAACTATAAGTAATAAATTCGTGACTGAAAATTAAACACTGCTTAAAGTATCTAAAATCTAGGCTAATCTATCTTATATAAATTGAGTTTGTTATGTAAAAAGTATTATGAAATTCGAACTCTGTTGTGAGTTGATTGAAATCAAAACATGGAAATATGGTGAATCAAAAAGCGTCCATGGTTTAACTCAAGCAACAATATTGAACAGACTGATGGGTAAAATACCTGCAATTACGATTTGAATATTTACACATGAATTTCTACCGCCAGAAACTATTCAGTATTTAATGAAATCCAGTAAAATATAGCTAATTATAACACTTATCTGATACCTCATTCTAATTCTAATTTGAGCCAGAATTATCAAATTTGTTTTTCTTTTCTCGTATCATGAACGCATGAGGCACATTATAATTGCAATCATAGTTTAGTACATATCATAAAAGTATTTTTTCCGTTCCAAACACACTCACGTATCGTGCGTCAAACAACAACACCTACTATATTCCGTTTTTATTTCAATTTAAAAACGCCGAAAACAACCTTTTTGAAAGTTAAAAACAAAAGTCTAAAGATATTTTGTCAATTTTATTGCTAAAAGGAAAAAAGTTTCTGAAGGTTGTGTAAGGCGTGTCTGCAAACGGAACATAGGTATTAAAAATCGCACCTGGACCTCTTGTAAACAGTTGGTCCGGTTACCGGATCTCTCAACGAACGGTTTCTTAGGCGGGTTTAGATTTCTTTTGGCCAACGATATGTCAGCGGTGACTCGTGTGATGATGATCCTGCAACATTACCTGCACTTCAGCGAGGCAAGTCGACCGCGAGTTGGATCGCTCCATGATGGCCCTTTTCGAAGGGTTGTTGAGCAGGGAACGCTTAGCGAGCGATATGTCGGCCATCACACGGGTTATTATTATCCTGCAATGTTAGTGCCGGTTGCTTCTGTTAGTTGTTAGTTAGGTTGGGCGCCATTTTGAGTGGTTTCGGCGCGTCAAAGGCTGTTTAAAGGCCTTCGTTGATAAGTATCTTTTTGGGCATATGGGACTTGGTATATTGAAATATTTTTATTGGAAAATATTTTATTAATAGAAAATTAGGGGTTAATTTTGAAAGATATCGTTCATGCCAATGTTGGAGTGGGATATGTCGAAGAAAAATATTACTAATTAAATCATAAACTGTAGGTTCCAGGATTTATTAGATATCTAGCAGTCGCTTTGTATCTTTATAGGAGAAAGGCTTAGATACATACATGCAAGTCCAAGAGAAAGCACGCATAGCTAATTAAGTTGAACCTTTAAGGGGCACTACCTCTCATTAAGGTCAGACAGAATACAGCACCTTAATCAATATTCCTTGATGTCCAACTTATATATCAGAGTCGTAGCTTGCAAAAATTATCATCAGAATCTACCACAAAAGGGTGTATTATACAAAATATACGCCGTGATATTTTAATCGTTGCTAATACTCAGCGAAATGATTTAGTTTTGGTAGTACAATCAAATTTAAATTCAAATCAAATCAAATTCAATCAAATAAATCAAATTCAAATTCAATCAAAATAAATCGAACTAAGTATGTTTATACTTTTTCAATAGCATTTAAAATAAAAGATAAAAATGACTTCGAACCTGTGTTAGGGGCGGCCGTTTGCACAACCTAGATTGTATGCAAGGTATTGCAAGGCACTAACGCTAATTTTATCATTGACGTCGCCTTGAGGGAAAGTTTATACCTGTATAAAATGTCTACCTATTTTAATATGTTACTTTTCAATAGTATTATATAATGTTGGCAAATCATCCTGCCAATTATTAGCAATGCTTAAAAATCACAATATATATTTGTCAAAGAAAATTTATCACGTTGTCAATTTAAAATAAATCTAATGATATTTAGCAGCCATAGACTAAAACTACAAAACATCCGTTTCAGTCGCAAAGTATTCTCAAAGAGAAGTAGAATCCTCTACTCTACACAGTGTACTACGGATACCATCCTCACCTGCCTTCGAAGCGTCTCTTCAAGAAGTCGAACAGTGCCTTCTGCATCATGTCGGTGACCTCGTAGCCCTTGAGCGAGGGCCCCACGAGCACGACGGGGCGCATGGAGGGCACCACGTCGTAGGGCGTGCTCGTCTCCGCCTTCTTGAAGAACGGCTTGCGCTTCTCCTTGCCCCCCGCCGCCCCCGCGCCCCTCCCCCGGCCCGCGCCATCTGATTCCTCGCCTGCGAGGGATGGGTGGTGGTGTTTTATATACGATTTTTGTATTGGAATTATTGTATAAAGTACCTATAGCGTTGAGTTGTTATAATTTTGAAAGCCATATAGTCCTCGAGACAGTTTTTCGGCCTTCACTCTAAAATTCTCGTGTGACGGTTCTACTAACTTGACTGATGGAGAGGACTGACAGTTTAACGTGCTCTCCAAGGCATGGGGTCAACACCACTAATATTCACTTCAGGCTAGTACTTACTTTTCAAAATATTAAAGGACATTAAGCAGATTGGAATCACCAGAGCACCATTAGCTGTAAGTTGTATGTCGTTGGATAGGTTTTTTAATTGGAACAAGAATGATTAAGGCAGCTTTGTTGTTACTGCTGTCCGTTCAGAGTTAAGACTTGTGAGTTTAGATTTAAAAATCATCATCATCATCAACAGCCCGTTTACGTCCACTGCTGAACATGGGCCTCCTCTTAACAGACCTTGGCAAGCCAGGATCGTTGAGGGCTATTGCCATAATCACCACGCTTGGCAGACGGATTGGTGATCGCAGTAAGATGTAAACCTTGAGCTAATAGATGCTGCTGCCCATCCATCAGCCATATGTCCCTTAGTCGCCTTTTACGACACCCATGGGAGGACATGGGGTGGTCTATTCTAAGCCGGAAACCACACGGCATTATATTAATTACTATTATTATATTAATTACTCTGCACGGGCAGCAGTTACAATAAAACTATCTAAATTGTTGTTCGAATTAAAAAACCCTATCCAACGACTATTGCTATTGGGGGTGGGGGGGGGGCAGTTTCCATACATTTTTGCCAATTGTCCTTTCTAGAAATAACACCACCTAGCTAGTTATGGTCTAACACATTACCGATAGACCAATGCGAAAACGCTATAGTCATATCTAGGAATGTGTATAGAACAGACGGAGGAAAGTCATGAACATTAATTAGTAGGTATGGAATCACGGTCCGGAATGTACGTTGTTCATAATTTTACTGTATATCTCATCCAGCGACTTCATTCGCATATTGTTCGCAATATAACCGCGGGAAACTGATTAATTATTGAGTACTGAATACTTATTCCCAAATAAGCATACTGGTGTTCACGGCTAACTTAACAATCACTTTAAATTATTAAAAATATTTTTGTATAATATGAAGGAAATTGATAAAAACACCGTGTTGATTTTTTACATCACAATTTCGTCAATCAAAAACATAAGTAAGGATTGATCTTCAAAAATAAATAAATTTATTTATTTTCATTCGTTATATTTATGGTTATATTACTTCTTATATCATTTTCCTCCATTTTAAATATAATAATTTAATATTAAAGGATGTTTCAAAAATACCTTGGAACCCAAAATAAAAAAGCATTTTCTTAAATAAGAAAATCGGAAAAACATCATACATACAAAACAAATAAATATATGTATTAGGAAGCATTCTTTCTGTAAACAAATACACCGAGAACATTAAAGAAAATGGTAAAATTGATTACATATTATAAATAAAACACTACAAAAGGAGTCATGCTTATGTTTAATGGTATGAGGTGAAACAACCGTGGAAGTGACAAGAATAGAATATAAATGACTTAAAAATACAAATTCTCTAAGAATTTTTAGTCGAATTATTATAAAAATGACATTTATTTCATTATTTTTGGTGTAAATTTTAATTATTTTATTTTTTTAAAAAGGGGGACAGGGGTACTACACATCAGAACATTTTGAATTTAATTTTAATAAGGCATTTCATAAAAGACTTTACTGACAAAGACATAAGGGCAAAAGTCAATAACAAGTTCAAATGTCAGTCGGTTAATCTCGTCTCAATAAAGGTATTTTGGAATATGACAGCCAAAAATCTACACATCGAATAAACCAAATCAAAAGAAAGAGCCAATAAAACATCAATGCGTATACAAAATAAAAGAAAAAGTAGTTAACATCTAGGAAGTAATAAAGGTGTAAATTTACGACAATTCCTGGGTCGATGAGTGTGTGAGCTTACCTCGGTCGAACGATGGCACATCTGAAAATGTGGCAAACGTGAGTGCGGTGTCCTTACAGAGATGTATCGACTATTGCGAGAATCGATCCGTGATTAATCGATTATTTATTCGAATACGTTATAATTGTATATAAATTAAATACTATAAATATTGGGGTTCAATGTAAAAAGAGTTATAAGGCAGAGACTTAGGTAAGGCCAAAAGAAAAATTAAAGTAAACCTTTGATTATAAAATTTGTAGGTACTTGGTAATTTTAACCTATGATCATAATATGGACGTTGCAGAGTTTTATTAATATTATCTAAAGCAAAGCAAGGTTCTCATGCAATCATAGGATTCATTGAAAGACTATTCATCATATTTAAAAAAATACGTGGTCCACCATAGGAAATATATAAATATACAGGCCAATAGGTAACGTTGCGAGTGACGTCTGTCAAAACTGTACAATTTACGCCTAAATGTACTAAATCAGACGTGAAATGATCTTAAAAGACATGTTTCAGAAACGCTTTCTTTAAGTGGCATGTATGTTACTTTTAACCTATTGCGTTTATGGGCAGGAGTAGAAATTAAAATAATGATTGTAACAAAAGATAAAAATATGACTCAATTTACATCGAACACCCAAACATAATACTTAAAAATACAAAATAAATGTTCTCAAAGATAATAAAAATACTTCGATATAGATATGTATTTTTATACTTGCATTCAAACGACATTTATTTTTTAATTTAGTGGATGTAATAGACTATTGGCCAATAGTCGGTACATCTGAAAGTCCAGGAAATTGGCAAATTCCACCCTCTAGTCTAGAAGATTCTAGAATATGAGAAATGAGTCGTGAAATGCTAGTACAAAGCAGTTATAGGTACATATCATACATAATATTAAAAAGTTGTTATTATTAATTTTGTCAATTATGCCAATTCCATTATAAATAGGAAATAATATTGTGCTAATATTAGTAATATTACTCTTTATAAATTACTGTTAATATCTATGCTAGATACTACATTAAATAAATAATTAAAATAATAATATCAATAAATTCGTAAAATTGTAAATTTTAAACTCGAAAAAATTAATCAATAATATAAATTTTGAGTTTAATAAAAATATTAATTAATAAAGATAGAAAAATATGTCATTATAAGAAATGCCAATAAAACATCGAACCACGACTACGCAACAAACCGTCTTGCTTTTCATTAATTTCGTTAATTTTAGTACAAAATATTTGTTAAAATTTAGTAATTTTCAGCGTTTCCAGCGTGTTAGAAAGAGCAAGACGATATCAAAAATAACAACTGCGTTGTACGTTACAGGCATCAGATAAAATTACATACAGAAAAAAGAAATAGGTAGACATAGGTATCTTGTTTTTGAAAAAGAACAAAAAGAAGTTATTAAAGAAAAAAAAACAAATAATGATAAGAAATTTTACTGAAATAGACAATAATAGAGTAACACAGATAATCAATGGTTTAAGATTTAAATAGTTTATATTTCATTGTAATAGTTAGATAATCGATTTATTTTGTATGTCCTTTTATCTGATGCATGACAAAGCTAGGCAAATGGTCACTTTTGATGACAACATTCCAATTTCTTTTTTTATTTTTTATTAATTATTATTAATATTTAGTCTTGTCGGATTGGAATGCCGTTAAAATGCTTGAACAATGAAAACAAAGTTTTGGTTGTGTAGAGACAAAAAGGAGTATGTCCATTTGAAGTTCTAAATAATACTGCTGGAAGATTTTAAGTAAAAAAGTTGTCTTAATGTAATTGAAGAATAATTCGAACTATTTACTTGTCACTGCCTACTGAACAAAAAAAGAAAGGGTTGCTAAGCAGCCCTTGGATTCTCAATAACTTCTGAAGAGTTATCAGATATTCAAATATTTTAATATACAGAGTAAAAAGGAGATAGTCAAAGTGCTCATTAATATTTACTTGCGACCAGCCTCACGGTTTGCATAAACATACAAACCTTCCCCTTGAATCACTCTATCTACAAAAAAAACCGCACCAAAATCCGGTGCGTAGTTTTAAAGATCTAAGCATACACATGTACAAACAGACAGCGGAAAGCAACTTTGTTTAATACTATGTAATGATCTAAACTTTGCAGTTTAGTTCACATAAATTATTATTGGAATTAACATGATGTTACGTCGCATATAAGACGCCATAGTGTAAAAATTTGACATGAAACATACTCCTTCTTGCTTATGAGAACCTCCCAAGTTTCAGAGTCCAAGCGTCATCCGGTGACCATGCTGTATGAGATGTGTGACGTACCGGGCGTGGGGGGGGTGCTACCTCGGGAGAGGGGGGGCTGGCCGGGGCGGTAGCGGCGCGGCCCGAGCCCCGCGCGCACCGCCTCCAGCTTCACGGGCGAGGGGATGAACCCGATGTCCGAGCCCTCCTTCACGAGCCGACCGATCCACCAGTTGTTGTCGTACTTCTCCTGGAAAATTACACAGAATGCTTTACAAACTTGTAATCATAGTTGATTTTTTTTTTTTGGATAAGTAGCAGAATTTTGCAGCCTATTAGTATGCTTGCTAACCCCACGTGCTAAGTTAAAATGCTTGTGTTACGAGTGGGTAGTGCAATGGGTGAGGATCGAGCCGGCGACCACAAGATCACAAGTCCGACACGGGCTACGGCCGCTTAATAATAATTAATCAATCAATTTAACTGCACGGCAGGGAAAAAAATACGATTCCTAATAAATGTTCCCGTTGTTTTTATTTTTACGGAATAAACCAATTTTAATGTTAATCTAAATTGTTTAGCAATCCATAGCGGTATTGACTGCCGCGTGTAGTGGTAATATGTTCGACTGTAACTAGCAACTGTTACTGTAACTAGCAGAAAAAAATGTGTTTATAAATTTTCGATTTAGAAGAATTTAAGTAGGCATGTCGAAGACATGAAATCGGTGGTGTTTCTCCTGTGACTCATGGAGCATTTTAAGCTGTCGGTCGTTCGCCTAATGTCTTACCGGTCGTGTCAGTAGAACCGACCTACCGGATTTTGAGAGTAAAGGAACAAAGACTGCAACTATGTGTGCACATACTTATGCACTATAATACTTAAAGATGGCTAATCTCCTCAGAGATTGACCACCGTGGTCTGAAACGCTCGGGAGGACTACTACTATACCACTATGAAGAAACTTCATGGAAGAGCGAAACTGTAGCTTTTAAGTGAATTTATAAAAAAAGAAGTAGGCAGTTCCAGTGTATTGTTTGTTTTGTTATTTTGATTTTTTGTTTGTTGTATTCTTCAACTTTCTTAATTTGACAAATTTTAATAATTGTTGGTTTTTGTCGACTCTTTAAGGTCAAAGCTCATTAGAGCCACCCTCACCGCCTCGCCTCCTGCGGCTAGTATTCTTTATATGGGCTTGCATGGCTATGCGCTCACCATATCAACTCCGTAGCGTCACCGGATCGCCTCGGGCGTAAGACCTCCACTCGCGGACGGCGAGTGGACCACTCGGTAACAACTCGCTGCTCGCATGCTTGCCTTACGTTGTCTGCGCGTTGCCAACGCGCGGGTCCCGAGTGGGTCCACTGGTTGACCGCGCGGCGTTTATTGGTGATAACGCGGCGTCCACCCGTGGACCACCTGTCGACAACGAGTGGACGCCGTGCGACGAGGCGGTGCGGGGTGGGTGCCGGGTGGCTGTAATGAGCTGTGACCCTCAGCATTTCCTCAAAACTAGTATTTTTTCGTCAAAACCAAACGAAACATGAAAAATCCCATCAGCTATCAAGTATTAAAGAATGGTTAAAAGTTATGTCAGATTGACCTTATCACCATACTTATAGTCCACTAGTGATTAATGTATACTAACTCTGTTAGTTGTATCTACTTTTGAATTAAAGCCTAACAACTCAAAAGTAGACTGATAATAATTAACCAAGATTTTCTTAGCACAGTAAAACTTGCACTAGTGTTTGCCAAAACAAAGTTTAATTACTTGCATATCTAAAGTAAGGAGATTGACAGAATTAGGCAGATTAAAATATAGTATACCTTGATGTGGAGAAACTCGCGAACTTCGAAGGAAATGGCGCTGCCGTGCACGGGCGAGTCGTCGTCGAGCGTGCCATCGTATGCCACATTTGTACGCACGGCGAACGCCACGGGTTTCGACTGGAAACGGTGTGGTTACAATTTTAGCTTTATTTATAAACGATGGCAATTCTTTATTTATAGAACCTGAAATATAAGGGATACGGTTCCAGTAGAATTAAATAGATTTAGATCTACCATCCGATGCCCTCGTAGACCCGAAGTCCGATAGGCCCGCGAACTGTAAAGCAGTTGCATAAAACTCCCCTAAAATACTAAAAGTCATAATCCCTCCCTCAATCTCATCGCCAGCGACCGCCCTGAGCCGCGGTCCAAGCCCCACAAGGAGCGCCCTCTTGCGCAGGTTGCTTAGTTTGTAGTTTTTAAACCATTTATTATGGCTGAAGCTCTGCTCGCCTTTATGCCCGGTGAAGTAGCAAAAGTACGTGTAAGTAGTACCTACATCCGAAAAAAAAGGATTTAGATCTATAAAGTTAAATAAATATAACAGTTATATTAACTATATTAGATAGCATATAACAGTTCTTATCCAGTCAACTGTAGTTATCATCGACTACAGTTCCGTTTATATTTCAATTCATAAACTACAAATTTTATAGCAGTCTTAGGTGTGCACCCAAAAATAGGATTCTACTTTGCTATGCTACCGGAATGTAAGGAAAACATAAGCCTAATCTATCTTATATCTTACTGTCAAAAGTTACTAGTCAATAACTCGTCACGTAACTGTAACCATAAAAATCTACATAAATACCTACTTACTTTGTTAACGATTCAAAAGTAAAGAAATATTTTGCCAGTTCAACAAAGATCTGTCCCGGCGTAACCATGATAAATAGTCACATGAGCTGGATAAGTGAGTTGTTCCTCTAAAATGTGATCATTTGTCACAATACATTCTACATTATTTGTCTTAATATTCTAATAATACTATTGCGAAATAATACTAATGCCGTGTGGTTTCCGGCTTAGAATAGACCACCCCATGTCCTCCCATGGGTGTCGTAAAAGGTGACTAAGGGACATATGCCTGATGGATGGGCAGCAGCATCTATTAGCTCAAGGTTTACATCTTACTGCGATCACCAATCCGTCTGCCAAGCGTGGTGATTATGGCAAAATCCCTCTACGATCCTGGCTTGCCAAGGTCTGTTAAGAGGAGGCCCATGTTCAGCAGTGGACGTGAACGGGCTGTTGATGATGATGATGATGATTGCGAAAGTTTGTGATGATGAATGTAGATATATATAGGTATGTTACTTTTCACGCAAAAAGTACCTTCTGAAGAATTTGTATGAAATTTTCCACGGAATATTATTCACGGGAGCAGAACAGCATTCCAATGCAGATCTTAGTTAGTTAAATGTATTTGTGGATGTAATGGTGGATATGTTACCCGAGCCTTGTCGAGCTGTGAGAGTGCCTGCGCTTCCTTCTCGCGGCGCAGCGCCTCTTTGTCGTCGTCGAGCGACACCTCCGAAGATGGCTGCGAGTAGTTTGAATCCGCTGAGCCCTGAAACCGTACAACACAACATGTTAGTATTTAATGCATTTCACATTTACGGCTTGTTCCGAATGGAACACTGCTTTTGCAAGATGTTGCGTCAAATTCGTTTGTATGCCTAAACATAATAATGTTATCAGTACAATAATCGATCTGCATCTTTTTTATTTCTTAACATACCTATTTAATTAGTATTAAGAAACGTAGTTTTTCGACATAAGGCCAATGTAGCACAGTATTTCACACTTCAAAGTACTTACTATAATGTTTTTAACAACCATCACTTTAGGCAAGGGGTTTCAGAAATACTTCTTAATATATTTTGGTAAGTACCTACCTATTTTACTGATATACTGCTGATCATGGACCTCCTTCTAACAGACTGACTAGACCGGGTCGACGGGGAATATCGCCGTAATCACCACGCCTGGCAGGCGGATTATCAAATCGCAGTAAGATGAGAGTATCTTTGAGATGAGAGACAACCTCCGTAGCGTAGCGGTATTTGGCTCGCTTAAAATCTAGGAGGTAGTGGGTTCGATCCCCATGCCGGACAGGAAATCTTTGTGTAAATTCTTAGATTTATTTCCGGGTCTGGTTGGTTGAGGGACTACCCTCCGTGCCTCGGAAAGCACGTTAAGCCGTTGGTCCCGATTGTTATAACATCATCTATAATAATAGTATATCAAGGAACGGGCAGCAGCGTTTCCTTGTGTGGTACAACATAATACTGCGGTCACCAACCCGCCTGCCAAGCGTGGTGACTATGGCAAATACCCTCCCACGGGAGGAGGCCCATGTTCAGCAGTGTACGTTATACGGGTTGATGATGATGATGATCTTTGAGATAAGATATGCTGCTATTTTTTTATTTTCGGTCGTCCATAATATTATGTAGTTAGCCCTGAGGCATTTGCTACTTCACTCCAGCCTAGATAAATGGTTTAAACACTCCAAACTAAGCAACCTGCGCAAGAGGGCGTCCCCTGTAGGACTTGGACTTTGGCTCAGGGCCGTTGCTGACGGGGAGATTGAGTGATTATGGCTTTTAGTTTCTTTACTTGGGGAGTCTTGTGCAACTGTCGCTCTACTTTACAGTTCGCGGGCCTCTCGGACTTCGGGTCTACGAATGCAACGGAAGGTTCTTAGCAAACTAAGGGTCGGGAGGGTGTATGCTGCTACCCATCCATCAGGTGTATACGTACTTTATTCACCTTTTACTACACCCATAGAAATATATGGAGTAGTCTATTAGAAGCCGGAAACCACACGGTGACTGCAAAAAGTACCTTCTGAACAATTTATTGTTTAGGTATTTAGGTCACGTGTGATTTCGATCAAGTACCTAGGTGTACTACAACAAAGTTTTAATTTAAGTCACGTAATTTATTTTTGAAGTTTTTCTTGACAATTGTACCTTTTATTACTCACAATTGTTAAGAAAAACTTTAGCAGTTCATCATCATCATCTTCATTAGCCCGTATAACGTCCACTGCTGAACGTGGGCCTCCTCCCGAGGGAGGGTATTTGTCATAGTCACCACGCTTGGCAGGCGGATTGGTGACCGCAGAATTATGTTGTAACACACAAGGAAACGCTGTTGCCCGTTCCTTGATATACGATTATTAAATATGATGTTGTAACAATCGGGACCAACGGCGTAACGTGCTTTCCGAGGCACGGAGGGTAGTCCCATGGAACTGAGCTACTACTGAGAACTAGTCCAATGGAACGGGCAGCAGCGTTTCCTTGTGTGGTACAACATATTACTGCGGTCACCAACCCGCCTGCCAAGCGTGGTGACTATGGCAAATACTTCCCTCGGGAGGAGGCCCATGTTCAGCAGTGGACGAAATACGGGTTGATGATGATACTGCTACAAGGAAACAATACGAATATACATTATTAATAAATTCAACATTCATAAATTTCGTCTAAACGTTCGTTTCAACTGGCTTTCAAACTATTAAGAATATTTGGTATGGAATGTTGCCAGGGTTGGAATAAATGGTTTGTAGATAGGTAAATCAGCGACCCCATAGCGTTAACATTTTGGCACGAGGAGCGAGGTGCGCGCGCATGCCCGCAATGCCTTGCACCAATATTGCAGTTAACTTATGTTCATAATTACTGATAACAATAATTATATCCTTTTTACAATACTTGATTGAAACTGAGTAATCTAAATTAAAAACCAAATCAAAAGTTGCTTCACTGGTACAGGAGTTACGATAACACAGTCACACAGACAGACAAACACGTCAAATTTACAACACCTATCTTTTTGTGTCGGGTGTCAAAAACACAATATCAAAAATGTGTCTAAATGTTCGGATGCACTTTTTGCACCGTCATCCCGCCTGTGAAAAATATGCTTAATAGTATATATAGGAAGAACGATTAAAAAAACACGGTGGTAAACAAACAGGGTGGTATGCAGTGCCGTAAATAGGGCGGTGCCACCGGTGCCCAGGCACAGGTCGTAGACTCTAAGGGGCGCAAGAATGGCTAGACCAGGCAGGACTATTATTTTTTCGGTTTGCTCCTAATTGGTCATAAAAAAGAAGCTCGCACAGGGCGCAGAAAAGGCTCTGCTGGTGTGGACTCGAAGGCTGCTGCGCAAAAAGGGTCAGTACCACCCTGATGATGCTTCGTGGATAGACGATATATTTAATGTATTTTCCATTTCATATTGAAACTAAGTATGCCTGTTAACATTTTATTCTATATTTCGTTAGATAGCCCATTTATCAATTGGCTATAATCCTACTAATATGATCAACGCGAAAGTTTGTAAGTATGGATGGATGGATGTTTGTTACTCTTTCAAGCCAAAACTACCGAACGGAATTGGCTGTAAATTTGGATGGATCTGGATTAACATATGAGCTACAAAACATCACGCTCCGACCCACTGGAGCAGAGTAACGCGGGTAAAACCGCGGGGCGCAGCTAGTTTACAATATAATTAGCAACACCCGTCCTATATACAATGCTCTTCAGTGCTCCTCTTGCAAGGTCCTGGTTTTTGTTTAGTGCTGGTATCGCCATAATAATTTAATGTTAATCAGATATCTCGTTGAATAACATCATTGGTTGATATCATTTAGTGCTAATTTACGTTAATATGATATAGTGGCGATTATTTAATAGTTAAACGAATTTGATGATTTCGTCTGACATCTCTCACCCCATTGGGCGCTACATCGAAAGCGTAGCCATGTCGTTAGTCCCCCCTCGTCCTCCTGACCCTTAGTTTGCAAAGAACCATCCGATACCCTCGTAGAACCCGCGAACTATAAAGTAGGGCGACAGTTTCACAAAACCCCCCTAAAATACTAAGTCATAATCCCTCAATCTCATCGCCAGCAACCGCCCTGAGCCGAGGTCCAAGCCCCACAGGGGACGCCCTCTTGCGCAGGTTGCTTAGTTTGTAGTTTTTAAACTATTTATTAAGGCTGGAGCTCTGCTCGCCTTTATGCCCGTTGAAGTAGCAAAAGCCTCGTGGCTACCTACGTATGCCAATCCGAAAAAAACAAACATGTCGTTATGTGGTGCTGTACTATTTTAAGTTATATATTAACTATGTACAAATTAGGTCCGTGTAAAAAATATATTTGTAAGAAGTAAATCTTCCTAAAGGGTTCATCGCATTAACTTAAAGTTTAGTAGGTACCTACCTAATACTCGCATCATCATCAGCCCGTATAACGTCCACTGCTGAACATGGGCCTCCTCCCGAGGGAGGGCATTGCCATAATCACCACGCTTGGCAGGCGGATTGGTGACCGCAGTATTATGTTGTAACACACAAGGTAACGCTGCTGCCCGTTCCTTGATATACCAACGGCTTAACGTGCTTTCCGAGGCACGAAGGGTAGTTCCTCAACCAACCAGACCCGGAAAGAAATCTAAGAATTTACACAAAGATTTCTTGTCCGGTGTGGGAATCGAACCCACGACCTCCGAGATTTAAAGCGAGCCAATAACCGCTACGCTACGGAGGTTGTTGTAATACTCGCATATCGCTAAAGTAATACCTAAGTAGCAATAACTTTCATTAATAACTCGTGCCATAACAGCCGATGATTTCATACTATTGCTCCCATAGATTAATGGGGCAATAAAGAAACATGCTCTAGAATATGTTGATGATGTAATTATTCGGATGTCTTCGAGTATCCTTGGATGTGGAATTATTTGATAGCTTCACAAGTGATAAAGCCTTAAAGACGTTTCTATATAGAGCTGTGTTGACACCAATACTGTAATGTCGCTTAGCGGAAATTTATAATGTAAAAAGATTAGTAACACCCGTCTCCGTAGGAACCTCATAATTAAATATAGCCTATAGACTATAGCCTTCCTCAATAAATAGGCTATCTATCACTGAAAGACTGTTCCAAATGGGCCAGTTGTTCCTGAGATTATGACGTTTAAGGCGCATTTCACCTGGGCCCCGAGTCTGCTATCGTAATGGTGTGTCCATAAACTGTCAATGACAGTTCAATGTCAGGTTTTTTTCCTATTTGGTAATCTACTAATCCAAATGACGTTGAATATAATAACAAATGATACATTTATAAGTTTTGAAATCGCCTAAATAAACATTACAATCTCCCTAACCATCTCCCCTGCTACTTCTGTTGACGGCCTTTTTCTGCGGTAGCAACACCGACTGCCATTCCAGCGCCGACACCATAGTGACTTTAGTAGATTACCGTTTTTGGTATAATGATATCATGATTGCACTACGGTGGCACATTACTTAAAAAGATAGCAGACTCGGCCCCCAAGTATTTAACGGATAAATTGTCGGAAAGTGGCATTTTTTATCTAATATATTTAAAAATTATTTATTTTGCGAAAATAAGTGGCAATAACAGACCTATGGTATTAAGTCATAATTAGCTCTAAAACATAGAAAAAGTCTTGTGAATATCTGTAATCTAAATTTTATACTTTTATCATTTATTGTATTGAAATTCCTTGGTCTACTGATTCTATTAACTTTTAAGGCTTATTAACAATAGACCCGTTGTTGCTTTTTATATTCGGAAAATAAACAATTATTTTAGTATAACAGTTAATAATCAGTGGCACCACTGGGTCGTGGTCCTAACCCCTTAAGGGTGCCCCCAGGTGTGTGCCACTTAATTGTATGTTTTTTTTCCAAATGTTTCTATATTGATCCATTAGTCTAAAATAATTAATATGAACTTAAACTTATTATGAGTAGAGAAATTAATGACCAGCTGACGGACGGACTACTTTGTCTGTAATATCCTACAATTTGCTACCGGTTAATTAAGTAAGTATCTAGTTTAATTCATAGAATAAGAATAATTGTGTAACATTGTGATTCTGACAAGTACAAGTGTATGTAAATACCAAAGTGCTGAATAAATTCATTATTTCATTATGCCATATTCCGTTTTCCGTTGCGCCTTAAACAAAGAAACAAACCCTTTTTGGTTTATATATTAGTATTAGATTTGGTATTTGATTAAATGTGAGGGTTACTGCATCGCAACGCATTGCGGTTGTACGACAACGATATTTTTGGCGATGAGATGGATTATGTTGCGTCCCTACGTTTCTATCACCAGGTCCGTTAGCATAGGCAGCGCGACTCGAGTCTACTCTACGGAGGCCAACCAATCACATTGCAGAAACGCACTGTCACGTGACACTTTCTGCAATGTGATTGGTCGGCCTCCGTAGAGTAGACTCGAGTCGCGCTGCCTATGCTAGCCGGGCTGGTCCGTTATTTATACAAATCCGTGATGCCAAAAGACGAACTTAACAGTACTTTTTACAGATGGATTATTGATGACCGCCTGAGATCTGTGGTTCAAACTAGCATTGAATTCAAAAGGGTTATCGGGCCAGAAAAATATGGAGCCGTTTAGCAGACGGCACATTGTGTTAAGGAGTTAAATTCGCAATAATGGCGTGAATAAGCCTTTCATTTTATTGCTAAATTTGTTTAGTTTTCTTTAATTGATCATAATATCTGAGGTTTAAGCTATATGTTGAGTTTTGTCAGTAAAGGTTGCTTTTATAAATGTAGGTATTCTATATTTTACTCAGCAAATCGTTTATATCAAAATCTTATTAAAGGAATTCATTTTTGTAAAAAAAAAAACATATTTTAACATTTGAATGTTAGGTTTCTATAGTAATATTGATGACAATTCGTCTTACCAATGTTAACAAAGACTAAAAAACTTGATGTATTGAAGATTTAGTTGAAAAAGGTTGTAAATAAAAAACGTCAACGTACTTAGTCTAATTGTGACACCATTGCTTACAAAATCGTTATTAATTAACTGTTCTTAATCTAAATCCAACACGATGAAAAGCACATAAAAATTAAAAGAAAATGAGCTTTAAATAAAAATACTAAAGTGTCTTACCAAGGGCTTGTAGTTTGTCATTGACGGCGGTGACACGTGCCGACTGCATGCAACGCACAAGACACACAAACAGACAAGAAATCAGATAAACATGCTTGGACCTGGAACGTACCGCCACCCACCATACAATTAAACAATAACTCTGATTGAACAAAATTCAAATGAATTATTAACAGTTTTATCTGAAGAGGTTGACACGATCGTCTTTTGTTTATTTTATTATTATTTAAAACCAGTTGTACTGCTATCTACTTAATTCTGTGCGCTTTGATTTCGAAGATATTTTACACGATCTGATCGTCTTTTGTTTCATTTTAAATAATATCTTTTTTTGACATTGTTTTTATTTTTTTGGGTGCCAGAGTTACTTATTGTTTGAATTATATAGTTTTGTTGAATGTGGCATAGACAAAAATAATATTGGACATTGAAGTAGGTACATCAAAATAAAAGAATCTTTAATCATGCCTGTTTTGATATTAGCAAGTTAGTATGCAAAATATACTATCTTGCCTTGGGACAATTTAGAATATTAAATTTTAATAGGTATAATAGTATTAGATCGTTGACCAATAATTCACAAATTCAGTAGAGCCAATTCGTAATGGAACTGAATGACTTACAAATAATAAAGCAAAAAATTAACAATAATTGTTAAAACAAGTTCATAAATAAAACATGAATTTAGCATGAGGGGGTTTAAAGTGAGACTATCTATGGATGAAGTGAATCTACTGTGACTAGCATAATAATAAAAACTAATTACTAAAAGCGCTAACTTAAACACAAATAAAAATACAGACGACGCTCACCTTAGGCAAAGCTTCCAAAAATATAAGAAAACAAAAAAATCGTCTTCACACTTACAACAAACATTTTGAATAGGTTTATAAAACTACGACACTAATCAAACCATAAAACGTAGAAACTTTTTAGTAATAAATAATTTTTACTTTTTAATCTACATTCGATCTAAATTTGACCGTTCAAATATTTTTAATCTACTTTCAATTTCAGTTTGAATTTCGAACCAAGACCGTAATAAATGTTTCATTGACTGGTCTGAGTCTAACCCATTCAGACAAGCGGGTCGTCTTTATCTGGCCGCGATTGATCAAGGTTTGAATAGCACTGGCTGAGGTTTCGGCGGCAGACTGGCGGGTCGAAAGGCGTGACGTCATTACCTCCCTACGACCCTCCCCCCACCGGCTCGATAACCCCCGTTGTGCATACTTTACGTTCTTGTTTTTGGGGCAGAGCCAGTAGATTGTTTTTTTTTATTTATATCAACTACTGTTTTGGCTAGGCCTTTATGTTTTGTGTAAGGCTTTTTTGCTATGCGGACCTTCGTGTTTGTTTGGTATGCGGAATTGGCACTGTATAGTGTGGGGGATGGGTTGAAATTAAAAACGTATTATGCTGTGAGAAAAACCCGCAATATGTCAATGTACTAATAGGCTTTTGAGAAATTTGTTAGCTACGTACTTACACATAGCTGAAAACATGCTTTTAGTCAAAATACTCGGTAGGTGGAGAACTAAAGGTATTTTAAATGTTTTTGAATACTTTACAGAAAAGTTTACCCCCTAACGCCCCCCCCCCCCTAAGAGATGTGTTACAAAAGAGATTGATAAATTTCGATGACCGGTAGGACTCCACCGTAGCCTAATTGGTTAAGGCATTAGGGGCTTAACCTAAGATGCAGGTTCGAGTCCTGCCGGTCGTCGAATTTTATTCATCTCAATTTTGAAACAAACTAAAGGTATTGTCATCACCCCGTACCGTTTACCATAGGTAGTGACCACGCTTGGCCCATATTATTATGTCCCGTTCCTTAATAAAAAGATTCTAAAGATGATGTTATAACAATCGGGACCAGCGGTTAAACGTGCTTTCCGTAGTGCGGAGGATAGTCCATCTTAGATTTTACACAACTATTTCTTGTCCGGTATGGGGATTTAACCCACTAAAGGTATACCTAAGTGTAATTTTAGTTGACACATAATTATACGAGTAAGATATGTACTCTACACAGACTATAATTTGAAAGTTAATTTTCATGCAGCAGAACAAACAATTAGTACGAACGCGCGTGGCGTTGGGCGGCGCTCCCCGATCTAAATTCAAACTTGGAATAGAAGTAAGTGTGTTAACGGATAAGCGATTTTATTTTCATTATGAATTCAGGTGCGGGCTCAACGCCACGCGCGTTTCCGTAAACTAAGCCTCACGCTTCTTTTATCTAAACTAATGAGGTTAAATTTGGTATGCAAAAACAGAGATATTGTTTTAAATCAACAGACACATAAACGTTTAAATTGAAATAAATATAAAAATAAAATAAAAATAATTTTTATTTTATTTTTATTTTTTATTTAGTATTCAGTATTATTATCTATAATTATCATATTTTATAAATTTTCTAATTAAACAAGTATTTAAGTTATTATTTTAATTATATTTAAGTCTTAACGTCAGAGTTTATTATTTAACTATATTGTATCAAATAGCTTGTTCTGTCTGTATTAGGTTAGAACAATTATTATTGTCATCAATCACAATTACTGCTGGTGGGTCCGCGGTTATGGTAGTTGCTTTCTAAATCTAGTGTTCGAGATTCGATTCGCACAAATGTTTGTGAGAACCACAAAATTAAATAGCTTTTCTGTATGAGCTTTGTTTCTATGAATTATGGTTTTGTAATGTCCCCCATATTTTTCAATATTAGTAAGAATTTACTAATGAGAGTCCCAGCTAAATCGGTACACGGACAAACATACAGACTTTTCAATCAAAGATTAGCCCGAACAGAAGACAGACAGACAATGTTTTTTAATAATTGTGTGTTTGTTATATTATTCATATGCATTATGTTTATTATTGACTGCACCGGTGGCTCAGTGGTTACGGTAGTTGCTTCTGGGACCTGGTGTTCTGGGTTCGATTCCCACCCGGGACAATTATTTGTGTGAACCACAAATAATTGTTCTGAGTCTGGGTGTACTTTGTGTCCGTGAAATGTATGTTTGTAAAGTCCCCGCGACACAGGGATTTATTTCCCTAGTGAGGGAGTTGTCTTTAAAAAAGAGAAAAAAATTAAGTAAAAAGCTGTTATTTTTCCATTACAAACATACACTTCAATGTTATTTATATGTATAGATAGATGTCTATATACCTCTATAGAATAGTGTAAGCACTGCTGGTCTATTTCAGTTTAAAATAGACTCGCTTAAGACGATAAAACTAATGTACGAATGCGTTACAACCAGATACAGCATTACAATATTATTCTAATAATAGGTTTATTTTGTTCGATTATAAATTGTGAGGTCTCAGACTTTAAACAAAAAGTGTAATAAAGCAGGCCAAGTGCGAGTCGGACTCGCGCACGAAGGGTTCCGTACCATTTTCAAGTGCCTACTTGCTGCCGTTATTGATAACGAGCTAAATATGGCAAAAAAAAAATTGTTGTATGGGAGCCCCCCTTAAATAATTATTTAATTTTATTTGTTAGTATTTGTTGTCATACCGGCAACGGAAATACATCATTTGTGAAAATTTCAACTGTCTAGCTATTGCGGTTCTTAAGATACAGCCCGGTGACAGACAAACAAGTCTTAGTAATAGGATCCCGTTTTTACCCTTCGAATACGAAACTCTAAAAAGGGCCGGCACGATAAGAGTAGTACTAGTGCTGTCATGTAATTGAGTTTATTCAGCACTTGGTATTTACACACACTTGTATTTTTCATAATCACAATGCTTTAAACTAAACTAACAAAGAATCACTAAAGTAGCTAATCACAATGTATTAATTACATATTTTAAGGTTTTGTGTCATTCGTCCGTCTGTAAGGGCTACAATTTATTACAGTTATTTCATTAACACTTATTTATTACACTAACCAATTTTTTTTAATGGGACTAATCCCTCCCACACTCCCGCCACTGTAACTCATGTAAGCGAGGATCAACGCACGGAAGAGGCTCTAAGCTGTTAGGCTTAGGCCGATCCCGCGACACCTTCTTATCCAATGTCTTGGATCCTGCAGCGAATTTAATCAGAAAGTTTATAGGAAGAGTTGGAAAGTAAAATTCCACTTCCCTAAATCGCAAAGCGGGAGACATAAATGATCGAATAAGATATTTAACCCCAGGAAGAGACACCTACAACTGGATAAGCCAATTGCAAAGCACCACAGATATTGTGTTTTTTTAATAAAGGGTCGTATTTTTATGTGAGCTGTTATGTTTTTGGATGTTTCTATTCCATTTACCATTATATTTATTTATAGATGGTGTACACAGAAACCACTCTATCCGACCCGCCGGAGAAGAGTGCGCCCGCAAACACGACGCGTCGCCCCTCGTCCTCCCGACCCTTAGTTTGCTAAGAACCTTCCGATGCCCTCGTAGACCCGAAGTCCGAGAGGCCCGCGAACTGTAAAGTAGAGCGACAGTTGCCCAAACTCCCCTAAAGAAACTAAAAGCCATAATCCCTCAATCTCCCCGTCAGCGACCGCCCTGAGCCGAGGTCCAAGTCCCACAGGGTACGCGCTCTTGCGCAGGTTGCTTAGTTTGTAGTGTTTTAACCATTTATAGGCTGGAGCTCTGCTGGCCTTTATGCCCGGTGAAGTAGCAAAAGCCTCAGGGCTAACTAAATATATCCGTCGGAAAAAAAAATGATTATATGGTGAAGAAAATCCTGTGGTATATTAAAATTTAGTTTTCAATACAAAACATATGATACTAAACGATACAATACGATACGAACGAAACCGCATGCCATTCCCACGTGGTTTCCGTCTAGTACGTACCTAATTATATTATTCTCATATCAATAAAATACAGTTGCAAGTACTTACAATAAAACGTAAAGGTCATCAAAAATAAATATAATACAACATCTAGTTCAATTTCGTGGGCGTCCCTTCTTTATAGAAGGGAAACCTAGAAATTGTTTGTATAAAATTAGCGTAACTCCTAGTTACCAAAGATAACAAGCGCCACGTCACATCAGGACACAGCCAACGGTATCTTGTCTATTTTAAAATACAGGCTACAAATGAAATCCGACCGGAATATTCAATCGAACCTTTCTTAATTAGGATTAATTCAGAAATAGCAATCCGACTATGGTAAACCTATTTTAAATAAATAATAAACCTATTGGTTTCGCAACTACTTAACTACGTTATAAAACATCCCTTCAAAGGAAACTATTATCGTAATATCGTAGAATCGGACACAACGCAATTTCGATCGATGACGTTAGTAAGTATAAAAAGTTGCACATTACATTATTAACACGAATATCGTTCTATATGATTGTAGGACCACACATTTTGTAAAAAAATAAGTTTTCTACGAATAAAGTGGAGTTGGAATAATTAGTGATAGATATGTTACTTATTAAAATCATATTCAAAGGGTGACTATTTGTTTACTACCTCCTACAAAAGATTCTAATATGGGTCAAACCAAAAATAAACAAACCGATACACAAAGCCATATGAACGTTATAATAATATTTAGTCACAAAGCACGCCACCACACATAAACCACTTTTATGACCAAATCTGCCCAAAATGATGATAGAACCATAGCACCAAAATACCGAGACTACAATCAAAACTAATGTCTTGCTATGAAAACAGCATCCTATTAAATAAAATTCCCTTCATAGAAAACTATAAGAAAGAGCACAGTTATAGTTTATAAAAAGAAATAATGGAGACTGGTCACATATTCCAAAACTTCTAAATGCAATTATAAGACTATATTCAGAGTCTATTTCATCATCACATTTACATTTCAAAACTGAATTTAGCATAAATTTCTATCGATAAAATTTTCAAGTCCATAATGCATGTCGTGGCTGTCTGTAAGTATAAACTGTACTTAAATTAATGTTTGTTTTCTCGAGTTTAATGTCTTTGTTAGTATAAGTTTATGTTGACTGCCCTATAAAATAAATAAATAAATAAATAAATAAATCACAATATCAACAATGACAATGTCTATTACTGAACATAGGCCTTATATTTCGATAGAATAGATTTGACCGTCTTGAGTTATCTACATCCAGATGCTATTTGCGACTCTGACCAAATTTTGAGTAGATACCATCCAATAGGAGCCTGGCCGCCTTGAGAAACTTTTTTTTTGAAGGGACTAATCGCCGAGCGTTCTGATAGATAACGCTTTTTTGGGCAGTGACAATATAGTGCACACTATATTCTGTATGGCCACGTTATAAAGTT
The DNA here is from genome assembly GCA_947037095.2 of Nycteola revayana. Lineage (NCBI taxonomy): Eukaryota > Metazoa > Arthropoda > Insecta > Lepidoptera > Nolidae > Nycteola > Nycteola revayana. The sequence goes on along the minus strand of OX344846.2, from coordinate 23,873,240 downwards.
CATCACCAAGACACCAATGAATTCTAATCATACCTACTATGTTACCAAGTTTTTAATGAATAATCTTGTTTATCAAAGCCTAGATACAAACGTAAGTTGAACTGGACATGGTATCACACAAATCACTAACAACGATGCAATTAGCTCGACACAGAATGTGTACCTGACGCTAAATAGTTCACACAGATACTAAATGTTAGGAGTCATATATTTGTACTAACCGTTATGCACGGTTTTATCCACGTAGTTTCTGGCCAGTTTATTATTATGATTTGTCTTAATTGCTTGAAGACTAATATCGTTATGCTAAATATTGGTAATCTTTTAATTTCAGCATGACATTATTGTTATATTGTTCCGCAATGATGCTGGATCAGCGATTGGTATTTCTACCGCAAGAAAACGCTATCAATTGTAAGCAGCTGACGAAACATCTGGCGAAATTTCAATGTTTGTTTCTATAGTAGATTATAAAATTTAACATTTGGTTAATTTTTGACATTGACAGCCTACGATTTGAATACGATCTACATTTGGAATCATTATGACGTCGGTGTGACGTCATAAATATTTCCATCGTTTTTATATCACAAACCCATCGTCAATTCAATATGTCAGTTACGGTTCCTCAAAGCAACATTGCGATACAAAATTTGATCCCTAAATTCCTAGGTATTTTTATGGATAAAGATTTTCTGTTTCAGCGAGTCGACGTCTAGTCTAAACGTCCCAACGTAAGTTTCCCACGTGGACATATGGAAAATTTAAATGAAAATCTACCTATTTAACTTCTATACAATTTTCCATAACTTTTTTATATTTATCTCTCAATATACAAAGTATGGATTCCACATGAATCATTTTCTTTCATATGGATATTATTCCCAAGACTGCATCATTAACGGGCCCTATCTATTCAGGTTGCGAGGTTGTCGCGGAAAAAGCCACAACAGGATATTACCAGCCAACAATTTCCTTGCACAATGTTACGTTCACAGACTAAATACAATGTTAGTTTAAATGACAGCCATACAAACAAACAGATCTAAACATTACTAGAAATAACTTTTATACTTCTGAGAATACACGTTGACTAATACAATTCATATGTTGCGTACGAAATGTTTATTCTTCAAATATTTTAAACTAGATGCTTTTTACGAGTCAGCTTCAACCCAGTCTCTGAAAGAACTATGGCTAGATTTTCTTTTGTTTCTTTAAAAAGACTAGCACTATGGAAATTAATTCCAGTGACACGGGGGAATTTACAAATACATAAAGGTGAAAACACATTATTAAAACGCCACGACACGCCACATGTCAACACCTGTGCATCAGTATGCGCGTGGCGTCGTGTCGGGTGTTCATAGTGTAATTCTGGTCTATAGAAAACACGCGTCGCGTGTCGTCAGGTGGCGTAACAAAAACACACCCACACTGTCTGTGGTTGATACAAATAGTTGTCACGGGTGTGAATCGGACCCAGAACATCGGGTCTCGGTGACAACTAACGTAGCCCCTAAGCTACCTATGCAATTTCAAATTAGTTTCTGAAAACATGATTGGCTAATTTGCTTATCATGTTTAGTTAATCTGTTATAGTTGTAGGTTAATTTTAGTTTTTTTTTTACAACTTCTTCCCTTATCCCATATTACTTGTGGTCGGCGCAACACGTTTGTTTCTTCCATTCTATCCTGTCGCCCGTCATACTATTACTAACTCCTTTTTCTTTCATATCACTCTTCACACAATCCATCCATCTTTTCTTTGGCCTTCCTCTCCCTCTCCATCTATCTACATGTATACTTAAAACTCTTTTAGTAACAAGCGTTTCATCCCTCCTCTTCACATGACCATACCAATATAAACGATTCCCTTTCAACTTTACAGTCACTGGCGCCACTTTCAAACTCCCTCTAATATACTCATCCTTTCTCTCCTTTTTTTTTTACAACAAATCAGTTTATTAATAACATAATTTATCCCACATCATGGATTCATGTGAAATTCATATTTTGTGTTTTTACGTTGTATACTTATGTTGAGAGATGCAGATCAAATATGTTATTTAGTATAAAAGTCATTTTAGGTGTATTTCGTATTAATATTGTGGAATTATTTCATATTATTAATATTTCAGTATATGAATTTCATTTATTAGCAAAGTTATGTTAGTTGATTGTTACATTGATTGACATTTGGGGAACCCGCGGGAACTGTCAGTCCAAAAACTATCGTTTTTTTTTTATCAACGAAAATGATATGTTCCCGCGCAAACTAGACGTAGAGTAGATGCGAAGTAGACGTGTGTAAGCTACCTAAAGCTAAGTTACGACTAGGATTGCCAGATGAAAAAACTAAAATATCGGGGCAACATTCCGTGAAGTTGGGATTTTAGGAATATCGTCGGGACAACTAAATAAAAAAATATATTTTGTAAAAAAAAAATTTAGCACTCGCAACTTAGTCATAATTTTTTTACGGTAAAAGAACTGAGTTGCAAGACTTGGCTTTTTTAAATTTACAAGAAGCTATTTGTCGGGACATTTTATATTTTCTCTCGAGTCTGGACATCATATCAAATGTCGGGACAATCCAAACGAATCCCGACCATCTGGCAACCCTAGTTACAAGCAACAGTATGAAGTTTGATAAAGTTATACATTTAAGATTTTTATTTTTGTGTAGAAATTTCGTTGGACTACATTGTATGTATAAATTAGACAGACGCGGGATGTAATTCGTAGATTTCAAAGCCGATTTTGTTTTACACAAGCAAGTTTGCAGGTCAAACTACTTTTTTATATTAAAGTTTGCTTACCTATACAGGGTTCCTTAAAACGTATACCTATTATGAATTTATATGGACCATGATTGTAGGGTACGGGCTTACAATAGCGACTTGATAGAGCGAACCGCTTATCATATCACAAGCACATCATAAACCCTCCAATAACGCCTCCAACATTTGTAACACACACTCACGATAGGAACGCGTACACATTTTAAAGTTATAATAAAAAAGATAATAAACCATCTAATCACCAGGCCACTCTTCACTGATAACAGCACGTAAACAAACAAACAAAAATTACAAACAATTACACAAACATAGCAAGTGTTGGCTTCATGACACTTGCGCGCGCACCTGTGTGAACAACTTGTTGTACCCGTGCCCTTGGTTGTTGTACCCCATCATGTTACGACATGGCGGCAGGTGGTGGCCGCTGCGGACCACCAGTGGGATCGCGTCGTGGTCGGCCGTGGTGGCGGCACATCGAGACTCAACACCACCGTCGTCGACGACGGCCGCGACCGAATTAACCCGAACACAAGAGGGGAACGTTCCCTTTCCCCTCTGCCCCCCCTTTCCGTTAGGTGAATGGGTGCGCGCGCATGGCTACTCAGGTTGACGAACTGGACTGTTCTCCAACAAAGAACACCATATCTAACATTCCACAATGGAAGCAAATTGAGTCTTATGACCTTATAGTAAGTTATGATTCGCTTTTGTTTGAGATTGTTATGTATTGTCTTTTGCCGTGTTGTGACACTGGGAGTAAGATTAGGGATTAGCAAGTGGGTCACCTCAGATAATAGCTGATAGTTTCGATGACAGCTGGTTGTGTATGCTGAATAGTGGATACGGTATCACGATGCGTGATCTTATACATGAAGATTAATTAATTACTCGATCTTTTGTGAGACTATTTCATTTTTTGCTATGCGTGATCCATGGCGTTACAGCGAGTATGCATTGGAAACACGGTGTTCCATGACCTACATAATCTAAAATAGATCGTTTTTCTGACTCCGATGATTACGGCGGATGTTTAGCAATGGTGGCCATAGGATTACATTAGGCTGTTGTTTTTGTTCTTAATTATACTCAGTATCATATTTACCGAATTTGGAATGCCAGAAAATACACAAAGCCGGCCAAGTGCGAGTCGGACTCGCGCACGAAGGGTTCCGTATCAGTTACAAGTGCGTACCTATTTTTGATAATATCAAAAATCGTAAATAAGTTTTTTTTTATTTAGTTTTTTTTTATAATAAAAAAAACGAATAAAAAAGCGTTTGTTTATGAAATGAAATGTTATTTTTTACTTTTATACTCGAGTTGATTGAATGAAAGGTAAATAGCGGTTTACGATTTATGACGTATTAAAAAAAAACTACTTACAAGATCTCGTTCAAAGCAATTTTCGGTGAAAGTTTGCATGGTAATGTACATCATATATTTTTTTTAGTTTTATCATTCTCTTATTTTAGAAGTTACAGGGGCACACAGGGGACACACATTTTTCCACTTTGGAAGTGTCTCTCGCGCAAACTACTTATTCAGTTTAGAAAAAAATTACATTAGAAACCTCAATATCATTTATTTCAATATCAAGACCGATCCATAGATACCCCAAATGGGTGGGATTGATGAAAAAAAAAAATTGAGTTTCAGTTCTAAGTATGGGAAACCCCAAAATTTCTTGTTTTTTTTTTCTATTTTTGGGTGAAAATCTTAATGCGGTTTACAAAATACATCTACTTACCAAGTTTCAACATTATAGTTCTTATAGTTTCTGAAAAAAGTGGCTGTGACATACGAACGGACAGACAGACAGACATGACGAATCTATAAGGGTTCCGTTTTTTGCCATTTGGCTACGGAACCCTAAAACAAAATACCGTTACGTAGCAATCTCGGCTAGCATTTGTCGCAGTAGCTGTCAAAATCATATCAACAGCAGAATAATTGTATCGTTGCTTAGCTACCGTAAGGACATTCGAGTGACTGAGTCCAGTCTACTTCATAAGATTCTAGAATAGTAGAAGATCCGACCCTACATCGACCTTCACCGAGCTGATAATAGAATGAAACATGTTTTATAATTATTATCAACAGCCCGTTTACGTCCACTGCTGAACATGGGCCTCCTCTTAACAGACCATGGCAAGCCAGGATCGTAGAGGGATATTGCCATAATCACCACGCTTGGCAGACGGATTGGTGATCGCAGTAAGATGTAAACCTTTAGCTAATAGATGCTGCTGCCCATCCATCAGCCATATGTCCCTTAGTCGCCTTTTACGACACCCATGGGAAGACATGGGGTGGTCTATTCTAAGCCGGAAACCACACGGACAGTTTTATAATAAATTAAGTATATTAGAAAATATATTAAAAATGGGTTGGCTAAAGTAATCCTGGACAGACTTTTTTTTTATGATTTGAATTAAATGTTTGCAACAATTAATTTAAAATCATTAAAAAAAAGATAAGATAATAAGTACATTTTATTATTACTAAAATTATTAAATGTATAGAACGTTCAGCTGTTAGGTTGGACCTGGACGAACTACTGGGTTACTAGGTACAAAAAGGTGTGTAGATGACAGTTACTTTCACTTGATTGGATAATTACAAAATTATAATAACAAACAAGCGCTGATTTTGCGTTAATTTAATTTAATCTTTTTAAAATTTCATAATTTTTTTTTTTAAATAATAATTAAAAATAGTCTGCCCAGGATTTTTTTAGCCAACCCATTTTTAATATATTTTCTAATATACTTAATTTATTATAAAGCATGTTTCATTCTATTATCAGCTCGGTGAAGGTCAATGTAGGGTCGGATCTTAGACTAGAAGATTGTAGGTACTTATGTATAACTTTCGATGAGATACGAGAGGATTCAGGTGATGTTTAAAAAGTGATTTGGACATTGCTAGCGGTAGATTTAATTCCGTAAATTAGATTTATTAGCGATAAACGACAATTACAAGGATAAAATAACCATAAAAACCTCGCTACAAAGTGCAATATTGCGATGAATATAGAGTGTTAGCGACGCACAAACATATACATAGTATAATATTATTTGTTAGTAGATTATAACTTCATTATTTAGAATTAAGGGTATTTGCATATACCATTTGATTGAAGCTCAGATAAGTGTAATACCACCCGCAATGTCGTTTTATAAAATGTAACCGGCGAACCAGTCGGCACCGTATCGCGAGCGACTACGCACGCGCACATTATTTGTTTGTACCTACTTTATATTTTGATTTGGAATATACGCTTTAAACGTCACAAGGATTTTATCTTCGCCCGCACCTCACGCCCCATAGCCTACAAAGTGGTCTTCGAGCCAGATCCATGTTCACCACGCCTCCGCACGTCATGGTTAATACGCGGAGTATGTTGCGCCGCGAACAACGGAACGAGCACGAGAAAGGCGTCCCAGCGAGCGAAACAATGGAGACAACGAATAATCTACTTCCTTGCACCAGTAGAAACCCAGCGCACAAAACGAGCAGTGTAAAAAATGACACGCAAAACCGCGCGATACCGGACGCCGGTAGCATCAAGTCCGAACCGCCACCGCCGCCATTACCGCGGGCGCACGTAACGGCTAAAAGTGCACAGTCATTCAAACCTGCTGCGTCATCCCGTTCTTCTACCAGTGCTAGAAGGGCAAAAATAATTTTAGAAGCGGAGAAGTTAAAAGCCAAAATTCAAATGGAACTGATAGACAAGCAGATGGCCGCCGACCTCGCTGACCTCGATGATGAGGAAGATATATACAGTCCACAAGAAGGAGATCCAGCTGTGAAAGAAAATGTGGCGAAATGGGTGGATAGTAGCTATTACGATTTCGATCCACAAACCAAGCCTTGTCCCCCGCAGACGTCGTCGATGCCCGGTGATAGACAGGCACAAGTACCTACACAATCACAGCCAGTATTCGAATGCCCCGTACCGTCAACAGCAAATATGTTGCCGCCGCCGCCGCCTCCGCTAGCCGGCGGCGCGCCGTCATCGTCAGGTATACCGCATGCAACGATGAACAACAACAACGCGTTGGAAGTCATAGCCAGCGCCATAAAAGAAATTGCTATGGCTTCTAGGAATAACAATGCTGATACGAATCTGTTAAGCCGTCTTAGTACCCCGCGTGACCTACCCGAGTACCACGGTGACCCATTAGAATGGCTACATTTCAAGCACGCCTTCAACGAATCAACTGCTTTGTGCAAGTTCTCCCCACAAGAGAATATATGGCGATTACGTAAATGTTTACGCGGCGCGGCAAAAGAAGCCGTGACTGCCCTGCTTATCAGTGCTTCGTCGCCCGACATAGTAATGTCTACTTTAGAGCTACGCTTTGGAAACTCGGACTACATCATTTCGAGAATAGTGCATGACATAAAGAAATTGCCATCATTGTGTAGTGAATATCAGCGTGATATAGTGACATTTTCAGTGAAAGTCCAAAACTTCGTTGAAGCCGTTCGCGCAGTACGCCGAGAGGAGTATTTGGAAGGTATGGAGATAGCATCTATCATTTTATCTAAACTCCCCTCCGTGTTACTATGTAAATGGGCAGACTATAGTTATCCGTTCATGCTTGAAGGAAGTCAGAGGTCACGCTTAGTGCTATTATCGGAATTCCTACACAAAGAAGCCGTGAAAATGTCATGCACATCAAACATGTATCACTTTATGAGTACGCGTAGTGAACAAATATATAAACAGGCAAAAAACCATGACGGTATCACACATAGACCACACGCAGTATTATTACAATCGGAACATAATAAACCGAAATGTTCATTTTGTCGTATGGCAGTACATCAGCTGTTCGATTGTAAACAGTTTAAGCGTGCATTACGCAAAGTGAGATGGCAACACGTCAAACGTAACGGTATTTGCTACAAATGTCTGATAGCACGTCACGAGCGAGATTCGTGCCCCGCGCCCGCCTGCAGCGAGGAGGGCTGTGGACAGCCGCACCACCGCTTGCTGCATTACCCTATGCACGCGAGCGGTGGCGCAGATCAACAGGAATCGAGACCACGGCCGCGGCTGGAGTCGCAGGCACCATCGACGCGCACGACCGACAGCGCCACGGAATCGGTAATAAATATCAATAGTGAAAGTGACAATAAAGTGTTTTTAAAAGTAGTGCCGATTTTAATCCGCGGTCCTAACGGTGTCATTAGAACTAGCGCGCTTTGCGACGACGGGAGCACGGTCAGTTTGATAAGCGCCGAGCTGGCGGAACGCGCCGGTGTGCGTGGCCGTCAGGAAACTTTACGTGTGTGTGGAGCGTGGAACAACGACCAATTGGTATGTGATTCGACTATTATGAATGTGAACCTTATAGACAATAATAATAAAGATCATTTTCTTAGAGTACGTAGTGTTAAAAATCTTAGTTTACCTAAGCATTGTATTTCGTCAGTTAATTATGATAAATATGAACATTTAATTTCATTGAAAGATCAATTGTGTAAAAGCAACTTAAAACCTGAAATTCTTATCGGTCAGGACAATTATGATTTATTGTTACCCTTAGAGGTAAGGATAGGGAAATCTTATGAGCCGTGCGCTACACTCACCCCGCTCGGTTGGTGCCTTCATGGGAACGTACGTGTGCCGCGGGTTGCGCCCGCTGCCCAGCGCGACTTGGCCGCCGCGCAGTCGGTACTGTGCGTCTCTGTATCCGCGCTTGGGGGAGAACGCATCCCCGGGGACTGCCACCAGCTACAAGATCTGCACGATATGGTAAGACGGTCCTTTTCTATTGATTCTTTAGGTATAAATGGTAAGCCACGCCAGAACATAGAGGACGTCAGAGCGATCGACCAGCTGGAGAAGTCCGCTAAGTTTGTGGATGGCCGCTGGTACGTTGGGTTACCTTGGCGGGATGAGAAGTACGGTATGCCGGCCTCGTATGATAATGCGCTAAAGCGCCTAAGATCCATGGAAAGAAAGATGGGTAAGGATAGTGGATTTGCTGATCGTTATAGAGAGAGAATTCAGCACCTTCTAGATAATGGTTTTGCCCAGGAATTGCTCGACCCGACACATACAAAAAGGACGTGGTATTTACCACACTTCGGGGTCGACAACCCCAATAAGAAAAAACTTCGCCTGGTGTTTGACGCAGCGGCCGAGGTAAATGGCGTAAGTCTTAATAAGTACTTGTTTACCGGGCCCGATTTATTATCATCTTTGTTCGGTATTTTGCTGCGTTTCAGAGAAAATAAAATAGCTGTCACTGGGGACATAAAAGACATGTTTCTTAGGGTCAAAATTCACCCTGATGACCAGCATGCCCTGCGGTTTCTCTGGAGAGACAACCCCGATGCTCCGGTCCGGACGTACGTGATGACGTCACTCATCTTTGGTGCAAACTGTTCGCCTTTTATCGCGCAGTTTATAAAAAACAAGAATGCGCTCAGGTATGAGTCATCGATGCCGGCCGCCGTAAATGCTATATTAAACTCACATTATGTCGATGATTTTGTCCAAAGCTTACCCGATACTAAGACTGCTATCAATATCGTGAATCAAGTGCGTAGTATTCATCATGAGGGTGGGTTTGAGATCCGCAATTGGACGAGCAACAGCTTGCAGGTGTTAGAAACCGTACCGAAAAGCAACCTTGGGTCGGCAGCGGTAGAATTCAAGTTTGGCCAGCGGTATGAAGGTGAGAGGACCCTGGGCCTTATATGGTATCCCAGAGATGATATGCTAACCTTTGACCTATCGCTTAAGAAAATACCGGCTAGTATAATTAATGACAAATGTAGGCCGACAAAAAGGATAATGTTGAAAGTAATTATGTCTATTTTTGATGTATTAGGGTTTTTAGCTCCATTCACTATACAGGGTCGAATTATGCTGCAGGACACATGGCGCTTAAATGTCGGTTGGGATGACGTAATACCAGATGCTATCTACGATAAATGGTGCGTATGGTTAGATTTATTAAAGGAGATATCTACCTTGCGCATACCTAGATATTATATTTATGCTACCTGTATGAATGGAGCGACCGCAGCCGACACGACAGCGCGCTCGGTTCGGGAAGTCTTGGACGCACAGGTAACTATAACAGTCGCCGCCCCGTCGCCCGCGCAGCCCCGCCGTAGCCCATCAGCGACTACGCCGGCTGCTACGACCGTAGCCGAACCTACGTGCGATATTACTACGCGATACTATAGCAACTTACAGTTGCATTTGTTTAGTGACGCGTCATCGAAAGGAATGAGTACGGTTGCTTACTGGCGCTGGATAGAAGACGGAAATATTTGTGTCGCGTTTGTAGCCAGTAAGTGCCGCGTGGTGGGGGTGAAACCAATAACGATACCTCGTTCCGAACTACAAGCTGCCGTGTTATCCGCACGGCTAGCCAACATTATTGCAAAGGAGCACAGCATGAAACCTGTAAGTCGTTATTTTTGGTGTGACTCCACAGTAGTTCTACACTGGATAAGGAACAATACTCGCTCATACAAAACTTTTGAAGCGAATCGTCTTGGCGAAATTGACGAATTGACACAAGTTAATGAGTGGAGGTACGTTCCTACAACAATTAACGTAGCCGACCTGGCGACGCGTGAAGTATTTGATCGCTCATTGTTTGAAAATGAATGGATTAGGGGTCCTTCATTTTTATACGGTGACGAATCGGAATGGCCAAAGGACGTATGTCACCAAGTGACGGAGTTGTCGAGTGAGCTTAGTGAGCACGTTTTAATGGTAAATAGCTCACCTGTTAGCTTGCCCATACCTGATCCTTTACGGTTTTCATCGTGGCTAAAACTGCTACGCGCCACAGCCAATGTTTTGAAATTTGTTTATCGATGTAAGAAGCTTACTATCGATATAGACTGCTCGATTATGGAGGAGGCGGAACGCCTCATATTGAAACAAAGCCAGTACGATACGTTTCCCGGTGAGATCACCGCTTTAAGAAATGGTAAGTTAATAGCACGTAACAGTAAATTGCTATCTTTATCGCCTTATCTGGATGAGTACGGTATTCTTCGTGTGGGTGGCCGCGCAGACAGTGCTGTTGACGTATCACTAGACGTGAAACGTCCTATTATATTGTACGGCAAGCATCAAGTATCGCACCTAATTATACGACACCACCATATTAAAATGGCACACGGAAATCAGGAAACCGTAGTCAACCAGCTAAAACAAAAATACTGGATAATTAAACTGCGGCCGGCGGTGAAACATGTCACTTCTAAGTGTATGTTCTGTCGCATACGAAAGGCGCAGCCTATAGTTCCTATGATGGGAGACTTACCTGGCGCGCGTATGGCCCATCACCAACGCCCCTTTACGTTCTGCGGTTTGGACCTCTTCGGCCCTATGGAGGTAACAATAGGCAGGCGTAGGGAAAAGAGATATGGGGTTCTTTTCACGTGCCTCACAGTTCGAGCCATTCACATTGAACTTGTTTCTTCGTTGACTGCGGATTCTTTAATAATGGCAATGAGGAGAATGGCAGCCCGGCGTGGGTGGCCATGCCATCTTTATTCTGACAATGGCACTAATCTTAGGTGCGCTGATAAGGAACTGCAGAGGTCTGGGACGGAATTAGAAGCCTTGAAGCAGGAAGGGGTAAGTAATGGCATGGAATTCCATTTTATACCGCCTCTTAGTCCGAACTGGGGTGGGGCCTGGGAGCGCCTTATTCGCAGCGTGAAGGATTCCTTGCGCGTTATTCTTAACGAACGAGCCCCTAGAGAGGAAGTTTTGAGCACCCTACTAGCCGAGGTAGAAAATATGGTAAACAGTCGTCCACTTTCGCATGTTTCTGTTGAGGCAGGTAGCGTAGAAACCCTTACACCTAACCATTTGCTCCTGGGATCTTCTTCGAACTTACCAGCTGTCGGAGTTTTTGATGATTCGGATATGTACCTACGTAAACAATGGCGTAAGTCGCAACGATTGGCTGATATGTTTTGGCAGAGGTGGCTAAAGGAAATCTTTCCTGACCTATTACCTCGTCGAAAATGGACCGAGGAACGTAAACCTCTGCAAGTTGGAGATCTAGTGCTGGTGGTTGATCCCAATTCCTCTCGTAACTCCTGGCCGAAAGGTATAGTTGAACGAGTTTACCCAGGGAAGGATAATCGAATTAGATTGGTCGATGTAAAGACTAAAACTGGAACGTGGAAGCGATCCGCGGCGCGCGTCGCTCCCATTTCTCTAAGTAGTTGAGTGCTGAGACAGCACTGGGGTGGGGAGTGTTAGCGACGCACAAACATATACATAGTATAATATTATTTGTTAGTAGATTATAACTTCATTATTTAGAATTAAGGGTATTTGCATATACCATTTGATTGAAGCTCAGATAAGTGTAATACCACCCGCAATGTCGTTTTATAAAATGTAACCGGCGAACCAGTCGGCACCGTATCGCGAGCGACTACGCACGCGCACATTATTTGTTTGTACCTACTTTATATTTTGATTTGGAATATACGCTTTAAACGTCACAAGGATTTTATCTTCGCCCGCACCTCACGCCCCATAGCCTACATAGAGGTAATAACTACCTAGATAGAACCCAAAAATGATGTTATATGTATTTGTATCCTATGTTGTATGCAGCCGTTACTATACCTTTTATTTTATGTCCATTCTAGGTTTTGCCCGCGACTTCATTCGCGTAGATTTCGAATTCTCTATACAAACTTTGCCACCCTTTCTCATCCTCTTAGGGGTGATTTTTTTTATTCTTGGCGGACGCCTCCGCCATTTTCCTGCCTTACAGCAGACACCGTCCAAGTTTCACAATCAGCGATTTAGGCCAGGGATTCCCAAAGTGGTCGATATCGTCCCCTGGGTGTCGATGTCGTTCTATTGACCTAAGTCAGAATGAAAAATAACGCACTGTAACAGCTGTTTTAAGTTAGCGGACCATTATGATTAAGGGGGTTGATCTTAAAAATAGGTAATTTGGCCATGGGGGTCTGAGGTAACAGTTCATTTTGGAAAAGGGGGGTCACTTGTTCAAAATAGTTTGGGGATCCCTGATTTAGGCTATGCGTTGATCCGTCAGTCAGTCATTTAGAAGAAAGCATTTTAAATATCGTACTTATATTATAAATGCGAGAATGGATGGATGGATGTTTGTTACTCCTTCACTTAAAAACTACTAAACGGAATTTGCTGGATTAACATATAGGCTACAAAACATCACACTCCGATCCACTGGAGCAGAGTAACGCGGGTAATACCGCAGGGTGCAGATAGTAAATGCATATTTTAGAAAGTTTAATTAATCACCTTTTAAACGTGACACAAGTAAGACTTAACATTGGTTAATGGCTCTACAAATATAAAATACGATAACAAACCAACCATATTTTTTGTTCAGATTTCCAATTTACATTCAATAAAAAGTTATAAACTATAAACTTCAATATAACACGATACTGCATTGTTATTTTATCGGATTAACATCTATTGTATTGTAAAAAGCCAATCTCTTCCCGAGAGCTATTCGAATCTTTCAGAACAATTGGAATCGGACCAGATGGGTTAAGTAATAGCCGCTTTATGTTCTAATTGGCCTTCGTCTACGTGTTTACCTCTCGCTTTCAGAAGGCTCGAAGGACCATAAAATGAGCGGTAAAATGAAACGGAAGCAGGTAGCTTCCGTTTCATATTTTGAACTTTATATGGAGAGGGCAGGATTTTATGGCTTGTAAGTTGGTTTGTTATGAATAAATTCAATGATATGATAAAAAAATCATTCAGAGTTAAAAGTTAGATTATTTAAAGTGTCATAAATTATATTTATATTTAGGGCGTGTAGTTTCCGGCTAAGAATAGACCACCCCATATCCTCCCATGATTGTCAAAGGTGTAAAAGGCGACTAAGGGACATATGGCTGATGGATGGGCAGCAGCATCTATCAGCTCAAGGTTTACATCCTACTGCGATCACCAATCCGGCAGCCAAGCGTGGTGATTATGGCAATATCCCTCAACGTTCCTGGCTTGCCAAGGTCTGTAAAGAAGAGGCCCATGTTCAGCAGTGGACGTTAACGGGCCGTTGATGATGATGATGATGAAATTATATTTTTCGAAGATATTATCACGGGAACAAGAGTGACGCGGGTGTCACGAAAAATTGCCAAAATATATCTTTAAAGTATATGATTTAATACTAAAAGTCTAAGAACTATCGCGCAAGAGGGCATATTCATCAGATGATAAACCTATTTTAGGGTTGATATATAAGCAAATGCTGCTACAGCAATTTTTTACATTTTACACAAAGATGTCTGGTGTGGGGATCGAACCCACAACGTCCGAGACTTATACCGCTATGCCGCGGAGGTTGTGTAACAGATAAAAACATGACATTACTGCTTTACTCCAGTGCCCGCCCACCGGTGTACAACGTTGCGCTCATTCTAATTCCGACTACGACTTTGTGAGAATATAGTCACAATTGTTATCAGATTATGCTATATTTAGATCTGTGTAAATTTAGCATTGTATTATTTATGTAATAGAATATAAGATCTTATTTTAACAACTAGCTTCCCGCGCGCTATATTCATAATTATAATATCTTTTAGCCATCCTTGATAAATGGGCTATCAAACACTGAAATTATTTTTCAAATCGGACAAGTAGTTGCTGAGATTCGCGCGTTCAAGCAAACAAACAAATAAACTCTTTAGCTTACAGATTTAAATACACTTTCCGTGTGGTTTTAACCGAATATCTCTAGTCCCGTGGGATCTTCTTTATAGAATACAATCTAAAGTACAGTTAAGTACACCTTAAGGATGGGCAGCAGCATCTATCAGCTCAAGATTACCATCTTACTGCGATAACCAATTCGGCAGCCAAGCGTGGTGATTATGGCAATATAAAAAAAACTGCTGTTCCATACTGCTGTTTAGCTGTTTTTTTTCGCGATTTCAGGGTTGCTCCCATAGTAAAAGTTGTTTTTAATCATCAGTACTCTCACCCCCTGGAAGGTTGTTGGTGTTTTAAAAAAAAAACCTGTATATTTACATCCGTCTTTATGTTTCTGAGATCTAGAGGTCTGTCTTGTCAACCACATTCTTCAATATGTGTCAATACATATTCTTCAATAATGTATTGAACATTACAAAATATAAAATTACTCATTGAAAACCTATTAACAGTTTACGAGTCATATATTTTCGTCTCAACATGACTAATGTATGTTTACAACGATCGTTTCGTCTACGACAAACTCAATATTAGTAGTACATTGTATCGGCGCTTACGACGAACAATGGAATTTAAACTCTATTTGTGGTTGAATTTCGAGAAAAAATGCAACAGAAGATACAAAATACTGGAATGTTTTACCACTAGAGGCACAAAACATATTGAGGGTTCCATACCCGAAGGGTAAAAACGGGACCCTATTACTAAGACTTCGTTATCTGGCTGACACCAGGGCCCCGAGTCTACTATCGTAATGGCGTGTCCTGGAACTGTCAATGACAGTTCAATGGTCGGTTTTTTCCCATTTGGTAATCTACTAATCCAAATGACGTCATAATGGTGTCACAATGATGCCACGATGACATTAGCGTAGTTGAATATAATAATAAATGATACATTTACAAGTTTTGAAATCGCCTAAATAAACATTACAATCTCCCTAACCATCTCCCCTGCTACTTCTGTTGACGGCCTTTTCCTGCGGTAGCAACACCGACTGCCATTCCAGCGCCGACACCATAGTGAGATTAGTACATTACCGTTTTTGGCAAAATGCCAATGATATCATGATAGCACTACGGTGGCACAATATATAAAAAAATAGCAGACTCGGCCCCCAGGCTGTATCTCAAGAACAGCGATAGCTAGACAGTTAAAATTTTCACAGATGATGTATTTCCATTGCCGCTATAACAACAAATACTAAAAATAAAATAAATTTACTATAGGGGGCTCCCATACAACAAACTTTTTATTGTTTTCTGCCCTTTTTTGCTCGATATCAATAACGGCAACATATAGGCACTTGAAAATGGTACGGAACCCTTCGTGCCACAACCACTGAGCCGCAACCTGAGTATACCTATAAATACTCCTGACATAACTTTAAGATTATGTACTGAAATTTATAAAGAGCAAAGGCGATTCGACTCAACACGCGTCGCGTTTCATCGGGTCGCGTCGCGTTTTAACAATATGTTTCCGCCTTTAAGATTTGAATGTATGTTTGTTTGTTTGCATTGAACAGGCTCCGAAACTATTGGACCGATTTCAAAACTTCTTTCACCACTAAAACGCTTCGTTATCCAAAAGTATTGGAGCTACGCGGTTGAATGCGCGTGGAATTTTCAAATCGGCCAAGTAGTTTCAAAGCTTATTCAATACTAACAAACAAGCAATCAAATCTTTCATCTTTAGAATATTGGCATACCCAAGAGACTCGACTCGACCGCACGGGTAGTACCTACAGCTTAAATAACAAAAAACCTTTTACAACCTTTCTGTTGACCTCACGGATCAACCTCTCTTTTGGTGAAAACCGCTGGAAAAAACCGTGCAGTAGTTTTTAAGTTTACCGCTAACAGACAGACTGACTGTCACAACGAAGGACTTTGTATTATAATATGTAGTGATTTAAATTAGGTGACTAAACGGGTTCGTAATATCCTCACGTAGAATAATACCTCCATGGTCTGGTGAAGGCACCGACACATTACTCTATGTGCATTAACCCCGTCTTCACATGTCCTTGGGTAAACATAACTGTTATCTGAACTACGTAGAACAATCACTAATTGTTTCTACTTAGTGAAAGCAATTAAAAGATTATAATTAAAATGGTAATTTGATCGGCGTTCATGCAGTAGTGAACGTTTACGCGCTTTTGTGTAGTTTAATACCACTGACCCATTTTTGTTTTTTGATTTCACGAATAATTATTGCGATAGTTAATATAAGGCCGCAGGAGTTAGAAACTTATGCTAACAACTAGCTGCGCCCCGCGGTTTTACCCGGAGTTACACCACTCCTGTGGGCCGGAGCATGATTCTATGTATCTATTGTTAGTTGTTATTCTATATACAACAAGGTTGACAACCTCCGTAGCGTAGCGGTATTTGGCTCGCTTTAAATCTCGGAGGTCGTGGGTTCGATCCCCACGCCGGGCAAAAAATCTTTGTGTAAATTCTTATATTTCTTTCCGGGTCTGGTTGGTTGAGTGACTACCCTCCGTGCCTCGGAAAGCACGTAAGCCGTTGGTCCGTATTGTTATAACATCATCTACAATAATCGTATATCAAGGAACGCGCAGCTGCCTTTCCTTGTGTGGTAAAAACATAATACTGCGGTCACCAATCCGCCTGCCAAGCGTGGTGACTATGGCAAAAACCCTCCCTCGGGTGTAGGTCCATGTTCAGCAGTGGACGTTGTACGGGCTGATGATGATGATGATGATGATGATTCTATGTATCTGTGTCTGTGATCATTCTATGATCGTCTATTATATATTAATCGTTAATGTTAATTATATATCCCCATACAAACTTTCATCCATATCCGGTCATTAGTTTTTGTATGAAAGCGCAACAAACATACATATACATATCTTTACAAACTTTGGCGTTTATAATATATGTAGGATTACTAAAACATCGAAAAATATTCAGCCAAATAGCTCAAGATGTTCTCAAGCGACAGGAGTCACATACGCAACCATATAATATATATTTTTTTATATATAGCGCTAAGTGTTGTTCATGAATACCACTGCTAGTTCAGCAACGCCTACACCAATGATTTTACAACTATTAAAAATGGCACCTCGAAGCTAAGCTAATTGGCACACTTTAACGTATATTTGTCTCGTTTTTGCACACGTTAATTTTATGCTGTCCTGTTTACTCTCTAGGGACAAATGTTGTTTTAACAAAACACGAGCATGACTTATCTCGTTTTATTAAACATCATCGTCCTACACAGTGTAACCTACGCAAATCATACGGAAAGCGTAGCACTACGTAGGTCGTAGTACAGGCGCAGTGGCGTAGTATAGACCCACGTGCTACGCCGTAGCACCGTGAAGAATACTAATCAATTGAAAACCAAAGTTACTTTTATTTTCATAATATATCGACGCCCCCGGGGAATAAAATCGTAATAGACAAAAGTAAATTTTACAGGACGAGCAAAAAACTGTTATTCTGTTAAAGCTCATAAACTAACCGGCCTATATTAACATACAATACATGATTTTTTTCAGTATTTTTTTTTCTTAATAAGTAGCTATAATAAAAAAAATATATAATGTATACTTTTAAAGTTATTACGAAAGATGTATAATACTGATTTTATATTTAAGTGTATCCTAAGTAACGGCACATAACGATTTTATTCTCGTGAAATTGTAATATCATGAAAACTATATCCCTACATTACGATGTTTTTCTACAGTATTTTCATGAATGAATGGTAATTGTAATAAACTAATACGATTTTGTTCTTGTAAAAGCTACCAGTGTCTTTTTTCGTATAGCTATATAACGACTTTGTTTTTGTATAAATGTGCTTAGAGAGTTCATCGTAATATGCAGTAATGTTTATGAATTTTGGTTATAAATTATTGTAACACTGTTACTGTAATACCACTAGGTACTGGGTACTTCGTGGGCCCTTTTCTACACTCAGTCAGTACCGACATATTGTAAAAACTTAAATAAAATAAACAATGAAGTAAGTATAATAAACATAATTTTTATTTAAGAAAATCACAATTGTTACAATAGGCATTATTCTGTCTTAGTTCTAAAAAATCAATCAGTCTGTTTCATTGCTCTCACTGTCACAGTCATCCTCACCTAAAACGGCTTCAGTATTATTTGTGCTTATCAGCGAATTGTAAAAACTGTGATAATGGAGAGGTATGGCGTTAATCCTACAAAGACTTGATAGGTCGTCGTGTAGAGCTTTAGAAATTGGAACTGGACCGTTATAAGCTGGCTGTAATGTCACGTCATCAGCGATAGACGAAGTTGCTGCGGTAGAGGCAGACTTTCATTTTCTAGTGTTTTTAGTTGTAGTTGATCTTATATTCATTTCAATATAGTCGTCATCATAATCATATTTAAAGTAAACAGATTGTGGATGTGTATGGGCAACTTTTATTTCTTTGATCTTTGACCAATATATTTTATTACCTTTTGCATCATTTAGCCAACTTTGTCCAGTAATCAATGATTTTATGTCATAAAAATTGTCTTGTCTCATTTCCTTGACTTTGTATTTTTCACCAGTTTGTTTAGCATTCATAACTATACCATATAATTGATCAGGTGTATAAATTTGTTTATTTTTCATTGCTCGTTCTACACATGCTTGCATAGAATCACCTTCATTTTGGCTGTGGCCAGATTCAAAGAAACGATGAACAATTTCCAGTTTGAACTTATTAGCAGCAAACAGATAAAGGGCAAACACAAATCTATTTTTATTCTGTCCTGCGCAACCATCAGGATAAAATGAAATTTTATTTATTTGTTTATGATATTGTTCTTCAATAAAATTATAAAGACAGCTACCTATCTCTATTGATCCTGTTTTAGGAATTTGCAAATTCCACATGTACAACAGTATCCTTTCTTTCTTGAAGAATCGAAAACAGTGAAGTTATACACAGGATACTTCCGTTTATAATGGAATATTCCTACCTCTGACTGAGGTACGCCTAAAACCTTTTCTAAATCAAAAATTGCTAGATTGAAGTTTGTGTTAAGATTTTCCTTTTCTGAATTTTTGATATCACGAATTCTTTCTTTATTATGTATATTTTTTGTGTATTTATCTTTTAATGATTCCTTATGTTCGCCTTCTGCTTGTTCATAAAGCGTACAAGTACCACATAAATCTTTTTTAGGATGAAAAAAAGAATAATTAAACTTTGTATTAAATATAGTCTCATACTGCCTTTTGGTAGCCATCTTAACATCACTATAACCTGTCTGTTCTTTGAACCAATCTGTGTATAAACGGTACATTTTTGATATATTCAAAGTTTCGCATAAATACTTTCTTTTGGAAGATTTTCTAACATAGTGTGCTTCTTTTACTGGAAATAATTTTATGTGTGATATGATGCTTTCTTCTGAACTGACATTTTGCGTGGTCGATTGTTATGTTTACCTCTACAGTCAGTTTTGTCAGAATCACTATTGTATTTTTCTATAGCAGTGTAAACCATTTGTTCGGATATTCGTAAAGTATTTAGGAAAAATACTTTACATACACGGACTTTATTATTCTCTAATGGCAAATAATTACTTATAGTTTGAGTTCGGTTTTTATTTTGAACAACTTGAAGTTTTTTGACAGAATCTGACATAATGTATTTAGTTATGAATTGCCATTGCAACTCATGGTCACCTTATTTATAAAATGTCTCCAAAATGGCATTCCTATTATTATAGGAAAACGTTTCACCACATTTCAATTTGCATTTACAAGAATCCTACCGATTTTGCAAGGAACTGCTTTTTAGAATTACATCAAACATAGGCTTTTCCAGAGTTTTTAAAGTTTTGGATTTATTGGCTATCCATTCTTTTTCATTTCGGCGTCGCTTACGGGCTAAGTCGTTTGTGATAGAGAGAGAGTTATCGTCATCATTAGTAGGTTCAATAGAACTGCTTGGCAGTGACCCTGCTACTGAAATTGTAGTGTAGAGTGATTCTGATTCAGATGTACCTAATACTTGTAATGTTACAGAATCTTCATTCTCCACTTTACCTTGTTGCCTTGGGCTTTTATCGCTATTTATAGTTATAACCATCTCGTTGGGGCTTAAATTAGATCTATTTTGAGGCGTTAAAGTCTTATTTATATCAATATTGTCATTTTTTACATCGATTATGCTATGTACAGAACCTTTATTATTCTCAATAGGAACTAATGTTTCATCGAGGTTTCTATCATCTGAGTCTAAAATAGTATTATCTTCCTGTATTGTGCAATCAAATAGAGTCGGCGTATTCGATTTACTTTTATTGGCATGAATAATATACCCATCTGGCGAAGCAACAAAATCAACATTGTCTAATATAAAATAAAGGTTTGATACTGATGTTGGTGTTCTTATAAGCTGGTGATTAATACTGTCAATATAATCTGCACCTGAACTGGATAGCATTTCATTTTCGAAATTCGAGCGAAAAAGACAATAATAACCAAATACTCTTTTAATAGAAGGAGAAAAATAGTATCACATTACTACATGTTTTCCAATTCATAAAGAATATTGTAATAGGTGTTTACGTGAAATAGTATTGATAATTATGTCAATAATAAAGCAGTAATATACGTTTACCGTTCAAGATTTACCAAACTAATTTAGGTAAAGCATGTTATTGAGAAGAGTTATCAATTTATTTACGTGAATAAAATCGTATAATGCCTTACCGATTTCTCGCGACATGCGTTCGTTCCATAATGAACGACTACGATGTTTTTACGGGAAGAATTTGTTACATGATTTCCGTAGAATAAAAATAAAAATTGTTATAAATTTATGAATTTTCTGTAAAAAAATCTAAAAAAAATCAGTAGGTGTATATCAACACCGTAGATGCCGAAAATGCAAAAACATTAAAAAAGTGGTAATAGCGCATAACCATTTTATTCCCCGGGGGCGTCGATATTTACGCCAATTTTTACTTCATTTCCATTGTGTAATGCCTATTTTTATTGTGTAGAAATAGTAGATTGTTTATCTAGGGAGCAAACAACTATTTTAAAGGCAAGAGTGTTTTTTTTAATCCAGAGCGGAGCGAAGGATTCTAGAGTAGAATCCCGAGCGGAGCGAGGGATTCTTAACTAGAATCCTGAGCGCATCGAGGGATTCAAAGTATGTCACTCGAGCTTAAAATAGTGTTGCTCCCGAGGTGGACACTCTACTTTTTATCACCTTCTATGAGAAAATAAGTAAGTGCAACTTATGAACAAGAATTTATTTACGTACAATGAAGAACCATAAGACATAATAATACTTTCACTTGAGGAAGACGCGCTCATTTTTTATAATTCTAAAATCTGAATATGAATCAACTACGAACGATAGCAGAATGCATTTAATATCGCGCGTTGTTTATTTTTCATCAACTTTTTTAAAATTTGGCGCACTCGCAGTTTTTCAGCCAGTCACATATTCAATACATTGCTCCCGCATGGTTTGTGATTCACCTCTTTGCTGATTGAAAAATTATTAACAATATCCACATTCCAAATTCAAATCAATTTTGGTCCCTAAGGGATTAATAAGCTATTTTGGTCCCTGTTTACGAGGAATAAACTAGCTCTTTTTGAATAGATGTGATAAAAATTATATTTTTTTATAACGTGCCGTTCTGCAAAGTATAAAACAGAAAATAAGTAATTTAATTTGATATAATTTATCAGCAATGGTAGCTTAATACTTACAAAAGTTACTTCTGATTGTTATAGGTCTCAAATTTTTTCAAAAACTAAAAAAAAAAATTTGTTGGTCCGAGTATAGGTATGCTTTGTAACCTAAGCCCGGTGAAGTAGCAAAAGCCTCAGGGCTAACAAAATATGTGAGAACGAAAAAAAATTAATCTTCGTAACCTGTTGATTGACCGTTGATTGTTTATTTATAAAATCGCCACGCCAGGGATGTATTTTAAAATAAATAATATTGAGTAAAAATCTATAAACAATGACAGAAAGTAAATTATTTACTACAATGGTTCTAGTAAACTCCGCCAAAAACTGTTCCTTTAAAAAAAGGAACAGTTTTTGTAAATAAACACTTTTGTAAATAAAACAAAATCAAGACATCTCCAAAGAAGAAAAAGTACTTATGGTACAACCGTACATTTCTTAAGTAAGCATTATTACGCGACACACGCTCTCAGTACCTTCCGATGCCCTCGTAGACCCGAAGTCCGAGAGGCCCGCGAACTGTAAAGTAGAGCGAAGTTGCACAAAACTCCCCTAAACTAAAAGCCATAATCCCTCAATCTCCCTGTCAGCGACCGCCCTGAGCCGAGGTCCAAGAAGTCCCACAGGGGACGCCCTCTTGCGCAGGTTGCTTAGTTTGTAGTGTTTAAACCATTTATCTAGGCTGGAGCTCGGCTCGCCTTTGTGCCCGGTGAAGTAGCAAAAGCCTCAGGGCTAACTATATAATGTCCGTGCGAAAAAAAAAAAATATATATATAATTTGCAGGCATTGCAATAAGGCATTGCTCCGGCATTGGACCCTTCTCTAATATCTACCAAGTGATACTGGTTTTTAAACCTTTACCTGGCATCACTCTACCAAGGGAATCGTGAATTAATCTGTAATAAAATAACACAGCAATCAAGGGTCGCCTCTGTTGTCATCATCATCATCATCACCCCGTATAACGTCCACTGCTGAACATGGGCCTCCTGCCGAGGGAGGGCTTTTGCCATAGTCACCACGCTTGGCAGGCGGATTGGTGACCGCAGTGTTATGTTATAATACACAGGGGAAACGCTGCTGCCCGTTCCTTGATATACGATTATTATAGATGATGTAATAACAATCGGAACCAACGGCTTAACGTGCTTTCCGAGGCACGGAGGGTAGTCCCTCAACCAACCAGACCCGGAAAGAAATCTTAGCATTGACGCAAAGATTTCCTGTCCGGTGTTGGGATCGAACCCACGACCTCCGAGATTTAAAGCGAGCCAAATACCGCTACACGTTAATCATATACTAATATATAAAGCTGAAGTGTTTGTATGTTTGCTTGAACGCGCTAAGCTTAGGAACGACTGGTCCGATTAGAAATCTCAAAAGCTGAGCTGGACTGATTTGAAAAAATATTTCAATGTAAGATAGCCCATTTATTGAGTTTTTTTAAGAAATGTTTAATTTATAATGATATGTAACGTGAATTGTAAATGTAAGGATAATGTTTAGTAATTAAGTATTAGTTTGTATGCCATGATCAAATATGGCTAATGTGTGATACATACATTTTAATAGTAACATCTCATTGGCCGTGTGATTTCCGGCTTAGAATAGACCACCCCACGTCCTCCCATGGGTGTCGTAAAAGGCGACTAAGGGACATAATAATATGGCTGATGGATGGGCAGCAGCATCTATTAGCTCAAGGTTTACATCTTACTGCGATCACCAATCCGTCTGCCAAGCGTGGTGATTACGGCAATATCCCTCTACGATCCTGGCTTGCCAAGGTCTGTTAAGAGGAGGCCCATGTTCAGCAGTGGACGTAAACGGGCTGTTGATGATGATGATTAGTAACATCTGTACATACACCACATTTTTGCAAAAAAATATTTATGATTTATGAAGGCCATATTTAATTATGTAGTTCCCTCGGGAATGGAAATCACGTAAGTAAAACCGCACGCGGAAAGCTAGTTCTAATATATAAATCTGAACAGAACCTTATTGTTTGTTTGTTTACTTGAACGCGGTAATCTGTGAAACTACTGATCCGATTTGAAAAAATCTTACAGTGTTAGATAGCCCTTTTATCGAGGAAGGCTACAGGCTATATTTTATTATGAAGTTCCCACGGGAACGGGAGTTACGCGGGAAGTTTGTTTGATAATACATCGCTTAACAGTTTAGTCAAATTTCACTAGAAGTCTTTTAAGAAGTGTTTAGTTATCAACAGACTGTATATAGCAAGACATTTTATAATCAACAAAAATCGAATAATACAATCGATAGCGATCGCTTTCTTTCTAAACATATAATTATCTGCACAAACTTCAGGGGCATATTACACTATAACATCATTTAATAATTCCATACAAAAACTTACTTCCAACAAATAACTTTCAACCTTACTCCACTAGTGTAAAGTCGAAATTAACTTCGTCAACACCCAGTCAAAGAATTCCAGCTCCATTTATTCCCGAACCAAAATAAACTTTGAGTCTTTGTAAGAAGGGTTATAATATGCGGTGAACGAAAGTTGGCATGCGGTAAAACGTGCGATGTCACGCCAAGATGAAACAGAACCTTATTGATAAGGAAATAAGGCTATTTACCGTTTGTATGGAGATGCGCAGGCGCGTAGTGCAGATCGATGTTTTCTGACCTAGTTGTCGCAGACGTTCACACTGCGACCCGTGCGCTCAACTATAGTGCACTCCCAATTTCGGACAACCTCCGTAGCGTAGCGGTATTTGGCTCGCCTTGAATCTCGGAGGTCGTGGGTTCGATCTTTGTGTGATTTCTAAGATTTCTTTCCGTGTCTGGTTGGTTGAGGGACTAACCTCCGTGCCTCGGAAAGCACGTTAAGCCGTTGGTCCCGATTGTTATAACATCATCTATAACAATTGTATATCAAGGAATGGGCAGCAGCGTTTCCTTATTTGGTACAACATAATACTGCGGTCACCAACCCGCCTGCCAAGCGTGGTGACTATGGCAAATACCCTCCCTCGGGAGGAGGCCCATGTTCAGCAGTGGAAGTTATATGGGCTGATGATGATGATGATGATGAATTTCGGACGCAACGATATTTATTCTATGGCCTTGTATGTATTAAAAAAATACATTTAATCAAAAATTGTTACACTAAATTTGATTACCAAAATATATATATATTTCATGGCTGATCGTTTTACTTAAAGAACTATTGTATACCCATTTACAGGACTAGCGTCCCACGCGCGGTTTTACCCGTGTAACTCCCATTCCCGTAAGAACTTCAAAATTAAATGTAGCCTATAGCCTTCCTTGATAAATGGGCTACCTAACTCAAAAGGAATTTTTCAAATCGGATCAGCAGTTCCTGAGATTAACGCGTTCAAACAAACAAACTCTTCATTGATACAGGGTTATTTTTTAAACACCAACAACCTTTTGGGGAATAGAAGTACTCATGGTTATGAACAACTTTTACTATGAGACCAAATCTGAAACCGCGAAAAAAAAACAGCTGTTCCATACATTTATGTTTACTTACCTCGACAAAATGTATGGAAGAGCTAATTTTTTTTTGCGATTTCAGATTTGGTCCCATAGTAAAAGTCATTTACAATCATCAGTACTTTCATCCTCTAAAAGGTTATTGGTGTTTTAAAAATAACCCTGTATATTCGTATATATGTCGGACAAATATGATAGTTTGGTAAACTTTTTTCTTTTGCTGACAAACTTTTTTGGACCATATGTCCTTTTGCACAGATGTAAGAGATATGAATAAAACATTTGCTGATCAAAAATATTGATGTACCACAAACACAACGCAAACACGACACAGTGATGTACTTCGTATAATGTAATAATTCACGAACGCTGATGGAGTTTATATGGAACAATTCAATAAGGACATGAAAATTATGTCAGCGAATAAGGGCGCCGATCGGCTGCAGCGATAACAATGTTTTCATATTAATAACTTGATGAAGTTTAGTAAACGTAGGCCCTAGACCTCGGCCATGTACGAAAGCACTAAAGGCCTCATACGAAGTTACTTTTAATTATTGATTTGAAAAGACTTAAGACCAACAACCCTCTATGTAATAGCAAACAAATCTTATTATTATTTGAAATATACAGTTAACATATTTAAAATAAGTTCAAATTATATCTTTTTTTATGCTATTTATTATTCCTAATGTCAACAACCGTGAACCCAAAAGGTATGATTTTGTGGTTCTTAGGTATAAAATACTGTTATAGGACGTCGCTAATGCGACTCGCCCTCGTCTAGATTTGCCCTCGTAACGCCACTGAACGTAGGTACCGATTAAAATCTTATATTACTACACAACTTAAATTATAAATAAAAGAAAACTCTATCAATGAATACTTAAAAATATGTTAATTCCAAACTAAATCACATGCCAAATAGTAATAAAAATTAAATGAGTATTTAAACATTATTTTAATTTGAATCAAATTCTAAATATAGAATACACGATAAAAGCTCGCACGCTAACCGATTACGCGTGTTATTTCAGTAGCGACCGAAACGCAAGTACTATGTTCATTACTCGGTTTGTTCAGGTCGACAACCGCTGCGGTCTTACCCGGCCAGCCGTGTAATCGCAGGTCATACGCGTGCACATACTATGTTCGACAATCACCAGTTACTCTGTAGTTTGGTATGTATAGTATATATAAATGTCCGCATAGTAATAGTAAGTTTACTATGAATAGAAACGAGACCTCAATTCTAGCTATTTACAAATGTTCAAGGGAATGCCGATAATGTTTCGGTAGATTATTTTTGGCCATATTACACTGTGCAGATATGCAAAATAACATGTTTTATGCGAATAAATTTGACATGAGTCAATGAAGTAATTTAACCCATGGTTCGAATGATTTCTTCAATAGACATGACAACTAAGAAATTAAGTAGGTACTTAGGTATATTTAGTCCGTCAGTAAAATATGAAACTACAAAGTATTGGACACCTATTTTTTTATTTATCAAATCAATAAAAATCGACTAAGATACACAGCAACAACAAACTATAAAGTTCAGGAGAGGGGGGCTTGTGACGTCACTATTAGGTAAAATTTTACATAGAAGTGACGTCACATGACATTTCAACGTGCTGTGACTTCGCCATTCTTTGTCTGAGGAACGAATTAAAAAATACGTGTCCAATATTTTTTGGTTATCTAACTGACGGACTTAATAGAATTGTTAAGTCTCCATGCCTATTCAATGACATTCATTAATCCTCGCCATTTATAGTGTAAAATATGTTTGTCACGAATAAATTCAAAAACTAGTAGAAAATTTTTGTTAATTCTTTCACCTTTAGAACCTTTCATTATCCCTGATTAACATAAGCTATATTTAAAATTAAATGAATTAGTTTATTAGTAGACAAATAATTCGCGCTTGTTATGTATATATGCACTTACAATGCATCAACACATTTAAGAATATTATTTTTATTATTTACTTGAATTAAGAACAACTATATTTTACATTATATTATAAAAAATTCAAACAAACAATATGTTAAATTAAAATTATATTTATAATCTTATTTTTTAACTCATTAACAATAATAAACTTGGCGTAGCCCGTGAGTCACTACATAGTATAAAACAAAGTCGCTTTCTCTGTCCCTATGTCCCTATGTATGCTTAAATCTTTAAAACTACGCAACGGATTTTGATGCGGTTTTTTTTAATAGATAGAGGGATTCAAGAGGAAAGTTTATATGTATAATACATTAGCATTGTACCCGTGCGGAGCCGGGGCGGGTCGCTAGTAACTATTATAAAACGAGAAAAAACAAACAATTTAATTATGAAGTTCCCATGAGGACGGGAGCTTCGCTATTACAACATAAAATTCAATATCACCTTAAATGTCGCTTAAATTTTTTTTAACCTCTCAATATAATTACTTTACTGAAATAATGTAAGTTTAAGTCCATAATAGTTTTACTTACAAAGTTTTAAACACGCAAGTAAAAGCGTCGTAAGCTCAACAACATATTTACTGTCCTTGAATTTACAATCTTTACTCATATATTAAGCTGAAGATTTTGTTTGTTTGAAAATTGAACTACTGGTCCGATCTGAAAAATTCTTTCAGTGTTAGATAGCCCATTTATTATGAAATTCCCACGGGGACGGGCGATACACGGGTAAAAACACGCGCGGGAAGCTAGTGTTCAATATTGTACCTAATATAGTTTTCATTACGACTTCTTGTGAATTATGATAACAACATGCTACTCTGGAAAGGTTCAGCAATGGAGGTCCTCTAGCTAAAATGATAATAAAACGCAAATTATGTATAAATTTAGATGAAATTTCATCATGATGATGATTTATTATCATCATCAGCCCGTATAACGTCCACTGCTGAACATAGACCTCCTCCCGAGGGAGGGTATTTGCCATACGTGAGTTTGCAAACACCGCAATCACCGTCGTATTATGTTGTACCATACAAGGAAACGCTGCTGCCCTTTCCTTGATATACGCTTATTATAGATGATGTTATAACAATCGGGACCAATGGCTTAGCATGCTTTACAAGGCACGGAGGGTAGTCCATCAACCAACCAGACGCGGAGAGAAATCTTAGAATTTTCCAGAACCTCTTTTAATAGTTTTAAGTACAGACTTTAAACATAACATTACAGTTATCATTTATTGTAAAAAATCTTATGGATTCCCAAAAAAAAGTACTGTCAAAATGTCAACCTAATCTCTATGAATCGTAATGTTCAAAGTTTGTGGTCACATGTGACATCATAATGTAGCAAATTTTGAGACTGACGATGACGAATTTAAGAAGTCTTCAATAGACAACAGACTTTTTCAATTCTTGAAAGTAGTATTCTATATTGCTGTCTTCAAAATAAAACATTACTTTCTAATCTTTTCAGTGCACAAACGATTTATCTGACTATCATCAGTTATCATCAGTGCAATCAAACTTTAAAAAATATTTTTATAATAGGGACATCAGCGTTGCACCCGTGCGACGGTTTGGGTTGCAAGTGAAGAATAATTTCTTAGGAAGAAATAGCTTAGTTGCATGAGCTAATTGAGAAAGAAAATTGTCTATTATTAATCCTAATTTAACAATAACTTTATCAAAAAATACTTGACTACGTTTTAAATACAGTTACAAAAGAAAAACTGCCCCCTTATTGATAAATCTGAACGGAAAACAAAAACAAACATGGTCATTAAAATATAGGGCGGCAGAAAATAGCATTGTAATATCGCCATCCAGTAGCCATGACTACAAGAGGGGAGGAAAGGGTTGGGCCTACTGATAGCGGGCAATTACGCAGAACAGAGGCGGGAGCGTTGTTATTGATGACAGTGGTTTAACTACGGGTAGGTACCACGGGAATTACAATAATTTAAAGGCAAATCATATTTTATTCTACTGAGCTCTTAGCCATACCAATGCGCATCATTGGGCCAGGGTTACAATAAACCTTCAAAAGTGTTCTATCACACACTTCCTCTCGATAAGTTTTGATACAGGGCGCGTCCGTAGCGTAGCGGTATTTGGCTCACTTTAAATCTTGGAGGTCGTGGGTTCGATAATCAGACCGGACAGAAAATCTTTGTGTAAATTCTAAGATTTATTTTCGGGTCTGATTGGTTGAGGGACTACCCTCCGTGCCTCGGAAAGCACGTTAAGCCGTTGGTCCCGATTGTAATAACATCATCTATAATAATCGTATATCAAGGAACGGGTAGCAGCGTTTCCTTGTGTGTTACAACATAATTCTGCGGTCACCAACTCGCCTGCCAAGCGTGGTGACTATGGCAAATACCCTCCCTCGGGAGGAGGCCCATGTTCAGCAGTGGACGTTATACGGGCTGATGATGATGACAGCGCCCGTCTAGTATCACCTATGTCATTTTATGAAGTAGATTTGTTTTATATACCTACTAGCGACCCGCCCCGGCTTCGCAAGGGTACAATACTGATACTAATACTACGGAATGTCTTTAAACCTCTAACAAAACGGGCGAAATTAAGTCAAAACAAACAGAAACAAATTAATATAGGTACCTACTAAAACTCAATGAAATAAGTAGTTGGGTATACTTTTATCGTATGAAATACCTATACTCTTCAGGACTAACAATACAACAAACACTAAATAAATAGGTATTCAAGTATCTATCCATCATAGTTACAACGAACACAAAACAAAAAATTTGCTCAATAATTCTTAAGGATCGAGCGCGCATAATCACATTCGGCCAATCACTCACTCGCTGCGCTGCGAAAACCCGCGCTGTTATTTTGCGATAACTTCTAAGTTATTCATTTAAAGTAAGTGTAGGGGTAAAATAATCTGCTTGAAATGCTTAAGAACATAAAATCATTTAAAATGATAAGGATAAATACTGAATCCGTCTTATTAGCTTTTCAATTACCGCATTAGAAATGATCATTATTCTAAAAGATATAATGGATATAGCAAGTTAACCTTGAAAGATAGACATATGCTATCGCGGACTTTTTTGTAGATCTAAAAGAGAAGAATATTTCCGCTATACATTGTTTTGTTATGTTATAATATCTCATAGAGTTTAGGCAGCGGTGACAACAACCGCATGAAAATCCATGTAGTAGTTTTTGAGTTTCTCGCGAACAGACAGACAGACGCGGCCGGGGACTTTGTTTTATAATATGTAGTGATGTAGTGATAGCGGTCGCCCGCGGCTCCGTGCGGATGTCTGTTACCGCTGCAAAAAGCCTACCCAGGAAAGACACGGTCAGGAAAATGATTCCCAGGTCAATTCACAGACACCGACACTAACATCGACGACGCAGTCACTATCCGCAGGCTGCACAGATTGTCTTTCTGTGGATGTTAAAGTTGTTAATGATGAAAATATTTAAATGTAATTAATACTAAGTTTTCACTTCTGCCGGCAGTCCCGGAGTGCAACCCGTTGTTTTAGGATAGATAACTAAAGCGATTATTGTAGAGCTTCTCTATAAACAACATTTGACGTTAAATTATTTTCAGGTAACAAAATATACTGATGGTCGGGAGCCATCCCCGTGATAGGTCAACGTAAAGTTGCCCATGCGTAAAACATTCTTTTCGTAAATGAATTCCTACTAATTTGAATGTTTGACCGTGGGATTTGTTTATCGTTATTGCGAAATAAATTTTTACTGGAAATTGGATAAATTTTGAAGGGTATAGGCAAATCATCATCAATCATAATTCACCAGCTACAGGGCCGGTGATAATCTGGTGGTAGCCCAGCAGGATCTAAACTCCCCTCCCGCACGCGCACCCCCGGCTTGGTGACGCCCACTTCGCAACGGGCCGTGCAGCAGAAATCGTAATATTTTAATTTCTCCATAACTTCAAAACCAAACGTCCAATTTTAATCATTCAAAGACCAAATATTATCTACATAAACTGTAGTTGGTGATGAAATAATTTATTTTGATAATGGTTAATAGCATGAGTAGAATAAACGCGTTTAAATGTAGTCCAAAAAAAATTCAAGATTTTTAAATAAAAAAATGGTTGTTGTGCCTCACTCGACATAGATAGGTATAGTGTGTCGCGGACTTTTTTGTAGATTTTTATAAGATCTACAATTAATTAGAACATTTTATGGTTCTATCTTTTATAGTTTAGGCAGCGTACGCAAAATAAGCAACTTTTCTGGTTGATTTTTTACACCTTGTGTCCGAAAAACCCAAATATCTTACGGAACCCTATTTTTTTCCAAAATAAAATTTAGCCTATGTTACTCGTGGATAATGTAGCTTTCGAATGGTGAAATAATTTTGAATAATTCTTTCAGTTTTAGATATCTCTTTTATGAAGGGAGGCTGTAGCCGCTGTAGGCTATATTAAGTATGAAATTCTTGCGGGAACGAGAGTTACCTACGCGTGAAAAACCGCACGCGGGTAGTTATGAATTAAAATAGAGTTATCTCTCACAGAACCACGATTCCGAGGATATAGAATTATTGTTTCTTATTAATCTACGTTTGTACAGGTTATGATTAGACGTAAGATAATATGGTATTTTAGAAAAAATATTCAATACGTTAATATTTCTGCATAAGTACACTACATTTAACAATGTTGTGTGCACCTGAAACTGAATTTTATTAGACACTAGCTTCCCACGTACGCTGCCCCCCCCCCCCCCCCCCGAACCCCTCCTGCTCAACCCCCACAACCCCTCCAGCACCCTCGCTACGCTCGGGGGCTAACTTCACGCCGAGCAATAATAGGCTGCTTAGGTCACACGTATCGTAATCCACCACCCCCCGCGAGTCCGGGGCGGGTTTATGTCACACCTGCTATAAAATAGTATACGATATTCGTGACCTAAGTAGCCTATTAAAGCACGACGTTTAGCACCCTCGTTACGCTCGGGCGCTAACTTCACGCCATGCAATAATATGCTACATAGGCCACACGTATCGTAATGTACTAATATTTTATTAGACATTTTAAACTGTGAAAACGCTAACAGCACCGCTTCTACTCACACCTTACATAAGCCACGTCACAAAATCACTGACTACACGGTTTAACAAGAGGCTCATCGTGTTCGAGGTCTAAGACGAGGGTCCTTCATCGACAAGGTCCAGAGCTGGACAAGTGGGGTATATAATTAGGTAGAATGATGGACAGAAGCAAAATGTGGGCTTATAAACTTGTTTATTATTGCCCATGCCGGATTATTTTGTTATTATTTAAACTGCCGATATGTTTTCAATTGTTTTGGCATAATATATAGACAGAACAAGCATTTAGCGTCGCTAAGAACAATATAAATAAATAAATAATAATAATAATATATATAGGTAAATAATTAATTTTATAGATAAAAATAAATAACAAATATAATTAATAAATTAATTTGACCTAATTTATGTTTGACTATATACAAGTAATTGGTTTACGTAAATAAAAAATATTTTTATCTTATGCTTTATTTTATACTAGCGACCCGCCCCGGCTCCGCATGGGTACAATGCTGATGTATTATACATATAAACCGTCCTCTTGAATCCCTCTATCTATTAAAAAAAACCGCATCAAAATCCGCCGCGTAGTTTTAAAGATTTAAGTACCTATACATAGGGATATAGGGACAGAGAAAGCGACTTGTTTTTTACTATGTAGTGATGATGTTTTCATGTTTCTATTTATAACGCTGTTTGGGGGGGGCTTTTTAAAATCGTCAACACAAAGACTTTGCAAAAAAAAAAACATGGCACTTAAATTTTTTGAGAAATAACCCTGGGTTCAAGTGGGCAAAGCCATCTTATCGTGACATAATTGGCATATCATCGATCATGGATAGAGTAATTTTTTTAATATTTTTTATTGTAATCTTAAGACGTTTGACATAACATTGACAGAATGCGTGCTACTCTGAGTGCACATCACAGTTAGTTCAGTGCTATAACACCTCATATTAAAAGTTCAATTTAATTTAGAGTTTTAGCTAAGACAGTACAACGTCTGTCGGGTCAGCTAGTATCAAAATAGATATTTAGACTAGTTTATACAAAACGGTGCTAAAAATGGACCCACGTTATTGTGTTCAACCGCAGTTTAAGAAATTCACCCAGGTTCGAATCCTACGTGAACTCAAAAACTGTGCAACTGGGATTTACCCTACAAGAATCCCGAAAGTTTCAGGAGAAAGCGGAACTACAGTTGAGCCAACGCCCAAACGTGCTCTTTGAGGTATTCCCTCAACCTACTAGATCTTGGTTAGATCGAACCCATGACCTAACCGAGACTTATATTGCTATGCCACGGGGGTTGTCAATGGGATATCTTACTAGTTATAAAATAAGTAAATGGAGGGTGTAGGTACGCCATGAAATCGTTTTATCATCATCAGCCCGTATAACGTCCACTGCTGAACATGGGCCTCCTTCCAAGGAAGAGTTTTCGCCATAGTCATCACGCTTGGCAGGCGAGTTGGTGACCCGTATTATGTCGTAACACAACAGGAAACGCTGCTGGCCGTTTCCTGATATACGATTATTATAGATGATGTTATAACAATCGGGACCAACGGCTTAACGTGCTTTCCGAGGCGCGGTGGGTAGTCCCTCAACCAACCAGACCCGAAAAGAAATCTTAGAATTTACACAAAGATTTCCTGTCCGGTGTGGGGATC
The DNA here is from genome assembly GCA_947037095.2 of Nycteola revayana. Lineage (NCBI taxonomy): Eukaryota > Metazoa > Arthropoda > Insecta > Lepidoptera > Nolidae > Nycteola > Nycteola revayana. The sequence continues at coordinate 23,838,760 of OX344846.2, read as the reverse complement.
GAACCCACTACCTCCGAGATTTAAAGCGAGCCAAATACCGCTACGCTACGGAGGTTGTCTATCCAATTGGTGGAGGAGTGTAATCTATTAAATAATACAGTTGAATCACTCCGCAACAATCAATAAACAGGTGGCCGGTCCAGACCAACATTGAGCCAAATAGTCTGCGTTAAACTAACCAAGCGCATTCCTCGTACACTCAATACCTACCTACCACAACATAATGTAGACGTGTATAATAACAGCGGCACTCGGCTTTACTCGCAATTCATTAGGTACTACTTGATTTCAAAGGTTCGTAGTGTGATGATTAATAGCATAAGTCTTAATCCAGGTAATCAAGTAGGTACCTAATCTATCTATGAATTTTCTTTTTTTTCATTGAAATTTATAAGTAAATTATTATGATTGAATGTGTAGGTAGCATGTTTGCTACCTACACATTCAATCATAATAATTTAAACGCGAAAGTTTGCATAGGTAGATGGCTGTTGCCATCTACCTATGCAAACTTTCGCGTTTTTAATATTTAAAAAAAAGTGTCTCTATTAGGGGGGGTTAGAAACCGGACTACGAGAAAACATTTTTTATAATTCAAAATACCTACATACTGACATTTATATTAATCAACTTTTTATCCATAAAGTCGACAAATAAATATATAGGTATGTACATTTGTAACTATGGCTCGCGTCATCGGAAATGGTTACTCTGTCTCTCAAGAGGCACACTCACGCGTCTCTCATAGTATTAGTCTGTAGTTGATATAGCCGATATAGGTACCTATATGGCTATTTAGTAGTCTAGTTAACGTGCAGCAAACATTTTAGAACTAACGCAAAGTTTCAGAAAGTTATACCTATGTATAGACTGATGCAATTACGATACTAACATACGGTCTACATAGCAAACCAATACTTTGTAGACTGTACTATATACAACAAAATAATTTACGTATAGCAACACTCAAGTCACTGTGGCAACACTTTAATGACACGTACATAGACAATGACAATTAATTCCTAAATTACAACTACGATAATTCGTTCTCAAAAAATATATATATAAAGTCGCATTTTTCATTAAAAAACATGTTTAATAATTAACTTAAGTATATAAAAAGTATGTCAATTGACTCCAACATAACCTAAAAAGAGAATTTCAATATGAAAATGAAGCTAATTCCTTACCCTGCGGAGTTTGTACCGCGGCCGTCGCCTGAAGTGATCCATATTAGATTCAGCCTTTGTCATAAAACACACATTTCACTATATATCATCACTATAACAATATATTAACACTATCACTAAACTAAAAGCATTATATTGTTGTTGATCGCGGGAGCGAGCGCTGGTCGGCTGGGCGCTAAAAATAATGACAGGCATTAAGAGATGTAATGTGTGGAGAGACGAACGTTTCGGGTGTGTGATGTACATTGCTTTGTTAGTATAGAATACTTGTAGGAAGTATTGCCAATTTTAGATTGCCATTTATGTTTTGCGGTTTTATTGCTTATCCGGGGTACGTAGTGATGATTTACAAATGAAAGTTTAGTTTTTGAACTTAGGTATAGAGACGCCTAATCAAGGCATATTAAATTTATATTTTGAATAAGCATAGTTTGAAAGTGGCGCCAGTGACTGAAAGTTGAAAGGGAATCGTTTATCTTGATATGTGAAGTCGTTGTGAAGAGGAGGGATGAAACGCATGTTATTATAAGAGTTTTAAGTATACATGTAGATGGATGGAGAGGGAGAGGAAGGACAAAGAAAAGATGGATGGTTTGTGTGAAGAGTGATATGAAAGAAAAAGGAGTTAGTGATAGTGTGACGGGTGACAGGACAGAATGGAAGAAACGTGTTGCGCCGACCCCAAGTAATATGGGATAAGGGCAAGAAGAAGAAGAAGAAATTGTTATTTTTTATCAATTTATTTCTAACCATAACAGGTACTTTGGTAATTGAACAACCACCAGTGCCCATAGTCGTTTAAAATGCCTAAGTAAACCCTTTGATTTTGATTGTTGGCTTAGTATTCTAAGCTACCCCATGGGTGTCGTAAAAGACGACTGAAGGACATACATATGATAGATGGGCAGTACCATCTTTCAGCTCAAGTATCCTCACTAGTTTACTGCGTTTACCAATCTGCGTTTATCTATCTGACAAGCGTGGCGATTATGGCAACATCCCTACGAAGTACGACTCTCGCTTGCTATGGTCCATTAAGAGGAGACCCGTGTTATAAAACTAAGAAAAGAAACTACAAGTTTACAAACTCTTTAGTTTATTATGTCATTTTTATAATATTGTGACTCTCTTGGGCAATTTTTTTTTTTTTAGCTTCCTGCCATATTTTTGCTGTCTACTAGTATTCTTGTTAACCCCTCGTGCCGGTAGTGCAATGGGTGGGGTTCAAACCGGCGACCTTAAGATCACAAGTCCGACGCCCTAGCCATTGGACTACGGCCGCTTCAAAATACTTCATTCTTCATTAAGTTTTCAAAGTAAACAAATCTCGCTTTTTAATTCGGAGATGGTTACGATTCGTACCTACCTACGATTCGTGCTGGTTTGCTAGGTATGTACGAGTAGGTACTAAGCATTCAACAGTGGACATCATAAAGTCTAAAGGTGCAGGGCCGTATTTAGAAACCCGGAGGTCCCGGGGCAACAAAGGAGAAGAGGCCATAAATAGGTTTCCCTCTAAATGTGTAGAAAATTTGAAGTATGTATCTACTTTTCAGGACGATTCGAATTCTAATATTTTACTGATTGTCTTATTTAAGTGAATAAGTAGGTATAGATGATAAACGTTGTTAAAATTTTTAAGAACTATTACATTGATCACGATTCCACAAAGAACTCTATGTAAAGGTACAACAATGAAAAAATAAATAAAAGAAAAGTTGTAGATTTTACTCGTCAGAATTTGAAAGATTTTAACGAAATCTCTATTGTGGAGGCCCAGGCCAGTTGCCCTGGACGCCCTCTAAATTAAATCCGGCCTTGTAAAGGTGATATTTGGTGACGCTAAAGCTCAATGAAGTTAGCCACCAATCTGTCCCTATAGGTCTTGGACCTCGGCTCAGGGTGGTCACTTTTTTTTTTTAAATCTAATTTTTTTTTTTTTTAAAGACAACTCCCTCACTAGGGAAATAAATCCCTGTGTCGCTGGGGACTTTACAAACATTAATTTCACGGACACAAAGAACACCCAGACTCAGAACAACTATTTGTGGTTCACACAAATAATTGTCCCGGGTGGGAATCGAACCCAGAACACCAGGTCTCAGAGGCAACTATCGTAACCACTGAGCCACCGGTGCAGTCAACTAAAAGGGTATTGAGGAATTATGACTTAGATTTTTCTGGGGCTTTATGCAACAGTGTCGCTCTACTTCACTGTTGGCGGACCTCTCTAACTTCATGTCTACGAGGGCATAAAAGTTCCTATAAAGAAAGAATTGCTAAATCAAAATGCAATAGATCGAATGAAAAATATATAATTTGTGCTGACGTTAATTTACATAACATCCAAATTAAGTATCAAGTGGGACATAGTATATTGACTAAAGCCGGCGATGGAATGAAAACTACCCAATATTCCCGCAAATCCCAAACTAATTTCACGTTATCAGAATACGTCTTAACCACCATTAACTTTCATTCTCACCAAACCTTATTCCAACAGCATAAAGTCTATTTCAGAAAATCACCTTATTGTGTATAAAGTTGTAAAATATATGCGATTTCGGTAGCCACTGGTTCCGCTTCGCGACATTGATGTGTCAAAGTGCTGGCAACTAGACTATTGTCTTTAATTTAATTAGTAATTTTAATACATTTGTCGCCAGTACTGGGTAATGAGCTTCCTTGAGCACCTAAAGAAGTATAAATAGTTGTACCTACGCTACAAAATAAACATACAGATACACAAAAGTACCGACTTTACCGTAAGGGCAAAATAGCTCCAAAAGGTACTGGGTGACTTTTTTACCGTCTTGAAAATAATAGAGCGTGATATGAACTTAAATCCCATCAAAAACATAAATGTGAAATGACAGCCAAGTTCAATCTTATGATATATCTAGGTATGCCTTGGTTGTTGACTTCAACGTTAAAAGAAGTGAGATTGAAATGGGTGCCAAGTTCAATGGTCAGTCCTGAAATGTATTTATAACAACATGAAATATAATTTCTTCTTGTATCTTAGGATAATATATTTTAGCTTAAGGTCTGACTTGGCTAGTTCCCATATACGAATTATTATGTTCAATGGTTAGATTCTACCATCAAGACAAATTTTCGGAATAATAAAATAAGAACCGACAAGTAACAGGCTTAGAACTTGCAAATATAATATAGATATAATATAATTTGACTTGACTGCACCGGTGGCTCAGTGGTTATGATAGTTGCCTCTGAGACCTAGTGTTCTGGGTTCGATTCCCACCCGGGACAATTGTTTGTGTGAACCACAAATAGTTGTTCTGAGTCTGGGTGTTCTTTGTGTCCGTTATATGAATGTTTGTAAAGTCCCCCGCCACACAGGGATTTATTTCCCTAGTGTGGGAGTTGTCTTTTAAAAAGAAGAAAAAAATAAAATACATATGAAAACTAGCCAAGTCAGATCTTAGGCTACAATATTTTATCCGAAGTTACAAGAAGAAATTATATTTTATGTTGGTTATAAATAAATTTCAGGACTGACCATTGAACTTGGCACCCATTTAAATCGCAATTCTTTTTTCGTTGAAGTCAACAACCAAGGCATAAGTAGACTAATAATATTGAACTTAGCTGTCATTTCACTTCTTTTTTTTTAATGGGATATCATTACTTTTTGTAACACGAGATAAAAAATAACACGTTTAAACATTTTGAAACTAGGAAGCAATTTAATTTAGTCCTTTATCTCTCTCTTCTCTCTTCTATCTTCCTCCCAAAGATGTTAAAATATATTTCATAGAAGTCCTGGAGGCGATAAGTCAATAAGTTATAAGATGCAGGTAATCTTAAAGTTTATAAGATGCAGGAGTAAAAATTACGAAAATCAAATTAAAAAAAAAAATCTTAAGCTTCGTAGGCAAACCAGCAGCAGCAAAGTTTGTTGAAATAAAATCCCAAAACACAATTATTATTGCCTTCTAACGCCATCTACACAAATACTAAGAAACTAAAATGAATACGGTATGGTAGCGGTTCTGTGTACGCTAGCTTGCAAAGCTTTCGCAAGTTCTTCTGTTTTACGCTAGATGGCGATACATACAATTCAGTAGTTTCACTATAAGAGAATCAATATAGGTGGCGCTAGTAAGGAGAAAATGTTGACAGTATTTCAGAATCTGGGAAATATAGAATTAAAATTCAATTAAATAAAAAACAAGGCTTCAACGATAATAACTGATTCAAATTACACACACTCTTGACATATGTAAGATTACAGCAAGTATAAATTTATTCCTATCTAGGTACCTATACCTATCTACAAATACATAATTAGGAACAATTGAAGTGATGATGATGACGGTGAGTGAAGATTTTTGGTAAATTAAGAATTAAGATATTTGTCTAATGTATTAGTACACGATAATGAAGCTAGACACGTGATTAATCATTTATTAAGGCTGGAGCTCTGCTCGCCTTTATGCCCGGATCTCTTAGGGTCACTCTCTTAAATGTTGAATTTTACAAAACGGGGTATTTAACTACAAAGCTCCTACGGGAGTTACGCGGGCGAATACGCGCTTGGTAAGCTTGTATTTTAATATTTTAATAAACACATTTCAGTATTCATCAATAACATTAAATCGATAGTTAATGAATCGGGGCAAAATAATGAGTAGTTTAACTGTCTGGAGATGTGCCAGTAGGCGTGTTATTAAGTGTTATGATAAAAACAAAAACGCTACAGTTATATGTTGTAGTAGCGCTTGCGCAATGTGTTACATGAAATCAAATAATACGAGTTTGTCACGGTAAATAGAAATAGTTCCTAAGCTTAGGGTACACGAGGGGAAATTCCGCATTTTCTTGTGACTATGATCATCACCATCATCATCATCATCAGCCCGTATAACATCCACTGCTGAACATGCGCCTCCTCCCGAGGAAGGCTATTTGCCATAGTCACCACGCTTGGCAGGCGGGTTGGTGACCGCAGTTTTATGTTGTACCACACAAGAAAACGCTGCTGCCCGTTATTTAATACACGATTATTAAAGATGATGTTATAACAATCGGAACCAACGGCTTAACGTCCTTTCCGAGGCACGGAAGGTTGTCCCTTAACCAACCAGACCCGGAAAACCAGCGTGGGGATCGAATCCACGACCTCCTTTATTTAAAGCGAGACAAATACCGCTACGTTACGGAGATTGTTGTGTCTATACTAATAAATAATTAATTTAAACCAATATGAACTTACAGACGTAGTTTACAAATGCGTTTCCGAATTTTTTTACCGCCTTAAGACATCTCACCTTAATTCGAAATGTTGGCATTTAACGCTCAATTTAAACGAAACTGGTACTTATCATATTTTAAACATTACCTGGCGAATACTAAATGCAATAATAGTCCTATGTTAAGTCATCATTAGGACAAAATCTTCGAAAATTAACATCTCCCGTCTACATTTTATTCTGTAAGAATGGTATCCCTTGTCTATATATATCTACTGTCTATCTATATCTATATATATAAAAGAAAGTCGTGTTTGTTACAACACTTATAACTCGAGAACGGCTGGACCGATTGCCATGGTTTTTGATTTGTTGGATTTGTTTCCGTCCCGAATAGCAGAATACATTTTAAAAACAAAAGAAAGTCGTGTTAGTTACACTATTTATAACTCAAGAACGGCTGAACCGATTTGGCTGAAAATTGGTAGGGAGGTAGCTAAGAACTGGGAGAAGGACATAGGATTTTGGGTAGGGGTAGGGTAGAGTATGGTATGGTAAGGTAGGGTAGGGTAGGGTAAGGTAGGGTAGGGTAGGGGTAGGGTAGGGGTAGGGTAGGGGTAGGGTAGGGGTAGGGTAGGGGTAGGGTAGGGGTAGGGTAGGGGTAGGGTAGGGGTAGGGTAGGGTAGGGGTAGGGTAGGGGTATGGTAGGGGTAGGGTAGGGGTAGGGTAGGGTAGGTGTAGGGTAGGGGTAGGGTAGGGGTAGGGGTAGGGTAGGGGTAGGGTAGGGTAGGGGTAGGGTAGGGTAGGGTAGGGGTAGGGTAGGAGTAGGGTAGGGTAAGGGTAGGGGTAGGGTAGGGCAGGGGTAGGGTAGGGCAGGGGTAGGGTATAAAAGTCCAACCGTGCGAAGCCGGGGCGGGCCGCTAGTCTATATATATAAAAGAAAGTCGTGTTTGTTATAACACTTATAACTCGAGAACGGCTGGACCGATTGCCATGGTTTTTGATTTGTTGGATTTGTTTCCGTCCCGAATAGCAGAATACATTTTAAAAACAAAAGAAAGTCGTGTTAGTTACACTATTTATAACTCAAGAACGGCTGAACCGATTTGACTGAAAATTGGTAGGGAGGTAGCTAAGAACTGGGAGAAGGACATAGGATACTTTTGGGTAGGGGTAGGGTAGGGTAGGGTAGGGTAGGGTAGGGTAGGGTAGGGTAAGGTAGGGGTAGGGTAGGGGTAGGGTAGGGTAGGGTAGGGGTATGGTAGGGGTAGGGTAGGGTAGGGTAGGTGTAGGGTAGGGGTAGGGTAGGGGTAGGGTAGGGGTAGGGTAGGGTAGGGGTAAGGGTAGGGTAGGAGTAGGGTAGGGTTAGGGTAGGGGTAGGGTAGGGCAGGGGTAGGGTAGGGCAGGGGTAGGGTAGGGCAGGGGTAGGGTATAAAAGTCCACCCGTGCGAAGCCGGGGCGGGCCGCTAGTCTATATATATAAAACAAAGACGGGTTTGTTACAACACTTATAACTCGAGATCGGCTGAATCAATTTTCATGGTTTTTGTTTCGTTGGATTTGTCTACGCCCTGAATAGCAGAATACATTTTAAAAACAAAAGAAAGTCGTGTTAGTTACACTATTTATAACTCAAGAACGGCTAAACCGATTTGGCTGAAAATTGGTAGGGAGGTAGCTAAGAACTGGGAGAAGGACATAGGATACTTTTGGGTAGGGGTAGGGTAGGGTAGGGTAGGGTAGGGTAGGGTAGGGGTAGGGTAGGGGTAGGGTAGGGGTATGGTAGGGGTAGAGTAGGGGTAGGGTAGGGGTAGGGTAGGGGTAGGGTAGGGGTAGGGTAGGGTAGGGGTAGGGTAGGGGTAGGGTAGGGGTAGGGTAGGGGTAGGGTAGGGGTAGGGTAGGGGTAGGGTAGGGGTAGGGTAGGGGTAGGGTAGGGGTAGGGGTAGGGTAGGGTAGGGGTAGGGTAGGGTAGGGTAGGGGTAGGGGTAGGGTAGGGTTAGGGTATGGGTAGGGTAGGGCAGGGGTAGGGTAGGACAGGGGTAGGGTATAAAAGTCCACCCGTCCGAAGCCGGGGCGGGCCGCTAGTTAGTATTATAAAGATGAAAAATTTGTATTTTTGTGTGTGTGTGTGTGTGTGTATTCATTAACAGATAAGAAGTTTCATAATCAGTCACATTGTTAAATACCTAAAGTACGAACGTTTCACCTTAACTATGTAATTTTTGTTTGTTGCGTGACTAATGTTTGTATCTGACTAATGAAGATGTTCGATCTCACATTATGCTAATTATGACATAATTATTATTAAGATGAAGATAAAATAACTTATAAAATTTGACGAAATTTTCTAGCCATTACGGCTGCACCTAGTTGACGTGATAACATGAGACGCCTTCCTTCCACCTGTACGAGTTTATATGACTTTATTTCCATGACTATTTTAATTGGGAATTTAATTTGATGTACTTCTTATTCTTTACTACATACGTTTAAAATTGAAATATCATCATCATCATCATTGAATAATATCCTATTCCGATAGCCTTTCCCGATGAATGGTCATTCTAGCACTAAAATATTTTTTACAAATGGGTCAAGTAGATCCTGAAATTAGCGCGTCCTACCAATATTATAAAAAGTTAAAAGTTTGTAAGTATGGATGGATGTTTGTTACTCTTTCACGCAAAAACTACTGAACAGATTTGGCTGAAAGTTTGCACCGGGAAAGTTTATGAGCTGGATTAACATATAGGCTACAAAATATCACGCTCCGACGCACTGGAGCTGAGTAACGCGGGAAAACCCGCGGGGCGCAGCTATACTAGAGCCATTACAAACGTGCGAACCGAGTCATAAATCATTTTTATCAGATCTCTCGCTCACACTTATAAGCATATCGGAACTCTCGCTCACACTCCTAGTGTTGTGTGTAACAATAAATGGGATTTGTCGATAGTCAATAGCAGGTAATGAGGGAAAGGTTAAGGAAATCAATGATCGCAGCGTCCTAGCTCCGAGCTAGCTCCGAGCTGCGCCGGAGCGGCATCCCTTTATCGATAACGAGTGACGCGGCATTGTCACATTCCTATGGCCGACATTACACGCTCAATCTGGATCGAGATCCGTGATCGCGGTAGATTGATATAAACTGATTTGGATTGATGTCACATTACACAGTCAATCCAGATCACGTCAGTCCACTGTTCGCAATGATCACATGAAGACGTGTGCTCAGAGGATTCTGATTGCCATTAATATAAAAAAAAAATGAAGATTGTGTGTTCACAATCGCGAAAGCCTCCGGAGCCTAGCGGTATTTGGCTCACTTTAAATCTAGGAGGTCGTGGATTCGATTCCCACGGGCAGTAAATCTTTGTGTAAATTCTAAGATATCCTTCCGGGTCTGGTTGATTGAGGGACTACCCTCCGTGCCTCGGAAAGCACGTTAAGCCGTTTGCCGATTGTTATAAAATCATCTATAATAATCGTATATGAAGGAACGGGCAGCAGCCTTTCCTTGTGTGGTACAACATAATACTGCGGTCATCAACCCGCCTGCCAAGCGTGGTGACTATGGCGAATACCCTCCCCGGATCTCGATCCAGATTGATAGTGTAATGTGGGCCTATAAGGTAATGATTTATGACTCAGTTCGCACGTTTGTAATGGCTCTAGTATAGTATAGAATATAGATTGGTGATCCGCCATTCTGTCCCCTGCTTTACGTGTTTACCTCTGGCGCTCCGCCATAATCCCGTGCGATGGCGTTTAAATTGCAACGTTGTTGATTGAATTCTCCGGAGCTGAATGACCTATTTTTATGAATATTTTTTTTTATTATATTTTCCCGTAATATTTCATGTTGTTTGTGCTATAGCTGCTCAACTAAGTGTTGCCAAATTTAATTTTATGATTATTGTACGTTTATTGTTAGTTTTATTGTCAAGGTGTTTGTACCGATTGTGTGGAAGCAAAATATTTAAAAGGCAAATAATATATGATGATAATATCAAACAAACACATATATATAATGTTGTATATGAAAATGGTGTATAGGTAATTCTTAATTCCATAAAATTCCTACTCATCCTTCATCATTATCAGCCCGTATGATATCTACTACAGCAGGGGTGGCCAACTTAATAAGACCTAAGATCGACTTTTGACTGTGTGCGATCGACTATATGGCATACATAACGTTGAATCACGTATCGTATAAGTCAATCGAATGATAAATAGCTATATTTTCAGATTATTACACGACACACTAAATTTCTGCGTCTGTGGCACGTATTTGTAGACTAAAATATCACTTTTTATTATATAAGTAAGTTGATCGACTGTAATAGCTGCCGGGATCGACTAGTCAATCGCGATCGACCGGTTGGCCACCCCTGTACTATAGAATATGGGCCTCCGCCAAAGAATTGCCAAAGTCAATTGGCAGGCGAAATTGTGACCGTCCTCCTCGCCCTCCGGACCCATTGTTTGCAAAAAACTGACCGATGCAATGCCCTCGTGGACCCTAAGTCCGAGAGGTTACTCAATACTCAATACTCAATCATTTATTGCATTCCACAGGTTGGCGAACTGTATCGTAGAGCGACAGTTGCACGAAACTCCCTTAAAAACTAAAATTCATAATCAGTCCAGTGCCACAGCGGCGCCCTCTTGCGCAGGTTGCTTAGTTTGTAGCTAATAAAGGATTTATTAAAGACTTGACCTCTGCTCCCCTTTATGCCCATTTGGTGAAGTAGCAAAAGCCTCGTGGCTACATAAATATGTAGCCACATAGTTTTCGCTAGCCTTTGTCTGTCCGAAAAAAGGTGTTTTAATACTAATGAATATTTTGCCGCTCATCATGCAGTAAAAATAGGAACCAATAGCTTATCGAAAAGCTTATTGATTGTCGAAGTCTTAGATTTTTAAATTATACAGGTAAATTCTAATGTCCGTGTCCTTGCTAATTAAAAAACCGGTCAAGTGCGAGTCGGACCCGCGCATGAAGGGTTCTGTACCATTTTCAAGTGCCTACCTGTTGACGTTATTGACATCAAGCAAAAAAGATTAAGCCAAAAAAAAAAAGTTTTTTGTATGGGAGCCCCCCTTAAAAAAATATTTAATTAAATTTTTAGTATTTGTTGTTATAGCGGCAATAGAAATACATATTTTGTGAAAATTTCACCTGTCTAGCTATCGCGGTTCTTGAGATACAGCCTGGTGGCAGACAGACAGACAGCGAAGTCTTAGTAATAGGGTCCCGTTGTCACTCTTCGATTACGAAACCCTAAAAAGCCTTGAAAAGCGTACATACCTATAGAATTTACAGCCAATAATTAATCTAGATTCTAAACTATGTTCACACCTAACAAATCTGTTAAATATACTTTTGGGTGAAAGAGATACAACATCACCACAAACATTCATACACGAGCCAGAGGAGATATGCACTAAGTATTCCTCAGTATCTGGCAAAAAGAGCAGGATGCAACACGAACCGTATCCAATCCATTCACAAATGGTAGTCACTTCACTTCGTCCCTCTAGCTGCATAATTATTAAAGGCAGAAATAGTCGGACATTCACCCGGGGACATATTCGGTAATCCTTAACTCTGGGATATATTTAACTAGCATTTAGTTGATATAAGTAGTTGGTTAACGGATAGCTCTGGTTTTTGTCGGCTTGAGAAATATTGACTTGGGGTTTTTGATTATTTACTTTTTTTCTCGGATGGACTTAAGTAGATAGCCACGAGGCTTTTGCTACTTCACCGGGCATAAAGGCGAGCAGAGCTCCAGCCTTAATAAATGGTTTAAAAACTACAAATTAAACAACCTGCGCAAGAGGGCGCCCCCTGTGGGGCTTGGACCTCGGCTCAGGGCGGTCGCTGGCGTGCAGATTGAGGGATTATGACTTTTAGTATTTTAGGGGAGTTTTGTGCAACTTAATATTAAATCTTTAAACTAAGAACTAAGCAACCTGCGCAAGAGGCCGCTCCTGTGGCACTTGGACTGAATACGAATTTTAGTTTTTTAAGTAAGTTTTGTGCAACTGTCGCTCTACTTTACCTCTCGGACTTCGGGTCTACGAGGGCATCGGATGGTTCTTTGCAAACTAAGGGTCAGGAGGACGAGGGGGGTGATTATTTACTACTACGTACTATAATATGGCTTGATTAAAGGCTTAGCGTAACTATCTTGTCGATTTGTGAAGTAGGTGAATATCAACAGAAACTAGACATGTTTGTAAATTACTAGTTTCCCACGCGCGGTTTCGTCTACATAGCTCCCGTTCCCGTGGGAACTTCATAATTAAATATAGCCCATGTTACTCTTGGGTATCGTAGCTTTTTTATAGTGAAAGATTTTCTGAAATCAGACCAGTAGTTTCAGTTTCAGAGCCCTTTCAATGCAAACAATCAAACCTTTCTATCTTTGTAATATACTAGCGACCCGCCCCGGCTCCGCACGGGAGTAATGCTGATGTATTATACATATAAACCTTCCTCTTGAATCCGTCTACCTATTAAAAAAACCGCATCAAAATCCGTTGCGTAGTTTTAAAAATTTAAGCATACATATATATATAGGGGCAGAGAAAGCGACTTTGTTTTATACTATGCAGTGAAGTAAAGATTAATTTTTATATATAGTCCTTCTTAGCTCTGTATTAAGTTACATTAATACTGCGGTCACCAACCCGCCTTTTTTTCGGACGTACATATGTAGTTAGCCACTAGGCTTTTGCTACTTTACCGAGTATAAAGGCGAGCAGAGATCCATTCTTTATAAATAGGTTAATAAAATACACACAAGCAACCTGCGCGTTAGGGCGTCCCCTGTGGGGTTTCGACCCCAGCTCAGGGCTCAGGGTCGCTGGCGGGGAGATTGAGGGATCACGGGTTTATGATTTTTACGGGTGTTTTGTGGCATTGTGACTCTTCTTTACAGTTCAAGGGTCTCTCGGAATTCGGGTCTACGAGGGCATTGGAATGTTCCGCCAAGAGTGGTGACTATGGGCAAAACCGTACCTCGGGAGAACGCATAAATTCAGCAGTGGAAACTATACGGGCTGATCATGACAATATCATTTTTATCAAGTCATCCAAAAAATAATATCAGCATCAATATAAAAACTAGATGTTCATCATTGACGTCGAAATTCCTCGTCAACATGAAGGTCTTATTGTTACTCTATCAGCCAATTTACGTCCACTGCTGAACGTGGGCCTCCTTTTAACAGACCTTGGCAAGGATCGTTGAGGGATTGCCATAATCGCTTGGCAGGCGGATAGGCCAGGAGACCCCTTTTTTTTTTAAAGTTTACTAGCTCAATTTTGCACTCTACTAGTATTCTTGCTAACCCCTCGTGCTAAGCTAAAATGCTTGTGTTACGAGTGGGTTCACGTCGGTAGTGCAATGGGTGGGGATCGAACCGGCGACCACAAGATCACAAGTCCGACGCCCTAGCCATTGGGCTACGGCCGATTCAATTACGTAATTTTATTTTTCTTAACGTCGTCGTTAATACATCAACACATAGTCATACAGACGGTAACATATCGCCAACATATAGTATGTATGGTCGTCTATATATTATTAACTGAGCAGTACGCATGGTGCGTGTGGGCGGTATATTAAGTGCCCAGTAAATTTTTATTGTACATGTATTTTATAACTCTAGCAATTGTGTTAGTATTGAGAAAGATATTTACATATTTTTAACGGCAGGTATGTAAGGTATCATATACTTAATGTCACCGGAAAATCATAAGAATCGTAAGCTGATTTATTTCTAGTTAGTTGATAAACTTCGGGTGGTTAAAAATAATTCATTATCATCATCATCAGCCCGTACAACGTCCACTGCTGAACATGGGCCTCCTCCCGAGGGAGGGTTTTTGCCATAGTCACCACGCTTGGCAGGCGGATTGGTAACCGCAGTTTTATGTTGTAATACACAGGGAAACGCTGCTGCCCGTTCCCTGGTATACGCTTGTTATAGATGATGTTATAACAATCAGGACCAACGGCTTAACGTGCTTTCCGAGGTACGGAGGGTAGGTAGAGGACCAACCAGACCCGGAAAGAAATCTTAGAATTTACACAAAGATTTCTTGTCCGGTGTGGTGATCGAACCCACGACCTCCGTGACTTAAAGCGAGCCAAATACCGCTACGCTACGGAGGTTGTAAAAATAATTACCTAAAGGACTTATTGAAGTTTTTTGTTTTGTTATAACAGTAGCATAGTCTCGTTGGGTTAGGTTAGGTCAAGTGTTTTAGTACGTAAGTAAATAATATCTATAATAAAGCCGGAAACATATTAGTAAAACGTAACGCCACCCGACGACACGCCACGCGTGTTGAATCGAATCAAATGTATTGTTTTCTATAGACCAGAAACACATCATGAACACCCGACACGACGCCACGCGGGTACTGATGCACAGGTGTTGACACGTGGCGTGGCGTGGCGTTTTAATAATGTGTTTGCGCCTTTATTATGCGCGTTCACTGAAACTGACACCATTTTTTTACGATACGAGTCGCGCGAAACTTCTTTTTTTTTTTTAACGATTACTAGCTCAATGTTGCAGTCTACTAGTATTCGTGTTAACCCCTCGTGCTAAGCTAAAATGCTTGTGTTACGAGTGGGTTCACGTCGGTAGTGCAATGGGTGGGGTTCGAACCGGCGACCTCAAGATCACAAGTCCGAACTTATTGGGCTACGGCTGCTTCAAGTTGATCATCTTACGATTCGTATTATTTTCAGGTAACATATATAACTAAAAGAAGCTAGTATTATTAAAATTTAAACTTACTTATAAAATACTAACTAATCTAAATCTATGCTTCTTGGCAACGTTCGAATGTAGCATTGCCACATTTAATGGCAATGCTTATCTGCTGTGCAAAGTAAATGGGACGGGGAAAATGTCCCAATAATGGTAAATTTAATTCAGCACTAAGGTAGGTATTCACTTACACTGGTACCGGTTAGAATCACAATGTAAAAAAGCGTTTACTTATCGATTATTCTATTCTTACTCCATGATATTACCAACTAGTTGAGGAACAGTAGCAAATTTTACAATTCTAGGCTACACCGATTCGACATTTATTTCTCACTAGCTGCGCACCGCGGTTTTACCCGCGTTACTCTGCTCCAGTGGGTCGGAGCGTGATGTTTTGTAGCCTATATGTTAATCCAGCATATAACCTATCCCGGTGCAAAATTTCAGCCAATTCCGTTCAATAGTTTTGGCGTGAAAGAGTCTAGAGTCTAAAGCATTCCGCGCGTGCTTTTCCGCGTAACTCGCGTTCCCATAAGAAACTTCATCATCAACTGTAGCCTTTTTTACTTCTGGATAACGTAGCTTTCTAATGGCGAAAGATTTTTTTGAATCGGACCATTCGTTTCCGAGATTAACGCGTTCAAGCAGACAAACTTTTCAGCCTTATAAATCAAAATACAAATTGAAAACGGAATGTAAATTGTAAGTATAGCTATATCTACGACACAGCAAATATTTGCCATTAACGACTGAAATACAAGCTCCCTAAACTAAAGCAATAGAATTACGCATTACCAACCAAAAACAGTTTTCCAACTCTTGACATAAGCAATTATTTAGCGGAAACAAGTTGTAGGTGCGGCCCCGTACCAAGTGCGTGAGCCGCGCCACGAATCGCGCGACTCAACCGCGACGTTGCTTATTCACTTTTATAACACACTTTCATGCTATTAACCAAAGTGGTAATGTATGTTGCAGAAGCGATAAAATTTGTGTGTGATTCTCAAAGTTTAACAAAAGGCTTTTGCTATTTCACCGGACATAATAGACCAGAGTAGATAATTTTTGAAACCAAAAAAAATTATAGTAGTATGAAACCCATTGGAAAAGGAAGAAAATATAACAAAAAATAAAGGAAAAATAAATTACGGGCGATCTGAGGTTGGGAAGTGGTAAAAAATGGGTTTTTAAGGGTAAAAAAAGGTTACCCTCGATTTCCGACCAAACTACAAGTCCTATGGAAAAAAGTTAAATAGCAAAGTTGTAGTTAATAAAAAACTCTACAACTTTTATATTTACACTTTTTAACTTAACCTCCAAAATCATGTTAAAAATTCAAAAAACTGAGGGTTTGCATTTTATGAAAACAGTAAAGGATTTAAATTTGGAAATGTATAACACCGAGGTGATCTATATCCTTGAGTAGGTATATATATCAATCATGGCCAATCTCTAATGAAATTAGCCATCTAGCACAGGACATATTAAAGTGCACAATAATAGTTCTTCTTTATGGATTTCTTCTTGGACGGAGAGTTCTCGAAGTATGGCAGTGATGTGGTCAGTTTCACTGAAATGGAACCTGAAGAACTAGTGGATCCCATGGCCCGAGTATTCCCGATAGGGCACCTACCACAAACACAAGTGCACCCTCCTTTATAGACGTAAGGCATAAATATTAGAATAGGTTAGTGTATTAGGTATTTTTCGATCCGAATCCGTACCTAATCAAAAGCGTCGAGGATTAGGTATGGTACAAAATATTCGTTACATAGAGTACAATTTACATTCCTTATTTTTTTTAATACTCTGACATTGCTAGAGACTAATTCTCAATTGGTAGAATTGATGAATGGAATAATTAATAAAAATCTACCTAGAATATTAATTGTTATAAATTTAATTTCGAAAGTACTTCAATTTCAACCATAATTTATGATTAGTACGAGTGAAAACATATTATAAACTTTTCATATGCCAACTTCCCGATTACTTAACAGGAACGATCATGCTGAATATTTCCTACGTAATCCACATACGATACCTACATAATATTGGTAACAGGCCAGCTATATTGAATAAATATTAGGATTAGGTAAATGGAACAGGTATTTTAAAATACTAGGATTAGGTGGATTAGGTATCATTTTTAACTAATCCAACCCATCTCTACTCCTTTAGTCTCAAAATCCCATGGAACGGTTCATCGATCGTGTCGGTTTCTACCGATGTCAAGTCGATGAGAGATCGAACTAACCTGACAGTTCCTAGACAGACAGGCTCCTAGAGTAACAACTCTATACTTATACTAGCTTCCCGCGCGCGGTTTCACCCGCGTAGCTCCCGTGCCCGTAGGAACTTCGTTATAAAATATAGCCTACAACCTTCCTCGATAAATGAACTATCCAACACTGAAAGACTTTTTGAAATCGGACCAGTAGTTCCTGAGATTTGCGCGTTCAAACAAACAAACAAACTCTGCAGCTTTATAATATTAAGTATAAATATAAAGCTGAAGAGTGTGTTTGTTCGCTTGAACGCGATAATATCAAGAACTACTTACTGGTCCAATTTGAAAAATTCTTTCAGTGTTAGATAGGTCATTTATCGATGAAGGCTTTTAAATTATGAAGTTCCTACGTAAAGGGGAGCTACCTAGACAAAATCAGCCATAAAACTTGACTATACATCCAACTACAGTAAAAGCTCCTTATTCGCGCTTCCTTCATTCGCGCTTTCACTATTCGCGGATTAAAAAATTGCGACCTAATTCCTGTATTCGCGGCAAAAAAATCCCATATTCGCGGAACTAATCGAAAGGATTCGGTATCCTTTGTAAACGTGTCGGTCATTGGACTAAAAAAATAAGGCCTTATTACGACTACGCCTTAAGTTGTTGTTAAATGCTGCCACATATTAGACGTTCTGTGCTTTATAATGTTGACTAAAAATACGAGATTCGACACGAAAAAAATTGTATATTACCGCTTAAAGTGAAAATAATTAATTCACAGCCCAAGAGGCATCGTCACGTTTCCATTGCATGTGGAACAAACACTGGGAACGGGATTTTTTTAAATGAAAATTGATCTATCTACTGTCTCCTAGGAACGTATCCCCTATAATCCCATATAAATTTCCATTCCATATACACGGTTTCTGTATTCGCGGTATATTTACGGAACGTATACCCCGCGAATAGGGAGCTTTTACTGTATATCATTTTTTTACTAGCCCCGCAATTTTACTCGCGTCACTCTGCTCCAGTGGGTCGGAGCGTGGTGTTTTGTAGCCTATATGTTAATCCAGCTTATAAACTATCCGCGTGCAAACTTTTGACAAAATTACACCTGCTCATACAAAAATCTTTTATTTGTACAACCTTAATAATTAATCATCCAAATCCATTCAGTAGTTTTTATGTGAAAGACTTCCAAACATCCATCCGTACTTACAAACTTTCGCGTTTATACTATTAGTAGGACTTTTTTATGCACTTTTTCGTCTACAATTATTTTCAACGTGCTATAAAATTAACTTGTTTGTATTGGCAGTCCGTATATGCCGTGTGGATTCCGGCTTACATGGGTGTCGTAAAAGGCGACAAAGGGACATATGGCTGATGGATGGGCAGCAGCATCTATTAGCTCAAGGTTTACATCTTACTGCGATCACCAGTCCGTCTGCCAAGCGTGGTGATTACGGCAATATCCCTCAACGATCCTGGCTTGCCAAGGTCTGTTAAGAGGAGGCGCATATTCAGCAGTGGACGTAAACGGGCTGTTGATGATGATGATTGGCAGTCCAGCTCGCGTAGTAATCACAATCAAAACTTTGACAGTCACTTCCACAAAGGCACCTTGACAATAAAGAATAGTTTTGACAATCGGACAGGTGTTAAATTTATAAGTTGGAATAGCGTGTTTATATCTAAGCGATGGTATCTTATGGTGGCTAAGTATCGTGGCCACGCCTCGTAGGCGTTCAACGATTCAGCATTTTATTGCGATCATAAATGTTCGTTTTATGATAAAAATTGTGGATTCTTCAACTTTTTGTTTAGTGTTAGGTTGTGCTGCGAAGTGCGATGGTGATGGCAATTGGTGGAATGACACGCTACTCTGACTGCACCGGTGGCTCAGTGGTTACGGAAGTTGCTTCTGAGACCTGGTGTTCTGGGTTCGATTCCCACCCGGGGCAATTATTTGTGTGAACCACAAATAGTTGTTCTGAGTCTGGGTGTTCTTTGTGTCCGTGAAATGAATGTTTGTAAAGTCCCCCGCGACTCAGGGATTTATTTCCATAGTGCGGGAGTTGTTTTTTTAAAACAACAACAACAACAACAACAACAACAACAACAACAACTCCTGAGTTTATAATAACGACTTTTTGAACTAAAAAATATTTCGATCTAAAATGCGACTTTGCTTTCCCATAATTTAGTAAAATTCTTGTCATAGTAAACTAAACCAAACCTTTCATTAATTCCTAAACAACATAGCATAGCTATGTTAGCAATATACTGAAAGTATTTAAAGTTATGATACTTCTATGTTAATATTATAAAGAGAAAAGATTTGTATTTTTGTGTGTATGTTTGTAATGAATAAACTCAAAAACTACTGCTTCGATTTCAAAATTTCTTTCACCATTGGATAGCTACTTTCACCCTGAGTGACATAGGCTACATGTAATTATAAAGTTCCCACGGGAACGGGAGTTACGCAGGTAAAACCATGCGCGGGAAACTAGTACTTAATAAAAATATTTTTTCTGTAAAATACATGAATTAATTAATTTCTTACTTACATACTGCCCTATACTTAGTCCGTGGAAAATAAGGATTGATAAAAGCTGTCTTACAATCACAGCCCCGGCTTTTTGAGAAAAAGTTTTTGAGAAAAAGCGGAATACACAGCTAACAAACAGAATGACAATATAAAAAGTAGCCTATATTATGCATTATAAAATTAGCTATCTACCAGTGAAAATCCGGCAAAATCAGTGCGGCCGTAACTTAGCCGTAACAAACAGACAAATTGACAAAATTTTGTAATTTTGTGTTTTTGTTAGTAGTACCCTATACCCTACTAATATTATAAACGCGAAAGTTTGTAAGTATGGATGCATGGATGGATGGATGAATGTTTGTTACTCTTTTACGCAAAAACTACTAAATGGATTTGGCTGAAAGTTTGCGCGCGGATAGTTTATAAACTGTATTAACATATAGGCTACAAAATATCACGATCCGACCCACTGGAGCAGAGTTACGTAGGTAAAACCGCGGGGCGAAGCTAGTACATTCATAACAATTTTGTGAAACCCCGTTATTATCTAGTATAAACAAACACATCAATGTTATTTATTTGTATAGAATATTATAGATTACAGATTGTGATATTTCCCTACGGATAAGCTCACATAGTTTTCTCAAGACTCCTATATAGACGTCCCCTAAGAGGGGTTTCTCCTTATACCTCATTGATGCGGCAAATATTGAATAACACAAGAGTGGGAGTAAAATAACATTTCGCAATTGACCACCGACCCGATGAGCTGTAGTCAGGTCTTATTCACCCCTCAACGAGCAGTATATTAAAACCCCTGCTATGATTTATATTTAGTTCCCTGCATTACTTATAAATACTAACTAAACAGAGCGTAAACATCACGCTCGCTACAGTAATCCATTTTCCATCCACACATCACTTAGAGTACACTAAAATAAAAATTGAAATGTCCCACTCGAAAGAAAATCTTCCACACGGAAATGTCGCGTTCCTGTCCCCAAAAACACTGCATTTAGGTAGGTACCCACTTGAGGTGAACGCACTCTCATTAAAGGGCCGCTGGCTATACTACGAAACCGACATACATCGACAACTCTCTAGCTGAAAACACTTAACACTCTCAAACTAAAGCGGCAATGTATACGATACAGAGTGTCGCATTACGCACGCCAACCCAGGCCCTTCTTATTTTTATTTTGTCAAATTGTAACTGAAATAAACTGGAGTGAGTAATAAAAATACCATTGGTACTGTTATTACAGCGATCGCCAGAAATAGAGGTGTCATGGCGACGGTCCCCACTCAGACACTTGTCGTGAGGAAATCTTAATAGATAGTTGTAACGAGAAACGGATAAGGATAAAAATTTTGTTTTTATTTGCCTCCACTGAGAGGGTTTCAGAGTGTGTTTGATTTCCTGCACGGAATACTACTTGTTGTATGCTATTTGTGTTTGGCGACCATTTTGTACGGTTCGACTCATTATTTCAGAGTTCGTTCTTTGATCATACTCGTTTATGTAGTTCGACAGTTGTGCTCGTTACGACTTGTGGAGGAAAGTGTCTCTGAAATTCATGACTCCAGCAATAATCATTGGAGCGATTGGATTAGATGTTTACTTTCAAAATATGATGGAGTAAAAAATTATGTCTTCAAAAAATCTAAATTAACGTAATAACCTCCGTAGCGTAGCCGTATTTGGCTCGCTTTAAATCTCGGAGGTCGTGGTTTCGATGCCCACGCCGGACACAAAATGTTTGTGTAAATACTAAGATTTCTTTCCGGGTCTGGTTGGCTGAGGGACTACCATCCGTGCCCCGGAATGCACGTTAAGCCATAAACGAACCAGGGAACGGGCAGCAGCGTTTCTCCTGTGTATTACAACATAACACTGCGGTCACCAATCCGCCTGCCAAGCGTGGTGACTATGGCAAATACCATCCCTCGGGAGGAGGTCCATGTTTAGCAGTGAACATTATACGGGCTGATGATGATGACGATGAAAATGAACTTACAATATTCAAATAAAAGTCTCCATACTAAATCTAACAACCGAGCCAAAACCGCGTTCAGAGTACCTACCTACGCACAAAAATTACCAATCTACACGCCTTGACAAGGCAATAACACACCAAATAACAATCACATTTACCATTAAGCGCTATAATCGCACCATTAGTAGGCTTTAGTTTTGTAGTAGCTATATAATATGATAGCTGTCTATTTCACACAG
Source organism: Nycteola revayana (assembly GCA_947037095.2). NCBI lineage: Eukaryota > Metazoa > Arthropoda > Insecta > Lepidoptera > Nolidae > Nycteola > Nycteola revayana. The sequence continues at coordinate 23,816,529 of OX344846.2, read as the reverse complement.
TGCCACAACCCGCTAACTTGCCCTAAGTAGGGGGCGCACGCACTTGCATTAGGACCGTTTAGTTGGGACAGTTACTTGGACACTTGTTACCAGTGAGGAACCCTAATTGGCACACCATAAAATTGCAACATATCGTATCGTTCGATCAGTGAATCATCAGAAATAAGCAGAGTAAGCAGATTCCACACCGTGAGATCTTCTGACAAGGGGCATTTGACGCTCGATCGCAGACGCGCATTGAACACACTTAGGTTAAGAAGTAATTTTGTAATTTACTTTTAATTTTGTTCATTAAACTTTGTGACAAATATCTGTCTCGTTTTAAAAACTCCTCTCCTGCGACCACATTCGCAGGAGAGGAGTTTCCGTAATTCACTTCATAATATTTTAAAACGTTTTGAAATGAATTACTGAATGACTGACAGATCAAAGCACAGCCCAAACAGCTGATCGTAGGTACCTGAAATTTGAAGGTCTGTAAAAATTTCACACCTAAGAGGATGAAAAGATGTGAAAAAGTTTGTATGGAAAAATTAAAATCTTCGCGGACTAAGTCGTGGGCAACAGTTAGTAGGATTTATTATTGCACAACCTCCGTAGCGTAGCGGTATTTGGCTTTGGTTTCGATTCCCATGCCGGGCAGGAAATCTTTGTGTAGATCCTAAGATTTCTTTCCGGGTCTGGTAGACTAGAGGGACTACCCTCCGTGCCTCGAAAAGCACGTTAAGCCGTTGGTCCCGATTATTATAACATCATCTATAACAATTGTATACCAGGAAACGGGCAGCAGCGGTTTCTTGTATTTAATACATAATACTGCGGTCGCCAACCCGCCTGCCAAGCGTGGTGACTATGGCAAAACCCTTCCTCGGTAGGAGGCCCATGTTCAGTAGTGGACGTTATACGGGCTGATGATGATGATGATTATTACTCAGACATTAAATAATATATTTCTAGATGTCTATCAACTCCGATATACCTTGTAATCAAATGTGCTAAAAGACTGCAACCGACGAAATTTATATAAAAAAATTCACTATAATTATCCAATCAATGCATCGTATTTAAAACTTGAGTGATTTAAAAAGAAAACTCAATTCATCTTATGTCGCAAAGTTTTGAAAGAATTTCCTTCGGCCTACATATTCAGAGTATTTGGAATAGTTCATATGTTTACCAGTCTATGAGACATTGCCAACAGTTAATGTGCAGATGACCAACGAAGTATTAACACAGCATTAGTATAATAATAATTAATTCATAGTTTATATAGGAAATAAAGATATTTTTTGAGGTTAAATGCGCATGGAGGCCTTTTGGCACGGTTTTCAATGACGCATAGGTACATATAATGGGTATTACAAATTGTTGATAAAAAGACGTGATTATAATCTAATATAAGTCTTTGTCTCATAATACATATTTAAGTATTTTCCAAAGATACGATATGCAAATTATAGAAATATTAGCTGCGCCCCGCGGTTTTTCCCGCGTTACTCTGCTCCAGTGGGTCGGAGCGTGATGTTTTGTAGCCTATATGTTAATCCAGTGGTTCACCTATCCCGGTGCAACATTTCAGCCAATTCCGTTAAGTAGTTTTGGAGTCAAAGAGTCACAAACATCCATCCATACTTACAAACTTTCGCGTTGATAATATTTTAGTTTAAAGTAGGATTTATAAGAACAATTAAAACCTATATTTTTGTAACTACAATCGATTTACTCGCCTACTCACTGTCGCCAGTGGCACTAAACGCAGCACTGCGTAACCTCAGAAAGTTGAGCAATTACGGTAGCACGCGAGTCGGCGACGTCGCCGGCACACGTGCGGTGTGGGGTGCGTTAGTGTTTATCATCTACGATAAGGGTGTATGCGTTTTCGGTACTTGTATATATTTAATAAGTTAATAACCTATATATACTTATATTATAGTGCACCAGCGGCTCAGTGGTAATGGCATTAGCTTCTGAGATCGGGCTACAATTTAAAAAGCAAGTTGACACTTTTTTGAAATTATTTTTATTAGGGTAAGAATGGTTTTACTAGATTCAGAAAAAAATATATTATGGCATTTAGTTGAGATCTAGAAAGCACTAAAATAAATATTTTACAATTGGCTTGACATTTAGAGATGAAAACGATGTCAGCCATGTTGATTATACATTATCTGTGTTCAAGATCGATGACGTCATTACTCAGAAAGTTTAAGTTGCAAAGGATCGCGTTCAAGTTTTTTAACAAGATGTATGATGACGTCACAAAATAACATAATTTCATATGTGTCAACTAGCTTTTTATTTGTGTGAACCACAGATTCACAATTGTTCTGAGTCTAGGTCTCCTTTGTGTCTATGAATTGAATGTTTGTAAAGTCAAGCGCGACACAGGGTTTAATTTCTCGAGCGGGAGTTGTCATTTTAAAAAAGCAAACAAAATAATTATAAAACTTCTTTTACCAATAAAAAGTCACATTATTTGTGAGTGTCAAAGGCTATATTTTAAGTCACGATCAATAGCAGTCAATTTTAAGGCAAATTATTACCTTTTTAATAATCCGATGATCCCTCCCGAAAAAAATCTAATTAGTCATGTCTCTTTGAAAAGCACAAGCTCAGGGGCCTGAGTCTACTATCGTAATGGTGTGTCGTGTAACTGTCACTGACGTGTCGATGGTCGATTTTCTTTGTCTTTTGGATTTGTAGATTACCAAATGTGCAAAAACCGACCATCGAGACGTCAGTGACAGTTCTACGACACACCATTACGATAGGAGACCCAGGCCCCAGGAGCACATGTTTCAAGTTTGGAATAAAAATATTTTACACATACAGGTACCTACATATTTTATATTCTAATACTTTAAACGTATGTAGTTTTCTAATTGCTTAGTAATTACTTTTTAAAACTGTTTTATTGCTAAATGTATGAACAGAACTGTTATAAATGCCCACTTCAAAAAATCCTAAACGTGTCCAGGTTCAATCAAATAACCATTACATAGATTACTGCGCAATTTAAAGTGTTCAAATGTAATACTAGATATATGATGTGTAACAAAATTAGCAGCAAATATTTTAAAATTGCGATTGCGTTCATTCGGAAGGTATCTGATTAACAAAACTTAACGATACAATAAAAGCGGTTTCGCACTATGTCCGATCCGAATCCGATCCGAACCCGATCTGAACCCGTGAAAATATTGGTCTAGAAATTTGTAAAAAAATCAGATGACGGAGATCGGATCTAGTGCGTAAATTACCATAGAAATAGTTCTAAGGTTACTACGGACCATATTTTCACGGGGCCAGATCGGATTCGGATCGGACGTAGTGCGAAACCGCTGTAAATCTGTAAAAACTACCTGCGTTATTGAAAATTGAATTGAAAATGACCTCTACAACTTTGTTTAATTGAAATAATTAGGTATTGTTGTCTCCCCCATAACCTTCCACTCTTCCCTTTGTGCGGCTTTCTCCGGCCAATCTCTCACGAATGCGTCTAGATCGTCACTCCAGCATTTTCTAGGCCTCCCTCGGCAACGACGCCCATCCGGCACCCACTGCGTAACGACTCTGGCCCACCGATCCCTATGCATTCTATACTCGTGGCCCACACAATCCCACTTCAACCTGGCAGATTGAAATAGATTAATATAAATTACCTATTGCATACTTATGTAATCTACGATAATATTATGGTAGCCATCATCGCAGAAACTACTGTGAATGAAATAATACTCCAAATATTTTTTAATAGGTACCATACCTTCCTGCTATGTAATTGGAACGACTAACAAATAAACAAAAACACTAACGTTCGACTTATGACATGTCTGGTTTTCACAATTTTTATTTACGGAGCTGAAACCTTAGTAGTCGCTTGTAGTCAACGTGTACCACCAAAATGATCACGACCACTCTGTCAAGACTGTTTGAACCTTAAAGTATTGACAGTTAATTTTGTTACACAGTAAATACGTGTCAATCAACTATCCTAATAAAATTGCGAAGAATGTCCGATATGAGAGATCCATCGTTTTTGTTTTATGATCACAATTAACTGAATAACGGCGGTTACACTAAAACTAACTAAAATAAATGTTAAGTAAAAAACAAAAAAACGATGTTTTTGAATCCTTTTTGTATGATGTTTGTTGGTAAATTATCAAAAAGTTGGTGTTAATCGAATAATTAATAAATCTTTTCATAACAATCTTAAATTAACCCTAAAGATGAAACGTTTCGAGCTTTCCAGTGATCGTCCTGAGCTGAGGTCCAAGTCTAACAAAGGTGCCCTATTACGCAGTTTGTTTATTTAAGGCTTTAAGGCTGGGGCCCTTCTCGCCTTTATGCTCGGTAAAGTAGCAAAGCACTGCACCGGTGGCTCAGTGGTTACGGTAGTTGCTTCTGGGACCTGGTGTTCTGGGTTCGATTCCCACCCGGGACAATTATTTGTGTGAACCACAAATAATTGTTCTGAGTCTGGGTGTACTTTGTGTCCGTGAAATGTATGTTTGTAAAGTCCCCCGCGACACAGGGATTTATTTCCCTAGTGCGGGAGTTGTCTTTTTAAAAAAGAAAGAAAAAAAAGAAAAGAAAGAAAGCTCGCATTTTCCCATTTCACATCCAAAGCTTATTGGTGGTTACTGATATTTGACTTATTAATCTTTTCATCATAATTTTCAACAGCCCCTGAAACGTCTATGCCTGCCTTGTATATCGCCATAGTCTGCACGCTTAGCAGGCGGGTTGGTAACCCCAATATTTTGTTCATGTAAACGCTGCTGGCCTTTACCTGGTATACGATTGTAATAGATAAAGTTATAACTATCGGGACCAACGGCTTAACATGGTCATCAATTAACCAAACACACCCGGAAAGAAATCTTAAATTTTACAAAAATATTTTTTGTCCAGAGCGGGTATCAAACCCACGACCTCCGTGATTAAAGGCTAGCCTTATATTACCTTCCACGGGCCAAATTATGGCTTTATTGAAGTGTACCACTTTAATAAAGCCTTAATTTTCTGGAATTTAACGGGTTTAATGCAATAAAGAATTAGAGTGCTAAAGTTATATTAAACCTAACTTGTTTTAGGTATAAATTTGTTTTTGTGACAAACAGACAAAACACCGACATATTAATTACCTACATATCTTTATTAGCGAAATTCGCACAATTAGTCTCGCTATTCGTAAAGTGCGCGCGCGCAATCGAAATAATGATCGAACACAACACTTAAAATACGTTTGGCTCAATTCCGTTAGCCAACTATTATGTTTTTAGCAATAATTCTATTTTGTACGTTCGTTTAATGGTTTGATGAATTGTAGTAAAAACAGTTAATGCCTTGATTGGACCAGCCGTTGGCAATGTTTTAACGTCTCTATGCCGATGTAACTATGCCCAAAGGCAGTGTTCATTACTCGAATATCCGAAAGGAAATAGATACAGTTAATAATTTGGGTTCAAATTTAAATACCTACCACAATTTTAAATTTGAACACTTTACGCAATAGTTTACCACATACTAAATTAAAAACAAAATGATTAAAATTTGAACACTGTACGTAATAGTTTACCACATACTAAATTAAAAACAAAATGATTAATAAATTTTGTCCGCCTGCATGTGATCTAAGCATAAGGGTCCACACTGGATTCCAAGTGACCGCCGAAATTTATCAATGTCTTTATAACACATTTTAAAGTCTAAGTGACTAGCGACCCGCCCTGGCGTCGCACGGGTGTAATGCTAATGTATTATGCATATAAACCTTCCTCTTGAATCACTATATCTATATTAAAAAAAACCGCATCAAAATCCGTTGCGCAGTTCTAAAGATCTAAGCGTACAGACAGTGGGGAGCGACTTTGTTTTATACTATGTAGTGATTAGACAAACGAGCGATATCTTTTTGGCGTTAAACTATCTTATGATTACTAGATTGAGCTAGCACAACTAAGATAGTACCATATCCAATTAATGACTACTATTCATTACATATTACATAGAACATGCAAGTTCAAATCATGCCGATGGTCTAATTTTATTAATAGAAATTATAGAAATACAAAAAAAAAATTCACGACTAAATAACGAGCAAGGATGTATATGAATATCGCAGTTTATGAATTGTAATTTTGCATCAAAGAAGTACCCAAAGATTTTTTTAACTAAGATGTGATAAATCGGAAAAAAATAAGAAACCTATAGACTTGTGAGTGAATTAACCCACTATTAGACCTAGTTGCTGGGTTTTCCGCTTGGCCCGATTCGCCTATCCTTAGTTAACCTGCATTCACCAATTTCCTACTACGGATTCATATTGACAACGGGCTTAGTGTTAACGTCCAACCAACATGGGACACTCAGCAAAAACCATCCTCCGGCCCCGACCTTCGAGAAGCCGGAATATTCATTCAGCCCACTACCAAACCTACGACAATTATCTTATAATATACTATTATGTATTTCTGTAACTGTATTTACTTCGCCAACTATCAGTACACGACATACAGTTTATTTTTAGCGCATAATGAAGTCGTTTCCAGCTACAAGATGTTCAAGTGTCTACTACAAATAAATTACAGTAATTTTTATAGCATGAGATATAAACACCGTGAGGATAAACTCAGGGCTGTCAACTGCGGGATATGTCGAAAATCTATGGCCGGATACACTGGACATCGTCCTTCCCGAACTAAATTGAAAACATGATTTAATTTCGTGGTTTCAATTATCTAATGCGTGTGATATAACGTTTAATTTTAGTTGACATTTTGTAAAGTTGATTTTATATTTACTTGTTTTGAATTATTGTTACAGTTGAGAGTGATTTTATAAGTATTTATCTTCTGTGTGAGCCTTTTAACAGACCTTGGTGGTCGAGGGATAATGCCATAATCACTATGCTTGGCAGGCGGATAAGTGATGACAGTAATTTGGTAAGTATCCTTGAGCTGATAATGCTCCCCATCCATCAGCTGTATATCCCTTAGCCCCCTATACGACATCCACGGCTAAGTAAAATTTCATTAATGTAGATATATAATTTAAAAAAAAATACTAGGTGCGCCCCGCTGTTTTACCCGCGTTACTCTGTTCTGGTCGGAGCGTGATGTTTTGAAAGCGTAAAATCTATCTCGGTGCAAAATTTCAGCCAATTCCGTTCTACAGTTTTGGCGTGAAAGAGTTACAAACATCCATCCATCCATACTTACAAACTTTCGCGATTATAATATGAGTTGGATATGTAATGTTATCAATCATTAATTAACGAAATTGTGCTTAGTGCCAACTACTTATTGTGTATAATGTGTAACAGACAAAAGATAAAGATAGAAACGCCAAGTAAAAGTAGTAGATAAGCATTAATTTTTTTATCAAAACTATTAACAAACGATTTTACAGTGATGCAATAAAAAGAAAAAAATACTGCCCTTGATTTCAACCGAAGCTTTAGACAGCCCTGAATGTACCGAACGATCTATTTATATGCGTTTGCGCACATTTCTTGTAATTCAAGTATTTGTCACATTTTTACTCATTTACGTAGTAGGTACATCCATATGTTTCACTTTTTACATTATTATGATTGAGTGAGAAAATAATGTTTATTACACACGAGTATTATAATAAGCATAAATTGAATATAATTCTTTCATATCATGGAGTTATTCTGGAGTCTGTAACGTTAGTCGTTGTTGAGAGAAGTATGGAGTTGATGATGATGAGATGTGTAAAAAGTGCAATTATTTTCGGTTCAGTCCAGCGACTTTTCAAAGTACTTACTTCCTGTAGCCGCATGGCTATCTCACATATCTCATGCTAACTGTATGTACCTACTGTAAGGGTTTTATGAGGTAGGTACTGAAAAATGTAGATACTGAAAAGGAGTAGTAAAAATAGTATTTCAAATATAATTTAATATTATACTAGCGAGCCGCCCCGGCGTCGCACGGGTGTAATGCTAGTGTATACATATAAACCTTGCTCTCGAATCACTGAATTTACCAAAAAAAACCGCATCAAAATCCGTTGAGTAGTTTTAAAGATGTAAGCATTCATAAGTATAGACAGACAGCGGGAAGCGACAATTCTAAACTACTGTGCCGATTTCAAAAATTCTTTCACCATTGGAAAGCTACTCTCACCCTGAGTGACATAGCTTTATTTAATTATGAAGTTCCCACGGGAACGGGATTTACGCGGGTGAAACCGCGCGCAGGAAGCTAGTATAGTGTAAAACAAAGTCGCTTCCCGCTGTCTGTCCCTACGTATGCTTAAAATCTTTAAAACTACGCAACGGATTTTGAGATTTCAAGTGTTAGGTTTATTATGTATATCAGTATTACATCCGTAAAAAGGCGAGCGGGTCGCTGGTCTAAACTAAAACTAAAATTAACTTATAAAACACTCACAATAATCTATGCTAGTTTGTAACATTCCCAGAGCCATTCGAGCTGTTCAAAGACAATTTTTATCTGTATCTATCTAATTGAATTCAAATTTCCATAAAAGATTTAAGCCTCTAAATGGGCATGTAGATTAAAAAAATCTATTTAGTCCGTGAGTTAGAATATTTGACACGTAGTTTTTATTTATCAAATCAATAAAAATTGACAAAGATACAGAGCAACAATAAACTATAGTAGAGGGGGGCTTGTGACGTCACTACTAGGTAAAATTGTTACTAATAGTGACGTCACACTTCGTAATTTTTTTGAGTTTGGAACGAAAAAAAAACGTCCAATCATTTTTGATCTATCTAACTGACTAAATATGCGAACAAAATATATTATTTTAGCCTACATGCCCATAGCCGTCAACACAAAAACAAAACAAATTCAAAGTTAATACGTATGTGGCATCATAATCTTGTAGCTATCGAAGTGATCACGTAGATGAGACTATAGCTTATTTCCATTGAGTATTTGTGCCAACAAATAGTCTACTCTTATCTATATTCACTTTCATACAGGAAAAATAGCCATGGCTAACCATGGGTATTTTTGTACCAGCCAAGAAACTAGGCATTAAAAACATCAGCTCTTCATCCTTCTTTAGATTCTGTTGAGCTGTTGAGATTCTACACAGTATTATGGATAGAAAGAAACAAGATAAAAGATAGAAAGAGTGAAATCCGTACCAGTTTCTAGTGCCTACCTATTTTTGATATCAAGAATAATCAATTGTTGTATGGGAGCCACCCTTAATTATTTGTATACCAACTTTCATTAAAAGCGGTTCAGTACTTTTGGCGTGAAAGGCCGACAGACAGACAGATAGACGCTTGAACAATTCAATAAACATCCAGAAACCCGTAGGCCATATGAAGCAATAACATTGGTAATCTTTATAAATTCTAACTGTCGGGTCATGGTGTACCGACGCGTGCGCATATATCACGGTGAGGCAACGAATGTCGCCAACCGAAATAATTCCGATGTGTGGGTGGGATGCACTCTACACCTACGAAGTAGTAAGCCTAAGGGTTTGGATAAGGTAATTTCACTAAGCACCTAGTCAGGCTGAATGAGCATGTAATTTTCTAGGGGAGCGTTCAAGTATTACGTAACGCAATTTTTGAAGATTTTTGACCCCCCCTCCCCCACTTGTAACGCACCGTAACGTTTTTCTGGACCCCCCTCCCCCTCTCTAAACGTTACGCAACACTCAAATGATAATGTTTACCCTAAAGTCGTAAAAAGTTATCTAATAGTTTTTACAATTGGTACCTATAGTTTTAATGTACTAAATAAAACGAGAGAATTTTAATTCGCCTGCATATTTTGTTTATTTTTTATAAATTTTTGCCGTTTATTTTTCTTTTGTTTTGGTTTGGGAGTTTTAATTCCCTAATTTTTTAGAAACAATGTTACGCAACGTGTTGTAAGAAATACCCCCTCCCGCCCCTGTAACGCATCGTAACGTTTTACGAGATCCCCTCCCCCCAAATTGCGTTACGTAATACTTGAACGCTCCCTAGTCTAGAATGTAACTAACTACTTAGAACAATCGGAAAGTTCTATATAGAATACTAGCTGCGTCTGCGGTTTTACCCGCGCACTTTGCTCCAGTGGGTCGGAGCGTGATATTTTGTAGCATATATGTTAATCCAGCTTATAAAATATCCGCGTGTAAACTTTCAGCCAAATCCAATCAGTAGTGTTTGCGTGAAAGAGTAACAAACATCCATCCATCCATACATACAAACTCTCGCGTTTTGTAAGGATTCCATTTCTTTTGTTGCAAAGATAAAAATACTGGAAAACATGATGATAAACATATTTTATTAGACAGACATTTTCACGCATTTCAGCCCCTGAAGGTGGAAATTCAAAAAATCTGACTAACTGGAAACCAGTGGACTTCAACTATATTACGGGTTTGTTTGCCAAATGAACACTTTTATATTCCACAGGCACAGTCGGGAGGGGAAGACCTCGACGAACGTTCTCTGACCAAATCGGAGACATCCTCGCAAAAGGTCAAATAAGATCCACCCTAAACCGACGTGCTTGTATGATGAATGTTATGAGAGTGAATGAAGCGAAAGATGTGTGTAGGGATCGTAGCAAGTGGAGGTCCATTGTCTCTGCCTACCCCGCTGGGAAACAAGCGTGAGCTTATGTTTGTATGTATATTCCACTAGCTTTTAGTGGTTTTACCTGCGCACCTACGTTGCCGTAGGAACTTCATAATTAACCATAGCCTATAGCCTTCCTCGATAAAGTTATCTAACACTGAAAATATTTATCAAATCAGACCTGAGACCAAAACACAAACAAACAGACAAATTTTTCAGCTTTATATATTAGTATAGATGAAATAATGCATTTATTCAGCACTTAGGTATTTACATACACTTGTACTTGTCAAAATCACAATGAAAAAGAACTATAATTAATAGGTTATTATTATTCCTGTGAAACTGTGAGTGCTGCTAATTGTAGGACATTACAGACAATGTACTCCGTCTGTCCGTTTGTCAGTAATTCCTTTACTCATTATAAGTTTATATTTACATTAATTATTATAGGTATATATTGAAAATTTAATTAAGTGACACAAACCTGGGGGCACCCTTAAGGGGTTAGGACCACAACCCAGAGGTGCCACTGATGACACATTCACAATATATACTAGTATGAATTAAACAATAACAGTAAACAAAAGTCATTTAATTCCTACATTTGCAAGGTACTTACGTCATCTTACGACTACGCTACAACTACCATCATCTATAAAAAGTACACATACCTGTTGAAAATGAATCACCACTATAAAATCACCAAAAATAACCATCCCGCCATAGCATTACGGTCTCCCATGTGACTGATACAAGTGCCACATCCAACGGCCCTTCCATACATTCATAGTATTTTTATAATGTCACAGAGTTTAATCTGGTCTCCGTATTATTCAGTATGTTGTTGAACGATATAGTTCGAGTCTGTGGGGACTAGTGTTGCCGAACCATCGATTGTTTTACTATCGATAGTTTTCATCTGAAAAACGGCATCCTATCGATTGGACTATCGATACTATCGATAGATCAGAACAAGCCGATACTATCGAATGAGGAACAATACTATGGATACTATCAATAGTATTGTGTCTGGTTAACAAAGGACTATCGATAGTATCGATACTATCGATAGTTTATTCTTAGCGAGATACAATACTATCTATAGTATCGATAGTATTCCCTCATTCGATAGTATTGCCATATTCTGAGCTATCGATAGTATCGATAGTATTCCCTCATTCGATAGCCTTATTCTGAGCTATCGATAGTATCGATGCTATCGATAGGTCTATCGATAATGCTGCGATTGTTTGACTATCGATTAATCATTGATATCCAACTATCGATCGGCTTCACTAGCTGAGGACGACACGGCACCAATGCGATGCTTTGATTTAGAAGTGGCGCCAAGATTTTCAAATGAAAATTATAGTTTATATATATTTTATGTTTAGTGAAACTTTTTATTAATGGCACGACTGCGATCGGAATTCGGTTTGTGTCAGCATTTGTTGCAATTTATACTTCCCTCCATTTATAATGTTAGTGGACTGTTTTAAATATTTCCTAGTGTAAGTAAATTTTTGTCTTTCAATGAAAAATTGTACGTATACTTAAGTCTAACTAACATTTAGAGAGGCAGTAATTATTACTTATTAAACTGTTATTTATACTCAGGTATTGTTGGCGACTGGCTAAGATTCGACCTGTTATTTATTTACTTTACCCTTTTTAATTTATAGTTATTTCTGAATTGTTTTTTTTTTTTTATTTAACAGCAACTAATGAAAATAAACGGGTTATGAAAAAAAATATCCATAGTATCTACCTATCTGACTGCACCGGTGGCTCAGTGGTTACGGAAGTTGCTCCGAGACCTGGTGTTCTGGGTTCGATTCCCACCCGGGACAATTATTTGTGTGAACCACAAATAGTTCTTCTGAGTCAGGGTGTTCTTTGTGTCCGTGAAATATATGTTTGTAAAGTCCCCCGCGACACAGGGATTTATTTCCCTGGTGCGGGAGATGTTTTTAAAAAATAAAATAAAAGAAATCTAACAATTGACGCTAAACCCAATCTAGCACTGAATTTAACATTTTTATTTTAACTTTGTCCAACAATCATTTATTTGTTTTCAGTTGTTAAAGATCATAATTCATAAAATTCCGGAATTCCTAGCAAAACAGAATGATTTATACTTCATTATAGTTCGAGATATGTTCGAATATATATAGGTATTTTAAAACATTGCAGAACCAAAGAATTCCGATTTCATCATAAGCCCGTAGGTACCTACAGCGTCTCCTCTCCAGGGAGTCATGCCATATACACCATGCTTGGCAGGCGGGTTGGTGACCCTATTATGTTGTAACACTCAGAGAAACGCTGCTGCCCAGTCCCTGGTATACGATGATTGTAGCTGATGTTATAATACGATTATTATAACATCATCACCAACCGCCGTTGGTCCCGATGGACCAACGACTTAAAGTGCTTTCCCAGGCCCAGACAAGACGTAGTCCCACAACCATCCAGACCCGGAAAGAAATCTTTACTCTAGTTTTTACATGAAAAAATATTACCGGCATCGAACCCGGGAATACTGTGTTTAAGCACTACTTATGCCGCTGCACCACTGAGAATGTTAGCACATTATAGCTTTCCGAAAACAATGAGACGATATGATGACGGATTAACTAAGTATGCCTCCCATACTCTGACGGATAACATCCACAAATCTTGAAATATGATGGTCATAAATGTTATTATATCCGAAAGGTTAATCACGTACGATATAACTATGACTTCGATAAAAACGTCTTTGCTACTCGCCGTTTACTAGACATAAAAACATATTTTGGCAAGTGTGAGTGGCACAGTCGGAAGGGGAAGACCTCGACGAACGTTCTCTGACCAAATCGGAGACATCCTCGCAAAAGGTCAAATAAGATCCACCCTAAACTGACGTGCTTGTATGAACAATGTTATGAGAGGGAATGAAGCGAAAGATGTGTGTAGGGATCGTAGCAAGTGATGGTCCATTTATTTTTTCTTTTTTGATATATTTCATTTTATTAACTTAACAATAATGCACCAATTTAAAAGGTACTAATATAGTAACAATAATATAGGAAATGCGCTACAATAGCTCAACAGTAACGCAGACATTTTTATCGTAGTCATAGTTAGATCGTTATGTGATTAGCCTCCGGTACCAATAAGCTAAAGTGAACAGACACTTTCTAGGCACGCGTGTATCATCTTAGGCCTTATCTTCGCCTTCCATCAAGCGAGATTATGGTCAAACGTAAGCCTATATTCAATAAAAAAAAATAAAAAAAAGTCAAAGGACAGTCAACTAGGCAAAGCTGAAAATAATCTGAACATTACACAAATCCCTCGATTAAAACAAAACATACAGAGGATGTCAATACAAATATAACAAAACAAGCAAAAAAGAACGCAAATGCCACGTGGCAGGAACGGAAACATATAATCGAGTAGTCCCCCCACCACTAGTACTTCCCCCTCAAACTTCTTAAGTACCCCCCCTCCCCTTCCCCTTCAGTAGGAGCCAGCTATTTCTAGTAGCAGCAGAGACACTTCACTTGTACTTTACTGAATATTTTGACGTGACTTTTCTTGCCATAGACTAAAAATAGTTTTAGAGTAGGAAGAACAAATTAAGTACTGATTTGTTTTGAAAAAGGAAATTTACTGTAGCGGACAAAATACTACTTAAATATTGTTATTCAAAGAGATTTTTTTAGCAAAATAATTGGATATTCATTGATGCAAACGAAATTAGTTGAAAAACAACAGTTGTTCTTGTGAATTTTTCACCATTTTTTTTATCATTTATCACTCTTTATTGAAAAGTATTCCTTAAAATTGGTACCTAGGCTTGGATTTCATTACAACATACATTCACATTCAGGAGGCATTTGCTACTTCACCGGGCTTATGCCCGGTGGGCATGGCTGGGGTTCTGCCCCCAAAGAAAGTGATTTAAAAACTACTGACTAGCCGCGCAAGAGGGTGTCCCCTGTGGGACCTCGGCTCAGGGGAGCCGGGGGCAACATTCTCGTATCTAAATGAAAAGCCAAGGCAATAGTTGAATTAAACTAAATTTAAATGTTAAATTTATTATTAACTTAAAAAATACACAAACAAATAAATTATAATATTGTTAGTCACATCTGTCACATTTCGCGTCTACACTGTCGACTCGGCACGCGCCGCTCGTGTGCATCCGGCGCGCGCAAACGAAAACATCGTCGCACGCGCACCGCTGAGTCAGATTATAGTCTTTTAGCTCGTTTTGATTAGCTGCCGATACACATCATTAGTTCAATCATTTTAATCACATTGTTATTTAGTTCGGATTATCGACTTGGTCGGGTTTGGTACGCCAATATTTTTCCTGGTGTAACCGTGTATTATCGATGTTTTTTTACCTTGTTTGTTTTGAAAAGGAACATATTTTTCTTTGTGGCTAATTACATATGTCCTGACAGCCTCCGTAGCGTAGCGGTATTTGGCTCGCTTTAAATCGCGGAGGTAGTGGGTTCGATCCCCACGCCGGACAAGAAATCTTTTTGTAAATTCTTAGATTTCTTTCCGGGTCTAGTTGGTTGAGGGAATACTCTCCGTTAAGCCGTTGGTCCCGATTGTTATAACATCATCTATAATAATGGTATATCAAGGAACAAGGTTTCCTTGTGTGGTACAACATAATACTGCGGTCACGAACCCGCCTGCCAAGCGTGGTAACTATGGCACATACCCTCCCTCGGTAGGAGGCCTATGTTCAGCAGTGGACGTTATACGGGCTGATGATGATGATGATGACATATGTCCATCCGAAAAAAATCTACTTCTTCAAATGTTTATGATTGTAAAAGTTAGCAACAAGAATTTTGTTTCAATTAAATAAGACAATAGGTATATTTAGAAGACAATGTTTTTTTAGTAGATAGGTATATATAAAAAGTAAGATTTGGCCATTTACAAAAATGAAAAATGACAATTATCTTGATACCAAATTGACAGTACCTAATGTACTATTAATCTTTTTAATAACTTTCTTACCTTACCTACAATTTTTTTGACATTTCACGGAAATATTAAGAGCATACTAAAGATTAAGATTATTTAGTTATGATGGTTGAGATTCGTAAATAGGGATTTACCTAAATGTATTATTCTCAATTACTACTTTTTTATATTTATGTTTAAACTAGCGACCCGGCTTCGCATGGTTGCATTGCTGTATTATACATACAATTTTGTACCTATTAGGAATCAAATGTTATTAGCACACTGTTTTATATTTCACAATCAACATCTGTCATTCCATAGGTGTTCCATTTTCAAAAATGGTTACACTATGGTTTACAAGTGGCCTGTAATGCTAAGCGGCCAGTAACATACACACCACATACAAATCTTCCTCTTGAATCACTCTATCTATTAAAAAAAACCGGCCAAGTGCGAGTCGGACTCTCGCACGAAGGGTTCCGTATTAGTTGCAAGTGCCTACCTATTTTTGATATCAAGAATACAACAAGTAACATAGTATAAATAAAAGTTCATGTAGTTCGTTGTAACTTTGATCGATGTTAATAATAGTTGAATTAATGAAAGTTAAATTGCGGTTTACGGTTTATGACGTATTAAAAAAAAACTACTTGCTTGATCTCGTTCAAACCAATTTTCGGTGGAAGTTTGCATGGTAAAGTACATCATATATTTTTTTTAGTTTTATCATTCTCTTATTTTAGAAGTTACAGGGGGGGGGACACACATTTTACCACTTTGGAAGTGTCTCTCGCGCAAACTATTCAGTTTAGAAAAAAATGACATTAGAAACCTCAATATAATTTTTGAAGACCTATACACGTATGGGATCGATGTTTTTTTTTTGAGTTTCAATTCTAAGTATGCGGAACTCCAATTTTTTTTGTTTTTTTTTCTATTTTTGTGTGAAAATCTTAATGCGGTTCACAACATACATCTACTTGCCAAGTTTCAACATTATAGTTCTTATAGTTTCGGAAAAAAGTGGCTGTGACATACGGACGGACAGACAGACAGACAGACATGACGAATCTATAAGGGTTCCGTTTTTTGCCATTTGGCTAAGGAACCCTAAAAAGCGCATCAAAATCCGTTGCGTAGTTTTAAAGACCTAAGAATACAGAGCTACAGACATACAGCGGGAAGCGACTTTATCTTATACTAAGTAGTGAAGTTGTGTAATCAAACAATGCTATAAGTAGTAAGTCAATTGTATATTGTGCTAAGCCAACACCTAATTTCACCTCCGCGCCTTTATTAACATCTCGAGATATGTCTAAGTGAACAAAATCCACTGAGTTACAAAAACATACAGGTGCCATTAATTATAGGTACAAAGAGCTGCCTTTTATTTTTATAATTGTCAATTGTGCTTTTTAGCAGTAACGAAGCCCCAATAAAGACAAAAGAAGTTAAGTTAGACTTTTCGTAAGTCTGTAAAAATTTGTGATTTTATATTCATATGGCACGAACATTGATGAGATTTAGGCTCCAGTCATAAGCTACTTACTTCTAATTAGAATCTTTAATATAATTGAAATAAAGTAAATATTTTTAAGACTGGGTAAAGTCAATTTCTGAGCTTGTTTTCCGTATTTTCTTGATTGAAAGGTTTTAAACTTTTTAAGTATTCGATGTATAAGCAATGTGGCTTATACATCGAAAACTTAAAAAGTTCCAACCACCCATAACAACAATGCAAACCTACTTGTTTAAATGCCATGATAAGAATATTCTTGTATCTATTTCACATTAGCAAAATAGCTTATGTAAAATGCCTAATTTCGTCATATTCTTTTTTCAAGACACCACACTGTCTTGTCTATTCGTAGATATGTCTATGGCTGAGTCAGCGGTGAAGAACGTCAATTGCGATGAGTAACAGGATCTGTACGTCGCGTTGCGCAGTGTACTGCCAGTGACTAATTGTTTCTCTAGTAAGTAGATACTTTAAAGGTCAAATTACGCTAACGGATAACACTTTCATTTGGAGATTTCATTGTGTTTATCTTCTGTACTGTACTGTCCATATTTCCGTATATTAGGGTTGCCATACATATTTCGGCGCTGACCGGGACAGTGCTCAGAGCGGGGGGGATGAAACAACACACGTGACACAAAGCGCCGGGGGACCTCGGGGTCCTCTCATTGCGCACTAAGGACGATAAGACAAACAGGAACGCGTATTGCGAACGAAGCAGGGTTCTTTTTTTTTTTTTGGTTATCGCGCCCACACGCGGTGTCGGTGTCCCGGTGTCGCGGTGTCCCGGCCAATAAGACACCGTGTTTGCCGGGACACCGGGCCATGACGCTCGAAACCAGGACATGTCCCGGCGTACCGGGACGTATGGCAACCCAACCGTTTATTATATTTACGTCAATTGCTGAACATGGGCCTCCTCTTAACAGACGTTGAAAATTATTTTAAAATCGGTTCAGTAGTTCCGGAGTCTATTCAATGCTAACAAACAGTGAAATCTTTATAATATAAGTATACTAGCTGCGCCCCGCGTTTTTACCCGCGTAACTCTGCTCCAGTGGGTCGGAGCGTGATGTTTTGTAGCCTATATTTTAATTGAGCTTATTAAAAATCTCCGTGCAAAGTTTCAGCCAAATCCAGTGAGTAGTTTTTACGTGAAAGAGTAACAAACATCCATCCATCCATCCTTACGTACACACTTTCGCGTTTATAATATTAGTAGAATAAAACAAGAGATACCTACACTAAAATTTGTTTTTTTTTGTTGCCTGTTAATTATTATGGTTTTAATATGAGTATTTAATTTACAACATATCAAATTAATTGTCAGAAAATATTTTACCAGAAAATTTGTGTTACGCAAACACCACTTTGATATGAGTTAATCTAATTTATGAATATTAGCGGGTAGTAAAGTGTCACTATAACAATCGGGAGCTTTCCACCACTTATAATCATACTGATGTTAAAACTCACCGTTATTGCGCAAGGACAGCTCGTAAAAAGTCTATTTTTTAACTTCTGATAGTTATTTTGAACAGAAAATAGTTTGTTCCGGCAATAACTATAAATTTTTCAGCGCGTAAAACTGAAGTTGAAGTGGACATTTGTAATATGAGATAGGAAAGTCAATCTGTCAATGTTTGGTATAAAGTATACCTAATAATATGCTGTTTTAACATCTTAGTTTCTGTATTAATTACTAGATTCCCGTGCGCAGTTTCACCCGCGTAACTCCCGTTCCCGTGGGAACTTCATAATTAAATATAGCCTATATTATTAAGTGATAATGTAGCATTCAAATGGTGAAAGAATTTTTAAAATCGGTCTTGTACTTTTTGAGCCATTTCAAACATACTTACATACAAATATTTCCTCTTCTACGCTAGTAATCTACACTAATATTATTAGTATAGATTACTAGCGTAATTTTGATGTATTATACCTTCCTCTTGAATCACTCTATCTCTAAAAAAATCCGCATCAAAATCCGTTGCGTAGTTTTAAAGTTCTAAGCATACATAGGGCCAAACAGACAGCGGGAAGCGACTTCGTTTTGTACTATGTAGTGATTTCTGTCTGTAGAATTACAATAATTCTATCTGCCCTTGGCTACTAAACACACATTATTTACGGGGGGGGGGGGCAGGTATGGGCGTAGAAATGTCAGGCGGGGGGCAGAAATGCGCGTGGATACGGATGGGGCAGACATGGTCGTAGGACCGGGAGGGATCAGGCATGGGCGTAAGCACGTGATAGGAGATATAGACTTGGGAATGGAAAGAGGGCAAGGTATGGATGTAGGCACAGAGAGGGCAGGTAAGGGGGGCATGCATTAGACGTATAATAACAAGTAATACAACACCTTTACGCGCGTGACATCCACTGGCGTAGCTATCGAAGGGCTGGCCGGTGCAGTGCTCCGGGGCTCCTGAGATCAAGGGGGGGGGGGGAGGAAACCATATTAGCAATCCTCTTATTGCCTTTTTAAATATGTACATAATTATAATAGATAAAACCTACACAGTTTAGGGGCACCCCCATGGCATTTTTGCCCCAGGGCCTTTGAATACGATCTACGCAACTGGAGACAGCAAGTAATAGATAAAAATAAATAAATCAACTCATGTTGTCAGCGTATGAGCAAAGCAAAGACAATTAAATAGAGCTTTGGTTTACTAATCATGAAATTATTTCCTGAACCTATATAAAAGTTCAAGTGAGTAATCTTAGTAAGTCTCATCTCACATCTTAAGCACACTCATCATCTGAGTAACGTGGTAATTATTATTAATAACGTATGACATAGTTGGTTTCTGGATAACTATCCTAGTAATATCGTTTTAAATAAAATGTAGGGAACAAAGCTTGCGCGAATCACGTACAAACTTGTTTAAATTAAGGTGTCGTTATTATAATTAAATTCAGTTTATATTATAGTGAAAGTTTATGTAGTATTATTGTAGTGTATTAATATACAAGTAGTTTAAGTAGTCTATTATAAATATGTAGGTATTTGTATCTTATTTAAGTCTGGTATGTAAGTCTAAATTTAAAACCAAATATCTAGCGAAAAAAAGTGTCAAAAAAGGCATCTCAGAATGTAGACACATTTTTAGATTTCTATAGGCATTAGTATGAATTTCCGCAAAGTAACACCTGATTCCATAAAATATATAGTAGATATGTAAGTATTAGGCAGTATGTTTAGAGCTATTTTACTATTTTTTTTACCAATTAGGTATACATAAATGTTAGTTGGTTGTACACGGTAATGCCCTATGTTCACAATTTTTTTCTCATACTAGGGGTTTCATCATCATCATCATCAGCCCGTATAACGTCCACTGCTGAACATGGGCCTCCTCCCGAGAGGGAGGGTATTTCCCATAGTCACCACGCTTGGCAGGCGGGTTGGTGACCGCAGTATTATGTTGTACCACACAAGGAAACGCTGCTGCCCGTTCCTTGATATACGATTATTGTAGATGATGTTATAACAATCGGGACAAACGGCTTTCCGAGGCACGGAGGGTAGTCCCTCAAACAACCAGACCCGGAAAGAAATCTTAGAATTAACACAAAGATTTTCTGTCCGGTGTGGGGATCGAACCCACGACCTTCGAGATTCAAGGCGAGCCAAATACCGCTACGCTACGGAGGTTCACTAGGGGTTTGCTGGAAGAAAATTCATATATGAATTAAGCTCGCTTTTGTTAATTGTATTTCTGCATAATATATGATGTATCTTATGTGTTGCTATGTGTGCAATAAAGAATAAGATTAAGTGTTCATGCAGGTAGTATACATGATGAAAAGCTTTTACTGGTAGTAGTAGTTAGTTACTACGATTTTTGCTTTATGGCTTAGTGAGGTTAGAGGGTGTGATATTTTTTTTAAGTTTTCTATCAGAGTTTTCAGTCTAGGTACTAGTATTCCTGTTAACCCCTCGTGCTAATCTAAAATGCTTTAGTTACGATTGGGTTCACATCAATAGTGCAATCGAACCGGCGATCACAAGATCACAAGTCCGACGCCTTAGCCATTGTGCTACGGCCGCTTTGCCGATTGCCGATTAGTGATATGTAAAGCAACAAAATTAATACGATTCATTTTATAACACTTCTAATAATTCATCAAACGCCAGTAAATCATAATCCCAAAAATTAAATGAGTATAATACGAGGACAAACAAACACCTAAATCTATCAGAGCGTATATTAACTACTAATTTTGAGTTATCAACACATTTTATAGCTTTTTAACTATTAAGAAGACGATCTTCTACAAATATTTAAACTTCATTTTAGTTCTCATAGTATACTAACTTCCTCCTACGGTTTCACCCATATATTTCACCTCCACGTAGGAACTCTTTATTGTTCAGCATCATCATCATCATCAGCCCGTGAACGTCCACTGCTGAACATGGGCCTCCTCTTAACAGACCTTGGCAAGCCAGGATCGGTGAGGGATATTGCCATAATCACCACGCTTGGCAGACGGATTGGTGATCGCAGTAAGATACCTTGAGCTAATAGATGCTGCTGCCCATCCATTAGCCATATGTCCCTTAGTCGCCTTTTACGACACCCATGGGCGGACATGGGGTGGTCTATTCTAAGCCGGAAACCACAATTGTTATATCAATAAAATTTAAGTGTCTATTTGTAATAAAAAAATTACAGGGTTTTACGAAATAGGTACATATGAATGTATTATTTTTCTATCAGAAATGGTTATGCCAAATTTATGTCGGCTTGTTTGTCCGTACATTCCGCCTAATCTCGAAAACAAAAGTATCGATTCTGACGAAACTTTCATTGTAAGATTATTTTCGTGGACAAAATCACGGGCAGTCTGGCTTTTGAGAAAACATAATTTGATTTTAAGACACAATTTTACACACCTTTATTACCTGTTACTTGCCAAAGCAACCGCGACCCAAGTTTCATAGACGGTGATCGTTCTTACCTGCGTTGGGGACATACATTGAGAAACTTAACTATAGCTTTTATACTTTACCGAAGGCCTGACCCACTGGCTCTTGCTCTATTAGTTTATCAACTAACAAGAAATAATGAAATAATGAATTTATTCAGCACTTAGGTATTCACATACACTTGTATGTACTTGTCAAAATTACCATGAAAAAGAACTGTAATTAATAGGTTATTATTCTTATTCTATGAATAAAACTACTTAGGTAACTATAACTAGCAAGTGCAACCTGTGAGTGCTGCTAATTGTAGGACATTACAGACAATTTACTCCGTCTGTCCGTGTGTCATTAATTCCTCTACTCATAATAAGTTCATATTTACATTAATTATCATAGGTTTATATTGAAAAATTATAAAAGCATACAATTAAGTGTCACGCACCTGGGGGCATCCTTAAGGGGTTAGGACCACAACCCAGAGGTGCCACTGATAGCAAATTCAGATTTATGGATATAAGAGGAAGTGATCGCTGGCACGGCCTACAGAAAGTTGATCAACTTACGTTTCTTATTATTTTCCTATGACATATACATACATACATAGAAGTTTATGGTATATCTCTTGTGTATTTGAGTATCCGTATGACACAAACATACATACGAATCTCTTTATAATATTAGTGTTAATATTTTCCCATCACTTTCTAAGAGTTAATGCGTCGTAAGAGTAGTTTGATGGTAATTTAATGCTAATTTGAGCCCTGTTCAAGTTGACATGGACCGAATAGGTAGGTACTTCTTTAATAGCCACATATAATTATTATTTATAATTTGTCAATAGGTTTACTTATATATCATACCAATATAATAAACAGTTATATTTTTTCAATTATATTTTATTTTATAATATATATCAAAAAATCTTTTATTATTAGAAAGCTACCCATTAGAAACATAGTCTATATTCTAAGAACTAGAAATCACGTCCGAATCCACGAGGAAACGTTAAAATAAAACTACAAATTTAGTATGTGTAGTCAATATTAGAAACTAGGTTCCCGCGCACGGTTTCACCCGCGTTACTCCCATTCCCGTGGGAATTTCATAGCCTATATTAATCAGTGATAATGTAACATACAAATGGTGAAAGAATTTTTAAAATCTGTCCAGTACTTTTGAGCCACTTCGTTACAGACATACTGACATACAAATCTTTCCTCTTTATAATATACTAGCGACCCGCCCCGGCTCCGCACGGGTGCAATGCTGATGTATTATACATATAAACCTTCCTCTTGAATCCCTCTATCAATTAAAAAAAACCGCATCAAAATCCGTTGCGTAGTTTTAAAGATTTAAGCATACATGGGTCAGCATACAGGGACATAGGGATATAGGGACAGAGAAAGCGACATTGTTTTATACTATGTAGTGAATTATAGATAAATTAAATATCAAAAGGTAACGACAAAATAGTAGTTTACAACTACAAATTGTAGTTAGTAACTAAAAAGAAGAGAAAGAGTTTAAATAGATTTTCTCTAAAAGTAAATTCAAATTTGCAACGACCATATTCAAAATTTGCGATTCGTTCATTCACAATTAAAATATCTTAAAAGTCTTAGAATTTCACTACTTAATATTATAATGATTGACTAATTAGGCTATAAACGTAGATTCGTCACCCGCCGCGATCGAGACGGCTATCGATTTGTTTTAATTAAAATATATTATCACCACACGACATAACACAGAACTTTTACAGAAGGTTAACATTTAAGTATGTTGGCATATCTTCTACTACTATGTAAAGTTAAAGAGTTTGTTTGTTCGAACCCGCTAATCTCCGATTTGAAAAGTTCTTTTAATAGGGCCATAACGATTTTTTCAATATGTTCGAAGGGCCAAAACTGTTCTAATTTTTCTATCCTTAACTATACTCTTATTTCTAGACTAGTGGCAAAGTACGCGACCGAGTAATTATCATATTGTGTTGTCTTTTTCAACTTATCACAGCAATAGTAACAACAATAAGACATTAGATGCGCGGGCTAGATCGATGACACTAGTCTTTAAGTTGTCGCGGGCGGGATTGTTGGCACTGGCGGGCCAGATTTGGCCCGCGGGCCGTAGTTTGGAGACCTCTGGTGTTAGACAGCCTATTTATAGAGGAACGTTATAGGCTATATTATACATATATGTAGTTTCCACGGGAATGGGAGTTAGGAGGGTGAAACCGGGCGCGATAAAAGAAAAGGTATAAAGAAAAGGTTAAAAAGAAGGTATGTTTCTGCTAAATGATAATAATCTTTAACCTTACCTCTCTGACCAAATCGGACACATCCTCGCAAAAGGTCAAATAAGATCCACCCTAAACCGACGTGCTTTTATGAAGAATGTTATGAGAGTGAATGAAGCGAAAGATGTGTGTAGGGATCGTAGCAAGTGGAGGTCCATTGTCTCTGCCTACCCCGCTGGGAAACAGGCGTGAGCTTATGTATGTATGTAATACCAAATACATATTATAAACGTATAACAGTTTGTGAGTACGTATGGATGGATGGATGTTTGTTACCCTTTGGCGCAAAAACCACAGAACGGATTTAATTGAAAGTTTGCACGGGAATAGATTATAAGTCAAATTAACATATAGGCTACAAAACATCACATTCCAACCCACTGGAGCAGAGTAACTCGAGTTAAACCGCGGGGCATAATATGTAGAGTATAGTATCGTGTTAATTGAAAATTTAACACGATACTATATTATAAAGTTTTCTAACAAGATTTAAAAAAGTAAAGTTTAATTAAATATTTCAGAGTAATATTTCCTAACTATTATGGCGCTATGCGCTATAGAGTTTTTTTTTCTAAGTGATTTATCATTATCACCTGATTTTGTAATGGAATCTCGACACATAAATTACATTGACAGTTAAAAGGCTGTATAAAATAATTAAGAATTCATACTATCATAAGAATACAGAAAAACAAGAACAAATCAAATAAGTCATCAATATTTCTGAGAGGCCGCGCAGAGTTGATTTACTGCTAAATAATTCTCTTGACAATCGTACCGGCCTAGCATAACAGTACCGCACAAATAACATTATTTTTTATGGACATTAAAGAATAATTAAATCCAAATTCTAGTTGAATTAATGTTTATTGTGAAATAAAATTAATTGCAAATACTTACTTAGCTATTAGACTGCTTTTAAAAGGTTACTTTATGGTAACAGACCAATATCATGTTATTATGAAGACTTAATTCCATATTTAAATAAATACATTGTTTTTTTCGACAACCTCCGTGTCGTAGCGGTATCAGTCTCGCTTTGAGTCTCGGAGGTCGTGGGTTCGATCCCCACACCGGACACAGAAACCTTTGTGTAAATTCTATGATTTATTTCCGGGTTTGGTTGGTTGAGTCACGTTAAGCCGTTGGTCCCGATTGTTATAACATTATCTATAACAAGCATATACCAGGGAACGGGCAGCATCGTTTCCCTGTCTATTACAACATAATACTGCGGTCACTAACCCGCTTGCCAAGCGTGGTGACTATGGCAAGAACCTTCCTTCGGGAGGAGGCCCATGTTCAGCAGTGGACATTATACGGGCTGATGGTGACGATGATGATTGTTTTTTTTTATATAAAACATCTTTTACCAATATTTAGATCAGCATAAAATATTTATTAATTACCTACCAAATGTGTAGGTATAGTTTATTGTACATTATTTTAATTATAAATTGTGAAAAGATTATTTATTAAATCATCATCAATATTATCTTTTTGTATGAAAATAAATTTCAACACTTTTTCTTAACTTAAAAAATACAATACATATGTACCTACTGAAATCTCGGAAAAACACTTTTATAATGTATTTTGTATACGTTGTCATCATCATTATCAGCCCGTACAACGTCCACTGCTGAACATGGGCCTCCAGCTGAGCGAGGATATTTGTCATAGTCACCACGCTTGGCGGGTTGGTGACCGCAGTATTATGTTGTACCACACAAGGAAACGCTGCTGCCCGTTCCTTGATATACGATTATTATATTATGATTTTATAACAATGGGGACCAACGGCTTACGGTGCTTTCTGAGGCACGGAGGGTTGTCCCTCAACCAACCAGACCCGGAAAGAAGTTGCTAGCATGTGTTTTTAGCATTGTAGTAACACACAACCATTTATAAAGAAAGTTATTTAAGGCGCTGTACTTAGTCAAAATAGGCTTCACAAAACTGTTTTTTAGCCAAATGTTTACATTTTAGAGCAGCTAAAAAAATATATGTTATTCTTGATCATATTTATGGGGGGACCATTGTGTTCAAAACACGTTTTCGGTAAATTTTCTCGATAAAAAAAAAACATAAAATAACCATTAAAATTGGAATTGTAGCAATTTTAACTGTATTACTTATAAACAAATCTTGATAATATTAATAACAGTGATGTAATATATAATAATAAAGGGAACTGTTGTTTTTATTTATCGATTGGAATAAGATATTTGCAAGGATTAATGTATTAAATAACTCGAACGAGTCGAACGAAACGTTGCGCCATCGCGGCGTCTCTTCGCTTCTCTTTCATTTCTATGCGGAGCAACAGTGACAAAACCAATACGCAAAAGTCGTCTTTTCACCGCGCCTTAACAGTAGTTTGCAAGCCCATTAAAACGCCCATTAAGTAGACATTTAAATACCACTTTCATTAGTATAAGCTAAAAATAAGGAGTAATAAAAATAAATTATTTATTAAAAGTTTCGGGCCTAGTTACAAACGCATGTTTTAAATTTATTTAAAATCATTTCCAATACATAATAATATTATAAATTATTCATAATTACGTTCAGAATTCATCGTTTAATATTTTATTTATGAATGTAAATACTTAGACTTGGTAAACATGTATTTTAACTTGTCGTTCTTTAAATTGTATATTTATCCGAATAGTTTATATATGTATTGAGGGTATCTCATGATATTTGAATATATACTGTTCAAGCAACTATTTGTTCTTTCAAATGGATATAAGTTTAATCTATGTATATGTTACCGGATATGTATGAAATCTAGGAATTGTACACAATTCCTAGGAAATATATACCCTTCCGAGCCTACTTAGGAAATGTGTAAAATAATGTTTCAAAGATTCCTTAATACACACATTTCCTGTGAAATGTATGTATTTCCTAGGAATTGTATATAATTCCAATATCGTATCAGGAAATGTATAAAAAGAATGCTTTCTGTAATAAAACATGTTGCTTCAACGAGAATAATATTTTTTATTAATACAAATAGGTAACAATCATACCGTAAAATATGATTCATGTTATCTTACCAATTAAAGCTTCAAAATCAACTAGGTATCTATTAACTTTTAAGGTGCATTTATCGGAAAATCACTGTTACCAGAAATTAATAAGAATCATATGTTGATCAACCTAGTTAGTTGATAAACGAGGTTTCGGGTGGTTATAAAAAAATGAAATGTATAGATTTCCTAGGAAATATGTCTAATATAATTTATTTCACACATTTCCGGGCGATTTTAGGAATTACATACATTTCCTAGGAATTGTATACAATGACGGATTACATACATTTCCGTTAACATATATAAAAATGAATCATCGATATATGTTCATGGTCCACCCAAATAATGACAGTTGTTTTGGCATAATATAGACAGAACAAGCATTTTAAGTAGCTAAGAACAAAATAAATAAATTATAACAATTTATTTAATATATATAAATAAATAATAAATATAATTAATAATAATGTTTGACTATTTACAAGTGTCTGAAATTGGTTTACGTAAATAAGATTTTTTTTTTATTGTCTTTAATCATAGCGTCGAAGGTTCATATGAAAAAAAAATGTAGTTGAGCAAAAATTTTTTGTTTTCAATAAATTTGCAGCATATTTTTCAGCAATCTATCCGCGTGCAACTTTCAGGTAAATCCGTTCAGCAGTTGTTACGTGAAAGACTTGCAAATATCCATACATCCATCCAAACTCAGAAACTTTCGCTTTTATAACATAAGTAAGGATTAATACGATATACCAAAACTATAAATTGAACGCTGTCGAAATTTAGACTAAATTATTTTCATGCCAAAATACGGTAAAGTCCTCCTTTCACCGAAGTGCTCTATTGCTCAATCAATTTGATTACATTACTAAATTTGACGATATATCTATTAGTAAAACAGAATTAGACTATAAATTAAATGAATATTTACATAATTGTTGGTGGATACTTAAAACGGTACTGTTCTAACTAATTAGAAACTGTATTAAAAAAAAACAACAAATACAGGTCTTATAGTATATTATTCATCATCATCATCAGCCCGTATAACGTCCACTGCTGAACATGGGCCTCCTCCCGAGGGAGGGTTTTTGCCATAGTCACCGCTGGCTTGGCAGGTGGGTTGTCAACCGCAATACTTTTTTTAATTATTTTTTTTATTTTATATCCAAACTACCATACTTCTACACGATCGTAACCTAATGCAGTAGTGTCGATAATTGTTATTTTTTTTTGTACTTGTATTATTATTTCATAGCATATAATTCTAGTAGCCGTAATTCTTAATTCACTCAGAGTGCATTGGAAGATGTCTATTGTCAAAGCAATCCGGTTGAGAGTTCGAAGAGCACGCGTCGATGGAGCTTTTTGCAGTAGGTTGGTTCGCGCTCACGGTACCTGCAGCAGCGGCGGCTGCCGCCGTCGCCACACGTATCGGTCGGGGACACATAATCTCATTTGCTGTAATACCACTTCTTTCTCTAATTTCCATCTTAATATTTTAAAAACATAAGTGTTTATATTACATCTATATCTATACTATAATAATATTATAAAGAGGAAAGATTTGATTGTTTGTTTGTATTGAATACTCAGAAACTACAGGACCGACTTGAAAAATTCTTTCACCGTTGGAAAGCTACACTATCCCCAGATGACATAGGCTATATTTAATTATGAAGTTCCCACGGGAACGGGAGATACGCGGGTGAAACCACGCGCGGGAAGCTTATATAGATACAGACAAACATTGTGTTTGAACAATGGCTCTGTAAATGTTAGTAACTAGCATAGATTTAGAATAGTTAGTATAGTATAGATTCAAATTTCCATAAAACATATTTTATAAGAAATTATATACCACCCTTTCTAACGCTAATCTAAGCTTTTGTGTTGACTATTTTATGTTGATATCATAAAGTTGACAAGTATGCAAACTGCCCGCTTGATTTTAAAAGGTTATCGTACTATATAAACGCCTATAAGAGCAGAACAGGTATCTCAATAAGTCACGCGTTACCTAACTTAATACCCATACCATATTACTAGGTCATCATCATCATCAGCCTGTTGTAGTCCACTGCTGAACATAGGCCTCCCCCATCGCTAGCGGCCTGCAACCAATGACTCCCTGCAACCTTTATGAGGTCGTCGGTCCATCGTGCAGGCGGTCATCCTACGCTGCGCTCGCTAGTTCGTAGTCTCCACTCGAGAACCTTTCTGCTCCATCGGCCGTCAGTTCTACGAGCTATGTGTCCTGCCCATTGCCACTTCAGCTAGCTAATCCGTTGAGCTATGTCAGTATGCTAGGTACTCAAAATTAAATGATATGTAATGAATAGTAGTCATTAATTGGATATGGTACTCTCTTAGTTGTGCACAATGATAACTCAAACTAGTAATCATAAGATAGTTTATCGCCAAAAAGCCATCGCACGTTTGTCTAATCACTACATAGTAGGTATAAAACAAAGTCGCTTCCCGCTGTCTGTCCGTCCGTTTATATGTAGATACATCAGCATTGCACCCGTGCGAAGCCGGGGCGGGTCGCTAGTATTACCTATAAAAATACATTTAATAAGATTTCACAATATCTACTACTACGTATTAAAATAACTTACTTTACACAAGTATATAATAAATAACTACATAATAATATACGTTACTTACTTGGTATATATATCGAATACTTAAATACCTTCTAACTACCTAATTACTTCGAGACCAGAGATATTACAAAAATACCTAATTAACAATTACACAGTTATACACCAACATAGCATACACAGCGATGATGATAATGATTCGCACTATACCCATGCAATACCCGTCCCAAGATACACATCATATAAAATACACAAACGAAACAAAAATACACAAACGAAAAAAGAATACACAAACGAAAAAAGAATACACAAACGTAAAAAATACGCAGGATATTATTTGTTTCACTGGTCAAGCAATGACAATGATTATGATGCCAATGGTCATTTATTGATACTTACCTTTGACGATATATGCGTCAATGTAGGCGATGATTCCTGTGAAACAAACAATACATATCCTGCTTTAATTGCCCAATTTTGTTGTAAAAAAAATATACAAAGAAAAAATAAATTTTGTAAAATAACTTTTCAACACAATGAATTAAGAATACAATGACAAATAATTGAGAAATCTTAAATTTATTAGCCTATTAAGTGTCAAACGGATATCCGATAGCATGATTAACTGCTACCTTGATTTGATTGTTGTGTTAGTTAATCTATGATTACCTGACGGTTTCGTTCAAAATCCAATGACAAACATCATATAACGTATACTTTCAGTACAGTTCAGTGTATCTTAATTCATATTCAATGAGACTGAATTTAATTGTTAAAAAATCACATATTAACTACATTATATCTAAAAAAAACCTTTCGCAAATAAGTAAATAATGATGACAGATTGAGACAGTGTAATGAGAATTTTTTTTATTGAGACGGACGTATTTAGCTTCATGGCTTTTGCTACTACACCGGGCATAAAATCGAGCAGTGCTCCAGCCTCAATAAATGTTTTAAAAACTACAAACTAAGCATCCTGCGCAAGAGGGCGTTCCCTGTGGGATAAGTCGTCGACTCAGGGCAGTCGTTGGAAGGAGATAGAGGAATGATGACCTTAGATTTTAATGGGAGTTTTGTGCAACTATGTTACACAAATACCTCGCAGCGGCCCTCTAAAGTGCGGCACGTTCTTCAAGTGCTGGTTTCTACTTTGCACAGCAGGTAAGCATTGCCATTCAACGTGGTAATGCTGCCAGCATTCTGGGAACCTTGCCAAGTAGAATAGATTTAGAATAGTAGTATATAAGTTAGTTTTTTTTTAATTTGTTGCACAATAATAAATTTATATTTATTACTTTTAGAGCGAATAAGAAACAACAATACATAGTAGCATATAAAAGATAACTAGGTTCAGATTGGTGACTCATAAAATGACTCATACTTCGAATTCTGATTGTTTACAAAAAGAAAGCCTTACAGGAGGAAAATGTTTCTGACACGTCATCGTATTCGCAGTACCTACTGACTAACATTTCACTCTTAACTTTATAATGAGAAGGTTCCAATCGTGAATAACCAGATATTTAATACATAGGTATTATGATGTTAAACCTACTAATAAATTTATTGAAGTAATTTGAAATAGAATTCGTCCAATTTTTTTTCAAAAGCTTGCCAGTTATCTTGGTAACCTCTCTCGCTATTCTAAAATGCTTGTGTTACAAGTGGGTTCACGTCGGTAGTGCAATGGGTGGGGATCGAACCGACGACTACATGATCGCAAGTCTGACGCCCTAGCCATTGGGCTATTTAGTACAGTTACTTTTTGATATGTGTTATAACGCAGTTTATTTTTAAAGTTACAACAATTACGACCCGCTCAGTTTTTGAAGGAGCTGTCAAAACGCCTAGATAAAGAACACCACTATATCTATCCAGCGGGATAATGTAACCAGCGATTTGGGCACATTGGACATGTCCTATTTTTAAAATTTAGAATAGTTTTAATTTTATATAGTTGATGCTGAGCTTGTTGACAACCTCCGTAGCGTAGCGGTATTTGGCTCGCTTTATATCCCGGAGTTCGTGCGTTCGATTCCCACGCTTTGTGTAAATTCTAAGATTTATGTCCGGGTCTGGTTGGTTGAGGGACGACCCTTTGTGCCTCGGAAAGCACGTTAAGCCATTGGTCCCGATTATTATAACATAACATCTATAATAATCGCGAGGAATGGGCAGCAGCGTTTCCTTGTGAGGTACAACATAATACTGCGGTCACCAACCCTCCTGCCAAGCGTGGTGACTATGGCAAATACCCCCCTCGGGAGGAGGCCCATGCTCAGCAGTGAACATTATACGGGCTGATGATGATGATGATTATGCTGAGCTTGATTCTTATGATTTTACTAAATAAACGATTTCTTATTAGTAAACACTAATCATTGAATGATATGTTATAATCTGTTGAAAAAACTAATTTCATTCCAAAATAAAACTTCATAGCTTCCCGCCTTTTTGCTTCTAACCGTCAAAGTTACCGCCAAATCTGACTGATTAGTAATACATACCAACGAATACCACACAATGTAATTGTAATTTTTATAACTCACGAGTATAAATTACGTGTGTAGCAAAAATATGATTACAACGTTTCATCGTTATACCTACTTGCAGCAAAAAACCAGCCATAAACCATAAACAAATCATTGCACGTCGTCGATTTAAAAAGTTTTTAAGCACAGATAATAAAAAACCCGCGTAATTATACCAGAAACGAATGTTAAACGTTCATATTTATTACACCAATACCTATTAAACGTATCGTAGAGTACGATAAACAATTGTATGCAAAAAACTTGCAAAAACAATGGCCGACACTGGATCGCATGCGCAAGACGAGCATTGAACAAAAAAAGGCTAACCCGCTCTTAAGTAAATTATCCTGTCACGCTCGCCTATAAAATGCAATTGGTCTAAAAACCGAAGCTCGTTAGATTAAGGTAAGTTCACATGTGATAGGTGAATTTATTTCTTAACCTCGATGTACTATTGTCTTCAGAAGCATTTGGTCGTAAATGGCAGTTTACTATAAAGGCACATAAGTGTGACGAATGTTACTGATGAATAATGGCACATCCGATTTTATGCTTCTGAGCACTAGAACTATAGAACACGTAGGTATTTGGAAAGTAATGTATTCTAGAACATTGGGATATGCAATATTTATATAATGATGGAGTCAACAGTAGTTTTTAGTAGGTATTACGCATTTTTTCCTTATTGATATTGTCTATCTTAAAAGATTTCGTAACCAAATTACAAGTAGTAACTCTCATCAGATCACCTCCAATAAGAACAATCAATTCTAACAGAATCTTCTACACTAATATTATAAAGAGTTAAAGATTAGTATTTATGTATGTTTGTTACAAATAACCTCAAAAACTACTTGACGGATTTCGATTATTCTTTCACTATTAGAACGCTACATTATGCCTGAGTAACCATAGGCTATATTTAATTATTAAGTTACTACGGGAACGGTCGCCACACGGGTAAAACCGTGCGCGGAAACTAGTAATGAATACAGTAGATATTTATATATACAGAATAAAAAAAGACATGTTTTTTTTTCTGATGGTCATACGCCCCGCCACCAGGCTTTTGCTACTTCACCGGGCATAAAGGCGAGCAGAGCTCCAGCCTTAATAAACGGTTTAAAAACTACAAACTAAGCGCCCTGCAGAGGGCGCCCCCTGTGGGGTTTGGACCTCGGCTCATGGCGGTCGCTGGCGATGAGATTGAGGAATTTATGACTTTTAGTATTTTAGGGGAGTTTTGTGCAAGTCTGATAGTGATAATGGAAATGTCTAAGAGCAAAATATTCTACATTTATGACTGAATTGACTCAATAATATCGGATTTTATATTAATTAATCTGTGTAACTCTTTACTATGTATATTCAAACGACTTTCTTATGCCTAAAAAAATAATAAAATTATTTAATAATTAAAATAACATAAAGTTTAATAACACCTAAAACTTATACAACTTTAAATTATGCTTAAAAAATAAAATATTTAATTTATTGTAGAAAGTGTGCAACGAAATCCATACCATTAAGTCATAAATTCCAATCAGAGTTACTCACAATTCAATCTGAATCATACAAAAAAGTACAATATAATATTATATTACAACTAACCTGACAAGTGTAACTAGCCCTTATATTACAACACCATTCAAAAAACGACTCTAAATCATAATACAAAAGGGATATTTTCGTTTGCTTGTCGTTTTATTTTGGTGGTTATATCCAAAGGTGTTCGCTAGGCGCACGCGCGTACCTGCGCAAAGCAGCAAGGTGACCTGTGCAAGGGCACGGCTGTTGCGCAAGGGCGCGTCCCAGTCCCGGTCCCGACATGCCATTACCGAAATGACCATTACGGATAAATAGGGATGTGATACTGAGATAATCGATTTTGGGATAGAAGAACGGTGAATAATTTGAGTAAATAATTTATTAATTAAATTAAGTAAGTTTTAATTGTAGGCTATTTTTATTCTGTTATTGTGTTTAGTTTTTTTAGAGTTATTTTTACATCTCCATTAGGAATCACTATACTTAGTACAAAACAAAGTCGCTTCCCGATTACTGTCTGTCCCTATGTATGCTTAGATCTTTAAAACTACGCAACTGATTTTGATGTGGCTTTTTAACAGATACAGTGATTCAAGAGGACGGTTTATATGCTGATGTTACCTCGCAGCGGCCCTCTTTAGTGCGGCACGTTCTCCGAGTGCTGGTTTTTACTTTGCTCAGCAGGAAAGCTTTGCCATTTAACGGGGTAATGCTGCCAGCATTCTGGGAACCTTGCCAAGTAGAATAGATTTAGAATAGTAGCATTTTATATGTTAGTTTTATTTTATTTTAAATTAGCTACTTTTTGTTGTATATTAACAAACTTGTATTTCTGCTGATTTTTATATGCATCAGCATTGCACCCGTCCAAAGCTAGAGTAGGTCGCTAGTTCGTATTAAAAATTACAGTAATCATCTTAATTAGACGCTTCGTCGCTAAAATAATTGCAGAATAATGTCAATGCTCCATGTCTGAATTAATTTCGGTACAGCGCTTTGACCTGGTGAACTGTACAATTGATCTCAATAAATACAACAGCATTGCACGCAAACACTGATTGTAATCACTTGTCTTAGCTTTAATTTAAATGGACGTTAAAGCGGTCTAGATTTGTTTTAGACATTAGACGAGTTAATATGTTAACAGTCGATGTCCAAGGATGTCTATTCATGTATGACATCAATATTATTATGGTTTCTATTGCTAATCTTACTTTTTTCTTCAGACGGATATAATTATGTAGTTAGTCACGATACTTTTGCTACTTTACCGGCCATACGGATAAGAATTGTTCCAGCCTTAATAAATGGCTTAAAAATTACAAACTAAGCAACTTTCCCAAGGGTTGCTGTGAGAGTTGGACCTCAGTTCAGGGCGGTCGCTGGCGGGGGATTGAGGATTGGTGACTTTTAGATTTTAGGAGAGTTTTGTGAAACTGTGGCTATCTTAAGAGAGATTAGATATTACTCAATTCTGAAAAACACTTAATATTAAACTAACGACCCGCCCCAGCTTCGCACGGGTGCAATGCTGATATATTACATATACAACTACCTATTGAATCACTTTATCTATTAAAAAAACTCATCAAATTCCGTTGCGTAGTTTAAAATATCTAAGCATACACAGGTACAGACAGACAGTGGGAAGCGAATGTAGTGATTAGTACAGCAGTAGTTTGAAATAAGTAAGTAAGTAAGTGCACCAATTATGGACCACCATAAGGATTTTGTGAAATAAAACTCGAAAATTTTTAAGAAAAATAAGTTTTACATATTTTGAACAGTTCGATAGTTAGACAGACAATTATAAAAACTATTGGGATATTGCAATTTAATATGAATAATGATAATAACTCACCTTTCCTAATCCACTTTCCCAAACGGTAATATTTGCTGAAATTATGAGCTTACGAAGTTAGGTAAAAAATAACATCACGCGTTGATAAAATCGAAAAATGGGTGCCGTGAATACATACGCACTCTCTGTCGACCTGCAAGCGGCTAGCGGGCCGCAGGAGGGATGGAGCTTAGCGTGCGGCGAACGATGGCTTAATACGAGGGACGGTTTTTGAGAAATGCGGGTTGTCCATATTACGGAACCAGTCCATAATTGGTGCACTTACTCTAATAAACATATATTTTAAATCTATCAAACATATATTTCTATTTTAAATGTAAGAATACAGCTTTTTCCAGCGATCGCTACAGTGTGCCGTCGATAAATTGTCAATAACGACTACTTATTTACGATTTATCGATATCGTGCTCGCATTAAAATCATCCCATCCCTTACAAATTCAAACGCAGACAAACAGAGCTCGCAGCGACAGGTGTTGGATCGACATGGTACACAAAATTTGCCAAATTAATGTTATAACACTGTTCGAAGGTATATTTGAGAAAACAAAGCAAATGTATTATGTGCTAGCTACGCCTCATGGTTCCTCACGGTTTTATACGTATAGGACTGCTACTTTGCTCCAGTTGGGTGTAGCGCGATGTTTTTAATACCGATGCCAGTTAAAATATGAGCCAAAATGTTCCCATAGTTTTGTAAGTATTTTTTTTTTTTTCGGACGGACATACTAGTATGTATTTAGCTCCGAGGCTTTTGCTACTTCACTGGGCATAAAGGCGATCAGATCTCCAGCCTAGATAAATGTTTTATACACTTCAAACTAGGCAACCTGCGCCAGATGGCGTTACCTGTGGGATAAGGACCTCGGCTCAGGGCGGTCGCTGGCGATGAGATTGAGGGATTATGACTTTTAGTACATATTTTAGGGCATTTTGTGCAGCTTTATGGTTCGCGGGCCTCTCGGACTTCAGGTCTACGAGGGCATCGAAAGGTTCTTAGCAAACTAAGGGTCGGGAGGGTGAGGAGGCAAGCGTTGCGTTCGCGGGCGTACTCTTCTGCGGCGGGTCGGATAGTGCTAGTTTCTTGCAGTTTCTGTACTGCTAGTTGGTAAGTTGTAATCTCGTCGTCCGGATCGGCTAGGACTAGGTTTTGTATATGAAAGATTAACAAACAACCAGGTTATTAACAAATTCTAAATACTCTCACTTGTTTATTTAGAAATGTGTACATGAACAGTAGTTACGAATCTAAACTAATATATAAAGTTGAAGAGTTTCTTTGTTTGTTTGTTTACTTGAAAGTGCAAGATTTTTTTTTTAAAGATTACCTACTAGCCGTATTTTGCAGTCTACTAGTTGGTATTCTTGTTAACCCCTCGTGCTAAGCTAAAATGTTTGTGTTACGAGTGGGTTCACGTCGGTAGTGCAATGGGTGGGGTTCGAACCGGCGACCTTAAGATCACAAGTCCGACGCCCTAGCCATTGGGCTATTGTTTCAGGAACTAATGGCCCGATTTGTAAAATTATCTCAGTGTTAGATAACCCACTTATCGAGGAAGGCTATAGGCTGTACTTAATTATGTAGTTCCCACACATTTTACATGAATGGGAACTTAATACGCTCATACACTTGCCGTGCCGTGTGGTTTCCGGCCTAGAATAGACCACCCCATGTCCTCCCATGGGTGTCGTAAAAGGCGACTAAGGGACATATGGCTAATGGATGGGCAGCAGCATCTATTAGCTCAAGGTTAACATCTTCGTCGTAACAATCCGTCTGCCAAGCGTGGTGATTATGGCAACATCCCTCTACGATCCTGGCTTGCCAAGGTCTGTTAAGAGGAGGCCCATGTTCAGCAGTGGACGTAAACGGGCTGTTGATGGTGACGCTCATACACTTATCTAAAAGAAAAAAGGTTCCAATACCATTTTTTTTGTTGTCCGGGGGGGGAAATACGCATTCCCACCGCCGCTGCAGCGTATTTGCGCGCTGTATGGGATATGTGGGACTCGCCATCTCCATAGCGTGCTATGCTAACTAGTACCACGAGGCAAGGACCCTACACCACTAAAACCTCCCGGACACTCCTTCGATCCGCCGTTGGCGGGGGCCGGGTACGCATAAGCAATCCTGCCGCCAAGGTTGCAATACCTATACTTCTAACATTATTAGGTATAAATAATCGTAACACAAGCATTTAGCTTAATACGAGGGGTTAACAAGAATACTAGTAGTCTGGAAAAGACTTTTTTTTTTTCTATTTTTATGTGAAAATCTTAATGCGGTTCACAAAATACATCTACTTACCAAGTTTCAACATTATAGTTCTTATGGTTTCGGAAAAAAGTGGATGTGACATACGGACGGACAGACAGACAGACAGACACACAGACAGACATAATATGACCGTTTTTTGCCATTTGGCTACGGAACCCTAAAAACGATCATCAAACAAATCGTAAATTTATTCTAGTACCTGCTATCATTAAGAGCATAATGTCGAACAAATTTTATTACTTAAATACAAACAAAACAATAAAAATAAAATGTAGTTCGATTATAAATTGTTAGGTATCTAATTAT
The DNA here is from genome assembly GCA_947037095.2 of Nycteola revayana. Lineage (NCBI taxonomy): Eukaryota > Metazoa > Arthropoda > Insecta > Lepidoptera > Nolidae > Nycteola > Nycteola revayana. Next base: position 23,778,016 of record OX344846.2, on the reverse strand, counting down.
ATAAATAAAAGCAAAGGTCAATCAAATCTCAGAAACTGCAAGTACCTACTTATAGTCTCAAATTTTGTAAGGGTATTCCTTTTAGGACATAAGTGCTTACTATGCATTTTGCGAAATTCTACCCGTATGGCTCGCTTTAAATCTCGGAGGTCGTGGGTTCGATCCCCACGCCGGACAGGAAATCTTAGTGTAAATTCTAATATTTCTCTCCCGTTCTGGTTGGCTGAGGCTCCATGCCTCAGAAAGCACGTTAAGCCGTTGGTGCCGATATTTATAACATCATCTATAATAATCGTATATCATGGAACAGGCAGCAGCGTTTCCTTGTGTGGTACAACATTTTACTGCGGTCACCGCACCTGCAAAGCGTGGTGACTATGGCAATTACCCTCCCTTGCGAGGAGGCCCATGTTATGGCCCATGAAAAGTTTGTACTCTGCTCCAGAAGGTCGGAGCATAATTTTTTGTAGCCTATATATTAATCCAGCGTATAACCTATCCCGATGCAAAATTTCAGCCAATTCTGTTCAGTAGTTTTTACGTGAAAGAGTAACAAACATCCATCCATCCATACTTACAAACTTTCGCGTTTATAATATTAGTCGGATATAATAAAAACAAAACATGTCTGTCTAATTGATATCAGCTGCTAAACATAATGACTATTATAAATAGTTGTTATTCAGACAGGTGATAATGAGTATAATTTGCATATTCCGTTTCCATTTGATTCGTTTTTTTTAATTTATATTACTTACTAGCTGCGCCCCACGGGTTTACCCGCGTTACTCTGCTTCAGTGGGTCGGGGCGTGATTTTTTGTTACCTATATGTTAATCGGGCTTATTAACTATCCCCGTGCAAAGTTTTTGCGTGAAAGAGTAACAAACATCCATCCATCCGTACTCACAAACTTTCGAGTTTATAATTACATCGTGAGCCCGTATAACGTCCACGGCTGAACATGAGTCTCCCCCCGAGGTACAGGCTAAGGAAAAAAAAATAACATTAAAAGTACCATTTTATAACAAATATTCTGGTAAATACCTAAACTGCAACGTGGCACGTTAAGAAATGGCGGAAAAAAAAAGTCTAACGTTATTTTCATAACATTAGGGTACTGTGAAAAATAATAGCAACAATTATATCCACACTAAAGCACAAAAAAATAGCTTCAGTGCATTTGATAGTGCTCCGTCTTATTTTTTTATTTGATACATACATAAGCTCACGCCTGTTTCCCAGCGGGGTAGGCAGAGACAATGGACCTCCATTTGCTACGATCCCTACACACATCTTTCGCTTCATTCACTCTCATAACATTCTTCATACAAGCACGTCGGTTTAGGGTGGATCTTATTTGACCATTTGCGAGGATATCTCCGATTTGGTCAGAGAACGTTCGTCGAGATCTTCCCCTTCCGACTGTGCCACTCACACTTGCCATGTATACCTTTTTTGACAATCTTCCTTCATCCATTCTTTCCACGTGACCAAACCATCTCAACATGCACTTCTCTATCTTCGTAATCACGTCGTCTTTCACTCCACACCGTTCTCTTATCACGCTATTCCTAAAGTAAAAGTAAAAAGTATACTAATATTTTTATTTGATCTAAGGGCTAAATAAAAAATAAACAATTTCATGCTCCCAACCTAATTACAAAATACAGCATAAGCGATTTAAATTGCGCTGTCGTCGGTTTTCACTAGTTCCAGCCTTCACTGACTGAAGGGCGGAAGCTTAACTGGGTCAGCAGAGTTGTCAGTACCACCCCAACCCCTCCCCAACCCCACCCTTTCACACTTGTCACTCCAACTTACCCCATTAGGGGGTTAATAGTGAAAAATTAACAGCTATAGCGCTGTAGTTTCCGCTTCGAAGTTATTTTCGTGTTTTGCATGAATTTGATTAGTTGGCTGGAGGTTTCGGGTAATTTATCTAATTTATTTACTTGTAAGGGTAGATTTATCATTTTTGTCACAGTTAGTAGTGACTAGTAGATATCCTTTTTATTTTGATGTCCGGGAGGAAATGCATTTACACATTCCCACCGCCGCTGCAGCGTATTCGGGCGCTGGCGGTGGGATATGTGAGACTCGCCCTCTCCATAGCGTGGTATGCTAAACTCATACCACGAATAGAGGACCCTACACCACTAAAACCCCCCTCATGATGACTCTCCCCCCCCAGCACTAAAGCCCCCCGGGCACTCCTTCGACCCGCCGTTTGCGGGGGCTGGGTATGCATAAGCAATCCGGCCCTAGCGACTAGTATCCTTTCCAGCTTAGAATGGACCACCCTACGTCTTCCCATGGGTGTCGTAAGATGCGACTAAGGGACATACCTACAGATCATGGATGGGCAGCAGCGGCCATCAGCTCTTAGTTACCATCTATCTGCGATCACCAATCCGCCTGCAAAGCGTGGTGATTATGGCAATATCCCTCAATGACTTTGGCTTGACATGATCTGTTAAAATGGGGGCCCAAGTTCAGCAGTGGACGTAAGCGGGCTAATAATTTAATTATTGTTAATTTTTAAGCAATTAACATTATGTAAAAAGACATATTATAAAATATCAGACTATATAAAAGACAGAATGGCTTGGGAGTAACTTGCTCTGGAATAACACTGCTTGTTAACAATACTGTAAAAGGAAGGATAAATTGATTATTTAAAAAAGGAAACCTCTGAGTTTCTTGCCAGTTCTTCTCAGAGTTGCCACGTCTTGAACTGGTGGTAGAAGAAATGGACGTATCATAAGAACAAGATTAAATTTTTTGAAGTTTTATGACTTTTGACGTTGACATTGTTATGCTTAAGAAAAAAAAAAAAATGTTAACCATTATCGAAAGATGGCATCTAAGTTCCCTTAGTGACGTGTTACAAAAAATACTGATACGTTTCTTTATCAAGGTTGTCCTGGAGTATTGCCTTGTCCTGAGGTGGAAATACACTTTTCCTTAAATATAATTCTAGACCTCAGAAGCATAAGGTTGGATGTACAATTATCATCAGAAGCATTTGGTCGTAAGTGCCAGTTCACGATAAAGGCACATACGACAAATGTTTCTGCGGTATAATGGCACACCCGACCTTATTTGGTTTTGAGCTCTAGAATTGTAATCTAAAATAATATACACATGCCCAAAATATGTACTAGTTATATCCTATATATGTATATAGTTTGTGCCCGTGGCATATATTGGTAAGCAGTTCATAACACCAGGATATTGGTCAACATAAGCGTAGATATTACAAAAAAAAAACGAATAAGAAGTGGGTGACGCAAAAATTACGCGAAATATACCACCACATATTATACTTGTAAATAATATACTAGTTTCTCGGTTTCACCCGCGTAACTCCCGTTCCCGTGGGAACTTCATAATTAAATATAGCCTATGTCACTCAGGGTTAATGTAGCTTTCCAATAGTGAAAGAATTTTTGAAATCGGCACAATAGTTTTTGAGTTTATACATTACAAAAATACAAATCTTTCCTATTTATAATATTATAGTATAGAAGTATAACTTATTATAGATATAGACTATTGCACCATTATGGATAATCCTCTTGTTGATTGAATTGATTTGCATACTTAACTCATTATTAATTTCGGTGTGAAATATATTTATACAGTAATTATGTCAAGTGACCATTAACTATTTAAATTATCATCAGCTGTAACTCCCTCCAAGCATGGGTTTCCCCCAAGGGGGGTTTGCCGGAGTCACCACGCTCGGCATGCTGGTTGGTAACCACAGTACCTACTATGTAATAACATACACACAAGGATTTGCTGCTACCCGTTTCCTGGTATTCAATTGTTATAGATAATGTTATAATAATCGGGACCAATGTTGCTTTCCGAGACATCGAGGGTAGTCCCTCAACTAACCAAACCGGGAAACAAATCTTCAATATTGCACTAAGATTTCTTGTCCAGCTAAACATTCTATTTAGAAAAATCCTAGTAACACCATTTTTTGAATGACTCGGGAATCGAGTTACAGTCGAACTTTTTACCGCTAGACCAACGAGACAGTTAACCATAAAATAAGCGCAATTTTTTTTTTAAATAAAACCAATTTGCATTTCGATTCACATTAACTAAGAATCAATAAGTAATTATAGACGTAGTACAGACTGTAGTATGTTAAAAATCCTTCAAAAATATGTCCGAAATTATTGTCCACTAGCTGCGCCCCCGTGGTTTTACCCGCGTTTCTCTGCTCCAGTTTGTCGGAGCGTGATTTTTTGTAGCCTATATGTTAATCTAGCATATAACCTATCCCGGTGCAAAATTTAAGCCACTTCTGTGAAAGAGTTACAAACATCCATCCATCCATCCATACTTACAAACTTTCGCGTTTATAATATTCGTATCATCATCAACAGCTCGTTTACGTCCACTGCTGGACATGGGCCTCCTCTTAACAGACCTTGGCAAGCCAGGATCGTTGAGGGATATTGCCATAATCACCACGCTTGGCAGACGGATTGGTGATCGCAGTAAGATGGTAACCTTGGGCTGCCCATCCATGAGCCATATGTCCCTTAGTCGCCTTTTACGACACCCATGGGTAGAAACGGGGCGGTCTATTCTGTGCCGGAAACCACACGGCTTCGTAGTATTATTCGTAATATTAGTAGAATATGTTAAAAAACCTACAAAAATATGTCTGATATGATTGTCCATGTATTTGTGGGTAGTAAATAAAACATAATGGCCTAAAATTAAGTCAGCACATGCCAAAACGGCCCGGCAGGTGTCGACACCCTGTAAATCATTTCTACAAAACATACAATGTGTGCCTGATTTTGTTTTAAAAATAGAGTCAGCTGCTGTTATAAGGTTAAATAAAAGGAATAAAACTATGCATAGGTATTTAGATGTATATGTTACGGCTAATAGCCGAAGTGCGGCTACCCTTAGTTTTAGCCGGCTACAACTAGGTGCAGCCGACCACATGCGGTTAAACTTAGATCAACTAGGTTAGAACTAGGTTTTAATTAAATTAAACAATACCTACGCACAGCAAAAAAAGGTGTTGGGGTGGTTAAAAAAAAAAAACCTAAACCAATGGAGTTGAACAGGGACTTATTGAGGTTGATCTAAGTTAAACCGCATGTGGTCGGCTGCACCTAGTTGTAGCCGGCTAAAACTAGGTGTAGCCGCACTTCGGCTATTAGCCGTAACATATATATATAAATGAATCCCTATTTCCTTTGGTCACTGGAGCGATTTCACAAATATTTTTTTCGGTTATCATTGTTTTTGTAAGGAGAAGGTTCATATGAAAAAAAAAACTTCAATGGACGTTGTATTTTCATGGCAATTGCACTGATGAGCTCAGCAGACATCAAATTAGTCACTGTGATCTCATATAATATTTTTATAATGTCTAAATATACTTATAACAAAATACTTTTACATAATTTCTTATAGGACTGTCCAACCGGATTTAAAAACCTAATAGTTATGTTCTAAATTAGATTTACTACTTTAAAGCTTACTTATTTGTGCCATTTAGTTCCCAATAAGAATTAATAATGATAATAATTATTGTACTTATTAGTATAATACTTATCTAACTAAATACATATAAGGTTGTTAATATTTTGAGCTGAATTAGTTAACCTATATGTCACAGAAAAATAAACATTATCGCGGCATAACTAAGAAATACTAACTGACTAGAACTAAGAAGCGGCCGAAACCAAATGGCTATGGCGTCGGACTTGTGATCTTGAGGTTGCCGGTTCGAACCCTAACCATTGCACTACCGACGTGAACCCACTCGTAACACAAGCATTTTAACTTAGCACGAGGGGTTAACAAGAATACTAGTAGACAGTAAAAATCTAATAATAGTCTTAAAAAAAATTTAACAAAAGCAAATAAGCAAAAAGGCTATCAATTACAATAATTGTTGTCTATCTTAATCTTAGTTCCTATTTAATAATCATGTGTTTATTGGGTTTCCAATCAGACAATTCTCTATACAAATTCAACCATTTAAATCTTCTTAGTCTATCTAATATTATTAACAGGAAACATTTGATTGTTTTACCTTCAATGAATAAGGATTTATAACTACTGGACCGATTTAAAAAAATCTTTCACTATTAGAAAGCTACGGTATGCAGGAGTTATATAGGCTATATTTGATGATAAAGTTCCTCCGGGAACGGGAACAAGGCAGGTGCTACCGCGCCACGCCACCTACCGTCCTAGGCTCGGCCTCGGGGTGTGAGGTACATAGTCCCCGCTCCCTTCGAGGCTGACCCATGAGGAGTAGGGACGCCTCTACACTCTATAAATGGGCAAATGGGCCACTGTAAGTGTGGCCCAGGAGATCCCGCGGTACCATATTAGCCGCGGGTGCCGTCGGGGGGCCGGATTGCTCATGCGTACCCGGCCCCGCCAACGGCGGATCGAAGGAGTGTCCGGGAGGTTTTAGTGGTGTAGTGTCCTCTCCTCGTGGTATGAGTTTACCATACCACGCTATGTCTATGGAGAGGGCGAGTCCCACATATCCCAACGCCAGCGCGCGAATTCGCTGCAGCGGCGGTAGGAATGCGTAAATGCATTTCTCCCCGGACAATAAAAAAAAAACCGCGCGGTGTTGCCGCGCGCGGAAATCTAGTATTTAGTAAAGGTAAGTCTAACATCGATATTCGTTAGAATATTATAAAAATACCAGTCCAAGTATAGCGTTGTTAGAGGTCAATGATAATTGCTAGGTACACAGACCATTCGGTATAAAAAGCGCTTAATATTTATGTACCGAGTGGTCTTCTCGACTGTAATTAATTTTGATATTGTTAATTATTATCAATTACAAACTTGTATCTCTACAGGTATTCAATCGCGATTTAAATTATACGTTTTTAAAATCTATACTATATTAGTATTATAAAGAGATAAAGTATCTGAATTGTTTGTGAGTTTGTAGGAGGCAATCTCTGGATTTACTGAACCGATTTAGGAAATTATTTTACCAATAGAAAGCCACCTTATTTGTGAGCGTTCTGAAATGCACTCAGAAATGGAATGACTGAAAGCAAACACCTAATTCAAAAACACAGAACTAACTCACACGTAAAACTACTAATCGGTATTCATATAAATAATTGACCAGAGCAGGACTCGAAGCTAAAACAGTTCCACAACGAACTAAAGCTAATGCTAACAACTAACGCGGCATTTAAAAATACCGCTTTCCAGAAAATAAATACTTAATCTATTCGAAACAATTCGTATCCCCATTTCCACCCCTTCGTTGAATCGTAAAACAACCCCCATTTAATGTTTACAGCCTTCTAAAAGGCGACCGCTGCAACAGCTATAAAAAAGTTGTTAAACAGATAAGTGCCAACATAAAAATAAGTTGCCTCACAGATTCTGATAGTACACACTATATATAATACACTATATAATAGGCACGGAAATGTTTTACCTAATAGTAACAATAACCCTAACAGCGGTTTCGCACTACGTCCGATCCGAATCCGATCTGGACCCGTGAAAATATGGTCCGAAGTAGCCGTAGAACTATTTCTATGGTATTTTACGCACTAGATCCAATCTCCGTCACCTGATTTCTTTCCAAATTTCTAGACCAATATTTTCACGGGTTCGGATCGGAAATAGTGCGAAACCGCTCTTATCCTTACTTCCTTGCTAATATTGTAAATGCAAAAATAATTCTGTCTGTCTGTCAGCCTTTTACGCCAAAAGTACGGAACCGATTTAAAAAACAGATAGGCTACTTTTTATAGCAAAAAAAGGGTTGTAGGGATTGAAAGGGGGGGATGAAGATTGTATGGAAGTTTCGTAATTTTGATTATAAATAATTAGAACTGCTCAAAGTCACTATTCGCTCCTTCAAACACAATATAAGATTATGATTGAACACAAATTGATCTGTAATATCATGTAGTTAAAACTCATTATCATTAAATTACACATTTGGCTATTATGTCACATGAAAGCAACGATTTGTTTGAAGCTATCGGCTATCGTGACATTTTAGCTGATTTTACATTTTATCATTAGATACATTTTTAACATTTTTGTCTGACATTTTACAAGTAACTTTTTAATATACATTATTATGACATTGTTAAATCAATGTTTTGGTTGGTTAAGGGACCTCAGAATTCAAGTTAAATGAATAAAAAAAAGCGTTGACGTCAACTAACAAATCCTAAAGTCTTTTCCTACCTACCTATCCTACCTTCTACCGTACAACAAAACTGCATTGCTACTCTCCCAAAAATTCCCGCCAAACAATTTCAAATAACCAATTTAAATTTAGAACACCAAGATTTACAGCCGAGCAACATTGCATCGTCATAACTGCCAACGAAATACAGTTTCACTAATTTGTAGGCCCAAAAAAAAAATGGCGCGAGTCTCAGAGGGCCAGGTTTGTGCGAAGGACGCCCGGTACCAAAGTGACCCAATGTGCCACATCCAGTACGGGTACCGGCTTTTTTTGCTACCAGAAATGAGCGATACAAATTCGATTTTTGACTTTTGAATGTCGCGGGTTAGAGGGTTCGGGTTACAGAAAGGCATGGCTGGTTTTGTAAATAAAAATAAGTATGGGATCCGTATTGGGTTTTGAGTTGAACGTCTAATATACTAGAATAATGATTATGTGGTTGAATGTTTCGACAATTACGACGAAACGTAACGACGTAAAGAGTTGAATAAGGAGAAGGAGAAAGAGTGTTATTATTTCGTTTCTTTTAAAGTCAACCCTCGTTTTATGTAAATTAATCCCTGTGTCTAGGGAGACTTCACAAACACACAATACAAAAATGCACACAAATCATACCCGGACTCAAAACTATCTATGGTACTGACTAATAATTGTCTCGGGTAAGACTCGAAGAACACCAGATCTCAGAAGGAACCTCTGTATCCTTAGAGCCACCCGTGCAGCCAAGTCAAAAAAAAAAACATTGACAATCGATTAGCTGAAATTCTACCTAAATATATATGTATTACATAAGACGGCATATCTCTAAAACCTAGAAGAAACGTTAATTAAAACTCCTTTTATTACGGACGTTTGTATGAACTTTGGTAGATCTGGGTAGGTACCAAAGCAATAATGATCTGAGTTGCAAATATGAAATAGGAAGTAAAGAGTTATATACGCACTAGACACATATATAGTAAGTAAATAAATGTGAAAACAAGTCAACTAACTTTGTAAAAACAAAACTGTTCGTGATTGTAATTATTTAATAACTTTCACCTCAAATCCTTTAAAAAACAAATGACTGCAAATTGACCCAAAACCTATTCTTTTAGCAATTTTGTTTGTGAAATAGCATCATAAAGTTAATTGTTAACTTTCACAAATCGAGCCATACACAAAGGCAATAGTTAAACAGCCAGATAAAAAAAAATAAAGTGTCGAATCTAATGTAGCGTAAGAAATGCGATCGTGCAAGCAATCCCATATAATCTCCATTAGTGCTTCGCGAAAGACCCTTACTTACGTCTCTTTCACACACCAACAAAAAATAAGTACCTAATACTGAGCGCAATCCGTTGCATTCCATACCCTCAGCCATTAACTACAACCTTTTCTAAGACATGCGAAATTATCCTTTATTTTCTCGCCGTAAGGACCAAAACCAACGTAAGTTTATTTTTTAATGTTACATTTTTTCAAGCACCAAGTGCGAAGGGTCCAATTCTTAATTTAATATAAATAACAATAACAAATCGGCTTGGGTCGATCTTTAAAACCTTTTAAGAACATTGAACAGATTTGACAGATGAGGCTGTATGTCTCATTGTCTTGGCCCAATGAGAAATACGCCTACGTTCGGATATGATTCTTGTGATAGTGCCTGCAAAAAGTTTTTATTATTTTAACGAGGGTACGACTTGTGGTGTATTTTAATGATTACCTCTGGAAAAAATAAAAACGAGGTAAAAGATTATGGTGGGATCAATAAATCAAGGAAATCTGGTGCAATTATGTTTACCTTTGTTTAAGTCGTATGTGTACCTACATTACAGTACTTACACATTTTATTGTGCTATCAGATTATAGATTACTACTATTGGTAATTAAGTATGAGGAACATATTAATATTCAAATATATTAATGTTAAATGTAGCCAGGAGTTAAGTTTATGACGAATTCCATAGATGGCGCTAAAAACAAACAACAAGCAAGCTTGCTCTAAGTTGTTACAAATACATATTTGTTGTGTAAAATGTTTTGTATAAATCACAAGTTATTTTTTGGATCTGAAAGCACGTTATATTGTTCGTTACATGTAACACACGAGTATATATATGTCAGGGAATAGAGGCGAAAACACATTATTAAAACGCCACGCCACGTGTCAACACCTGTGCATATGCTCTAAGTGTGCATCAGGACGCGCGTGGCGTCGTGTCGGGTGTTCATAGTGTGTTTCTGGTCTATAGAAAACAATACATTTGAGTCGACTCAACACGCGTGGCGTGTCGTCGGGTGGCGTGGCGTTTTAATAATATGTTTCCGCCTTTAGCCCCACAATCCATCTGTCAACAAGTCAACAAGACTAGTAACAAGACAAAAAGTACAGTCAGACAGACTACATCGAAGATGTGAGAATGTCAAAGATTTCGAAAATATATGTAGAACAAGTTAGCTACAAGTACGTAGTTAGATTTATGTTATGCCACAGTCCACGCAATTAATGTATACGTATGTATCTCACAACCATTAAGATAAACTTTTAAACACACATACACGACCAATAAATTATAATGAACTCCACATTAAATGTTGGAATTAACATAAAAAGAATATAATATTCTTACAATTGCTATGACATCGCAATCCAAATGGCCAGGTATGGTAATTTAATCCAATAGATTTAGATAGGTGTAGCTTACAAGTTGTTTTATTTCATTACAAAAATAGGTGTCTTACTTTGTTGTCTTACATGGGCCTCCTCTCTACATACATTGGCTTTAAACAAGCCAGGATCGTTGGGGGATATTGCCATGATCGCAGATGAACATGTTACCTGGTATACGATTGTCATATATGATGTTATGCCAATCGGGACCAACAGCTTAACGTGTTTTCCTAGGCACGGAGCACTTTCAACCATACAGACCCGAAAAATTTCTATGATTTTACACAAGGATTTTTTCTCTGGAGCGGGAATCGAATGTTGTAACTTCGGTGTGGACTATCCGAGATTAAAAGCGAGACTGATAGCGCGATATAAGATAGTTTCCGTGTTGGCTAATAGATGGCGCTACTGAACTAAGTTGTAGTATGTATCGTACAAGCGACTTATTTTGCAAAAAAAGCAAAAACCACTAGTAAAACCTAGTTTAGGTAAGTTAATAATTCGTATCGAAATATGAATTATGAAGCAATTTCATATTCCATTATGTTAATAGCGACAAGACTGTACGAATAAAATTTAAATTTCACATTTTATTGTAAATTATTTTAATAACATCTCAGTTTTGGCGTATGTCGTAAATAATAGGTACCTAGTTGATATATATTACTTTCGAAACCGTTACTAGTGTTTCACTTGACATTCTTCATAATTTAGCATAGGTTGTTGTATTTCAAGGAGCAATGATCGACTCTGTGCCCGTTGAAGTAGCAAAAGCCTCGTGACTAACTTCATAAAAAGAAAAGAAAATTTCTTATATTTCACCACCGAAACAACTGCTAGAGGACGCCTATAATGTATCTAAATCTCGTTTTGTAATCGGTTTAAAAATATATTCAAAGAAATTAGAGTTTATGTTAGTTTTTGTTATGCTGTGTGCAACTATCGTACTTGCTGTGTTCTGATAAAACAACAATTTTATTCCGCCTTCATAACAACCTGTATCATCATCTTCCTACCCTGCTTCTTTTATTTTTACTCGACGCAATATGTCATTCTTTCCATGTTTCCCTATTAGACGTCTCTTCCATACTCGGTGTGAGTGAAATGAAATAGTTTATTAGTAACGTAGACGAATAATTCGCGCTTGTTATACGTCATTTACAAAGCATTTTAAAGATCAATAATATATATATATATATATATAAATAAAATAAAATTAAAAATTGTCGCGAGCAAAACGAGTATACACAAAACAATAATAATAAGTCACGTGGTTTGAGAAATTAGATCAACCAGCGCGGGCTGGGATCTGGTCCTAAGCCAAGCCAAGAACGCGTCGCGAACCTCGCCTCGCGAGGACCACCGTCCCTATCCTAGATTCCTACGAGTCTTTCTCTATCTACGAAAGACTAAGAAACTCCGTAATTTTTCCGTATGGAAGAGACGCAAATCTTATACATTTCATCTCTCACACAGCCCAGGATGGGCTCTTTTTTTGCAATCTTATCATGAACCTGTATGTATCATCATCATCATCAGCCCGTATAACGTCCACTGCTGAACATGGGCCTCCTCTCAATGGAGGGTTTATGTATATAAGATTTAATTAGAAAATAACCCCTAACCTCATTGACCGTTAATTTACAGTAAAATATTTACCATTATATAACCAAACAAACAAATAAATATTCCTAATTTATGTAATTGAAACTAAACGTTTAAACTCTGTCGCACATTTTAAAATAATTTTGTAAATAATTTACATATGATAATTTTGTATAGAATCACTGTAGCTCACGCTATTATGTCGTAAATAATTTGAGGGAAAATTGTTAATAGCGGTAAATACCATATATCTATATACTAATATATAAGTTTAAGTAATATATAAGTTTGTTTGCGGGTGAAACCGCGTGCGAGAAGCTATTTACTACATACATACAGTTATACATCAAATTTTCTATACATGTGAATACTTGAAATTTCCCCTACATACTATGTATTTAGCCATGAATCATTTGCTACTTCAACTTACAACTTAACTTTGTGTCTGGCATAAAGGCTAGCAGTAGCAGATAAAACTAGATATCGAATGGTTTAAAAACTACTAATTTAGCAACCTGCGCAAGAGAGCACCCCCTTTTGTTTTGGGGATGAAATGCATTTACGCGTTCCCACCGCCGCTGCAGCGTATTCGCTCGCTGGCGGTGGGATATGTGGGACTCGCCCTCTACATAGCGTGGTATGCTAAACTCATACCACGAACGAGGAGAGGACCCTACGCTACTGTGGAGCTGGAAGACACGGAAAAACGCCTCGTTATTACCTAAATAATAAGCCTTTTTTCTAAAATAGTTTTAAATATTACTTTTCGTCTTTGCTTTGGAAGTTACTAAATTAGATTTCTTATTTCAGACTAACTATTGGCATAGGCCTCCTCAAGCTACCTCCAATCTCTTCTGTCTAGTGTTACTCTTCTCCAGTAGAGTTCAGCTGTCTTCCCATATTTTGACTTGCCCTCCTTTCCTTAAATAATTAAAGATGCCTAATAAAAGCTAGTTGTCAAATACCTCACATAGTTATACAAGTTTATGAAGAAGGTCGAACTCGTTTTGAGTTCGCGTGCGTCCAGTGTCGCCGCCCACGCTTCACAACTTGTTACTTGCAACGTCGACCAGCATTACTTGATCTCCGACCGGTAATGTATCTATGATATTTGAGATACAGTTTACGTAAAATATACTTATATGGATGTCAATACACAACATATGAAGGTTATGTTGTATGTGAATTACATGACATGGGTTTAAATTTATTATGATAATTTTCTTTGTTTCTGAAATAGGTAGGTGAAGGATATTAAATCACAAAGAAGAAGAAATTAGATGATTAGATGGTTATTAAATGAATTATAACAGATGCCATATTCAACGTTTCAAATTCATTTATTCCGTAAAAATGGTTACATTTGTTTGGAATCGTCATATTTTTTTCAATACCGTGCAGTGCGTGACCTGGCGACTACTGAGATGTTTCTCTACCAAAGAATTCAGTAGAACCCTCTTTTAAAACACATATATTTTGTAGATCTTGTTACAATATTCTTTATTTTAAATTTAGTATAAAGCGGTTTGATCCCAACTATAAAATGAAACTGAATGAAAATGAAAATGTAATATTTCATTGAAAATAATATTAATTGTATCTGTAGGATATACAAAAACATCAAATCCAATTATAAAATATCATACTACTGTATAACAAAACTTTAAAAAAAAACTACAAAAATGATATATTCAAGTAATCTATTTCAACACCCATGTATGTTCGCGGCTCAACATACACTGGTGACTTTAAATACCGCGAGTTTCTCCTCAAAGACGTTTATGTCATTGAATAAATCTGTGGTGTCTCGTTTCCGGTGGTAAAGCGCTTTAATTAAATATATAGTCGACCGGACCATATTAGTACAGATAGAGCAGAATACAGAGGAGGAAATAGTGAAGTTACTGTGTTAAGTCCTGCTAGCCTTTATGCACGGTGCAAAAGCTTGTGGCTAAATATTGCATCCATCAAAAAAATTCATAAAATCATAATTATAAATTGTATTCTTGACATTAAATAGTTTCAGAACAGTTTCTTAAAAAAATGCCTGAATAATATGCTATTGTATTCCGTCAATATTTGGTGTAAAATTTACACTGAAATGAATTTTTTAAATTGATCTTAATGTCAATGCTAGAAATTTTACAAAAATTAATTACAAAACTGATCAATTACTTCCTATACTTAAACGAAGATCAGAGAATTGTAAGTTAATAGCAATAAAAACTTTATTGTAATAATTGAACGATGGACACATATTAACCTCTTTGACGTTGTACACTTTAGGGCCTATGCACACCACGTTTTTTAAACGCGCCGTTTCAGCGCGTCTGTAGCGATACAGACGCGATACGCACGCGAGTCAGACGCAGCGAGTAGACCTTTGCACACCTGCACGCTTATGAATCGATACAAACGCGCGTGTGTATCAATACAGACGCGATGCAAAAGCCACCAAATTGCTAACGCGCGTGTGTATCGATACAAACGGTAACAAACTGCTCTGTAGGATAAAAGCGCGCCGTCGACGCGCGTTTCTAAAACGCGCGTCGACGGCGCGTAAAAAAGACGTGGTGTGCATAGGCCCTTAGTGTGCGTATATTCGCGTTCTCTGTTCGGAGAATTTATTCCAATTATTTGAGCACAATGTTTTAAGTATCATAATTATTCCGTACTAACAGGTATAATTTTGGGGGTCAAAAAATTGGGTGCTGAAAGAGGAATAAACTCCCTCTGTTCAGTAGCTAGTCTACAAAATTAGCATACTCGTCGGTACAATATCGAGTGCACTTTACGTAAGCCGGGCTCTGAACGAGTTCCGTGCTTTATAGTTATCCTAATTTCGTACCAATATGTTTTTAATCAATGTTTTTTGTTTGATTACATGACTGGTTTTGATTGCGGCTAATAGTTTATGATTTGGTTAGTTTAAGACAAAGAAATTAATTTGTGGGTGCGGCACTTTTTGATTTACGCTTGATTTGTTATGTGGAAACTTTTGTTTTTGGAGCTTTTTCTTTCGACTGGTTTAATGCTTCCGTAAGGCTCTAGACAGACGGACCGCATTTGAACTGCAGTCCAACCGCAAATTGCAGTTTGAATGCAGTTGACAAGACTGCAATAGAACTGCAAACCAAACGCGCAGTCCGATTGCAGTCGGCGTGCAGTCGTCACCCACCCGCACGCTCCGCTACTTCTGCTACTGATTACATGCGCGGGAGGGCGGAGTGTGCGGGCCGGTGGGTATGGTGCATTTCGGATGAAGTCGGTATGCAGTTCACACGACTGTTATTGAACTACAATCGGAATGCGTGTCAACTGCATTCAAACTGCACTTGAACTGCAATTTGCGGTTGGATTGCAGTTGAAATGCGGTCCGTCTGTCAAGAGCCTTAGACATAGCAATTCATTTTTTATTTCTTTTTGTTTATATCTGGCAGTTTTTTTGTACACGGGCTGGATTGCTCATGCGTACCCGGCCCCCGCCAACGGCGGATCGAAGGAGTGTCCGGGGGATTTTAGTGGTGTAGGGTCCTCTCTTCGTGGTATGAGTCAGCATACCACGCTATGGAGTGGGCGAGTCCCACATATCACATCGCCAGCGCGCGAATACATATCCCCCCGGACAAAAAAAGGGCTTTTGTACACTACAAGTATTAACCCCTCGTGCTAAGCTGAAATGCTTGTGTTACGAGTGGTTTCACGTCGGTATGACCACATGATCGCAAGTCCGACACCCAAGTCGTTGAGTTACGTCCACTTATTCTTCTTGATATGTAGCGTTGTTGCTGTCCGAACATCTAGAAGAGCAAGAGCAATATTTTCTGTTGGAAGATGCATCGTTATCCTCGCAGATAAACCATGATGCCTGCGCAGGTTAAGTATTCCCAAGTTCAAGAATTCCACAACAAGAGTAACAAGAGTACTAGTAGACTGCAAAATTCTGCTAGTAATCTTTAAAAAACAAAAAGTTAGATACAGTATGTACCTAAATATTTATAATCTATATTTTTTTGTAGAAAAAAACATTCATTTATCTTGTAAAAAAAACTCCGTAATCCTGAGGTTCTTATAATATTATTGCTGTCGAGTAGTGTCGAGACCAAAAGTGTCCTATTAAATCGATATTAGAGTTTTTTAAACTTTTTTTGTCAATTAAAATATGAGATAGATATTCCAAAGTATAAAATCCTTGTTCGACACTAATGCAAGCACCGATTTCACAAACGGATGACACCACAAACAAGAATTACATATTATTTTTAATTGCATCCGAATCCAGGGTCGATGTTAATGCCAGACATTTATCTTTTTAATGTTTATGATGAGAATATGTCAATTATTGTTACATTTAATTTTAATTTTATGTTAATTTGGTGCATTGATTATATTATAATAATTTGATGATACGCTATCCCATGCGATTGCACAAGCTTTGCGAATTAGTGTAAGGTGATAATTTTATAGATTACACATTCCATTTTTAATTTAAGATAAATCGTTTGTACTTTAGGTATTTCACGGATCCAATGGCCACTTATTGCCACCATAAACTCGAAAGTTTGTAAGAATGTATGGATGTATGGACGTATGTTTGTTAATCTATCCAACAGGGTTGGCTGAAAGTTTTCACGCGAATAGTTTATAAGCTAGTTTAACAGGAGCAGAGTGTCGCGAGTAAAACCGCGGGCGCAGCTAGTAAATAATAAATTAATTTTATTTTGAAAGCGGTCGTAGCTCAATGGCTAGTGTTGGATTGCGTTTGTGGTCGCCGGTTCGATCCCCAACCATTGCACTACCGACGTGAACCCACTCGTAACACAAGCATTTTAGCTTAGCACGAGGGGTTAACAAGAATTCTAGTAGACTGCAAAAGTCTGCTAGTAAAGTTAAAAAATAAAAAAAAGTATGGTCAAAGTATTTATAATAGTTAGTAATAATATGTCTTCAAATTTAATCATTGATGTACATAGGTATTAATTTTTCATAATTAATGACATGGTTTATTACTTTTAAATTGTGTGATGTTCGGCTTAGAACATACCAACCCTTGTCCTCCCGTGGGTGTCGTAAGAAGCGACTAAGGGACATACAACTGATGGTTGAGCAGCAGCATCTATTAGCTCAAGGATACTCACCATCTTTCTACGATCACCAATCTACCTTGTGGTGATTATGGCAATATCCCTCAACCACCCTGACATACCAAGGTCAGCGGTAAACGTAAACAGACTGATATAGCATCTACAGACATTCAAAAATACATCATAACCAAAAGAAAAGATAGGTCACAAATAGGGTTGCCACCTTTTTTTTTCTTTTTGTTTTTTTGTTTTATATAGTACTTTTTATAAAAAGTTGCTAATTATATAGTACTTTTGGGAAATTCAGGAACAAAAATAGTACACATTTAAGAGTGAGCATGTGTAAAGCGGGGATGTTAGATCCATACAGCCAGATTAAGATTCTGTCCGGAGGAATGATGAGCTTTTTAATTTTTTAGGCCTCCACCTATTGTGTAGTAACAGTATTTTTCATACGTGCTCTGACTGAGGGTGCGGTCAAAATTTTTAAATGGGGTGAAGTTCAGTTTAGCAACAAAATATTCATAGTACTTTTTGTACTATATTATTTTTTATATAATATATAGTACATTTGACTGACATATAGTACGATACTATATAATACTAGCTGACCCGGCAAATAGATGTTGGCCGATTCTCAGACCTACTCAATATGCTCACAAAATTTTATGAGAATCGGTCAAGCCGTTTCGGAAGAGTACGGGAACGAACATTGTGACACGAGAATTTTATACATAAGAAGATAGTACGGGTGGCAACCCTAGTCAAAAACAAAAAACATCACTTTTTCAAAAATCGAACGTAAACTACCAAACTGGCGCCAAATCACAATTAAAAAAAAACTATTATCGTAGAGAGTATAAAAACTAAAGATTTTTTTTTAACAGAAGCTCTGGGCCGCCGCATAGACAATGGTAGCCATTATTCATGACAGTGCGCTCATTACCGTTTTTGCTGACGGTACGGTATTGTTCGCGCGCGTCTACCTGTGCTATCGTTACGCTGGAGTAATGATTTTTGTATGCATTGTTGTTATTGAAAGTTTGGTAAGTATGAAAAATGCGTTTTTATTATAAAGACACGGTTTTTTGTGGATATAAATCAAGTTAGGTTGTATTCGGTAAACGAATTCCCACGCAATATCGCTTTTATGTTGTACTACGATTAAGCAATGGTTTCTAATCTTTAAATCCTATTAAATTATAAACGTTAAAAATTGTAAGAATGTTTCAATGTACGTTTGTTACTCTTTCACGCAAAAACTACTGAACCGATTTGGCTAAATGTTTGCACGCGAATAATTTATAAGCTAGATTAATATTTAGGCTACAAAATATCACGCTTCAACCCACTAAAGCAGAGTGGCGTGGGCAAAACCGCGGGGCGCAGATATCAATTTAAGTTGATAATGAATACCATATTATATTACGTACCAATAATAAATAGTTGCATACAATATTGCTGCTTTAATATTATAGTGACACAAATGCAAATGTGTAAATGTACGATATTGAGTTTTAGTCTCATGATATTACAGATCAATTTGTGTTGAATCATAACCTTATTTTGTGTCACTATTTCATTAAAGCAGCGATTATGTATCAGGTACGTGATCATATTACTTTTTCAGTAACTATAAGGTAATAAAAAAAAGAAAATATTTTTAAACAAAGAATACTTAACCTATAACGTTATTCCTTTTTTGAAATGCTGAATCAATATCGTACCTAATCAAACTGTTTCAATCACAACCTCTTTTCTCAAAACGTCCATAGACAACACATCTATACATCAGTAACCCACGCACACAATCTTACACGTAATAAAATAAATTCCAGATATAAATTCGGTTGGGACGTGTTTTTTTGTCAATTAAAAATTACAACGGGGTCGCAGGTATCCGTACTTGATAATGTGGCTTACGGAATTATACGGCTGGTTATAGTATGCCGCTTTACATTTAGACCTCAGAATCATAACGACGGACGTACTATCATCATCAGAAGCATTTGGTCGTAAGTGTCAGTTTACGATAAAGGCACATACGACGAATGTTTCTGGGCTGTAGATTTTATATTGTCCCTATCTCGGTTATATTACTCAGTCTGTGCTATGATTAAAAAAAAGGTAGGGTGTGAATGACAAAAAATAAGACAGGTTAAATAAAAGTTTTTATTAGGTTTCGGTTTTTTTAAAGTTAAAGAGTTTTAGTTTTACATTATAATATAGTGACGAGCTTCTACGCGTGGTAACTCCCGTTCCGCGTTTAAAATAAAAATTAATAAAATATCCTTACTAATATTATAAATGTGTAAGTAACTCTGTCTGTCTGTTACGCAATCACGCCTTAACTATTGAAGCGATTTAAATGAAATTTGGTACAGATATAGTCTAGAGCCTGAGAAAGAACATAGGCTATATTTTATTATGAATTTCCCACGGGAACGGGAGTTACGCGGGTGAAACCGCGCGCGGGAAGCTAGTACTCGATAAAAGAGCTATCTAACGCTGAAAGAATTTTTCTAATCGGACCATCAGTTCCTGAGATTAGCGTGTTCAAGCAAACAAACTCTTCAGCTTCAGCAACTCTTCTAATATAAAATATAAAATTAATAGCAATAGTTACCTATCTAGGTAATAATAATATAATTTCATTTGTTTTTAAATACATTTAAAAACTGTGAAAAAATTATTCCGTTACTATATTAATGTAAAATCGTTAAAGTATAAAAAGTGAAATTAGTTTTCAGATTCATAAGTAAATTAAAACACCAACAAGAAGACCATAATTGGTGTGAGAAATGTTTAAATTAATTTAATCTAACTGTTTATATTTTTATCATCAACAGCCCGTTTACGTTCACTGCTGAACATGGGCCCCCTCTTAACAGACCTTGGCAAGCCAGGATCGTTGAGGGATATTGCCATAATCACCACGCTTGGCAGACGGATTGGTGACCGCAGTAAGATGTAAACTTTGAGCTAATGTCGCTGCCCATCCATCAGCCATATGTCCCTTAGTCGCCTTATACGACACCCATGGGAGGACATGGGGTGTTCTATTCTAAGCCGGAAACCACACGGCCTAGGTTTATATTTTAATGAATGTTGATACTTATCATCATCATACTTATCATCATAATAATTTAAGTAGCTTCATACTTTGAAGCTACTTAAATTATTATCATGCGATATTAATATTCTAACAAATTTCCTCTTTGTCCATTATTCCATAGACAACGAAGTTATTTTAAATAGGGTTCTGTACAAATTATATTATCTATTGTTAACCATAATAATAATAAAACCATAAACAAGAGATTATAACAAAGCAGGGTAACTAAAATAAATATGTATTTCACAAAATACATCCACCATATGTAGGTAGTCTGAGCGGATTATAAACGCAAAACCAGATCGAATCAATTGTTGTGAGTAACGATAAAACTATTTAGAGCATTCAAATAAAACACAACGCAAACGTATCGAAAACATTTTTTCGTAAGTGTAATTCCACACACCAACCTGACGATCACAGGTAGAAAAATGAGCATTGAACATACGAAGGCAATTAACTTTCGGTACCTGCGCATGCGCTGGTGTGCGCAAGGATGTGTCCGTGCGCAAGAGCGCTGTGTTTGTGTGCGCCCGACACTTGCGCAAACAAGGGGGTGTATCTTTACCGCCAGGATTCTAAAGATAAATTGATCTGGTTTAATGGTATTTGAAATTTATGTTCGCGTTGAATTTGTTTTTAAGTTGTATTAAGTGCACGGCCAATTGTAATTCTTAATGACAAAAGGAATAAATTGGTGTGAGACATTTTAAGGGGGCTTTAAATTTTATCAGATATAAAATTTTAATTAGTACTGGTTTGTACCGTGTAAGTACTATAAATAGAAATAATAATTGTTGTGTAAATTATCGCTTTATCACTTACCCGTCCAACTACAAGGGCTTGAGAATATTTTATAAATTCACTTAAAAAATAACAAGAGAAACCCAAGTTCTTTCCATTCGATTTACTCTAACGTATCTGTTACTAAATAACTATAACGATGTTTATTGTTAATAAAACAAGGTGTAAAAGTTAAAAACTATTTAAGTAGGTAGGTACACTATGAGAAACTGTGGATACACTGGATCATGGAACCATCCGATACCCTCGTAGACCTTCGGGTACGAAAGGCCCGCCAAGTGTCAAGTAGAGCTAAGTTACACAAACCGCCCCTTAAATTAATTAAGTCATCATACCTCAACCACCGGCGACCACCTCTAGCGCAAGCTGCTTAGTTTGTTATTTTTAAACAATTTAGTAAAACTAGAGGTACGCTCGCCTTTATGACCGCTAAAGTAGCAAAAGCCTCGTGGCTATCTACATATGCACGATGTCCGAAAAACAACTGAAGAATCACAGAAACATGTGCCCGAGTTTATAAAGATAATATTAATGGTTGCATAGTATGTCATGCATCTGCAGTTCCCGGTGCCTCAGTTACTGGCTTACGGGGGAGTACCTGTACAAGGGTTAAGTGGGTATACCCTCTTCCCGCGGTATGATTAGCATACCATGAATATAGACAGGGAAGTTTCCTTTTTCGGACGGACATTATGTAGATAGCCATGAGGCTTTTGTTACTTCACCTTGCATAAAGAGAACAAAACTTTAGCCTAAATAAATAGTTAAAAAAAATTCAAACTAAGAAACCAGCGCAAGGGGGCGTCCCCTGTGGGACTTGGACCTTGGCTCAGAGCAATCGCTGGCGGGAGGATTGAGGGACTATGACATTAAGTTTTGTGCAACTGTCACTTTACGCTGCAGTTCGCTGGCTTCTCGGACTTCGTGTCTAAGAGGGCATCGGAAGGTCGACAGGGAAGTATTACATACTCCACTGCACGGTAGGGAAAAAACGGAACATAAATTATTGTAACAATACAAAGCATCTCACTATGAACTCAAGTAGAAAACCCATATCGACATCATCAAACCACGGTCCAACGCCGTGAATAAGCAATAACGCCCGCAAAAACCAAATCTTTCTCATTTTTTGTTTTAAACACAATAAATTGTTAGCAACAGTCATATCGACCGGACGAAAGTGCTCTTACTCTAAACACAATACGATGAGCAAAAAATGGGTCCTAATGAAAAAGTATCTGGTGAAAAAAGATGGGCAGTACGGGTCGACTGCGGAAGAAATGTACTGATTTTAACAAGATATGAATATTGCTTCCCGCGCGCGGTTTTACCCGCGTATCTCCCGTTCCCGTGGGAACTTTATTATTAAATATAGATTGTGTTACTCCTGGATACCGTAGCTTTCTAATGGTATAAGAATTTTTGATATCGGTTCAGTCGTTTCGGAGCTTATTCAATGCAAACAAACGATCTTTCCTCTTTATAATATTAGTTATAGATAAGCATATGTTTTGTTTTCTTAAACAGATGTATATCGTAAACGCATGTGCAACTGTATATATTTGCGTGTGTTTCCTATTGGATAAATTTTGACTGTATCGGTAGCTTAGTGGTTACGGTAATTGCTGCTGAGACCTGGTGCTCTGAGTTCGATTTCCCACCAGCAAAATTATTTGTGTGAACCTTAGAAAATTGATGTGAGTCTGGGTGTCCTTTGTGTCGAAAGTAAAGAAGTAGTGCGAGAGTGGTCTTAAAAAAAATAGATGTTAACTTTATTATTTAAATTTAAAACAATATCTATCACTGTTCATTATCGCTGATTATTTTAACCAAGCTTTATTAGACGTTGAGTCATTATAATTATAAGTACATAGGTAAATAGGTAGTAGCGTAGCGGTATTTGACTCGCTGTAAATCTCGGAGGTCGTGGGTTCGATCCCCACGGCGGACAGGAAATCTTTTTAAGCATTCTAAGATTTATTTCCGGGTCTGGTTGGTTGAGGGACCACCCTCCGTGCCTTGGAAAGCACGTTAAGCCGTTGGTCCCGTTTGTTAGAACATCATCTATAATAATCATATCTATATCAAGGAACGGGTAGCGTTTCCTTGTGTGGTACAACATAATAATGCGGTCACCAATCCGCCTGCCAAGCGTGGTGACAATGGCAAATACCCTCTCTCGGAGGCATGTTCTAGGCTGATGATGATGATGATGATGATAGTAAAAAGGCAACTTAAACATATCTGATCGTGTTACTGTAATATAGGTATCAAAGTTTAGAAAGATCATTGCCAAATTGAAATTAAAAAAAAATTGCCGAGAGATCGAACCCTTCCGAACTTAAAACAAGGCTTATACCGCAATACCACAGATGGTGACGTACTTATACATTTTAGATACAATTGAACTATCCTAATTAAAAACCAACGAAAGTTTAAAAGCTTACACAAAACTACACAAATGATGTCTTAATAAAAAGGTATTCACCAAACAAGGCGAAAAGGAAACACATTATCAAATTGTATTGTTTACTATCACACGACCAGAATATAAAAAAGCATTCACCACAACATGTCAGAGAGCGGAAGTCAGTTATTGAAAATCGCCATTTTTGTGCGTGTAGCAATAAAAATAGAGTCACTCATAAACATGTAACTAATGATCTACACGCATACGTTTCCTATACAACTATGAGAATGGTTACGAATGAAAATGAAGTAATAAATAGCCTTAAGGTGTAGGGCATGTGAGAACCGATATCGGTTCCGCTAAAAGGTGATTGAACAGAAGTCAGAGGATCTGGATCCTCCCCGCGGTGTCCAAATAAAACCACTTGCTTTGACTCGATCACTTTATTGTTCCATTGGTGAGAGTACAATGGTTTACCGAACACACAAATAACATTTTACGTTAAGCTTAAGTACTCCTGTGTGAACGAAACGATTGCGAGTTTTAGAGATATGGATCACTGCCATCTATTATCAATACCTTGAACTATATAAACAAGTCGCAATCGTTCCGTCATATGTCACACAAACCTTAACATTCCGCCCCCTATGGACATTATTCTAGAATGTCCATAACAAAAAAACAAAGTAAAACAATATTGAAAACTAATAAATAATGAAAATTATAAACGTTCCGCTCTCTTAAACTTTCGAACATATCCTATTAAATTACACAAAACATTTAAAATAACTTATAGTAACAATGAATTTTGCCAGGATATAATAACATTTAAACTCCCAACAATAGCTCCACATATAAATAGTCTTCTTATATATAAAATAATAACAAATAAAACATATTTGAAGCCTAAACATACAAAAAAAAATGAAAATGTTTCTCTAATTTATTAAATATCCCTTTTTATGCCTTTTCTTTCCCTTAATTGATTTTCTTGATACTACGGAACAATGTAAACATTGTTTCGGTAAAACCTTACTATTTCGTATTAACTCATCCTTGGACTCCGATTTTCTTAAAGCTGAATTTATTAACATCTTTTTCCGATTTCTTTTTTGAGAAAAACGAAAGACCTTTTGTCTTCTATTATCTTCCGCATGTGAAGCATTTTCAGATTTTGTTGTTGATGGTATCTTAATATGAGACCCCTTTGTCTCCCAAAGTACAAAATAATCTACCGGGTGAAGTAAAGTGTGATGGCGGTGATGGCACACTTTACAATGTATATCACTACGACAGTATTTCGCGATGTGGCTGTCTAGACAAATAAAACATAGGCCATTCTGTCGAACAAATTTACGTTTTTCCGCTACCGAATTCCTAATAAATGTTAAACAAGAATCAAGTTTGTGACTTGATGAACAATATCTACAACTCATCTTAGGATCATGAACGAAAGTGGCATTATTTGACTCCGACTGCTCAAAATTTTCCAACCCTCGAAAACGTCCTGTCAAAAAATCCAAAAATTGCTTGTATGTTGGTAAATCCTCTATGGTCTCAGATGCTACTTTTAATTCCCAAATCTTGCGGGTATCTCTATCGAGTTTACTAGAAATTATGTGTATAATTAATATGTCCCAAGAGGATATATCCACACCCAAAGCTTTGAGGGATTCTAAGCAGCCATTTGTGTTGTGTATAAGTTGTTTTATTCCGTATGCTGATTCAGTTGTTAGGTCTTTCTGCTCCAACAAACGTTTTAAAATAGATCTAACCAAGAAACTTCTATTATTATACACATTGTCCAATTTTGACCAAGCAACACTATAATTGTCGTTAGTTACTGGAATATTCCTTAACAACTGCTCAGCTTCCCCACCTAGGTTACCTTTTAAATAATAAAGTTTTTGTGCCCCGTCTAATGACTTATTATTATGTATCACCCCTAAAAACAAATCTCTAAAAGTTTGCCACTCAGTATATTTACCTGTAAATATTGGTATTTTTATTTCTGGTAAACTATATTTACCCTTTATGGTAGTAGAGCCTTGCTGTGTTTTGCAGCATAAATGGGCCGGCTCGACCGGGGAAGTACTACCCACTCACAGAACATCGACGTAAAGCAGCAGTACGTTAGTTCTGCTGTGTTTCGCTCGGTATGTGAGTGCGCCGGAGGCCCAATTGTCCCCATCCCACCTTTCCTTCATCCTTCTTCCTTTCTGTGTGCGATGTGGATCTGCTGCTGTGCTCGGGGTTAGTGAGACGGACGTCCCTCTGTGATCCGTTGAACGTGAGGGGCTGAGGCGAGGTACAGGGAGACCCGGTGGAAATGGTTCCGCCGGCCACCTGCCGGTCAGTGGGGGACCCGAACCCAAGTCCATCCCACTCGGGAGGCTGTCCCGCCAATCGGCGAAAATCCTATATTATGGTCGTCGCGCCGGAGTGGGAGACCGGAGTGGAACCCGGCGATCATAGATGGGGGGGCACCGGGGGCCCTTCCGTGTTTCGTATCAGCTCCTCACATAACCCGCGTGTCCATTGGGAACTACGTCTCGCATTTTCCCTAAGTGCAGTTGTGGGTCCTCGTCGCATAATCCCCAATCCCATTTGCTCAAAAAAAATAATAAATGAAGGGAAATAAAAGAAAAAGAGTAAGGTCTACCACGGCGGTTACCCTATCCACACTCTCTGTGGACTTTTGCAATGTTAGGGGTTTGCGGAGTAATCTCGATGCCGTCCATCATCACCTTGAGACGGCACGGCCTGCCTTGCTCTTTCTAACGGAGACGCAGATAGGCGTTCCGGACGATATTTCGTACCTGAAATACCCCGGCTACGCATTGGAACACTCCTTCCGACGTAAAGCCGGGGTTTGCGTTTATGTCCGGAGCGATGTCTGCTGTCGACGCCTTCGGGGCCTCGAGCATCGGGACCTGTCAATTTTGTGGCTTCGTGTAGATTATGGGGGCCTCACCCGGTTCTATGCATGCCTCTACAGGTCCCATGCTAGTGATACAGGGTCAACTCAATTGTTTGAGTGCGTCCAAAATGGGATTGATCAAATATTAGAGCAGTGTCCATCTGCGGAGGTGGTGGTCCTTGGAGATTTTAACGCTCACCACAAAGAGTGGTTGGGATCTCGGACCACTGACCTCCCGGGTCGAACGCTGTTCAATATGGTCACGGCCTATGGACTCTCACAACTGGTGACACAACCTACACGTGTCCCAGATATTGAGAGCCATGAACCTTCCTTGCTGGATCTTCTGCTGACTACGAACCCAGGCGGATATAGTGTGGTGGTAGATGCCCCTCTTGGGTCATCCGACCACTGCCTTATCCGCTCAACAGCCCCTGTTGCGCGACCAGACCGCTCGGCGGCGACTGGTTCGCGGAGAGTCTGGCAATTTAATTTAGCAGATTGGGATGGATTGCGCGAGTTTTTCGCATCCTTCCCTTGGAAGCGGCTCTGTTTCTCCTCCGGAGATCCTGACACTTGTGCCAACTGCGTCACGAAAACGGTGCTATTGGGGATGGATCTATACATTCCCAACGCCAAAATACCCGTTGGCGGCCGCAGTCGCCCCTGGTATAACAACGCCAGCAGGGTGGCTGCGCACCAAAAGCAGTCGGCATACGTGGCCTGGAATAATGCCAGGAAGTGTCGGGACCCGAATGTGAAGGAGGAGAAGCGGAAGTTCAATGCTGCTTCCAGATCCAGCAAAAAGGCTTTTGCCGTGGCCAAGGCCGAACACGTTGTCAGAATTGGTGAGCGTCTCAAGAGATATCCCTCCGGGAGTCGTGCTTTTTGGGCGCTCGCCAAGGCTGCGCAAGGTAACTTCTGCCAGATCAATCTCCCACCACTGCGCAAATCCGATGATAGTCTGGCCCACAGCGCTAAAGATAAGGCCAACATCTTGGCCGATCTCTTTGCCTTGAACTCGACTTTGGACGACAAAGGAGCCACACCGCCTACCATCTCTCGGTGTGAGAGCTCACTACCTGAAATCCGCATTACACAACGTGCGGTCAGGCGTGAGCTCAATCTCCTAGACGTCCACAAGTCGAGTGGGCCGGACGGCATCCCCGCAGTGGTGCTGAAGACGTGCGCCCCAGAGTTGACCCCTGTTTTAACGCGCCTTTACCGTCTTTCCTACGAGTGCAATAGGGTTCCATCTTCATGGAAGGTAGCTAATGTTCACCCTATCCCTAAAAAGGGTGACCGGTCAGACCCGACAAACTACAGGCCAATAGCGGTGACGTCTTTGCTCTGCAAAGTAATGGAGCGTGTCATCAACAACCGACTGCTCCGGTACCTAGAAGACCACGAGCTGCTCAACGACCGTCAGTATGGCTTTCGCCACGGTCGTTCGGCTGGTGATCTTCTAGCATACCTCACGCACCGCTGGGCGGAGGCTTTGGAGGGCAACGGAGAGGCCCTCGCCGTCAGCCTAGACATCGCCAAGGCATTTGATCGGGTCTGGCACAAAGCCCTTCTATCGAAGCTACCATCATATGGAATTCCCGAGGGACTCTGCAAGTGGATCGCTAGTTTTTTGGACGGTCGGAGCATTAAGGTCGTTGTCGACGGTTCTTGCTCCGATACCAAAACTATTAACGCTGGCGTTCCGCAAGGTTCGGTGCTCTCGCCTACACTGTTCATTCTGCATATCAATGACCTGTTATCAATTGAGAACATGCATTGCTATGCAGATGACAGCACGGGTGATGCGCAATATACCAGCCATCAGAAAGTCCCTCGAAATGCAATACAACAAAGACGGTTACAACTTGTGTCTGAAGTCGAGGGCTCTCTCGGGCGGGCCTCGGAATGGGGTGAAAAGAACCTAGTTCATTTCAACCCCAAGAAGACACAAGTTTGCGCGTTCACTACGAAGAAGGACTTGTTTGACATAGCGCCTCAGTTCCAAGGTGTATCTCTTCGTATTTCCGAGAGTATTGGAATCCTCGGCGTCGAAATAAGCAGCAAGGTCCAGTTCAGGAGTCATGTGGCAGACAAAGCCAAATTGGCCAGCAAAAAGTTGGGCGTCCTGAACAGAGCTAAGCGATACTTCACACCTAGCCTACGACTTGCACTATACAAAGCGCAGGTCCGGCCAAACGTGGAGTATTGCTCACATCTCTGGGCAGGCGCTCCTAAATACCAGCTTGACCCACTTGACTCCCTACAGAGACGGGCTGTGCGTATCGTCGATGATCCCAATCTCACGGATAGACTGGAGTCGCTAGAGCAACGGAGGGACTTTGGTTCCCTCTGTGTGTTCTACCGGCTTTTCCACGGGGAATGCTCCGAGGAACTGTTCGACCTGGTACCAGCGGCACCCTTCTATTACCGTACCACTCGGCGTCGCAACAGGCTACATCCTTTTTACCTGGATTCGTTTCCGTCCAGTACGGTACGTTTTCAGCGGTCATTTCTTCCACGGACGTGTAAGTTGTGGAATGATCTCCCTGCTGCGGTGTTTCCCTTGTGCTATGATATGTCCTTCTTCAAACGAGGTTTAAAAAGAGCACTCCTATCACGGTAGGCAGCGGCTTGTGCAATCACAGTCTGCTTCCCTGGCATTGCTTGAGTCCATGAGCAGCGGTTAACACTTACCATCAGGTGTGCCGCTTGCTCGTCTGCCACTGAAAGCAATAAAAAAAAAAAAAAAAAAAAAAAAAAAAAAAAAAAAAAAAACCCTGTTTATCTTTTTTAGAAACCGATCTAATGGAATTTAACAACAGTTTTATTTCACACTTAAAATCAATATATAAATCTTCTACCCTTTCATAGATATCAGCTTTACAATATTCAGAATTATGCAATTCCCCCTTTTTAAATTCCGTTACAAGTCTACAATGCGTGTTTGTAAAACAATTCCACAGTTGGACCAGGTTTTCGAGTCTAGTTTCCAAATATGGAATCGTAAGGCATTCTTTTGGTGTATTTCTCAATTTATTTTGCGCTTGAACTATTTTAATTTCAATATCTTCCTGAAGGGCAATTAATGATTCCATTTTTAAGTTTTGAATTTTGACCAAAATGAAAACAAACCAAGACTAAACTATTACTAGAAAAATAAATGTATGTAAAGACTATTTCTCAAGAAAAAGTAATACTTAAATGTTGCTAAAACTTACGCCCTATTACGCCCGACGCACTCCGCCGTTCGGGCGCTCCTGGCGCGCTGACGCACGCTCCTCCTGGCGCGCTGACGCACGCTCCTCCTGGCGCGCTGACGCACGCTCCTCCTGACGCGTTGACGCTCGCCTATTCCGTGGCGCGCCGACGCACGCTCCCTCTGGCGTGCTGACGCTCGCCTCTTTCCTGGCGCGCTGATGCACACTCCTCTTGGCGCGCTGACACACGCTCTTCCTGGCGCGCTGACGCTCGCTTCTTCCGTGGCGCGCCGAAGCACGCTCCTTCTAGCGCGCTGACGCACGCTTCCGCTGGTACGCACCTCGTCCGGGCGCGCTTTTTTCAGCTGGGCTTCTTCCCTCCTAGGGCTCTGCTGGAACAGGCCTCTTCAGTTGGCCTGCTCAGCCCTCGTCGACTGTCTTCTTCCCTGGAGTATACTGGACCGTCAACTGCCCAGGGTGGGTAGGTAGTCGTCTTCTCACTGCGACCACCCAAAAGCCTTCCGCTGATCCGGCTCGAAGGACCATGAACAGAAGTCAGAGGATCTGGATCCTCCCCGCGGTGTCCAAATAAAACCACTTGCTTTGACTCGATCACTTTATTGTTCCATTGGTGAGAGTACAATGGTTTACCGAACACACAAATAACATTTTACGTTAAGCTTAAGTACTCCTGTGTGAACGAAACGATTGCGAGTTTTAGAGATATGGATCACTGCCATCTATTATCAATACCTTGAACTATATAAACAAGTCGCAATCGTTCCGTCATATGTCACACAAACCTTAACAGTGATAACATTATTTTGCAACTCCAAATACAGTTTTATCGAAACTAGTGGTCGCCCACTGGTCGAAATTTAATCATAATTAAAAAATATATTAGCATTCTCCACTCCTTTCTATCTATCTATAGGTATATACAGGGTGTCCCAAAAGGTTAAGTAGCTGGGAAAGGGGGTGACAGGGGTGGACACAATGGTCACTAGAAAAATAAAAATAAAAATCCGCTCTGGGTATTTAACAAAAAAATGGCATTTTTTTAAAAACTTAAAATTTTACACCTTGTTATTTTTGATGTTGATGTTGATGACCTTGTTGTTATTGAAGATTACATAACAGCATTTTTTTTAAATACAGCCATATTTGTAGGTACAGTTAACACAAGGTGTAAAATTTTTAGTCTTTTAAAAAATGCCATTTATTTTTTTAAACACCCAGAGGGAATTTTTTATATTTTTCTGGTGACCCTTGTGACCATCCCTATCACCCCCCTTCCCAGCTACGTAATCTTTTGGGACACCCTGTATAAAAGCAAAAACTGACTGACCGATCGATCAACGCAGAGCTGAAACCGCTTGGTCTAGAACCATGAAATTAAAAGAGTTTTGCAAATTCGAAGTCAACATTTTGGGGTTTGTATGAAGAAATTGTAATCGGACGAATTCGCCTCCTAAGAGGGCACCTCTAAATGAGCGAAATTTCATACTCCGTCCGCACAATTTTCGTAAAAAGGGGCCACAAAGTGTTGGATTCACGTATTAATATATAGATGACGGCTAAAAACAAAAGAGCATCACGCAATAGTAAGTTTGAATTCAGAATCGCCATCATCAAAGACTCAGTGTTAGTACCACCCGCGGCGCCTGCGCACCCGATGCGCTACATCCAATTACCAATCCTCCAAATTTATGCGAACAACAAATAATAGGGCGCCTGCGCCAATGCTGATTTATGAATAACAAACTTCTAAGAACACTTCTAATACAAAGGTTGCCGGTAAAAAAACACTAGTTGTTTTAATAATATCGCATGTCTTTGCTGTACCTCATCTGTTATGAGTCACTAATCGCGCAAAATCAAACAGACTTATCGTGAGTACTTTTATATTACACATACGACTTTTTAGTTTTGTTTCAGTGTGTGTAATCGACGTGATTCAAAGACTAGACGCGAAAAAAATTCCAAAAGTTAAATTGTAGAAGGCCGTACGCGTCGTGTCTGTGCTTGCGGCAATTAAAAATAATTAGGGAGCGAAGATGGCGTGTTCTCGGAAGGACTCCAAGTACATTTACATATGGTGGACGATCTAAGAGGGCGAGGTTCTGGTGCGAGCGGATAATGCAGATGGATGACCATATGACTTTATTATTTTTGTTTGATAACGAATAATGTTGTTCTTTGCTTTGAGAAGATACGGAAACAACTTTTACTTTCTTCTTCTAATAGTTTTAAGTTAAACATTTAAATGTCTAACTAACTTCAATTTTTTTTTATCTTTGTGTGATTATATCCGAACAATATTTGTACCACCACCAATTTCCTGCCTTTTTATATTTATTAAACATATTTTAAGAATTATGCTCAACGGTTTTTGAGATAAAATGCTGAGATGGATTGTTACATAAAAAAAAATGTATCAACTAAAATATTTCCTCAGTTATAGCTCTATGGTAATTGTTAAATGTCAGATTGTTTTTTTTTTATTTATTGTTTTACGACCGAAATCTTTATCCGTAGGCAACTGGGGTGTCTGATAACAATGGCTATAGAACTCAGCGGCGGAGATTGCCAGCACTACTTTCTGATGCCCTCAAATATCAGAAGTCCGATAAACCCACGAACTGTAAGTACAGGGTAAGTTGCACAAAACTCCATTAAAAATGTAAAGGTCCCAAACGCGTTGTCCTGTAGCGTGTGTTGCTTTAGATTGTAGTTTTTAAATTATATGTTAAAGCTAGCGCATGAAAAGCCTCGTGGCTAACTACTTACATATCCGACACAGTCAGACAACAGTCCGAAAAAAGGCAGTTTTTGGGCTGCGAAAGAAAAATATTAGAAATATAATTTTTAATATTAGAAATTCTCACAGCAAGTAACTGAGTGAATAAAAATAGGCGCTTACAATTAAACTCCCCAACTTAATATTCCTCCTCGCCCTCCCGACCCTTAGTTTGCTAAGAACCTTCCGATGCCCTCGTAGACCCGAAGTCCGAGAGGCCCGCGAACTATAAAGTAGAGCGACAGTTGCACAAAACTCCCCTAAAAAAACTAAAAGTCATAATCCCACAATCTCCCCGTCAACGACCGCCCAGAGCCGAAGTCCCAGTCCCACAAGGGACGACCTCTTGCGCAGGTTGCTTGGTTTGTAGTGTTTAAACCATTTAATTAGGCTGGAGCTCTGCTCGCCTTTATGCCCGGTGAAGTAACAAACACTTCGTGACTAACTATATTCGTATAGCTGTTTGAAAAAAAGGACAATATTGTTGGATACGCAAGAAAAAAAATAATATAAAATTCTCACAGCAAATAACTGAGTGCACACAATGGCCGCTTACAATTAGTGACTACCACAAATTTAAAATCGCTGACACTCGCACCCAAAAACGCACTTGTAAACTAAATCGAGCACGATTAGGGGCAATAGTGATTGAAAAGGGCAAAGAAACCGACCTGTATTAATGTCCATCTTTTATTTGTAATTTTACGTCCAAATAATGCCGGCCAAAGGTTTAATTTTAGTATAGATACCTGCATAATGAGATACGTTCCTTTAGTTCTACTTATTACGAATTGTGTTCACGAGTGCCGTTTATTTTTAAAGGATTAAGGGTTTTTAAGAAGTTATTAGGTACTTTGGCCTCAGGGATTCTTTAAAAGACTTATTACGATCTTGACTCTTGGAGTTGTTTCGGATAACTTTTGGTATAATGATAGTGATCTTTTTGTGCGCGGAGTTGGATATTGGTTTTACATTCACAAGTATTTGTGGTCCGATGTTTTTTTATAAAAGTCGTATTAAAATATAATATAATTTAATCATGTATAAAAGTACATGCTTATTTATATTTTATCTAAGTTATAGGTTAGAGATAAATATTAATGATATTGTTTATTTTTTTGGCTCATTAAATGTGTCAAATACGCCGTTTTATATCTATTTTTTCTTTACTAAAATTACGACTTTTCTTGCTGTTAGGACAGCACAAAATGTTGGCTAAAACTAACTGTGCGGCTAAACCTAGGTGTAGCCGCACTTCGGCTATTAGCCGTATCATATACAACTCTTCTCTTTATTTATCCACTAGCTTTCCGGCGCGGTTTCACCCGCGTATCTCCAGTTCCCGTGGGAGCTTCATAATTAAAAATAGCCTATGTCATCCGGGTATAGTGTAGCTTTCCAACAGTGAAAGAATTTTTCAAATCGGTCCAGTAGTTTTGGAGCCTATTCAATACAAACAATCAAAGTTTTCCTCCTTATTATATTAGTACTCTTTTCTGATATGATAATAACAAAGATTATTTGTCTGTCGTTTCAAAAAATTCAATCGATAGGATCCGAAACGAATATTTATGATTTTACAAGTAAGCGCGGATTACCTGTCTAGACACGGAGTACCTACCTACAAGGATACAGTACAAATAAAATCAAACTAAAGGACTCGACACGCCATTGAAGGCTTCTATAAAACATGAAGATAGAGGTTTTAATGGTGAGTAGAGTTACGTTCAGTGTAGAATGTAAGCTTTATTCCAAACTAGCTGCGCCCCGCGATTTTACCCGCGTTACTCTGCTCCAGTGGGTCGGAGCGTGATGTTTTGTAGTCATCTGTTATTCCAGCATATAACCTATCCCGGTGCAAAATTTCAGCCAATTCCGTTTAGTAGTTTTGGCGTGAAAGAGTAAGAAACATCCATCCATCCATACTTAAAAACTTTCGCGTTTATAATATTAGTAAGACTAGGATTTCAGTATAGTTTATAAAATGTTACAACCTCCGTGGCGTTGCTATAAGTTTCGCCTTAAATCTCGAAGGTCGAGGGTTTGAATCCTGCTTCGGACAAGAAATCTTTGTGTAAAATTAAAGATTTATTTACAGGTTAGTTTGATTTGACTTCCCTCCGTGCCTAGTAAAGCACGTAGACCACGAAATGACTTTTATTTTTCGATATATATAAGAACTGTTTTCTCCTCACTAGCCTATTAATACAATCTCAAAACATAGACAGATTGCGATTACATTTACACATAATATTATTATGACATTACCATCCGATGCCCTCTTAGACCCGAAGTCCGAGAGGCCCGCGAACTGTAAAGTAGAGCGACAGTTGCACAAAACCCCATAAAATACTAAAAGTCATAATCCCTCAATCTCATCGCTAGCGACCGCCCTGAGCCGAGGTCCAAGCCCCACAGGGGGCGCCCTCTTGCACAAGGTTAAGGTTGCTTAGTTTGTAGTTTTTTAAATAATTTATTAAGGCTGATGCTCTGCTCGGCTTTACTACAAAAAAGTACGAATGTCCGTCCGAAAAAAAAAATTATGACGCAGGCATCAGGTAAGAAAGAACTTTCCTAAATTCACCCTCCTTTCCAAAAATATATGGAAAAACAAAACTGACGCTGGCAAAGCGATAAAAGTTAGCAGGTTACAACTGACAACCCTAATTATTTTGGTTATTTTCGCAAACCGATTACCTACTCATTAACATTATCTCAAATCTCGAACTAATCCTAATGATGATTAACGACTCTACGTACAGTTTATTGGCGGCATCACCGTTTCCAAGTATTTAGGATAGCCTGGGGCCTGGCCCATATTGAGTTGCAGATTATCTGATGACCTTGAAATCTAGATTGTGAGGCGTAATGTAGAATATATTAACATTGAAAGAACAAAGACCGCTCTGACGGCTTAGAGGTGACGGTATATTGCTTCCGAAAACTTGTGTTCGAGGTTCCATTCCCACATAGGACAACTATTTGTGTGATATGCCTGAATCGGATAGTATTTCTGAGTGTGAGTGTGCTGTTTATATCTGAATTACATCTTGACAAAAGCCCTCTTAATTCCCTAGGTGTTGCCCACGACTTCATTTGCGCAAAAGTCCCGTCTAAATCGGTACCACCGTTTTCAATATTAAGCGAAATACACAGACAAAGAGACAAAATAAAAATAAGCTTATATTATGCCTTGTTTCGTAGCTTCCAGTGAAAGTTCTATCAAAATCGGTCCAGCCGTTACTGACATTAACCGAAACAAACAAACAAACAGACAGACAAAAACATTGTCTTAGTTGCGTTTCTGTTATAAGTACCTTATGTACCTACATTCAAATGAATTTACTAAGAACCATTTGTGTTAAAAATAATTTGGAATTACAAAAAACATTTCAATTTATAGATTTTAAGAAAGCAATCAGATTGTAAGTTGCTTTGAGTTGAAAGATGGTGCTGCCCGCTGCTCTTAGATACACAAGAGGAGCGGGCAGCACCATCTTTCAACTCAGCAGGGGGACAAACACATGATGGTTGGGCAGCAGCATCTTCCAGCCATCTCTTACGAAACCCATGGAAAGATAAGGGGACTATTCTGAATCGGAAACCCCACAGCTATGTAACGAGTTGAGGTAACCAGCAATTCTAAGATATGTATGTTATTATGAATGCAGATTTAAGTATATCTGATGCTTTATATTTTCCCCGAAAGTTGCCATCAATAAGCAGCATCATCATTATGAGTCATTCGGGCAGTGGGTCGCCATGCAATGAAAAAAAATGCTACATAACCGGTTGCTCTTGCAATGCGTTCCATTCATCCA
Source organism: Nycteola revayana (assembly GCA_947037095.2). NCBI lineage: Eukaryota > Metazoa > Arthropoda > Insecta > Lepidoptera > Nolidae > Nycteola > Nycteola revayana. The sequence continues at coordinate 23,741,360 of OX344846.2, read as the reverse complement.
CTGAATTTTCCTCCTCACAAACATCCCTTAATTCTATAACGTATCAAGTAAGAAATATAAACAAAGGAATTTGAACGTACAGTGTGCGTAATAGAGTTGATTCTATTTTGTCATTGGTTGGTAGTTATGACATGTATCGATGTGTTCTTAGTTGTAAGTTTCCGAGTAAAATTCTACACTTATTGTAAATTTTATTTTTACTCCAATTATGTGACTGTGAGAAAGTCGGCCCTTATGATTCAGACGCAAAGGTATTGATTCAAGTTCGATTGGTGGTCGGTGCGTGCGTGTGCGCATGTAAGTATTATGATATCCGGAGAAATAATGCCGCCGTGAATCATACTAAGTTAGTCTTATTTTATAATTATTTGTAGTTATGAGACATGGAGAGATGTGAGTGATTCAGAATTGTGGAAGATTTTTATGATTATAGCGTAAGAGTGAATGTCTATATGTAATATACATATTTGTAGAAAAGGACAGAATATAATAAACACTTTGGACCTCACTAAGTCCAAATATTAAAGTTTTTTTGTTTAAAGTAGCGATGGCTTAGGTTATTGAAATAAATGTACGAGTAACTCAGAAGACAATTAATAATTTACAGTTTATATATGTTACGGCTAATAGCCGAAGTGCGGCTACACCTAGTTTTAGCCGGCTACAACTAGGTGCAGCCGACAACTTGCGGTTAAACTTAGGTCAACCTTAATAAGTTCCTACAAGTTAACTCTAAATTAAACAATACCTATGCAAGGGACAAAAAGGTGTTGGGGTGGTTAAAAAAAAAAAACCTACACCTAAACCAATGGAGTCGAACAGGGACTTATAAACGCATGTGGCCGACTGCACCTAGTTGTAGCCGGCTAAAACTAGGTGTAGCCGCACTTCGGCTATTAGCCGCTATCTGACCGGAAAATAATAAGAATAGTAAGTTGATCAACTTTCTAGTTAATTGACAAACTAAGGAGGTTTCAGGTGGTTTAAAAAGCAACCTAAACCGAACTCCATTGGTTAAGGTTTTTTTTACAACAATAGCCTAGTCTCGTTTGGTTTTTCAACTTAGATTCTTATTATTTTCCGGTGAGATATTATATAAGATATAGAGCGCGCCTTAAAACTGAGCAAAGTGCTGTAAGCTCGAGTATGAACAACACCGTGGTGTATTGACCAATTAATAATCGTTAAATTAAGTGGGCAACTTATCTTCTGTGATTATTATAATGAATTATATAAATAGTATTTTTTTTTTATTTGGAACAACAAAGAGTTACCTATTTATTTTGAAATCTAGTAAAACCTTATCAAGTATCAATATACCAAGTCCAGTCACCAGTCAACAGTACATAGCATACAATAAAATCTAGGTACAAAGTGTCTAGAATGTATGGACCTATATAGAAATTAACCAATGAATAAATTACTTAATGCACAAGTAAAACCTATTTGTCTCATCGACGATGAAACCTAAATAGATTGGAGTTAACTGAGATGCAAAATGCATTAGAACGATTCCTATAACTACCTGACTGCGTCTCAGATCTTACAAAGGTACTGCTAGATTTTCCGCCGGTGTACACCGGCCTAGACTTCAAAGGACGAGGTTCGCCGGCTTCCTTTTATGTTGAATGTTCAATGCAATGGAAGCTTTGATCGGCGTTGTGAACATGTCTTTATTATTCCGATTGCATTGTGCATTTGGCTTAGAGGTTAGTTGATTAGACTAGCGTTATCTCCGTGTGGGAATGGGATTGAATATAAGGAGTTTCTAAAATATATGCCTTCTCTTTAACAGGAGACAGTGTTACATATCGGCCGTAGCGTCGGACTTGCAATCGTGTGGTCGCCGGTTTGATACCCACCCATTGCACTAACGACGTGAACCCACTTGTAACACAAGTATTTTAGCTTAGCACGAGGGGAGGAATACTCATAGTGTGCAAAAACTCTACTAGTAATCTGTATAAAAAATAACATTAGAATTTTTTTGTAGCTTACAAATAAAACTATGTTAATGTAGAATCAGTTTATTACGACTTCGCATACAGCAACCAACCGTTTATAACGACGGAATTCTACAATAAGGTTACATATATAGGGGAACATATAGCCTACCAGCTGCGCCCCGCGGTTTACCCGCGTTACTCTGCTCCAGTGGGTCGGAGCGTGATTTTTTGTGACCAATATGTTAATCAGCGTATAATTCTGTTTAGTAGTTTTGGCGTGAAAGCAGAAAAGAAAAGCATCCATCCATACTTAAAACTTTCGCGTTTATAATATTACTAGCGACCCGCCCCGGCTCCGCACGGGTACAATGCTGATGTATTATACATATAAACCTTCCTCTTGAATCCCTCTATCTATTAAAAAAACACCGCATCAAAATCCGTGGCGTAGTTTTAAAGATTTCAGCATACATAGAGATATAGGGACAGAGAAATCGACTTTGTTTTATACTATGTAGTGGTAGTAGGATGTCATTCCTGGATATCGTAGCTTGGAGTATATTCAATGCAAACAAACAATCATACATTTCCTGTTTATAATAATAGTTTAGATAAAAATTCAGTCTTGCATTTGCCCAGTTTTTTAGCGATTGCGCGGTAGATAACTCCTTTTAATAACAATATGACTGCGTCCCTGTATAATCTGTGCAAAAAATTAGCAACAATAGTATTGGCGGTAGAGCATTGCACAACACTCTCTAATCCTTACACAATGACATTGCGTTACTTTAAGGATTATTGACGTACTTTGTTATTTGTCGGTGACGAGAAGTAAAGGGTTTTTTGCAATTGTAGAATTGATTTATTATGGTTTATATTAGACATGGGTAGCTCGCGAATGAGAGATACATTTGAACTAGCTCTTCAATCACAATCTAGCTCCCAGTAGCTCAGTCGTTCACAGAATAGCTCACTAGTTCATTTAGCTCAACGGCTCACTGACTCTGCTCTAGAAACGAGTGATTCTCTATATCAGTGAGTGATACCGACGAAACGCCGCGGCCGATAGCGGCCCGACAATGCCCGATCTTCCCCGACGAACTATTTCGCATGTCGCTCACTGACCGACTCTTCGGCTCAATACGTCATAGTAAAATAACTCTTATCGTCGTTGTTTTAAAAGTAAAAATACTTAAGCACTTTTACATAAGTATGAAAATCCTTAAGGAATAAGTTTGTGGTTTTGTAAACAAAACAAACATCGTTGTTTTCTTAAATTTACTTAAATAGTTTCGTCATTCGTGTCGCATATTGCTAAGCGCAGTTTAGTTTTGGTTTCTTATCATCATCATCATCATCAGCCCGTATAATGTCCACTGCTGAGCATGGGCCTCCTCCCGAGGGAGGGTATTTGCCATAGTCAACACGCTTGGCCTTAAGCCTGTTCAAGTATGAAGGAAAATCATTGGCTTTCATTTTGTAATAAAAACAAAACAACCAAATGAATCTAATTTTATCTATAGCTCGCAAATAAGTTAAATGAACTAAAGAACTACATATATTTCGCCAATAACTCAATTGAGATAAAGAGTTAAAAGAGTTATTCGGTGAGCTAAAGAGCTAAAAGAGCTAGTTGTCTCGTGCGGCTCAATTTGATCTGTAGCTCGCAAGTAACTCAATTGAGCTAAAGAGTTATAAGAGTTATTCGGTGAGCTAAAGAGCTAAAAGAGTGATATAGTTCTTTTGATCAAAAGAGCTATATCTCTCTTTTCTTTTCAGTGAGCTACATTTCGCATGTCTAGTTTATATTGAATCAGTTGTGGTAGTGTGAATGAGTAACTACCGTGCTTAAGACCCCAGGCTCATAGTCAAATCTGGTGCTGGCTAGAAAACTAGCACAGCCGCAGTGATCTTTTAGATTATTGATGTAGCTTTATGCTGAAGCCAGTGCCCATTTATGGTGCATATAACTGTAGTAAAAATAATCAAATTTTACGTTTTATTTCCTTGTAATATGTGCCGTAAATAAATGTATTTTTTTTTCTTTCTTCCCAATAGTGACGGGTCGAGTAGGAGCATACGGAGTTATACTAACTGCGGGTTTTTCTTTCGGGTGGACAATATGTAGTTAGCCACGAGGCTTTTGCTACTTCACCGGGTATAAAGGCGAGAAGAGCTACAGCCTAAATTAATGGTTTAAAAAATATAAACTAAGTGAAAAAAATAACATGCATAAGGGTGCCCTCAAGCAGGTAAGAGGGCACCCTCTGTGGGACGATTACTGGAGGGGAAACCTCAATTTTTTAAACTATATTCAAAACAATTAAGGCTTTTACTCACTTTTATTGTTTTTTTCGCCGAAACTAGCAAATATTTTAGGAAATATTAACGTTGGCCATCTCTACCGTATGGCCAACTCCCCCGGAATTACCATATTAATAATAAATCGTCGATACAGTAGATAATCATAACATAGCTCAAATTACTTCCAGTGACTTATTACCACGGCATGCAGTACAAAAAGATAAGTCCCGTTTAGTTGTTAAACCGACTGTGAAACAACGCTACAATGTGTTCAACATTGATATTTTTTACAATAAACCCAATCAACTGAAAACTATTTCGTTCATAGATCTTTTTTTGCGTTTGATTAATTTGTTGTATTTTTTATTAGCCTTGTATGTGGTAGGTATTCAATACCTAACTTCACGATTTAACCCTTCAACTGTTAGGAATTCAGCTAGCGTGCCTGTTTCTTCAACTACATTTTGTTATAAGTAAAAGTGGGTCAAATATCAAACAAACTCTCTGTATTATCCAAATTGAGAATGTTTTTTTTTCGTACGTACATAAGTATGTATTTAGCCCCGAGGCTTTTGCTACTTCACCGGGCACCATTGTGAATGCAGGGGATATAGTAAATATAAAATAATCATAACTATAAAATCGAAACCATACAGGTCCCTAGGAATATTATCAGAACGAACAGTTTTGAATGACATTTAACTATTGTAAATGACTTAAGGCGCGGTGAATAGACGACTTTTACGTATTAGTTTTGTCACTGTTGCTCCGCGTAGAAATGAAAGAGAAGCGAAGAGACGCCGCGATGGCGCAACGTTTCGTTCGACTCGTTCGAGTTATTTAATACATTAATCCTTGCAAATATCGTATTCCAATCGATAAATAAAAACAACAGTTCCCTTTATTATTATATATTACATCACTGTTATTAATATTATCAAGATTTGTTTATAAATAATACAGTTACAATTGCTACAATTTCAATTTAAATGGTTATTTTATGGTTTTTTTTTATCGAGAAAATTTACCGAAAACTTGTTTTGAACACAATGGTCCCCCCATAAATATATTCAAGATTAACATATATTTTTTTAGCTGCTCTAAAATGTAAACATTTGGCTAAAAAACTGTTTTGTGAAGCCTATTTTGACTAAGTACAGCGCCTTAATGCCAATAAGTATTATTATTTAATACGAATCTACTCGTCTTTCCTCGTTTATTAAAACCGAGCAAGCAATGAATCATCATTATCATCATTTCAGCCGTAGAGCGTCCACTGCTGGACATAGGGTTCCCTCATAGATCTCCAGTTGTTACGGTTAGAAGCGGCCTGCATCGACCGTGATCCCGCGGCCTTAACCGGAATTCGTCTATATAGTAGGTGGACGGCAAGCAATGAATAAAACATATAAATAATAATTATCAGTTACTGAATAAATCCTAAAAATACATTGACACTTACATATACATGAATAAATTTAAAAACAATTAATTTATGTAACCAAAATGCCAATAAATAGTGCGGCACGTTCTCCGAGTGCTGGTTGTTACTTTGCACAGCAGGTAAGCAATGCCATTCAACAGGGTAATGCTGCCAGCTTTCTAGGAACCTTCCCAAGTAGAATAGATTTAGAATAGTAATACCAATGAATGCTTAAAGCAAGACAATTTATTCTTCAGCTGAAAACAAAATTACTTCAGTATTAAAATTCATCAATGTATGTATATCGCAAATTTAAAATGCTCGCTCTTGTCGTCAGCTGGGCTGTATTGAAATAATATTTAAATAACATAGTTTATGAATTTTAATGGCGTACGTTCACCGGGTTTTCTGTAAATTTTAATATTGTGAGTTACTAGAGATTGGGAAAGTATCGATTAAAGAAAAGCATTGATAAATCCATACTATATACGTAAATATATAATTTTTGGAATAAATTGATATGTAGGGTGAAATAGTAAACAGTTTCTACTTTTTTTTTAAGCAAAGTCAAATTCAATAATTTTCATATTCATATAGATACAATTTAAAAAAAAAACATGTTCTTATGACGCGTCCATTTCTTTTCCTACCACCAGTTCAAAGACGTGGCTACTCTGAGAGGAACTGGCAAGAAACTCGGAGGATTTTTTTTTTAATAAAAAAGCATAATCCATACTGCGTATGTAAATATAGGATTTTGGAAAAAGATGAGACATAGGATCATATGGTCAACACCGTTACAACTAGTTAATTTATCTATGCGTCGGGATGACATAAATGTAACTAGAAGAGTGCTGAAAAAAAGATGGATGGAGGAGACGTCTAATAGGAAAAATTGAAGAGGATAACGAAGATAATATGATATGATGAATGGTATCTATCTTTATATAAATATAACTAGCGACCCGCCCCGGCTTCGCACGGGTTCAATGCTGATGTATCATAAGTATTATTATAGAATCACTCTATCTATTAAAAAACGGCATCAAAATCTGTTGCGTAGTTTTAAAGATCTAAGCATACATAGGGACATACAGACAGCGGCAAGCGACTTTGTTTGTTATACTATGTAGTGATAAAACGTTTTGTCTTAAATGACTGACTGAGTGACTGAAGGATCAGCGCATAGCGCATACCGCTGATAGAAGAGAACTGAAATTTGGGGGCTACGACGTAGATGTTCGAGAACGGATAACACAAACTCCTTATCGCGTTAAATGGCATTGACTCAGTTATCGATAGACCTCCGATGCCCTCGTAGACCCGAAGTCCGAGAGGCTCGCGAACTATAAAGTAGAGTCACAAATGCACAAAACTCCCCTAAACTAAAAGCCATAATCCTTCAATCTCCGTGTCAGCGGCCGCCCTGAGCCGAGGTCCAAGTCCCACAGGGGACGCCCTCTTGCGCAGGTTGCTTAGTTTGTAGTGTTTAAACCATTTATCTTTCGGCTGGAGCTCTGCTCGCCTTTATGCCCGGTGAAGTAGCAAAAGCCTCTTGGCTAACTACATATGTCCGTCCGAAAAAATAAATAAGTTATCGATAGTTTACACCGATGCCAACATTTCGATTAAAACTGAATTGGTACAATAAAGGAATATTCCTTTCCCGACCTAGACTGTAGTAAGGTCATTGCACAAAGTCTAATGTGTGCGTAGAAACTTCTGGAAGTAACCAATGGTCAATATTATGGTGATATGTGCGAAAAAAAATACCTCATAAATTGTAAATGGAAATGATTTTACTTTCATGGATTTGTACAGGGCTGTCCGCGTTTGTATGAAAGATGTATGTAATTGAATACTGATGTGTGTTGGGTGTTATAAATTGCAGTTTCAAATTGATTGATTTCATTTGAAGCCCCGACAGCGATGCCCGACGCGTTCCTGAGATTACCGACAACTCGCTAATCTCAGAAACTACTGGTCCAATTAAAAAGATATTTTATTGTTAGATAGACCATTTATTTACAAACAATAAGGGATATGCAAAACAAGCATTCACGTAAATGCAACTGCGCGGAAAGGCTAGTCGGTTTCAAAAGAGTTTAAAAACATCATAAGCACGTATAACGTCCAGGATTTTTGCCATAGACACAAGGCTAAGTAGGCGGGTCGGTGACAGCAGTTTCATGTATACACACTGGGAAACGTTGCTGTAGTCCCTCAACCAACTAGACCCGGCAATCTTTGATTTTACACAAAGCTTTCTTACCCGGGGTGGGAATCGAACTTACAATCTTTAAGACTCAAAGTGAGGCTTATAACGCAACTCCACGGAGGTTATCTGTATTTGTAAACAAATTTATATATGAGCGCATTGAAAAAAACGTTTTACAAACTTCTTTGATGAAAACATTCACTTTAATTTCTAGCAAAAAACTGGTTGGAGTGACATATTCTGACGTCACGGTGGTGCATTCATCGCGATGACGTAAGCACTAGGCTAAGTGTGCCACTGAGCTGCGACCCAGTTACGGACAAAGGGCCTGGGGGTACCTCGGGGAAGTATTGATGCTGAACTGACGTGCATTTTGTGCCTAGCACACTGGAATCTGCGCATTTGTGTCGCTATGGACACAGATCGTTATAGAAGATACGTTTAAATATTTAGATAGGATATTCTTTTATGGGTTATGGCTATTCTTTTATTAAGTATTACTTTTGTTCGTTGTCGCTGTCGACGAATTAAAAGCACATTAAAAAATGGTGTGAAGTGATAAATACATTTTTCAGTAATCACCTTAGGACAGGTGTGCTATTATCTTCAGAAGCATTTGGTCGTAAGTGACAGTTTACGATAAAGGCACATACGACGAATGTTTCTGAGGCACAATATCACATCCGACCTTCGCTAACTTCGGCTTCTGAGCGCTAGATTTATTTTGAACTACTTTACACCTAATGAATAGACCATTTTCGATTTTAACTTAAAATGGTAGTATGGTAGCCTTAAATATCTCTGATGGGGAGTTTTTTAATTCCGACCAGTATTATGAGATTAGCGCTTTCAAACAAGCAAACTGTTAGTACTGATGTATACCTGTTGTCGGGGATATGTTATGTTAACTTTTATTTTATATTTTGTTTATTCATTCTTGTTATTGTTTATTAATATAGGTATATCCTTTGGTTGAACTTGTGTAAATTGTCATATTGTAAATGTGTGTGAATGCATCCGCCATTAGGTTTCTTTGTAGGAGATTGTCTGTGCCTGAGTAAACTTTAATATCTACATTATAGTATTTACATTATTATAATTTTTCTTGTCTTATTGAACACCTGGTCGGTATTAATTGACCAGGTTATAAATGGTATTGTGCTTGCATTCGCTCACATCATATATATAATGTAGAATATTACATGATTGTGAAAAGACTTGACATAAAAAAAAGAAACAGCAAAAGAGACTAAAAAAAAAATCTCGGAGTTTCTTTCTTCCTTTCTTCTCCGGGTCGTCCACTTAGGTAGCTAGTGAAAGGTTGCAGGTTAGCTAGTGTAGGATCCTCGACGGCATGGCCGAGGACCGCGTTGTTGCTTATTCCCCGAACTGTGATCTCGTGCCAGCGATCATCACCACTGTTCGTAAATCTACTCTTTACTCCAGTGGCACCCTGAGCGTTGGTCCTAACCCCTTAAGGGTGCCCTCAGGTGGATGTCGCTTAGACTTGGGCCGGATTCTTGGAATTTTTAGACCTGTTACCTCTAAGGTATCTTACTATAATGTGTACATTTGTTATTATCGCACGACAGACGGACAGACTGATTTAAAATTCTGTAATATCAAATAATTTTAACAATGTTTTTAGCTACATAAGTGATACTTTTGTTTGATAGTCTTATGCAGTGTAATTTTGACAAGTACAAGTGTATGTAAATACCTAAGTGCTGAATAAATTTCATTATTTCATTTTTTCATACCTCTGTCTAGATATTAATTTAATTTTGTACCTTTTTATAGTACTATCATCTCATTCGTACAAATGTGTGGATGTAGCATAAAGCTGAAGTTGGTGCCTATTTATGGTGCACTGTCTATTTATTAATTTGATATTGTATTTTTTCGGAAAACAGTGCATTATGAATAAATATATTTTTTTCATTCTTTTTTTATATTCACTCATGGACAATGCATTAATGTGAAATGTCTGATTATGGTAATCTATGGTGTTACATCAAGAATTGACAGTTTTTTAATGTATCTTCCATATGTATATTTAGCATTCATGAAATTCAAAGTTACCAATCTCTGATTACATGATCAACATTAATAATAATTTTAGCTAAATATTCACAAAATAAATATACAATAGGACTAAGTATCCATTTATCAATACATCTACATACGAATTTTATGGTAATGTATTTTATACTCGATACCAAAGGACCAGATGAGTTAGTAAAATTTTAAATGAAAAATTTGGGTCACATTTTGTATTCTGAGTTGTCAATGTTGTCATGCCAACGTTAGGAGTAGGTATCAGAGTTTAATGACTCACAGATGTCGTGTATAAACTATTATTTCCTTAATTTTTGTTTCCTTTTTGTGTATTACTTCAAATGTATAGTTACTAAAGCTGAAGAGTTTGTTTGCTTGAATCTTAGGTGATACTGACTCGATTTTATTCACAGAATTCAAAATTATTCACATGATGCACTTCTTTCCATGAGTATCGTAAGAGGTAACTAAGGGAGATACAGCTGATGGATGGGGAATAGCATCTAGCAGCTCAACGCTACTAACCATCTTATTGCGATCACCAACCCGCCAGTCAAGCATGGTGATTATGGCAGAAGCGGCCGTAGCCCTAGGCCGTAGCTAGGGCGTCGGACATGTGATCTTGTGGTCACCGGTTTGATCCCCACGCATTTGCTCTACCGACGTGAACCCACTCGTAACACAAGCATTTTAGCTTAGCACTAGGGGTTAACAAGAATACTAGTGAACTGCAAAATTCTGATAGTAATGCTTATTAAAACAAAAACCCTCGACCCTCGATATTCAGCAGTAGATACGATACAGCATAAACGGGCAGTTGAAGGAGTTATACTTAAATTTTCAACTGTTTACTAACAAGTCATTTATAATAATAATCACGACTCTAACGCAGAGGTTCACCGGTGTCACTACCTAGCCCCCTTGTTTATTTAGGACGAGGCAGCGCCGATATTTGGCGTATTTGCCCCAATTATATCCCCTTGTTATAGTATTATGCGACAATATATCGGGCATACGAAAAAACCAATGTTTCTCTATGAAATGTAGAGGGTAAGTGCCACATTTGTAGGCTGTGTGCAATCCAGGTAGAATTCTTCTAAAAATATTTAATGTTAATTATATTTATTATTATTAGATCATATTATCTAAATATTTATATAGTATAGCTTGGTTCTGTGATGTGTTTATTAATTAAACTTCATGAAATAAAAATAAAATAAAAAAAGTTTTTATCCACATAAACCTATTACAGGTATTTGTAAATAGTCATACATATTTTGGTTTTTAAATTTACTTTGTTAAATTACTTAATTTTATTTGATTATAATAGTTTATATAGCTTTAGCCTAAAATCTGTCATGCACAGTATACTTATATGTAAATTGGTGGTCTCAATGCCAGAGGCATTATCTACCAGTCTATGTGACAAGTTGCATCAAAAGACCTAAATCATAAAAATGTATAATTACTACATTTCCATACCTGAGACGTTTTAGGCTAAAGTTATATAAACAGTTAAAATAGGCAGCAATAATCACAAACATTAAATTAATATACTATTTTAATACGTCAAAATATCTTTTGACTATTTACTTTCTACATTACAATATCTTTTGACATTACGTCACTATTTTTTTTTATTACTAGAGAAATGCAACAAATTTTGTAACTCACAAATATCTTTTTTTAATTTCATTTACAATGTTAGAAAGAATTAGGAAGTAAGATAAGCAACTAATGAATCGATTCAAGACATAATTCTAAATTAGTTAATCGATAGTTTAATTACATTGCAATTAACAGATCATAAAATCTATATAAAACGAAACAAAACTCATCGCTATTGCAGTAATTATTATACACATTGCAAACGCTTTACCTACCTACTTTTTTTAAATGAAATCGTGATGCGTATTACTACTTTTATGGTATTTTTATTTTGAAAGCACTAGCACTAATTATAATTATTACTAGGTTAACAAGCATAATAACCTTTAAGACCTCTTTAAACAAATAATATTTTCCTTCAAATCGAATCGGCCCGCACCGGATGGCAGTTTACAATGCGGTAAAGGAAATTGAGATGTGTGAATAGTAATTAAAATTCATATTTCCATCTCATTTATATTTCACGGCAATCATGCTGTCCCTCTTATATTGCTTTCTATCACCCAGTCGATGAAAGGAGCGTCAGCTTCATCGAAAATCGCGGTTGAACTCCCAAAATCTTTGGTTCCGACTAAAGGCCATGCCGTGTGGTTTCCGGCTTAGAATAGACCACCCCATGTCCTCCCATGGGTGTCGTAAAAGGCGACTACGGGACATATGGCTGATGGATGGGCAGCAGCATCTATTAGCTCAAGATTTTCATCTTACTGCGATCACCAATCCGTCTGCCAAGCGTGGTGATTATGGCAATATCCCTCAACGATCCTGGCTTGCCATGGTCCGTTGAGGGATATTGCCATAATCAGATGATGATGATGATGATGATGAAAGGCCATAGTGGCCCATGCCGCACAACTAAACAGCTAACAGCGCGAGAGGGCACCCCTCTCACGCAGATTGTTTAGTTTGTCTATATTAATATTATATAGAGGTAAATTTTGTGACAACCTCCGTAGCGTAGCGGTAATTGGCTCGCTTCAAATCTCGGAGGTCGTGGGTTCGATTCCCACACCGGACAAGAAATCTTTGTGTAAATTCTAAGATTTCTTTCCGGGCCTGGTTGGTTGAGGGACTACCCTCCGTGCCTCGGAAAGCACGTTAAGCCGTTGGTCCCGATTGTTATAACAAACGAACCAGGGAACGGGCAGCAGCGTTTCCCCTGTGTATTACAACACAGCACTGCGGTCTACCAATCCGCCTGCCAAGCGTGGTGACTATGGCAAAGACCCTCCCCCGGGAGGAGGCCCATGTTCAGCAGTGCACGTTATACGGGCTGATGATGATGAAAGTTTGTGACGTTATAGGGACTAATCTCAGGATCTACTCAACCAATTTTGAAAGTCTGGCAACAACTGACTTTGCTTCTTCAATTCTACCATGAGAGCAATTTTACCTAGACCATAGTCTAATGTTTCTACTGTAACCGATATGTAATGCAAAAAAAACTAGCTACAAAATCACCGTCCATTTTGTCCACGCATGTCCACACGTGTTCGTGCGATCGCGAAGTGCGATGTATTCTCACGTCTGAAGCGAATCGCACAAAAAGAACGTGATTTATCGACGAGTTAGGGTGCATCGCAAGTGTACCACCCCCTCGGTTCGAAGGGTACGTGTTCATGCAATATTTGGACGCAGAATATTATACACAAGTAATTTTAAACAAGCGTATGGATATGGAAGTATGGTGCCGCCACTGTGGGAATAGATATATAGGGTGATTGGTAATTAGTGACCGATACCTAAACACATGATTGTGCTCATGATAACAAACAACTTTTACTATGGCACCAAACCTGAAATCGGGAAAAAAAATCTGCTGCTCCCTATCATGTTGACGAGTTATGTGAACATGAATGTATGCAACAGCTGATTTTTTTTGTGCGATTTCAGAGTTGGTGCCATAGTAAAAGTTGTTTGTTATCATGAGCACAATCATGTGTTTAGGTATCGGTCACTAATTACCATACCCTCTATATATCCAGGTTACTAAATTTCAAAATTGAGGTTAATAAATTTAGACCACCCGCAGGATTCGAACTTGCATTTTAGGTATAGCCCCTAATATTTAACTATTCGGCCACATTAGAACCCGAGCAGTCGTCGAAATTTAAAAATCTATTTTATTATACGTCTCTAAGGGGAAGGTTTGCCTAGATTTTTAATAGGGATTCAGTTCAGTTCAGATTATATAATGTTGTGGTTTTTTGCAGAGAAACTTTCACTTTTGCCAATGTCTGTGTGGCAGGGTAGAGCGTCTAACGAAGGAGATAGTACGGTTGACCATTAATAGGATAAAAAAATATATTAGTTGCTGAAGTAAATACAAATAATAACAAGACAACCGTTAGGGCAATAAATGTGTGTGCCTACTAAAATATAAATTAAAATAACTGGACCTAAACCCCGCGTAATTGCCCGTTTGAGTATGTTTCGCCGGACCGCCTCATGTGGGCCGTGTTGAAACCGGTGTTAGAGTAACCCACTGAGTTTGTTTCGCCGGATCTTCTCAGTTGGGGCGCATTGGATCCGGTGGTAGCATTAAAGCGCGTCCGAAGTAATATGCTCATGGTCCACCCAAATAATGACAATTGTTTTGGCATAATATAGACAGAACAAGCATTTCGCCTCCTTGCGACAATATACATTAATTTTAATAATTAATTTAATTATAAATAAGTAATTTGAATAGGTTTATAAATAAACAGCAAATGTAATTTAAGATAAATAATAATTAATTTTCAAATAATGTTTCACGATTTACAAGTGCCTGTAATTGGTTTACGTAAATAAAAATTATTTTTATTTTTTTCATTTATTTTTATTTAAATTAGAATGTAATTAATCGTTAGTGGTTTTAATGTCATTTTGAAGGACAAATTCTGAAAGAACAATACTTGGCTTTAAGTATTCACTCAATCATCAAGTAGTGTCTCACTGTCGTGGTCTCTATTACTATGGTAATAGAAATCATCAAAGTGACACCTGTCATTCCCAAGTAAACAATCTCAAAGGTTGTTCTTACAGGGGAGAAGTGTATTTTATCTAAATTTCAGGTAGGTACTAGTTAGTGTACCTAAGGGGCCATCCATTAATCACGTGAGGCTTGAAAGGGGGGGGGGGTATGACAAAAATCACGAAATGTCACAAGGGGGGAGGGGGGTGTAGTAAGATATCACGTGTATTTATTTTTGGGAACACACATTTCTTTATTGGCCACGCGATCAAACTTCTCATTTTATAATTAAGCAACGGGAAAATGATATTTAAGATAATATTTTAAAATATACTATAAAAATTTAGATTTTTTGTAGATACTTAAAATACACGTGATGATGGGTGGGGGGTGGGGGATAGTCTTACACCTCACCATGTATCACCAAGGGGGAGGGGGTTAAAAAATGCTTAAAAAAAGATCACGTAATTAATCATTAATGATAGATCATAATAATTTATTTTTAATAACATATGGTATCTTGATAACAGGAAACGAAACTGTACCTATAATTTAATATTACAATGCAACTACATTGCTATGATAAAATCAGCTGAAAGAAAAAATTACGTGACGTGGCGTACTATTTACAACTTGGTTGTATACACTTTTATCTAAGCAATCGAAAGCGTAAACTTTAACGCGACTACCTGTGACCCACCCTCGCGATTAGTCGCGCAAAAAATATACGCGACATAATCGTAATCGCATTGTCGCCGATGATTCCACGGGTCACCTTCCTACTTCCAACTTAAGCAAAAATGCACTTCATTACTAACACAATATGGCTCAAAATTGTATGACGCGTCATTGTTATTTTTCAAACAAGGAAAAAATTATGTAGCGTAAGAATCAGGACCGTACGATAAAAATATCATTATTTGTAATAAATTCTGTCCGGTTTGTGTGGACTTTTGACAGCGTAATTCATAATGCAGGGATATATGTTTTCATCTTATTGTAATGTCAGGGTATTCTATGACTTCTGACTCGTGGGAGAATCCTTGAGATCGTTATGCGGGTGAGGTAAACAACATACTACTTTTGACATTTAGTTATACAAAAAAAAACTGTTGAAGTTCGCAATAAATACATTTTTTCGGCATTTCATTGCATCTTCGATAAAATAGTCGCAAGGCGATAATTATGCACAAACTATGTAAGTTGTTTGTTATCATGAGCACAATCATGTGTTTAGGTATCGGTCACTAATTACCAGTCACCCTATATATATCTAGGTTACTAAATTTCAAAATTGAGGTTAATAAATTTAGACCACCCGCAGGATTCGAACTTGCATTTTAGGTATAGCCCCTAATATTTAACTATTCGGCCACAATAGAACCCGAGCAGTCGTCGAAATTTAAAAATCTATTTTATGATACGTCTCTAAGGGGAAGGTTTGCCTAGATTTTTAATAGGCAAACCGATAAAAAAATAGTCGTAAGGCGATAATGATGCACAAACTATGTAAGGCGAAGACAAAGTCTTTGCCTAAAATGACGCAGCACTGACTGGATGTCACTTCAAAACGTTCATTACAAAATTAACGGTGCCGTGTTGTGATTTACACACAATTGTGGTCTTGTTTCTGTATAATTCACGACGGTAGGGTTAGTCCTTGGTCTCTCACCTCTTTTCGTTATAAGTATATAAAGATTAGGGTCCGATGCCGTAGCCAAACGGCTAGAGTGTCGGACTTATGCTCTTGTGTTCAGCGGTTCGATCCCTACCCATTGCACTACATACGTGAACTCACTCGTAACACAAGCACTTTAGCTCGACACGAGGGGTTAACAAGAATACTAGTAGGTAGACAGGAAACACTGCTAGTAATTAAAAAAAAAAATGTACTCTGTCCCTAGCAATCAGTTGAAACATCTAAGCCAATGTGAATACCGCCTTAAACATGAACAAGCTTAGAATTTAAACAAAGATTTCTTGTCCGGCCTGGGTATCGAACCCACGCCGGACACCTCCGAGACTTAAAGCGAGACTTAGAGCGGTTTCGCACTACGTCCGATCCGAATCCGATCCGAACCCGATCCGAATCCGTGAAAATATTGGTCTAGAAATTTGGAAAGAAATCGGATGATAGATCTCGGATCTAGTGCGTAAATTACCATAAAAATAGTTCTACGGCTACTACGGACCATATTTTCACGGGTTCGGATGGGACGTAGTGCGAAACCGCTCTTATACTGCTACGTCACTTAGCAAAATAATAATAAAAAAACTTTTCCATTCTGTCTATTAATATTATTCAAATAATAATCATGATTATTGTTATTTTAATCTTAATAAACACATCGAGAAAGCGGTACTAAAATTTCTAGCCTTTTATTGTTTTATTTAACGATTTAAAACTAGATCTAGAAACGTTTTTTTTATCGTATCAATGAATTAATTTATTTAAATCAAGCCTAATATAAAATTTAGATAAACTAATTGGATATACATATTTATATTTTTTAAGCAAAATCAAATTTATTAAGTCCTTAATTGTTATGATTAATAAAAAGACACCTGGCAACTTTACAAGAACACAAAGTTACATTTGTTTATAACCATTTTCATAACGTTTCACGAACGTTGTCGGCACGTTTGGTGGTGCAAGGGAAAATTCTCGTGGCCGCTCCCCAACACGATGGACAGACCTCATCAAGTCCGTCACAGGGAATACGATCAACGATTGTTCCCTCTCCACCAGAAACAGAGACACTTGGCGACGGGTCGCCAAGCATCGACTTTGACATGACCACTACCACTCCGTCAAGAGTGTACGACTAAGAGGAAGAATTTTCATAACAGATACTTTTAATTGTTTACGGTAAAATAGTGTAATACTAAATGTTTTTAAACTTTCGCGATTTGTACACATAATTTTTAGTAGACGCGGGAGTTAACAAAAATAGAAATTATTACGACCAAGTGGGGGTAGTTGCCGAAACCCGCCCTGTTCGAAGACACCGTTGCTGACACTCATCAGTCTATCCGTGACCACGACTGGTGTAACCCATGTCGAAACGTCGGATTATTAAAAAGGTAATTATTTGCCTTAAATTTGTACCGCGATTGAGACCCGCGTCTACTAAAAATTAAGTGTAATACTACTTATGTTGTTACTAGTTTAAACGCATTTAAATTGATTGACATATATATATATATATATATATATATATATATGTATAAGAATGAATTCCCTTGGTCACGGCATCATTATGTGAACGGCAAGACTGATTTCGCTAATGCGCTCTAGGTACTTTACAGTTCGCGGGCCTCTCAGACTTCGGGTCTACGAGGGCATCGGAAGGTTCTTAGCAAACTAAAGGTCGGGAGGAACGACCATGGCTTGCCTAGTCCTGTTAAGAGGAGGCCCATGTTCAGCAGTGGACGTAAACGGGCCTTTGACGACTGCACCAGTGGCTCAGTGGTAATGGATGTTTCTTCAGAGACCTGGTGTTCTAGGTTCGTTATACCTGGGAAAATTATTTGTATGAACCGCGATAGTTTTTCTGAGTCTGAGTGTTGGAATTGGGATTCTTTTCACTAGTGCAGGAGTTGTCTTTTTTATAAAAAGAAAAAAGGGGTCCAAAGTTTTAGACAAAACTATTACCATACCTATACATTTTATAAATTCATGGTTTTGAAAGAAACACTCAAATCTGCAACCATATCTCACCACCCCACTAAAACAACAATAGCAAATAAAAGAGCAACAAAAAAGCTATAATACCTGCTTCCCTCAACTAGTGTTATGAATTTGAAATACCGCCATGTCGCAACGACCCGTGCTACACCCTTCAATTTAAAAAAAAATCTACCTGTGTCTCTGCGAGTCATAACTTTTTAACAAACGCTATAAATAGCAATGTTTACCAAATCTGTATTCTATACTCGAAGTAATAAAGTTGTTTTTCAGCTACACTGTTTTCAGAGCTGCTATAGGTAATCAATTTACTCATATGCTGTGATATTGTAAAAAAATTTTTATTCCAAGAGCACAATTTTGGTGAGAGAACATTGGTTGCTTTAAATTGGCAGTCTTTGTTCCCATCTGACTAGCACGTTATAATAATTTACGTACATACATATGTTCATAATGTATCGGATAAAGAAAAAAATTATAGAATGATATAATTCTAGCATTCTGCGTACGGTTTTACCCGCGTGACTCCTGTTCCTGAGACAACTGCATAATTAAATAGCTAGCCTATAGTCTTCCTCGATAAATGGGCTATCTAACACTGAAATACTTTTTCAAATCGGAACAGTAATTTCTGCGATTAGCGCGTTCAAGAAAACAATTAAACTCTTCAGTTTTATATATTAGTATAGAAGTCAACAAAAAAATGTTTTGGGTTGGCATGTGTCTTGTGTGTAGCAGCGCATTATATTACATTAACAAATCACTTTGTTTATTTATTAACATAAGTGTCTTGTATTTATACTTTTTGATTAACAATTTACGATATGCCCATGATTGACCTTTCCAGGTAGCTGTCTACAGCATTATTGCTGCAATTACTGCACAAGCTGCAGTATTTTGAACTTTATTGTGGCAAACGAGGCAAGTGGGGTTACTCCTTCGTTATATCGACTCATTTATGACACGGTATAATTACTTCTAGTTTCAATTAATTCACTTTGTGCTAACTTTAAATTGGAACTCATTCATTAAGCGTTCAATGTACAGGTTATTGGTAGCTGTAAAATATTTTCCTTTTATACAAATATCGACTTTATAATTATGAGCATAGTAAAAATATAGTAATAATCAACAAAATTTATCAAATCGTCTGCAACGAATGCATCTCTAACGGTTCAAATCCTTCGGAATAACGCTTTATGTTATTTTTGCATTTTATTTCGATAGTTAAACAATTTTACTTCTTTTGTCAAAACGAAAATGCTTGATATATGCATAATTATCACAGCGCCGTTTCAACAATAATTATCTAAGATACAGGGCCCCCGGCCTAGAGGGCCACCAAAAGTGTGTTCCATAACAAATCTAAAAATGTTCTATCAAGATACCCTAACATGTTTTAATACAGGGCCCTTCTAAAACTCACTACGCCATGAAAAAAATGTTTAACTTCTTAAGTAAATGTATATTTAAAAATTATTTAAAAATGTACATTGTTAACAGAAACTCTGAATTTACGTACGCAAGTTAAAAACGAAAGAATCTACTCGAATCCAAAATTCTTCAATAAAAGCTTCGGGGCAAAAAATGTTAAAAGCCACGATTGGGCAAAAAAAATATGATTAATTATGACAGAAAACTTAGAAATTAAATATAATGCAAACTCAGGTAGTACGGAGTTTTTTTTTAATTTTTGTCTCTTGTATCGCACTATGTCATTTGATGTGCGAAAACCTTTTTTAAGAATTAACTATACTCGTACGAAAACGTGCACTACCGGACATGACAACATTTTTATCATAAGTTAGTAATATTGAAGATATTTTACTTCACCATCATAAAGTCATAATCATCATCTTGAAGATGAAGATTATTAATTACTAGCTTCTCGCGCGCGGTTTCACCTGCGTAACTCCCGTTCCCTAGGGAACTTCATAATTAAATATAGCCTATGTCACTCAGGTTGAATGTAGCCTCCCAATTGTGAAATCGGCACAGTAGTTTTTGTGTTTATTCATTACAAACATACACACAAAAATACAAATATTTCCTCTTTATAATCTTAATCTATATATATAAAACAAAGACGGGTTTGTTACAACACTTATAACTCGAGATCGGCTGGATCAATTTTCATGGTTTTTGTTTCGTTGGATTTGTCTCCGCCCTGAATAGCAGAATACATTTTAAAAACAAAAGAAAGTCGTGTTAGTTACACTATTTTTAACTCAAGAACGGCTGAAGGGAGGTAGCTAAGAACTGGGAGAAGGACATAGGATACTTTTGGGTAGGGGTAGGGTAGGGTAGGGTAGGGTAGGGTAGGGGTAGGGGTAGGGTAGGGTAGGGGTAGGGTAGGGGTAGGGTAGGGGTAGGGTAGGGGTAGGGTAGGGGTAGGGTAGGGTAGGGGTAGGGTAGGGGTAGGGTAGGGTAGGGTAGGGTAGGGGTAGGGTAGGGGTAGGGTAGGGGTAGGGTAGGGGTAGGGTAGGGCAGGGGTAGGGTATAAAAGTCCACCCGTGCGAAGCCGGGGCGGGCCGCTAGTATTTGTATAGATAAGGATGTGTCAATCGGGACGAATGGCTTAACATGGTTACCTAGGTATTACCGTGCAACTCAATGCTGGATCTTCTTCGTCTTAATTACATTTTTCTACATTAATATTACAAAGAGGAAAGATATGATTGTTAGTTTGGATTGAATTCGCTCCAAAACTACTGGACCTATTTCAACAAATCTTACACCACTAGAAAGCTACGATATCCAGGATTAACATAGGCTATATTTATGAAATTCCCACGGCGATGGGAGCTAGGCGAGTTTTTTTTTTTTTTGTTTTTAAAAGACAACTCCCGCACTAGGGAAATAAATCCCTGTGTCGCGGGGGACTTTACAAACATTCATTTCACGGACACAAAGAACAATCAGACTCAGAACAACTATTTGTGGTTCGCACAAATAATTGTCCCGGGTGGGGATCGAACCCAGAACACCTGGTCTCAGAAGCAACTACTGTAACCACTGAGCCACCGGTGCAGTTAAACCGCGCGCGGGAACCAATAGTCTTTGGTATTATGATAATTTTGTTGCAAATTAACCTCACCCACAATCAAAATCTAAATTAACGATCCGCGAATAATCACAACAAATAGCAAATAAAGATCAACGCACGAATCTAGACCTCAGAAGCAGAAGGACGAATGTACTATTATCTTCAGAAGCATTTGGTCGTAAGTGCCAGTTCACGATAAAGGCACATACGACGAATGTTTCTGACGTATTATGGCACATTCAACCTTATGTTTCTGATATATCTCTAGAAATAATACCGCAATTGGAAAGGATTCATTTAAATACTTTACATTTTGCAATCAAAAATAAGTATTTTGATGAAAAAACGAGGTTGCAATATACTCGATGATAGAGCCAATCAAGTTTAATTACAATAATTGCTAGTAGAAATAACATTGCGGTATTACGAACAACTAAAATGAAAAAGATATAAAAAAAAAACTAACATCATACAAAATTGCAGTAAAATAATTATAAATGTGAGTATAGATTGTAAGATAGATCTCAGAATGAGAGTTCCGTATGTACATAAAATAAATTTTGTAAATTATCTTAAACTAGCGTCCCGCCCCGGCTCCGCACGGGTGCAATGCTGATGTATCATACATACATATAAACCTTCCTCTTGAATCACTCTGTCTATTAAAAAAAACCGCATCAAAATCTGTTGCGTAGTTTTAAGGATCTAAACATACATAGGGACGGCTGTCTGTCCGTCCCTATGTATGTGGCAAGCGAATTTGTTTTTTACTATGTAGTAAAATAAAATAAAATAAAATAAAAATCATTTTTATTTACGTAAACCTATTACAGGCACTTGCAAATAGTCAAAACAATAATTTATTATTAATCTATGTATAATTTTAACATTTTTAAATGAGCATATTAAGCAGGTATTTTAGGTATTGTTTTTAATCATTTTAGTCTTAACTTTATTATTTTACTATATTGTGTCCGATAGCTTGTTCTGTCTATATTAAATTATATTAAGAACAATTGTCATTATTTGGGCGGACCATGAGTATATAACGACGGACGCGCTTTAATGCTACCACCGGATCCAATACGCCCCAACTGAGAAGATCCGGCGAAACAAACTCAGTGGGTTATTCTACTGCCGGTTTTAACACGACCCACATGAGACGGTCCAGCGAAACATCCTCAAATGGGCAGAGCGTGGGTTTTGGTCCAGTTACTTTTATTATTTATTTGGCATACACATTATTTTCCCGAACGGTTGTCTTTATAATATTTGATTATCTATTAATGTTTTTATACTAATAAAAGAAGCTAATTTGAGATAGTGAAGTGATATATCACTAGCCCCATGGTTTTATCCGCATCTCTCAGCTCCAGTGGGTCAGAGCGAGATATTGTGTAGCCTATACGTTAATACAGCTTATAAACTATCCGCGTGCAAACTTTCAGCCCAATCCATTCAGTAGTTTTAGCGTGAAAGAGTAACGAACATACATACATCCACACATTCAAACTTTCGCATTGATATGCATACTGTGTTGTTTGTTAATTAATTCCAAACTTTAATTAATTTTAATTGTGTTCTTGGATCATTTCTACTATCACTGCCATGGATGATACTATGCTATCGGGACGATGATTATCAGTTAAAGGACGTGAAACTACTCTTCACGTGCCTTCCAAATAACGTAGCACAGTCACTCATCAACCAAACCCTTTCATCATCATCATCATCAGCAAGGCCGGATTTAAGGAGGGCATCCAGGGCAACTGCCCCGGGGCCTCCACAATAGAAGGGCCCCACAAAAGGGATTTAAAATCTTTAAAATTCTGACGATTAAACGAACTTTTCTTTTATTATTTTTTTCGGTGGTGTACCTGTACTTACAGTAGGTACTTTGTACAATCATTATTAACGTAATCTTTCTTAAATATGGTAATAACGGTTATTCATCTATACTTGTTCACTTAAATTAGTCATTCAGTAAAATATCAGAATTCAAATCGTCCTGAAAAGGAGGTACGTACTTACTTACAAATTTTGCACACAAATTTTTGGCCAGGGGGCCTCTTCTCCATTGTGGTCCCGGGGCCTCCAGACTCCTAAATCCGGCCCTGATCATCAGCCCGTTTAACGACCACTGCTGAACATGAGCCTCCTCCCGAGAGAGGGTAGTTGCCATAGCCACCACGCTTGTCAGGCGGGTTAGTGACCGCACTATTATGTTGTACCACACAAGGAAACGCTGCTGCCCGTTCCTTGATATACGATTATTATACATGATGTTATAACAATCGGGATTAACGGCTTAACGTGCTTTCCGGGGCACGGAGGGTAGTCCCTCAACCAACCAAACCCGGAAAGAAATCTTAGAACTTACAAAAAGACTTTCTGTCCGGCGTGGGGTTCGAACCCACGACCTCCGAGATTTAAAGCGAACCAAATACCGCTACGCTACGGAGGTTGTCCAAACCCTTCACTCTTTACAACAGTAAAATATGTAAAAACGTTAATAATCGGCCGATACTACCATGAGTATAGGATTGATTGAACGCTGTTGTCGATATTATAATTTTATTCCACTAATAAATTATGCAAAGCTTTATTGATTTTACTATACAGGGTTATTTGTAAAACACCGGTAACCTCTCAGGACTATATTACTAACATCATAAACAACAACTTTTGTTCTACGACTTTTTACAAAACATCATACATTTACCAAAAACAAACCATCAATATTTCGTTGTCCTATCTAACACACTTCAACTCTGTATTCCCCGCTCCCCTCGCTATTGTCGGTACTATCGCTTTCTTTCGCTTCGCATAGACTTCGTAACATTTAGAGCGTTGAATTTAAATGTTTTTAATTTTGTGTGTAAATCTGATGAATTAAAATATGATGAATTTTTAAAAGTCATATAACATAAGTTGTTGATTATGATGTTTAATAACGTAGTTTAACACCGGTAACCTCTCAAGGTTACCGGTGTTTTACAAATAACCCTGTATAACTTATTGCTGTGGTAAATTATTGTGAGTAATAAAATATTTAATACATATATTACCAAAGTTTATTGTATCCTACTAATAATTTAAACGCCAAACTTACTCTAAACATGGATGTTTGTTACTATTTGACGGAATAAGTACTAACGGAATTGGCTGTCCAAACCCGACTGGGGGCGCCCTCTAGCGCAGATTGCTAAGTTTGTAGTTTTAAACCATTTATTGAGGCTGGAGCACTGTTCGCCTAAATTCCCGGTGAAGTAGCAAAAGCCGCATGGCTAACAACATATATGTCCGTTGGAAAAAAATGCATAGCAGTTATACACAGGTAGGTACTGCCATTTCCCAGGCACATCATCAGCCCGTATAACGTCCACTGCTGAACATGGGCCTCCTCCCGGGGGAGGGTATTTGCCACAGTCACCACGCTTGGCAGGCGGATTGGTGACCGCAGTGTTATGTTGTACCACACAAGGAAACGCTGCTGCCCGTTCCTTGGTATACGCTTATTATAGATTATGTTATAGCAATCGGGACCAACGGCTTAACGTGCTTTCCGAGGCACGGAGGGTAGTTCCTCAACCGAACAGACCCGGAAAGAAATCTTAGAATTTACACAAAGGTATAGGTACCTACAATTATCTTAAAATAATGAAATATCGGTACGAACGTGTCAACGTGCTTTCTGAGATAGTCCCTAAGCCAACCAGACCCGGAAAGAAATCTTAGAATCGAATCTAATAAATAAATGAAAAAAAAGTTTTTTTGGCTAGCGTTGGGATCGAACCCACGACCTCTAACGCGAGCCAAATACGCCACGGAAGTTGTCATCGTAATATACTAACATAATAACAAACGAGTGTAAGTAGTACTGTTCAAATGTAGTCAGGTCGCAGTGTGAGCGACGCGACATGTGGCACGCTCCACACTTCCGACCACCAGAAAAAAAGGACGTCTTAGAACACTGGACACAAAAAATAAGTATAACAACTTCAGTATGACACGCCTTGCCAGCTGCGTGGTTCCGTATTTGTTTTTACAAAATTAATAAGTATACTAATGCATTAAGTTACACTATTGGTTTCCTAACATTGATTTCCGCCCGGTAAAGTAATAAAAGGCTTGCGTCTGACTACATAAAACGGTCCTGAAAAAATAGTTAATCTCCATATCGGACTACAACATCGTTGACATCTCTTATATATATAAAACAAAGACGGGTTTGTTACAACACTTATAACTCGAGATCGGCTGGATCAATTTTCATGGTTTTTGTTTCGTTGGATTTGTCTCCGCCCTGAATAGCAGAATACATTTTAAAAACAAAAGAAAGTCGTGTTAGTTACACTATTTATAAGTCAAGAACGGCTGAACCGATTTGACTGAAAATTGGTAGGGAGGTAGCTAAGAACTGGGAGAAGGACATAGGATACTTTTGGGTAGGGGTAGGGTAGGGTAGGGTAGGGGTAGGGTAGGGTAGGGGTAGGGGAGGGGTAGGGTATAAAAGTCCACCCGTGCAAAGCCGGGGCGGGCCGCTAGTTGGTATTAAGAAGAAGATGAAATATCTTTCAGGTGTAACTACAGGCAACTTTTGGTGTCCTCAAGACTTTTAGAAGTCAAAACTATATTGATATATACCCACTATTTCCTCTTCGTGGTAACTGTAATACGATTTGTTTGTATAATATTTTAAGAGAAGAAGAACGTAGCCTTAGTATGTTCTTTGAGCTGCTCGACTGCAGAAGAACCTCAAACTTGCCAAACACCACAGCCAATTGACACTGTAAATTAATGTTGTGGTCTTGTGCGTGAGTGACACAGTGTATAAAAGAAAAGACCAGCAGGATAATGTTGTATAGTGCTATACATATCTACTGTACTGGCACTAGCAGTCAGTTTGTATTTAGACCACTTAACATCAAGTGTTCTCAATCTATACTAATACTAGCGGCCCGCCCCGGCTTCGCACGGGTGGACTTTTATACCCTACCCCTGCCCTACCCTACCCCTACCCTACCCCTACCCTACCCTACCCCTACCCTACCCTACCCCTACCCTACCCCTACCCTACCCCCACCCTACCCCTACCCTACCCTACCCTACCCTACCCTACCCTACCCCTACCCAAAAGTATCCTATGTCCTTCTCCCAGTTCTTAGCTACCTCCCTACCAATTTTCAGCCAAATCGGTTCAGCTGTTCTTGAGTTATAAATAGTGTAACTAACACGACTTTCTTTTGTTTTTAAAATGTATTCTGCTATTTAGGGCGGAGACAAATCCAACGAAACAAAAACCATGAAAATTGATCCAGCCGATCTCGAGTTATAAGTGTTGTAACAAACCCGTCTTTGTTTTATATATATAGATAGATACCCACTATTTCCTCTTCGTGGTAACTGTAATACGATTTGTTTGTATAATATTTTAAGAGAAGAAGAACGTAGCCTTAGTATGTTCTTTGAGCTGCTCGACTGCAGAAGAATCTCAAACTTGCCAAACACCACAGCCAATTAACCCTGTTAATTAAAGTTGTGGTCTTGTGAGTGACACAGTGTATAAAAGAAATGACCGGAAGGATAATGTTGGATAGTGCTATACATATCTACTGTATTGGCACTAGTAGTCCTTCGATGTGGACCCCCACTCCACTTAACATCAAGTGTTCTCAATCTATACTAATATATAAAGTTTAAGAGTTTGTTTGTTTGCGTCTGATCTCAGGATCAACTCCGATTTCAATTTTTTTTTTAGCATAGGTTGCTATTATGTAGTTTCTACGGGATCACTAGATACGCAGGTGGAACCGCGCGCGGTAACCTAGTAAATATAATAATAATAATATGATTCCTACCACAAAACTAGGGGAAATTAGAAGCCACTCAATTTACCCCACTATTTTTATAAACTTTCATCACTTTATTAAATCCCAGTGGCATTTAGCGATATACGTGATAGTGCTTAAGTTAATTAATATCTTAATCAACAATCAGTTTTATTGCTTTTAATTTGTATGCGAGTGATTAATTACCGACATTTGTAATTAATCATGTGTTATACAAGCCTATGCCAATTAACACTAAGAATAATAATTATTAACTATTTGCTACCAACTTTCTATCAAATAAACAATATTCCTTAAAAAAAGTATAGCTACTAGATGTTTCTTACAAGTAAAAAGGGTCTTTAAGGCGCTGTACCTAGTCAAAATAGGCTTCACAAAACAGTTTTTTAGCCAAATGTTTACATTTTAGAGCAGCTAAAAAAATATATGTTAATCTTGATCATATTTATTGAAGATTTGAAGAACATTGTGTTCAAAACACGTTTTCGGTAAATTTTCTCGATAAAAAAAAACCATAAAATAAACATTTAAATTGAAATTGTAGCAAATGTAACTGTATTATTTATAAACAAATCTTGATAATATTAATAACAGTGATGTAATATTTAATAATAAAGGGAACTGTTGTTTTTATTTATCGATTGGAAAAATATATTTGCAAGGATTAATGTATTTAATAACTCGAACGAGTCGAACGAAACGTTGCGCCATCGCGGCGTCTCTTCGCTTCTCTTTCATTTCTACGCGGAGCAACAGTGACAAAACTAATACGTAAAAGTCGTCTATTCACCGCGCCTTAAAAGATGGTATTTAATATTGAATTTAAAATTGCAATGGTTACTTATTTTACCACTAGGCCTCCGCTAACGGCGGATCGAAGGAGTCTCCGGGGGGTATTAGTAGGGTCCTCGCCTCGTGGTACGCGTTAGCATATCACGCTATGGAGAGGGCGAGTCCCACAAATCCTACCGCCAGCGCGCGAATACGCTGAAGCGGCAATGCGTAAATGCAAATCCCCCCGGACAAAAAAAAAGAAAAAGTTACTACCTAAGACTTATTTCCTGAGGAAATGCAGACACCTCTTTAATTTCAGTCTAGAATTACTATCCTGTGTGGCAAGTCATGCTACAACTAGCAGGTAAATTACCTATGTTATGCAATTGAAAAGCATATCTAATCTAATATATAAAATTCTCGTGTCACAGTTTTCGTTGCCATACTCCTCCGAAACGGCTTAACCGATTTTGATGAAATTTTTTGTGCTTATCCGGTATCTATGAGAATCGGCCAACATCTATTTTTCATCCCCCTAAATGTTAGGGGTAGTCCACCCCTAAATTTTTATTTTTATTTTTCAGACAAAGTTAGGGGTAGATTAGAGGTAGGTGTAGGGTAGGGGTAGGGTAGGGGTAGGGTAGAGGTAGGGTAGGGGTAGTGTAGGGTAGGGGTAGTGTAGGGTAGGGGTAGTGTAGGGTAGGGGTAGTGTAGGGTAGGGGTAGTGTAGGGTAGGGGTAGTGTAGGGTAGGGGTAGTGTAGCGTAGGGGTAGTGTAGGGTAGGGGTAGTGTAGGGTAGGGGTAGTGTAGGGTAGGGGTAGTGTAGGGTGGGGGTAGTGTAGGGTAGGGGTAGTGTAGGGTAGGGGTAGTGTAGGGTATGTATCGATTGAGGCAGTACGAAGTCTGCCGGGTCAGCTAGTTATAATATAAATATTGATGAAGTATCATCAACAGCCCGTTTACGTCCACTGCTGAACATGGGCCTCCTCTTAACAGACCTTGGCAAGCCAGGATCGTAGAGGGATATTGCCATAATCACCACGCTTGGCAGACGGATTGGTGATCGCAGTAACATAAAAACCTAGAGCTAATAGATGCTGCTGTCCATTCATCAGCCATATGTCCCTTAGTCGCCTTTTACGGCACCCATGGGAGGACATGGGGTGGTCTATTCTAAGCCGGAACCACACGGAACTTGATTAAATATACTGGGGGCTAATAGGATAACAGGAGAAACAGAGAATTTTGAAATTCTGCCAGCATTTATTCCCCGGATAATTTTTAGGTATCTGAGGATTGAAATCTCATTTTTATAATTATTACTAGCTGCTACCCGCAGCCCGCGTTACTCTGCTACAGTGGGTCGGAGCGTGATGTTTTGTAGCCTATATGTTAATCCAGCGTATAATCTATCCCGGTGCAAAATTTCCGCCTATTCCGTTGAGTAGTTTTGGCGTGAAAGAGTAACAAACATCCATCCATCGACCCATCCACACTTACAAACTTTCGCGTTTATAATATTATTAGGATTTCGTTATGTATATATGTTTTTTTTCTTCTTTACTAAATAATTGTATCTCTCTATTTGGTGGGTACCTATACACACCTACCTATCTACAAAATAAGTATATATATTACCCTGAATGTATGAGTTAAATGCATCCTTTAATGAATCATTCATATATTCATAGCGGTCAACGTAGCCTAGTTGGTAGTGCTCCTACCTACGAAGCTGGTGGTCCTGGGTTCGAATCCCGGTAAGTGAAAATATTTGTGTGATGAGCAGGAATATTTGTTTCTGAGTCATGGATATTTTCTATGTATTTAAGTATTTATCTATCTATATAAGTATGTATATCGTCGCCTGGTACCCATGGAACAAGCTTTGCTTAGTTAAGGGCTAGGATGATCTGTGTGATATTGTCCCTAGATATTATTATATAGTTATCGTTATATATTTTATTTTAAATACTTACATGAAAGCGAACCAATAGTATTACTCTCCTACAGATCTCTAATCCTTCTAAGGACAAAGGACAACATTCAAAATGCATGTGTACAACATTTGTGCGCAAACGCACTGTGCAATGGTCCATCTGTCGCACAAAAAAATAGCTACCTACTCAGTTATTTTAAGGATCTTAGTAAATTACTGAATATGTCGTATGTCTGTAAGGGCGGACAGGAGATTAATCATTGAAGACTTTTTGAGAACAGTGCGGTACTGTGTGCATATTGACCTTGATTAGCTATCATAACAAGGTCAAAATTGACTTGCAGTCTACTACATTGCCTACACTGTGGAAACTGCTAAAGAATAGAGATCCTACAAGTTTGGAGCAACTATGGCGTAGCGGCAAAAGTCTCGCCTTAAGTTCAGAGGTCGTGGGTTCGATCCCCACGCCGGTCAAACATTATTTGTGTAATTTCTAAGATTTATTTCCGGGTCTGATTAGTTGAGCGACTACCATACGTATTGCCGCCTGCCTAGCGAGGTGACTATGGCAAAAATATTCAGCGAAGTTAGTATATCATCAATAGGTAGGTATATACTTTATCTATATAAATATTTTAATGGAATATACTATTATTCGGTATAAAAAAGTCTCAGATATAAGTAAATCTATTACCATAAGCTCATCTAATTTATAACAAGCGTGTGAGGTTATCAACTCATAATCCAAAAACTAATCAAAACATTCCAATCCGTCCCTGTTGTAATCCACGCCGATTAAATCAATATCGATTAAAGAAAACGATTTCACTCGATTCTTAAAAGACTACCGTAAAATAATTAATCATATCGATTCAAATTCTATCAACAAGGAAACCTGTTAAGCTATTTTAGTCGTTTCGGTGACTATATCGGTATACTAATACTATATTATAATAAGCCTACAAAACACATAATTAAAAAGTCAAGATAAAATGAGCTTTTACGGTATTTTTCGATTAATTAATATATACTAGCCGACCCTCGCGGTTTTACTCGCTTAACTACCTATCCTTACTATCCTTACTAATATCCTTACTTATTTAATTTAATTTTTTAATTTAATATTATAAATGTGAAAGTAACTCTGTCTGTCTGTCTGTCTGTCTGTCTGTTACGCAATCACGCCTTAACTACTGAAGCGATTTAAATGAAATTTGGTACAGATATAGTCTAGAGTCTGAGAAAGAACATATATATATATATTATATTTAATATTATAAATATGAAAGTAACTCTGTCTGTCTGTCTGTCTGTTACGCAATCACGCCTTAACTACTGAAGCGATTTAAATGAAATTTGGTACAGATATAGTCTAGAGTCTGAGAAAGAACATAGGCTATATTTTATTATGAATTTCCCACGGGAACGAGAGTTACGCGGGTGAAACCGCGCGCGGGAAGCTAGTAGTTATATAAAAAGGCAGAAATTGACTGTCTGATCGCTCAACGCACAACTGAAACTTTGCACATGAAATTTTGAACAAACAATCTTTAAAATAATGAAAGTGTACACTTAGAAAGGGTGTTTTGAAAATTCTACCCCTAAGGGGTTGAAAATTGGTGGCAAAGTTTGTATGAATAAATCATAATCCCCCCTTTTATCCACTTAGGGACATTTTTTTTAAATCCTTTCTTATAGGACGCTTACATCATATAGAGCAGGGTTTCTCAAAGTGGGGTACGCGAACCCCTAGGGGTTCGCCATTCGACGGCAGGGGGTTCGCGACAAGATTTACGTAATGGCGGCTTGAAAATTCAATACGCGGTCCAAAATTACTCCTAAAATTGAATCCATTTGCGATAAGAAACAAGCACACCCATCACATTAATATTAAAAAGATATTTCTTTTGGAACTTTATTTGTTACCTTTTATTCAAATAAAGACTTTATTTTCTACAACAGTCAATTTTATTATTTTCTTGGGGGGGGGGGGGGATTTAATTAGTTAGTTAGGGGTTCGCTTTCACCTAGAAATTTTACCAGGGGTTCGTGGAGCCGATAGTTTGAGAAACCCTGATATAGAGAATACACTCTTAAAACTTCAGGTCTCTACGATCAGCGGTTTAGGCTGTGCGTTGATCCGTCCCTCAGTTGTTCACGACAAAGTGTTTTAAGACTCGCCATAGGCAGGCCCCGTGACCCGTGCCTATTTGTTCGAAGTACAGTCACAAGTATTTAGAAAAATGAAAACACACGACGATATACATCTGTGTCACTTAATTAAAATCATTTAATCTGCAATCGGAATACATTATAGCACGGCTAGTCAATAAACCACAGTAATATTTGAAAACATATGGACTGGGTTTACGAACTGTCACGTGGTTTTCGGTTGCATAGGATTTTTGTTTTGTTTTTATTTTTGTATAAACATTATGTAGTTAGCTAGAAGGCTTTTGCTACTTCATCGGGCATACAAATAAGCGGAGCTCCGGCCTAAATAAATTGTTTTAAAACTACAAACTAAGCGACCTGCGCAAGAGGGCGTCACCTGTGGGACTAAGACCTCGGCTTAGGGCGGTCGCACGCGGGGGGATTGAGGGATTATGACTTTTAGAGTTTTAGCAGAGTTTTGTGTAACTTTGGGGTCTACGAAGGCATCGGAAGGCCTGCATCGGACTGCTGAAGTTGTGTATAGTTAAATTTGTAAATTGTAAATATGTAAATAAAAATGTCATACAATAACAACTATTTGTATCCTGAAAAGATTTTTATGCAATGAATGTTGGTTGCTTTGTGGTCTACATTTTTTAAGTTTAGTATGCCCTTAACATTGGTTCATAACAGTCGCAGGGTCCTGTAATGGACACCAATGGATGGATGGAGTTATGACCTGAAACCGGTAGCTGGATTACATTGTATGCGGAGGGCGGAGGTACGGATGTTATGGCACAAATTAGGGAAGCCCAATGTCCAA
Source organism: Nycteola revayana (assembly GCA_947037095.2). Taxonomy (NCBI): domain Eukaryota; kingdom Metazoa; phylum Arthropoda; class Insecta; order Lepidoptera; family Nolidae; genus Nycteola; species Nycteola revayana. The sequence continues at coordinate 23,708,514 of OX344846.2, read as the reverse complement.
CAGTGGACACAGATGGGGAGATTGGTTTGTTTACCGTATAATGTAAAATAATACTTACATACATACATACATAAGCTCACGCCTGTTTCCCAGCGGGGTAGGCAGAGACAATGGACCTCCACTTGCTACGATCCCTACACACATCTTTCGCTTCATTCACTCTCATAACATTCTTCATACGAACACGTCGGTTTAGGGTGGATCTTATTTGACTTTTGAACGTTCGTTCCGACTGTGCCACTCACACTTGCCATGTATACCTTGTTTTGTCAATCTTTCTTCATCCATTCTTTGCACGTGACTAAACCATCTCAACATTCCCTTCTCTTACTTATATTACTGATATGTCAAAATAAACATAGTAGGTACACACACAACATATAATAGTGTTTTTATTTATAAGAGTGTTATTCCTTATACAAAAAACTCGGCAATACTCAAAGACACAAGTTATTCCCGACAAAGCGCGTTGTCCAAAAGGAAGATGGAAACACGTCCAGAATTCAATTTCCGCCAAATGTTTTATTAACATTTTATTGCATCGGAAACAACTCTCGGGTGTTTTGTAATGGAAGCAAAATGCCGTTGTTGATAGTTTTTCTAAGCAATTTGTAACGACAAAAAAGTTTACTGCTTACCCTCTGTCGGCTTGCAAGGAATCTAATCCTTACTAATATTATAAATTAGAAAGTAACTCTGTCTGTCTGTATGTCTGTTACGCAATCACGCCTTAACTACTGAAGCGATTTAAATGAAATTTGGTACAGATATAGTCTAGAGCCTGAGAAAGAACATAGGCTATATTTTATTATGAATTTCCTACGGGAACGGGAGTTACGCGGGTGAAACCGCGCGCGGGAAGCAAGACAGAAATAAATTATGAGCAGACCTTTTTATATTACTACTAACAGGTGAAATATGACCATATCGACTTGCGCCAAGTGCCAAATTCTAGTATGATGATTCATTTCAATTTCTTTATACAAACTTTGCCACCCTTTTCCATAATTTAGGGTTAATTTATTTTTATAAAAGATTACTAGCCGAGTTTTGCAGTCTACTAGTATTCTTGTTAACCCCTCGTGCTAAGCTAAAACATCTCGTGTTACGAGTGGGTTCACGTCAGTAGTGCAATGGGTGGGGTTCGAACCGGCGACCTCAAGATCACAAGTCCGATGCCTTAGCCATTGAGCGACAGCCGCTTGTTTTCCTTTTTAATTCCTTTCTTATCGAATGCACAGGTATTATAGATAATACACCACCATCCAAGTTTCAGGTTACTAAGATCAGGGTTTTGGGCTGATCGTTGTCCGTGACTCAGTCAGGACAATGTGTTTTATTAATGTAGATAAACATTTTACGTAAAAAAAAGTTGGAAGTTAGTTTGCTTTGCATGGAATTTATTCTTTGTGGTGCATTTATATTAAGCCAACGAACTACTTCAATGTACTGTCAACCGTAAAATGTAACGTTAATGTCCCTTATACTAACAATATAAATCACTACATAGTATAAAACAAAGTCGCTTTCTCTGTCCCTATATCCCTATGTCCCTATGTATGCTTAAATCTTTAAAACTACTAGATAGAGGGATTCAAGAGAAAGTTTTATATGTATAATACATCAGCATTGTACCCGTGCGGAGCCGGGGCGGGTCGCTAGTAAAAATATATAATAAAGTCTCGAACAATAATAGTATCAATTTTTCTTCACAAAATTAATTATCACCTAAAATTTTCAAAAAAAGAATGTCTTGCCACTATTTGTCATATCAATATTACATATAATATTCTGATGAAACAAAAACGCGCAGTTATCGCACAAAATACTTCCCCGTGTGTGTTCCACCAAGACATGTTGTCATACTAGTAATGTGGCCGTAATAGCCAAATGTTTCCGTCACCAAGAATGGTATCGACCGAATCAGCATATAGATGAAACTTTGAGTACACGTACAGTCCACAAAAGAGATAGGTTCACACCGTCAGTATCAAATAATGTACATAAATATGTTTAAGTCAGTACGACAGCCGGTAATTTTTTATCGGTGAAGAGTTCGCTGCTCCCTGTGTAGATACATATAATATTAAACTATTCTCATAAACGTGTAAATATTAATATAAAAAGCGTTTCATCATCAACAGCCCGTTTACGTCCACTGCTGAACATGGGCCTCCTCTTAACAGACCTTGGCAAGCCAGGATCGTAGAGGGATATTGCCATAATCACCACGCTTGGCAGACGGATTGGTGATCGCAGTAAGATGTAAACCTTGAGCTAATAGATGCTGCTGCCCATCCATCAGCCATATGTCCCTTAGTCGCCTTTTACGACACCCATGGGAAGACAAGGGGTGGTCCATTCTAAGCCGGAAACCACACGGGCAAGCGTTTAACAATGTGTAAACCGATCTCTTTTGTTGACTGTACACATAACGTTATCTCGATTCGAAAGTACAATCAAAAACTTCAAACCGGAATCATAAGCTACCAACCATTTGAAACCAGGAAAATTAGATTTACGCAATTTTTAAGAATTTTTTAGTTTTAAGTAGTTTGTCTAATGAACGCCGCTGTTTTATGGATTCGCTTGAGGCTGGTTCGGTTAGAAATGTGACTTAATGATGATATATTAATTACTGTTTAGTTTTAGTTTAGAAGCTGTTTTATTGTGGTGAAATATGTAATTTTGATGACACGTCTGTTGATTGCTAATAATAATTTGATAGTATGATTTATTCGTATAGATGTATGTTGATATTCATACCTATTATTAGAGACCTGCCTAGTAAGCACCAAATACAGTCTTTGGCGACTATCATAAATTTGTAAGAACAGAACAAAACATCAAAAAAAGCTTATTATAAAATTTTTGATTTTGTCAATGACACAACTGTTTGGGAGTGGGTTGCTCTGAAACAATACTGCTTTATTAATCATCATCATCAGCCTGTTGTAGTCCACTGATGAACATAGGTCTCCCCCATCGATTTCCAGCGGAACCGATCGCTAGCGGCCTGCATCCACCGACTCCCCGCGACCTTTATGAGGTCGTCAGTCCATCGTGCAGGCGGTCGTCCTACGATGCGCTTGCCAGTTCGTGGTCTCCACTCGAGAACCTTTTTGCTCCATCGGCTGTCAGTTCTTCGAGCTATGTGTCCTGCCCATTGCCACTTCAGCTTGCTAATCCGTTGAGCTATGTCAGTGACCTTCGTTCTCTTGCGGATCTCTTCGTTTCTGATTCGATCACGCAGGGAAACGCCGAGCATAGGTCTTTCCATAGCTCGCTGAGCGACTTTGAGCTTTCTTATCAGGCACATAGTAAGAGACCACGCTTTATTAATAATTGCAACAATCTATTAGGATTCCTCTGAGTGTCTTGCCAGTTCTTCTCAGAGTTGCCACGTCCAGAACTGGTGGTAGTAAAAGAAAGGGACGCATCACAAGAACATGACTTCAAATACTTTAAATGTGTCTTTATGATATCTATCTCAATTTTGTGCGAATTTTTCTACAGCCCCGGATGACATGGGCTATAATTAATTATAAAGTTTCCACGGGAACGGGAGTTACGCGGGTGCTTACCGCGAGCGGGAACTTAGTATAGAATAAAATAATGAGTTGCGACTGCCTGATTCAAAAGACGCTGGTACAACAAAAATTTAATAAACATAACCAGTAGCAGGCCGGGCAGAAATACAAGAGCCATGTTCATTTAAACGTTTGCCATTAATAAGCCACAGTAGAGCCTCATAGCTATATATAACCTTATTAATGGAAGACCCAGTTGTATAGAACAGGGGTCTCCAAACTTTGACGCCTTAGGGCCATAACGATTGTTTCAATATGTTCGAAGGGCCAAAACTGTTTTTAATTTTTCTATCCTTAACTATACTCTTATTTCTAGACAGTACGCGACCGAGTAATTATCATATTATTGTATTGTCTTTTTCAACTTTCACAACAATAGTAACAACAATAAGACATTAGATGCGCGGGCTAGATCGATGACACTAGTCTTTAAGTGATCGCGGGCCGGATTGTTAGCACTGGCGGATTTGGCCCGCGGGCCGTAGTTTGGGGACCTCTGGTATAGAATACCATAGTATGTAGTCTCATTTGTGAACATTATGCGCCTGTTAGTTTACCGTATTCTTTAATTATAGTGATGTATTATTCCGATCTGGTTTAGAGTGACAGTTGTGAATATTTAAAAAAGAATGTGACAGTTAGGCAACATGACTACATGTGGGAAACCATAGTAATTAAACGGCTAATCGAATGCTTGCCAAGCGAATTTAATCTCTATTGCTAACAGTGAAGGTCTCAATTCTTTTGGAATGCTTTAAGTTTGTTTTCGGTCCCATTTTGGTGACAGATCAGTATTCTGAAAAATGCTTCGGCGACTATTGATGTGTTAAAAACCAATAAATCACCTACGACAGAGTGATTATTTTATAGATCAACCATAACACTGCAACATTCACAATATCGCTCTTATCACTTTAACACTAAAGTTCAATATTGCTAAAAAATCTTCACTCAAAGGTCAAACACTATTGGTTTCAATTTAACGATTAGGTTTATTGGACATGTTAAAGAGGCCTATAAGATAATAAAATAGGAAAGTTAGTGAAAGGCCTGAGATAAATAGTCGCATTTTAATATCGCATTTAATTCACTTAATCAAATTGACATGGATGTGTAATAAATGACTATTTAACATACATATAAGAGATAAACGGTATCGTAATACATAACTGCTATTTTGTGGTAAACATCGGCCAAACTTTGCCATAGTCACCACGCTTGGCAGGCGGGTTGGTGACCGCAGTATTATGTATTAACGCACAAGGAAATACTGCTACCAGTTCCCTGGTACATGTTAAAGATGATGTATAACAATCGGAAACAACGGCACGTGCTTTCCGAGTCACAGAGGATAGTCTGTCAACCAAGCAGACCCGGAGAGAAATCTTAGAACTTACACAAATATTTCTTGTCCAGCGCGCGGCGTAGGGATCGAACTCACGACCTCCGATATTTAAGGTGAGACAATATCAATACGTCTCTGAGATTAAAAAAAATAGTTTTTGTTATTACCAACCCTATATGTCTGGGGTGGCCAAATTAATAAGACCAAAGATCGACTGTTTACTGTTCGTGATCATATAGCATACATAACGTTAAATCACGTTTCGTATAAGTCAATCTAATGATAAATAGGTATTTTTTTTGTTATTATACGACAAACACTAACTTTATACGTCTGTGAACGTATTTCTAGACTTAAATGGACTAAAATATCACTTTTTATTATACAAGTTGATCGACTATCATAGCTGCCGGGATCGACAAGTCGATCGCGATCGACCGGTTACCCCTGCTATATGTCATCATCATCATCATGATCATCAGCCCGTATAACGTCCACTGCTGAACTTGCGCCTCCTCCCGGGGGAGGGTATTTGCCATAGTCACCACGCTTGGCAGGCGGATTGGTGACCGCAGTATTATGTTGTACCACACAAGGAAACGCTGCTGCCCGTTCCTTGATATACGATTATTATAGATGATGTTATAACAATCGGGACCAACAGCTTAACGTGCTTTCCGAGGCACGAAGGGTAGTCCCTCAACCAACCAGACCCGGAAAGGAATCTTAGAATTTACACAAAGATTTCATGTCCGGTGTGAAGATTGAACCCACGACCTCCGAGATTCAAGGCGAGCCAAATAACACTACGCTACGGAGGTTGTCACATGCATTCAGTAAAAACCTATTATTTTCCCATTACAAAGAGACACTTCAATTTTATTTATTTGTATAAACTATATACATGCCTCGAAGATGTATTCAGCCACAAATCTTTTCTACTTCAAAAATATCTAACACACACTTAATCTCATACAAGAGACAAGTACCCATACATTTTATTGGCCAATAATACCCCTTCCCACACTGACAGAAAAAATATGTTGCACTCAGAGTTCATTACTAGCTCATAAATAACTAAGCCTTAAGCAATGCACGCTCATAGATATTAATTGTAACGAACCGGTTGAGTATCTACCGGTATCCGGATATGTCGCGGTAAATAACTTAGTGTCCGGTGATGGGCACGTGTTTGTTTATTTGAACTTGTGCTGTACTTTAATAGGGTTAAACTTATCAGCATCATCATCATTTTTGTCGTAGGACGTCCACTGCTGGACATAGGCCTCCCTCATAGATATCCAGTTACTACGGTTGGAGGCGGCCTGCATACACCGTGATCCCGCGGCCTTTACCAGGTCGTCGGTCCATCTAGTTGGTGGATGTCCTACGCTTGCCGATCTGCGGTCTCCATTCGGGAACTTTTGGGTCCAGTTAAACTTATAGTCACGAGTTTAAACTCGTACTCAGAGTTTAAACCTATAGGCACAGTGATAGAGGTTGAAGAGCTTTCAGGTCTTAAGAGTTTAGTGTCTAACTCTTAGGCGCTCTCTTTGTGCATGAGCAACACGTGTTATCTTGACTAAAAAACACCTATTTTATGTTTTGTTATATTGGTGAATAAATTTACAGCATCAAGTCGCAAAAGTCGCGGAACTAAAATAGAATAAATATAATTAATTATTTTTAATTTAAAAGTGCCATGTCAATGCAAGGGACCGCAGCGATATCCACGCTCAAGTTTAATGTACACTAAGTTTCAGGTAGACTACTGTATACTCTGCAAATTTTGGCCTGTTCACTTCACTTTCATGTCTGGCTTGATGATTTTGTGTGTATTGCTTTTTTGATTAAGTACTTAGGTACCATAAAGTAGACAGTCCATGATATTTGCTTCCCAACGACCAGCATCGTTAGCCTTAACGTTAGCCTAACGTCTATTGCAGAACTGTTTTTTCGGACAAAGATATAATCTAATTAGCCACGATGTCATTTGAAAATACACCAGGTATAAAGGCGAGCAGAGCCTTGGTACTCCCAGTGGTACTTGGACTTGGACTTCGGCTCATGGCGGTCCCTGATGGGGACTGTATAGCAGAACATAGAAGTTGAAGGCGGTTTTGTAATTACTCTTAATATTAAATCCTCTGTAATCATCGAAGAGCAAAAATGGTCGCGCCATGTTGTCACCTTAAAATATAATTATATTCCTCAAATTATCCAATTTATATAAGTTGCTGATTGAAAAGACTCAACAAAGAAAATTTCAAAAACCATTATGTCGCTAAACAGTTTCTTTATTCTAATAGATATGTCAAAGTGTTTCAAATATAATTTTATTAAAGATCAGAAGAGTTAAAAAATCTAAAAGCCATAATCCCTCAATCTCCCCGACAGCGACCGCCCTGAGTCGAGGTTCAAGTCCCACAGGGGACGCCCTCTTGCGCAGGTTGCTTAGTTTGCAGTGTTTAAACCATTTATCTAGGCTGGAGCTCTGCTCGCCTTTATTCCCGGTGAAGTAACAAAAGCCTCGGGGCTAAATACATAGGTCCGTCCGAAAAAAAAACAGAAGAGTCATATCGCCGTTTCGAACGCTAATAATTCTTAGTACTAGTATAATATTTAATTGAACATTGTTAACTGTCCACAAGATATAGTAGGTACTGTAGTGAGATTAAGGTTTTAATACCTCACTACATGACGTACTGGCCGTATTGGAATAAAGAACTATTTTTATCTATATATATAAAAGAAAGTCGTGTTTGTTACAACACTTATAACTCGAGAACGGCTGGACCGATTGCCATGGTTTTTGATTTGTTGGATTTGTTTCCGTCCCGAATAGCAGAATACATTTTAAAAACAAAAGAAAGTCGTGTTAGTTACACTATTTATAACTCAAGAACGGCTGAACCGATTTGGCTGAAAATTGGTAGGGAGGTAGCTAAGAACTGGGAGAAGGACATAGGATACTTTTGGGTAGGGGTAGGGTAGGGTAGGGTAGGGTAGGGTAGGGGTAGGGTAGGGTAGGGGTAGGGTAGGGGTAGGGTCAGGGTAGGGTAGGGGTATGGTAGGGGTAGGGTAGGAGTAGGGTAGGGTAGGTGTAGGGTAGGGGTAGGGGTAGGGTAGGGGTAGGTGTAGGGTAGGGGTAGGGGTAGGGTAGGGGTAGGGTTAGGGCAGGGGTAGGGTAGGGCAGGGGTAGGGTATAAAAGTCCACCCGTGCGAAGCCGGGGCGGGCCGCTAGTATTTAAATAAATAAAGAAAGGAATCAAGACTTCAATCTTGATGTGGTTGGAAGTCAGACGAATAAAACATTATTAATATTATAAAAACGAAATAATATTTATATTACACAGAGAGATTTGTGCTGTCGAGAAGTTGGGACGTGAGCCCGTTATTAATTTATTGTGATAGTAAAATGTGTTGTGTGGTTATGTGTTAATTATAATATAAAGTTATTAAGTCTTCCTTCTTTCATTTATAAAAGAGTGATAGTGTATAGTGTTCGTACCCCTCACACACCCTCTTCGAGGATCAAGCAGCAGCGAGCCCTGCTGAGCTACGCACCCGTAGGCGTTACAGTACCTAACATAACGTCCATTTTAACATTAGCATTCAAATATCGAATGAGCAGTAATCATATCATCCCACGGCCGGCCCAACTCTCTGACATCATTGTATGTTTTGTCAACGTGAGAAGAATTGTGTTAGATTTGAACTTTTAAATGTTCCGTGTGTTTTATGAATAAATTTATAATCGTCTTACTAACTTGACATCTTGATTGTGTTTCTTTTTTATTAATTTAACTAGCTGTTACAACAACATCCTCAACGACAACCTCCGTAGCGTAGCGGTATTTGACTCGCTTTATATCTCGGAGGTCGTGGGTTCGATCCCCACATGCGTCGGACAGAAAATCTTTGCGTAAATTGTAAGATTTCTTACCGGGCTGGTTGGTTGAGGGACCACCCTCCGTGCCTCGGAAAGCACGTTAAGCCGTTGGTCCCGATTGTTATGACATCATCTATAATAATCGTATATCAAGGAACGGGCAGTAGCGTTTCCTTGTGTGGTACAACATAACACTGCGGTTACCAATCCGCCTGCCAAGCGTGGTGACTATGGCAACTACCCTCTCTCGGGAGGAGGCCCATGTTCAGCAGTGGACGTTATACGGGCTGATGATGATGATGACGATGAACTGGCTGTCCCGCGCGGTTTCACCCGCGTAGACCCGTTACCATGGCTTACATTATAGCCTATGACATTCACAAATAATGTGGCTTTCTATTGATAAAAGAATTAGCAAAATCGGTTCATTAGGTCTAGAGATTACTCTACTACAGAAAAAATATAGATAGACTTTATAATCTTAGTATAGATTCTGATGTTTTGATGACATACGAATGGAGCAGAGTGACACAGGTAAAACCACGGGACGCAGCTAGTCTTATATACTTTTTATAATTGAAGCTTAAACTCCTAGAGTTATATTCTTATTTAATAGTTTAATGGGGATCGTTTTAATAATCTAGTCATAAATAATTCCTCATTAAAAATTATACCAAAGTATTCAATTCAAATATAAATTAATCTCCTTGTGACACAGCATTCAAGCCACATATTCAAACTAATAATATCCAAATATTGTAAATAACATTTCAATAATTCACATTTGTAACAAATTAAATATTTCAAAATGCGTCGGCTAGATACGAGTATATTGGCCAACGGATGATGACACAAAATACTGTCGAACATTATCTAATAAGTTTCTTTAACACAACATCAACTGATATCATACCACACTGAATAATTTATTACATGACATCCGACTCATTATAAGCAGCCATAAAATCACTTAGTGACGTTTATTGCGACCGATTTTAATTAACGCTGTGTCAAAATGAAGAAGAATAATTAGTATCTACATTTACGATTACAAATTATAATTATTAAAATTAAAGGTTTGACGGTAATTTGTGGTGCGAGGTGACGGATCCGGTTGTCGGTGTGAGGGAGGTCGTCGGTTCCGTTCCGTATGGAATTTATCTGATTACATAAAATGCGACAGTTACTGATTGATCTGTCAACATACACAACTTACATACATAAGCTCACGCCTGTTTTCCAGCGGAGTAGGCAGAGACAGTGGACCTCCACTTGCGACGATCTCTACACACATCTTTCGCTTTATTCACTCTCACATAACATTCTTCATATAAGCACGTCGGTTTAGGGTGGATCTTGACCTTTTGCGAGGATGTTTCCGATTTGGTCAGAGAACGTTCGTCGAGGTCTTCCCCTTAACCTACAACATAACCAACTGAATAGATTGCGCTGAAATGTGATACGCATTTAGGAGCACGGGTGGATGAATAAAATTATTTACATTGTGCTCACTATTTACATTACATGCGACATAAATGTACAGTATAGTGGGATATCATAAAAAAACATTATAACATATTTTTATCAGGGAGAACATTTGTACTGCAAAAAAAGGAGCATACACTGACACAACTCGCGCACTGACGCAGAGCTTCCGTTTTTTTTACCGAATTTTAATAAATTCAACGATTAATATAATGCGTTATTACGCCACATGAAGAAAGTTCGATCGTAGCATCCATTAAGAAAGGATTTTCCAAAATTCACCCCCTGAGGAATAGAAACAGGGGTCCATAGTCTATGGACCCCTGTTTCTATCCCTCAGGGGGTGTAGGTAACGGCAGTCGTTGTTCCCAAAATAAATACAAATGATTGCACTTAAGCTTCCACAAGCCAATGTGACTATTTTTCGTAACTTAAATAGTGACTTTGGCTCGTCGAAAAGTTTATTTATAAAAGACAAATAAAAAATAAAAAGAACAACTATCGTCTGTGATTTGTATAAAGAAACAAAAATTTACGTTTCTGTCGTAGGCAAATCCAGTATTTGTTTTAGAGTTTGAGTTTATTGACATAAATTTTACATAATATCTATATTTTTAGAGACATCTTTACATTTTGTCCTATTAATTGCTGAACGTAGGCCTTTCCCAAAGATGAAGATCTTAATGGGTACGTTTGGCAGACGGGTTGACTACAGTATAGTGATACACCACATATTTTATGCACAATCTATACTGATATAATAAAGAGGAAAGATTTGATCGTTTGTTTGCGTTGAGTAGCCTCCGGAACTATAGGACGGATTTCAAAAATTCTTTCACCATTTGAAATCTAATCCAGGATGTACACAGGCTATGTTTTAAGATACTACGTTAGTTAGTTATGGGAGCTACGCAAATAAAAACGGGGCAGCTAGTTGAAAATATATCATAAAATATAGGTAGGTACGTCATATTCATATTGATTTTTTGCACACCATATGTATAATAAGTTGTCGCAAAGACGAAACCAGTACAAAGTATGGACCCTGTCGGGCACGGCAATTTTACGTCTCCTGATAATCGTGCTTTTTAGGGCGTGGAAGGTACTCTTTGAGAGACAATCGTCCGTGTCACTAAGAGCACTATTCAGACCCGTAAATACATTTAAGATTTTGTTATTAAATGATTTTGACGGCCGCTAGACTACACTGATGTATTTCGGAACAAGCTATGCTGAGTTTAACTGTCTCTCTTTTTAAATGCGATTCCTCAAATACTACTATCAGTGTACTCGTCATGCTCCCATTGTTGTCATTGCTTGCGGTGGCGATGTGAGTCGGGTCGCCTCCTTCCCTCTAATATGGCGAGGGAGGCGATGGCTGTGTGCTCACACGTTATACTCGTGAACGGGTGCTGCTTGTGGTGACTGGTCGACCATATGATGGATGTGTTTGAGGTAGAAGTACATTATTGTGACCTTAACGGCGATAATCTTCTCATGTAGCTAGTTCCTTGGAAATGTGCGTTGACGCTCCCTCCGTTTTCAAAGTGCAAGAGGTTGCTGCTCTGATATTTCTGCTTGAGGATTTTAAATCAATATTTAAATATATTTGTGAAAACGTCTAGAGCGTGCATTAGCGCACATACTGTTATTTGAAATGTATATTAAATAAAATATTGTAAACAAAATTTATTAAAAAAAAAAGGTACATAAACTGTGATACAAAAGATGACGAAAAAGAAAAAGCCCGGAGTTTCTTTCTTCCTTTCTTCTCCGAGTCGTCCACATAGGTAGCTAGTGAAAGGTTGCAGGTTAGCTAGGGTAGGATTCTCGCCGGCGAGGACCGCGTTGCACCCCTACCCCTGCCCTGTGATCCAGCGCCTGTAGGCCGATCACTTCCTTTTATGTTCATAAATCTGACTTATATATCAGTGGTACCACTGGGTCGTGGTCCTAACCCCTTAAGGGTGCCCCCAGGTGTGTGCCACTTAATTGTATGTTTTTTTTCCAAATATTTCTATATTAAACCATTAAAGTCTAAAATAATTAATATGAACATAAACTTATTATGAGTAGAGAAATTAATGACCAGCTGACGGACGGTCTACTTTGTCTATAATATCCTACAATTTGCTACCGGTTAATTAAGTATCTAGTTTAATTCATAGAATAAGAATAATTGTGTAACATTGTGATTCTGACAAGTACAAGTGTATGTAAATACCTAAGTGCTGAATAAATTCATTATTTCATTATTATTATTATTATTACAAAGATAAAGCATATTACAATGAAAACATACATAAACAATATCAAATAGTAAAATTTTTAGTAATTAAAGTTCGTCTTACATATTTTATACTCTCCTTGACATTTAATATCACTTTTATTACGTTACTCTCATCTCAAATACTTCCACGGATCTTCAAGGATCAATTCTCCCACGTAATGGTATGCGCCTGAGCATATAATCAGGCATTAGGTATTCTTGTTTTAGATAATTTATCATTTACTGGCTAATGTGGAACAAATAAACTGCAATTATGTGATGCTAAAACACGCCTGGAGGGCAAATGATGAGCAACGAAATCGATACTGAGTATAAATCAAAATTGTACGTTAAATACTGCTTATAATAATATATCATATTTAATATTAAGATGTTTAAGTAATATGTATCGCGTAATATATTGATGCTTCCTATCAATTGTGTAATTATTACGTAAAGTTAGATTTCGTTAGTTTTTAACTCCCGCACTATGGAATTAAATCCCTGAGTCGCGGGGGACATAACACGTAATTCACGGACACAAAGGACACTCAGACTCAAAACAATTATTTGTGGTTCACACAAATAATTGTCCTGGGTGGGAATCGAACCCAGAAACCAGGTCTCAGAAGCCACTACCGTAAGATATCTTGTATTGCAAAGCACTGGAGCTGATTTGGCCATTTATCATTGCCGTCTCTTGGCGAACTTTTTTTTGACATATGCTTATTTTAAAGTTCGGTTCCGATAGTAATAGTGATGGCAAATCGTCCTGCTAATTACTAGCGATGACTCAACAATCAAGGTGTAAATATCACCGGAAAATAATACGAATCGTAAGCTGATCAACTTTCGTGCCACTCATATTGTTAGATTTAGTTACCAGTTGCAGTGAGCGTGCATAATAACTCAATTACGAGCTGCACCCCGCAGTTTTACCTGCGTTTCTCTGCTCCAATGGATTGGAGCGTGATGTTTTGTAGCCTATATGTTAATCCAGCGTATAACCTATCCCGGTGCAAAATTTCAGCTAATTCCGTTCAGTAGTTTTGGTGTGAAAGAGTAACAAATATCCTGCCATCCATACTTACAAACTTTCGCGTTTATTATATATGTAGGATTTACTTAATTATTATGACACTTAACCTAACCTTCTCAAGCAAGACCATGCTACTGTTGTAACAAAACAAAAAAATTTCAACTTCAATTAGTCCTGTTCAACTCCATTGCTTCTTCTTACATAATGCGGACGGCTAAGGAGTGGAATTCTCTGCCGGCGTCAGTTTTTCCGGAACGCTATAATCTGGACATCTTTAAAGCTTAAGTGAACAGACACTTTCTAGGCACGCGTGTATCATCTTAGGCATTATCTTCGCCTTCCATCAAGCGAGATTATGGTCAAACGTAAGCCTATATTTAATAAAAAAAAAAAAAAGTTACGGTTCTTATTTTTTTTGACCATCCGACACCTCGTTAGTTTATCATCTAACTAGGAAGTTAATAAAACTATGATTCTTATTATTTTCAGGTGATATATAAATATTCTTATAAACATCAAACCAAATAAAAAGTAAAGACGGATCGCTGCGAGTAACACACTGACGCCTGTAAAACTCGGCCTTAACACAGACAACTTACTCACACACGCGTACCGAAACTATGCCTTACCTAATCAGTGGATTTGTCATACTCAGCGTTAGGTGCTTGATATCATAACAAAACTTTATTACTTACTTATTTGTTAACAAAACTTCCCAATTGTGTCATGAAATATTCAATCACAGTTCAACGTTATACCTAGCAACAATTTTACCCACGCTGTTGCACAAACAATGTGCCTCCGTGCCTCGGAAAGCACGTTAAGCCGTTGGTCCCCATTGTTAAAACATCATCTATAACAAGCGTATACCATGGAACGGGCAGCAGCGTTTCCCTGTATATTACAACATAATACTGCGGTCACCAATCCGCCTGCCAAGCGTGTTGACTATGGCAAAATCCCTCCCTCGGGAGGAGGCCCATGTTCAGCAGTGGACGTTGTACGGGCTGATGATGATGATGATGATTGCACAAACAATGGCTTCAGTACATTGTTTGATAGTGCTCCATCTTTTTATTTAGCTGAGTTATAAAACTATCTTATAAATACCGTGAGAAGAAATAAAACCCACAATAAATGATAATTACTCACTCAGTGAAAGCTCTGGATAACTAAATAAACGTGTACGTACCTAGAATTAAAAGTATCATATTAATCATAATATATTAATTATACTATAACTTATTTTCTAAAACTACATTATTCTTTCTATCGTCAGATAAAAAATATCAGAGAAGTAAATTTGACATATTTTGTGTGGTACTTTAAAGTCATTATTAAAATTTATTCGTCTGATAATTTTTATTAGAGGATTAAAAATTAGGACCTTATGAAAATGATTATAAATTAATAAACATAATTCCTACAACCTCCGCGGCGTAGCGGTAAGAGGCTCGCTTTAAATTTGCAGAGGTTGTGGATTCTATTCACGCCCCGGATAACAAACCTTTGTATCAAATCTAAAATTGATTTCCGGGTATAGATGTTGAGTGACTACCCTCTGTGCGTCGCCCATTAATTGTTTGCTATAACATCATTGTAAAAAAATCGTGGACAAACTAGTACTTTTAATCATTATTTTTCAAAATTTAAAATAGACTGTCCAGGATTTTTTTTTCAACCCATTTTTAATATCATCATCATCATCAACAGCCCGTTTACGTCCACTGCTGAACATAGGCCTCCTCTTAACAGACCTTGGCAAGCCAGGATCGTAGAGGGATATTGCCATAATCACCACGCTTGGCAGACGGATTGGTGATCGCAGTAAGATGTAAACCTTGAGCTAATAGATGCTGCTGCCCATCCATCAGCCATATGTCCCTTAGTCGACTTTTACGACACCCATGGGAAGACATGGGGTGGTCTATTCTAAGCCGGAAACCACACGGCATTTTTAATATATTTAATTTGTAATAAAATGAAATTTGTTTTTTCTTTTATCAGCTCAGCTATTATATTAGCTTTATTATATATTCTATTAGCAGCAGCGGTGAAGGTCGACGTAGGTTCGGATCTTCTACTAAACATAAAACGCGCAACAACACAAACACTAATCAACTAAAAACTGGAAACACCAAGTTAATTACAAATATATTCATACTTCATTCTCAGTACACCAACGCAATTAAGAGGAATCCGGTTTGAGATTTAAAGAGGCAACGAATAAAGATAATATGGGTGATCGTAAACAAGCATATGCCACATAGCTATTTATCGGACTGTTCTAATGTAGATAAGTGGAGAGCGGCTACTGGAGGTTCGTGCATACGTTGGTTAAGCTTCTGTGAGACATTTTTTTTTTAATTCTGTCATATTTAGTTAGCCCTGCGGCTTTTGCTACTTCACCGGGCATAAAGGCGAGCAGAGATCCAGCCTAGATAAATGGTTTAAACACTGTCTGTGCAACAATGGGCGTCCCCTGTGGGACTTGGACCTCGGCTCAGGGCTGGCGCTGACGGGGAGATTGAGGGATTATAAGTTTTGTGCAACTGTCGCTTGACTTTACAGGTCGCAGGTCTCTCGGACTTCGGGTCTACGAGGGCATCGGAAGGTTCTTAGCAAACTAAGGGTCGGGAGGGTCTGTGAGTCTAAGCTCAATCATATAGCCGTTGCAAATGCGCGAAATTTTAGCGATATCTTTTCATATGTTAGAACATATTTTCAGGACTTCCATTAGTATTAGAATTACTTATTACTTATTCAGCTTGAAGTTTAAGGATTTTGTAAATCAATCTATCTATAATAAGTACGTATGACCACAGATGGCACGAAGAGTAGTTCCTCAACCATCCAGACCCAGACAGAATGCAAAGTTTTACAATGTTTATTTGATAAGGGAATCGGACTCACGAACGTAATCATCTTAAGACTGAAGACTAGATTTAGAAAGAGATTTAAGCTAGCAGGCCATGGAGGCAACCAATTATATTTCTAATTGGCTAAAACGATTGGTCTTCCGATTCTCCAGCGATCGGCATCAAAATAACATAACCGCCTAAAATGACTTCCGTGGTGCTACAACATAAACTATAAATCATATCGATAGATTATTTAAATTGAAACGGTTGTACTTTTGTCTCTCAAAACACAAGCTTCATGTAAAATTTTACCATTTATCTCGACATCGCAAAGTAAATTATCTAAAATCTAATCAACTGTCTCTTAATACATAATCTATGTATTTTTTTACCGTAGTAAGTTAAGATCGGCAATTGGCTGTGTCGCAACTGACCAACCGACGTCATTACGTATTCATACAATAAAACAGAAATAACGAGATGTCCCATAACCCGCCGACATACATACATGTTGTTTGTATGTATGGAAACGATACCAAACCGCCATTGCCATTTATTACAAATAACGGATGAGAAGTGTCAAATTTAAATTTTGAAAGTAGAATAGAATTATGGAATTGTTACGGCTAAAAGAAAAGGAAAATCTAATTTAATAAACACTAATTTATTGATTGGAATTTATAAGAGCGACGAGCTGCCCTAAGCAAAATGCATCTAGAATCATCTTGCTTTGTCCATATTAATTATAATAAGTATTTGAAAATGTACTGTATAAATCTGGCTTTAAGCCTCGGAGATCGTGGGTTCGATACCAAGCAGTGTTTCTCTGTACGTTACAACATAATACTATGGTATCCGACCCTGCCTGGCGTGATGACTATGGTTTAAAAGACTTTGGAAAGAGGCCTATGTGCAGCAGTGCACGTTATACGGGCTGATAATGATGATAATGCTTAGAAATTTAATTTTCTTTCGTTTTTTTATTTAAATGTTACCTGAGTGAAATGGATTATTATTTTTCTTTTTATAATAAAACATGTAAATATATACAATGGTTGTGTTTATACAAATGTTCGTGAATTCAATAACCTATAATTATAACAGATTAGGTATATAACTAGCTTTTACGCGCGGCTTTGCTTGCATTGAAGCTAATGTCCCTATATATATTTATATGTGTACAAAGTTTCATGATGATCGGTTAAGTAGTTTTCGTAACAAACAAACTTACATTCACATTTATAGTTATTACTAGGGATATTGACTTTATCTCTATTTAATTTAAATATAAAATAAAACTAAAAAAAAACATACTTAATTTGGGACAATACCGATGGTGAATCAATGAAGGAAAATCACAACTAACTACTACTAGTAGGAAATATCAAGAACAAAAAATGCGGAAAATGCAGACTTTCTGGGAAAACTTTGTAGACGGTAAAATTGTTAAATATCTTATTAATATTACTTTGGTATAACCTTGAAGAATTGAATTTTATCAAACACAAGGCATAGTGATCGATAACATGTTCGATCTTAACTAGCCAGGACCGGGCTTCGATCCCAAGGGCGGGCAAAAAAATGAATTAGTAAGATTTTTCTATTTACCAGTCTGAGGTCTAGCCGTTGGTGGTTTTTACCCGTGCCTTGAAGAGCAGGTAAAGGTTTCGGTCTTGATCTCTCACCGGTCATGTCGGTGGAACCGTCCCACTGTATTTTAAGAGCATTCTCTTAAAATACATTGCGACAATTTTGTGAGTGAAGTTGTGTTTGTGCCCCCCCGCCAAGGTGAGGCGGTACTTCACATCGGAGCAGCTCTTAAGTCTTTACAGAGCTCAAGTTCGCTCCTCAATGGAATACTGTTCTCATCTTTGGGATGGGTCTGCTAGATATCAGCTGGATGCTCTGGACTCATTGGAGCGCCGAGCGAAGAGAGTCATAGGCAATAACTCACTGGTGGAGGCAAGTCTTCAGAGCCTCGAACACCGTAGACGAGTAGCCTGCCTATCGGTTTTTTATCGGTTACATTTCGGGGAGTGTGCGGAGGTTCTACATAACCTGATACCCTCTTCACCCTTCCATCACCGGACGACTAGGCGCGGCGAGCGGTTTCACCCATTTGTTGTAGACATTCCTTCAATACGCACGAAGCGATTTGCTTCTTCTTTCATAATGCGGACGGCTAAGGAGTGGAATTCTCTGCCGGGGTCGGTTTTTCCGGAACGCTATAATCTGGACATCTTTAAGGCTAAAGTGAACAGACACTTTCTAGGCAAGCGTGTATCATCTTAGGCCTTATCTGCGCCTTCCATCAAGCGAGATTATGGTCAAACGTAAGCCTATAGATAGTAAAAAAAAAAAAACACTTAATACGGTGGCTAATTTCCTTAAGATTGGCCACCGTGGTCGAAAACGATCGGGAGGACTAACTGGTTCCGTCTATGGAAAAACCTTTAAAATACCCAAAACCTAAATACCTACGATACATACGTGTATTTGCTTTATGGGTCTTTTTTGAGGTCCACCATAACATTATAAGTATCTACGTAAAAACTTATGAGAATACCTACACACTAAACACACAGGTTATTGTCAATAAAACACGAGTAACAAAGGATTAGTTCTTATTCAATACTTATTTATGGTCCTCGTCGTCTAGTGCCCAAAATTCGACCATAGTTAAAAATGTATTAAGCATTCTGCACTCCTTCTTTACCAATATTATAAAGATGAAAGGTTTGTATTTTTGGGTGGATGTTTGTAATGAATAAACTCAAAAACTAATGTGACGATTTAAACAAAATTTCACCATTGGAAAGCTACATTCACCCTGTGTGACACAGCTATATTTAATTATAAAGTTCCCACGGGAACGGGAGTTACTCGGGTAAAACCACGCGCGGGAAGCTAGTCTCGATATTTTTCTTTCTCCTCCGTGCCGTAATTTTTGTAAAAAGGGGTACCTACTTACAAACGCCCCGCGGTTTTACGCGCTTCACTCTGCTCCAGTGGGTCGTGATGTATTGTAGCCTATATGTTAATCCAGCTCATAAACTATCCGCGTGCAAACTTTCAGCCAAATCGCTTCGGTATTTTTTGCGAGAAAGATTAACAAACATACATACAAACTTTCGCATTTTTAACATTAGTAGGATTTTATTCTCATTATATTTGAACATCAAACTAGCTTTTCATATAAAAACTGGATTACAGCCCACACATCCCATCTTTATCAAGAGTAATTAATGTAAATCACTTCGGTATTTGACTAAAATAATGACAATAATCTTAATATTCCATATATTTCCATGTTTCCTATTAAAAAACACATACTACCTATTTTTATGTAAAATTATTATAGTAATCAGGCAATTATTTGTTAGAATCCGTTACTCAAACACGTTTGGCCGTGAAAGATAATAAAAATAATAAAAGTTACTTGCGTCGGCCATGTTGCAGTGTTATTTTTTTTTTATTTGACTATTTTGGGAAAGGCCAATGCCCACGATTTAATGCCAGTATATGAGAAGTGATTAAACTAAGAAATTGCGATAAAAAATCGAATTTTAAGTTTATCGATGCTCCATATGATTTAATCTACATAAATTATGATTTCGAGACAAAATGGCGATATGTTAGTGATGTAAGATTAGATGCTAGGTGTGCCCGCGGTTGCACACGATTTTTTTAAATTATTTTTTTGGTATGTATGGATGGAGTTCCAATTCTATTGTCCAAAATGAAAATCACCTCATATGAGTTATCGCCCTGTGTAAAGAAAAGTACCTATGTACTAAGAACAAAATAGCCTATATTTTTAACGTGTTATTTTTGTATTGTTAGAGTGAATGAAGCGAAAGATGTGTGTAGGGATCGTAGCCAGTGGAGGTCCATTGTCTTTGCCTACCCCGCTGGGAAACAGGCGTGAGCTTATGTATGTATGTATTTTTGTATTAAGTCATTATCATCATCATCATGAGCCCGTATAACGTCCATTGCTGAACATGGGCCTCCACCCGGGGGTGGGTATTTGCCATAGTCACCACGCTTGGCAGGCGGATTGGTGATAGTATTATGCTGTACCACATAAGCAAACGCTGCTGCCCGTTCCTTGATATACGATTATTATAGATGATGTTATAACAATCGGGACCAGGTACTTTCCGAGGCACGGAGGGTAGTCCCTCAACCAACCAGACCCGGAAAGAAATCTTAGAATTTACACAAAGATTTCCTGTCCGGCGTGAGGATCGAACCCACGACCTCCAAGATTTAAAGCAGGCCAAATACCGCTACTCTACGGAGGTTGGTTGTGTTTTGGTAGGTATGGAGTCCAAAATGAAAATTACCTTTCTCATATTAAGTTATCGCCCTGTGTAAAGAAAAGTACCTATGTACTCTGAACAAAATGGCAGCCAATTTTTTTAACGTGTTATTCTTGTTTTATGTTTATCAAAAAATAAAATCGATATAACAAACAGATGCTTAATTTCTTTTATTTATATAGATATGCCTCTATGGTGATACTTTCTACTTAAATTTAATAGGTATATATAAAGCGCTTCTTCATCGATAATGTATTTCTAAATGGCATAAATTAATATATAACATTATAATTACTGGATCAGCCTAGTTCACTATGTTTTATGTTGGCTTACAATATTTTCGCATATTTTTGTTCAAATATATGTTAGGAAGATGTATTACAATAAATTCAAAGTTAACTTAAGTATTTAACTAAAAATAAACTCAACATTTTACGGTGCTTTAAAAAAATTTAACTTTAAATAATTGTTTTCAGTCAGTCAGTCAGTCATTCAGGTCCATCATGTGAGTCCTTTTAGGCTTCCGTATCGGAGGGGTAAAAACGGGACCCTATTATTATGACTTCGCTGTCTGTCTGTCACCAGGCTGAATCTTAAAAACCGCTATAGCTAGACAGTTGATTAGCTAGATAGCTATAGTTAATGTTATAGCGGCAAAAGCATATTACAACAAATACTAAAAATAAAATAAAATAAATATTTAAGGGGACCCCCATACCACAAACGTGATATTTTTGTCCTTTCTGTTTTTTTAAATGGTACACGAGCCGTTCTTTCTCGCGGCCGACTTGCACTTGGCCGGTTTATATTCTATCATCTTTATTATACAAATATCCACCCCCATATCCAAATAACCCACACATCGCATACCAAAATCTATTTATTCCATCGAGCTGCGAAATGCTAATAAAATGCGTCAACCATTTTCCACTAAACAGAGAACAGACCGCTCATAAAACAATACTCACTAAATACCCGGCATACACTCGATAAACCATAAACTAGAGTATTCAAAGATAAACATCTATCACATCAGAATCGTATAAAAAGTACTTTAGTATTGGTTATTAAGATACAATAAATAGTAGTTGTTTACAGCTGTGCGCCGCAACAATCTGATCAGGACAACTACAGGGATGCCAGGCAGGAAAAATCTTTTATTATATAAAACTTACTCTGCACCAGTGGGTCGGAGCGATATGTTTTGTAATCCAGCTTATCTACTATCTGCGCGCAAACTTTTGGCCAAACAAGTTTAGAAGTTTTTGCGTGAAAAAGTAACAAATATACAGCTTTACAAACTTTCGCGTTTATGATATTAGATGGATAAGATTTGCATGGGAAAACAAAACATTTCACGTTTCATGATGGCTTGTTATTTTTAGCTTTCCAACTTATTTGATCATTTACACGATATTTTAACTTTTATTTTCGGACATTCGAGTAGTTAGCCATGACGCTTTTGCTACCGGTTATAAAGTGCTGCAGTCTTACCAAATGATTTAAAAATTACAAACTAAGCAAACTGCATTAGAAGGCGCTCCCTGTAGGACTCAGACCTCGACTCAGAGCGCTTACGAAAAGGATCCATGAAATCCCAACCAACATTAGTTAAACTCCATAAATCCTTACATCTGGCAACCCTATCGCAAATCAAAATACCTAATAAAAATTGTTTATCCAATGTATCTTCTACATATTTTATTAGTGTATTTACTGTTGCGTAGATCGAGCAATTAAGTAGAGATCATTTTTGGAAATCAAGTATTTAATAAAATATTAAGTGCCCTCTTAACTTCGGCCTAATTATAAACAAATTGGCTATTACCTAACTAAACATTTACTACACAATAAAAACGCGCTATAATAGATACGTGCATGTTATTTTTGTATGTATTGTATATTTAAATGTTTCTACTTGTTATTTTTTTAAGATTTTGGATAAAATTTAGAAAATTAGACTATAAAATACGGATTGCCTTATAACCTATTAAAGCAAAGTAGATTTCAGAGCGCAAACCACTGGGAATAATTTTAATTTACGGCAAAATGATTTTCATCTACTGTTATTGCACTCAAAATGATTTTCATCTACCGTTATTGCACTCAAAATGATTTTCATCTACCGTTATTGCACTCAAAATGATTTTCATCTACCGTTATAGCACTCAAAATGATTTCCGTCTACTGTTATTGTGCTCAAAATGATTTTCATATACTGTTATTGCAATCAAAATAATTTATTCATCGACTGTTATAAATTTAACTATCTTCCATCCAAAAGTTGTCTAAAACAAATAGTACAATGCAATAAGACCAACCTTGTATGTATTGTACCACATTGTACTACGTTTATTATGGTTTATATTAGGCTGCCCACACATAGTGTGGCCCGTTCCTGGAGTGAGTGAACGAGTGTGCAGTGCAAGTGTGAAGTTAAATCTAGGCTATCAATTTAATTATTACTAGGAATAGGAGAAAGTTCTGCAATATATTCTATAAATTTTATTACTACTAGGTTTATGTAGTTTTGAACACGAATTTTTAATTTCTTGTGATAAAGTTATCTTCACAACTAATACCAGTGCTAAACCGTTGAGTAACTTGTTCACTTATCTTTCGTTTTTGTTTTTAAGTAAAAAAAGTTATTCAAATAATCTTTTTACTTGCATTTTTATAGTTATCAAAACATTCCAAACACAACAGTTTGTTACAATTTCACACTAAGTATCTGTTATCTTCACACAAATCGATAAAAAAAACTATTTACACCGAAAACTTTTAACTGGAAAAATGTAAAACGAGTGAAAACGCGAATTCGCTCACCACAGAAACTTGACTACAAAGTTTGGTAATTACAGTAAAATAGAAATCGTATGGCACTAGATAAATTACATTGATAGGGACAAAGACGTCGCATCGTGGTTGGTTGAGGAATGAAAGGCAAACCGCTTACTTATCTTTTTAGAATACAATACAAATAACTGCCTCCTTGGTCTAGCGGTAATATCGTCATGTTGGACTGTAATTCGCGAGGCGGAACCTCGCAACCTCAACCTCGCGGTTGAGCAAAAATTGTATTACTACAAATTTTCATAAGAGAAATTTAAATTCTCGAAAGTTTCTAATGGTAAGATTTATTGAAATTAGTGTTGTTGTTAATCAATTCAATTATTTTTATATAATTACAGTGTAAATTTTGTAGTAATTGAAGAATTGAGAAAGTGTTCATCCTCTTAGAGACGTATTTTTAAAATATTCTTTAACCAACGTCATAAAAATATAACACCTTGCATTGATCCGTTGTCAGTCAAGATAAACATATTTAGTTTAATATATTACACAAAACATATTACAATATATTCTTCAATTTTAAGTACATCCTATTGGCAAGTAAATGAGCAGGCTTCATGGATTTTGCACGACCTACCTGTCATGCATAGCCATAATATTAACATTGATAAAATGTTGGTAATATATATGCTATTTATTTATTTAATTAAAACTTAGCACTAAATTTTGTACTGTGACTTAAGTCGATTAATGCCGTAGGCATTATCTACCAGTCGACTTTAGGGTGGTGCAGAGACAATATGGTAGTTGCGATTTGTTATAAGTATAGGCACAAAACAAAATGGTAAGGTATGTTAAGGGTGGGTGGGTCGGATTGCTTATCCGTCCGGGGGGTTTTAGTCGTGTAGGGTCCTCTCCTCGTGTTATGAGTTTAGTATACCACGCTATGGAGAGGGCGAGTGCCACATATCCCACCGCCAGCGCGCGCAATACGCTGCAGCGGCGACGGGAATGCGTAAATGCATTTCCCCAGGACAAAAAAAAATGAAAAAAGAAGTTATGTTATGGGTTAAAGGTATGTTCTTTCTCATGCTTAAACGGTTCGCCTGTAGTTGACTACACCGATAGCTAGCGACAAAGAACGGTATATATTAAGAGTAAGTTTTTAATTAGTCGACCACACGCGAAGATCGACATTGTAATAGATAACTTTATACTATTTATCATTAAGATATATTTCGGTAAGTTTATTTGTATGAGTTTTGTTGTATGGCAGGTTAATGAACGAATAATGCTGTATTAAATTTGGATTTTTGTTTACCTGGATTTTACTTTAATTTTGTATGTTTTGTATTAGGACTTGAAGTGATCTATGAATAATGCAATTATAGTTGCTTGGAAAATAAATTATGATGGAATATATGTAACTTATATTTATACGAATGATATAAAAACGGAAGATTTTTATTCTTATTGGTAATGAATAAATTAAAAATACTACAGGAATCATTTCAACAATTGTATCACAATTAGAAAGTGAAAGTGACTGCACCGGTGGCTCAGTGGTTACGGAAATTGTTTTGAGGCCTGATGTTCTGGGTTCGATTCCCAACCGGGACAATTATTTGTGTGTACTACAAATAGTTGTTCTGAGTCTGGGTGTTATTCGTGTCCGTGAAATGAATGTTCGTAAAGTCCCCCGCGACACAGGGATTTATTTCCCTAGTGCTGGGAGACTGTGTGAGAGGTGTCATTTATTACAAAAAAAAAGTTACGTTATGTGGAAGTAACTTAAGCTATATTTTATTGTAGAGTACCCCAAAGGGAATGGGAGTGTTGTGACAAAAAAAATAAGCTTACGTTTCGTATTATTTTATTGAGAAGCTTCGCCATTCGCCCCTAACACAAAATTAACTAGGACATAACTGAATAAAAAATAATAATACAAACTACTCTAATAAAAGTATTTTTTTACGGTTTTTATTAAAAATAGAACATTACGCAATTCCAACAGTCAGCCAATAATAAAACCTATTTCTATTGTTAAAGTTGTCTCTGATTTTTATTGTCTATTCATATCCATAGAAGTTAAACGCACGGGCCGTTAAATCTTTGAAACTAAAACTATTACTTTTATACCAAAACTATGATACGCCATTTAATATTATGACAAAACTTTAATACGTCCCGTAAACTTGACAATTAATACGCCATTTTCAATATCATAAACATTGTTTTTCCGCCATTTACTGCCAGGTATCTTTAAAACAACCCTTAGGCTGTATTACAGCTGTATAACAACTATAACAATAAAAAAACTTTGAATATGAAGCAGTGGCGTAACTATATGGTAAGATGGCTAGTACAAAATCGTTGTACTTACCAGTTTAATAGTAATTTTGGTTATATATTACTTCTGTGTTCTGTCCACTTAATAGTGCGGATGACTTAATAAATGTGGATGTATGTATGTCTGTTACGCTTTCACGCAAAAACTACAGTATGGATTTGGCTGAAAATTTGCACGCTGATAGTTTATTAGCTGGATTAACATATAAGCTACAAAATATCACGCTCCGACCTACTGGAGCAGAGTGACGCAGGTAAAACTGCGGGAGGATTTTATTTTTGTGTGTACATTTGTAATAAATAAACTCAAAACTACTGTGCCGATTTCAAAAATTCTTTCACCATTGGGAAGCAGCATTCATCCTGAGTGACAAAGGCTTATTTAATTATGAATTCCCACGGAAACAGGAGTTACGCGGGTGAAACTGCGCGCGGGAAGCTAGTATTTAATAAAAGGACTTTGGCCCCTCTCTAGCTTGCAAGGGACGTTTTGCCCCGCCCTGTCACCCTATAACTGCGCCACTGCATAGAAGGTTATTTAGTAGCTGTATTAACGTTCCATTTATGACTATTTTAGTATTTTATGCTAAGTTTTTATTGAAGTTTTAATGAGGAGTAAGGTTGAATGGTTGGACTATCAATTCTATATGTTACATACACGGGTTCGGTCGTAAATGGGAGCTGTTGTGGTCGCAGTGTGAGAACAGATCATAAATGTTTTGGCCGGTAAAATTTGTTAGGATTTAATTATTTTTGGGTGCTGTAACACATAATTAAATTCGTTATTGAAAATGTTTTATTTCTTGTTATAAGTTTAATTACAATCTTTTGGTTGTAAAGATAAGTAAGTATATAATTTACTTGACCAAGGAAGACGTACGAGCCAGTTATGTTACATAAATATTAAGTTTATAATTAGTGAATAATAAATATTGACCATTAGCAGAATTTGAACTTGCAATTCTATTAATTTAACGTTGAAAATCGCATTATTTTTTTACGTTGGTAAGGGGACATCTATGTAAATAATACTTAATGTATGACCTACTAGTATTTAATAGTACTTTTTAGGAAACGCGTTACTCTGCTCCAGTGGGTTGGAACGTGACATTTGTAGCCTTTTTGTTAATCCAGCGTATAAACTATCCGCGAGCTAACTTTCAGCCAAATCCTTTCAGTAATTTTTGCGTGAAAGAGTAGTTTGTAAAACATTATTTGATTACATTGTGAATAAAGTATAACAAGAGCGAATTATTCGTCTACGTTACTAATTAACTAGCGTACAACCTCCGTAGCGTAGCGGTATTTGGCTCGCTTTAAATCTCGGAGGTAGTAGGTTCGATCCCCACGCCGGACAGGAAAACTTTGTGTAAATTCTTTGATTTCTTTCCGGGTCTGGTTGGTTGAAGAAATACCCTCCGTGCCTCGGAAAGCACATTAAGCCGTTGGTCCCGATTGTTATAACATCATCTATAATAATCATATATCAAGGAACGGGCAGCAGCGTTTCCTTGTGTGGTACAACATAATACTGCGGTCACCAACCCACCTGTTAAGCGTGGTGACTATGGCAAATACCCTCCCTCAGGAGGAGGCCCATGTTCGGTAGTGGACGTTATACGGGCTGATGATGATGATGATGATGATGATAATGACTAATAAACTATTTCATTTCATTTTAATCAGGCCTCAAAATGGTTAACTGGCTATTTCAATTTTAACAAAACTACCTACGGTAACACATAATTATTTCAAACACCCCGTTAAATCTAAAACAAGGGTATCCCTGTACTCAAAGCACAATACCTCCAACCATTTTATAGTTGTAACCTCGAAATTTAATATTTAACATATAATTAATGCTCAGAACAAAATTGCTATTACGGCACCATACCATAAATCATGGCAACAAAAGCCATGGTAGGTAGATTGCGAGCATCACTAATTGGCCGGCACCATAGAAGCATTCAGTGTTGCCCACGTAAAAAATGAGATTTTAAATGAGGATTTAAGCAAAAAATTACAACAAACCTACTTCACTAAATATACAATAATTATACATGATACTTTCTTCTGTTGAAGAGACGGCATATATTTAAGAAGCACCTTATATATTAAACTAGCTTCCACGCACGGTTTCGACCTCGTAACTCCTGTTCCCGTAGAAACTTCACAATTAAATATAGCCTTCCTCGATAAATGGGCTATCTAATTATCTAATATACTAAAATACTTTTTAGTAGATTAGATAATTAGATAAATAATCGGACTAGCAGTTTTTGAGATAAGATCGTTCAAGCACACAAACGAACAATGAAACAATCAAACTCTTCAGCTTTATATTATATTAAATAGTATAAATTAATTTTAAATGATTACTATTTCATTAGAGAAATACAAATTATGCTAGAAACAACAGTATTGAAGAAGTCATTTAATACTGTTGGTACTGGACTAATATGTGTTTCTCAAATAAAATTACAATAAATTTACATTAACATATGTGATCAGCAAAATTTCTACATTGGCAACACCAACTACATACCCAAACTCAATTCTAACAAAGAGTCTTAAAAGAAATTGGGGCCCACCGTGTAACACAATCTCTTACCGCGAAAGAACATAAAAATCTCTTGGCTATTAGATTCCGGTACGAGCAAACGACATTTTGATATTTTTAAGTGAACGGCCCACACAGACATACAAACACTAAACACACACTTATATGCGTATGCGCACACTAACAGAACGCAGGTATAAACAAAAATGTGCTAAGTAAAAAATATTATTATAGCTTATAGCATAATGCGCCATAAAACACAAGCGTCGGTGAATGGCGGAGATGCTCAAAGTGTGACCGTGCTACGAGATGCTGCGTAGCAGATACCGTAGCAGCGTAGCACTCCGTTACGGATGTAAGGTGTGATATTTTGCTTATCTTGTAGGAAAGTGTAATTCGAATATTGTCAGTTACTGGTTAGCTAATAAGGTATAATTTTGATCACCAAGAAATATGCACTTTCTTTATTTGGGTAGTAGAGAGCCTAATATAAATTTGGTACATTCGATCAATCTTATTAGCTACTAGCTGTACCGCGCGGTTACACCTGCGTATAACCTGTCTCCATGAAAACTTTAACTTCAAATATAGCCTATGTCATTCACAAATAATGTGGCTTTCTAATGGTAAAAGAATTTCCAAAATCGGTTCAGTAGATTCAGAGATTACCCTTACAACGTCACAAACTTTACCTCTTTATAATATACTAGCAACCCACCCCGGTTTCGCACGGGTGCAATGCTGATGTATCATACATATAAACCGTCCTATTGAATCACTCTATCTATTAAAAAAAACTGCATCAACATCTTTTGCGTAGTTTTAAAGATCCAAGCATACATAGGGACGGACAGACAGCGGGAAGCGACTTTGTTTTATACTATGTATGTAGTGAAGTATAGATTTTACTACACCCATACAGTATTTTTGAGCAAAAAATAGTTAAACAAACAATTAAAAAAACACTGAAAAACTTTGAGCACCGCCCACCTACGGTACTCAAACATAAACAATGTCAATGATTTCTATTAAAACCGTTCGGCATTTCGATATACGAATTATATTAGAACAACGTCTGGGAAATCTACGCTGTGCAATAAATTACCAACCCATCCCACGGTTCAAACAAACAACCGTTATTGCTTTAATAATAAGGTTGATATTTGCTTGACACTATTGCTTAGTAAATGTGTAATAAAAACTGCTAGTATTGGTAATCAGATAATAATAAGACTAAAGTTTAAGGACATATTAAAGTGGAAATGATTCACTGATTGTTCGTTGTAGATGAGATGATAATAATGAGGTATAAGGTAAATTAGTTTAGACTAAAAATATATAAGATCCGATTACGTTGGCCTTCGCCAACGGCGGATCGAAAGAGTGTCCGGGGGGTTTTAGTGGTGTAGGGTCCTCTCCTCGTGGTATGAGTTTAGCATACCACGCTATGGAGAGGTCAAGTCCCACATATCTTACCGCCAGCGCGCGAATACGCTGCAGCGGCGGTGGGAATGCGTAAATGCATGTCTCCGAGGACAAAAAAAAAAGCTCCGATAGCGTAAAGAGTCCGATTATTTGATTATTCCAAATTGAATACTGGCCCGATTATTGTTAGGATCAAATAGGAATTAAAATAATTTACAAAATTAAACATTTTTACTTATTTATTTGTAATTTTTAACATGATTTATACTGTCAAGTTTTTTTGCTATCAACATAATTACCATACATCTTTAAATGTGCTACTTTTATTTTGAATACAAATTAATAATCCCAGTGCGTAACAACTTTATTTTGAATGTATTTATAATTAATTATTAATTAAAACAAGAACTAATAATATACTTCTAGGCGATGTGATATATTTTTCCTCTCACAATGTTGATGAAATTAATATTTTAAGATTAGCGAAATCACGACTGATTGCCATAGTAAACTAACCTTTTATAAGAAGAATAAGTAGAGAGAAAGTTACAAGTATTTTTATACCTGGCAGTACTGAATTGTAATGACAACAAAAAATGATGACGTATAAAGAGAAAAGAATAAGAAAAAAATAATAATTTAAAAAGCATAAAGTTTATATACAAATAGGTCGAATTCAGCCAGTCACCAACACCGGATTTAAAATAATTAATGTCCGATCCATAAAGAATATTATCAATAATGCATTTTCAACAAAAAAAAAAAAAAAAATTAGATACTGCATGGTTCAGCAAAAAAAAAAACATTTTGTGGAATTCGTTTGTTTTGCGGATCGGACACCATTATTGATACACATTGTTTAATTACAAATACATAGACAATGTCTACGACATTGAGCCAATATACAAAAACATAATACCTTGGGTATACAAATAAAAAAATAAAATGTTGAATATCATTTACTTTTCTAAAGTGGGCGTTCTCTTTTCAAATTAGTATTATACATAATAATATAACGTAATATTAAAACATTAATATTGATGTTTTAAATATATTCTGAATTTAGAACGATTACTACGGATGTGAGGGAGACGATTAAATTATTTACGTCATAATTATGTCTCCATAGTGTCTCTGGCGGCATGTGATGCAATAAATAAATCTAAATTTCCATATTATTATGAAGAATCAGATGGAGTGACGTGTTTTATCGAAAACAAAAATACTTTTTACTACATTTAAATTTCGAAGCATACATACATGCTAGGAATAATAAACACATATTATACACTTAGATTACATGCATAAACATTAATTATTGAATATATAATAAAGTAAATGTGAATTGCAACAACTTTTTATGAGCAAAATAAAAGAGTCTGAAAGAGACAGAATACAAAGATGACTTTTGTGTGTAACTACATTTTCCTTGATTTATATACATGTCTCCCTTTTATTTATTAACTAGCGATGTATAATACCTTCCTCTTGAATAACTCTATCTATTACAAAAAGCACATCAAAATCCGTAGCGTAGTCTTAAAGATCTAAGTATACATAGGACATAGGCCAGACAGACAGCGGGAAGAGACTTTGTTTTATACTATGTAGTGACAAAGAAAAAAAATACAATGATCATGTGGAATGGAAAGGAAAGGAATGGGAGCATATCGAAAGCTAATGAAGCTTAGCTAGTTGACATTCCCTGTTGTAAGTTAGGGGCATTGCCAATAACTTTTTTTTTAACATGAACACACACAAAATATCAATGTGTCAAATGGAATCAACACTATACATATTAAATGTGTTTTTTAATTTAGATTGGTGATTTCCGCAAAGTAAATTTTGTCCACATCGCTGAAGAATACAAATGAAGTTTTAACGAGGTAATGCTTATATCT
The DNA here is from genome assembly GCA_947037095.2 of Nycteola revayana. Lineage (NCBI taxonomy): Eukaryota > Metazoa > Arthropoda > Insecta > Lepidoptera > Nolidae > Nycteola > Nycteola revayana. The sequence goes on along the minus strand of OX344846.2, from coordinate 23,676,680 downwards.
GTTAACGTTATTTTGAAGCGATAACTAGGAGCAAAGCCGACAGCTAGTTAAAAAATATAGGGTCCTAATCTTTGAAACATAGATCGAAAAAGGCTTCAAACATAGGTCAAAAGGGGTTCCACAGACACCAAAGCACATGTAGCATACGAACCCAGTAAGCTGTGAGATTTGGCTGCAGCCTGCTCTGGAGGTCGGGGTCTGAGAGCGCGCCCCTGCCCAGCGCCCCCGGAGACGTCACCGAAGCCGTGGAGTGCCGCTTGCCGCGCCCCGCCCGCTGCTCGCCTCCCTACACACCACGAGTTGGAAACCTGGTGACCTGGTAACCTGGTACGCCTGGTATGGGTACCTGGTATAGGCACCTTGTACACCGCTCATCTACGGTCACACACTTCGAAGCTGGACACGGGGGTTGGCTCTCGGTTCAGTCGGCTGTGGGGTCTATCTATGGCTATTCTACCAAAGACTAAGAAACAGGGTCTACGGTACTACTGGAACTAGCTATGATATTCTCATCAATTTGTAACAGGGACTTGCTACAGTTATTTGGTTTATGTGGAAGATCAAATGATAATTTATCTCAAATTGAAATGTTAACAATATGTAATGCAAAATCAGAATACAAAAAAATGGAAAATCATTAATTAAAGGTAATATTTGGATTGGGAAATAAATAAAAAATCATATTTATGAGACGACATCCTTTAATTGTTATTGCAAACTTGTTTTTAATTCAATGATAGGTATATTTAACTGACTAATGATATGTAAGTTTAGCTCAAAATGAAACATTACTAAGTGTTGCAATATGTAGAAAAAAAGAAAAAATATATATACACAATTCAAACAACTAATTGCATTCTCCATCCTAATTTTATACACTACTATCTGGATATTGGACAAATGAAACCCACAAATGTTTAATCGAACTCAGTGTCCTTCAATAAAATGTGTTTAATATTTCAAATGTGTTCAAAAAACCAAACAAATTGTAAGTATTATCAACTACAGAAATATAATGAAGGCACAGAGGATGACATGCAGAGAATGATCGAGGACTGAAGTAGAGTAGCCCAGTGCCCTGTAGTGGGAAGCATCGAGATGTGTACACGTGTTCTAGAAGCTTCTAGCATAATTGGCTAGCCTGGGACTAAAGTGGTCTGATCTAGAGTATAAATAAAAATGTTAGAAAGCGTCGGTAATACCGCAAGTGACAATTACTAATATGGTGTAATTTCCTCTGTCAAGAAATATTTTCGTAATATATAGATAAGAGAACATATCAATTTGCTACATTTGATTTTCAACCGTATTAGCTATTGTTACTTACGCGGTATCGCAGTGTCACCGACGATAAACCATTTTAATTCCAAGCTAGTCAACTGAAGTCTGTTTTTAATTCATTAAAATGAAATCAGTTGCAGTTAGGTCTTGTGTTAATACTTATGTAAAATAAAGAGATTTTAATATTGAATGAAAAACTTGACTTTAGATGTGTACAAACAATGTAGAAAAGTGACTGTATGAATAGAAAATCTTGTAATAGACACATGTATTATTAGAATTAACAAAATAGAAATCGCTTTATTATAAAAAAAGTACAAGAAAGTTTAGTTTCAGATATGAATTCAATAATTCACAGATAGTTTAAAGTGTTCTAAATAAAACTTTATATTATATAAATAACTAGCGGCCCGCTCCGGCTTCGCACGGGTGCAATGCTGATGTATTATACATATAAACCTTCCACTTGAATCACTCTGTCTATTAAAAAAACCGCATCAAAATCCGTTGCGTAGATTTAAAGACCTAAGCATACATAGGTAGTGATAAGTTTTAATCAGAACGATTAAATATATTACTTTCAAAGATATAAAACGCAATCAACTCATTTTGATTATGTTCCGTTAAGAATATACATTGTAGGATTCCGTTCTCCCCAATGCTGAATTAGCTTATAAACAAATTTGGGAATCACTCAGGGTGTGAAGTAGTCTTAATCCGAAGCTGCTTCTATCCATTCATTAAGCTTAGTATAATGATCAAAAACCAAGTTTCTAAGTTAATTACTTATCTACCTACTTAATTATTACCCTTTTGATCTACATTGTGTGTTTAAGCTACTATAACGCTTCTACGAAACATCTTAAATATAATAAAACTACTAATAGGTCTATACTAATACGTTTTATAGGAAGAAGAAATACTAGATCTTTTGTTAAGACTGTTTGCATTGAAAAGGCTTCGTAATTACTGGACCAATTTCAAAAAATATTTCACCGTTACAAAGGTACGCTATCCTGGATTAACATGAGCATATATTTAATGACGAAGTTCCCACGGTAACGGGCGCTTAAATAAAAATAAAGTGTATAAATATGATTTCGATAAATTAAAGTCAACCTTATTTTGTCAAAAACATATGATAGCTCTTCATTCGAAAACCGGTTCTCGAGGATTCTGAATGGCTCGTGGTGCCGTGGAGGAGGTTCATTAATAAATAAGTTAACTGGATGTTTCCGGTCATATTATCAAAGTAAGGTGCTAAACGAGGACTTGATTAATTAGATCGACTCACAGTTGAATTGGATCAACCTCCGTGGAGCTGCGGTAGAAGTCTCGAAAGTTGTGGGTTCGATCTCTACACCGGACGAGAAATCTTTGTGTAAAATATAAAATTTCTTTCCGTTTTTTTTAATGGACATTCTTAGTTAGCTTTTGCTACTTCACCGGGCATAAAGGCGAGCAGAGCACCAGCCTAGATAAATGGTTTAACTGCTACAAACTAAGCAACCTGCGCAAGAGGGCGTCCTCTGTGGGACTTGGACCTCGGCTCAAGGCGGTTGCTGGCGATGATATTGAGGGATTTAGGGGAGTTTTGTGAAACTGTCGCTCTACTTTACGATTCGCGGGCCTCTCGGACTTCGAGTCTACGAGGGCATCGGAAGGTTTTAAAAAGCACAGTAAGCAAATTAATGTTCGTCAAATATTATAAAAAAAACCGTAGTTATGAATTTTCTTTCTTTTTTTACTAGCGGTAGCATCGACTGTTAAAAGCAACACTAAATATTCTTCATAGTACATATTATGCTAAGATTAATATAGATAGAGTAGGTATATCACACAATTTACGAGTAAAAGGTGAAACGGTACAGAACAGTATAAAAAGAGATAGCGCGATAAATTGTTTCGCCGCGGGACAGTGACAGCAAGAACGCATTAAATAGAATAAGGACACCGTTAATTGATAATTCACAATGTCCCTTTCTATTAACTTTGGGAAATAATGCTTCTTTATTCAAAATTGTCTAGGGATTCTTGAAATCACTAGTGAAAAAATATAAATTTAGAATGGTTTTCATTTTGTATAATATCTTAAGGATATTAATAATTTATAATTCTAAAATAAAACAATTAATAATTATATTTTAGAATCATAAAATTAGTCGTTCCACATTTTCGTTCTCAAGTTTAGGTCTCTTATCTAGAAAACAATTCGAAGAGTAACAAAGTGATTGAGCTAAGCGATACCATGAACAGTATTTTATTATATACCAAGAGATGACATAAAAAATAAACATATATTTATTATTATTATACTTACTAATATATAAAGCTGAAGAGTTTGTTTGCTTGAACGAGCTAATCTGATGAATTACTGGTTCGATTTGAAAAAATATTTTAGTGTTAGATAGCCCATTTATCGAGAAAGGCTAAAGGAAATATTTAATTATTAACTTCCTACGAGAACGGGAGGTAGGTAGTATAATATACAAGCAGACCAAAAACCAATAAGGGCTTGTCCGGAATCCCAGTTCTACTTAAATAACTAAAAAACTTAGGATACTTACGACAAATATTTATAATTTATTTTATTTGTATATCGCTAATGGGGTCGGTTAGCTTAATTTTACCTTTACCCGTCATATTAGTTTGATTTATTTTCAATTATATATGGTCTATTAATAAACAATACCTTTAACTACCCATTGATATCGTACATCAATAACAAATGCACCACCTAAATTATAATAATGTTTCTCGTAATGGGTTTAATGACGCCATTTCATGCTTTTTTCCACAAAATTGTATTAAATTGAATTTATTTTAATGTAAATGTTATCTAGAGATAATGAAGAACAAGGTGTGAGCAACGGTCGACCGAACTACATAATAACATACTCCCATAAACACCATGCTTTGCAGGCGGATTGGTGATCGCAGATATCTGGAGCTGATAGATCCTGTAGCTCATCAATCAGGTGTAGATTGACCCTTCGTCACTACTTACGACACCCGTAGGAAGGAATACTAAACGAACTATTTTTATTTTCGGAAGGACTTACGTAGTTAGCCACGAGGCTTTTGCTACTTCACCGGGCATAAAGGCGAGCAGAGCTCCAGCCTTAAGAAATGGTATAAACACTACAAACTAAGCAACCTGCGCAAGAGTCAAGAGCCGGTCGCTGGCGATGAGATTGAGGGATTATGACTTTAAGTGTTTTAGGGGGGGGGGGGGGTTGTGCAACGATCGCTCTACTTTACAGTTCGCGGGCCTCTCGGACTTCAGATCTACGAGGGCATCGGATGGTTCTTTGCAAACTAAGGATCGGGAGGAACTAAACGTACTAGTCCGAGTTAATGGTACTCCACTAACTCGGACCAGTTTCTCAGATGGTTCGAGACTTTGGGTGGCGTATTCTAAGCCAAAACCCACACGGACGAGTCCACGTTTATTAGTATGTTATATCTTTTGCATCTTGTTTGTTTAAAAATCCCCTGCATTACATGAACTCCTTTCCATTGCATGAAGCGGTCGTAGGCCATTGGCCCAACCGGCGACCACAAGATCACGAGTCCGACACCACGGTTATAATATTACCATGCCGACACCCTAGACTCGTGATTTAATGGTCGCCGGTACCGTGCCGACACCCTAGACTAGGGTTGCCATATGTCCCGGTTTCGAGCGTCATTTCCCGGTGTCCCGGTCAATAAGGCAATGGTCTGTTTGTCTTATCATCCTGCGTGCGCAATGGGAGAACACCCTCGGCTCTGTGTGACGTGTTATTGTTTCATCTACCCTCCCCTCCCCCCCGCTCTGACTATGGTCCCGGTCAGCGCCGAAACATTTATGGCAGCCCTACCCTAGACTCGTGATCTTGTGGTCGCCGGTTCGATACCTTCTCATTGCACTACCGACGTGAACCCACTCGTAACAAAAGAATTTTTGCTTAGCAGGAGGGGTTAACGAGAATACTAGAAGACGGCAAAATTCTGCTAGAAATCTTAAAAAAAAAATAGTTTCGCTTCGAAAATTAGGTACAGAATTGATAAAGAAAGCTTTCGGTAAACTATCTCTATCCACTTCTAGAGGACATTGTTCTTAACGCGAATTAAATTTAACAAAAACTAGTAGAACAAGTGTTTCATTTTATTTGTCTTATAACTGTCTATTTATGTAAATGTATAACTCTTAACACTACTTATTGGAGATTACATCGCTATTTCATTCGACAAATCTAAGAAATAGTAATTAATTTAATTATATTTCCTGCAGATGGTCAATGCGGAGGTCATAGACAATAATCATTGGAACGAAAAAAAAATGGCCGCTAAGCTACACGTCACGTAGATTTTAAATTATTTATTTTTGTAGATACGTTTTGTTATTACATATTATTGAATCTATTCTTAAAACAGACGATATATCTGATAGTTTTAGGGTTCCGTATCCGTGGGGTAAAAATATAGTCCTATTATTAAGACTCCTCTATCTGTCTGTCTATCTGCCACCAAGCTCTAATCTCATTAACCGTTAAAATTTCCGCAGATAATGAAATTCTATTGCCGCTATAATAACAAATACTAAAAACAGAATAAAATATATACACATGTCAGTATTTTCTTTTTTGCCGTTTCTTTACTATTATTGTATAAATAATGGTATAAAACGCTTCAAGAGCTAGTCCAACTCGCATTTGTTGGAGTTGTTTTCGTTGTTATATGGAATCATATTGAATATCTTTTAAAAAGTATGTAAAACGATGAGTTTTCATTTAGCATTAAGCAAGAGCGTAGCGTTTGTAAGATGTGGTTGCCTATAATTGAATGAGCACAAGGCATGTTTTCATTTGTAATTGTTAATTTAATAGATTTGTGTATCATTTGTTGGCAATCCAAATAATAAAAATAATAATAATTACATCGCCGATATTTTTAAATGGAAATTAAAAGTCGCCAGTAGGTACAATGACATAAAACAAATACAAAACTCCTTAGAAGTTTCTAGATCCTCGAATTACAATACCATAAAGTTTGCACAAACTCGTATAATAATAAACCGACACACCAAACCAACATAAAACATATTTCAAAGGAATTTAGCAATCCTCATTGTAATAAAAATAGTGATGTAATCGCATAAAAAACTATACTATAAACTATAGTCGACAATTGCTTCAGTAGGTACATTGAAATAGGAGATGCCGTGGCGACATCGACAAAACCGGTATAAAATACATAAATTTTACTTAAAAAAAGACGGGCCGTGCCCACACTTAGCCGAATTGGTTATTATCTCATGCCATAGGTACTCATGAGATTCATTACACACTTATTGGCTAGAGCACGAATAAAACCATTTTTGATGCTGTGTTGTGATGTCACTCTTATCGATATCTGATTAGAATTAAGTATCGATGAACTTAGAAGATTGGATTATTCAATAAGTTATTTAATTCATCCAATATATATTAAACTGAGACATAGCACATTAAGCAACTATTTATGTAAATAACAATTAATCCCCAAAATATATGTAAGCCCAGAACTTGAGAAAGACTTGACAATTTTTTATTGTATACATAAAGCATATTATTATGCAATGAAGGGCGGCCAGCTCTGTCTAAACTGAAATTTTAAAAATATCACAGGCAATGTCATTTTTTCTGACGGGCCGAGAAAAGCCGGGCACTTGTTGCTTGTCAAATATAAAAGTAAACTATTAAGAGTCAAGTTTTATTTATAAATGTTTATTGTAACTAAAATATTTGATTAAAAAATAGTGGCAATCTCACTTTCTTTTTGCCTTACTACAGCGAAGCAAATTGACATCCTCTCGACTCAATATTCTGTGTGTATCAGAATGGCGGGTGTAATTTCCAGATTTGCCTAAATTTATTACAGTTATTTGGTACCTTCTGTGTACCTTTACGTACCTCTCTTGAAAATCTGTGTACCTACACCCGTATGATGATATTTTAAAAATTAGGTACACCCGCCATCCTGATGTCAGAACCGCGGGTGTACTGCTAACCAATTATTTAAACCGTTTATTTAATACTTTTATCTGCAGGTACACAAGAGGTACCAAATTTACATAAACAGTACGCTTGGCTACATATATTGGTTAGCAGTACACCCGCGGTTCTGACATCAGGATGGCGGGTGTACCTAATTTTTAAAATATCATCATACGGGTGTAGGTACACAGATTTTCAAGAGAGGTACGTAAAGGTACACAGAAGGTACCAAATAACTGTAATAAATTTAGGCAAATCTGGAAATTACACCCGCCATTCTGATACACACAATATTCTAGCGTCTTATGGTCTAAACCTAGATCAACTAGATTATCGACATACTGCACTCTCCACAGCCCATCCCTACTCTTAACCAGTTTGCGTTAATTGCGATACCAAATTCGTATCAAAACCATTAGAATATTTGTAATTTATGGCATCGAGCAAGTATCGTCGCTGTCAGTACTATGTGTGTTAACGGTCGCATACATTATGGTACATCGCTGATTATTAGCCTGTGATATTTGGACATAATTATTATACTTATAATTATCTATACTAATATAATAAAACAAGAAGAAGGGTTTGTATAATCTATATTAGAGTAATGTGTGAAATAGTTATGCTATTAGTATTACTATCGGAACGTAGTATTACTATTTTAATATAGAACAATGTTTTTTTTTTTTTAACAAAAAAAGCTTGTCCCACTAGCAAACAGATGTGATAAATGTAGGTAATGTACCTACATGCCAAAATGAGCACTACTGCCTTGCAGAATAAAATATAATCTAGGCTATACTCCAACTTGAGGTAATTTTATCTGTATTTGATAAAGTATATATAGGTACATACATATATCGATTTTGCTACAAAAAATAAATTATTACGTGGAGCATCAGCAATGAAAAAAAAAATAGTTTCGGAAATACCTTGACCCCTGTAAGGCCAATCTGACGACTTTAAAATTAAACATTTATTGTTAAGTAACAACATTTTCATTAAAGTACATGTTAAAATACATGTGCCGTGTGGTTTCCGGCTTAGAATAGACCACCCCATGTCCTCCCATGGGTGTCGTAAAAGGCGACTAAGGGACATATGGCTGATGGATGGGCAGCAGCATCTATTAGCGTCTGCCAAGCTCTACGATCCTGGCTTGCCAAGGTCTGTTAAGAGGAGGCCCATGTTCAGCAGTGGACGTAAACGGGCTGTTGATGATGATGATGATGATGACATGTTTCTATTGCTATTTTAGCTGTCTATTGGCTATTTAAATATAATTTAAGTATCTACTAAAAAACTTATTGTTAAAAGTTACAAAATCCCGCTTTCAAAAAACTAAATCTGGGCATTTTAAATCAAACGTAGGTATATGTACTTAATAATGTTCAACCGTAAACATATAAGATACTTATAACGAATTAATATTTAATTAAAACGGTTATCTACAAGCGTTGGTCATTACCCCAGTTTACGGTATAGCTACATATGTACCATCGCCACAGATTAACATAACATACACTTTTATATTTATACATATTATACTTAATACGAATAGATGAGATATTGATAATATATTTATTTGTACAAGCGAAATTTGAGGGGGGGGGGGGGTGTAGGCACGAGAAGCGCAGATATGGTGGCTGGCAGGCATGGGCGAAGGCATTTAAGTGTCATTCAACACTTTTACGCGGTTGAAACCGCGCGGGGCAGCTTGTAGTGTGTTTGTGATTGATCGCGCTAATCTCAGAAACTACTAGTCCAATTAGAAAAAATATTTCAGTGTTAGATACATTATTGATTGAGGTAGGCTATAGGCTATATTTAATTATTAAGTTCCTCCGGGAACGGGAGTTACATGGGCATGTGGCGCTAAGCTGAAAAGCATTTTTTTTTTGTACTATCTTATTTTAACAATTAATAAAGATTCAATACCTTTATTAATTGTTATAAAACATTAAATTAAAGTAAACAAATATTTCGATATCCGATTTCTCAAATAATCTTGTCTCAATAATTATCATCACATCGTTACTTCTCTAATAAAATTTTATACACCTTTATGTAGGTACGTCACAGCTAAAATACAATCTCACTCAATATATACATAAGGTGTTTCCAAAATATATGCAATCCCTTCAACAGTAGACGTCATGTATTGCGATTACGTTAATGGCGATTTTTTTGTGAAATAATGCATTTTATATTTTCACACCAAAACATAACTTGATATTAAAATATAAGTTGCTCTTAAATGTACACAAATTAAATATAATATGACGTGTCTTATTGTGCCGACCCCAAATAATGGGTGCAGCACAAGAAGATGATAAATAGGGCTAGAACACTGCATTATACCCAGGGAAGTAGCAAAAGTCTTGTAGCAAACTAGGTCTGTGTTGATTCAGTAAAATATAAAATAGGCCTCACCTCGCGGCCTTACTACGTTTTCTTTTTCTAGTAAAAAAAATTGGAAAAGCATTTTTTTTACATTCCAGAAATTTCTTCACGTCTAATGTTCAAATTCAAATACATGATACTATCTTCTGTTAAATGGATGGCATATACTTACGAACCGCTTTATATATTTTAATGTTTTTTTCCTAACTGTACTCATAGCTCATGCGACATTCTTCAGCCATTTATTGAAACCGGTACCGTCAGCATACAGACGTGTAGCAATACATTATTATATTAAATTTACTATAAGCTGATTACTAACAGTTGGTATGGCTTACGTTTTTGGTATTTTCCCACATTGGTCATTACTTGAAACGTAGTTATTGGCAGTTGTGACGTATTTGACATTCAAAAGGGTAACCATTGAATATTTAATTAGAGATAAAAGGAAAACTCCAAAATTAAAACTACTGGTCGTGTTTGGCGGGGTTTTTTTTAATAATTTGACGTGTGCTCTATACCATAGACACTTAAAGAAGAAAATATATTGTCAGTAGCCATTTTATGAAAGAAATCATATACGAACTGCAGTGCAGACGTGAACAAAGTAACAAAGAAGCGGCCTGGGCCCAATGGCTTGGGTATCGGACTTGTGATGTTGTGGTCGCCGGTTCGAACCCCACCCATTGCACTAGCGACGTGAACCCACTCGTAACACAAGCATTTTAGCTTAGCACGAGAGGTTAACAAAAATACTAGTAGAATGAAAAAGTCTGGAAACAATTTAAAAAAAAAACAAATGACTGTTGGCGGCGTTCAATCAACGATTGAGTTTTATTGTTAGCAACAGCGTAAATTAAAAAAAAACCGGAATGCTGAGCGTTATTTTTATTTTTTATACCTTATATGAGACACTTTGCACTTAAGATATACCTAACTAGATTTGCCCGCGACTTTGTCCAGGTTGGAACTCTAGGTTTAAGCTAAAAGTTAAGTTATTAAGCGTTGGTGTGTTGGTTGGCACGGGCTATAGGCAGCTGATCACATGTCTGGAATGAAAAGCAATGCGGTCCTAGGTCGGCATGTTGGGTAACCTATCCTAGCTGACCTGTAAACTTTCTCTAACTACCTAAATGGATTAACGGCGAAGAAAGGAAGAAAGAAACTCAACTTTTCTTTAAATTAATATACACAAAGGTACCAGATAATGTCCAGCCACGAAGCTAGCATAACAGCGATAAGCCACTGGGGCGAAATATTCAAAGATTCCACGTAACATTTGTCTTGAAAACTTTTTCCAAATCCACGATTTATTAATTCAATATTACCAACAATATTTAAATCATTTTAAATAACATAATTATAAGGCGTAACCTCAACACTTAGGTATGTTAGCACAGGAAATATGTTTTAAAGCAGGTACCAACCTTAAAGTTCACTTAAAATATAAATTCGGTCAATTTATTGTTCTAACTCCACATTTAAATACAGTAGAATCTGGCTATAACGACGGCCAAGGGACCTACGATATTACGACGTTGTAACCGGAAGACGTACTAAAAGAACATACAATTTCATTTTTTTTTTTTTTAATAAAAATAATTAAATACTAATAACTATTTAATGTTTATAAATAATAATATGTATGTGATTATTAGAGACAAAAAACATGAAATCAAAATAATTATTTCACAATGTGCATCTAATGCACGTATACATTACGAAATATGAAATCTACTTTTTAGGTCATTTTTGTAGGATTCCGTCGTTAAAAGCAGTCAGTCGTTATAAACGGATGAACTCTCATAGAGGCTCTTAATAAAACCAAACATATGCCTATACTAACGTCGCTATAAACGGTTGTTTGTTGTATGCAAAGTCGTACTAAACGGATTCTACTGTATACCTTCTATAAATTGTTATTTTATTTATAACACTTACTTACACATAACATATAATAATAAATTCCTATTTATTTTAATGCTAAAAACATTAAGGGAACTAAGATAATTGTTGATGTAATTATTTTGACGTCTTGTAAGTGGTTGTTATTATGCTTAACAAAATCTCTTTCTTTAAATGGTGACCATGTTATTAAAAGAAACCATGATTTGCTATTACTGGTTCCCACTACCTCGTCCAAATTAAATATAAAACACCATCAATCCAATAAATAGCCGTGTGGTTTCCGGCTTAGAATAGATCACCCCATGTCCTCCTATGGGTGTCGTAAAAGGCGACTAAGGGACACATGGCTGATGGATGGGCAGCAGCATCTATTAGCTCAAGGTTTACATCCTACTGCGATCACCAATCCGTCTGCCAAGCGCGGTGATTATGGCAATATCCCTCAACGATCCTGGCTTGCCAAGGTATTTTAAGAGGAGGCCCATGTTCAGCAGTGGACATAAACGGACTGTTGAAGAAGAAGAATCCAATAATTCATCTCAAAACACAAACGACCATTACCACAATTCATTTCACAAAACTCCCATATCGCTGTAAAATAGTCATATCTCCTTCGCAAAAAGGTTACATCATTACAAAAAAAAAAAAAAAAAACATCCACAAAGTCACGTCACAAATCAAAACGGATTCCATTTTTAAAATTTAACTTTTTTATGGCTATCTCACTTTTTTTTTAAGCCAGTATTTACGTACAATGCAACGAATCATGACGGTAAAATAAATGGAATATGAGTTTAAAAAAAAAAGGTCCGTGCCGTGATGTCCAATTTAAAGTGGATACAGAGGGTTTTATAAAAACGAAAGTGCATACAGGTATATTATTGTTGGAGAGACGAGGATGAGAAATACTTTTGGATATGGTATTTTGATATCTCTCAGGTACCTAAGTCGCAGAGTTACGAGTATAAGTGATGTTTGGTTTTTGGGAATTTTATAATAAAATAACATTAAAAGAAAAAAATGAAATTAATATGCAGTATTTATAATCATTATCACTATTATTACTACATTACCAAATTTACGAGAATACCAATTAGCAATATTTTCTCTTTCTTTGATAAGTAAGGTAAACTGTCTGTGTGGAATTGAATAATGCTTTATTATTATCGTGGTCATGGAAAAAAAAAACCTACAATATATATAGATTGGTATATTTTTTTAATAGGTATACATTTTGTAGAGAAGTAGAGCGTTGCTTTAATATTCTCATATAGTACGTCTATATGAAAAATACATTTATATAACAGCAATTTTTCGTAAATAATTGAAGATAATTGAGTCCAAATGCGAAGACGCCGCAGAAGCGGCTTGCAAATTGAAAGTATTGTTTTTATACTTTGTCCGAAGCACATATGCATTTTAAGTAAATAAGGGAACCAACATTATGTCTTGAAAAGTAAATAATATTTAATAGAGCTAAGTCTAATTTTAACTGACACATATCCCAAGTACGCGCACTAAACACATGCCACATCCACCCATCCCACATCTACCAAAAGGTAGATCCAGTAACGAGATATGATATTATTTTTTCTGCGTCTGTGTGGCGGAGGGGGGGTATACACCCGGGGGTAGGGGAGGGGAGTCAGGTGGATTCCACTTCGCAACGCATTGTCACCGCATTGTTAACTTATCGGGATAATTTATGAAGGCACACGTGAGAACTTTGACTAAGAAATGTAAAGAAATATAAGAAATAGGTTGTTTAGTTAGGTGCGCTGTGCGACCGATAATTCGCATGAGCCGAACTGGAGGATGTAGCAAGGAGGTGCGTAATTTAGAGCACGTTGTGTTTACGAATGTTTTGTAGAGTTTAAAAGTCGGCTTAAAAGCCTTAGGCAGTCAAAATAATGATGTTTTTTTTAATGTTTTTGTTTCAGCAAAATACTTAACAGAACATCATTGGCACCGCTAAAGCAATATTGATAATTTCGATTCAATCACAATGACAAAGAAAGAATCAAATTGAACTTGAAAAACTTATTCCTGACAATTAACCTTTTGGCAGCTAGTAAAATCAAAATAACGAATCTTTCAAAGAAACGAACGCTCAAAACGTATGCACAAAAACCTATTTCGTTTTTAAATTCCCACTAGCTTTTTGTTAGATTAAGTTAATTAAAAAATATCTAAATTACTAAAACATAATATATCTTTATCAGTAACATTTAAAAAATTTGTATTGTTAATATGATCATACGAAATTCCAAATGTACAATAGTATAAATACAAAATGCACATTTTAACCATACGAAAAGGCCAAAAACTTACTTGTTTTAGCCAACTTATGGCCCATTAAAACACCCTACACACAATCACACAACATTAGACCGAAACAAAAATGAATTACCCAAACATTTCACATCCCTCCGTTCAGGTACCTTTATCGCGCGATCTTTCCACTAATATTATATATTCCCTTCAAACGTTTTACCATATATCACACTCACAAAATCAAACTAATTTATACCTTAAGTCAACGTAATAAGTGTCATGCTCGCAGTATCATTAATGTTGTTTATGCCGTAAAGAGTTTCGTCTTTGTCGCAGCGTGACGTTTCATTAGAGCTTCAAGATTAACTTATTAAAAGCATTCGTGTAGGTATCTTTTTTTAAATAAGCTTTGAAGTATCAAATGTGCACCCAAATGGGATTTGTTCAGAAATTACGTCATTATAAGTATTGGTTGGTGGTAGCGAAGAACTGGCTGGTGGGAATTGAATTTTAAATTTGGAACGCAATGTTTTGATTTCCGAATACTTATTATTTTTTTATTTGTTTTTTTTTTCCAATGCATTTTTATTTTTATGCATATAGCTAACCTAGAATAAGTATTTTGTTTAAAAATAGTTTCGTCATGAGTGTGAATATTGAATTTAAGAAATGATTACAACTCATTTTAGAACATTTCGATTATTTTGAATTGTTCTTAATTCGGTAGTGTTCTGAAATTTCAAAGATACAGAACACGGTACGAATGATTATATTAATTTATTAAGTTCGTAGTCCCTTGTTACGCAAATTTGGTCCCGTTATGTCTTTTTAAGCTTTTAATTAAAAATCAAAATAATCCAGTCAATAAATCTTGCTCTACGAGATTTGTTAGGTTCCACAGGACGGATTAAAAAATATGATTTTGGTAGTTATACTGCACTGTGTGGTTTCTGGTTTAAAATCGACTAGGGGTACCATGTCTTCCCATAGGTGTCGTAAGCAAGTAAGGAAAATAATTATGAGAAACAGCTGATGGATGGGCAGTGTCAAAGTGTCACTCGCAATCTCGTTCCTCAACGACCTTTTTTTTATCCTGGCGGAATTGCATATTAATTTTACGCATTCCCACCGCCACTGCAGCGTATTTGCGCGGTGCCGATGGGATATGTGGGACTCGCCCTCTCCATAGCGTGGTATGCTAAACTCAAACCACGAGGAGAGGACTCTACACCACTAAAACCTCCCGGACACTCCTTCGATCCGCCGTTGGCGGGGGCCGGGTACGCATGAGCAATCCGGCTTCCTCAACGACCCTGACTTACCAAATAAAGTAAAGAGTGAAACAAATCAAGTTACCTATCAACATTCCTATGTACATATATAATTGTCATTTCTTATACTCTAATACACATCGCAAGGACTTAGTTACATAAATCAGTTGTATTCACCTGCCGGCGGCGGCGTTTGATCGCTAATAATAACAATTATCGCGTGCGCCCGCGCCGCCCCAAGGTGACCTCCGTACCAGACTGGGTTGCCAGGATACAAGGTCGAAATGTAATAAGTTGCGTAAAAAAGTGTCTCCAGTCTGAATTATTATTGCATAACAAATATTGGTCTGCCAACAATTCCTACAATGGGTAGACCTTTTGAGTTCCGTAGAAAAGTCACCAGGAATCCGTGATTTTTGGGTATGAAATTAGTCTAAAGTCAATTAGAAATATTATTTTTGATATGATACTAAATATGTGATGAGAAGAACTCTTTAGAAAATGAGTAGGTTTCAACTCAGACTATAAAACTGCATGTAGTTGTAGAGAAGCGTTTTTTTTTTCGGAAGATCTTACTTCGTTAGCCACGTGGCTTTTGCTACTTCACCGGGCATAAAGGTAAAGTAAAGCTCCAGCCTAAATAAATGGTTTAAAAACCTGCAACAAGAGGGCGCCCCCTGTGGGGCTTGGACCTCGAATCAGGGCGTTCGCTGGCGATGAGATTATGACGTCTAGTATTTTGTTTTATGCAACTGTCGCTCTACTTTACAGTTCGCGGGCCTCTCGGACTTCGGGTCTACGAGGGCATCGGATAGTTACCAACAATTCCTACAGTGGGTTCCGTAGACCTTTGGAGTTCCATAGACAAGTCACTAGGGATCCGTGATTTTTGGGTATGAAATAAATACTTACTATACTTAGTCAATTAGAAATATTATTTTGGAAATGGTACTTAATATGTGATGAGGAGAACTCTTTAGTAAATGAGTAGGTAGGTAGTTAGCTAGGATTCAACGCAGGCTATAAAACTGCACGTAGTTGTAGAAAAGCGTTTTTTTTAAGGACTTACGTAGTTAGCCGGGCATAAAGGCGAGCAGAGCTCCAGCCTTAATAAATGGTTTAAAAAACTACAAACTAAGCAACCTGCGCAAGATGGCGCCTCCTGCGGGGCTTGGACCTCGGCTCAGGGCGGTCGCTAGCGATGAGATTGAGGGATTATGACTTTTAGTATTTTAGGAGGTTTTGTGCAACTGTCGCTCTACAGCGAAGCGTTTAATTAGCAATAATTGAATATGGGTTTCCATGAGACAAAGGGGATTATTTTGCCAACATCTTGACTTCGCCAATGGCTCAATGGTTATTGCAACGGCTTCTGGTGCTCTACATGAAACACGTATAGTTCATAGTATGGGTATGTATCCATGAATTATATGTTTGTATTAGACCTCTTCATATCATTACCGTGGGAGTTCAGAGTTGTCTTTTAAAAAATGAAAAAGTAATAACAATATAATGACAACCTCCGTAGCGTAGCGGTATTTGGCTCGCCTTGAATCTCGGAGGTCGTGGGTTCGATTCCCACACCGGACATGAAATCTTTGTGTAAATTCTAAGATTTCTTTCCGGGTCTGTTTGGTTGAGGGACTAACCTTCGTGCCTCGGAAAGCACGTTAAGCCGTTGGTCCCGATTGTTATAACATCATCTATAATAATCGTATATCAAGGAATAGGCAGCAGCGTTTCCTTGTGTGGTACAACATAATACTGCGGTCACCAACCCGCCTGCCAAGCGTGGTGACTATGGCAAATACCCTCCCTCCTCAGGAGGAGGCCCATGTTCAGCAGTGGACGTTACACGGGCTGATGATGATGATGATGAATAACAATAATATATGTATATATATAAACGATAAATATTCATACATGACTATGCAACGATAGTTATATATTACACGCTATCAAGTAGGCTGATTGATATGGGAACTACATGTCTTTAATATAATTCATAAATATAAATGGCTGTAAATAACATTAACATATAAATAATATGGACTACTGGATCGTAGAGAGTCTCGAAACTTCTATAATGATAATCGATATTTCATTTATTGCTTATACTATTGATGTCATCAATCTATTGAAGGTACTCTACTCATATTCTGGAACATTCGCCTGTAGTGTAGTCGATCATTATAATTAGTAACCGGAAAATTATAATTAAATTAAATTAAAATTGAAATTTATAATTTGTAAGTTTGTTGTACTTTTTTGTAATCATATGGCTGACATATTATATTTAAAAAGTCCTGTTAAATAAAATAAATAAAAAAATAAAAAAACCGGCAAATAATACGAATCGTAAGTTGATCAACTTTAGTTCCACTCATATTGCTAAATTTCGTTGCCAGTTTTATTTAACGCGTTTTTCATATTTATTATATTATTTACTTAATTATTATGACACTTTACCTAACCTAACGTAACGAGAATATGCTACTGTTGTAATAAAACAAAAAAACTTCAACTTCAATAAAGTCTTGTTGAACTGCATTAATTAAGGTTTTGTTTACCGATACCTCGATAATTTATCAACTAACTTGTCAAATGATCAACTTACAATTCTCATTATTTTCCGGTGACATATATACACTAGAAGTTTCCTAAATTTCGATTTCCCCATAGCAACTTTGTCACTCCTTTTTATTATCTTGGCGGTGGAATTATTGTATGCCTACGTCATACAAAGCATATATCCTCCAAGTTTCTTGTATTTACGACCAGCGGTTTAGGCTGTAAGAGAGTCAATCAGAACAACGAGTTTTATTAATATTGATTAGTATTCCATTTCGAGAGTTCTTCTGTAGTTCTTATAAACTGACGTTACACTGAAAATACGCATTTTTAAGTACAATATATTGTATAACAATATCTTTGCACACCAAACTGCAATTTAAGCAAGAGATTAATTTTCTATTGATTCTGCATAACCTAACGTTCATGCCGAAGAAATACAATTCTTAAATTCCCTAACCAAAAAAAAGCTACCCAAGCTGGTAACCCTACCGAACCCGCAACATTTCCATTGTCAAGGTCGCAGGGCGGCGCGCAACTCTTTTTGTTGCGCAAGGGCACGCTGACACACTTCCTGCGCTGCCTTCGGCGCGCGCGCACGTGGCAGATGCAACTAACGCCAAATTCGATTTTCAAATTAGACAGGTGGTAAGATAAAGCATGTTTTGTTTTTGGAATTTTATTAGAAAACAAAAGCGTTGCGGCTTCGTTTAATAAAATGATGAGCCGTTTGTGTTAGTAGTTTTTAAAGGCCCCCCGAAAACAAAAACAGATGTATATAGTCCTCCCGACCATTATCTTAGGAGATTAGCTACTTATTTAGGACATATTCCTATAGTGCACAAGCGTGTGGGCAAACACAAGTGTACTATTCATCATCATCAGCAACAGCCCGTTTACGTCCACTGCTGAACATGGGCCTCCTCTTAACAGACCTTGGCAAGCCAGAATCGTAGAGGGATATTGCCATAATCACCAAGCTTGGCAGACGGATTGGTGATCGCAGTAAGATGTAAACCTTGAGCTAATAGATGCTGCTGCCCATCCATTAGCGATCAGTCCCCTAGTCGCCTGTTACGACACCCATGGGAAGACATGGGGTGGTATATTCTAAGCTGGAAACCACACGGCTTTGTACCATTGCTTTACTCTAAATATCTAGTGTAATAGACGGATTTCAGAGTATAACATGCAATAGGCGTGACGACAGTATCAAAAAATTAAAGATTTAATGTTTTTAAGGGAAAGTACATATAAAAAGAAATTATTACACTTATTTATTTTTATATATAACCTTGAGATTAATGTGATTTTTAATAAAATAAAAGATTAAAATACTGCAATCGGCCATTTTGACTGAAACACCAATCACGGCGCATGACGTCACGATATTGTAACCATCAAAGAGAATTTAACCACTACGTTAGGTTTGGCGGACTCAATGACGTTTTTTGCAATAGCGTGACGTCATAGCCGACGCCATGACACTTGAGGCCTTTTTTCGCGCGCTATTTAAAATTTAATAGAAATATGGCTTAAACTTCGTTAAATTTAAATTTATTACCGAAATATTGTGTTTTTCGTACTTAGAAAATGACTACCCACGTTGCGCAAGAGGATTTCAAAATCTTGCCTCATGCCAATTATACCATTAATAATATAATACCTACTTTTAAAGTAAACCTCCATCTTATTTTTTTCTAGTATTTTGAGAGAATAAAATACGGAGAGACCCCCCGACCCTTAGATTGCAAAGAACTTTCTAAACCCAAAGTCCGAGATAGGCTTGGGTAACTCCGACCCACTCCGACCAAGACCGAATCGAATGCAAGTGTATCCTAACCTGACACTGGGGTGGGTTTATGAATGTAAGCAAAAAAAACGCTGTAAGAAAATAAAACTATTATGTATAAGGCGCACACGCTAAAGTTTGCTTCTGTATTAAAGCGATACAGCAGCTTTAGGGACAAAAAGGATGAACTGTTCCCGCTTATAATCGTAGAGTTACTTCACTCCCGGATATATTAAGCGGATATCTTTACTTGGAATGATATACCACATATCCAATCTTTTATCGGATATAGTTAGCCCATGCCTAGTCCGAGAGGTCCGTGAAATGTTATATAGAGCGACAGTTGCACAAGACTCCTATAAACAACTAAAAGTCATAATCCCTCAATATTTTCGTCAGCAACAACCCTAAGCCGAGTTCCAACTCCCAAAGGGGCCCTTCTCTTGCGCAGGTTGCTTAGTTTGTAGTTTATAAACCAATCAATAAGGCTGCCTTTATGCCCGGTGAAGTAGCAAAAGTCTCGTGGCACATAAATGGCCGTTACGAAAAAAGAAAATACAACTCGGGAAAACACAAAAGTAATCACTTACTTTAATTTGTTCATTTTATTACAACAACAAATAAAAAAAGGGATAAAATATAATGACCACCAAAAATATATACTTGACACCAGAAAAATAAAGTCTAAAATTATAATAGTACTAGCTATTTTAGTCACGACTGCACTTCAAATTGTATTCGAACACCAAATGTAGTTAATGATCACCAAATCTTAGCGAGCAAATTATTGCGCTATTTCTACCTTAATAAAATCAATGAAAAATGACAATCGGTTAGGTTAGGTTAGAGCTGCGGCCATACAACGCACGAGCCGAGCGAGCGAAGCGAGCGGTGCCGCGGCAGCGGCCGGCGAGTGCCAGAACCGAATAGTAAATTAGTAAAACATTTAGGTACTTTTGGTGATCATTTACTACTTTTGGGTTAACAATGATTTATTTGGAGTCATTTTGCTTAAATACGATAGCGAAATGTTAAAACTTTGGTTACAATTTTACATTAAAATGCGGGTTTAATTTTGGTGATCATTTTTACTATATCTGATGGTAAGTTAAACATAAGCCATAAAAAATACAGTTCCATTGCACAACACACCGGGGAAATGTCCAATAAAAATACATAAATTTTTACAAAAAACACTAATCCACTAAAGATAATAAAATAATCTAATCTCAAACCAGATTTAAATCACGGACCAATTTACACTAGACTACCAACCATAACAAGATAACAACCAAAATTCATTGAACTCCGTCAGATTTAGCATAGAGTCCACTTATAAAAGTATATAACACCTACATATTACAATAAAAGTTTTAACAGAGTAATATAACTGGACATAAACCGACTTATGGCGTTATAGCATAGAGGCTCTATAGAGGTAATGCCTTTCACACGAGATTATCCACGAATGTATCATAAATGTTTTTAAAAAGATAGATGTTTCGCAATTGCTTCGTGTTCTGTTAGTGGGAGATGAGGCGTAATGCTTTAATGTGCGCATATATTTTAATAATATTATAAGGTTTAAATATTATAAGCTTTTTAAAGTACAACTTCCGTGGCGTAACGGTATCTATACGCTCGGAGGTCATGGTTCAATCCCCACACCGGACAAGACGTCTTTGTGTAAATTCTAAAATTTCTTTCCGGGTCTCGTTGGTTATGGGACTACCAAACTTACCTCGGAAAGCACGTTAAGCCGTCGGTTCCAATCGTTGTTACATAAACTACATGAAGCAGCGTTCATTGTCGCAACACACAAGCAAAAAAAACCCCTTCCTCTGGAGGAGGCCCATGTTCACTAGTGGACGTTATACGGGCTGCTAATTATATTGTTTCAGGTAGGTATTGTTATCTTACGGTAATCGCAGCATCGACTACGTCACTTTATTTTTTATTTTAAAACTTCTAGCACTTACCATTAAGTACTTTCGCGGACTCTCAGACAGTCAGCCATTAGGTGGTGCAGACACAAAGTGGTGGGTGCAATGAAATTTTAATATTCATAAGGAAAT
This sequence comes from Nycteola revayana, assembly GCA_947037095.2. Taxonomy (NCBI): domain Eukaryota; kingdom Metazoa; phylum Arthropoda; class Insecta; order Lepidoptera; family Nolidae; genus Nycteola; species Nycteola revayana. The sequence continues at coordinate 23,655,085 of OX344846.2, read as the reverse complement.
AAAATCATTTATAGAAACTTCGCAGCGACTCTCGTTAATGCGGCTCGTTGCTCAAGTTGTATTGACATTCGACGGGAAATGCTAACAGCATTCTGGGAACGTTGTCAAGTAGGTACCTAGCATAGATTTGGAATAGTTAGTATTCCATAAGTTAGTTTTAGTTCAATAATGTGAAAATTTGTATGTTTGATAATAATCAATCTTATATATATCTATATATATAAAAGAAAGTCGTGTTTGTTACAACACTTATAACTCGAGAACGGCTGGACCGATTGCCATGGTTTTTGATTTGTTGGATTTGTTTCCGTCCCGAATAGCAGAATACATTTTAAAAACAAAAGAAAGTCGTGTTAGTTACACTATTTATAACTCAAGAACGGCTGAACCGATTTGGCTGAAAATTGGTAGGGAGGTAGCTAAGAACTGGGAGAAGGACCCTTTTGGGTAGGGGTAGGGTAGGGTAGGGTAGGGTAGGGGTAGGGTAGGGGTAGAGTAGGGGTAGGGTAGGGTAGGGTAGGGGTAGGGTAGGGGTAGAGTAGGGGTAGGGTAGGGTAGGGGTAGGGTAGGGGTATGGTAGGGGTAGGGTAGGGTAGGGTAGTGGTAGGGTAGGGTAGAGATAGGGTAGGGTAGGTGTAGGGTAGGTGTAGGGTAGGGGTAGGCTAGGGGTAGGGTAAGTTAGGGGTAGGGTAGGTGTAGGGTAGGGGTAGGGTAGGAGTAGGGTAGGGGTAGGGTAGGGAAGGGGTAGGGTATAAAAGTCCACCCGTGCGAAGCCGGGGCGGGCCGCTAGTATACCAATAAAATAATTCTACGTTACGTGCGTCATAGTAACTATCTGCTTGCGTTCAAATTTCACCGCTATTCTTTCTGTATAAATTCGATAGATCAGTCTAATTCTGGTGGCAACGATGTTTACTACGTACTTTAACTAAAAAAAACTGTCAGACTTGTTGATTTTTTAAAATGGGTACGTAGTCAGCCACGAGGCTTTCACTACTTCAACGAGCATAAAGGCGAGCAGGGCCTTATTAAATGATTTATAAACTACAAACTAAGCAATCTACGCAACAGGGCGCTTCACGTGGGACTTGGACCTTGGCTCAGAGTCGTCGCTGACGACGGAGAGATCAAAGGATTTTCACTATTAATTTTTTAGGGGAGTTTTGTTCAACTACAGCACAGTTGCACTAAACTCTACTCTACCCGTTACAGCTCGGACCTTTCAGCCTCCGGGTCTACAACGGCATCGGAAAAGTCAGCCAGACAGAAGAAGAAGATGTAGGCGTAATATTTAAATATAATTTATTCCACCCAAATATACCCATAACTATATACCCAAAGTACTTGGACTAGTATTCGCACGTATATATACAACAAAGACGGGTTTGTTACAACACTTATAACTCGAGATCGGCTGGATCAATTTTCATGGTTTTTGTTTCGTTGGATTTGTCTACGCCCTGAATAGCAGAATACATTTTAAAAACAAAAGAAAGTCGTGTTAGTTACACTATTTATAACTCAAGAACGGCTGAACCGATTTGGCTGAAAATTGGTAGGGAGGTAGCTAAGAACTGGGAGAAGGACATAGGATACTTTTGGGTACGGGTAGGGTAGGGTAGGGTAGGGTAGGGTAGGGTAGGGTAGGGTTAGGGTAGGGGTAGGGGTAGGGTAGGGGTAGGGGTAGGGGTAGGGTAGGGGTAGGGTTGGGGTAGGGTAGGGGTAGGGTAGGGGTAGGGTAGGGTTAGGGTAGGGGTAGGGTAGGGCAGGGGTAGGGTAGGGCAGGGGTAGGATATAAAAGTCCACCCGTGCGAAGCCGGGGCGGGCCGCTAGTTATTATTATATTACATACTCCAATAAACGTCATGGAAAATTTACGCCGCAACATTACAAGTATTGATTTCCAAAATTCATAAATTACGTTTGTAACGGTGAAACCGATAGGTAAAACGATAGAATTGTGTGGCTATGAGCACAGCGGGTACAAAAGCATAAGCGGAGCGGAAACATGTTGTCAGAAATTTGGTTTAATTCTTTCAAAATTCAGGTTTAACTGTATTTGGGTTGGTATGGCAGCGTGGAGGTAGTATATGTAAAAAGATACAGTGATACTGTGTTATCCTTGGGTGATTCCAAAGAAAACCCAATGCAATCCAGTTCCTTGCAACGTCGCATTTAAATTGGCAGTGAAAATATAATAAAATAATAAAAATAAAATAATACAAATGAGAATAATAATTCTAAAGAGAAGAAACTTTGACACCTCTCATCATTACGTTAAAATAAATATATGCATAAACATGATCAGATTTTTCGTGAGAGTGTGGTATTGACCGCGTAAGTGACAGTTGTTAATAAGGTGTAATTTCATCTGTCAAGAAACCTTTTGCTATATTATATTTTTATAGCAAAAAATAAATTAGTTACATTTGATTTTCAACCATGTTAAGCTATTGTCACTTACGCAGTATTACAGTCTCATTGACGATACTCAACAGAGAGTAAATATTGGCCCACGTTTAACAAACGTAGTCGCAAATCTCGCCGTTTTCGTAGCTGCACATTTAGGTCCGCCATTTAAATAAAAAACAGTACGATCAGTGTGATACAACTATTTATATTAAAATATATAATATACCTATTCAATATATTTCCTGTTCGTCGCGACTTTCTATTGTGATCGAGTAATTTATTTCATTTGATCTTGTTGCGTGCGATATTGGGGCCACTGTTGGTCACTGTTAACCAATGTTTGGCCCAATCCGTAACTGCGGTTGTTGACATTAATCTGGTTTTATATTACAAAATAATAAGAAATAATTAATGTTTCTGTGGAAGTTTTCTAAAATTCATCGTTTACATTTAGAAATAATCGTTTGAACAATCTTGTTATATTTTTCTAAGAATTATTTCGTTGGCCACTTAGAATTTTCTAGTGGGTGTGTCTTATTGTTATCATAATATAAACGAATTAAACGATATTTATTCAGCACTTAGGTTTTTACTTTTACTTGACAGTTATATATCATCATCATAAACAGCCCGTTGACGTCCACTGCTGAACATGGGCCTCCTCTTAACAGACCTTGGCAAGCCAGGATCGTAGAGGGATTTTACCATAATCACCACGCTTGGCAGACGGATTGGTGATCGCAGTAAGATGTAAACCTTGGGCTAATAGACGCTGCTGCCCATCCATCAGGCATATGTCCCTTAGTCGCCTTTTACGACACCCATGGGAGGACATGGGGTGATCTATTCTAAGCCGGAAAACACACGGCAACGTCAGTTATACACATATAATTAAATACAAAATATTGCTACTGAAATCTATTACTAATATATTATTTATTTTTATTAGTAAAATTATATTTATATATGTATGTCTAGTTAAACTATATTTATATATTTAACAAATTTATTTAAGAAAGCCTTAACATTAAATTTAACTAGCTATTAACGTGTAAAGAGGAAAATTTGACTCTATTTCATCGAAAGGATACAAAATTTCCTTAAGATGAGTATGAACAGCAGTAGTAGGTACATTTAACTACAAAACTCTGTTTTGACACATGGTTAAGTCATCATCATCATCATCAGCCCGTATAACGTCCACTGCTGAACATGGGCCTCCTCCCGAGGGAGGGTCTTTGCCATAGTCACCACGCTTGGCAGGCGGATTGGTGACCGCAGCGATGTGTTGTAATACACAGGGTAAACGCTGCTGCCCGTTCCCTGGTTCGTTTGTTATAGATGATGTTATAACAATCGGGACCAACGGCTTAACGTGCTATGAGGCACGGAGGGTAGTCCCTCAACCAACCAGACCCGGACATGTTTAAGTAACTTAGAGCTTTTAAGCTACAATACAAAACAACAGCACATACCGCCAAATGTTCCTGTTCTTTATTAGTTTTTAATTGACAAATCTTACACCAACTCTTTGTCACATCATCTACATTAGATGTTATCATCGTTCTACTTTCATTATATACACACGTACCACACACAAATTGGTCAAACGTTGGCCCATCGCAGACGACCAAAGACGCTCAAATGATTTCAATAGCACTACTGAATTATTCATATTGCCGCGAAATTCTGTGGCTTGCGTTAATCTTACTTTATTATTTTTATTACATTACCCTACACCTGCCTTTATTTGTAGACTAGATTAGTAAAAGACACCGCTTAATTTACATATTTCTGCCCATCAGCAACCACTTCAAGCTGAGGTTCTAGCCTAACAGAGGTCGCCCTCTTGTGCAGGCATTGGCGTGGCTACCGAAGAACTGGGCGGGGCATTGCGCCGAGGCCCCCAAGCCAGGGACCAAAACCTTATTCAATCCACTTATTGCCTTTTAAAAAAATGTATATATTTATAAGAAACCTAAACAGTTTTTTTTACCACAGGGCCCTAGATCACTTAGCTACGTGACTGTGTGCAGGTAGCTTAGTTTGTAGTATTGAGATCTGCTCGCCTTTATACTCAGTTAAGTAGCAAATACCTCGTGGCTAACTAAAAAATTACCATCCAAAAAAATAACTGTTTATTTATTTATATCATCGTTATCAGAGGATATATTTAATAAATGCAAAAATAATTTTGTTTCAAATACAGCGAAAATCTTAAAATATTTTACTTAACTTTGTGTCTTAAACCATAACTTTGACGTCATGGTGAAACTATAAAGGTTTATGTTGAGATTACGGAACTAAAAGAAATAAAAGGCCATAACAACAGGGTGCCTAAAATAAAAGAAAGGGACACAGTATCGTAGATAGGAAGAGGACCGTTACAAGAATAGCGGGTATTACTTGAAAAGGACAAGCCTAAGATCGCAATCTTTGGCGAGTCTATGGGAGTTGACGGAAAGCAAGACAATCTTCACGAATCAGTGCCAAATGATTAAACCAAAGTGTATTGTGGTGGGTTGAGTTCAATATTACACAAGATTTTATAGTAAAAGGTATCCATCCTATTATCAAAAATCATACATTTATTAAACATTAAATGTGCCAGTGGAGAGAGGCATTTGACCAGGAGTGGGACAGCGAAGGCTAGTAAAAAAAAACTGCACCCCGCGGTTTTATCCGCGTTACTCTGCTCGAGTAGATTGGAGCGTTATTTTTTGTAACCTATATGTTAAAACAGCTTACAAACTATCCGCGTGCAAATTCAGAGCCAAATTTGTTCAGTAGTTTTTGCGTGAAAGAATAACAAACATCTTTCTATCTATACTCATAAAAAACATTTTTAATATAAGTAAGGAAGTAAGGATAGGTGCCACAAATAAGATTTCTACATAACAACATTTACAACCATCCTTTTCGATGTTAAAACAACTTGATCTGTGTAGGTATAAGCAAATATTATAATATGAATAAAATATTTGACTAAAATGATTCGATACTGAATGGGACGCCTTACTTTTATTGTGTGGCTTGAAATATAGCGATGGGTGAAATTTATAGTGACACATGACACTTTATATGGAGGATACCTGACAGATGTAGTAACGGTTCATAGAACTGATTCAGTTCATATTCTCAGAATTTTATAATAAGATTTGGAAAAGGTAAAACGTCTTCTCTAGACTCTGACATAACTAATACTAGCTATTATAGTTAAGCGTCGTTGTTCTGGTAAGTGATAGAATGATGCATATTTCAAGAAAGTGAACATAAAGTAAAAATTTACATTTTATTTCTAGTTTGAACTTGAAGTTTAATTATTGGTTGATGTGGATTACTGTCATCGCATTTGTTGTTTAAAAAAATAACTACAAAATAAAAATACCTATTTATTTTGTTTTATTTTTTTATTCATTAATTACCCGCGAAGCTTCCATTATTAAACATAATATAGACCTTTCTCTTGAATCACTCTGTCTATTGAAAAAATCGCATCAAAATTCGTTGGTAGTTTTAAGCATACATAGTGTCAAACAGACAGCGGGATACGACTGTGTTTTACCTATACTATGTAGTGATACAATTAAAATCAACATATTAGGTAAATAATAAACAATATTTTTTTATACATTTAGTTTTCGGCCAGAAACATCCCCCCAGGCCTAAAACTAAATCTAAACTAATATTATTAAGAGGAAAGATTTGATTGTTTGTTTGTATTCATAGGCTCCAGAACTACTATACCGATTTCTACAAAAGCATCGTTATCCAGTAGTTACAAAGGCTATATTTAAAGGTGAAAGCGCGCACCATACTATACGACTTATCCTGTAAGTATCATGAACAACATTTGCATTTGGAAATATTATTAAGTAGTGCCAAGGAATATCCAGGAAAAGTTGTTATTGTTATAAATAATTGCACGTTAATTACTCATCCTCATTACCCAAACACTGTTACCCAACGATCGCACACACCACACAAAAGCGGATCATCGCACAAAAGCAACCTGCAGGCTATTATCGTTGCAGTTTCCACCGCTTACAAAAAGCACGCACGGTCCCGTTGCGTAGCGGTCGTACGCACACGCAACAGGTTCCAGAGGTAAACAAAACGGGACGCACAGTGCGTAAGGGAGGCTGCGGGAAAGTGAACGTGGAATTATGACCTTCACATTAAACTCGGCTTATAAAATTGTCAATTTGTGTAATGCGTGTACTTTTTTGCTGGAATATTGTTGTATTGTTAAAAAAGCGGTGATGTAGAAAAATGAGGTTTATGGTTGTGTTTTTCAGGCAATTTGGTGTGAAAAAGATCATAGATTGGTCACAAGTAATTTGATGTAGTGTATCCGCGTAACTGCCTTTCCCGTTTGAATTTCATAATTAAATACAACTTAAGGCTATATGATGTATCGATAAATAGGCTATATAATACTAAAAGAATGTTTGATATTTCAATATGAACTTCATTTCAATATGAAATTTGGTGAAACCGCGCGTGGGAGTCAAGTATGATATAAAATTGAAATGATTGTGATTTTCAAAGCGATAGATAGATACTGCTTGATGTTTTATCGGTAGATTTGGTTTATCAACTAACATACTTTAATCGTTTTCAGCCTTTTTAAACTTCAGACCATACACCATACACAAACATAAGTCTAAAACACATAAAGTGCATTCCACACATTCGCGTTCCCCTTACATCCTGCGATGCACATTCGCGTAATTGCGACGACACATTAACTCTGCCCTTTGAAGTTAATTGGATACCAAGTTTAGTTTCCATATTAATGAGATTGCTGTTTATTCTGAGGAGTGCTACAAAGCTATGTTTAGAATAAGTTACTACATGTAATTTAACTTAGGATATTCGAGCAATGAAATTATTTACTTTAGCCATTTCATCATTATTGTCAGCCCGTCTAGTACTGAATATGGTCTCCATCGATGGGGGTGTTGTTGTGGTCATTTTTTTTTCGGACGGACATATGTAGTTAGCCAGGAGGCTTTTGCTACTTCACCGGGCATAGAGGCGAGCAGAGCTCCAGCCTAGATAAATGGTTTAAACACTACAAACTAAGCAACCTGCGCAAGAGGGCGTCCCCTTGGGACTTGGACCTCGGCTCAGGGCGGTCGCTGATGGGGAGATTGAGGGATTATGGCTTTTAGTTTAGGGGAGTTTTGTGCAACTGTCGCTTTACTTTACAGTTCGCGGGCCTCTCGGACTTCGGGTCTACGAGGGCATCGGAAGGTTCTTAGCAAACTAAGGGTCGGGAGGGCGAGGGGGGACGCATCGCGTTCGCGGGCGCACTCTTCTCCGGTGGGTAAATTTGTTGTGGTCACCACGCTTTGAAGGCGTATTGGTAACCGCAGTATTACATACAGTAGGTATAAGTGTACACAGATAAAAGCTACCATCCATTTTATGCTATACAATTATTGTTATAGATGATGTTATCAGTTATGACAGCGGCTTTTCGTGCTTACAGGGCCACGGACTTTAGTTTCGAAACCAACCAGACACAAATAGAAATCTTTCATTTTACACAGATATTCTTAGGTCCTACGCGAGATTTAAAGCGCGATTTAAAGGGTATTTTATTACGTATTTTTAAATTAATTATAACGAAGTTAATTTGTTTTATTAGATCCACGCAATCGAAAAATGTACCTTTTTTGTTGTAATAAAAGATTACTAGCAGTTTTGCAGTCTACTAGTATTCTTGTTAACCCCTGGTGCTAAGCTAAATTGCTTGTGTTATGTACCATTTCACTACAAATGGACGATTATATCGAAAATATTAATTTGATTTTTTATCAGTAATATTTTCATTACTGCCTCAGTGCTAGGCCACTGAGGCAGTAATTTATAAAAAATCAAAATCAAATTAATATTTTCGTAGTTAGTCTTTTTCCACAACTCTTATATCTACTAACAAATCATTTGAAGAGAACATGAATAATGTTGTGATGATATTGATTTCTTGATTTGCGGAAATAGTCGTATAACAAATAATGTGTTTTTGTTGTTTTTAAAGCCAAATAACATTGCAGAATCTCACCTTTTGACCTTACACTTTCTAAACCACACTTCATCAATCCGCGATAAATAATTGTATTCACAAAAATATTGTTTAACTCGCTATTATAAAATGACTCACTCTTCAATCATCAAAGCCAACTTTTCTTATACATTCCTACATTTCGACAGTAAGTTTATTTGTACATAAAGACAGTTTTAGTTAAACGCAGTTTTTTTTAGATATCTTTGATAGAATAACGAATTACAAATCTCTACAAATTCATTGATTAAAAGCCGTAGCCAAGACCAAAAACTATAAACCACTGGCAGTCGTCCGTCGGCAATTGTAATTTTTACCGTAGATTTTCTATCATAAAATCGTTTTACTATAAATAAGAACAAAATATAATCAAGTCATGATGGTTAAAGACAATGATTATAAAAAATCACTGTAACCTATTTAAACATGATTTTATAGTAAATGTTACCTATTTATAATAATAATAATAATAGTTTATTTCAGGTTAAATATGTACCCATATTTAACAACCACTTAGAGATACACAAAGAGATCACATGATCAATGAGTACAATCAAGTTACTAAAGACTAATTAAAAAAACCGGCCAAGTGCGAGTCGGACTCGCGCACGAAGGATTCCGTATCAGTTACAAGTGCGTACCTATTTTTGATATCAAGAATAAAAAAGCGTATGTTTATTAAATTATATGTTATTTTATATTTTTATATTCGAGTTGATTGAATGAAAGGTAAATTGCGGTTTACGATTTATGACGTATTAAAAAAAAACTACTTACAAGATCTCGTTCAAACCAATTTTCGGTGGAAGTTTGCATGGTAATGTACATCATATATTTTTTTTAGATTTATCATTCTCTTATTTTAGAAGTAACAGGGGGGGGACACACATTTTACCACTTTGGAAGTGTCTCTCGCGCAAACTATTCAGTTTAGAAAAAAATTACATTAGAAACCTCAACATCATTTTTGAAGACCTATTCATAGATACCCGACACGTATGGGAACGATGAAAAAAATTTTTTTTAATTTCAATTCTATGTATGGGGAACCCCAAAATTTATTGTTTTTTTTCTTTTTTTGTGTGAAAATCTTAATGCGGTTCACAACATACATCTACTTGCCAAGTTTCAACATTATAGTTCTTATAGTTTCGGAAAAAAGTGGCTGTGACATACGGACGGACAGACAGACAGACAGACAGACATGACGAATCTATAAGGGTTCCGTTTTTTGCCATTTGGCTACGGAACCCTAAAAACTAACAATAATAAACATTTTTTAAATAGATATAACAATGAACTAAATCAAAATCTTTAAATTGGCGATCGAAATAAGTAGATATATGTGATTAAATATTACGGACACTAATTTATTATCACATACACTTAATCGTGCCAGGAAGGATGGCCTTCGCATGAGCCCGTAAAAATGTATAATTGATTTTGTATGCATTGTGAATTTTCTTGTCAAGAACAAGTGTATGTAAATACCTAAGTGCTGAATAATTGTCGTTTATTTCGTTTATTAAAATAAAAAAATATACTTTTATCTTATAGTCTTTTATAACAATAGTATGACGCTACAAGCCGATCGCATAAATAACATAAACCATTTTATAAATAAGTTGTACCACTAAGTGAACCAAACATGGAGTCATGTCGTCATTGCTTAGAATATCTACATATAAATGAAAATGTCGTGTAAATCAATTCATAGACAGTTGTTAAATAAGATAATGTTTTTGCGTGGGACACTCTGAAGATATACATAATAGCCTACTAATATTATAAACGCGATAGTTTGTACGTATGAATGGATGCATGGATGTTTGTTACTCTTTCACGCTAAAACTACTGAATGGATTTAGCTGAAACTTTGCACGGGGATAGTTAAAAAGCTCGATTAACATATAGGCTTCAAAATATCACGCTCCGACCCACTGGAGCAGAGTAACGGGGCGCAGTATTCTATAAAATCGCTAAAGTCCTAACACGGCGCGCGTATGTCAGATATAGTAACTATCACCAGAATGAAGAATTAACTTACTCAGTACAAAGCATGTTATTTTATTTTACTAGTTTCTATAAGACGATTTGTTATTGTAATAGCTGATACAACGTAACTTACGATTCTCCAGCTAATTGCATTAAAATGTCAAAACTACTAATAATGATTTACACCTTTAACGACGATATTTTTACTTATGTAGCGTCTCATTCAACAAACTTAAATATTATGTGCTAAATTATTTTAAAGTTTTATATTTTTATGCTTTTATGTGTGTGAATATTTACACCCATTCATCGACAATATAAATAGTAATGAAAATTTTGAAACTCCTATAAAACAAATGGTGTTTAATTTGGTACCATGTAGTTCATCACTACTCCTCACCAATGTCAACACCGTGTTAATAATTAAAATATTTATTTACACTGAAACAATGACAACCTCCGTGGCTCCGTGGATCGTGGGTTCGATCTCCACGCCGGTTAAGAAAATCTTTGTCTAGATTCTAAGATTTATTTTTGGGTCTGGTTGGCTGAAATACTACCTCCGTGCCTCAAAAAGCACGTTCAAGCCGTTGGTCCCGATTGTTATAGCATCATTTATAACAATCGTATACCAGGAAACGGACAGCAGCGTTTCCTTGTGTGTTACAACATAATACTGGGGTCACCAACCTGCCTGCCAAGCGTGGTGACTATAGCAAAAATATCCTCTCACGACGTTCTACGGGCTGATGATGATCTTGATGATGAAACAATGTTGTCGTATCCGTCACCAAAGAATTTCTATAAAGAGGGCGGTCAACCAAAACAATTGCCTACCAACGCCATAAGGCTGTGTTCAAACCAAACTGACTGTCAGCCGCCGAATGTGAGCAGCCTCACTGTGAGCCCCAGTGTAAACGTGAAAATAAACGGTATTTTTCGTTCACAGTATGCTGACAATACGCTTTAGTTTACGTCTGTCCGTCCAATCAGCGTCCGCGGAGCGTTGTGACACGCTATATTAATCGGCCGCCGAATGTCAGCGTCTACGCATAGCGTAATAACGTATCGTCGGTTAGATGTGAACGAAAAAGTGAATATGTATGAACATGCAATAAACTGCGTAACGTTCGCTCACTTTTGGCGGCTGTCAGTCAGTTTGGTTTGAACACGGCCTAAACATCATCTAGTTTAACAAAAGTCATATAGAATAAGTTTGAATTTAGAACCATGTATACCTACATTACATTTTGGACAAAAAGCTTCGAAATTTTAATGTGGGTTTCCAATAACCCAATGTAGGTAGGTACACATAACAAAAGAGGACAACAAAACCATTACAATCAAGGAAATATTAAGATTTGTCAAAAAACAACATGACTCACACCTCACACTTGGCCAACGCCAATAAAACTAAGGTTATTGACCTCTCTGTAAACGGCAATACTTTGAATAATCATATTTAATTGCTTACAGATATGTATTAATGCTGAGGAAAGGGTGTTAGTGATTAAATACCAAAAACACCGTACCGTCTGAACTATGCAAAATGAACCTTAAAAGACACCATGGTTTGATGGTTCCAGGGGTAACTACCTAATTAAATATAAATTAGCTTATAGCCTTCCTCAATAAATGGACTAAAATAATTTTTCAGAACGGACCAGTAGTTCCCGAGATTGGCGCTTGTAGACTGCGGTCCGGTCACGTTCCACTGAATAAGTTCATCTACATGATGAAAAAAGGTTATAACATCATCTATAATAATCGTATATCAAGGAACGGGCAGCAGCGTTTCCTTGTGTGGTACATTATATTGCGATCACCAACTCGCCTGCCAAGCGTGGTGTCTAGGGCCCATGTTCAGCAGTGGACGTTATATGGGCTGAGAGGGGGGGGGGAGGCGACGTATGACTATGTGTAATGTATCTACGGCGTGGCGCGGCGGTCTCGATTGACAAACACCTTAATTAAAGAAAAGGACCTAGGTTCTGTACCGTCACTAAATCAAAACTTTGTTACTCCTTTGTGCTGTCTTATCACACAAAATTAACTTAAAACAAACACAAATTAATTTGATAGTAAATGAAAATCAGTTGTATGTATTTAGTTATCCTGGTTTCATTGGTAGCAGGAGTCTGCAATAATTAAATGAAATCGTTAAAGTCCCCATTTGCTTATGGCCCCCGCCAACGGCGGATCGAAGGAGTGTCCGGGGGGTTTTAGTGGTGTAGGGTCCTGTCCTCGTGGTATGAGTTAGCATACCACGCTATGGAGAGGGTGAGTCCCACATATCCCACCGCCAGCGCGCGAATATGCTGCAGCGGAGGTGGGAATGCGTAAATGCATGTCACCCCGGACAACAACAAAAAAAAGGGCGAAACTGACACTTGGTAGGATTTCGCCGATTCTACTGAACACTTTCTATATTTGCGGTAACTTCTAACATACACTTTACAAAGTAATTCGAGTAATAAACATTTATAGTGTTACGGTACAACCAGACACACACGACACTTGACGCAGAGTTACATTATTCAAATAGGTACCTATCTACTTACCAAAACCAGTAATATTGGTAATTCTACAAGATTATATTTTATTATTAGAATGTGAACAGACAACGGGAGTCGATAACTTTAGTTTTATGTTAATTTGAGCTTAGAAGCTACAACAAAATTGGTAAAATGTAATTGAAAAGCGAGATTAGTTGAAAAATTACAGTATTTTAAGTGAAATTCTAATCTGATAACAAGTGATTATTTGACTTTAAACCACCAAAAGCTGTCAAAATTCTTGTTAAATGAGACTCCGAAAGTATAACTACCGATTGGTAAATTGTGTAAGCCAATTAACAAAATATTACCTACAGTAACTGGACCAAAATAATTTTGACATGCCCATATGAGTATGTGTCGCCGGATCGTCCCAATAAGGCCGCGATGAAACCGGCAGTAGAATACCCCACTGAGTTTGTTTCGCCGGGACTGCTCAGTTGGGGAGTATTGGATCCGGTGGTAGCACAAAATCGCGTCCGACGATATACTTATGGTCCATCTAAATAGATACTCAAAGAACAAAACTTTAGATTATTAAATTATAGATTTAAAAAAATAATGTTATTTTCATGTCAGGTATGAAAATAAGCTTTAACACTAAAGCTATAGATAAATATAAAATACAAACTATTTAATATTATTATTACTAAACTAAATTAATTAATTTAATACATTATATTAATTAGCCATAAATGTTTTCACTATTTGCAAATGCCTGTACTTATATAGGTTTACGTAAATAAAAACATCTTTTATTTTTATTTATGATAAGCTAATTTTATTTTTTTTGACTATCATGTACCTGTGTTAACTATCTGAATGCTTTGTGCCTTGTTCGTCTAACGGTAATACCTGAACTACCGAAGTTCGATCTCCAGGTCGGACAATTTCCCAGACAGAGTTCCCAGAGTAAAGGAATAGAGATGATATGGCCATAATAACATGGCCTGTATAGATGGCTGGCATAAAGATTGGCCAGCGTGGCCGAAAAGTTAGTAAGTAGGACTATCATCATCATCATCATCAACAGTCAGTGTTGTCAAGGCCGGATTTAAGGGAGGGCATCCAGGGTAACTGCCCCGGGGCTCCACAATAGGGGCCCCCCACAATTAAGATTAAAAATCATTAAAATTCTGACGAGTAAACTGTACAACTTTACTTTTCTTTATTTTTCGGTGTTGTGCCTTTACATACAGAACTTTGTAGAATCATGATTAATGTAATAGTTCTACAATATTGTAATAACGGTTCTTCATCTATACTTGTTTACTTAAATAAGACAATCAGTAAAATAGCAGAATTCAATTCGACCTCAAAAGTATGTCCATTCACAGCCCGTTTACGTCCACTGCTGAACATGGGCCTCCTCTTAACAGACCTTGGCAAGCCAGGATCGTAGAGGGATATTGCCATAATCACCACGCTTGGCAGACGGATTGGTGATCGCAGTAAGATGTAAACCTTGAGCTAATAGATGCTGCTGCCCATCCATCAGCCATATGTCCCTTAGTCGCCTTTTACGACACCCATGGGAGGACATGGGGTGGTCTATTCTAAGCCGGAAACCACACGGCACTAAAGGAAAAGTATGTACATACTTCAAATTTTCTACACATTTAGAGGGAAACTAATTCGTAGCTACGGGGCCTCTTCTCCTTTGTTGCCGGGGCCTTCGGACTTCTAAATCCGGCCCTGTTTGCATGTATTAAATTTTGAATGTGATTTTCCAAAATTCTACCCCTACAAGAATGAAAAAGGGTGTCAAAGTTTGTATGACCAACCAAAATCTACAACAAGTAGGTATTTCTCAATAATTCCTTAATCTATGTTTACGACACCATCCTCCACATCAGTCGTAAGCACACTAACAATAACCAAACTAATTATCATAAACCCGGTTTCAACAAACAACTTCAGTTGCACACCCATCACAAGTCGCACCGCGGTCATTACGTGTACGTAACATTATTTATGGGCCATAAATCTACGGTAACTCATTAGTCCACGTGTGGGCATCTTTATTGCGATCAACTGTTTACATTTAATATCTATTTGTTATTTACAACCGCTGTTACAGTACCGTACCGATCGTTATTTATGTTACACAGAAATAAGTACTAGTTATATTAAAAAACCAGCTGTTAGTTTTACCAGCCTAATGTTATTTTTTTAATTATTTGTTTGTGCGGAACACATTTTTGTTTTCGCCCCTTACGACTACTAGTAGTTGTCGGCAGGGGTCGAAATTCGGCCATAATTTAAAAAAAATATTGCCGCTATTACAACATAATTATATTCTTTAAGATTGAAATTTATATCTTCGTAAATACTAGGCTAAATAATAACGGAATCGTTTCAGTGAGAATTTTTTTTTTTGTTGATCCACTAAACTGGTTAAGTCACTATTAGGATCATATTTGGTTTAGATATACAATGAAAGTGCAAATGTTTATCCGTCTAGAAGTGGGCACAGCATGCAAGAAAAAATATGAACTCAAGTTGTGTAGAAAACTAATTTTCTTTGGGCTTTAGTCTAGCCTCACAATAGCAACTACTGAATCAATTTCAAAATCTCTTTTAGCATTACAATTTAATTACAAATCTACAAAGTTTATTAAGTTTCCCATTCACACTGGAGTTAAGTGGGAATAACGTCCAAGACTGATATTAAATGTATCTTAACAAATGTATTACGCTATGAAATAAATTTAATAACTCTCCCATTACTCCAAACTTTTTCGTCCCACTAATTTAGAGTTAGCTAGAATATTTAAATGTCCAACAAAAACGCCAAAATAGAGAACAATGGAACTATTTTGGGACTACGATTATCCGAGCAAGTATTTCTTTAAGGATCGCGAATGTCCCGCTAGCTACATAGCATAATAATAACTGTTCAACATTTAGGGTAGCTGTGACAGTTATCGTCCAGGCTATGTATCGATTCCATTTTATTAGTTAAAAACAGTCAACATATGAATTGATTTCTTATCTATATGTTAATTGCTTGAGCACGATTATATCAGGAAATACTGGTCAGATTAAAAAAAAAAGTTTTTCAATGTTAGTCAACTTATCGGAAAAGCCTAAATTAAATGCTATGTTTAATTATGAAGTTCCTTCGGGAACAGGAGTAACGCAGGTGACACTTCGCGTGGAAGCTAGTAAATGATAGTCCGTGAAGATTTTTAGGCAGCCCATTCGTCGCATGATACATTTTGGGCTATTAACAAAAGTTATAGCAAATTCCAACAGAGCTATGACTCTTGCCACCTTGTATGTTAAAACGAAATGAATATATTATTATATCAAGGAAATAGAATAAAGGCCAAAAGCCTTTGAAAAGTTATGAAGATGACGATTAAAGAAAATCGGAAAAATCTTAAAAAAACTTGAAGCAAATTGGAGATTACCACAACTGCTAGAAAGATGTCCATCATCTTAATTACTTAGGCGATAAATCTGCTACGACTGCTAACTTAAATATATAACTAAACTATAAAATAATCTAATAGTAACATTGATTCCACAGGTACCGAAATAGCTGCCTCTATAAATCTATCTTGTCAGTTCTCAGAGCTAGCACAATAGCAATTAAGATCACACTAAATGTTGTTTATATTCAGTTGCTGTCACGGCTTCAGACGACGCGACGTTAACATAGACTCATTACAATGCAGCTCATTCATAGACTAAATAATGTATCGTTGAAATAAAAATATCAGTTGAATTATATTACGACCCGAAGACCACATGACACGAGAGGTGCTAAACATTCAGTCAGGACTGAGACGCCGAGGTAGACCGCCCCAACTCACATGGCTATCAGTAATTGACAAAGATCTTAAAGCCCTGAACTTAGATCCAATGGCGACCCAATGCAGAACAAACTGGCGAAAAGTGATAAGGAGAGTCGACCCCAATTAAACATGGGATAAGGCCGGAGAAAGAAGAAGTTAAATTATGTTACTACCGAGAAAACAAAGCTTTTGCTCTCTACTAGTACTCTTGCTAACCCCTCGTGCTAAGCTACAATGCTTGTATTACGAGTGGGTACACGTCGGTAGTGAAATTGGTGGGGATCGAACCGGTGACCACATGATCGCAAGTACAACGCCCTAGCCGCGTGGCTCAAGTTGGCTTTCTAATACTGAAAGATTTACTCAAATCGGACTAGTAGTTCCTGAAATTAGCGCGGTTAAGCAAACAAATTGGAACGGGAGCTACGCGGGTGGAAACGCGCGGAGAAAGCCAGTCTTATATGAATAAAAATTAAAAATCATGCCCTTTTTTCACCGACATTTTTCAGATTGCATTGGTTTTTAATAAAGCCAGTTATAAGTACAGTCCACGCCTACCACGATTTGTTACCATAGCAAAAGCCTTGCAGCGATAGTTCAATGTCCAGCTGTGAACTTTATATAATCTGATGATAATATTCTGACATTGTATAAACTCATTTTAATTGTAGGTTACAGTTTTGCCCATATTTCTACCCCTTAAATAACCCTTGGTTGCTTTTTTTTAACATGTTGCGGTTATCGTCAGATTACCATCGCCGTAATTCCGGTAACTGTAACTCTCACCCTGTCGCCAAAAAGTCGACAGTTGAGTCAGCGGCCATGTTGGGTCGTATTTAATTGACTTAGAAAAATGTCAGGAGTATCGTCTTATTGTGGCGGCCCAAGTGAAGCTCTTTGTTTCCGCGTCTCAGTGCTGGAGGAACAGTAAAGGCGTGGAATAGACAGTATACTTACAATATAAGTACATTTACCTTGCCTATAATAAGTTAACTTTATAGGCAAGGTAAACGTAAGCATCATTTACCTTGCCTATGATAAGGTAAGTTAATAATCAAATTAAATGTAAGCAGCATTTACCTTGCCTTTAAGATAACTTTATAGGCAAGGTATGTTCCACTCTTCTGCCACTCTTTCAGGATGGTCTGACAATATACCATAACAACAATAAAGACTTAAAGTATATTTTTTTTCGTACGGACATATGTATGTAGTTAGCCCTGAGGCTTTTGCTACTTCACCGGGCATAAAGGCGAGCAGAGCTCCAGCCTAGATAAATGATTTTAACACTACAAACTAAGCAATCTGCGCAAGAGAGCGTCCCCTGTGGGACTTGGACCTCGGCTCAGGGCGGTCGCTGACGAAGAGATTGAGGGATTATGGCTTTTATTATGACTATGGAAATAGATTTCAGAGAATCATCAAAGTGCCACATGACATTCCCTAGTAAACTCATAGTCTCAAGTGTTGTTCTTTCATACGGGAGTAAGAGTGTGTTGGAGTGGAATGCAAATAACGTAATATAATCATAATTGTTTATTTTTGTAAAATTTGTTATTCAGCTAATCTTATTTTATGGTAAAAGCAATGCGTTTACATTCCTAGATTTCATTTATTCAATCCAAAGGAAGTTTCTTGTTTAAAAATACATAGCTATGGTTACAATTTACGATAACTTTATACCAATACTAGCTGACCCGGCAGACTTCGTACTGCCTCAATCGATACATACCCTACACTACCCCTACCCTACACTACCCCCACCCTACACTACCCCTACCCTACACTACCCCTACCCTACACTACCCCTACGCTACACTACCCCTACCCTACACTACCGCTACCCTACACTACCCCTATCCTACACTACCCCTACCCTACACTACCCCTACCCTACACTACCCCTACCCTACACTACCCCTACCCTACACTACCCCTACCCTACACTACCCCTACCCTACACTACCCCTACCCTACACTACCCCTACCCTACACTACCCCTACCCTACACTACCCCTACCCTACACTACCCCTACCCTACCTCTACCCTACCCCTACCCTACACCTACCTCTAATCTACCCCTACCTCTAATCTACCCCTAACTTTGTCTGAAAAATAAAAATAAAAATTTAGGGGTGGACTACCCCTAACATTTAGGGGGATGAAAAATAGATGTTGGCCGATTCTCATAGATACCGGATAAGCACAAAAAATTTAATCAAAATCGGTTAAGCCGTTTCGGAGGAGTATGGCAACGAAAACTGTGACACGAGAATTTTATATATTAGATCTCCCAACGTATCAAAAGTAATGTATCGCAAGCCAGCTCCACAGCTCTCAAACTTTTGTTTCAACTAAACAATAGTCGAATTCGTAACTTTTTATTCTTCCAAACTGTATGCCTTCGGAATGTAGGGTGTACGCATAATGAGGGCCCCAGAGCCTCCAAGACCTTCCAAATTTATTACTTCGCTGCCAATGCTTCTCAGAAACTACTGAATTATTCGCGAGCGGCGGCTGGTCGGAGGACTTAGAGGTATGTGGTTCGATTCCCGGCACAGTTATGTACGATCTTACGTAACTCGAAGAAAAAGTTTTGATGAAGTATCGGCGGTCTAATTGGGTTATTATACTGGAGTTTGTCTGGATGTTTTGGAGAATAATGTTCGGAATGGCCTCTAACGGCGTTGAATAACATCGTTTTTAATAGCCGTAAAAAATTATAATAATATTCCATTAATATCTATATACTGATACATAAACCTGAACTGTTTGTTTGCTTGAACGCGCCAATCGCAGGAACTACTGGACCGATTTGAAAAATTATTTTGATTTGAGAAAAGATATAGGCTATATTTTAGATTTATGTTTTTTATTACTATAAGATTACGATTACTAACTTGTGTTTAGTTCTTCGGCAATAAAAGCTAAATAATAATAGGTAATAATAGGATATATGTACATATTTTATTATGTTCCAACGGAAACGAAAACGTTTTCCAGAACGTTTGACTGCAGCACGGAAGTTGCTTCTGAGACCTGGTGTTCTGGGTTCGATTCCCACCCGGGACAATTATTTGTGTGAACCACAAATAATTGTTCTGAGTCTGGGTGTACTATGTGTCCGTGAAATGTATGTTTGTAAAGTCCCCCGCGACACAGGGATTGATTTATATAGAAAAAAAATATGATAGAAAAAAAAAAAAAAAAACTACGAGGATTGTAAGATAATTCTTGCATAGTAAAATAGCGTTTCATAGGAAATACTGTTTGGAAAATCATCTGAAACAACTTTGTTACTGAAATATAAAGAAGCTAGACAATTCCGAGCCAAATTCCCAAAACTTATGTTTTCTTAAAAGCATCATCATCATCATCATTTCAGCCGTAGGTCGTCCACTGTTGGACATCGTAGGCCTCCCTCATAGATCTCCAGTTGTTGCGGTTAGAAGCTACCTGCATCCAGATCATCCGTCCATCTAGCAGGTAGTCGTCCTATGAGCATTAAAAGCATAGCAAATATATAAAAAAAAAACACCGAATATATATACGTCTCTTGAACGAAATGGCTAATATTTTTTTAATACTATGGTTACAAAGGTCACATTTTATTTGTTTATATTGTTTAACGATATTTACGATACCACCAATTACCTTCATCTTTTATCAATTATGCATACGTATGCAAAAATAATATTGCAGCAAAAACAACGATCTACTATAGACAAAATCAGATCAATTCCTAGTAAAAATCTTGATTAGAGTTCGCGGTATTATCTCATGCGCCCAATTAACTCACCCAGCAAATTGTTAGGAAACAAAACAAATATTTCACACATGAGAAACGATCTCATTTTAACCTGAAAAAATGCAACCTTACACAAAAAACCAATGTTATGTGCCTAAATACTTTTAACCTAGCACATTCTACATGTATGCATACTTCAGGTTCACACACAACTCTAAGGGAGAAATTGAGTAAGTCAACTTTTTACACTTCAGTTCTTTTCATAATTTTGCCAATGTTTTAACGTGTTAGATCGTCAAATATATAACAATGTATATAATTTAGTCAACTTTTACAATATTTTTAAATACTTAGAGTCATTAAAACACTGACAATCATAAGGAATCCAAAGAATATTATGGCGATGAAATCATAAACAGCAGATGAATTTCCTTTTACCGTATCTTATTTCTTTCTAAATTCAATTGAAAAATTTAATGAAGATGATATTATTACTGTTCACGACTAGCTGAAGTTCAGCCTATGTTTCTATAAACTTTGTATCTTTTAAATTATTAAAACCTTTTTATCTTTTATATGTCAACAATTTTATTGTAATTCCGCTACATCCCATCAGATCATCGATATTGTTGGTTATAAATATAGTTCATTACTATTAATTCATAACGTATTTTCATTTATTCATTATACCGTCCACTGCTACTTAACAGTTACCTTTTAGTATAGATACATACATGTTTACGTATTTTAGTTAGTTTAGGACAAAATTAAAGTCACCGTTCAGATCACAGACAGTCAAGTCACCTATGAAGACAGCCGAAGATTCCAAACTAATCATTAGTATTAGTTTAAAATAAGATACATATTAATTTAAAAGTGTTGCTTTTAAGTACTGTGCCCTAAAAATGTTTCTTTTGTGTACCTATTAGTATTTTTATTCCCAATTGCGATTGAAAGTACCGGTATTTATTTATAACATGATTTCCCTTCTTATGCTTTTCTTGCTTGCAGCCCGATATGCGCAGACGCACACAACTACACATAGAGGCAGACGGTAAAGAAATTATATCAGTGGGTCAGACGGCCTTGTGCGATTCACGGAACGCGGGAGCATGACGCGCCACGCCTCCTGGGGAGGGGAGGGCCTTTAATTAGACAATGTACTGACCACAATATTATACGTTATTTATTTGAATACCGAATTAATTTATTTATAAATAATAAACATTGGTTTTTTGATTAAAATTAAGTGACGTAACGACAATGATAATTCTCGTGACTTAATCATTCAAAATACCTACATTCATTTATAAATAATCTTGATTTTCATAGAACAACGAGATTTCCGCGCGCGGTTTCACCCGCGTAACCCCCATTCCCGTAGAAACTTTTTAATTAAAATATAGCTTATAGCCTTCCTCGAGAAATGGGCTATCTAACACTGAAATATTTTTTCTAATCGGACCAGTAGTTCATGAGATTAGCGCGTTCAAACAAACAAACAAACTCTGTAGCTTTATAATATTAGTATAGATATCAAATCAATATCTCCCAACATTTATAAAGCACTGAGTTAAGAATACCGTATAGTATTCGGTTTAGAATAGACGACTCCATGTCTTGTCTTGGGTGTCGTAAGAGGCAACTAAGGGACATTCACTAGATCAGTGTTTTTCAATCTGTGGGTCGTGACCCCCACGGTGTTCGCTAAACCAGACCCAGGGGGTCGCCAGCAAAAAGCTTTGTCAACTTACATCGTGCTTATTTTCAAACTGTCACGCTTACTACAGAAAAAACCATTTACATTGTCTTATAAATATTTATTTGTCTATCTATGCCACAAGGGGGTCGCCAGAATTTAACAACCTGTAAAGAGGTCGCGAAATCAAAAAGATTGAAAAACACTGCACTAGATGGATGGGCAGCAGGATGTACAAGGTTACTTACAACATTACTACGATCACCAATCCCCCTGGAGGTGGTGATAACTCCAATAACCTTAACAATCCTGGCTCGCTGAGGTTTGTGAAGAGGCGTCCCATATTCAGACCTGTATTTTGCACCCCTCTGTGGTCTAACACAGTGATTCTATGTACCTACATACTATAATTGCTGTAATCTTTTATAACCTGTGTTATGCAAATAAATAATTTGATTTCATTTGATCAGCAGTGGATGTTAAACTGTTTTAAGTAAAGAGTTTAAAATCAAGTTTACGTTCCGAAGGGACTTATGAGATTGATTAAACTTAATTAGATGTCGTACGAATGTATCCAATTCAATTCTAAATTCGATTGTAACATTATAAAACTCTTTCACCATAATAATATGTAATGGATTCGATAATAAAAAAACAAATGTTTATTAATCAAATCCATTACTGAGAGTTAGATAAAGTCCGTATGTCTGTGACGCGATTACATTCAAAATTATTGTTACAATTAAGATTAGTTGCTATGGTAATGTTTGTTGGTAAACCGGTCGTACTAGAATAATAATAGTTGTCGAAAATAATTATTACGCGGTTTAAACAGCTTTTTCTATTAATATTTAATTGTATGTTTTTGTGATTGCGTATCATGCATCGTTAAAAGGAAAACCGTTAGCCAGCTTCTCCATTCAGCCACATTTAACTAAATGACTGAGAAAACGCTACTTAATCAAGTCAACTGATCTTATTAAGGGCCATAATATAGGTTGTGAATTAATGAAATGGCTAAGCATTTAATTGAATGGCTAATTAGATTTCTGTGACATATAAAAAATATTAATTGTTGTAACTGTTTCAATAATAATTATAACTAATCAAATTTCATTTGAATTTAATATTATATTCTATATTAATAATGGTGAATAACTTTGAGCTAAATACCTAAATGGATTTGTGATTTATTGGTTTTAATTGATATTTCCATTAAGTTGTGTATTATTGGGCAATTTATGTTAAATTATGTTTTTGATATGAATTGCCACATTTTTATGAATATCATAATTGCTGTTAATCAATATATCAAAGGCAACAAGACGTAATAAATTGAGTTCTATTACAATTTGCAAGATTTTTTTGAAAATCATCAATTAAATGAGAATGAATGATTGAGGATCGGTGTTAAGATGCCATTGTAATTATGTTTTTTTAGGTTTTTTTAAAGATTACTAACAGAGTTTTTTGTACACTACTAGTATTCTTGTTAACCCCTCGTGCTAAGCTGAAACGCTTGTTGAATTGAGTGGGGATTCAACCGACGCGACGACCTCAAATCGCAAATCCGACGCCCTAATCATTGGGCTACGGCAGTTTCATTTAATTTACGAAGATAGTATAACCTAAATATAACACAAACTGAAAAGAAATAATTCTTAGGTATATTACTATACCAAGTTAGTGACGAATTACACTTATTCAGCTCAATTCAGCTTATGTCCATAGAAAACGCCAGTTTTGTAGGGGACGCGTACGCACGCGTTCAGCTGAACAGACGCGTACGCATCCCGTACAAAACTGGCGTTTTCTATGGACATAAGCTGAATTGAGCTGAATAAGTGTAATTAGTCCCTTAGTCACTTATTTTATTCTTTAAAAATACTTTCATTTAATTTCAGATCTTAAAATGGAAAACAAAAGACTAAAATGTCGAACGGTTTTATCTAGCAATTAATATCTAAATAAACACCTAAAGAAGTACCTACAATCATAGCCAGGTAATAATAACTCTACTAATAAATTCTATGTACAGTTAGCCAATCATTAAAAACCAACATTCGATAATTAGAAAATAATTTACGACCAAAATCTGATGAAGCAAAAAACTTGGCCTTAAAACTGAATTAAACTGTGGGTGTCGCGAAATGGACACTTAATAACACTCAATATTGGTCACTAGGTTTGATGCTTACATATATCCTTATTTAATATTTATTATAAATGCCAAAGTAGCTCTGTCTATCTGTCGGCCTTTCACGCACAAAGAACTAAACCGATTGAAATGACATTTGGTACACAGATAGTGTAGAACCTAAAAGAGACATCAGAGACACGACACAATTTTTTATAGCGAAAACAGGATCTAATTAAAATAATTAAAACTGCTACATACTCAAAGTTACTATTCCACGCGGACGAATATTAAAAATATTTATATTTTTGTGTGTGTCTCAAAAACTACTGTGCCGATTTAAAAAAAATCTTTCACCATTGGAAAGCTACATTCACCTTGAGTGACATAGCCTATATTTAATTATGAAGTTCCCACGGGAACGGGAGTTACGCGGGTGAAGCCGCGCGCGGGAAGCTAGTAATCTATATATCTATACCTCAGAAGCATATGGATGGATGTACTGTACTTTAGAAGCATCATCATCATCAGCCCGTATAAAGTCCATTGCTGAACATGGGCCTCTCCCGAGGGTGGGTGTTTGCCATAGTCATCACCCTTGGCAGGCGGGATGGTGACCGCAGTACTATGTTGTTACACACAAGGAAACGCTGCTGCCCGTCCCCTGGTATACGATTGTTATAGATGTTATTATAACAATCGGGACCAACGGCTTAACGTGCTTTCCGAGGCACGGAGGGTAGCCTCTCAACCATCCAGACCCGGAAAGAAATATTAGAATTATACAAAGATTTATTGTCCGGCGTCGTGATCGAACCATGACCTCCGAGATTTAAAGCGAGCCGAATACGGCTACGCTACGGAAGTTGTCAAAAACCTACCTCACTGTCTCTGCATCACCCAACGATAGACTGGGAGAAAATGCCTCAGGCATTAAGTCCACCATCTTAATGCTAAAGTTATAAATGAATAAAAAGGTTTAAAATTCGATATTTTTTAATGCCATTTCTACATTTGATGTTTTCTATCGTAATTATAATAACCACAACAAATTCGTTTGTTTGTCGATTCAGAGCAAACGGAACAGATTGATATAGCGTGCGTCCAGCAATTTAGTTTGATACGCTGTTTAACGCGTGCCGATTCTGAGAACACGTTACTTGTAAAAATTATAAATTTACTCGTAGCTAGTAGACATGAGGAATGCGCATTTTTTTTTTTCTTTCAAAAAATACTAGCAGTGTTTGGCAATCTACTAGTATTCTTGTTAACCCCCCCGTGATAAGCTAAAATGCTTGTGTTACGAGTCCACGACGGTAGTGCAATGGGTGGGGATCGAACCGGCGACCACAAGATCACAAGTCAGACACCCTAGCCATTGGGCTACGGCCGCTTTAGTATTAAACTAGCTGTTGCTGCTTGGCTTCACCCGTCTATAATTCCGACACATCCCGTATTGTTTTCCAGAAATTTCTATCAAACAAACCTTGAGGCTAATCAAGTATGGATATAACTATGACTTCGATAAAACTGTCTTCATTACTGTAGGCTTATTGTAACGCGCCACTGTAAGAGTGGCCCGGGAAATCCCGCGGTACCATATTGGCCGCGGGTGCCGTCGGGGGGCCGGATTGCTCATGCGTACACGGCCCCCGCCAACGGCGGATCGAAGGATCGCCGGGGGATTTTAGTGGTGTAGGGTCCTCTCCTCGTGGTATGAGTTTAGTATACCACGCAATGGAGAGGGCGAGTCCCACATATCCCACCGCCAGCGCGCGAATACGCTGCAGCGGCGGCGGTGGGAATGAGTAAATGAATGCCCTCCTTGTCCTCTGAGACAAGGTTGATATTTTTTTTTGGACAACTTTCATTTCGTTTGTTAAAAAACTATTTATAATTTTGTTTAATGTAATATTTATTAATTGACCAAACAATCGACCTCGATTTTGAAATTTAATTAAACATTAAATTCGCTCCCAAACCCTTTTTCAAAAATATATAAGAGTAACAATGTGATGAAAATACAAACACTGATGTGCGTATATTAATTGGGAGTATTTCTCATAAAAATAAAATGAAGATTAAAATGGTTTCATAAACTAACAAGTGCGAGTCGGACCCGCGCATGATGGGTTCCGTACCATTTCCCAGTGCCTACCTGATGCCGTTATTGATATCGAGCAAAATAAAAAAAACACGATTGTCGTGCGAGTCATGGGAGCCCCCATTAAATATTTATTTTATTTTTAGTAATTATTGTTATAGCGGCAACGGCAATACAATATTTGTGAAAATTTCAACTGTCTAGCTATCGCGGTTCTTGATACACCCTGCTGAGAGACTAGACAGAGGATTCTTAGTAATAGGGTCCAGTTTTTACCCTTTGGAAACTCAACCCTAATAAAAGTTAAAAAAGAACATTGTAGGTATTTACGTAAACCTATTACAGGCACTTGTCAAAACTATAGTTTAATATATATTAATTATAATGATAATATTTTATAAATTTGTAAATAAAGCAGCCCTCTTTAGTGCGGCACGTTCTCCGAGTGCTGGTTTTTACTCGGCACAGCAGGTAAGCATTGCCATTCAAGGGGGTAATGCTGCCAGCATTCTGGGAACCTTACCAAGTAGAATAGATTTAGAAAAGTAATATTTTTAAGGTTAGTTTTATTTTAAATTAGCTACTTTTGGTTATTTATATGTATTTTATTAAAGTTATAAATAACAGAAGAACAAAAACAAGTAAGTATTTGAACGGTCCCAGAGTCGGTTCCTAACTACGGCACCACATTTCAATGAAATAATGAAATTTATTCAGCACTTAGGTATTTACATACACTTGTACCTACTTGTCAAAATTACACTGTATAAAACTATAAATTTTCATTCACTAACGAGATATACGATGATACCATAATATTCATTGTAACAAACAAATACAAAGTACATTGAACAATGGCTAAATAAATCCGACCAAAACTAATGACGCGGTCAGATGTAGGTATTTATTCTAATTGTTTTAGCCATTCGGTCAAAACAACAGTTTATTTATAATACACTTTTATTTCCTTATAGGTTTACTTCCTACGGATAATCAAAATTGTTGCCAGCCTAAAAAGGATAGCGTAATTTGATAATTATAGAACATTTTATCTCCTTAATATTTGTTACATTGAAGAATTGATCACGGATAGCTAATCGTCCTGGCAATTATTAGCAACAACCTCCGTAGCGTAGCGGTATTTGGCTCGCTTTAAATCTCGGAGGTCGTGGGTTCGATTCCCACGCTGGACAGGAAATCTTTGTGTAAATACTAAGATTTATTTCCGGGTCTGGTCGGTTGAGGAACTACCCTCCGTGCCTCGGAAAGCACGTTAAGCCGTTGGTCCCGATTGTTATAACACCATCTATAATAATCGTATATCAAAGAACGGGCAGCAGCGTTTCCCTGTGTGGTACAACATAATACTGCGGTCGCCAATCCGCCTGCCAAGCGTGGTGACTATGGCAAATACCGTCCCCCGGGAGGAGGCCCATGATCAGCAGTGGGCTTTATACGGGCTGATGATAATGGATTATTAACAAAAAATAAAAATGAATACGTTTATTGATATTTTATAAGTCAAACTAACTTCCCGAGCGCAGTTTCACCTTCGTATCTCTCGTTCCCATAGGAACTTTGCAATTAAATATACTTATAGGCTTCCTCAATAAATAGGCTACCTAACGCAGAAATAATTTTTCAAATCGGACCAGTAGTTCTTGAGATTGGCACGTTCGAGCAAACAAAACCCTTTTGAGCTTTATACATTAGTACTAGCGACCCGCCCCGGCTCCGCACGGGTGCAATGCTGATGTATCATACATATAAACCTTCCTCTAGAATCACTCTATCTATTAAAAAAACTGCATCAAGATCTGTTGCGTAGTTTTCAAATTCAATTTCAAATTTCTCATTTATAATCAAATGTTCACGAATAATGACGAATATTGTTAATATGTTATGTGATAGCTATACGCGTTTTATAAAGAACCATGATAAAAACGCGTATAACTAGACTGGAATGGAGTCTAAAGGCGGAAACATATTATTAAAACGCCACGCCACCCGACGACACGCCACGCGTGTTGAGTCAAATCAAATGTTTTGTTTTCTATAGACCAGAATCACACTATGAACACCCGACACGACGCCACGCACGTACTGATGCACAGGTGTTGACACGTGGCGTGGCGTGGCGTTTTAATAATGTGTTTTCGCCTTAAAGCCTACAGCGCGTCGCAAGCGTCGCCTCGCGATGACGACAGGACCGGAGAAGAAAGACTATAACAAAAAGATCATTATTTTTGTAATCTTTTAAAGTCTGTTGATCCATTATTTTTATACAAATCACAGAGTATAGTTAAATAATGTTTTTGTACACGTTGTTTTAATTAGATCCGCAACTATATGTTGTTGTCTCTTATGTTAGGCGGGAGAGAGATAAATAATCTGAGGTATTGCAGTTGCAGTCAGATCTATGAGGTGGAAATTTAAAGACACCTGTGATCTGTTCTATAGGGTGACTGGTAATTAGTGACCGATACCTAAACACATGATTGTGCTCATGATAACAAACAACTTTTACCATGGCACCAACCCTGAAATCGCGAAAAAAAATTAGCTGTTCCATACATTCATGCTCACATAACTCGTCAACATGGTAGGGAGTAGCTGATTTTTTTTTCGCGATTTCAGGTTTGGTGCCATAGAAAAAGTTGTTTGTTATCATGAGCACAATCATGTGTTTAGGTATCGGTCACTAATTACCAGTCACCCTATATAATTTCTCTATTTACTTATTCATTTATTTGAATATCATATACAGCATTTAAGTTTGATTTATTCTTTCAAGTTGCTATAGCTCTAGATATAAAATTTTTTTATTCATCTCTTTTTTTCGATTTACTTAAACTTAAACACTTTTCTAGATCTCTTTTTTATTTTTCCTCTCACGGATCTGCTGGAAGAAATTTCATTAGAAATAAGCAGTACGTTTGTTTTATCTATCTTTTTATATGATTTATCTAATATTATGTGTGTACATATATAAATAAACTGTATGCGTAAGAAACTAGCTAGTTTTTGTGAAAAGTACCTACAATAATTATACACAATACTATTTCATAGTTATAATTATCACTTAATGGCTTAACTATTGTTATTATAAACACTAATGATTACAAAAACACATCTACCACACTCGTAACAAATGGCCTAATTTGAAACTGTACTATGCCTAATTTGAAACCGAACTGAGTCGAATTTGAAACAAAACTATGACTAATTTGAAACACAACTAATATGAATTCTAGACAATCACCATTCTAGCCAACCTCTTGTAAAACAACTATGATGATATTACCTATACTTTTTATCTTCTGGGCTGGCGACCACTCTGTAAGTTTAATTTAAAATATTGAACTACAACATAAGATTTTCAAATTAAGAATTAAAAATGTCTTTCGTTTCGAAACTTAAAAGACTAGAACTAAAAGAAAAATACGTGGAACAACATTTTTTTTTTTTCAAAACCAAAAACATTTAAGTTTAAAGAAAGTAATTTTATATTCTCTTTGCAATTATTACTACAGGATATTTTTATTGGTTTAATCTTCCTGTCGTTAAATTGTTTATTGATAGTAATACTAAATAAAATAGGTATGTAATAAATAGCCTAACATAAATCTATAAGCCGATTGTTTCTCAAAATATAAATATAATTAATTCACTTTAACTTCTATGGGTTCATAAACATATAAATGTTACAGAGGTTGTATGTATAGTAATTGAGGTACACAATATTTAACTGTTTCATGTACGAACATTAAGTCAATAACAGTGATAACAAACTATAGTTAATTAGTATATAAATTCATTTACAGTTTGTACTAAAATAATTACCAAAAGAAAATAACAAATTAAAGGCAAATTTATAATTAGTCCAGTTATCAACTTAAAGTAAACAGAACTTAATTACTTTTGTACGAGCACCTATTAATATTTTTTATTATGAAACCTTTAAACTATTCGTCACTTGTATATGGTAGTTATATCAAGTGGTAGATACTATCTGGTAAAGATTTAAGACCCTAATTCGTCCTATCTAGTTATCCCATAGCTACGTAGAATTACCCGAGCTTACATTAAAAGTGTATACCTACAATTAAAAGTGTATACCTTTTTCTTTTTTTTTATTGCCTTCAGTGGCAGACGAGCAAGCGGCACACCTGATGGTAAGTGTTAACCGCTGCTCATGGACTCAAGCAATGCCAGGAAGTAGACTGTCATTGCACAAGCCGCTGCCTACCGTGATCCTAACTATAAAAGGGTTATACCCTCTTTTCCTAGTAACTAACAGTTTCCTATAATCCTTCAGAGTGTAAAACCCTTAACGCTTAGTTGCTAAGTGGTAGTTACCTGGGGGTGCGTGCGGTGGGGGTGGCGCGGTGGGTCGCGAGGGTCCGGCGCGCGCGCCGCGCTCATGCCTCAGCGCCGCCGGCGCATGCCCCCCACGGCACCGCCGCCGTTCTGGGGACAAAGTTAAATATATTATTTTTAATACACAAAGCATAGAATCATGAACGTCTGGGTTAGACTACTTAACGCTACGCTATTCCGTGGGTCTAAGCCTGATTTTTTATAAATTGCATCCGTTCTGTATTCTTGTCTTATAAGCATAGTAAACATGTATACAAAATGGATCGTCAAAATTTTTTTTTTTTTACGATATGTTAGTGGCACTTATTGTATCCACAATGAATTTGTTTCTGGAGTCTATGGTAACTAACCTATAACCATAAATGTACTGACACTCTCAAATAACGTACACCTAAGAATACGTCATTTATTACTATTTATATTATTTCAATTTTTATTTAGGATGAAAATGTTCAGTCATCGACGAGGCTCTCGCTATAGCTACCACCTTATTCATTATGGCCCTCGGCTCAGGGCGGTCACTGGTTGAGGGGCGAGAGAAGAGTTTTCACGACTATTGCTCTACAGTCCGTAAGCCTCTCGGACTTCGAGAATACGAGAAAATCGTACAAATCGGGCAGTTCAATACAAATGAAGGCCTGGCCCTTAGATTGCATTGAATCGTCCGAGAATATTTCTTAAATTATACTCAAATCGCGAGAAATGGAAGGAATGGAGGGAGGCCTTTGCCCAGCAGTGGGACAGTACAGACTAGTTATAATAATAATAATTATTATTAATAATATACTCAGTTTCTCACACACAAGCTGCCATATTAAAAAAGTAGATATCTAAGAATACTTCAACAAAAATTTACTGACGAAAAGAAAATATTTTTTTTATCTATTCGCGTGTATGTATAAGACAATGTTTACATAACAGTTCGAACATCTACAACGCGACAGGAAACCATTTATGCAGAAAATAATAAAATAAGCATTCCACGAATATTATAAAATCGATATTTATATGTTAATGCCTATAGCCCATTATTTAGGTCTTAAATCGCCTAATGCTAATAAATTAATAAATTTGTACACCATCATGGGCGTATCTAGGGGGGCTGGGGAACTTCAATTTTGTATGCAGTTTTATGCAGATACCACTTGCTACGATCTTGACATACCACTTTCGTCTCCTCCACATTCATTAATCTCCTCATGCATGTCCTTCGGTTAACGGTACTTCTAGTCTGGCCTTTCTTAAGAGGAGTATTATGTTATAGCAAATCAGAGTGACAGAAGTTAGTCAGATTAGTAACATGGCCACTTTGTCCCATCTTGAACCCTCAAATCCCTTTCTATCCCCGGGATCCTAAATTAGGTTAATAAGAAAAGTTGCAACGGGCCTCACCTAAAACTTAAAATTCTAATTTACCCCAAATAAATCCAACGTACCCCTAAAAACTCAAATTTACCGCCGAGGCTTAAAAATCCGGTTTGCCCGCACTGAATTAAAATTTACTATACCGCTTTACCCGCTTGCTTCTTAAACTCCGATAAGCCCCCCCGAAACAAAAGCTATGTACGCCCATGTACACCATGGTATAAAATGGCCGAATAAAATAACTTTCTCGGCACTCCCACTATTGCTAACTTCAATAAAGAAAGTAAACATTAAAACATTCGTAACAAATAATTTATTGGACGTAATTCATTTAACTATGAGGTGAGGACACCTGTTGTGGGTCGCGTCTAATTGAAAAATTTCATTAACTGACTAATGTATCTTTGTGTTGACCTATTACCTGACTGTTAGTATCATATGGAAACTAGCAGAAAAATATTTATTGTTTTTATCGATAAATACGGAGTGTATTTTGTTTATAAAAGATGGAAATAAGGTGTATAATGGAGTAACAAGTCTAATATTTGTTTAATCTTTTAAGATTTTTAAAGCTTATTTAACTTATCATTTCATAAATTTTATTCCGAAATTAGTTTACTTATATCTAAAGAACATAATAATGTTAATTAATATAGTCGTTAGTTTTTATTCAATATTATGTAAACCGTTATACTTATTATATCGTTGTGTTATTAATAAATATATAAATAAACAAGTTATTACAAACATGTGAATCTGATGTAATTTAAACACTTCTTGTTGCTTTTTGGCATCGCCACGTTGCTGCCATGGGAGCCATATCAATTCACGGCACATTCTCTGAGTGCTGGTATATGGTACATATTGCTATTCAACAGGGAAATGCTGCCAGCATTCTTAAAGTGGTGCCAAATAGCATAGATTAAGACTAGTTAGTATTTTATGAGTTACTAGCGACCGCACGGGTACAATGCTGATGTATTATACATAGAAACCTTCCTCTTGAATCCCTCTATCTATTAAAAAAACCGCATCAAAATCCGTTGCGTAGTTTTAAAGATTTAAGCATACATAGGGACATAGGAATATGAGACACACAAAACGACTTTGTTGTATACTATGTCGTGATTTTAATTAGCTACTTTTAATTGTATATAGGTACGTATTAAATTATACGCATAGCAGTGGCGTAGCTAGGTGGACAAGGGCCCCGGTGCATAGTTTCAAGAGCTGGCGAGTTGGCTGACACGCTCTTTTCAAAGCTTAGGTTAGAGGCCCCCCTGAGGCCCTGGTGCACTGCACCACCTGGCCCTACGATAGCTACGCCACTGACGCACATTTAAACGTGAATCTTCTCAGAACATTTATGAAGAGTTTTTATAGTAGTGCATTTAATAAAACTGTCGTTTCGATACTTTAAAGTGTGATATAGTCGAGACTATTTGCAGTAAAGAAAATGCTAATAATATTATATTTTTGCCGTATAGTGTATTTGCAGAACAACCACAATGAATAATATAATTATATAGATACTACAATCTAAAAGGAAAGGATTAAATTTATACCTACCTACACTTAATGTAAATAAATAAAAACACCGAAAATATAATCGCGTTCTGCATCTAACAACAGTGTAGTCTTGTGTAGTTCGTGAACGATGAACGAATAGGAGCCGTATCTTCGCACTATACTAGAAGAAACGTTTCCGAACGCTGATTTGTAATCGGTCTAATAGGTCAAATTGCTCTTTTCGTACTTTGTACATTGTAAACCGCGAGATCGTATAAGTGCGAACGAGAACGAAAAATGAAATATGACTGACTGATTGTTTTTGACAAGTACATCATACGAATTCATTCGTAATGTAGGCGGTTGATCAGAATGACAGTCCTAAGCCTGTTCAAGTATGAAGGAAAATCAAATATGTTAAATTAATACAATAGTAACCATAATTTGGTCACCGTGGTGATTTGGTGGCTGCTCTGTGGTCCGCAAATACGTTCTAAGTACTTAACAATGTTCCTAGAGAACGTATTTGCTCTGTGGTCCGCGCTGTACTATATGGAAATGCTGACCGAGAGCAAAGACCGAATAGAGCTGTTAGAGCTTATAGAATGAACTAGTTCACTGTCCGAAATGAACTAGTACGGAGCGATCTTAAAAATGACCGAGCAGGCACAAGACTACAACAGTGTCCGTTACCCTACTGCGTACCGTCGAGGACAGAGGTCATACGACGCACTTGGAAAGTTGTTTGTCCACCCGACTGTCTCCGTCACCAGCTACTGGGGTCAAACAATCCACGTAATTCATTAGTGTATACGATTGTACCAAATTATCTACCTTATCGCCCTTCCAATAACGAATATTTGAGAGTAGAGAAAACATTTGAAGAGTACAGGGAACAAGTACCTAGGTAATCTTATGTAAACAAATTTTTGACTTTTGACTGCACCGGTGGCTCAGTGGTTACGGTAGTTGCTTCTGGGACCTGGTGCTCTGGGTTCGATTCCCACCCGGGACAATTATTTGTGTGAACCACAAATAATTGTTCTGAGTCTGGGTGTACTTTGTGTCCGTGAAATGTATGTTTGTAAAGTCCCCCGCGACACAGGGATTTATTTCCCTAGTGCGGGAGTTGTCTTTTATCAAAGGAGAAGGAGAAGGAGAAATGGCGCCAAAAAGACTTTTTTGTTTATGGTTGAACCGGTAATCTCAATAAAAATTATATACTTACTTACCTACTTTAAAACATTCAATTTCTTTATTTTTAAATCTTTTTATTAAAGGAATGTAAATCATTAAAATAACAGAATCATTCTAAGTAGGTAAAACCTCTAATTAAAACTTAATAAGAAATAAAAAAAACTGGTCAAGTGCGAGTCGGACTCGCGCACGAAGGGTTCCGTATTCCGTTCTATTTTCAAGCGTCTACCTGTTGTTGTCGTTATCGACATCGAGCAAAAAAGGGCAAAAAAAAAAAAGAAAGTTTGTTGTATTGGAGCCCCCCTTAAATATTTATTTTATTTTATTTTTTGTATCTACCTATTTGTTGTTATAGCGGCAATAGAAATACATCATCTATAAAAATTTCAACTGTAAAACTACCAAAAGTAAAAACTAACGTATAGCTAAAAATAATTCTAGATCTATAAATTTGAAATTACCTATTATTTGCCTACCCTTGGTTTGTAAAGTTTACTTTCATCAGATGACAGTAGATGACAGATGACGTTAGATGACACATCGAAACATAACGTACCTACGTACGTGAAAAGTAAACAAAGATAAACATTTGTAACGCTAAGAACCTGTATTTTTTTCTAAAAACCCTATTGAACATAATTCTACGAAAACAATAACTCGTCGTAACACCGCAATTTAATAATGACAACATAATAACAGACTGCAGCCTGCAGTGCTGGCTAAATGCATGCAACCTACGTCACGTTTAAAATTAAAAACAATCGATCCTAATCAAATATTCAAATGTTTGTTCAATGGTTCTATTTTCAAAACCATTTCAGTTCATCCTTTTCACACCCGCTGAGAGCTTTCATCTGTCACTTTGACAGCTACTGTTGACTTGTTACAAAAGGCTTTCCTCTCCCTGCGTCGCTTAGAAAGTAAGGCGAATGCAGGGGGGAGGTTTGAATCAAAAGGGTCTTTGTAAACTGGCCGTGTTTACCGCTACTGCAGCGCCTCCCGCAGGTTTTTATGTAAATTGGTCAAGGTCGAGTGTTTCAAAATATAATGTAAAGGTGAGAATTTAGTGCGACATAATCAAATTATACCTACCAACTAATTATGAATATTTAAAGAAACAATAACCAATGCTTTCTTCTTCTAAATAGTTACAAAGAAAAACTTTTCCATATAAGATAATCTGATGTTATCGCAGAAACTTTTTACCAAATAAAATTTGAACAATTTCGATAAGTAAAACGAAATTTGAGCTGTTTAAATTCAATTAAATAAACTATTTTATTAACCACACAGTTTTGAATTTTTATTTCAAAATTACGAAAACACGGATGACGCAGAGCAGTCGTGCTTCGAGCATGCGCTGAACAAACCTCCCCGTAATTGTATTAATACTTTTCCTTGGACGTTATTTATGCCTTTCTATGATCGATAACCACTTATTACGAGTCGAAAAAAATGTTTCAAATATCCGTGTCAACTATAAACTGACCTATAATACTATAATTATATCTTTAAGGACCGAACAATGCAGACTTTGTTCTGGGTACAGTTTTCTCACTAAATATCAACGTAATCCCAACTAATGGCAACCACTTACCTCAGAACACTAAGCAATATGTTAGTTTTAACTTGCGATTATCACATTACTGTCGCATAGGCCGAAAATATAGATTTGTCTACCCTCAAGTTGTAGCTGTCAATATACTCACACTACACACAATTTAACGCCCAGTTTTCACTATTAAATGCACTTTGTACTACGGTACCACTACAGTTCACACTATAGGCGGTTACATGCACTTTTCTGATGAATTTTCACAGTTTTCAGGGAGGCTTGAAGGTTTCAGAGCCGTATCACTGTGACATTTGTCATGTGCGGCGCGGAATCGGCTATCTCCGTCAAAGTTCGTTTGGTGTCGGGAATGTTCGTGGCGTTCCGTTGACAGTCGAAGACGGTCGCACCGTATTGATCGGCAAATGTCGGCCGGCGCCCGGCCGCCGGTCGCCGGTGGCGCCCCCGCTTGGCTCTAATGAGAGCTGATGGCCATCCATTATTTAGCAGCCTCCAAGACTGTGCGGTACGCGAAAATTAATGGCGATTTTATTGATTTATTGCAAGCGAAATTAAAGATTGATTGGTTAAGTGAGTTTGCTGGAGATTACGATTCGTTTTAATCTATTTACTGTCACTTTACGTGTTATTGTAATACGTTTGTACGGTATTGTTATTTGATTCTGGAAATTGGTTAATTCTGGATGAGACAACAGCAGTCATTTCGGTTCGAATATGTAGAATTTCCCATATGGTGACAACAAAAACATTGTTTTTAGGTACCTACCTAACTACAACAAAGTTTATAAAATTATGTCTATCCGTGACCACGACTGGTGTAACCCATGTCGAAACGTCGGATTATTAAGAAATGGTAATTATTTGCCTTAAAATTGTACCGTGATTGAGACCCGCGTCTACGAAAAATTATAAAGCTTATAAATTAAAAAAATATTATCTATGTTCTTTATTTTCGTTGATATAATCAAGGAAATATTAAGCATGCAAAGAGGTAGGTATATGTTGATTTTAATTAACTCACTTTATGTACCTACCTACATGAATTGTACGTAAGTGCAATAGAAACTTCAGATGATACTGTTATTTGAGTAGTATACACCGTTATACACGAACTTAAGGAAAGTAAATATCGATCAGCTGATTTTTGACGGATGACTCGGTAGGTGCGTCATTGAAAACTCAACAGGTACTCCTGATAACATAAAGAAATAAAACTTTTAAACTCTATTGTCATAATTGATGACATCATCATCATCTTTACCCTTATAAGGTACAATGCTAAAAGCTGGTTTAGCTTTCAGCATTGTACCGACCTTATATACCTTCTCGAACGGAGTATTGTTGCTATCTGGGGCACAGAATGTAATCCCTGGACAAACCGGGTCCCCGTTTTCATTTTTTATTTTATTTTATTCAATTATTTTTTAATTAAAAAATATACAATTTGGATGACAACGAGATAGGTAAACAAATAGTGATTTTTCCTGAACAAGATATTCTTGTGTTTCAGGCTTGTAGACCTTCATTCATAATCTTTGACAATAAGCATGAGGCCAAAAAAAATCTATTTAGTCCGTCAGTTATCTAAACTAAAAATTTTGGGCCCGTATTTTTTTATTCATCAAATCAATAAAAAATGACAAAGATACAGAGCAACAACAAACTATAAAGTTCAGGAGAGGGGGGCTTGTGACGTCACTATTAGGTAAAATTGTACCTAATAGTGACGTCACACCAAATTTCAACGCGCTGTATCCTCGTAATTTTTTGTTTGAGGAACGAAAAAAAAAATACATGTCCAATATTTTTTAGTAATCTAACTGACGGACTAAATCGTTTTTTTTTGTCCTCATGCCTATTATAGAATGTCCAGGATGGCTTAGGATAACATTATACTTTAGATATGTTTCTTTAATCTATACTTATATTATACAGAGGCAAAGTTTATAAGTTTGTGACGTTGTAGGGGGTAATCTCTGGATATACTGAACCAATTTTGAAAATTCTTTAACCAATAGAACGCCACGTCATTTGTGAGTGTCTTATGTTGCTATTTAAGTAAAAGTTTCAACGGGAACGGGATCTACGCGAGTAAAACCGTGCAAGAAAACTAGTTTTAGCTAGCTAGACATAAAGGTAAAAGGAAGAACTATAATCGAACCTCCATAACTTTCCAGACAATGAAGCCAGATATCAGTAACGAGCGACGGCTTTTCTATATATAAATTAAAACAGTTTTATGCAGTACGTCTGTGTCGCAATAACTGTGCAGATAAAGTTATCGGCACATCTGTATGTGTGCTGTTGTTCAGGGTGCCGAGTCTGCTATATTTTTTAGTATTGTGCCACCGTAGTGCCATCATGATATCATTATGCAAAAAACGGTAATCTACTAATCTCACTATGGTGTCGGCGCTGGAATGGCAGTCGGTGATGCTACCGCAGAAAAAGGCCTTCAACAGAAGTAGCAGGAGAGATGGTTAGGGAGATTGTAATGTTTATTTAGGCGATTTCAAAACTTATAAATGTATCATTTGTTATTATATTCAACTACGCTAATGTCATCGTGGCGTCATAGTGACACCATTATGACGTAATTTTGATTAGTAGATTACCAAATGGGAAAAAACCGACCATTGAACTGGCATTGACAGTTCATGGACACGCCATTACGATAGTAGACTCGGGGCCCTGGTATTCTCCTAAGGGGCCGTTCAAGTATTACGTAAGCAGATTTATTACAATTATTTACCCCCCCATCCCCCTTGTCAGCAAAAGTAAGCAAAGCTCTTACCCCCTCCCCCATGCTTACGTAAACATTTTTCAATTAACTAACTTTTGTACATTTTGTACTTTCGTACTTGTATGAGATTTTTTAAAACTTTCAAACAGTTTTTGGTATAACTTGGATTTGTCTATTTGAAACGACATCTTATTTAAACATTAAACTTTGGCTAATGGAATCAACGGTAACACAAATGTTAACTTGCTTTGCTATGCTTACAATACGTCTACTCGCTGTAGTATCCAAACGAAAAAATACACTGACAAAGGAAATTTAGACAAGTCAATAAAGCGCGGTAATTCCCCTACTCGGTTCTAAAGCGAGTGCCTAAACGTATGCATTATTTGCGGGAATCCCCGAAAATGCGTTTCGTTTTCAAGCAAAGACAATGTGAGGGTTGCCATTCGTGTAAAAAGTAAATAACTACCGATGACGTAATCATCATCTAGACTCCCCTACCCCCCATGTCATCCAAAATAAGCAAAGCAAAGACCCCCCCGCCCCCCCATAGTGCTTACGTAATACTTGAACGGCCCCTAATGGGAAATGCATCGAAATCCGGTGTGCAGTTTATAAAATTTTGGCAAAGTATTAATAAAAGAAAAACTATTGACAGTGTGTTTTTCAATTTAGATATTGAATTCCTTATCATCATCATCATCATCAGCTCGTATAATGTCCACTCTTTACATTGGCGTCCGCTTGAGGCAGGGTTTGCCATAGTCACCACGCTTAGCAGGCGGGTTGATGACCGCAGTATTATGTTGTAGGAACACAAGGAAACGCTGCTGTCTGTTCCTTGATATACGATTATTTTAGATGATGTCAATCGGGACCAACAGCTTAACGTGCTTTCCGAGGCACGGAGGGTATAGTCCCTTAACCAACCAGACCCGGAAAGAAATTTTAGAATTTACTCAAAGATTTTCTTGTGCAGCGTGAGAATCGAACGCACGACCTCCGAGATTTAAAACGCGCCAATTACCGCTATGCTACGGAGGTTGTCAGAGAAAAACAATTGACACTGTTGTGCAGGATACGAGCAGGAGGAGGGAATTCACCAGTAAAAGACGCGTAAAACACTATCACGATATTATATTTAACAAATTCACAACTTCATCATCATAAAAAAGTATATCTCTCTTTTTTTCTAGTAACAATGACAAAACTATCAAATTCCGATTTCAAGAAGAATAAAAAAACTATATGCAAAAGGCCGGTACGAAATTATTATATAAAAGAGGTTGGTCGGGCCGCAACGACTGTGTTCTTCAATTTAGATATTTAATTTTATCGTCACCATCATCATCAGCTCGTATAATGTTCACTGCTAACATTGGCCTCCTCTTGAGGCAGTGTTTTGCCATAGTCATCGCTCTTGGCAGGCGGGTTGATGACTGCAGTACCTACTATAACGTAATACACAGGGATTCGCTGCTGCCAGTTCCCTGATATACGATTGTTAAATGTTATATAATAAAGGCAGTCCCTCAGCCAACCAGACCCGGAAATTAATCTTAGAATCTACACAAAGATTTTCTTGTGCAGCGTGAGGATCGAACGCACGACCTCCGAGATTTAAAGCGAGCCAAATACCGCTACGCTGAATGATGTTGTAACAAACAGGATCAAATCAGGGTAAAAATGCTTTACGAGGCACGAAAGGACGCCACTATATAGGACTATAAGGAATACCTTCCTTATAGCCCCATATAATATCGTCTTATAGAAATAACATTATACTAGCTTCCCGCGCGCGGTTACACCCTCGTAACTCTCGTTTCCGTAAAATTTTCATAATAATTGAATAGCCTATAGCCTTCCTTGATAAATGGCATATCTAACACTGAAAGAATTTATGAAATCAATATCGTACGCAGAGGGCCTACAACGCTCTTCGTGTCCAGTACAACAACGCCTTCCGGGTGCTGTTGGGGCTGCCGCGATTCTGTAGCGCGTCAACCATGTTTGCTGAATCTACTACCGATAGTTTTTCAGCAATCATGAGAAAAAGAACGGCATCATTGTTGCGCAGGATTCGTGGCAGTGCCAATGGCATCCTGATGGTGATTGGGGATAGGTTGGACGGCGTTTTCCTGGAGTATTGGACCCGTATGCATACCTACGGGTCTGATACTGCAGGAAAATACATGAATTGAATAGTTTGTTTAGTTTAGGCTTTATTCTGTTTGTTTGTCTTTATGAATTAAAAGTAAGTACTAACATAGTTACGTAAGTTGTATTACTAACAAACTATGGAGCAAGTCTCTGAAATAAACGATTATTATTATTATTATTATTAATATCAATAGTCCCTGAGATTAGCGCGATCATCTCGCTCGCAAACAAAGTCTTCAGCTTTATATATTGGTATAGTTTTTATCCCATACATCATCATCATCATCGGCCCGTATAACGACCACTGCTGAACATGGGCCTCCTCCTGAGGGAGGGTATTTATCATAGTCACCACGCTTGGCAGGTGAGTTGGTGACCGCAGTAATATGTTGTACCACACAAGGAAACGCTGCTGCCCGTTTCTTGATATACGATTGTTATAGATAATGGTATAACAATCGGGACCAACGGCTTAACGTGCTTTCCGAGGCACGAAGGGTAGTCCCTTAATTAACCAGACCCGGAAGGAAATCTTAGAATTTACTGATTTC
This sequence comes from Nycteola revayana, assembly GCA_947037095.2. Lineage (NCBI taxonomy): Eukaryota > Metazoa > Arthropoda > Insecta > Lepidoptera > Nolidae > Nycteola > Nycteola revayana. The sequence continues at coordinate 23,613,083 of OX344846.2, read as the reverse complement.
CTGTCCGGTGTGGGGATCGAACTCACGACCTCCGAGATTTAAAGCGAGCGAAATACCGCTACGCTACGGAGGTTGTCCGATGACGGGCTGATAATGACTTAAACGGGGAAGACCAGTTTATTAAGTGAAATTATTCGCTTACTTAGTTTTTTTTAAGGTTTCTTGCTAGCGTGTGTTACATATCGATAGTCGACTATCGATATACTATCGATAGTCTATCGATAGTTGACGTCATATCAATATTATCGATGGTCTATCGATAGTATCGATACTATCGAGGACCAATGTGTGTTTAGGAGCAATACTATCGATAGTATCGATAGTATTGCTCCTAAACATGGGTTGGTCTTCAATAGTATCGATAGTATCGATAGCTTTACAAACTATCGATAGTATTGATAGTTTTGATCATTTAATGCAACGATACTATCGATAATATCGATAGTATCGATAGTATTACTTTAAGAATATCGATACTATCGATAGTATTACTTTAAGAATATCGATACTATCGATAGTATTATAATGTAATAGTATCGATACTATCGATACTATTGCTTCCAATCAATAGTATTAGTTAATTTGTGATATCGATAGTATCGATACTATCGATAGCACTATCGATATTGTTACTATTTTTCGAGGTCACCTATCAATAGCGAAACTATCGATAGTTGGGCAACTCTACTTGCTAGCGTGTGTTACATACCTACATGTCGATCAATGCAACAAACTATAAACATCCCTGTGGCTAGAGAAGAAGTCATCATGAAATGAAAATTTGAAGTTTAATTTAAGTAACAAATCAAAAGGCATGTAATATGTACATCAAGCTCAAGGTTCTATCATTTGCCACACGTATTCACGACATCCCCATCTCAAAAACACAAACCAAACAACAAAACAACTCTAATCTAATTTCCTAGCAGTGTTTTATCGATGAGTTAACGCTTCCCCGATGTCGGCGGGCAGATCGAGTGCACTTGTTTTTCACTGTCTGTGAGGCTAATTGCGCCATTTTTCATTTGCGGCCCTTCCGCCCTCCCTGTGGGGCGCCACCTCCTGGCTATTCTTGGCCGGACTGCGTGTTTACTAAATGCGTGGTAAAGAGGTTGCGTTATGTTGGGAGGTTGATAAGATATTAGGACATGTGGACTCATATGGCAGTTGTTTAGTGTTACGTTGATGGTCGATTATTAGATATTTACCCGTAGCCTTAAGGTACAGAAAGTTTTTATTATATTTTTGACAGATTACATTTTGGCTTTCCGAGATTATTACGTTGTTGGTGGGTGTATGCCTTCAAGTTGTTGTTGATGTATTGTTATAAAACTCAGATCGTTTTGTCATGAAGAAAGACAGATACTATACTTTTTTACATCAACTTAATACCTACTTTTTTATTTATTACATGAATAATACAACTAAACGTAGCTCCTAATTTTTTTTTCTACTCTAATATTAAACTTACTAAGAAAATACTACTATTCTAAATCTGTTCTACTTGGCAAGGTACCCAGAATGCTGGCAGCATTACTCAGTTAGAGTACTTAATAGCTACTTACTTCGTGACCAGCAGTAGGTACCTGCATCATCATCAACACGGTCTCCCGAAGAGGGTGTTGAAATAGTCACCACGTTTGGTAAGCGATCACCTACACGGGTGATCGCTTTATCATCATCAGCCCGTATAACGTCCACTGCTGAACATGGGCCTCCTCCCGAGGGAGGGTATTTGCCATAGTCACCACGCTTGGCAAGCGGGTTGGTGACCGCAGTATTATGTTGTACCAAACAATGAAACGCTGCTGCCCGTTCCTTGATATACGATTGTTATAGATGATGTTATAACAATCGGGACCAACGGCTTAACGTGCTTTCCGAGGCACGCAGGGGAGTCCCTCAACCAACCAGACCCTGAAAGAAATCTTAGAAATTACACAAAGATTTCATGTCCGGTGTGGGGATCGAACCCACGACCTCCGAGATTCAAGGCGAGCCAAATACCGCTACGCTACGGAGGTTGTCGCTTTATTATGTATAGTATATACACAAGTTAATACTGCAGCCTGATCTCTAGTATGGTAGTACTAAGAGCAGGCTATCTTTCTGGGTTTGTTAAGCTGGTTCAACCGTCGGACCCGATTGTTAAACAATTAATACATTTTTTTAATATAAAAATACCTGTCCAGATGTCCTTATGACTTATAACTTTAAAATATTTTATGTGATTTTAAATATATATTTTTATGTGAGCTTTCTCGCCATTTTATCGTAGAAATGATCTAAAAAGACAGTGAATGGACACCAAAGATGTCTATTAATTATTAATTTAAATTAATTCAACTATTAAAATAGTAAGTCATTCAAACACGACCGCCATTAGCAACTTAATTGATAGTTTAGCATACACACTAATGTGGGAAAATTAAAGAAAAGTTGTTTATAAGTGACAAGTTCTATGGTTATAGTAAACAGTATTGACATTCATAGCATGCCGTCTGATTAATAAGTTTATATAGCAGAATTTAATGCAGTTTGATTTCCGGATTAAGTTAAATGTATGAATTCTCCGCCACACCCGTGGTCACACTGATGTGGTTACGAGGAACACCGTATTCCGCACCAGTGGCAGTGTAACCACTAGAAATACCCAATTTTAGAAATGCCTCGTGGCCACATACACTGAGATGGCCAACAGGAATATCCAATTTTAGACATACCTCGTGGCCACATACACTGAGATGGCCAACAGGAATACCCAATTTTAGACATACCTCGTAGCCATATACATTGGTGTGGCCAACAGGAATACCCAATTTTAACATACCTCGTGGCCATATATATTGGTGTGGCCAACAGAAATACCAAATTTTAGACATACCTCGTGGCCACATACACGGTACGGCCAACAGGAATATCATGGTTTAACCACAAGGATTACCTTATTAGTAGGATTGTTTTCCTTTATTTTACATTCCCGCGCGCGGTTTCACCCGCGTATCTCCCGTTCCCGTGGGACCTTCGTCATTAAAATTAAATATAGCCTATGTCATCCGGGGATAGAATAGCTTTCCAACGGTGAAAAAAAATTTCAAATTCGTCTAGTAGTTTCGGAGCTTAATACCAACGTACAAACAATCAAATATTTCCTCTTCATAATATTAGTAAAAAATATTTTAATAAGGTGCTACCAAAAAATATGTCGAGTCAGTTTCTTTAACATGTGACACATTGCCTACTATTACCGGGAAAACAGAGTGTTGCTATATTCAAATCGTCCAAGTAATAAAAATCGACAATAATGATGAAAATGTTCATCATTTTATTCGACGGTCGGAGTACGGAGCCGAGTCAGTCAGGTTTAAATAGGTGAATAATTAAACTACACCGTCGCGTAGGGCTCCCTACAAATAACTTACTTTTAAATGCCCACGCAATGAATAATAAAATCGGTACATTAAAAGAGAAAAGTTAATAAAAATTAAAAGAGGTACGTTCATATCGCACCGGATACATATCTCATGTTTTAATGTAGAATAGGGAACTGTATCGATGTAGATACTGGTTTAAGACTAGTGACCGCTTAGTGTAGTTGTTTTTTTTTATTTACCTGTGCCTGACCAGGCAAATGAAATTAAATGGTATGAGTGCCCAAAACCAAGGGTACTTGATATTAGATGTTATATGTATAGCACAAGCACGTTATCCTGGTTATTAATAACTTATTCAAAGATTTTTTTATATATATTTTCGGTAAAACAGGCAATATTTAGTAGGTATAAATTGAAATAAAAACAATTGAAAAATATTTTCGTTTTAATTTAGATAACAACATTATCCTGATTCATTTAGGATACTTAGTAGGTAAAGTGTAGGAGCTGGTGGCGACGGGCGTGGAGATATGGTTTCGGATAAGAGGCTGACAGAGGCTGACGTGTGGCGGAAAGCAAGTGAAATAATATTTTCATAAAAACAATGGAATAATCTTGTCATCTAAATTAAAACAAAAATATTTTTAACTGTTTTTATTTCAATTTATTCTAAATATTACCTGCATATACCGAAAAAAATATATTTCACTTGCTTTCCTCCACACGTCGGCCTCTTAACCAAAACGATAACACCACGCCCGATGCCCCCAGCTCCTAAACTATTTAGTATAGTAACTTTCCAATACATATTAACGGTCGAAACACATAATTATCTACCTGTTCTACTATTTATACGTCTTCGTAGTAAACTCGAACTACTGATAAGCTTTGTATTTAATTAATTATAAGTATATTGTTATTAAATTAAGATTTTATTTATTGATTTTGATGGATATTATTTCCTATTTATACTTACATATAAAACTGAAGAGTTTGTTCGCTTGAACGCGCCAATCTCAGACACTACTGGTCCTGTTTGAAAAATTATTTCAGTGTTACATAGCCCATTTATCGAGTAAGGCTATAGGCTATATTTAATTATGAAGTTCTTACGGGAACGGGAAATACGCGGGTGAAACCGCGTGCAGTAAGCTAGTATTCGATACATAGTATCTAGTGTTTTATGTAAACTGGTTGATTAAGCGTGTGATAAGTTGATTTTTGGGAATTAATTTGATTTATAATAGATTTAGAATAGTAGTATTTTATAAGTTAGTTTTATTTTTAATTAGTTACTTTAAGTTACGTATTTTATTCATGTTTGTTTATTAAATAAAACATATAAAAAAAAATATTTGTTTGACAATTAAATCTTTGCAATTTTAATTGCAAAATTAAATTTAATAGTTGTACCTACAAAATGCCTACCTACCTCATCGATGCGCGCGTTAACCTTATCATAATAAACGCAATTTTTAACCCACAAATAATCGGGTGCACTAGTTGCACTGTTTATTACTGAAAGATATGACGCATACGAATATTATCGAACTTCTATATTATGATAAATATTTTGTTAAGCATGGAAATTATCTAACACACTAAGAAATTTGCTTTACATTAATCATAGAATATTTTTCTCGTTAAATAGGAACAATAACGTGGCACACAATAGTTGAGAATTAAATTTTTAAATTGTCTTACTATATATCTGTAAAATGGTATTCAGAATCAGGCTTCCCATTCATTTTTTATGTAAATAGGTCATTTTCTTACCAATACATATCTACAATTACATAGTCAAGATCACTACTTCTAACTGACCTGTTTCCATCAAGGAAAATGAACTAAAAAACCATCAAGAAAATGGATGAGTCGATACATCTGGGGAATCTCATACATACATACAACTTGACGTAATTGAAAACATTACTTTCCCGGAACCAGGGGTATCGGGTGGTCCATTACGAATTACTGAGAACATATCATCGCTCATCGATACTAACGATGTGGTGAAAGATTATGTATCTATAACTAGCTTCCCGCGCGCGGTTACACCCGCGTTGCTCCCGTTACCGTGGAAACTTCATAATTAAATATAGCCTATGTCATCCGGGGATAGTGTAGCTTTCCAACGGTGAAAGAATTTTTCAAATCGGTCCAGTAGTTTCGGAGCCTATTCAATACAAACAAACAAACAATCAAGAAAGAAAGAAAATACATTTATTCATGGCACATACAAGGAAATAAAAAAACAAGAATAAAATAAAAATAATAAAAAAAAAAACAATCTAATCTTTCCTCTTCATAATATTAGTATAGATAGCTTCCCGCACGCGGTTTCACCCGCTTAAATCTAGTTCCCGTGGAAACTACATACTTAAATATAGCCTATGTTCACCGGATTTAGTGTAGCTTTCCAACGGTGCAAGAATTTTTCAAATCCGTCAAGTAGTTTCGGAGCCTATTCAATTCAAACAAACAATCAAATCTTTGCTCTTTACAATATAAGCACAATTAGTATAGATACGTAGAAAACCCTGAAATGTTAGAAGAAAGACCATCGTCATCATCAGTCGTATAACGTCCACAGTGGAACCTACCTACTTCGAAGTGTTTGCCATGAGCCTCCTCGTATGCTCTGGTTTGATGATAATAAATTAAGTAGGAATTATATTAAGTTAGCTTTAAGACTGCGTTCTGGACACTATCCATCAGCAAAATTTGGTTATCTTATGGGAAAAGTGTCATCACCCAATTGTGTGGTATGAAATAAGATTGAAGATATACTTCACTTGTTGATGGAGTGTGTAAAGAATAAAGATGAGAGAGAATCATTAATTAAAGAGTTTAGAATAAATTTTCTAGATGTTGGGTTAGTTCAAACAATTTTAGCTTGTCCAAAATCACAATTAGCGAAAAGGCTAAGTAGTTTAGCAAGATTACCTAATTGATGATTCACTCACACTTAAATTAATTAGTTAAGTTAGTGTAATTAGAATTAAGAGGGTACGATGGGGTTGGCGTAACCGTGTGGATAAAAACCCCGTGTTAAATAAATAGAATTAAAAAAAAGAAGTGTTTGCCATAGTCACCATGCTTAGTAGAGCCACCGGGTTAGTAAACGTAATATTTTTAATTTTTATTTATTAATGTACACACATAACACATGCAAATGAAGAAAATACATACAATAAGACACATAATACAAAGGTTCTTATTTCAATAAAGCAATTTTGTTTCAGCAGAACCGCAAAAGGAGAAATTATAAAAAATAAGCTGGAATTTTGCTTGTAAAAATTAAAATTCCGGCTTTTAATAAACTAAAAATAAACTATTTAGAATAAAAATAAACTTTTAGGAATAAAAATAAACTATTTTTCATAAAAATAATTATTTTTCATAAAAATAATATTATAATAAAAATAAACTATTTTTCATAATAATAAACTATAACAAAATTTTAAATAACTTATGCTGCAACCCGTTACTTGATACGAATATTATACCAAAAGCTTTACGTAATTTGTGAGACACAGAGGGTAGTCTAGTCTCGATAAGATTTTTTTTTGATTTTACACAAAGATTAGAAAAAAAATTACTATGACCAAAACAGAGACAGGACAGAAGTGAATCGTAAATATCATTTGTATAACATGACGACGTCAATTAAGGCTCCCCCGCCCCCAACTATATCAAAGCACTTAGCAAATAAAACGTCGGAGCATCAGTCGGCAATAAGTCGGTGGATGCCGTGACGGGCCGACATTACCGAAGACAACGGTAGGTGCGGCCCGAGGCCTATTGACCGCGGTTTGCGCGTAAACACCACCGCGGAATACAACCTACCCTTGCATTCCACTACCAACCACCTTTCGGATAAACCCACATACAACGAACGCTCCAAACGATGACCCTTCCCATCGCTACAACGAAACCAGCAATGGATACCAAAACACCCCAAACTACAGTCAATGAACTTTCGGTAAGCCGCAAGCTAACCTCTAGATGAGTGCGTACAAATCACGTTTCGCGCGAATCAATACTTAAGTTCAGGCGATCGCCCCCCCTGCAATAAACAGTGGGGGAGTAGTTAGGGGCGCAGGGGGAGGTGGGTGAGTTATCGACCGCCCTCCGCTGCGCCCACCTGACCGTCACTAATCAGGGCTCATCCCGCGGACACCTAGAGTAATTGTACGCACTTTATTGCTTGAATGTACTTGCGGTGCGTGAGTGTGCGTGAAACGTGTGTTAGTAGTAGGCGATCTGTGGTGGTGTGCGTGAGGTACAGGCGCCGACGTAAATATAGCTATAGCGGCGGACGTCCGGAATGGTAATTTGCTTTATTGGGGTGGATTCAGATGACGATAATTAGGACGACAAGTCCTTGTTTTGCTTTAGTATAAACTTGCGACGCCCGCCCGCGCCCCCGGCTCCGTAAACAAATGGCTTTCCACAAAACAAATAGGTGTCGTTGACTCGAGTCGTTGTACAGAATATTCATTTTGTAATCCTTAATCAAGATTAAAGTAAATTAAGTTTATATTTAGAATTATTCTCCATCAGTGATGATATTATAAATGTAAGAGTATCTAAGTTTGTCTGCTAAGAATATTAATTAACCAAACTAAGAATATGCCGTGTGGTTTCCGGTTTAGAATAGAACACCCCATGTCCTCCCATGGGTGTCGTAAAAGGCGACTAAGGGACATATGGCTGATGGATGGGCAGCAGCATCTATTAGCTCAAGGTTTACATCTTACTGCGATCACCAATCCGTCTGCCAAGCGTGGTGATTATGGCAATATCTCTCAGCGATCCTGGCTTGCCAAGGTCTGTTAAGAGGAGGCCCATGTTCAGCAGTGGACGTAAACGGGATGTTAATGATGATGTTGATGAAACTAAGAATTTAATGTTTTTTTTTTAAAAACATTGAGTGAAATACTTATAGGTATCTACTATATTGTTCTTATCAAAAATTTTACTAAAGTTATATTTAGCCCCATTATAAACGTCCTTGTCCAGCTTGTTATTAGTATTTTAATACCAACTCGTCTCAAAATTATTATAAAACTGCAGATATAGCAGATTAAAAAAGAACAAGGTCCTGGGAAAATGCACCAGGATTGAGTATCTCTTCCGTATACATTGTAATAGTGAGTAAGGCATTATACTAGGTATACATCAGGGGTCGCCGACTTAATAAGACCTAAGATCGACTTTGACTCGACACGTTTCGTATAAATCAATCAAATGATATATATAGCTATTATACGACAAACACTAACTGTACAGCTCGTACACGTACGGTACGTATTTATGGACTAAAATATGTATTTTTAAGATTAAAATTGATCGACTGTAAGAGCTGCTGGTATCAAGTCTGGAAATGCATTTACGCGTTCCCACCGCCGCCGCTGCAGCGTATTCGTGCGCTGGCGGTGGGATATGTGGGACTCGCCCTCTCCATAGCGTGGTATTCTAACTCATACCACGAGAGGACCCTACACCACTAAAATCCCCCGGTCACTCCCTCGATCTGTCGTTGGCGGGGGCCAGTTGGCCCTGCAATAATTATACATGGACATCTAGACCAATACTATAATTTATTTTTTGCACTCAGATTGGGATCTGCTTGCAGAGCAAAATTGTAAAAACGCCTTGATAATGTTTTATCAAGGCATTCTCGTCCTAAGATGTTCCTGCGGCTTATTTTTGCTATGGACCACATCAGTAACTTAAGAAGGAACAGTGAACAGTCCTATTATGGACGCAGAGTTACTACGACCAATAAAAACTGACCACTGCCATTAATAGAAGAATAAAAATAGGTATCCATGTTTCATTTAATGTTTGTCTTTACTTCTTATTACGTAACAAGCAATAAAAAAACTATAAATTATTTTCAAGGAACATAACTTTTTAACTGTATAGGTTTACTTAAACTTACTGGCCTTTTCGGCGTCATATCATAAACCTCTTACTTTCACCCTAACAAAATCACGTTCTAAATAGTTCGCAACCCCATAAACCAGTACCCCTTGTAAATCTATTTCTATGTAATTGTTGGAGTAATTTAGTCGCGGAAGTAAACAACAGTCATGTTCCTCACGCGAGCCGAGACTAAGCGCAGCGTAAGTATTGTTGCTTACGCTTAATTGACGAAAATTGGTAACAGAAAGAGGGTTCCGTACCATTTAATTGTAGTACGTCATTTTAAATCGAATGGCGATAGGAGTTTTCTTGGTAGACTTCGACACGAACAAAATGATCACTGTATTGAAGCATTTTTTTTTTCCTACGGACCTATGTAGTTAGCCCTGTGTCTTTTGCTACTTCACCGGGCATAAAGGCGAGCAGAGCTCCAGCCTAGATAAATGGTTTAAACACTACAACCTGCGCAAGAGGGTGGCCCCTGTAGGACTTGGACCTCGGCTCAGGGCGGTCGCTGACGGGGAAATTGAGGGATTATGGCTTTATATTGCTTCAATGCAATAAATTAAGTCGTTAGACATCGTGCATAGTAATTTGCATATTACATACATATCGATATCAAATAGTATAAAGCTTCCTCCCGACCCTTAGTTTGCAAAGAACCATCCGATGCCCTCGTAGACCCGAAGTCCGAGAGGCCCGCGAACTGTAAAGTAGAGCGACAGTTGCACAAAACCTCCTAAAATACTAAAAGTCATAATCCCTCAATCTCATCGCCAGCGACCGCCCTGAGCCGAGGTCCAAGCCCCACAGGGGGCGCCCTCTTGCGCAGGTTGCTTAGTTAGTAGTTTTTAAACTATTTATTAAGAACGCATCCTTTCAAAACACTTCTAATCTATCTGCTTATACAGGGTTATTTGTAAAACACCGGTAACCTCTCAGGACTATATTACTAACATCAACAACAACTTTTGTTCTACGACTTTTTACAAAACATAATACATTTACCAAAAACAAACCTTCAATATTTCGTTGTCCTATCTAACACATTTCAACTCTGTATTCCCCGCTCCCCTCGGTATTGTCGGTACTATCGCTTTCTTTTGCTTCGCATAGACTTCGCAACATTTAGAGCGTTGAATTTAAATATTTTTATTTTTGTGTGTAAATCTGATGAATTAAAATATGATGAATATTTAAAAGTCATAGAACAAAAGTTGTTGATTATGATGTTAGTAACGTAGTCCTGAGAGGTTACCGGTGTTTTACAAATAACCCTGTATATGCTATTCTAGAAAGTATAATATGGTATACTACAAACCAAGGCAATATAAAACAAAATTATATCTATGCGTGTTCTAATATGACACACCATTTTAAAATATCACAAAGAAAATAACATGTTCGCACATTTTCAAGTTATTTTTAAGCCACGATCCATGATTATAAAAGCAAAAATCATGGGCGACAACAGGAGCTGAACTTGTTAAGTTTTAATAGCAAAGTATAAACCCTGTGAAGAAGCAAAAGCCTCGTGGCTAACTGCGTATGTCCGTCCGAAAAAAAAAGGTAAAGAAATAAAAAAAAGCTTGAGGAATTTTGTCCCCGTGTGAAGATACTTGACTTTTATAATACATTTAAAAAGTCACCTTCAACCCGCATACCTCCACTGCACATCACAAGAGTTAAGGCAAAACCACCATAGCTGAGAGATGGAAATTGAACGATTTTATGAAAAAACTAAATATACAACCAAAAGTAGCTAATTTAAACTAAAACTAACTTATATATACAATACTTTCGAATTTTTATCGCTAATTGACAAGGTTCCCAGTATGCTGACAGCTCTGCCCCGTTGAATTGTAACGCTTGTAGTAGTTTCTCAAACAACTGTAGTGCCTACAAAATAGAAGGATGCAAAAATAAATAATCAAAGCAAGTTAAAACATTAAGGTTTCACGAAGAGTTGTATTACTACCTCATCAAAACAACTCAAACAACAAACAGGGTCTTGTCGATTCCGCTCACCGAACAATTTAATTGACTCACAATATCAATTTATTCACGGTAATTGCGCTCCGCAATAATCGTTATCAGTCATCAATATTTCCATTCGTACTCATTAAATGTTCCAATAAAAAATTACACACATAATTGGACTAGGAAATGTCCCACTGAACCCCAAACTATATCGAAACTATACCCCTAGTTACGGGAAACACGAACCAATTTACATTATTGCGGTAATTACTGCGTGTTACAAGAGTTACCACGGTGACGGTACGCAATGTTTTATGGTGATACATCGATAAACTTGGTACTGCCAAGGCGATACACTTTAACGAATTAAGACTTACTGTGAAATATTAGAGACTAGTCTATCATAAATGTTGTAACTGACACTATTTTAGAGAAAACAAGAACCCCACAAAATATAAAAATAAAACATAATGTGACGCATTGAATCAAACCCGACGTTTGACACCCAAAAAGCTGTCCTCCGACGTCCAGACTCAAAACAACTAGATCCATGTTTCACACTAATAATTGTCCCGGATTGGCGAACACAGGTATTGGACTCAAAATATACCGGTCTTGTTTCTTAGAGGCAAAGTCTTGGAACTGTTTAACAAAACAAACGCATGAACATAAAAATGTAAAGATCCCGCTGGATTATACATATTTATATTTCTCTTGATATCTCCCTCTCCACCCTATTCCGGATAATTATGACAAGTAATGGTTTTTCCATTCCACGCCTTCCATTTGTTTATTCGCTATCTGACCGCGTAAACAACCCGATTTATCGTCACCATTGTAAACATCACCTAATGTGCACAGACTTGGCAATTTATTTGTTTCTTCTTAGAGTTTACAAACTATACCGTCTATACCTCTTTATCTACTATAATTCTGAATGGAATTGTCTGACTGAATTTAAAGATTAAATATCTTTGCAAATTCGGCCTCTTAGTCCACTAAATTTAAAGGCACAGTCTGTCAGTGGTTGGCAGTCTTTTGAAAAGATTATAAGCAAAGATGTTTGGTCATTTTATTGATATCTTAACGCATCCTTTCAAAACACTTCTAATCTATCTGCTTATATGTGCTATTCTGGAAAGTATAATATGGTATACTGCAAACCAAGGCGATATAAAATCTATGCGTGTTCTAATATGATACACAATTATAAAATATTACAAAGAAAAGAACATGCTCTTTCCTTTTTAAGGTATTTTTAAGGCACGATCCATGATTATAAAAGCCAAAATCATGGGCGACATCAGAAGCTGAACTTGTTAAGTTTTAATAGTTATTCTTAACATAAACCGATTAACTGTTTATCTGTATTGTTATTGTTTAAATCTAAGAGGGTGTCTGAAATGGTACCTACTTATTATTTGACAACTTTTATTAGATAAGTTGAGTGATAAAAATAATTGTGTCAATTTATAATAGTGGTCGTTAGATTCATGGGGTCGTTATGTATCGAAATATCTTGTCAAAATAAAAATAAAACACTTACCATAAACAGTGTATTTAGGTCCACGCTAAAATAGGATAGATAGTTGATAAACGCTAAACCGCTACGAAAGATGGGCTGGCAGAGTATTCCAAATTAACTTTTTTTTTTATTCCGAATGAAAAAAATGAGAACTGAAGCGTGAAGAATTCTAATAACGAATTTATGAAAGTAACTAATTGTAATATTATGGTAGATATATCGATTCTATACAGGGCTGTAGGGACTGCTGTATCAATGATACGGGGTAAAAAGGGCCACGAAATTGTGTGGTAGAAGGGGTCTCGAACCAATTTTACTACGGGGCTTTTATCTAGGACTCGTTGCGTTTCCGATGTCTTCGTAGACCTGAAGTCCGAGAGGTCCGACTGTAACGTAGAGCGACAGTTGCAAAAACTTCCCCTAAACAACTAAAAGTCATAATCTCTCAATCCTTCCGTCAGCGAGCCGAAGTCTAAGTCCCAGAGGGCATCCGCTTGCGCTGCTCTTGCGTAGTTTTTGAACCATTTATTTAGGCTGGAACTCTACTCGCCTTTATGCCCGGTGAAGTAGCAAAATCCTCGTGGCTAATCACATAAATGTTCGTCTGAAGAACCAGGACTCGCTGCTTTACATCGGCATTAACACTGTTTTTATTCAATAAAATAAAAGAACGCAGTAAATTATCTACAGAGGCATACCTTTTTTTTTTGTTGTCCGGGGGGAAATTCATTTACGCATTCCCACCGCCGCTGCAGCGTATTCACGCGCTGGCTGTGGGATATGTGGGACTCGCCCTCTCCATAGCGTGGTATGCTAAACTCATACCACGAGGAGAGGACCAACCACTAAAACCTCCCGGACACTCCTTCGATCCGCCGTTGGCGGGGCCGGGTACGCATGAGCAATCCAGCCCCCCGAAACAACAAAGCAATGCCTGCATAACGTAAGAATACTACTAACGTTTTCTAATTCATTCATAATAATTATTTTCATAGTGATACAAATTTTTTAATGTATTCAGCTTTAAAAGTGAGAATTACTCAGTATTTTCCTCATTCTAAAACAACCACGAAAGAGTCAAAACATTCTTTGCATTTTTTCCTGTTTATCTTACACAGACAACTGTTTTACACTTTATATCAATATTGTTTGTTGTTTTTATAGACTTACACTATATTATGTCACGAGATAATCTGATTTTAGTTAAGAAGAAGCGGAAAGTTATATATTAACTGAGGCGTAAGGAACCTTAGACGGACCCCATATGTTACAGGGGCCTTCTGCCTAACAGCAAAATATCGCAAACAATTATTATTTTTTGAGCCCTGGTGTACAGGTCTCCTGTATCATTATTGCGGCTGTTACGGAGGCAGTTATGCCTCTGTGCGGAGAGTCCATTGCTGTCAGGGAAAATATGCGCTATCTGGGCATAGTCCTCGACAACAGATGGAGCTTCGGGGCCTATTTCCAGCGGCTATCCCCGAAGCTGGTGGCGGCGGCGGGTGCTCTTGGCCGGCTTTTTCCGAATCTCGGTAGACCCGGGAGCACATGCCGCAAGCTGTACGCCGGAGTGATTCGCTCTACGGCGCCCCCATTTGGTTCGACGCCCTGAAAAGGCGAAACATGGCCCTACTGCGACGTCCGCAGCGGGTCATGGCCATCAGGGCGTCCCGCGCCTACCGCACGGTCGTGTTTGACGCGGCCTGCCTTCTTGCGGGGTCCCCTCCGTGGGACCTGGAGGCGGAGGTTTTGGCCGCCGCGAACCGGTGGAGGTGTGTGGGGGCGCGTTCTGGCCGCGACCCCTTCCCGGAGGGTGTTGCACGGTGGCGGACTGAGGTCCGTCGCCAAACCCTCCGGAAATGGCAGGAGCGGCTAGAGGCCGTGCCACGGAGCGGATTGCGTACGGTGGAGGCGATTTGGCCCCATCTAAAAGGGTAGGCCGATCGCCGTCGACGTCACCTACCACGTTGCACAGGTAGTAACAGGCCATGGCTGCTTCGGCCACTACCTGTGCAACGTGGCGCAGAGAGAGCCGGTCACCATTTATTTTTTTATTTTTTTAAAGACAACTCCGACGTGCCGACGATACGGCGAAGCACACGGTGGTGGAATGTCCGGCGTGGGCCAACGAGCGGAGCGGGAGAGGGAAGAAGATCCCTCCGCCCAACCGCTCCGCAAACGGCGTGTGGGCCGTCGGCGGCGGGCCGAAACCCGCCGCCTACCGCCCTAGGCTCGGCTTCGGGGAATGGGGCACATGGGCCCCGCTCCTTTCGAGGCTGACCCATGAGGAGTAGGGACACTGTAAATGTGGCCCAGGAGATCCCGCGGTGTCATACAGGCCGCGGGTGCCGTCGGGGGGCCGGATTGTGTACCCGGCCCCCGCCAACGGCGAATTGAAGGAGTGTCCGGGGGGTTTTACTGGTGTAGGTTCCTCTCCTCGTGGTATGAGTTTAGCATACCACGCTATGGAGAGGGCGAGCCCCACATATCCCACCGCCAGCGCGCGATTACGCTGCAGCGGCGCGGCGCGGCGGTGGGAATGCGTCAATGCATTAACCTCCGGACAAAAAAAAAATAAAGGTATGCCTCTGTAGATAATTTACTGCGTTCCACCAGATTCATCCAATGCATTTGACTAGTATTTCATTGAATAAAAACAGTGTTAATGCCGATGTAAAGCAATATTAACAACATTCGAATTTCTCAAAAATATAACTTTTACCAAAATATATTTTTATATATTATGGTTATGTTTATAACCATCATAGAACTAACTGTCAACGATAAAACTTTAGGTACAAGTTATCATCTCCGGCCATGATATCATCAAAAATAATTAGAACCTTTCCTTTATTTTTATTTAACTTATTATTTGTTAGGAAAAACTGTTAAAAATACATATTGTAAGTAAAAATACTAAGGAATAAAAAAAAAACAAAGGTCATCATCACACTCGTTTATATTCGACAATCATCATTTGTTATTGCATTAGTGTTCCATTTTTAAAAACATGGAAGTAACTATGGTCAGTAACAAACATAACAAATAATTTTTCTACCCTTTTAGTATCAGAAAGATACAACTATACCACTTTTATGAATTCTCACAAAACTTATGAAGTGTAATCTTCAATATCAAAGTTCTCACAAATAATTCTAACCAACAAAATATTCAATAAACCCTCCAACTGACAGTGACCGCTTCCCCTTTCGCCCGCCTAAGCCTAAATATAGCAAGCACCACGGAATAAATAGAAGTGACTTCTTTTTGACTCGCATTGTTTTTGGGCTAAGAATAATCAAAGCACAGAATAAACTATAATTCGGATAATCTAAGACTTATATCTTTATATTTAGCGGTATTAATAAGAAAGCAAATAAACTTGATTAAGGCATTGTCTTTTTTTATCTTCTTATCAATTGACTCGCAGAAGAGAGCCTTCTTGTAAACATTCTTACATATTTTTTTACAATATTTTATTTTTGAAGCTTATATTATTGACTAGCTTCCCGCACTCGAGTGAAAACTCGCGTAACTCCAGTTCCCGTAGGAACTTTATAAATAACCTATAGCTTTCTTCGACAAATGGGCAATCTATCACTAAAATATTTTTTAAATATATCTTCAATAGTTCCTGAGATTAGCGCGTTCAAGCAAAAAACCAAACAAACTCTTCAGCTTTATAAATATACTAGCTTTCCGCGCGCGGTTTCACCCGCGTAACTCCCGTTCCCGTGGGAACTTCATAATTAAATATAGCCTATATTAATCAGTGATAATGTAGCATTCAAATGGTGAAAGAATTTTTAAAATCGGTCCAGTACTTTTTGAGCCTATTCGTTACAAACATACTTACATACAAATCGTTCCTCTTTATAATATTAGTAAATATAAGAAGCAAGATGGATCGATGACTTGAAAGGGTAGCCGGAGTACTCTGGATACGGAAGGTCGAGTGCTAGAATGCATATTAGAGGAGGCCTGTGTCCAGCTGTTAACTAAGATGGACTATGTATAATTGGTATATCAACATTAATAATTCAAGAAACAATGTTTCTGGGTTTTTTTGCCCGTTCTTTGTATTTCGCTATTCTATGTGTGGGGGCACGCACCAATACAATTCAGCCCTCTCTTCCTCTCAATACAGAAACATACCTAGTTCTGTCATTGTTTGAGTGTAATCAAACTAAATATTGTTCACTTGAGTTTAGCTATTAGGGAATATCATTTTTATTTCCGGTTTTGGACGGTGAGAAAGTTAAAAAAAAACAAAAAATTACTAGCAAAATTTTGCAATCTAAGCTAAAATGCTTGTGCTACTGAGAGGCCCGCGAACTGTCAAGTAGAACGACAGTTGCACAAAACCCCTAAAATACTAAAATTCATAATCCCTAAATCTCATCGCCAGCGACCGCTCTGAGCCAAAGTCCTAGCCCCACATGGGGCGCCCTCTTGCGCAGGTTGCTTAGTTTGTAGTTTTTAAACCATTTATTGAGGCTGGAGCTCTGCTCACCTTTTTGCCCGGTGAAGTAGCAAAAGCTTAGTGGCAAAATAAGTCCTTCAGAAAAAAAAATGCTTGTGCTACTTTCTAGTGGGTTTAACTCGGTAGTGCAATGGGTGGGGATCACAAGTCCGACGCCATTCGTCTACGGTTATACAACATCCATACCATAGCATCACACCGTTTTTCAGAAGTGAATATTCAGAGATGGATAAGTAAGCTCAAAAAGTTGTTCAACTTTAGAATTAGATTTTTTTTGTCCTGTGTCCTCCTTCGATCTGCCGTTGGCGGGGGCCGAGTACGACTTTAGAATACCTGCTTTATACTGGAAGGTTTCCACATAATATTTTTTTAACGGATACTCAGCAGATGTAGACTTAATACCAGAACAACTGTCCGTATTTCTAGACCAACTAACTATTTTTGTAAACCACCGATAGTCATTCTGAGTCTAGGTCCAATTTGTATATACCTATTTATACACCACGTAAGAGACAGTTACTATTAAGGTGTAATTTCGTCTGGCAAGAAATATTTTCTTTATATACATGTTAAAGAGCAAACATCAATTTACCACAATTGATTTTCAACCTTATTAACCTTATTCACCGACGATTTTAAGGTCCCCTTATCAACACTAATATTGTTAAGCTGAACGCACTCATCTCAAGGACTATATCATCTTATATCTACAAAGCAAATCGAATAGGACGACCATAGGTATCGATAAGTATATCTCGATAGCCAAGAGATCGATCTTGCCGAAAAGAATTCCATAGCTCCGCGATGCCGGCTGAATACTGATCAGCCTTTGTCTAACGGTATATGTATAAAAATACTAGCTTATCGCGCGCGGGTTTACCGGCGTAACTTCCGTGGTCG
The DNA here is from genome assembly GCA_947037095.2 of Nycteola revayana. Taxonomy (NCBI): domain Eukaryota; kingdom Metazoa; phylum Arthropoda; class Insecta; order Lepidoptera; family Nolidae; genus Nycteola; species Nycteola revayana. The sequence continues at coordinate 23,594,887 of OX344846.2, read as the reverse complement.
AAGGAATTTCATAATTAAGTACAACATACAGCCTTCCGCGCTATCTAACACTGAAAGATTGTTTCCGTGTTTGAGTAGTTCCTGAGATTAGCGCGTTCAAGCAAACAAGCAAACTCTTCAGCTTTATATATTAGCACTACCCTCATGCGTTAGATAGATAGATAAGATAGATAAACTCTTTATTGTACACTTTCACAAAGAGAAAAATACAGAAAAGGACTTAAAACTAAACTTAAAATTAGATAGGTACAATTGGCGGCCTTATCACAAAATGTGATCTCTTCCAGGCAACCATAAAAGGACTATATCATCGAGGGTTTAGGTGTACTGGATTATATTAAATAAAGTACCAATGGGTACTTGGGAGAAGTTATATACAATTTTTATATACAAATAAAATGAAAATAAATAAAAATAATACCTTACATAAATACATAAGTATTATAATAAACTAAGAAATATATCTAGTGTTGCTGTGTGAATTGTAATGTCAGGTAGTGTTCATGGACTCTTCTCTGAAACTCGGGCAAGCTTTGCGATCGCCTGATTGTTAAAGGCTTCGGTTAGCTTCATTTATACTTTATAGCTCTTACCCGTGCATGCCTAGAACCGTATCTTTGCGCTGGATTTTGCGATAAAAGGTAACAAGTTACTATGTGTCACTGTAATAAGTAAGTAAAAGCATGTAAAAGTAACTTGAGGAGGCTGAGGAAGCAGCCTTTTCTTGGCTGTTCTGATGGTTGTGTAGTACAGATGAAAGTTTCATCTAACATAGTTCTAATTTTTCGCTCCTAAAATAAAAATGATTACTGGAATAAATGTATTGTAATCAAAATTCCCATACAAAATCAGTCAAAATTATTTTTTTTATCTGAATATTGAACGAGCAACCTCCTGAACGTAACGGTAAAAGCCTAACTTTAAGTCTCGAATATCGTGGGGTTGATCCGCACACCGGACAAGAAATCTTTGTGTAAAATCTTAGATTTCTTTCCCGGTGTATTTAGTTGATTGGCTACCCTCCGTGCATCGGATATCACGTTAAGCCGTTGGTCTCGATTGTTATAACATCGTATATAATAAGCGTTTACCAAGGAATGGGCAGCAGCGTTTCCTTGTGTGCTACAACATAACAATGCGGTTATCATCCCGCCTACCGGGCGTGGTGGTCTGGTTCAGCAATGAACGCTATACGGGCTGATAAGCTGAAGATGGAAAAATTTGCACTAGTCTTTTGGTTTCAAAACCATGCCTAGTTCATGATGTGTTTTCATATTTGATTGTTCATGTAATACCACAGTAATACTTACAAACTATTTTCATTTACGATCCCCTCATCCCAATGATTTTGTAGGTATCCATGACAATTTATTCACTTTGAGGGATATCCTAAACGTCCATCATTATCCCTGATTTATTTCACATTTTGTTCATTGATCACATTTCAAAATATAGTAAGGGACAATAACATCTTCATACTTCTACTACCTACCCATTTTGGATAAAAGACGTAATACTATGTTAAGTAATGAATAATATATGAAGATGCAGCATAATGTAAGATAACTCCAATTCGAGGATTTAATGTAAGTACCTATCTATATCTCGCAGCGGCCCTCTTTGGTGCGGCACGTTCTCCGACTGCTATGCAGGTAAGCATGGCAAGCTTTGCACAGCATTCTGGGAACCTTGCCAAGTAGAATATATCAATAGAATAAGGAGTTTTATTTTAAATTAAATATTTTTAGTTTTATATATGCATTTTACGATTAAATAAAAGGTAATCTATATCTATACTAATATAAAAAGCTTAAAAGTTTTCCAAGTACAATCGTAGTAGCCCATTTATCGAGGAAGGCTATATTTAATTATTAAGTTCGTCGGGAACTGGAGTTACTCGGGTGAAACGCTCGGAAGCTAGTATAATATAAAAACTAAACAACTAAAGTAGCTTTGACACTTATCTCTATTTCTAAATCTATATTTTTTAATGCATGAAGCAAAAACTATTTGTTTTTGGCAGTTATTTACTTATTTAAATCTTTAGCACATGACTGTACATAGGCGAACTTGCCATTGGCATTCTCTCTCTGTCCACCATTGGGTGGTGCAGAGACAAAGTGGTGGGTGCACTGAAGTTGTAAACACTCGTAATGAAATAAATACGGTCAAGATAAGAAAGACAAAAGTCTTCAATCAATATGTGTTACCAGTGATGACATATGGATCTGAGACGTGGTCTCTTACTGTGTTCCTCATACGAAAGCTCAAAGTCGCTCAGCGAGCTATGGAAAGAGCTATGCTAGGCGTTTCCCTGCGTGATCGAATCAGAAATGAAGAGATCCGCAGGAGAACGAAGATCACTGACATAGCTCAACGGATTAACAAGTGAAGTGGCAATGGGCAGGACACATAGCTCGAAGAACTGACGGCCGATGGAGCAGAAAGGTTCTCGAGTGGAGACTACGAACTGGCAAGCGCAGCGTAGGACGACCGCCTGCACGATGGACCTACGACCTCATAAAAGTCACAGGGATTCAGTGGATGCAGACCGCTAGCGATCGTTCCCGCTGAAAATCGATGGGGGAGGCCTATGTTCAGCAGTAGACTACAACAGGCTGATGATGAAGCTAGAAAGAAAGAAACAATAAAAAATATTTATTCATAATGCACTGTTTTTTGAAAAAATACAAGATCAAATTAATTAATAGACAGATTCATTGTGCACCATAAATAGGCACCAACTTCAGCTTTATGCTACATCCACACATTTGTGTATGAATGTAGCGCTGGTATTCTAGTTGGCCCCATTGTTGACGCACGTTTATAAGCAAACAGGTAGGTACTAGTTAAGTAAGTCATCAGTTAGAAAGAAAGAAAATACATTTATTTATGGCACATACAAGGAAATAAAAAATGAGAAATTGATAATTTCTACTACAGTTAAAAATAAAATAAAACAGTTAGGTTGGTAAAACAAAAACAGGAACAAAATATGCACCATAATTACTTTGGGCACTGGCTTCAGCATTAAGGCGCGTTCCCGTGCGAAACACAGCGGTAGCCGTTTTTTAGGCTGTTTTTTAGGAGCCAACTTCTCTTTATCTAAAAAAACTAGCAACTAATAAAAAATACATTAAATTTCTACATAATCTTGACGCCAAAATGGTAGTTTCTTTTTTTTTTAAGCGGCATATTGTGTAATTAAAGCGCCACAAAAAAGCCACAGAAATTAGAAATAATGATTTATATCTGCATCTCCTCCTAAAATAGCCATTATTTTGGTTTGATTCCTAAACTAATGGATAGATAATTTAATAAAGAACATTTTGCTAGTTTTATTTTTTTTTAAACACGAAAATTTGATTTTATAAAATTTTTATTCTAAAATCTGAGCGTACTCGCCAAGTAACTCTTGCGCAGAGTTAGTGCGGCAAAAAAGGAACGAAGGCTCAAGGTTATTTGGTCAGGGTAGCGCCATAAGCTTCTTTAATAATCTAAAGGATCATTGCGGCAGCACTGGTTTTCTAGCCAGTCCCAGTTTTGACGCCACGCATGCCAAACATCAAATAAAAAATAAAAAAGTATACAGATAAAAATGGGATAAAATATAATGACCACCAAAAATATATACTTGACACCAGAAAAATAAAGTCTAAAATTATAATAGTACTAGCTATTTTAGTCACGACTGCACTTCAAATTGTATTCGAACACCAAATGTAGTTAATGATCACCAAATCTTAGCGAGCAAATTATTGCGCTATTTCTACCTTAATAAAATCAATGAAAAATGACAATCGGTTAGGTTAGGTTAGAGCTGCGGCCATACAACGCACGAGCCGAGCGAGCGAAGCGAGCGGTGCCGCGGCAGCGGCCGGCGAGTGCCAGAACCGAATAGTAAATTAGTAAAACATTTAGGTACTTTTGGTGATCATTTACTACTTTTGTGGTTAACAATGATTTATTTGGAGTCATTTTGCTTAAATACGATAGCGAAATGTTAAAACTTTGGTTACAATTTTACATTAAAATGCGGGTTTAATTTTGGTGATCATTTTTACTATATCTGATGGTAAGTTAAACATAAGCCGATAAAAATTGTCAATAATACATTAAAAACTAAAAATAAAAAGAATACAAATTAATTTCATCATCAAATTAATATTTTTATGTTGGAAAGTTACACATTATTATAATGTTTCCTTCGTGTGCAGCGGAGATGGGTCGCTAGTTCGATCATCTAAATAATTAATTACACACACAAAAGCTCAAATAGACAAAACAAAGCAAAGTCACATAAGTACTAAGGTCGTATGAAAGCCTCGCTAAGTAAAGGATGTGACTCATAGCAGTTCGGGTTATTACAAATTGCAAGTGATTCACTAGGTATCCCTCACTTGTATCATATTGATATTGCGATTTAGATGACGTCACGTCTTATATAAATTATAATTAATAAAACTTCAAAGTTACTCATACATTTTGGATAATGTTTCCTTATATATGTTCGTTGAATTATCAGAAGCCTCGTAGCGTACGTAAATGTACGACAGAAAAAAATATAAAAAACCCTATATATCCCGAAACATACATACACCTATAATCAAGACTAAAATTCTATTTTCATACCTGACAGCTTTTACGCTAAAGCTATAAAAAAATCTAATACAAACTATTTATTATTATTATAACTATAATAACTAAACGAAATTAATAAATGAAATATATTATATTAATGAGCCAAATATGTTTTGACTATTTGCAAATGCCTGTCAAAGGTTTACGTAAATAAAAACTTTTTTTATTTTTTAATCCACTTTTTATTTTTGGCACATTTGCGATAGAATTTCAGATTTGTTGTCCGAGAATCCTTCTCGAAATCACGCTCAGCGCTGATTCTGAGAGCATAGGTTTTGGTACCTCACGTAGGTGTTGTTGTAGTCTTGACAATAGCTTTTTGGGTGGCCCTGAGAAGGCCCTTCGGAAATGTGCAGTCTGTGTTACCGACCTGCCGTCCGCAGAACGTTGCCCAGGGTGCGCCGGACGCATGATAATTTATTTAATACGTCACATGAGAAGGCTCCTTCGCATGCACCCGCACAATTTAATTTTTATTTTTTTTCCCGTGGGAAATGCTTTTACCCATTCCCACCGCCGCTGCAGCATATTCGCGCGCTGGCGGTGGGATATGTGGGACTTGCCCATGCACCCGCACCCTGCTTTTACACCTATAGAAATAAAGATATAATGTGGTTTATGGCTTAGTATAGACTATCCCATATCTTCCCATGGGTGTCGTAAGAGGCGACTAAATACGGCGGATGGATGGGCAGCAGCATCTACGAGCTCAAGGTTTCTTACCTCACGATCACCAATACTGTCAAGCGTGGTGATTATGTCAATTTCTCTCAACGACTCTGGTTTGACAAGGTCTGCTTTGAGGAGGCCCATGTTGAACAGTGGACGTAAACAGTCTGTTGGAGTTGAAATAATAATTAGTTTCTCTGGATGAATGACAATCCTTTTACACAATTAATGAATGAATGAATATAATATAAATTATGAAATAGAATTTAAATTCATGAAGCGGTGTATTTATTTACCTTAACTTTTATTTATCTCAAAAGTTTATCATTATCATCATCATCATCAGCCCGTATAACATCCACTGCTAAACATGGGCCTCCTCCCGAGGGAGAGTATTTGTCATAGTCACCTCGCTTGGCAGGCGGGTTGGTTACCGCAGTATTATGTTGTACCACTCAAGGACAGGCTGCTGCCCGTTCCTTGATGTACGATTATTATAAGTAGGGACCAACGGCTTAACGTGCTTTCCGAGGCACGGAGGGCAGTCCCTCCCTATTCCCTAGATTTCTTGTCCGGCGTGGGGATCGCAACCATGACCCCCGAGATTTAAAGCGAGCCAAATACCGCTACGGTACGGAGGTTGTAAAAGTAATATAATCAACGAGTTATTTAAATACTTATATCGTTTTTTTAATATATTCAAAGGTAAGTTAATTTAACATTTTGGCCATATAAAACATCTGTGAATCAGAAAAAGTAGGTATAAGAGAGGCACTTACAAACCACGAATATGTATACAACTTACATTTATATTATAATTTCCGAGAGATCTAATCGTGTTAACGGTAATTTTTGGACGAATTAGAATATTTGACTTGTTTTCTGTTAACTGACCTTAAGTAACATAATACTGGATTTACTTAGAAAGGTGAAATTTCTATTAGTACATTAGAATTTAGAAAATGTGTAGTATGAAGAAATTCTTTATCGGCTTACGCGTCTTTGATGACCAAGAAAGACTTCTTAGAACGTCTCTGAGTAGTATGAATATCTTGCAATTTAGCAGGACTTTGTGCAGTGTTGTGTTCAGTGGCTCTGTATCAAAACTTGTGGTGAGGCCTTCTACAAGCTCATTTTTTTTTAATATTTGTAAATTTTAAGTTGCTCTTGTTAAATGATGTAATTAATAGGGTAATATATTTTTTTTTATTGCCTTCAATGGCAGACAAGCAAGCGGTACACCCGATGGTAAGTGTTAACCGCTGCTCATGGACTCAAGCAATGCCAGGGAAGCAGACTATCAAAATATGCTATGCAGTTTGGCAAAATTTGTAATGTGGTTTGAACTGGAAAATGCTTATAAATTGATTTATTTTTTAACTTTTTTGAAGTCCAAGGCTCTGTATTATTAACTCAGGCGGTAGCTTACTGGTTAAATTTATTAGCAGGGCCGGATTTAAATTTAGTGTCGAAAATGCCGCCCTACCACTGATTTTTTACGTACATGTGTGCTATCAATGGACTTCATCCATATATGTTTTTTTATAAAAGGTGCCTATATGTACCTACATAACTTCAACAGGTTTCATCCCTGGCACGAATTTATATTAAAATACTATTCCTTTATTGATATTTTGTAACTATCTAACATACTGCTTCGACTGTATTCGATAGTAACACTATCGCACTATCAAACCTAATACATACAACGCCTTACATCTTCAAAAAACCTCCACAGTCTTCCCTTCTCAAGAGGCGATATAAACAATGGTATATCTCATCATAACTACACATCGATAACATTTGCACACCCATCCCATCACCCGCCTCACCCCACAGTCCGAATCAAAAGGTTTCAGTCAACATTGTACTTCCGCCTTGTTATAACTTACGACTTTCTAGGATTTGGGGTTAAGGGTAGTTAGATAGAATATCTACTTATTGAGGGATGTTATTTTGAAATATCTATTTACGGAACTGTTATTATATTATATTATACAATATGTTATGATATTATTTTTCTTTTCGGGAAAGTGGTCGTTTTTCAAATTACAATATTCTTCAAACTCTATTTTGACTAAATATAAAACTCACGTAGTAAAAAAGTAAAGTAGTCATAAATGGTGGTCCAGCGACAGTACCTGTGGGTGGCCTGGGGCTCCGTGTGCAGCGCGGCGGCGCCCCGGGCCCCGTGCGCCAGGTCCCGCAGCGCCGCGGCCAGGTCCCCCGCGCTGCGCGCGCACGCGCCGGGGTCCCGGGCCCGCGCGCCCGACACCAGCTGCGCCGAGCTGGACGCCACGGAGCGGGACGACTGCTTCATGGACTGAGAGGCCCACTCCATCTGCGCACACACACACACCCCACATTACTCCCCACTCCCCACTCCCCACTCAACAACGCTAATAAGTTCTATTCCAGTGTTTAACAGAATATTTGTTAGGAATTTTTAATCTGTGATTATTTATTTAGCTAATGTTAAAAATTATAACGGGTCAAAGTTCATTAATTTCTAAAAGTTAATTAACAAAGTAACATCTTCAAAATGTAGACTAATTTATAAGTGAAATGTCATCATTATCATTGTATTTTGTAGGTGCAAACAATCGATCTTTATTACATCTTACATCTTTATTTTATTATCATCACAAAGTACAAAACAAAGTCGCTTCCCGCCGTCTGTGTGTCCCTATGTAGATATGCTTAGATCTTTAAAACTACGGAACAGATTCTGATGCGGTTTATTTTAATAGATTGAGTGATCTAAGACAGGGGACTCCAAAATTTGAGGCCTTAGGGCCATAACGATTTTTTTCAATATATTCGAAGGGCCAAAACTGTTTTAATTGTTCTATCCTTAACTATACTCTTATTTCTAGACTAGTCGTAAAGTGTGCGACCGAGTAATTATCATTTTGTGTTGTCTTTATCAACTTATCACAGCAATAGTAACAACAATAAGACATTGGGTGTCGCGGGCTAGATTGTTGACACTAGTCTTAAGCTGTCGCGGGCCGGAATGTTGGCACTGGCGGGCCGGATTTGGCCCGCGGGCCGTAGTTTGGAGGCCTCTGATCTAAGAGAAAGGTTGATCTAAAGGTCTTTATAATCTGCAAAATAATAGTACTAAAATAGTATGTTCATGTTAGGCCGTTACTTAACAACAAAATTATTTTCATCAAGAAAACAGAACTATCAAAATATTTCATTTAAACTTAAATATAAATAACTAGCTACCTGCGCGCGGTTTCACCCGCGTAACTCCCGTTCCCGTGGGAAATTCATAATAAAATAGCCTATGTTCTTTCTCAGGCTCTAGACTATATCTGTACCAAATTTCATTTAAATCACTTCAGTAGTTAAGGCGTGATTGCGTAACAGACAGACAGACAGACAGAGTTACTTTCACATTTATAATATTATAATATAGTAAGGATTAGTAAGGATTACTATTCATGTCTGAAATATTAATTCAACTGTCAAATCCTCGAATTAATCTACCATTAAGGCTGTATTTCTAAAATGAATATCATACATACAACGAAAACGAACTATACATAACAGCTCCGACGTAGTTTCTCATTGTAGACTGTCTGCGATCCCCGTCTCGGAAAACTAGGGTTCAATGCATTAAAGCCTTTATCTATACCTCGATCTGAACACAATTAATAATATATCGACTTAACTCTATCTTCGTGTAAGTACTAAATTCTTTTGGCGATGTCGATACCGTTAGCAAAAGACTTGAAAACACACATCAAGAAATAAATAGACCTAAAATAAAACAAATTAAAACCGCACGCGGAACGCTGGTACCAAAACTAGCTTTCCCGCGATTTGGAAGGGTTTGTTTGTTTGATTAAACGCACGAATCTCAGCAACTACTGGTCCAATTTAAAAAAATATTTCCGTGTTAGATAGCCCATTTATCTATGAATTAAGAACGGAAACGGGAGTTATGTAGGTAAACCGCGCGCATGACGCTAGTTGTTTTGTATAAAGTCAAAAATTTTACATTAGCTTTAGCGCGCAGTTTTACCCACGGACCAGTAGTTCCTGAGATTAGCGCGTTCAACTTCAAACAAACTCTTCAGCTTTCGGTCCGAGCGTGACGTTTTTAGCATATTATTATGTGTTAATCCAGCGTATAACCTATCCCGGTGCAAAATTTCAGCCAATTCCGTCTAGTAGTTTTGGCGTGAAAGAGTAACAAACATCCATCCATTCATCTATACTTACAAACTTTCGCGTTTATAATATGAGTAGGACAGTTCTAACAATTCTGTAATTAATTAACAACAACTTGTGATAATAACATCAAACAGTACGACTAAAGATCTTAAACCGTCCATTTAAGGCTATACCAGACAACTACATTCATCTTAGCATTTCATTTTCAACATATAAACTTGCAGAAAAGTTTATTTTTGTTTATGAAAAAAACAGTTATGTCAAGATTTTTTTTTTCAAATTAAATAATACCTAATGCATATAAATTTGTTGGGTTTCTTTCATACCATAATATTTCAGGTTATTTACACAACTTGGCATCATAGTTTAATACAGAAATATGTTTTGTAGCGACTTATCTCAAAAAATAAAAGTGAAACTGTAACTTCGATAATAAAATTCTCCAAATTTAAATTATGTGAATTATCACCTTCATCCACTCACGTCTTCATTCCTACTCTTACTTTTCTCAGTATTATGGAAAGATTCTCAGTACAAACTTCATACAACTCACGCTAAATATAACTACACAAAACCTCATTCAGGACAAAACAAACCGACCCACGGGACGAGAGGCAATGATGTGGCGGAGTAATCTTTTGTTAAAAAACATCATTAGCCCCCGTTAGCCCCCTCGGTTGCCCCCACACGTGACGGGAGGGGGCCATAAGCTCGTAATAAGCTCGGACTTTCCTCCGGCACTTCGTGAGTCTCCACTTTTCCAGTTAATACGCATTATATATGGCGTGTTATTTTGATATCACAGTTGAGTTTTATGTGTGAATCTCTACCGATATTGTAAAGGACAATATACTTATGGTCCGTCTAAATAATAACATATTCAAAGGACAGAACTTAGACATTCAAGCATAGATATAAAACATACATACTCACAGCTCACGCCTGTTTCTCAGCGGACCTTCACTTGCTACGATCCCTACACAGATCCAGATATAAAAATAATTAAATAATATTGTATTTTAATACCTGTCAGCTTTTAGGCTAAAACTACATATATTAAGTATTATAATACACAGCTATGTGCCATTAAACTATTATATAATTGTATACATTAATATTATTATATTAAAAGCGATCTTTCTACAACCAACTTTAAACGATATGTCTAAGATAAATTATGTAAAAAACTGCTTGGAAGTGAGTTGCTCTGAAACAATACTGCTTTATTAATATTTGTAACATAACATTTATTTTAAAAAAGGATACCTCTGAGTTTCTTGCCAGTTCTTCTCAGAGTTGCCACGTCCAGAACTGGTGGTAGTAAATAAGGGGGTCGCATCATAATAGGTAACATGATTTAAAATATTTTAAACGTGTCTATCTGAATAAAGAATATTTTTATTTTTACGAGATAGTTTATTAGACGCCGGTTTCTTGGTTACTTCCTGCATACGTTCATTTTTAAATATTATCAAATACACTTACGATAACTATTAAACACGGCATAAATAACACAAGCATTTTAGCGTAACACGAGGTGTTAATAGCAATAAGTAGGTACTAGTAGTCAAAGTCAAAAGTCAAGTGGCTTGGGTACAAGAACTCTGCTATAAATCTTAAAAAGCTAACTTTTTTTAAAACCATAAAGTAACTTCATTACTTAATCAATAATTAGCAATGGTAATAGTGCCCTCATCAAATAACGCATTGCTCAGCGTCTCGAGACGGACGTCCGATGAGCAGCGAACGGGGTGAAGTGGCACTCGTGTTCGCCCCGCGCTGCCACATACGTAGCCATTGGTAAGCATGTTATGTAACGTAACATCGCGGTTACTTCATAATTACTCCTGGGGTTTTTAGCTGTTTATATGTTAACAGATTAGATAAATTCATTATTGTATGTACACTTTAATGAAAAAGCAAATGCAGAAAAGGACTTCAAATTAAACATAACATAAGGCATAGGGTAGGTAATCCAAGGCAGTAATCGAATGCCGTATTTTTTTTATTTTTCTATGACTTTGACTGCACTCCTTGGTTCCTTTAAATGTCAAAGTTCATGGGTCCGATCACCGCGCCGGACATCAAATCTCTGTTTAAAATCTAACATTATTTTCCGGGTTGATTGGTTAAGGGAATTCGCTCCGTGCCCCGGAAACACGCCGACCATAGATCAATTGTACCTACTTATTTACTAATTGCGCTAAGTATAAGTAACAACCAAAAATCACGGCAAATACACAATTTGAATTAATTTTCCTCCGATTTACCATTGAAGTATTATTAAGAAACTTAAATGAAAACGGTTGCCGACTTCTTTAATGGCAATTGATTGGCCTAAAGAAGAAATCAAACCTCAATAAACAAGTATTTGTCAGACGCAGCCGTTGCTAGATGGATGGGTAAGCAATGACGAGCCGAGTTCAGAGTCCCGTCTACTATCGCTATAGGAGCAGTAGGTAGGTAGATTCTTACATTGGTTCTTGTAATTGTTAGTTAAATGTCATCATCATCATCAGCCAGTATAACATCCTCTGCTGAACATGGGCCTTGCTCGTCATTGTTGCCATTTGTTACTACTTGATCAAGTATGAATTAGAAATTTAATTAATTAAATTAGCTATTTATATTGTTCTGTCTATATTATGCCAAAATAATTGTCATTATTTGGGTGGACCATGAGTATATAACGACGGACGCGCTTTAATGCTAATGATCCAATGCGCCCCAACTGAGAACATCCGGCGAAACAAACTCAGTGGGTTAATTTATTACCGGTTTCAACACGGCCCACATGAGACGGTCCGGCGAAACATACTCAAATGGACAAGTACGCGGGGTTTAGGTCCAATTATTTTCAATTTATTATTAGTAGGCATACCTACACATTTATTTCCCAATCGGTTGTCTTGTTATTATTTCTTTTATTTTATAAAAATTAAAATGTTTATTGATAATGTAGACGAATCGATCGTACTTATTACAAGACAAATGACAATGACAAAAAAAAAGCTTGACTAATAAATTAGTTTACATGTCAACGATAATATTATTAAATAAAGTTTACCAATGTTGTTGTGGCATTTGATAGTCGCGTATTATAAAATTTAATAAAATTATTAAAGTCAACCAGCGGCTGGGATTAGAGAAGAGAAGCATAGAACACTTTTATGATTATGTTTTTTTTTAAAGATAACTAGCTGAGTTTCTTGTTAACCCCTCGTGCTAAGCTAAAATGCTTGTTGCGAGTGGGTTCACGTCGGTAGTGCAATGGATGGGGTTCGAACCGGCGACCTCAAGATCACAAGTCCGACGCCCTAGCCATTGGGCTACGGCCGCTTTTTTAAAATAAGATCAGAAAATAACAGTATTATTATTAATCCGATAGTTTCAATATGTTTCTTAATACAACAACTAATAGTATGGCACCTCACAAAGTACATAGTAAAAATAACAATACATAACCGGAGGAATTTGGCAAAAAGACCATCCTACCTAACACTTACCTATGCGGCGGTAAAACCACAGACAATTATTACTGTGCTAATTTAAAAAAAAAACATTCTACAAAAAAAAAACAAAATTTCAATCTATGCTAAACAATAAAGCTGCATTTGTCACGAACACCCGTCACTAGATGGATGGCCCATGTGACAGGGGGTGGGGGGAGTGGGGGACACTTGTCTTACCCCCTCGGTACGTGGTATGCAGTTCCGCGAGCAATACGTGTGTGTGTGTGTTTTTGTATAAACAGAGATGTGTTAAATGTCAATAGAATGTACTGAAATAGGTCGGTAGTGTAGCTTTTTCTAAACGTTGTTGGTTTTATTTATGTGAAGACAAAGCAAAGCTGCAACAAAGCGATGTAAGGCTTGCTTTGGTTAGAGGACAGAATTTCCATTCCTGACCCCTGAATATCTATGCAAATCTAATCTATAATTGTTCAATAGTAATCCTACTATCTTACTAATACTGGGTGGCGCAAAAGTAAAGACTCAATTTGATTCAGTTATAAAAAAAATTCTAAATTAGAAAACTTGATTCAGGTAATTTTAAATGTATATTTGTGCCATTAAATTTCGTACCATTAGGATTTAAAGATGATGTCTTTTAAATGGTGACCTCTAGAGTTGATGACTTACTGAGGGACGCTTTTCCAGGCCGAGTTATCTCTCGTTTTGGCGATTTGCCTTGGCCTGCAAGATCACCCGATCTGACCAGTCCAGACTTCTTTCTTTGGGGTTTTTTGAAATCTCGGGTGTATGTGAACAAGCCACAGACTCTCGCAGCTCTAAAAGAAAACATTTATCAAGAAATAAGGAACATATCGCAGGAAGTGTTACGGCTAGTTATGCAAAATGTCATAAATAGGGCTCAGATGTGCATCAACTCTAGAGGTCACCATTTAAAAGACATCATCTTTAAATCCTAATGGTACGAAATTTAATGGCACAAATATACATTTAAAATTACCTGAATCAAGTTTTCTAATTTAGATTTTTTTTTATAACTGAATCAAATTGAGTCTTTACTTTTGCGCCACCCAGTATTATAAACGCGAAAGTTTGTTATTATGGATGGATGGATGGATGTTTGTTACTGTTTCACGTAAAAACTACTGAACGGAATTGGCTGAAATTTTGCACCGGCATAGGTTATACGCTGTATTAACATGTAGGCTCCAAAACATCGCACTCCGACCCACTGGAGAAGAGTAACGCGGGTAATTCCGCGGGGCGCAGCTGTTTTGTAGCCTATATGTTAATCCAGCGTATAACCTATCCCGGCGCAAAATTTCAGCCAATTCTGTTAAGTAGTTTTGGCGTCAAAGAGTAACAAACATCCATCCATCCTTCGATACTTACAAACTTTCGCGTTTATAATAATTATTAGTAGGATATTCGCTGCATGTTCGCCGAGTGAGTTCACAAAGGCCATAAACGAATTAAACGATATTATTTACAGCACTTAGCTATTTACATTCAATTATACACAATGTAATAATATTAATATAGTTAAATACAAAATATGGCAACTAAAATCTATAGCTAATCGCTAATCATCTTGTCTGTCAGTCTAGTACACATACTAAATGCCAACATTACACTATATCGAATGATATCACTGTAATGGTATTGTATACCTAGGCGATAAATAAATGCAATCAATAACATACTTGTAAAAAAACCCAAGTCTCATAACGCAGTTCTTTGACCGTCAAAAGTTGTGAGATCTATGTACTACCAAGTCGGTTAATTTATTCAGTCCCTACTAAGCGACCTTCTGTCTTATGCTATTACGTAGTTAGCTTACCTAACATAATCTTATTATGATCATATCAAAGTTCAAAACTTTTGAGTTTTAAATAATAGATTAACTTGACCATCGGTTAAAATAAGAATGTATCTCACATTGCGATGGCCAAGTCAATCTAATATATTGTATATCTAGCCAATAAATAAATATAGGTATAAACAATCGCTCTATTTCAAAGTTGAAAATAAATGTATTTTTCATACAATTTACGTCGACATCCTCCCAACCGTTCAAAGCCACAAACGCCGCCCAAAACCGTATATCCTCGCAAAAATATAGAGCACAATCGCGCAGCTAGCGCATTTACGATTACACTACAACTATCATTACGAGCGCACTATTGATTCCTAATCCGCACTTCCGGATGTTACGTAACCCCACCGCGCCACCCGGGGCCCCCCACCCCAACCCCCTCCGGCAAAGATTTACAACCGGCCGGGTAGCGTTTGACGAATGATTGGCCGGACTGTAGCGAAGCTTTACGGGATTGTTTTGTTTTTCGGCCAGGGATATGTATAAATATCATGGGGCAACTAGTTTTGTTTGTGGGCCCTTTGATGGATACGACGTTTTAGTGTTGGCTAATGGTAGGGTTTTTGGTGGACGTTTGTTTAAGGGTTTAATTTATTCTTTCAGTGTTCCGTGGTTTCATCTGCTACGAATTGCAATGTTACTCTACACTAGGGCATGCAAAAACCGGGTCGTTTAAAAAACCGGTTTTTTCGGAGTTTTTGTTTACAAAACCGGTGAAACCGGTTAAATCGGTTTTTTCGGGTTTGTTTTTAAATTTTTATTAAATGAAAATGTAAATGCTGAAGTCTAATCAAAATATGTAATTTTTACGGATTGAAATAAGCTACAGCCTACAACTACTAACAAACAATACAAAAAGTTTATTTTCTTTATACATAAAATAGAATAATAATCATAATAAAGCTTTAGAATTAGGAAAATAACATATTCTTTAAAACTTAAGGTACCTTAACATACAAAATAAGGAACATTTGGTAGACCAGGTATACAAAGGTCTAAAATCACAGAATATTAAATAATAATTAACTGTCATAAAATACGAAGAGGCAAAATCAACAGCACGTAAAATGAGATCAAAATAATGTTTGAATATCGCATAAAATAGAAGTCTTATTCCTAAGAAAACCTAAACAAAATAAATCAGTCATTCTTACAGGTAGTCAAAATAAAAATAAAATAATTAATTAAATTCAAAATTGAAATTACAAAGCTAAATCGAATTCCTATTTTTTACATTGATAGAACGATCGTAAGGATACAACAAGTGCATCAAGAGAGTCATCATTAAGAGCACTACGGATTTTACTCACTCACTCGCTTGTATCTAAAAACACAGACTAAAAAAGCACAGACTAAAAAAGCACAGACTAAAAACGCACAGACTAAAAACACACAGATTAAAAATGACGGCAGCGTGGGCTTTTTATCGTCATAAAACGTTATTTAGATTCATTCACGTAGTTGATAGAACACGCCAACGTGCTGAAATCTAGCAGCTGATTACCAGTAAGTATCCAGGAGTAGCATAGGCTATATTTTATACTATGAAGTTCCCAAGGGAACGGGAGAAATAAGAGCAAAACCGCGTGCGGGAACTAGGGAATTAAAATTAAAAATCAAAATTAAAATTATAAACAAACAAGCAAACTCAATAAAACAAACAAACTCTTCCGCTTTTTAATATAAGTAACTAATACCAATAAATGTTTAAAGACGACCTTTAATGTTATGGTACGGTTACGATTATACCGATAATAATTCTGCCGTGCTTATTATAACCGCCGTATCCTACATTTTTCACGTTATTGAGTTACATATTCGGAATCGCCGTATCGAGATCTATAACTTTGTCTTTGATAGTTTAAAAAAAAATGCTTGTATCATACATTTTAGATTTTATACACAAGTAACTACACAAAAAAAATATTTTCTTAATATCTTAGCCGCAAGTGCTGGATACTGCTATAGCCTTCTCAAGCCCCAGATTATTAATCATGTAGTGCTTAACATAACCGCGGTATCTGTTAACGCTGCTCTAATACAAACAAAGGGAAACAGTTTTCTTGCGAATTACGGCATGAAAGCCATCAGTTCGATACAGCGCGAATATCCCCGATGCACTACAGAAGCGAGGCAGCCCCAACATCATCCTGAAGATGTTGTTATACTGGACTCGCAGGACATCCAGTGATGTTTTGAAAGTATTTCTTGCTGCGAGGCACAAGAATTATATTACCCAGAAAAGAAATGACTGTTTGTTTGTTTACATTGAATAGGTTCCGGGAGTACTAGTCCGATTTAAAAAATAATTTCGCGATAACAAAGATACATTATCCAGGAGTAACATAGGCTATATTTTATTATGAAGTTCCCAAGGGAACGGGAGAAATTAGAGCAAAACGCGTGCGGGAACTAGGGAATAAAAATAAAAATAAATAGGAACTAACGCCGTCTCAACGTCCTGTACACGTTTTGCAGTGATAAATTTAATATTTTGTTTGGGAAAATCAAAGTTTTATTAAATCAGACATAGGAGCAACGTAACCGAAAAAACCGAAAAATCCGGTTTTGTTATCCTAAAAAACCCGGGTTTCAAATCAGTCGGTTATCCGGTTTTTACGGTTATCCGGGTATCCGGTTTGCATGCCCTACTCTACACCTACTAGTTTTATAACTTTAACTTATAGTAATATGACCAATTTTCTGCAAACTATATCCAGTCACGCCGTGTGGATATAGTACCCCATATTACACCACCATCATCAGCCCGTATAACGTCCACTGCTAAACATGGGCCTCCTCCCGAGAGAGGGTAGTTGCCATAGTCACCACGCTTGGCAGACGGGTTGGTGACCGCAGTTTTATGTTGTACCACACAAGAAAACGCTGCTGCCCGTTCCTTGATATACGATTATTATAGATGATGTTATAACAATCGGGACCAACGGCTTAACGTGCTTTTCCAGACGCGGAGGGTAGACCCTCAACCAACCAGACCCGGAAAGAAATCTTAGAATATACATAAAGATTTTCTGTCCGGCGTGGGGATCGAACCCACGACCTCCGAGATTTAAAGCGAGCCAAATACCGCTACGCTACGTAGGCATATTTCTCCATGGGTGTCGTAAAATGTCATCGTGGCATCACAATGACACCATTATTGCGTCATTTGGATTAGTAGATTACCAAATGGGAAAAAAACCGACCATTGAACTGTCATTGACAGTTCATGGACACGCCAATGCGATAGTAGACTCGGGGCCCTGATATAAAGGCAGCAGCATCCATCAGCTTAAGATTACTTGCCATTTTACTGCGACCATCAATCAGCTTGCCAAGCATGGTGATTAAAACAATATGCTCCAACGACTCGGTCTTGCCAAGGTTTGTAAAAAGAAGGCCCTTGTTCAGCTGGTAACTTTAACAGGCTGTTCAAGTTGAAGAATCCATTTTCCTCGATCTCGACTGACGACCCATGTTCAGCGGTGGACGTTTAACGAGCTGATCATAATGATTATTATCATCAGTGGCGTAGCTAGGTGATCAAGGGCCCCCGGAAAAAAGAAATGGGGCCCCTAAACTATTTGGTTTTAACAATATATAAACATATTTAAAAAAAGCAATGAGGGAATTGTTATTAAGGTATGGGGTGGCTGGGGGCCCCGTCGCTCTGAACCGCCCAGCCCATTGGTAGCTACGCCAGTGGGTACGATTACTATATCATCTCTATGAAGCGCGCACTCCAACGAAACCCGCCGCTGTTTAGGAAAGGAAGGAATTTATCATACAAATATATATAATTATATCATATAACATACTCACTATTGCTGGAATAACAAAACTAGCAAACATTGTATTAGAACTCCATATCCCGTAGAAACATTACGTATGCAGGTCATGTGTAGCATTAACTCCATGTCATAACAGTCGTACCAAACATTGTTCCTTCAGTGAAATAGATAGTTACCAGAGGCGTAACTATAGGGTAGCAAAACAACATAGTTGAGAAAGAGAATAAAGGATTAAAATGAGCTCTCGTAGCTTGCAATGAAAGATATGACATGAAAATGACAAACTCCGTAGCGCTGCGGTATTTGGCTCGCTCTAAATCTGGGAGGTCGTGGGTCCACACGCCGGACAAGATTTTTTTTTGTGTAAATTATAAGATTTATTTCCGGGTCTGGATGGTTGAGGGACTACCCTCCGTGCCTCGGAAAGTTGGTCGCGATTGTTATAACATCACCTATAACAATTGTATACCAGGGAACAGCGTTTCCTTGAGTGTTACAACATGATACTGCGGTCACCAACAACGCCTGCCAAGCGTGGTGGGAGGAGGCCCATGTTCAGCAGTGGACGTTGTACGGGCTGATGATGATGATGATAAATGAAAGATAATCTAGGTTGTACGAGTCATTTTAATCTGCAATTGTAAAAATATACTATATTATTGAAAAAGTATATGTGTTACCTGAAAGTAATAAGAATCGTAAATTGATCAACTTTATAAGTTAGTTGATAAACTGACGAGGTTTCGGGTGGTTAAAAAAAATAAAACCTAAACCAAAGTGCAAAAGGACTTATTGAATTTGAAGTTATTTTGTTTTGTTACAACAGTAGCAAAGTCTCGTTTGGTCAGGTTAGGTCAAGACTCCAAGGGTCATCATAATAATGCGCGTTCACTCAAACTGTGTGGTACGAAAGTTGATCAACTTACGATGCGTATTTATTACTTTCCTCCTTTCGTCCTCTTGCGCAGGTTGCTTAGTTTGTACTCTGCTCGCTTGAATGCCCGGTGAAGTAGCAAAAGCCTCGTGGCTAAATACGAAACAGGTGGCATAAATAGTTATAGATCTATTGTTGGTACTACTAAAAACTAAATGATTTCGCCGACTACTACTAACAAATCTCAGTGCCATCCCGAGAGATGCAGACTTATTTAATTTGGTCACAGGTCGCGTCTCATTCAAACTGAATCAATATTCATTCCATCTTCGGCTCCCGATAGCCGGGACATAGCTTTGTAGTTGTAATAATGTTGTAGAAATAATTAATTGGCACGCTATTTTACTTATTTACGACATAAAACATAAAGTTCACAGTCATGCAATCTTTATCCATGTACATTAAACTATGTAAAGTAAACATATTTTAAATGTATGTATGTAGATAAATTTATAATATGTTTAAATAATAGAGAGGTATTACTACATTTTTATTCCCATCACCAGTTCAGGGCCCCGAGTCTACTATCGTAATGGCGTGTCCATGAACTGTCAATGACAGTTTAATGGTCGATTTTTTTCCCATTTGGTAATCTACTAATCCAAATGAAGTCATAATGACATGACATAAGCGTAGTTGCATATAATAACAAATGATACATTTATAAGTTATGAAATTACCTAAATAAACATAACAATCTCCCTAACTATCTCCCCTGCTACTTCTGTTGACGGCCTTTTTCTGCGGTAGCAACACCGACTGCCATTCCAGCGCCGACACCATAGTGAGATTAGTAGATAACCATATTGGCATAATGATATCATAATGGCACTACGGTGGCACAATACTTAAAAAATTAGCAGACTCGGCTTCCTGGACGTTGCAACGCACATATTTAAAATCTTTACTAATATTATAAACGCGGAAGTTTGTGAGTGTGGATGGATGGATGTTTGTAACTCTTACACGTAAAAACTCCAAAATGGATTTGGCTGAAACTTTGCACGCGGATAGTTAATGAGCTCTATTAATATATACCTAGTCTACAAAAAATTCTCGCTCCGACCCACTGGAGCAGAGTAACGCGGGTATAACTGCGGGGCGCAGTACTTAATAACACAAACATTATTATAACTATAAACATGTTACCATAGCAAGTCACTCTCAAATATTTTCAGGACCCACATTGGACGATTCTCGAGCAGGGGGCGAGCTCGGCGCTCACGTCGATCACACACCGGAGGAACGCGCACACCCAAAGTGAGGTCAGCCTAAAACACATATTTGCATCTTACGCCATATAAACTTTGCACCTTATTATAAAATTGATTAGTCAAGACTTTTAAAAAGAGAGTTCTTTTATTTATAGTTAAAAGTAACAAGAAGGCCGCATTTGGGAAGGGGCCCATTATCGAGGAAGACTATATTTTACTATGAAGTTCTCACCGGAATGGGAGCTAAGCGAGTCTTAATTGAGCAACAGGGCCACCGAAGCCAGTTAAAACTTTAAACGGGTCACAAAAAAAAAGTTTGAGAGCCTTTAGTCTAGCTCAAAGGTCTCCAAACTACGGCCCGCGGCCCATATCCGGCCCGCCAGTGCTAACAATCCGGCCCGCGACAGCTTAAGACTAGTGTCATCAATCTAGCCCGCGCATCCAATGCTGTGATAACTTGAAAAAGACAACACAAAATGATAATTACTCGGTCGCACACTTTGCGACTAGTATAAAAATACGAGTATAATTAAGAATAGAATAATTAAACCTATTTGGAACATATTGGAAAAATCGTTATGGCCCTATAAGGCGTCAAAGATTGGAAACCCCTGGTCTAGCTGAATACGTTGTATGAATGAAAACAATTTTATTAAAGAAAGCAAACCACAACTCGATTCAATACAGACACAGATATTAAAAATACATATAATTATGTTAATTTAGTAACAAAATATGTTTCCTTATCGAAATATCAATTTAAATATAACCATAAATTAGACAATACGATCGCAATATTAGTGGGACATTATAATTTGTGCAACTGGTTACAAAACCAATGAATGTATGTATTCTAATGCTGTAAATCACGCAAATATCAATAGAGACAAAATAAATTTTCGATAAAAAGTAGCTTTGCCATTTATGGTAGAAAATTAAAATTCTTGTTTATTTAATCATCATCATCATCATCAGACCGTATAACGTCCACTGCTGAAGGCCTTCTCCCGAGGGTTTTTGCTATAGTCACCACGCTTGGCAGGCGGATTGGTGAGCGCAGTATTATGTTGTACTACACAGAGAAACGCTGCTGCCCGTTCCCTGGTATACGCTTGTTATAGATGATGTCATAATAATCGGGACCAACTTTACGTGCTTTCCGAAGCACGGAGGGTAGTCCCTCAACCAACCAGACCCGGAAAGAAAACTTTGAATTTACACAGAGTTTTCTTGTCCGGTGTGGGTATCGAACCCACGACCTCCGAGACTTAAAGCAAGCCAAATGCCGCTACGCTACGGAGGTTATATTTAATACACAATCATTAAAGCTGAGAATAAACCACCCCATGTCATCCCGTGGCTGTCGTAAATGGCGACTAAGGAACTAATTACACTTATTCAGGTCAATTCAGCTTATGTCCATAGAAAACGCCAGTTTTTTATGGGATATTATGCGTACGCGTCTGTTCAGCTGAACGCAAGCGTACGCATCCCGTAATTCTAAGGATACTAGCCATCTTACTGCTCCGCCTGCCAAGCGTGATGATTAACGCAATATGCCTCATGGACCCTGACTTGCCAAGGTCTGTCAAGACTAGCAGGAGCCAGATTAAGAAGTCCGGAGGCCCCGGGGCAACAAAGGAGAAGAGGCCCCCTAGCCACAAATTAGTTTCCCTCTAAATGTGTAGATGAAGTATACTACTACATACTTTTCAGGACGATTTGAATTCTAATATTTTACTAATTGTCAAATTAAAATGAACAATATAGATGAATAACTATTACATTAATTATGATTCTATAAAGTACTGTATGTAAAGGTACAACACGATTCAGAAAAAATTAAGAAAAGGAAAGTTGTAAAGTTAACTCGTCAAAATTTGAAAGATTTTTAATCTCAATTGGGGGGCCCTCTGTTGTGGAGGGCCCGGGGTCTTGGATGCCCTCCCTTAAGTCCGCCCTTGAAGAAAAGGTCCGTGTTCAGTACAGTACCTAATTCTAAAAACTAAACCTACCAAATAAAATTAGCCTTTAACTAAAACTAACTAAGAATTAAAACTACCAATAATAAAAACTAACCTATAACCTACATTAAAATGAACAAATAATCGAAACTACTTATCTATTAGCTGCACTCGTGTATTGCAGTAATTTGCATGAAAATTGCATTGTCAATTTCTAGGGATTATTTTGGGGAATTCGTATCTAAGCCGACAAACTGCATGTGTTGCAGTATGGTAGAACATTTGAAGTGATTTTCTATGGATAATAACTTTGATAAAAACACAGAGGCGGTTTTACCAGCAGGCTAAGTAGGCTGGAGCCTAGGACGGCAAAATTTAGGGGGCGGCAAACTTTTTCCTCCGCAGCGTAGCGGTATTTGGCTCGCCTTGAATCTCGGAGGTCGTGGGTTCGATCCCCACACCGGACAGAAAATCTTTGTGTAAATTCTAAGATTTCTTTCCGGGTCTGGTTGGTTGAGGGTCTACCCTCCGTGCCTCGGAAAGCACGTTAAGCCGTTGGTCCCGATTGTTATAACATCATCTAAAAATAGGGCACTATATCACTATATCATACGCAAGTACCAAATGCAACGTCTTGAAACTTTTGCGATGTATAATAATCGTATGTCAAGGAACGGGCAGCAGCGTTTCCTCGTGTGGTACAACATAATACTGCGGTCACCAACCCGCCTGCCAAGCGTGGTGACTATGGCAAATACCCTCCCTCTCGGGAGGAGGCCCATGTTCAGCAGTGGACGTTATACGGGCTGATGATGATGATGAAACTTTTTTTGCTTGCAGAAAAAAATCTTAACGTCTTAAATTTTTAATAGTAAAATCTTCAGTAGTTTAATAGTATACAATTGTTATGGATGATGTTATAACAATTGGGACCAACCGCTTTACGTGCTTTTAGAGGGACGAAGGGTAGTCCCTCGAGCTTGAAACAATAAAGGGATTAAATTGATAAGGAAAATAAATTAGATTTAATTACGATTATTATGTCTTGAAGCCATCAACATAGATAATTTAAAACATGTAAGTAGGTCACGAATATAAAATATTTTTTTTTGACTTCATGAAAGTAATAATATTAAGCCATTATAAAGTACTTAAGTAACGACCTGCCCAGACGCAAAGGTAATTCTTTCTAATTTACATAAAACTGTGACAAATTATAGAACCATCCTCATGTATCATTCTATCTATTAGTAAATCACATGAAGAACCGTTCAGTAGTTAAGAGCATACCGTGGACAGAGAGACGCTACGTTATCTTAGAGTAAAACCGGCTAAATTTAATTACGAAGTCCCTAAGGGAACGGAGATTACGCTGTTTCACAGCGAGCGAGAAGCTAATTTGATTAAAAAAAAACACTAGATCAGTTTTTGTAGTCTACTAGTATTCTTGTTAACCCCTCGTGCTAAGCTAAAATGCTTTTGTTACGAGTAGGTTCATGTC
Source organism: Nycteola revayana (assembly GCA_947037095.2). Classification (NCBI taxonomy): domain Eukaryota; kingdom Metazoa; phylum Arthropoda; class Insecta; order Lepidoptera; family Nolidae; genus Nycteola; species Nycteola revayana. Next base: position 23,570,636 of record OX344846.2, on the reverse strand, counting down.
GGTAGTGCAACGGTAGACCTCAAGATCACAGGTCCAACGCCCCAGCGATTGGGCTACGGTCGCTGAAATTATGAACCTTCCGATGCCCTCGTAGACCCGAAGTCTGAGAGGCCCGCGAACTGTAAAGTAGAGCGACAGTTGCACAAAACTCCCCTAAATAAACTAAAAGCCATAATCCCTCAATCTCCCCGTCAGCGACCGCCCTGAGCCGAGGTCCAAGTCCCACAGGGGACGCCCGCTTGCGCAGGTTGCTTAGTTTGTAGTGTTTAAACCATTTATCTAGGCTGGAGCTCTGCTCGCCTTTATGTCCGGTGAAGTAGCAAAAGCCTCGTGGCTAACTATATATCTCCGTCCGAAAAAAAAAAAAAAAAAAAACAAAAAAAGCTGAAATTACGGCTGATTTATAATGTGTGTAGTGATTATACCAATAACGAGCCGCAGTACCACGCGACGTAAACACACAACTAGCATAAAAACACAACGATGATGGTACAGTTAACATCGTATTTGTTTCATATCGCTCGTTACGCACGTAAATTACATAGCGACGACAGACGAGCGATTGATCTCTGAATCAAGTTATACAGTCTGTGATTCACATTACACGTAATATTTAAGTGTTCCGTAAACTATGGGATTGCCACTTAAAATTGTGGTAAAACACCTGTATTATACGTTTGTAACACGTGTACTAAGATTATAAAGAAAATAGATTTGATTTGTTTGTAAATTTGTTTCAACCGATTTGAAAGCTACTAGCTGCGCCCTGCGGTTTTACCCGCGTAAATCTGCTCCAATAGGTATGTTTTGTAGCCTATATGTTAATCCAGCGTATAACCTGTCCCGGTGCAAAATTTCAGCCAATTCCGTTCAGTAGATTTGGCGTGAAAGAGTTACAAACATCCATCCATACTTACATGCTTTCGTATTTATAATATTAGTAAGGACTAGCTGCGCTCCTCACGGTTTTACCTGCGTTACTCTGTTCCAGTGGGTCGGAGCGTGATGTTTTGTAGCCTATATGTTAATCCAGCGTATAAACTATCCCGGTCCAAAATTTCAGCCAATTCCGTTAAGTAGTTTTGGCGTGAAAGAGTAACAAACATCCATCCATCCTTCCATCCATACTTACAAACAATCGCTTTTATAATATTAGAAGAATATTGTCAGAGGCGTTGTTATTGTCGTTTTCTTTCAGTACTTACTTTTTTTTAAAAAAAAAGCTTACTAGCAGTTTTTTTCAGTCTACTAGTAAATAAAGAAATAAAATAAATAAATAAAATCATTTTTATTTACGTAAACCAATTACAGGCACTTGTAAATAGTCAAACATTAATTAGAATTTTTTTATTAATTATATTTGTTATTTATTTATATCTATAAAATTAATTATTTTTATATTATCATATATTTATATGTTATTATTATAATTTATTTATTTATATTGTTCTTAGCGACACAAAATGCTTGTTCTGTCTATATTATGTCAAAACAATTGTCATTATTTGGGTGGACCATGAGCATATAACGACGGACGCGCTTTAATGCTACCACCGGATCCAATGGGCCCCAACTGAGAAGATCCGGCGAAACAAACTCAGTGGGTTACTTTACTACCGGTTTCAACACGGCCCACATGAGACGGTCCGGCGAAACATACTCAAATGGACAAATACGCGGGGTTTTGGTCCAGTTTAGTATTCTTGTTAGCCCCTCGTGCTAAGCTAAAATGCTTGTGTTACGAGTGGGTTCACGTCGGTAGTGCAATGGGTGGGTATCGAACCGGCGAACATAAGATCACAAGTCCGATGTCCTAGCGATTGGGCTACGGCCGCCACATGCCGGTTATGATACTAATCACGTTACGAAATTAGACTTTAATAAAAATGTATTCGCTAGGAACACTGCGTTTACTATGCACGCAAAAAATATTTCATCATCAGCCCGTACAACGCGCAACGGTACAACCCCTACTGCGGCACGGAGGGTAGTCCCTCAACCAACCAGACCCGGAAAGAAATCTAAGAATTTACACAAAGATTTCTTGTCCGGTGTGGTAATCGAACCCACGACCTCCGAGATTTAAAGCGAGCCAATTACCGCTACGCTACGGAGGCTGTCTACCATTTATATACTAGTACATTAATAATATATTTTTAAAAATCATTCTATAATATAAGTAGCTATAGTGCTATGTGTGTTCGTACGTTCACAACGGTAACCTCCTCTCAAACATCTATGTAAATATAGCTTATAAAGCGGCTACCGTGTAGCTTTTCGCCAGCGGTCGAAAGGTCGCGGGTTCAAACCCGACCTCGGTGAACGGTTAGGGTTAAGCCTCCCCTAAAACAAATGTTTTCACTTAAACGAATTAACGGAATGGTTACAAAGGATTATCAAATGGACGGAGCTAAGTTTGTTTGTGCTAACTAGTGTTGTAATATCGAATAAAAAGAAGAAACCATACAGGAAATGTAAAATTAAAACCATAGACACGTAACTCCTAATCACAATCATATAAAACCGGATTTGATTAATTTGATTATGGAATGATCACTTGTCGACTAAATTAATTAGAATGATGTTCTCGTTGAATATGAGATTACGAGTAGGTATAGTTTACCTTCTACTAATCGGTTTATATCATTTGCTTTATTACTTAAAATACCTACCTACTAAAAACGTAATAAATGTTCGAAGTTCATTTCCTGTTGAAAACGAGTGAATGAGTTTGATGAGCTCCAAAGATGAGCGATGGACGTAGACAGGTAGCTACGACAGCAAGTGAAAGTCCTCGCGGGGTGACGGACGGGCCGGGCGCACGCGTCACGGCACGGATGACACGCGACAGCGGGTGACGTCCTGAAGCGTCCGTGTTTCATGCGGCTGGCGTCCGGCGCGGCGCCGCGTCCGGCGGCCGTGGGCGGCCGGTGGGCGTGCAGGCGCTGCACCGCCCCGCCCCCCGCGCCCCACGCTGTTTATTCTCGGCCCGACTGGCGGGGCGCGCGACAGTCGCCCGCGTGACGCGCACTCGAACGCACGCGTGTGCAGGTACGCACCGTACACGGACGGGCCGAGCGGTGCATCCGACGCCGGACATTACAAAAAATAAACTAGTTTCATTTTTCGGACAAATTCGATCGGTTACGGTGGCGAAAACGTGCATGTGAGAAGGGTGTAGGGCGGCGGTGTCGCGGAAAATGCATTTCCCGTGTGCATGGCGCAGGCGGTGCGGGCCGGGGGGCGGGTGCATGCGATGATGGACATCGTATTGATTTCTATCTGCCCGCTCCTCCCTTATTGTGGCGGTGCAGGGCGCGCCATCGATCGTTGCATCGGCCCTTTACATTAACACCCCGCGATCTGCCGGACACACGATATTCGGACTCTTCGTACCGTTGCAGTGTCGTGCGTGGAATATTGTGCCAATTGAGTTTTTCATCTTGTTGCGTCACGTGGATGCCTACTACGTGAGTTGTATACGAAACAAAATGCACTTATTGTTAATAGCTAATTAATGAGAGAGCATATTAGTTATTAGTGAAGTATATTTGAGTAACGATACAGTTACGTTGTGATTCATTCCTAATTAATAAATATAAATAATTAGGTAAATTTATTTATATAAATTGTTAATTTTCAAATAATTTCGTCAGTCTTTAGCGATAACAATATTATACAATATTTTCGGTCAGTGGGATCTTAAGATATTTAACGTGATTACAACTGTCATAAATAAATATTTTTACTTTTAATAAGTCGACATAGAGAAAAATAGTTTCAGGACCCTTCCGCATGCATCTAATCGCAAATCGCAACTCGGACTCGAATATTTACAATTTAATTAAAAGGATGCCACCGCTCGATCCGCGATAATAATACACGAGTTGTATTTAAAATTATTTAATTATAAATTCTCAAAATCTAACGAAGTGTTAAAAATTATTTTCAGCAACACATAACATCCAATAATACGCAATACTCAAAACAATCAAGCTTTAAAAATAAACTTCCAATTTATTTTTTAATTGATGCAAAGTTCGCAAATAGACAAACGCAAGGGAGATCGCTCTGGGTACAGAGCAAAGATTAAGTTTAGCTACAGAGAGTGTAAAAGGCATTAAAGTGGCGGCCGCTTTAGGCGCTCGGTTGGAATGCGCGGGATTGGATACGTTTAGCGCGCGCGCACGCCCCGACACAGTGCCGCCCTCCGAGCACCCGGCCATGGCGACCGAGACCGGTGAGTACTAAACACATCCTATATTACACTATTACTATTATAACTATTTTTAAAATGATAGAAAAATCTAAGTCATAGATAATTGTGATTATTAAAACTAAGTAAAATAAAGAAAATACGCTTACTTAAAGACGCACTAATAAATTAGCAACAATAAATTATTTGACAAAATTAATAGTACCTATCGATGGTTAGAGTAATTAAAGTAGAACTTATAATTTTACTTCCATGTAGATATTTCCAACTTGAAATCATACCAAAATTGTAAAAGTTTTTTCCTTGTAAAATAGATTAAAAACGTCCTTATAAGGCCCGCATTAAATATTTCTAAATAGGAGTTATATATTTTTTTTAGTCTATGTAGGTAATACACATCTTAATCTAACTAACAAAATCAATAAAAATGCAAAAAAAAATATATATAGGTATAACAACCTCGTTAATATTTTTGCGAAATATACCTATTAAAATAAACATTTATTTATCTTTATACAATTTATTGAACTGTATGATGTCGAATTTGTCCTTTAAAACATGTGTCAATGATTTAATCATAAGATGTTTTATGTAAGACTTCAATTTCAAACATCGAAAAAACACACGAATGTATAAACGAAATGCCAGTTGTTAGATTAAAATAATGGTATAATTGTCTTTTTTTATGGACAACCAAACTAGCCAAAATTCTTTTAAATTTAAATATTGAAAAATTATTAATTCCACTCGATTCTAAATAATATACCTAATGATCGTCATTAAAAGTTAAAAAGACGTACGTATCTACCACAGCAGCGAAATTAAGCGTAAGTAGATATACGAAACGTCTAGTCATATCGATTTTGAAAAATCTGTAGTAAAAATGTTAAAGTGCAGCGCGACGCAATTGTTTACCAACAGAATGTATACTATGGTACGCGCGTCCACGTCATACGCACGTATGAGTTCGTTGATATTCGCCGCCCACCCACTGCTCCCCCAGGATCAGCCCACAGGATCAGGGGGATGGGGCGGCTTAATGACGTCGCCGCTCACTCAAGATCCGCCGTTTTTCGTACCACTTTTATTTGCGCCAAATGCATTACAAATAATTGTTCTCGGTAAAATGTTTTGGGAGTTTTAGAGGAAAATACTGAGATAATGCCACGAGAAGTGTGCGATGTGATTTATGTATCTACGGATTGCTTAAACAACGCGCTAGTTTCACATTAGAATATATGTTTACATTATTACATTAAAATTATTTGCTCAATCGTTATTTACTGTCTGTGTTTCTTTATCTAATTTGTAAATAAGATTTCGCAACGCCGCAAAACAGAAATAACTTTTCCTCCTAACTCCTTCTATTCAAAGGAAACAATCGAATCTCAGCATTGGGAGATAATACAATCCATAATTCATCTATCTGTATTCGCTATTGTATACCTTTTTACGGGCTTTTACTCGCTCTTCGAGTCGATTTGAGAGCTCATAGGGTTAATATTGCGCTGACTAAAGTTCCTCGCGTCATAAAAATGCTCACGCCGCCGCCTTCGACCCTCTCCCTCCGAGAGGGAGCGGACAAGGGATCAAACGCCGTGCATTCACACTCAAAATATATCATGACCTTTTTGATATGAACCTTTTATTAACCAATGTGATGGTTTGCAATTTATCATTGGTATCGTTACTGATACCTATATTTTATTAGAATAGTAATATGTTTTATTTTTCTGTACAGTTATTTACTATTTAATAATCCAGTGTTTGGAATTCAATCGGTGACTAAAGCAATCGTTTTCCAAGTGATATTATTATAAGTAGAATTAATTATAACAATTAATAATATTAGGTACTGTATTTAATTTTAGAAAATACATTGTTCGCCATCTTTGTAATAAATTCAAACCTTCAGTGACTCGAACTGGATGTCGTAAGAATAATTAGATCCTTAAATCTTAGGAACAGGACCGCGACAATCCCAACATTACTGGGTTACAAACTTTCATTAAAATTTAAACTTCGCGATAATCTTGTACAATTCTTTAATAATTTCCTAAAATACAACGTTTCGATACAAGACTCTGAAATGGTTTTTTTACATTTATTAAATTGAAATATTTTGTAAAACAAAATTCTAATAACAGCCTTAGTTCTGCTAGCCGATTTTCGTTTTGCAAACTTAATCTGCAATATTGTTTCATTGTATATAAGATGTGATAAAAACACAACATTAAGTTTCGGAAAATCACGATTAAAGCGCAATTAAAATTGGATCGCTACTCTGCTGCTCCAGTGAGTTGTAATGTGATGCTTATAGTCTACTTACACGAAGATACCGTTCCCGTGGTACCTTGCCTAAATATATAGCCTAAATAATGTGGCTTTTCTATTAATAAAAGGTATTGTAAAATCTTGTTCAGTAGATCCACAGATTACCTCTTACAACTTCACAAACTTGTGTAGATTTGTTAATCCAGCTTATAAACTATACTTGTGCAAAATATCAAATACATCTATTAGCAAAATCCATCTACATAGTAGCTTTTGCATCCATACATACTTTCGCATTTATTTATTAACTTCAGTACATTTCTGTACATGGGCGGACTTAATGCCAACACTGACTGGTAGAGAATTTTACCACCTTTAGATGGTGCAGAGACAATAATATATTAACCTTGTAATATTTATTATATTACTAGGATAAATAAGGCAAAATTAATAATACTAAAAACCTATAAAAGTATAAAAATATTGATTAGTTATGCTCTATATTTCTATAGCTTCTTTTAAATTTTGGATTGAATACATTTATTCGATCCTCATAATATGGTCGGAGCTTATTTAAATTGAAGTTAATAAATTCTGGTTTGACTTTACTTTTCGCACAAACACTGAATATAATCAACGCCATGTTAGTGTTATTGACACATGCAAAACTAAACATAATACTAAGTACAATACATTATTGATGGTAGACGGACAACACGCGATTTCAATTTTAAATAATAAATCTCGGCCGTTGTTTCCAAGACGCGGGCCCGTCAGCCCGTGCGCGAATTTCAAATGTAGGCAGAAAATCGGTGACGTTATTTTATAACATCTGTTTATTTATCAACATTACGAAGATAAGGTGCTTTTAAAATATATGCTGTTCATTGAATAGTAGGTAGATAATATCATGAGTAAATAAATAATATTTTATTTTACAAAAGAAATAAAAACATAAATTCAAGTTACTGACATATGTAGCAGTATTGACATAATTCAAAAGAAGGTATAGTAGAGGATACGATAAAGAACGACCTTCACCAATCTGTTTATTGGATGAAAAGTGTTTTATATCAAATGTAATATATTAAATATTAAACTTTTATTTATTAAAAAAAATATTTTCTAATTTTTTATTGTAAATCGAAATATTTTATTTTTTATTGCAGATTGTAGCAAAACAATATTATATTTTGATATAAAATTTATTTATTAAACAAATAGGTGAAGATAAATAGTATCGACATTCCTATTAATACCTGGCAACCCAGTAGTTATGCCAGGAAACAAAAAGAAAACCCAACGTTTTTATATTCTATAGGCTTCATACTTTCGATTAGTATTAAATTTATTCGTTTAAAGTAAAGTAAATTAAATAATTAAATTAAATTTAAAAGTAAATTTTTAAATAATAATAGTTTGGCCAGGAATTTCTTAGGCAACCCACCCGCGTTATATTATTTAAGTCATTAAATTTGATATAAAATATTTTTCATCCATTCAGTAAACATATCGGTGAAGGTCCTTCTTAATCGGATCTTAGACTAGTAGGTATTGTGAAGTAATTTAATGTTATGAAAAAAAAACGTTAAAATTAACGTTAAAATTTCTTCATTAACGTAGTCAATACGTGGTACCTTAGGTCCCTTTATACTGAGATTGATGTCTTGATAAAATTTTATTAAATAAACAGTTAACATCAATACAATATCTCTTAATTAGCTACTTGTAAAGATTTATAAATTTTATATACTAACAAATCATTTTTATGTTGCGTTTGTAATGTGTTGATTTTCCTACATATTAATTAAGTTTTAATAACTGTTGTAATAGCTACGAGACATTAATATTACCTAAATAACGAATTTAATTAGTGACGTAAACATATAAGTAAATACTTACTAAAAACCCAAATGATTTTATAATAATTAGTTACATCATTTACTAATTACCGTTACGATTTGTTCTATATTTAATTTTGAAATGACAGTGGGCCACGTAACGCCATCTATCCTCATACGTGATAACTATAATTTATAGAGATTAACTTTAAAAAGTTATAACAAAGTTTCTGCTTATTTCGGTCCTTTGGGGAGGGGGGTATCTAGTGATCGGTAACACCAAGTTTTCCTACCACAGATAAAAAATAGCTTTACCGCGACGGTTTACCCTTTTCCCATGGGAAGCTCACCATGAATTATAGCCATTTTATTCCCTGGAAAGGCTTTTCAATGGTGACAAAAGGTTTTTAATCCTGTTCTTTTATAAAAATAATTTTATAAATAAAAATACATATTCTCTCTCTTTATCTTTAAGCATAGATAACAGAGAAGCGCGCAACGCCATCTATCGTCAGAAGTTGTAACTATAATTTACCCATAACTGAGATTCAATACAAAAATCAATAACGAGTTTAAAACCGAGCTAAATTATAAAAACAATGATTGATAATATGATTATTTTAACTGTTTTAAACACACAATGTTATTATTAGTCATACTGGTAATTTATAAAGATCCTTGACATTTTCCAAAACTAACTGGCGATAAGTGCTTAAAGTATCCATAGCTATTAGGTATTTATGAATGTCACTGCCTTGTTTTCGTAAGATCACCTGACATTGTATTGAAACAAAGCGTAGGTACAATCTATTAAGACGAACTTTAATTGAAGTCTAGCTTCCCTCTAGAAATACATCATATCTATCCTCTTTATAATATTAGTATAAATAGGTACCTATAAGTTATAAGTCTCAGATATTTGATTGGTCGATTTATGATGATATTAATGATAAGACAAAACTAGTTAAGGCACGACTTTGTTATTGAATGGATGTCCTATTAAAACATCGACATACCTATTGATAAATATATCTGCTATTTTGATAAAAAAAACGTTAATATTAAACAATTTAAAATGGTATGAATGCATTGTGATTAGGTACTTTTCTTTCCTACTGGGGGGTTGTAAGTATGTATGATACAAACCCCTTACTAGGAAAGAAAAGTGTGAACAAAAGACGTTATTAGGTATACTTTTAGTCATTTTTTTTTACTATTCGTAGTATATTATTGTTGCTCGAGAGATAATATTATTTCGACATTATTGCGTCATTATTTAATACACAAAAAATATTAAGCCTTTAGTGCTGTCATTGTATTGGCAACCGGTCTCTAACAGCTTGTCTTTCGGCAAAGGGCTTCTCTTAATCGTTCCCTTTTGTACTGTCCTTTGCAGTTTGTGTCCATCTTGTACCAGTTATCTTTGACAATTCATATTCAGGGGATTAGGTTGTTTACCTTTGCTCATTTTACTATTATTTATTATATTTAATTATGATCACTTCAATATTAACTTTTTATTTACATTTATCGATATTAATATTCTAAATAGGAAAAGTCGTCGTGGGTTAGATCCCCACGCCGGGCATGCAATCTTTGTGTAAATTCTAAGATTTACTTCCGGGTCTGGTTGGTTGAGGGACTACCCTCCGTGCCTCGGAAAGCACGTTAAGCCGTTGGTCCCGATTGTTATAACATCATCTATAATAATCGTATATCAAGGAACGGGCAGCAGCGTTTCCTTGTGTGGTACAACATAATACTGCGGTCACCAATCCGCCTGCCAAGCGTGGTGAGTATGGCAAATACCCTCCCCCTGGAGGAGGCCTATGTTCAGCAGTGGACGTTATACGGGCTGATGATGATGATGATGATGAAATAGGAAAAGTTTGTTTGAATTGAATAGGCTGTAGAACTATTGGATCGATTACAAAAAAAATTTCACCTTTAGAAAGCTACATTTTCCAGGTTCACAGACTTTATTTAATAATAACATTCCCACGGGAACAGGAGTTATATATAATGTACTAAATTTCCGTACCAGACACCCTTACTTTGTAGGTACTGGTTGTATCTTTGTTACATAGGTACATCTTTAAAGCTGAAGTGAACAGACACTTTCTAGGCACGCGTGAATCATCATAGGCCTTATCTTCGCCTTCCATCAAGCGAGATTATGGTCAAACGTAAGCCTATATTTAATAAAAATAAAAAAAAACAACTTATTCATATTCATTTATTGCACACCATATGTATATATGTATAAGTTGTTACATAGACAAAACCAGTACAAAGTATGGACCCTGTCGGGCACGGCAAGTTAGAAGAGAGGAGGAAGCGATACATTTTCTAACTTAATTTAACACACGGAATCGTCGTATCGTGCAAAATCGTCAATACAAAAAATATTACCAATGAATTGTTAAATATTTTTATAGCGGTGTGATTTATGGCGAATATCGGTAATTTTAACGACTACGGTGAAAGGTGGACGCTTAATTTGAGAGCTACTTCTAGACGTTTTATAAAATGTCTGAATAAATTCTAATCAATAAAAACGCCATTATAACAGTATTAAATATACAGAAAGAAAAGTAATCATATTTGCTAACTTCAATTTAAAATTTTATTAATATTGTCGATGATTAATAAGAAGAATTAATAAAGATGTATTAAATGATTACGTTTGATTAATTTGTCGCCTTCAAGTTGATTAATATCATTGACTCGACTCCTTGTACTAAATTAAAAATTATACTTTTGATTATTTTTTTATCAATTATCCTGATGTTTGATTACGTAAACGAATTCACTTGGTAGGTAATCGATTTGATGAAAGTTTATTAAGATTTGATTTATACTTTAAATTAAAAGTTAGTTAAGCACAAACAATAATCAAATATTAATAAATGGGACTTGTTAGAACGCTTGACTTATTTAATTCATAATCACTTGACACATTGACATTGATAAGAATGTCTTCGCAACTCAGCGTTCACTATGCATTCAAATTTATTAAGTTAATGAACCTTCATAATCCCTCAATCTCATCGCCAGCGACCGCCCTGAGCCGAGGTCCTAGCACCACAGGGGACGCCCTCTTGCGCAGGTTGCGTAGTTGGTAGTTTTTAAACCATTAATTAAGGCTAGAGCTCTGCTCGCCTTTATGCCCGGCGAAGTAGCAAAAGCCTCGTGGCTACCTACGTATGTCAATCCGAAAAAATATAGTAACAATAACATAGAGAATGCGTTGCAATAACCTTACAGGTATGAAGATGTTTTCATCGAAGTCGTAGTCATATCGTTAAAAAACCTCTACTGGAATACATTTTTGGCATCGTAATATAATAAATCGTACACTAGAGTGTCACACCGTAGGTAGATAAAGACTCGTAGGAAGCTAGGATAGGGTCCGGTCGTCCTCGCAAGGCGAGGCTCGCGACGCGTTCTATGCTTCAGACGCGATCCCGCACTAGTTGATATTAATTATATTTTATAATAATCGATTATCACATGCCACAATAACATTAGAATTTTTTATTTAATACCATTATTGTTGGAATGTAAACTAATTAATTAGTTAAGATTGTTTTTTCTTTTTTGTTTTGATTGTCATTGTATTTGACTTTATAATAAGTACGATCGATTCGTCTACATTATCAATAAACGTTTTCATTTTATTTCACTATACTTACTGGAATATTATACAAGTATTTATAAGACAATTTTAATTACTTAGTAGAATATGACGCGTGCGTCAAATTCGTGTTTAATTATAATAAAAAAATAACTTCCAAATACAAGAACGCTAATTTTGTTATTTAAATCGAATGATTATGCATATTTGCCGTTGTTTTGTTTATTGTACTTTAATATACCTATATGTGTCTTCTATCTAATGAACAACTGCACAAATAGGTATCCATCTCAGGTCACAGCACTTACTGGAAACGTAAACAAGTTTCAAATGCAAACGCTTTGCATAAAATATACACTAAAATACCCTAAACGTTATTTTTATGGCGTAGTCAGAAATGCGCATTAACTCAATAACATTATATGTTAAATACATAATTTATTTGAACACATACACACGTTAGTATGCCCCTACGGCATCAAATAATATTTAAAAAAAAACTAAAAGATTTTGCAAAAAAATTAACAGTACTTATTCGATGTGTCGCAAAATAATTGAAATACAGCAATTTTATTAAATAAAATTCCTTTCTCACATTCAAAAGGAATGTAAGGCTGACTCTATATTGGGTATGAGCACGGTCACGGACAGCGGCGGGGTAGCGAATGACGGGGTGGTCTACACGCCCGAGAAACGCGCAAATTCAATGCTCGCTCAGTCTAACGAAAGTCCTTGCCGACAAAATTAATTCTAAATCCATTTAAAACATAAAGATAGAATACTATATATAGGAATGATCTGTTCATATTACAATAATAAATAATCTATATTTCTTATTATCACATTAATGTAGGTAACGTTTCGCATCATTCCCAATCTGAATACGGATATCCATAAGCACTAACCGTAGTCTGTTACCCAGGCGGCGCCGCGGCCGGCGGGGAGCAGCAGTACTCGCTGCGCTGGAACGACTTCCACTCGTCCATGGTGTCCTCGTTCCGGAGGCTGCGGGATGAGGAGGACTTTGTGGACGTCACACTGGCCTGCGCTGGCGCCACCTTCACCGCACACAAGGTAACAACGCTACTCGGTAACTTTAAAATTTCCCGCCAGTAAAATAAATGTTTCAAAATTTGCTTCTATTAAATCTAAATTATGTTTTGAGCTCTCGATGGCAACGCAGTGATGTGATTGGTAGTCACATTAATAGTTATTATAATAATTTTCGCCAATAACTGCGCTTTCTTCTAGAAATCCCATTTTGATTGAATGTTATCCGGCACTACTAACCGAATTTACTAATAGAGTTCATTCAAAAATGTCATCAGATTCCTTCCCCAAGATATGAGAGATTTTTCATGAAAAAACTTAATTAATGGTACTTATTTTAAACTAGGAACTGTAATCAATCGCCCGTCACTCGTTAGATCAATGTTTTGCGCATATGCAGCTTTTGAGCAAACAAGCCAAATTTATGGGAACTTTTCTAACAACCTAACGAGGACATGAAGGCCGCCCGCTTTTGTTCACAGTTACATGTGTGACTCATCAAATCTTACCTATTGATGACACACCTAAATTTAACAAATTCTAAGCTCTTTCCCAATATTAAGAATTATTATAGGTATATAGATGTCGATTCCTACGTATTATAAAAATACTTTAAAATTATTTCAATTCATCATGATCTCAATAATTAGTACCTAATAGAACTAACTGTTACTAAATAAAAATAACTCTGAAGTATCGGAAAAAATACACAAATAGTGTATAAAGTATTCTGCTAATATGGTGTCAGTGAATTCAATTAATATTGTAACGGTTGGGCTTTTGTTAGCTCTGGCTATGAGATACTCGAGATGCGTAAAATGCTTAATTATAATCTCGAGTGTCTCATCCCACGAATTATTAACAAACTAAAAAAAAACTGTCACTTGTTAAAATGGTCCCACAAGCTGACATATTCTTTGTGTCAGAGAGCGAGTTAGAACGTCACAAACCTCATGTAGCTGGCGCGTTATACTGTTCAATTATTGCAGTCAACATTAGTAACTTCCAACTCATAAGTAACATCTTTTACTCGAATTTTGAAATACATAATCTAGTAACTTACCTAAAGGAACCAAATAATACATATTTACACATGCACCTACTACCGATGCAGCACCAATATCAATTCAGCAAAATGCACTACTTCCAACTACCCATTTACATATTGAAATATTCCATAGAGTTGCCAAATGGCCGTTCAATAAAACACCATGAGGATAAGTGTTTGCGTACATGCAGCTCTGGGAAATATTGAAAATGTATGTCACGATTTGGAAACTTGCTAGGCTGGTTACCTTTATTGCCAATAACTGTCCAATTTGAGGCACTGAATCAATTGTATATAAGTTTTCTTTGGACAAAACACACTATTGGATAATAAACTTTAAGCTTTCTGAATTGAAATCCGGATATTTGACATCCTGCTATTTATGACCAATTAGGTAACCACCAATTAGTTTATTGTGCCGGTTTTAGATGAATAACATTTACACGAGTAAGAGTTAACAATTATTCGATAGGTATGTATATAAGATCTAAAGAGACTCTAACACAAACGAAAGTCAAGTGTGCAGAGTCTCAATGCAGTCTTTTACAACATCCACTTGATTGGTTTCAGTCAGCATTGTCTGTTTACTAACTTACGTATTATTTTTATATCAGGTGGTGTTATCTGCGTGCAGTCCTTATTTTCGGAGGCTATTGAAGGCAAATCCCTGCCAACATCCTATTGTTATTCTCCGAGACGTCCACGACAAAGATATGGAAAGTCTTCTTAGGTAAGTTTCGATTAATAGTTACCGTTAATATACCCACAAACCATTTTCTTATTGCATACGGTTACGTTATGGTTCTTTTTTTTAAACTACGCAGGTTTATGTACCAAGGGGAGGTGCACATCGGCCAAGAACAGTTGAAAGAGTTCCTGAGAGCAGCTCAGCTGCTGCAAGTACGCGGATTAACTGATGTACCAGCACCTGCACCTATGGCCACTTTAGAACAGAAGGCTTCACCGGTAATTACTACTTAATCACACAAGTCCCAAGTTTGGGCGCCAATAAAGTATTTAAGATACTTGATGTTACTTTTTCAATATTTAACTCCAATGTAAACTTTTTTCAGATTGTTTTAGTCTGAAAACTGACTACCTAGTACATTAACGTTTATGAAGGGTTAAAAAAATAATTTATCCTTTAAATACTAACTGGCGCCCAACGTGGGGAAAATTTTAAATGACCTCACTTTGACTTTCAAGTATTTTGTTGATATTAAACTAATCTGAATGTTCTTCCTAAACAGTCAGCATCATCGTGGACAGAGACGGGCAGTGGAGGCTCCCGTGAAGGGAGGGAGACGCAACGTGAGGGCAGAAGACCACGAAAACCTGATGATAGCACCGCGCACACACCACCACCGAAGCGAGCCAGGTCATCAGACCTGTACCAAGCGCAGTTGAAATCCAGGTATTAGGGAGCATTCCATGACGTCGTCGTCCTTTTTTTTCGCCATCACTTTTTTCTGAAATACATTATGACGGGTATTCTTTTGTAATAATATTTTTAAACTACTATTTTTAACAACTTACTTTCAACTACGTAACTCACAGGAGATACCTACACAGTTAAAGTAACTGGCTAACTAACACAGAAAGAAATTTTCCGATAGGACCAGTAGCTTCTGATATTAGCGCATTCAAGCAAACAAACAAACAAACCCTTCAGCTTTATATATAGATAGATATATTTAATAAAATGATGATGAATGATTTCAAGAACACGAAAAATATAATTGTACGTTGACGTCTGACATAAGTATATATGTTTATGAGTGGTTCACCTTATTGGTGTAGGACGGAGCAGCTATTGGCACAGGGGGCGAGCCCGGAGCGGATGGGCACGAATGGACATGAGATGTCACTCTTCACTCAGGCTTTGGATACCTCGCAAAACGCACATCTCTCAGGAGTCTCAAATAATCTGGTAAGTCTCACTTACTCTGTTAGTAGAAAGTGATATTAATTAAGAATATTTTTGATGCCGTCTGTTGTTAAATATTGTATTATAACCCACCCGCCTACCTAAACCATGCCCTAACCTAACTAGACGAACACGGCCTAAAGACCCTAAATTAAACTACCTTAATGGAAATTAGCGATAATTGTGATTTGTATTGGAGTTTATATTGAATAAATATGTTAAAGAAATGGCTCGTAATTGGTGAATCGTCAAGTGGTCAGGAATACGTTGTGGCCGGAGATAACCCTGATTACATTGAAAGGAGGAAAACTACCTAAACTATAACTGTTACGCTCCTAAATTTTTCGGGTATTTTCAAAGACAGAATTATTTAATATGTAAAGATATTAGAAAATAATGGTAAAATGCATATGTTAAAAGTCATAGTCAAGTACATGTTAATAGTCTAAAGGTTTTAAGGAATGGAATTGAAATCTATGTTTTATAAATAGGAAATGTTAATAAAGGGCCCTTTTTTACACGGCTTGAGGAATCCTGCCCCACACCCGCAGGCAGTCAGTCGATCTCGTCTCCAGACTTGGATAATCGTCCTTCGTGTCTGGACCGCAGATGGTCTTACAAGGGACATTTCCTTATTATTTAATATTACTTATTTGTTACATTGAAACTAAGGGACAAGAGGACATTCTCTTTTAGCAAAACTATGTCTTTGGTCTAGGCAGTCTGTGATAGTAGTCCTTTACCTACTTCCTTACAGTGCTCATACTATATGTGACAATATATAGGTTATCTTCCAAAACTGGAATATGCTAAGCAAATGTTATACAGTAAGTCAACTATATTTATCAAATAACAAATGTATATTCGTATATCCGCCCATCCTGTTTAAGATCACATTTTTAGCTTTATGGTCACTTGAGGTTGCCGGAGCTCGCCTAGGATGACACAAGATCAGTAAAACATACATCTATTTTATTTTCTCTATGGAGTTTAATAATTAGTCTAAATTGCAGAGCTCATCCAGATTTTAGAATTATAACTAATAACTTTATTTATGTAAGGGAAATAATATTATATAATATACAAGGTTAATAAAAGTATATAATTAGTTGAAACTATTTTATGCATCTCAACTAAGAAATATGAACAATTGTAATATTTATCAAATATTATTAGATATGTGGCATGATTAAGGTTCGTTTCCATAAATCATGATAAGTAAACATTCCTTTTATATATCATTTCAAATTAAATATATTCATAAAGTTTATATTGCTATTTACTTATTTAGTTTGTATTACTATAAATTACCATCTTAGTTTTGATGGAAAAGAATACGAATCTGTAGTAAGTCAATGCTTTTTATAATAATTGAGTGACACTTAAGATTTACAGACTTAACCGGGATTCTGAATCTAGAATGAACTGACTTATAACAGTAGATAAGTCGGATGTAAATATTTGAATTTCTACCAACAAATGTACATTCGTATTTCCGTTTACCCATAGTAAGTACCATTTTTAGTTTTATGTTCACTTTGGTTGCCGAAGCTCGCCAAGGCAAAACGAGAACAGTAAAACATACATTTATTTTGAATTTTCAATTAAAACAACGTAACTCATAAATTTAAGTTCATTCAGTCTTCAAAAACCAGTATAATTTTTTTTATATGTACAGTTAGTTTTATAAAATAAAATCATCTTACAAAAACCTAACAGTCCTACCTTCCCCTATTATATAATAAATATAAACTGTACCTTTTACCTACACTCCCCTACATTTCTACACTTCTATACCTAACATTCCTAGCTTCCCCTACTTTTTTACACTTCTATACCTAATATTCCTACCTTCCCCTATCATACCGCCCTAAATAACAACTGTACCTTTTACCCTACTTTCCTCACACTTCTAAATGTGTATCAAAAACATTTGATTTCTGAATTATCCTTCAACAACTTATCATCGCTATACCTTTGAATGTACTAAGATTTGGTAGTAACTTTATAAGTATTATTAAATAAAGTTATCTTACAAAATCCTAAATCTATACCTCTCCTTTTTTTTTTTTTTTTTTGTTTACCGGGGTAAAAATGCGCAACCGCACTTCCTCCCTGGCGCAGGGATCACTATATACGTGATCCCTGCGTCAGTGAGGGGCATGTGGGGCTCATCCTCTATAGAACGTGGTGCGCTGTCGCACCACAGAGAGGATGTACCCACTAAAAAAGCCCCCGGGTGTTCCTCCTTCTGTCGTTTGTAGTGAGAGACCCAAGTACCGGTATAGGCCTTTGGTTATCTCTCCGACAGAAATCTATACCTCTCCTAGTGCACCTTAAACAACGACTATACCTTAACTGTCTCTACATTCCTACACTTCTAAATGTGTACATTTCAAAACCAATCGAGTCGCGGCTCATTTATATTTAAACGTGAATGTGTTGCCTATTCCTAATCTTGCTATATTGAGCTGGTAAACTCAGTGTACCTAAACCCTAAACCTTCCCTAAGGGTCACGAAAGAGTATTATAGGAATCCGTAGATTCACCTCAAGGTCGGAAACAGGACCTTAGGCGGGAATACTCCTCCAACCGGACAGTTATAATTTAGTGAATATATACATATATAAAGATAGAACACAGTATTCAAACGATGCATACAGAGTCTCGGCGCTAACAATAAGCATGGTTCCACTTCGACAGATCCCCGAAACTCCAGTATACACAATTAGAACATGTGTAGGGCAATTAGACTGATCCCAATGCAGGGGCAAAATCAATCTCTCGAGGCGCCCTAACCTTTCCGAGTTCTACCACTAGCTAATGTTAGGGATAGTTAATCCTCACAAGATATCCTAACGGACAGCTAGATCGGATTAACCCAGCACCATGACTGGATAATTAAGTTAAAAGACAATCTGTACACCTTCTCCAGTACATTCTCATGAAGTGTAAATCCATTCACATTGCTTCTACTTTGATTTCACTATTAACTCCGTTCACCGCCAAGTCGCCATTATTCCCTTATTTATTTCTAAATTCGGGACTCAAACAACTTCACAATGAAAAGAATAAAACAATGACTACAAAGACAAAACAATGCTTTACAGAAATCACTTAATATCACTGAGAAAATACAAGAGATAAACGTACAAACAAATCTTTTTCCAAAGGACACACCTACTCTCTCAAGACGCTAAAATCCAGAATCCTCAAGATGTCTTCCTTTCTTTCTCAAAACTTCTATTTTCGCTCCAAATAAAACTTCCCAATCGCGGATTCGCGCATGCATATTTTGTCCGAATAATAACTTGACCAAATTATAATAGGCTACTTAACGTTTGAATTACTCTATATTCCAAGAATCTTTTATATTTGGTCGTATGAATCATTGCTGTCAACATCTAAAAACAAACGAAATTCCAAGTTAATATCTTTTCAATACTTAATATTTTTGTTGTTTAAACTATTTGTTGAAACGATATCCTAAATGATTATTATTTAAATATTAAATAAATATGTTTCTTTTTTAAGTTATCTCAATTATTTAAACTATTATAAAATAATTGTTCATAAAAGAAATATGATTGAATACGAACTATCTATGATTTACAGTCATAGATTAAATAGAAGTATTGAACATATATTATTAATTTAATTTATAGTATTTATAAAGTAAACTGCGTTTAGTTCTAAAATAATTATTGAACCTATTTTAATATGTTAGTCTATTTTAACTTAATGTTTTAAGATTATTTAACCATCTAACGTAGCATAAAATAAACAATGGAATGCAAATTAGTTTATAACGTTTTTGACTAGATGTCACCACTATTAGCATTATTGGTCGATGTAATAATTGACTATTTAGTAACTTTGCATTTTATCACTAGATGTCACTGATTACCCTGTTTATAAATAGCTGTAGATATTATTTTCCGTTTGTAGGGGATCCTAATCGATATATTTTATCAACCCTCAAAGAGCTTTGGGGGTTATTTAGTAAGATATTACGTTTAGTTACAGTCTGCAATTTAATGATAATTAAACTTACAAGCAAGTTTGATTGAAATAAAATCAGACTAATTAAATAATAAATAAACATAAATAACGTAACGTACGAACGTTCCGTTACAATATCGAGACTAATTTGTAATAGTACGTTCACAATAGTTAGAGCAAAATATTAGGTAGTTTTGCTTTTCTTTCAGTCTTACTGAAATCAACCTTTTAGTCTTAATTTGGGAGATACCCAAAATACAGAAAAGCTAATCCGCGCATTTGTACGTAGTCTGGCGATGGAGAAGAATCATCATCAGACGCTGGTGCTAGCGACACAGAGGGGGAGACGAGGGCTAAGCAGGAACCGCTCGACTACGACGACCCCGCCACCATGGCCAACACCAACGGCGCTCTGCCACACAACTTCCCTGGACTACTTAATCTACCAGGTACAGTACACCGTTTCATCTGTAATTCATTTAAACAAGTATTTTCCAGATGAATTTAACATCTCGTAATTTCCCAGGTTTTCCCGGACTGCCTGGACCATCAGGGATCCCCGATAACTACGGTAAGTAAATTCCTAACTGACACTTATTAAATCCCAACGATATGTGACTCAATACCGTTACAATTTCAATGGAAATTATTAATTCGAATTAAAATAACGATCACAGTAATGTCCAATCAAAAACATTAATGACGTCCGAGAACAAAGGAAGCTCATTATATCATTAATTGCACATTATTGAGTCATGTACCTATCGCATGTAATAACACTAACAATTAATAACGAGAACGACACCAAAGCGCTTAATCACTCAGTCATAATCGATTCGATAAATACGCATTCGGCCCAAAAAGTAAATATCGTATCCGCGCCCGCGCGACCGGACCACGCGCCGCCCGCCTCGTGACGTAGCCGCTGTCGCTGAACGCGCTGTGTCTGCCCCAGGAGCCCCCGGAGCCCCCGGATCCGGCTGGGCGAGCGCCGAGCGAGTGCCCGACGAGCGCGCCTTCGGCCTCGCTAACGGTGAGCCGAGCAAGCCCGCGTGCCCCGAGTGCGGCAAGCTGTACAGCAACAATAGCAACCTCAAGCAGCACATCCTGAACGTGCACGCGGCGCGCGAGCTGGCGCACTCGTGCCCCGTGTGCGGCAAGGCCTTCAAGACGCGCCAGTACATGCAGATACACATGAACTCCATCCACGGCGTGAAGCAGCGGCGCCGCGACCCCGCCCCGTCCGCGGACCCGCGCGACAAACACACTCACAATAGCGCTTAACCGATCTGTGCCCACTGTGTCTAACCGCCGCCTCTGTGTTGCAGGGGCGGCTCTCGCGGGCGGGGCGGCGATGGGCTACCGGCCGCAGTGTCCGCTGTGCGGCCGCGTCTACTCCTCCACCTCCAACCTGCGCCAGCATATGCTCAATGTGCACTCGCAGACCGACCGCGACCAGTGGTTCCCGTGCCAGCACTGCGGCAAGAAGTGCAAAACCAAGCACTACCTGATCAACCACCAGCTGCAAGCGCACGGCATCCGCCAGCGGCAGAACTCTTAGAGAAGGCGCGACGCCGGGCGCGGCCCGCTCCCCGCGCCCGCGCCGCTCGGCGCGTGGTGGTGACCGACTCGGCGACGACGCACAGCGAGGCGGGCGCGGGCGCGAACAGTAAGAGTAACCGCTGCTGTGGTTGCAGGGCCTGTGTGCCCGCTGTGCGGCGGCGCGCTGCTGTCGGCGGCGGCGGCGCGGCGGCACCTGGCGGCGCACTACCCGCGCGACAGCCCCGTGTGCCCCGTGGCGGCGTGCGCGCGCCGCTTCGCGCACCCCAACTCCGTGCGCAACCACATGCGCCTCAAGCACGCGCGCCAGTGGGAGCACATGAAGACGCTCAAGTGGAGCTGCGGCTGGGCCGACTGAACGCCCGAGGGGGCCGAGTGTGTGACGAATGATCTCCCGGAAGCATTTTCGTATATCGCCGTCGTGTCGTGTAAAGCGGTAGAATAAATCGACTGAAAATTATTTTTGTAGTAGAATAGACTGATATTGTTTAAGTAAGGTTTATATTGTAAGCGCATTATGACATGTGATGATTGGTGCCATTGATAGAATACGAAGTGCGATACTGATGACTGTCGATCATTCTGTTGACTTCCTGAACGTCTGTGACTTCCATTGTTGCTTCTACGACATAGCCGTTGACTCGTAGACGTTGCTCGGTTACGTTTGGTGACGGTCGAAACTGTGTATATTCTTTCGCCGAAATTTGTGTAGTCTTTAAAAAAGAAGTAGGTTTATGTCATGACGTCATAACGATGCGTAATATAGAAGTCAGGGCAACGTTTATG
The DNA here is from genome assembly GCA_947037095.2 of Nycteola revayana. Classification (NCBI taxonomy): domain Eukaryota; kingdom Metazoa; phylum Arthropoda; class Insecta; order Lepidoptera; family Nolidae; genus Nycteola; species Nycteola revayana. The sequence goes on along the minus strand of OX344846.2, from coordinate 23,548,295 downwards.
AGTGAGCGGTGTTACTCTTCGATTAGGTCTTTATCTTTAGGCCCGGTGTCCTGGCAAATAAGGGTAGATTTAGTTGGTTTGTTCCGCTGTCGGATGTCTGCGATTAATTAAACAAACAGGACATCATTCTGCCAAAATACCTTTTCTGAACTCATAACCGGTATAATAGTGATTTTTTTAAGTTGTAAACTCGTGACAGATTTCACTTGTTTATATTGTGCAACGTTTATCTAGTCTTGATACGTTATTAATTAATTTGTGATGAAATCGAAAAACTTCCATAAACAATTTTCCATTTATGATAGGTAAACCTATTTTTTAAGGAAACTATTACACCGGTGTGAACCACTCCCTATATACCTATATTTTCGACCATAGATAAGACAATACGAAATAGATTTAAAGAAGAAGAATCTAAATGCCTTTGAACGCAATAGTTAAGAATAAGTTCACTTCCATAGAGAATTTATTTTCTAAATGATGTTTGTTCGTGATGCTCTGTACGTAAGTGCACAATCTAAAACATATCTAGTCAAAGTAGACAACATGAGGGATTTATTTAAAATGTAAATATATACTTACTACGATTCCATTCGCATATATTTTTGTAATAAAAAAAATGATGAAATACACCAATAATTGTTAGAAATATTTTATAGCAAAACTATAGGACGTGCCCGTGTACGAACGAAACATAAAATGCCTTAGATTTTTATAGCGAAATGTTAGCACTTTAAGTATTTAACACATGTAGTGTTTGACTGAAAACTAATAGTGATTCCTAAAAGTAGGATTTTGAAATAAATGATTTTGACCTAGGTCGGATCTGGGTTACATCATGTAAGTTATTTGGTGGGATGCTTATTAATGTGATAATTTGTAAGATTTTCGGACAATCTTGATCCACCTTGATCTTTTATTGGAACTTCAATGTAACTTATATATTTTTCAATCAAACATTTCGTTAAAACCTATAGAACTAACCTTTCACCTAAATTAGTTACACTGACTATATTAGATGTCAAAATAGACGCTATGCCTGCCAAAGATACTGATCCTACAAGGAACTAGCCTTAAGAAAGCAATAAAAACTTAGTTACTGAAATATTAGATACAATAGGCCTACTTGATCAAACGATAGTTTGATACCCAAGACATACGTTGCCTTAGCGTTAAAATATCATGTATTTAGGAGAGCATAAAATCCAGTTTCTAAAATCGTGTAAATATTAATAAAATATGCCTTCAAAATATATGCGATGGAAACGGATGCATTACATAGATCTCCAGGACGAGTAAAAATAATATTGGTTAAATTAGCGAGTAGATGAAATTGTTCCTGACGCCTGTGAGGCAATGTCGTATATCTTATTATTATATAAAAACAAATAAAAAATATTTTTAAGTGTAAAATTAGTCAACTCAATAACCAAATGTTCAATGTGAGTAAACGATTCTAGTTGCGAATGTATTAGTGATACGATATATACGTAATAACTTAATTTTTACCAGAAGAAAGTGTCTGCTTATATAAATACATAAACAATAAAACTACCAAGTAGAATATTTTCTTTTATTTTCTATTTTATAAACCACTACGTGTATTACCAACAAAAATATTTAAACTTGGAGTTTTGGTGTCGTTTATCGACTTCCACTAACCTTTTACTAACACTTAGAATATAACAGCCTTTCAATAAACCCTAAAGGTGAGATATCTTTAATCTTTTACGCAAAACAAATTCCTAAGCTCTAGTACTTAAGATTGTAATTATATTACAGGAGGTTGCCGAAGAACTCAAGACCTGCTGCGCGTGAGAGCTACCGACCCCAGGCCATGTCCCAAATGCGGCAAAATTTACAGATCTGCTCACACTCTCCGGACACATCTCGAAGATAAGCATACCGTCTGCCCTGGATATCGGTAAGATAACAGCAATATAACATACCGATTTTACATAATGCTTTGCGAAACATTCATAAAAATCAATTTGTTGGCTTTATCGGATGGATAAAGCAACCTGTTTCAGTCCACAGCTGGACATATGCCTTCCCTAATTTGTGTCATAATAGTCAGCATTCCGCATCCAGTTTCTCACCGGGTAACCTTTAAAAGTCATTGAAGTATCTTGCCGAGGGGCGGCCCAATTTACACGGTCTCCACTACAGGCTACAACGGCTGTTAGTCTTTCTGCAGACATGGCCAGCATTTGTAAGTCAGTCAACCAAAATATAAGTATATCAATTTTCTTTCGACAGGTGTGTTCTTTGCGGCACAGTGGCGAAATCTCGCAACTCGCTTCACTCACACATGTCCCGACAACATCGCGGTATCTCCACAAAGGACTTGCCAGTACTGCAGATGCCTACGCGATTCGATCCAGAACTTGCCAGCCAGTGAGTGATGTTTCAGATTCTTTTTATATTTACTTTATGTTATTATATCATGCGCGGTTTCACCAGCATAGCTCCCGTTTCCATGGGAACTTCATAATAAAATATAACCTATAGCTTTCCTCGATAAATGGGCTATCTAACACTGTAATAATATTTCAAATCGCACCAGCAGTTCCTCAGATTATCGAGTCCGAGCAAACAAACCAACTCTTCAGTTTATATATTAGAGATAGTAATTACAATACATTTTTGACTTATTATATTAATACTGAATATTATTGAATTATATATGCACCCCCTCTCCACACTATGGTATAAACTAGAAAAGTCCAATTTCAAATTCTATCCTTTTGCCAAATTTGCGATATCCATAACAAAGGCAGTCATCGCTAAACAGTGCCATTTGACGTCATGAAAGAACGAATTCCGATGGTATTGCAGGTTACTGGCCAAGGCGGGCGTGAAGGTGTCCCCGGAGCAGCTGCGCGCGCGCGCGTCGCCCACGGGCCCGCGCCGCTCCGACGTGAAGCTGGACGCCAAGTCCGCCGCCTCCGAGACCAGCTCCGTCTGCGGGGACCACGAGCACGACGAGCTCAGCCAGCCGCGCTACCAGGACAGCCTGCCCGTCTCCCCGCCGCGTGAGTACCCTCTCTCCGAGACCAGCTCCGTCTGCGGGGACCACGAGCACGACGAGCTCAGCCAGCCGCGCTACCAGGACAGCCTGCCCGTCTCCCCGCCGCGTGAGTACCCTCTCTCCGAGACCAGCTCCGTCTGCGGGGACCACGAGCACGACGAGCTCAGCCAGCCGCGCTACCAGGACAGCCTGCCCGTCTCCCCGCCGCGTGAGTACCCTCTCTCCGAGACCAGCTCCGTCTGCGGGGACCACGAGCACGACGAGCTCAGCCAGCCGCGCTACCAGGACAGCCTGCCCGTCTCCCCGCCGCGTGAGTACCCTCTCTCCGAGACCAGCTCCGTCTGCGGGGACCACGAGCACGACGAGCTCAGCCAGCCGCGCTACCAGGACAGCCTGCCCGTCTCCCCGCCGCGTGAGTACCCTCTCTCCGAGACCAGCTCCGTCTGCGGGGACCACGAGCACGACGAGCTCAGCCAGCCGCGCTACCAGGACAGCCTGCCCGTCTCCCCGCCGCGTGAGTACCCTCTCTCCGAGACCAGCTCCGTCTGCGGGGACCACGAGCACGACGAGCTCAGCCAGCCGCGCTACCAGGACAGCCTGCCCGTCTCCCCGCCGCGTGAGTACCCTCTCTCCGAGACCAGCTCCGTCTGCGGGGACCACGAGCACGACGAGCTCAGCCAGCCGCGCTACCAGGACAGCCTGCCCGTCTCCCCGCCGCGTGAGTACCCTCTCTCCGAGACCAGCTCCGTCTGCGGGGACCACGAGCACGACGAGCTCAGCCAGCCGCGCTACCAGGACAGCCTGCCCGTCTCCCCGCCGCGTGAGTACCCTCTCTCCGAGACCAGCTCCGTCTGCGGGGACCACGAGCACGACGAGCTCAGCCAGCCGCGCTACCAGGACAGCCTGCCCGTCTCCCCGCCGCGTGAGTACCCTCTCTCCGAGACCAGCTCCGTCTGCGGGGACCACGAGCACGACGAGCTCAGCCAGCCGCGCTACCAGGACAGCCTGCCCGTCTCCCCGCCGCGTGAGTACCCTCTCCGAGACCAGCTCATGGACAGTGGGACATGGACCTAGGTTCAGGGCGTTGCTGGTGGAATTTTGTGCAAATGTCGCTACATTGTACAGTTCGCAGGGCATCGGAACGTTCTTTGCAAACTAAGTGGCAGGAGGATATCAGTCATCGTTGTTTTTATATCCAAATAGCAAAACTTGCTGATTGAACGTGGTCTTTGATTTCTGATTTTTCAAGTGCTTACCATAAAATAATATGTATTAATTGTTGTTATTTTTGTCTCCAGATATAAATAACTTGGCAAACACGACAATAACCAAAGTGCCGGCCGTCCGAGCGGTCACCGCCAAGACCATGGAGTCCATGCCCCACGGTCTGGCCGGGATGAAGCACGACGACTACCCCCCAGGGTACGGAGGCAGCTCGGCCCTACTGGACACCTACCTGCAGTATATTGGAGAGAATATGTTTAGTTCGTTAGGTATGTAAGGTTGAATCTATATTTAATGCATAAAAGCAGAACTAAAGTAGGTATTGTCATTTTTTTTTATTTTGATTCGTATTTTATTTTAATGTTTTTGCGCAGGCATGAATGCAAAGCTGGCGCAAATGAACGCAATGCACTTGGACAGAAAATCATATGAAGACCGAAAATCTTACGAGGAGCAGTCACCCCAAATGGGCTCACTACCACCCCCGCCGACAAATCTCGCACACCAGCGATTTCTGAAGCAAATGCAGCGACAGTACACCGAGAACATGGGCAAACCCGACATCATGCGAGACGCGGACGAGCCTCTCGACCTCGGGAAGGAGAGACAGAGGAACGACAGCATCGGAGAGACCGACACCGAGAAGCACGACAACAGCGACAAAGATAACGGCAAAGATTACTACAAGGACTATAACGATGACGACAGGAGAATGAACGTGTCCGAGCAGGACCCGGAGAACAACGGGCAGGACGACGGCGACTTCTCCGACGATGAACACAACAAGAACTCATGAAATAAAGGCGCAGGAACCGTAAGAGTGTTGAATTAGTCTCGTAGACTACGTGTAACGCGGATAGAACAATGTTTTGTTGAAATTATCAAAAGGTGCTTGAGTGTTATGTTTTGTGGTCATTAGCTTGGTTCGTTTTTGTAATAACGGTTTTAATTGTTGACCCGTGGAATGTCGTTGGTGCCATTTCCGATATTAATGTAAATTTTAAAGTTTTAGGATTAATCGGTTGCCGAGTTGTATCTGGTTACTTTGCAAGTAAAGAATGACCACGTATCCCCCGTGGATAGTCGACAGTGTACGAACGGATCCGTGGGACGCGCAGGCGCAGCGCGCGTGCGTCCATCTTACCTGTTAGTGAGACGTTATTTTTATACCCGATGTGATAACACGCCATATTCACTTAGCATTTACCTGACACATTAGTTCAGATCGACTCGCCACGAGATTGAGAGATTGTTTTAGTAGTTAATGACTAGCGAGTAGTGTTTTTGTATTGTATATGTAAAGGTCCCGGTCACGTAGTAGGACCTGTTACATAGTAATTCCATCCATCTACCTCAGCATTTGGGCCAATGCGGCAAACGTTATAAAGTAAAAAATATCCACACAAATTGTGAAATTCCATCCATCTACCTCACTTCAATAGATTTTATTTAATATTTTATACAATTTATAGATATAAATAACTGTTGTTTTATGCATTTTGCAGATTGCATTTATATATATACTATATAGAGTATATCGTAGGTAAATATATGCAAGTCATTAGGTCATTGTTAGTGCTGCCCGTAGATACTCGTATGTACCGTTTTGTTATAGAATGCGCACTCACTAGAGGGACATTAGACCGTATCACGAACGTAGCGAGTAATGTATACCTAACTCTGATATCATGTGCACACTGACTTATACGATGAAAACCTTGTATACGAACAAATATAACAGAGCTTAAACATACTATTATTGTAGTAAATATACATATGTGCGTATACCGTATCGTGGACGAAGATATATACTTATAACGCACTAATACATTATGTATAACGATTACAAAATTAAGAAGAATTTAATATAGTGACAAAATGTTCATTCTACACACGATATTATTAAGTCTGAAAACGACAGTTCAATATATTTAAATGTAACGTATATTCTTGGAAGCGATTGTACCCAGCGTTGTTACTTTATACCTTGCGAACATCTCGACCAGAGACTGAGTAACATGCGAGGGATGAACATTTATCGCGCTGTTACAAACCAACGTGCGCAAGTCAAAAGTTCAAATTTGACACTTAACAATATATTATTAAAATATAGTAATATGATATTATGCCTGTGTATATAAATTGAGGTGATATGTAAAGTACATAATAATAAAATAGTAACAAAAAGCAATAAATAAAGTATACCGTGACGTTGCCTTCGAATTTGTGTAAATACGTGGGTAGTGAACGGTTTGCGTTGTATTGTGGACAAATATGAACCTTATAGTGTACAAGTGAAGGTTTATTTTGTAGTAATGATGTGGGCTCGTTACTTAAATAACAATTACTGTGATTACAATCTCATGTTAGCCTTCAATACTTATACATATTTTTTAGAGTACAATGTTATAGTTATTTAGTATATTGTAAGAGTAAATTGTAAGCGAGTCACAAAATTATATTTACTTCCCGCCCCTCGACGTTAGGATTCACGTTATTTAAGTATTTAGAGCAATAGATGAAAGCATTTAACCTTTTATATGAGAGATATAATATTTATGAATGTAATGAGATACGTCACAGCCGCCGGGGACTGTCCCCGGCTCTCGGGAAGTGTGGACATCACAAGACTATTCATAGATAAATAATTTATAGGAATAAGTTCTACGGGTTGATTGAAAATATTTTTTTGTTTAGTGTCTTAGTGAGGTGTCGTAAGTCAAGATTGGTTTGCGCAAATATAACCTTGTTGACATTTAACAGTGTTGCCATAGTGAGTAATATTTTCGACTGTATATAAAATAAGTTTTGATTGTTTAGGAAAAATGAGTGCTTAATTATTATTGATTACGGTATGATCAAGTATGTTTTGTTTAGATTATTCTGACTACATTCTACTCATTATAGTTCTTTTAGATAAATAGATGACGCACTATGTATTTAACACAACACAATAGACAGTTACCAGATTGTGATTAAGAAATTATATATATATTTTTTCAACACAAATGTCACTACAAATACAGATTATAGAAGGAGGATTTACATCGTTGTTTGAGTTGAAGTTATTGCACATATTACAGCCCAATTCGAGGCTCGTACATAGTTCATTCAAATTTGAACTTTAATATAGTGTCCAAAAGATTTGTGTTACAATATCTTGATTCGCATATTGAAGCCGACGATGACAGCCAGACCAAGCGTCAAAATGAATACTTTAATGTTTTATTCAGTATTCATTTATAAAATATGTCTTGGATACACTACATAAAATTCAAATTTGAGTGAAGATTTTAAAATGGGTGATAACTTTAAAAATTAAGATGAAACAATAAATGCGATGTACATCGTCTGTACAGATGTTGATTATATAAAATATTAAATATATATTATACCAGTGAATAATGAATACTTAGGACTATAAGTCAAAGATATCTTCTCATAATACTTACGTTTAGTTACCTTAGAACTGGAAGTTCGATATTAGTTTTTTTTTTTAATTTGTTTGGTTATTCTAATTTACCTCATTAGCATGAACTATCATGTAAAACTTTAGTTACGCACACGTTGACATTATCTGTTCGAGTGGAGCAATTTACGAAAACTAAAAGTTAAAAAAAAAAAAAATTAAAATATCACATATTTTTCTCACACAAAAGTACAAATCACGAATTGATAGACCATATAGGATATAATAAAAAAATATTTCGTTTAGTAAAAAAAAAAGTTTATAGATGTATATTTTCGTAAATTGCATACTAATATATTGTTTCTCGAACGGATGTAGCTTACATTAGGAAGCACAAATATTAAGTTTGATGCATAACACAGTACTAGATGACATTTATTGTAATCGTACAACTTTTCGTTATGCCTAAATATTGATTTGATTTGTGGAAAACTAAATTTTCGTGTCTGGCGGGAATTATAAATTATACAATAATAAAACGGTGAAGCTAAAGCATTTATTTGTGTTATTTTTATTAGTGTAATAATTTATATTCCCCAAAATAAGGCTGGGTGATTGACATTAACAGTCAGAGACAAAATTTAGTTTTAATGATCTCGCAACAACCCCAACATTGTCTATGGTTTTCGTTACTATGGTGGTGTTGCCGTATACGACTGCCGCCAGAAGTGTTGCCACCATAAATAATATGTTATTTTTTATATTATTTCTCAAATAATTTGATGTATTTGGTCGCGAATGAAAAAACAATGCAATAATATTAAAATTAGTTAAGATTGTATATTAGGCGTCAAGTGTTTGATGACGTCATTATCGTAGTGTTGCCATGAGAAATGGGATGTTTGAGATGTTATACTTGATGACTACAAATACAGTAAATTATTTGTAAAAATAAAATACCGGAATATGTTATGTATATTTTTATAGTTGAAAATACACGCCTGAGCCATTGTACATTAGAGTACTAGCTATATGCTGCTTCACTACATTACTGTATACAAGAATAATAAAAATAATTGTTTTGAATTTGATGTTTTTATTGTAATTAGTAGCCCAGTGGTCCAAATTTGACCAAATTTTAAAAAAAGTTGCATTCTGCACTTCTCTATATAAACTATAAGTGTGCTGAATGTTATTCTCCTCCGTCCGCGCTATTTTCGTAAAAAGGGATACAAAGTTTTCACCTTATTAAACTATTGCATATTAGTATTTATTTGTCTTTTGAAATTTTGAAATTTATTATATAAATATAGGAATATTAATACCTATTCATGATTACCAACACACAACTTAATTAAGTACGAGTAAGTCTTTCATTCCCGTTGTCCACCCCAACACTTGGGAAACTTCCACGTTGACACTGGACAACGGGAATGAACGATAAAAATGAGTCTTAACGCTATATACAAAGGCATACAGATTTTCGAATCCGATCAATTATTCGAACAGATGCATTACACTAGATTTAGATCCGAGTAAATATTTAGAACTGAAAAAAGAATATTTAATAAACGTTACAATATACTAATTATGAATGTTTGTGTGAATTGAGATACCAGATTTCTTGTTATTTGAAAGTTAGAATATAAAAGATTTGCCATGGTTAGTTTTAAATCATAAGCGCATAATAGGCTTGAGGATAAAAAAGAAATATTAAACTTACATACTTACATTACTAAACTAAAACTATTTAGTCCGTCAGTTAGATTAGCAAAAATTTATTGGACACGTGTTTTTTTTCGTTTTTCAAAGTGACGAATATACAGCCCGTTGAAATATCGTGTGACGTCACTTCGGGGTACAATTTTACCAAAGAGTGACGTCACAAGCCTCTACTTAATTTTATAGTTTGTTATTGCTATCTTTGTCAATTTTTATTGATTTGATAAATAAAAAAATACGTGTCCTATATTTTTAGGGTTCCGTAGCCAAATGGCAAAAAACGGAACCCTTATAGATTCGTCATGTCTGTCTGTCTGTCTGTCTGTCTGTCCGTCCGTATGTCACAGCCACTTTTTTCCGAAACTATAAGAACTATAATGGTGAAACTTGGTAAGTAGATGTATTTTGTGAACCGCATTAAGATTTTTACACAAAAATAGAAAAAAAACTATAAATTTTAGGGTTCCACAAACATAGAACTGAAACTCAAAAAAAAATTTTTCTTCGCACCCATACTTGTGTGGTGTCTATGAATAGGTCTTCAAAAATGATGTTGAGGTTTCTAATGACATTTTTTTCTAAACTGAATAGTTTGCGCTAGAGACACTTCCAAAGTGGTAAAATGTGTGTCCCCCCCCCCTGTAACTTCTAAAATAAGAGAATGATAAAACTAAAAAAAATATATGATGTACATAACCATGCAAACTACCACCGAAAATTGGTTTGAACGAGATCAAGTCAGTAGTTTTTTTTTAATACGTCATAAACCGTAAACCGCAATTTACCTTTCATTCAATCAACTATTATTAACATCGATCAAAGTTACAACGAACTACAAGAATTTTTATACTATGTTCCTTGTTGTATTCTTGATATCAAAAATAGGTAGGCACTTGCAACTAGTACGGAACCCTTCGTGCGAGAGTCCGACTCGCACTTGGCCGGTTTTTTAGTAATCTAACTGACGGACTAATAATATTTTTTTGTCTTCATACGTATTGTGTGAGAGTATTCATACGTATTGTGTGAGTACTACCCTATGCGCCTCGAAAAGCGTTTTAAGCGATTACCCATCACCAGCCCACCTTTAAAGTGACAAGAGACTACGACGAAGTGTCGGCTTACGTCCAGCAGCGAACCTACTTGTAGAAGATGATACAAGTCTTTACTGCTGATGTGAATGGTCCCACTGGCCATGCTAAATGCAACACTATTAACATGACATAGAGTTGCAATTAACATGCTCATTGACAAACAGTGTGATAAGGCAACTGCAGCTATATTATAGATATTGAAATATTTTTATTGATGAATAATTAATATGATATTAATTAATAATTTTAATTATAGGAAAATTGATAAATAATAGATGATATAACCAAAACAAATGTGTATTTTACTTAATGGAATCTTTGACAAAGTGTTCATATATTACCTCTTATAATATATAAATTAATACCTAAAACTAAATGAATAATAAATATAGTACATACTTAATTTATATATACCAACATCATCAACCAACTATAATCTACATTGACTTAATAAAAACTATCCTAATATTAAAAAAAAAACACATCCATTTAAATCTAAAAATAAGTTATTCACTAAATTCTGTGTTTTTAAATTTAGAAAAAGTAATTATTTTGTACAAAGATAAATGAAATATTTACGCTGCATATTAGAAATATATTAAATAATAAAATAATATCGTATAAATTCGTCGGCTACTCCTCTTTAGGGTGCTTCTTCTTAGTGAATAGGTAATGAACGGCTAACAGCCCGTTCATTCTGCAACAACAGACATATATTTATTTATTTTAAAAAGACAACTCGCTCTCTAATATATTTATCCTCAGTGTCGCGGGGGACTTTACAAACATTAATTTAAGATACATTTTTAGCTTTAATAGCCCGTTTAGGTCCACTAATGAACATGGTCCTTCTCTTAAAAGACCTTGACAAGCCAGAGCTGTTAACGGATCCCGCCGCCTACCGCCCTAGGAACGGGGCACATGGGCCCCGCTCTTTCGAGGCTGACCCATGAGGAGAAGGGACGCCTCTACACTCCGGCCGTCCCTATAATTGGGCAAATGGGCCACTGTAAGTGTGGCCCTGAAGATCCCGCGGTACTATTATTGGCCGCGGGTGCCGTCGGGGGGCCGGATTGCTCATCCGGCTCCCGCCAACGCCAGATCGAAGGAGTGTCCGGGGGGTTTTAGTTTTTAGTGGTGTAGGGTCCTCTCCTCGTGGTATGAGTTTAGCATACCACGCTATGGAGAGGGCGAGTCCCACATATCCCACCGCCAGGCGGTGGGAAGGGTTGTTAAGGGATATTGCCATAATGACCACACTTGGGTGAGACACCAGGCGTATTAGTAATCGCAGTAGCTTTACCTTTTTGATTTATTTTTCGGACGGACATACGTAGTTAGCCACGAGGTTTTTGATACTTCACCGGCATAATGGCGAGCAGAGCTCCAGCCTTAATAAATGGTTTAAAACTACAAATTAAGCAACCAGCACAAGAGGGCGCCCCCTGTGGGACTTGAACCTCGACTCAGGGTGGTCGCTGGCGATGAGATTGAGGCATTATGACTTTTAGTATTTTAGGGGGTTTTGTGCATCTGTCGCTCTACTCTACAGTTCGCTCGCCTCTCGGACTTCGGGTCTACGAGGTTATCGGATGGTTCTTTGCGATCGCAGTAGCAAGGTATCTTTAAGCTAATAGATGATGCTGCCCATCAATTTTCTCTGACCCTTAGTCGCCTCTTACGAGACCCAAGGGAATATATAATTTATTCAAAGCCGGAAAAGCCGGCATGGTTTAACATACCTACATATTCTGACAAGCTCTCGCATTTATAACTTAAGTAAACCACACATTTGTCGTGCACATTCCTTGAGCTTGTAAACCACGCGAGTTATCGCGGTATACAAGCTCGTCCACATGTAACAATATCTAAAGGAACACACACGCATAATGCAACGTGGTGTTAGCCTAAGAAGTAGGTTAACGAAACACTTACAAAAAGGCCAAATGCTATTTCCTGGCGGAATGGCTGGCGAGCGCTATGCCGATGCCCACGATGCCGCCGATGGCGAGCACTGCGCCGCTCGCCACCGCGATACCGATCAGACCTTCCTTCTCCATGCGCTTGTTTATCTGACGCTGCGAAACAACAGCAAAACACACCATTACACATACGTAACCTCCATGGACCGGGTATATAGGGTGACTGGTAATTAGTGACCGATACCTAAACACATGATTGCGGTCATGATAACAAACAACTTTTACTATGGCACCAAACCTGAAATCGCGAAAAATAAATCAGCTGCTCCCTACCATGTTGACGAATTACGTGAATGTATGGAACAGCTGATTTCTTTTCGCGATTTCAGGTTTGGTGCCATAGTAAAAGTTGTTTGTTATCATGAGCACATTCATGTGTTTAGGTATCGGTCACTAATTACGAGTCACCCTATATAAAGCTCACTTTAATTCTCAGTTCACATGCTGGCCATAAAAATCCACATTAAAGATTTCAGTTCAGAATACCTCTGTTATCAGTAGGGATGACAAGCATTTGACGAAGAGAATGCTGAATATGAAGATGGAGGGATATGTTGGAAGAGGAAGACTAAAAAAAGGTGGAGTCTATCCACCTTTGAAAGATGACATGATTAAGAAAGATGTGATTATGGAAGAGATGCCTAATAAAGAAAAATTGAAGAGGATGACATATTGCGCCGAGCACAAATAATGGTATCAAGGCAGGAAGATGATGAGTTCAGACTACCTTTTTGTCTCAAATATTAAGTAATTTAAATGTATGTATTCAAATGTTTTTTTTTCGGAAAAACAATTATTTATTTATCCACAAGGCTATTGTCAGGCAGGCATAATAATATGTAAAAATGGTAGGTCATCATCAGCCCGTATAACGTCCACTGCTGAACATAAGCCTCCTCCCGAGGGAGGGTATTTGCCATAGTCACCACGCTTGGCAGGTGGGTTGGTGACCGCAGTATTATGTTGTACCACACAAGGTAAAGCTGCTGTCCATTCCTTGATATATGATTATTATAGCTGATGTTATAACAATCGGGACCAACGGCTTAACATGCTTTCCGAGGCACGGAGACAACCAGAACCGGAAAGAAATCTAAGAATTTACACATAGATTTCCTGTCCGGTGCGGGGATTGAACCCACTACCTCCGAGATTTAAAGCGAGCCAAATACCGCTACACTACGGAGGTTGCCAATGGTAGGTAATTGAAATCAATTATTGATTAAAGTGTACCTACTGCAGAATAGGCCTGGTTTCCCAGTCACTCAACCACCTCTTTCTATTTAATTATCTTCTTTTACAGCCCATTTACATCGACTTCTGAACATGGGCATCTCATTATAAACTATGGCAAGCTGGAGTCATTGAGGGATATTGCCATAATCACCATGCTTGGCAGGTGGGATGGTGATCTCAGTAAGATGTAAGTAATGTTGGGCTGATAGATGCTGCTGCTCATCCATCAGGTTTATGTCCCTAAGTCACTTCTTACGACACCCATGGGTAGTCTTGGTCTATTAAAAACCAAACCACACGGCACAGCCATTAAAATCTAACTTATATTATAAACACGAAAGTTTGTAAGTATGGATGGGTGTTTGTTACTCTTTCAAGCCAAAACTACTAACCAGAATTGGCTGAAATTTTGCACTGGGATAGGTTATACGCTTGATTGACATATAGGCTACAAAACATCATGCTCTGACCCACTGGAGCAGAGTAACGCAGGTAAAACCGCAGGGATCAGCTAGTACAGATATAATATAATATAGAAAAAGTCTAGATACCTCTAAAGCCAAAACTTGCTGGTTTGCAGGTTCAATTTCTAAGAATGCCTTAACATAATGTAAAGCCTTGTTGTACTCCTTGATCCTAGCGTTGCCAATCGCAAGGTAGAACAGGTAGTCTCTTTTGCCATCAGGATGAGAATTAAACAACTCTTTTAAGAGCAGTATACCCTGGAAATGACAAGAAAAACTTTTATCATACTCAGCCTTAATTTATATTCTGCAAAATGCTGCAATCAGTAAATATCATTATCATCAAAGGGTACACCTTTAATAATAATATTTAATATGGCAACATTCTTATAATTGTTAAAAAAGATATGCAGGTACCCCAATTTTCAGTCTGTCACTTTGTTACCTAGCATTGTACTGCAATAAACTTTTTTTTTTTTAATACAATGATTACTAGTAGAGTTTTGTAGTCTACTAGTATTCAAGTATTAAATTGACAAAACGGCCGCGTGGTCTCGGCAGAATAGAATAGGCCACCCTCATTCTTACCGAGGTGTCGTAAAAGGCGACTAAGGTATCTTGCATGCATGGTCACCAGCACTTAGAGAGGGAAAACTCTGCAATTTATACCAAACCCTCACCAACCCGTCTGCCAAACGTGGTGAGTATGGCATTTACCACTCGTGTTATTGAGGGAGGCCCGTGCCCCAGCAGTGGGGACGTAAATGGGCTGATGATGATGATGAAATTGACAAAATAGTTAAAATGTCAAAACCCATATTTTATTTTATTCAGTGCAACAATAAAATAAAATTATAGGTTGCAGATCAAAATGGTACACATAGGGCACAACTTTTTTCCATTAATTGTATTTAAGTACTTGTACCAACGGTTCACAACCTGCCAAATATATTGTAACAATACCATGATGCAGAAAGACCAAAGGCACATATAAATAAATAATTGTAGGTACCTACTTACTTTATAAGGTAAAAATATATCAATACAAAATTATAACACAAGTTTTGAGAAAGAACACAAAGTAATTAACTTGATGGTATCCTTTGGCAATAGTTGTGGAATGTGTGACAAGATTAGTCACAGTGACTGAAAACATTTCTTCAAGAAAGGCAACTTTCTCTTTGTTTGCACTATGGGTAAATAATACATACATGAGAAAATGTCATTATATCGGGCGGTTACTCAAAGGAAATAATGACGTCAGACTTTGTTTATTAGGTAGAATACTAAACAATGAAAAAGGGTACCTTCCGGATGTCTGTGGCGTATTTGCTTCGTACCAGGCACCAGGCGTACTCGAACTGTGCCTTGTGCGTCACGTTCCCTTGGTGCAGCTGCTCATGGAACACTTTCTCGAACTTCTATACAAGGGACACGCGGAAAATCAGAACAATATTACAATGACTCACGAATTACAGTGTATTGCAGAAATTTATAATTACTTGTAGATCTTCCGAGGAAACTATCTCATCTAGAACGTCTTCCATGGCGATTTGTTTATGGGGAAAGTTATGTGAATCAAATAAACTACAATTTATGAACAATAATGAAAAATTGCGAATATTTCGCGTTATCAATAATGAAAATTGAAAAACCTGTTTGACATGACACTGACGGACGGCTAGCCAAGTGACAACTAAATTCTAGTGGTGTGAAACGCTAGTAGGAGTTTGATTTCTTGCGATAATTCAAAAATGGCAATATAGAGTTTTGTCGAAATAATGAAACCACTTAATCCTCATTTAAATAATATTATTGAACGAAGTGTCTAATAATGTAATTTCAACCATTATTTATCTAAGAAAAGTAATTTAAATACACAATTTTCGACTATTATTTATTATTATTGTAATAGTCGAAAATTTTCGGTACGCCGTTGTCTCGAAAAAGTGCTAAAAACTCATAGATATCTGTAGTCAAAAAAATCAAAAAAAAAAAAAATCATACATATCTGTCAATTTTGTCTGTCAATCAACTGTCAAAGTCGATTGTTCTGAAATCTGAATTTATTGTTCGTCTTGTGTGGTGTACCTAACTACCTACATCATCAATTTCTGTAATATATCGCGGCTGTATTGTATTACATTTGTGCCGGTGATATTATTAACGTAAAATGCAAAGTGTTATCAATTCTGTGAAAGGCACGGCGCTTGAGGTGGCTGGATATCTGACGCCGGTTCTGAAGGTATTTTCGAATAATCTTTGTAGTATTAATAGTTATCTCTGTTTACTTCGACTCGATAGCGTAAAATAAGCACTTGCATTAATTTACATATTAATTCGAGCACCATGCTTGTACAGCTACTTGTTTATATCAGTTATTCGAATACGAAATTCTAATTTTGAAATACACATTTTTGCAAGTAATTAATATTCTAGGCGAGATCCATTGTTGGATAATGAGATTATTATGTAAATTTTCTTACTTAGTTCCTTGAAAAAAAAAACCTTTAACTGCTACTTTTTAGGCATATAGTGAGACATATAGTAATAGCACTATAAACAAAATGTTAAACAAGTAAATAAACAGATGAAAATACGTGTTTTATTGTTTGAATTTAGCTTATAAAGATAATTAAATGAATAACCATTGGGTTTAATAAGTGTGTCCTTGGAAAATATTAAAGTATGCTTATTCTGGTGCAACTAAATATTTTCTAGGAATCAAAGTTTCAAGAAACAGGAGTCCTTACCCCTGAAGAGTTTGTAGCAGCTGGAGACCACTTGGTGCACCACTGCCCCACCTGGCAATGGGCAAAGGGGGAGGATGCTAAGATCAGGCCATACCTTCCTGCTGACAAGCAGTTCCTTATCACTAGAAATGTGCCTTGCTACAGGAGATGCAAGCAAGTAAGTGTAACAACCAAGAATATATGAAAAACAAAGTCAGGATTTTTATTACAGGTAGTGTAAATATTGTGTGTATATATCTTTATTAAATATGATCCCCTCCCATCCCATCTATGACCTGCTTAATGATTTGATATCAATTACATTTATAGTTTAGTTTGTGATAAAAAAAGGTAGAAATTCAACTAATATTATAAATGCAAAAGTTTGTATGTATTGTTGTTACTCTTTCATGCTAAAACTACTGAACGGAATTGGCTGAAATTTAGCATTGGGATATGTTACTAATATGGTAATACACTGGATTAACATATAGGCTACAAAACATCACACTCCAACGCACTGGGGCAGAGTAATGCGGGTAAAACCGTAGGGCACAGCTTATATAATATAAAGAGAAACTAAATTTTTTTAATGTATCTCCCACACTATTGTAGTGATCACAGTGTTCATTACAATAGTGTGAGAATTATGTGTTAAAAAAGCCCCTTGGCTTGGCAAAAAAGCCTTAACACATTATTCATAGCCACAAAGCAAACCCAGACTGAAAACAAAAATAAAATTATATTGATCTAGCTTTCAATTTAGTAATTAGGATAATTTACTATCTGTATTACTATAGAAATAAAACATTTTTTTTTTATAATCATGTGTTTAAAACAAAAAGTTAGTTATTATTTTTGTTCTATGTATAACAAGAATATTCTTTTCATATTATTAAGTACCTACAAGTGTATGTAAATACCATAGCCCAGAGTTGCCATCTCCAAAATTTGACAACCAGGACAAGAAACATAAAAACTCTGGATTTAGAGCCCGGACATGTCAGAAGGGTTTTTTAAACAAAGGGGCTCAGGAACAGAGCTATGGTCGTGGGTGGCCTAAGATTAAATTTAGAGATTAAATTTTTACACCCGGACTACAAATAAAGTCCAGCCGGATGCTCCCCAGACGCCCTGTAAACTACGACAAATCTGGGGAAACCCGGACAAATGGCAACCCTACCTTGGCCCAATCCCACAGAGCACACCCTCTTGCGCATGTTGCTTAGTTAGTAGTTTTTAAACCATTTGTCTAGGCTGGAGCTCTGTTCGGCTTTATGTCCGGTGAAGTAGCAAAAGCCTCTTGGCTAACTAAATAATGTCCATCTGAAAAAAAACCTTAGTGCAATAAGAAAAACAAAAGAGATAGCTATAAAAAATGTATATGGCAAAATAAGTTCTATTTTTATCAGTAATTGTTGTGGTTGTACTACCAAGAAACAACAATTTACTGAGTATAAGCAACCATCGAAATGTAAATTTCAATTGAACGATTTGTTATAGCCAAATGCAATGTACGAACACAAGTCATGACACATTTGATAATCAATGTTGTATGGTTATCTGAAATATGATAAACAAACAAACATTGACACAAATATATTTTGTGTACCAATTATATTTGTTCTTTACATACCTTCCTGTGTGGTGATCTTATGTTCCCTTAGGAAACTCTTTATAAAATACTAGCTTCCTGCGCACGGTTTCACCCGCGTAACTCCCGTTCCCGTGGGAACTTTATAATTAAATATAGCCTATGTCACTCAGGGTGAATGTAGCTTTCCAATGGGGAAAGAATTTTTGAAATCTGCACTTCTTCAATCTTGGCAACCCAAAAGTATCCTATGTCCTTCTCCCAGTTCTTAGCTACCTCCCTACCAATTTTCAGCCAAATCGGTTCAGCCGTTCTTGAGTTATAAATAGTGTAACTAACACGACTTTCTTTTGTTTTTAAAATGTATTCTGCTATTCAGGGCAGAGACAAATCCAACAAATCAAAAACCATGGCAATCGGTCCAGCCGTTCTCGAGTTATAAGTGTTGTAACAAACACGACTTTCTTTTATATAGATAGATTATAGAAAGGTTGTATGTGTTACTCTAGTTATGTAAAAGATTTTTTTAAGTTTGTAGTTTACTTTGAAGTTTTAGAAATGCTTAACTCGGGAACTACTGGTCTAATTTGAAAACACTTTCAGTGTTAAGTAGCTCATTTATGGAGAAAGGCTATATTTAATTAAAAAGTTACGAAGACGGTAGTTATGCGGGTCAAACTGGGCGCGGGAAGCTAGTGTATAACAAAACATAATTATTTTCTCTTCTCCCCATGATTTCCCAGTAAAAAATAACTTTACTTGCAAAAATAAACCTGGCCAAATGATTAGTTTGTATGGAAGGGAGTACTATTTTATTATGTATATGTATTTATTTAAATTTTACAGCCTGAATGTTATTAGTAAGGATAAAGAAAATATACTTAAATAATGTAATTTAAATTTTATGATATTTTGAGGCAAAATATTATAGGATTCTTCTTATTTTTTTTTGTTTTTTATGTCTATTTGATTCGGCAAGATTTAAATGAATAAATAGCATTTTATTTCCAGATAGAATACTGTGAGGACAAAGAGAAGGTGATAGAGGATGAGCAGG
The DNA here is from genome assembly GCA_947037095.2 of Nycteola revayana. Taxonomy (NCBI): domain Eukaryota; kingdom Metazoa; phylum Arthropoda; class Insecta; order Lepidoptera; family Nolidae; genus Nycteola; species Nycteola revayana. Next base: position 23,528,750 of record OX344846.2, on the reverse strand, counting down.
ACGACGATGGTGGCTGGGTAGACACACATCACTATGACAACAGTGGCTCACCCACTGTTGAGGAGAAGGTATTACTATGTTAAATTGACATTATAGAATTAAATTCTGATAGGAAACCACCTTTAACTTTGAAGCGTAGAACAGCATTTATCAAGTATGTGACATTACTGGATTAATGATTTATGTATTTGTAGGCTTGTTTCGTAAAAGCCCAAGACATTAATAAGTTAAAACAATATACTGTGAATTGGTACCAATATTCTTGTTCTTCGTTTGTTGTTGTTCGTTTCGTGATCGAGTTTTTATTGTGATGTAGCTTTTAGTATCCGACAGTGGTAGGGTCGTAGCTCAGTGGTTGATTCGCTGATACTTTGATCTTGCGGGCTAAGCAATGTAAGACGCGATCAGTAGTTAGATGGGTGACCATTAGTGGCACAATATCTCGACTTCTCCGATTGGGTCTCCATCCTAGTTGATGTTTTTTAACACGTTTTCCCTTCTGTTGGCACTCCCGGAGGACCAGTCCAGTTATTTATTTATTTATTATTAAACAGTTCAGGACTTTGTCCATTGCGGATTATGATATGATGATTTATTAAGATAACTTTCCTTCACCAGGTGTGTGAGATGACATTGGAAGCCGCTGACACCGGTGACAGTGACGGTGATAACGCAGCCGGTGACAACGACGACGACGATGATGATGATGACGATGACGGAGAGGTGCAGGATATGGAACAGTTCCAAGAGTCAGGGCTACTGGATGAAGTGGATCCTGTAAGTAATAACCTAGACAACTATTTGAGTTTTGGTTTTGAGTATTCTTTTTAGGGATCCGTATCCAATGGATAATAGCATTACCATATTACTAAGACTTCCATACTACTAAGCTGTTCATGTGTTTGTAACCAGGCTGAATCTGAACCGTGATAGGTAGTCAGTTAAAATCTTCACAGATGAATGAATATTTACGTTTCAGCTATAACAACAAATCCTTAAAACAGAATAAAATCAATATCCGAAAAGCCTGCGAACTGTAAAGTAGAGCAACAGTTACACAAAACTCCCCTAAAAAAAATAAAAGCCATATTCTCTCAATCTCCCCGTCGTCCTGAGCCGAGGTCCAAGTCTCACAGGGGACGCCCTCTTGCGCAGGTTGCTTAATTTGTAGTGTTTAAACCATTTATCTGACTGGAGCTCTGCTCGCCTTTATGCCCGGTGAAGTATCAAAAGCCTCGGAGCTAACTACATATGTCCGTCGAAAAAAAAACTCTTTTAAACATAGTGTACTGCTCTGCTTGTGCAGCACACTCTCTCTTCTAAAGAGAATGTCTTGTTAATCCCTCGTCATAAGCTAAAATGCTACGAGTACTAATGTTAAGAGTGGGTTCACGTCGGTAGTGCAATGGGTGGGGATTGAACACATGATACCAAGTCCGACGCTCTTGCCGTTAGGCTACCTAGCTACCTACCGTTAGGGGACCTTCAAAACTTGCCTTAAACTGAATGGCCAGTGAGCCAATGTGTTATAATTGTTCAAGGCAAGTATTTATTTCGTATCATTGTGTTATAAAGTAGTGCACCGTTATCACTTATGTTTATTTACTTACTGTAAACATTGTAATAGTAATAAATTATCTGACACAGTGTAGGTAATTAGTTTATAATCAGGCCACATACACAGACGTGTAACAGTTTTTGAACAAAAGTGCGTAGTGTATGGTTGCTAATATTCGGTGTAATACGCAGCGACATTATTTATTTTTGGTAGTACAATAGATCTATGTATATACTATTTAATAGCATTCAAAATTGCTGGTCACAAATACTTTTTGACTGCACCGGTGGCTCAGTGGTTACGATAGATGCCTCTGAGACCTGGTGTTCTGGGTTCGATTCCCACTCGGGACAATTATTTGTGTGAACCACAAATAGTTGTTCTGAGTCTGGGTGTTCTTTGTGTCCGTGAAATGTATGTTTGGAAAGTCCCCCGCGACACAAGGATTTATTTCCCTAGTGCCTTCCCTAGTTGTCTTTGTAAATAAAAAAAATAAAAAAAAAAACTTTGAACTTGTGTGCAACCTAGATTAGACCTACTCTTACTACCTACGTATTTGAACGAATGTTACTGTTACTGCTAGCCTGCATCTTCGCATAGGCAAAGGCCTCTCCCCATGACTTCCAGCTCTTTCTATCCAGGGCTAAAGTAGTCCACTGGCCGTTTGTTTTGTCCAGCTCGTCCCGCTATCTTCTACGGGATCTGCCGCGACGTCTTCTTACTGTGTCAGGGCTCCACATGTTGTTTATTTTGGCCCACAGCTTATTGGGCATACGGCAGATGTGTTTATAATTTTCGTCTCCTTGAAGGAAAAACCATATTATGCCTATTACAATTTTAATGTTACGTTTCAGTAGCAATACTGTTATCAATTCGTACTGTTTAATAAAATAAGAACAAGAATTAGCTATATTGAAGAAAAAAAAAGCAACAACATCATACAAGTGAACTTATTATATAGTTTATTTGAATCTCACACCAAAACACAAAATAATAGTGATAAGATTATGAAACAAACAATGAATGAATGAAAGAATCAGATTACCATACGGAAACTGATGTACGCCTATGCCTTGCCAGCTTTATGATCGCCTCTGATGATATACACAAACTAATTGACCCATAAATTTCGCAGTCAACAGACCTGGCTCAGCGCAAAGAGCCCAAACTGAAGTCTGACAAGAAGTCCAAGTCGACGGACGGCGACGACATCATCCGGACTCGAACCTACGACCTGCACATCACGTACGACAAGTATTACCAGACGCCGCGGCTCTGGCTCATCGGGTACGATGAGGTAACGACAATTACTGTAAATTTACGTTGACTAATCTAAACGTGAAACTGTGTTAGTTTAATTTGCATCTTTAACGAGCAATAAATTGATTTATTTAGTTCATCATCATCATCATCATCATCAGCCTGTACAACGTCCAATGCTGAATATGGGCCTCCTACCGAGGGAGGGTATTAGCCATAGTCACCACGCTTGGCAGGCGGGTTGGTGACCGCATTATAATATTGTACCACACAAGGAAACGCTGCTGCCCGTTCCTTGACATAGATACGATTATTTTAGATGGTGTTTTAACAATCGGGAGCAACGGCTTAACGTGCTTTCCCAGGCACGGAGGTAGTCCCTCAACCAATCAGACCCGGAAAGAAATTTTAGAATTTACACAAAGATTTCTTTTTCGGCGTGGGAATCTAACCCACGACATCCGAGATTTAAAGTGAGCCAAATACTGCTACGCTTTAAAAGTTGTAGGCTTGTTATTGCTAGTAAAATATCCCATTCCCTTTATATAATATGGGATTATTTCTTAAGTGTAAAGGCATGAGCTTGTTACTTGCATTTGATAAGCGATTTAATTGACACATGATGGTCGTGACACAAGTCCATACAATTGTGACAAACTGAGGTAATCGAAAACTTCGTTAGAACACATTTACAAGAAAACTGTCTATAAAACTACTGTAATGTTACCAAGTGAAAACATATACTAGTGCAAAGACAATAGTGAACTATGTTTAAAAACTTTGTAGTTACTAAGTGATCGATTTTGTATCGTGTAGATTATTTCTTGCTAATGAAAAAATTACGTTAATTTTTTGTCCTGGTGGAAGTGTATTTACGAATTCCCACCGCCGCTGCAGCGTATTCGCGCGCTGGCGGTGGGATATGTGGGACTCGCCCTCTCCATAGCGTGGTATGCTAATCTCATACCACGAGGAGGGGACCCTACACCACTAAAACCCCCCAAATACTCCTTCGATCCGCCGTTGGCGGGGGCTGGGTCAATCCGACATTTTGCCATAGCACTGCGATAACAGATTGCTCCAAAAAGTTTCTGTGGCCACATAACGTCTTAAAATATCGCGTTTGCTATTGTAAGATGTGTAATCGCAATGCCTATTTGAGTCGTAGATCGTTTAGGAAATTGTGTTAAAAATTTCTTAAAACTAATCTTCCTTTAAGGCGCGGTGAATAGACGACTTTTACGTATTAGTTTTGTCACTGTTGCTCCGCGTAGAAATGAAAGAGAAGCGAAGAGACGCCGCGATGGCGCAACGTTTCGTTCGACTCGTTCGAGTTATTAAGTACATTAATCCTTCCAAATATCTTATTCCAATCGATAAATAAAAACAACAGTTCCCTTTATTATTATATATTACATCACTGTTATTAATATTATCAAGATTTGTTTATAAATAATACAGTTACAATTGCTGCAATTTATGGTTGGAATTTCTTTATTTCTCAAAGATTTTATAATCACTCCGAGGAGAAATAAATTATAAATACTAAATACATTAAGTCGTTTACAATGCACTAAGTAGATAAATATAACTATTAACATCAACAATAAAAATAAAATAAGTAGGGTAGTCACAAACAATTAATGAATTAATATCCAAGCGCGCTGCGATGATCGCGCGCTTTAAACAGAAATAGCGAATGTTAGGAGGCATTTACACTGGTGTTTATTTGATTACAAATCCTTTGTTCATTTATCAGTACTGCCTTTAGAAATGTGAGATTTTAATAGTTTTTTGTAAATGTATGCGGACTTTGCGGTTTTTATATGGTTTGGTAAGGCGTTAAAAAATTGTGCACCTTGATAAATAATTGTGTTTTTTCCATAGTTAGTTCGTGGTTTATATAGTATAATATTGTGTGCCCTCCTGGAACTTCGTGTTTGAAAATGTATATTTTTTGTGAATTGAATGTCTGTGTGAATTTCTTTATTTAATATTTTCCGTACTAAAATGGCTGTATTATATTTGTAAATTTGAGCTATGTTCAATAATTCAGTTTCGTCATATATTTTTTGAGTTGGAGTAAAGTAATTGTAGCGGAATAAGACCTTTATTAATTTATTTTGTGATCTTTGTAATGTCTCAAGATGTACTTTGGCGGCTGATCCCCATACTTCGATCAGATAGTCAATGTGAGGTTTTACTAGTGAGTTGTAGATCGTATAACGAATATTTAGGGGTAAGCATCTTGCAATACCTCTTAAGGTCCCAGTGAGTTTAGAGAGTTTTGATTTTATCGTGTCAATATGTGGTCTCCATTGTAGTTGACTATCTAATAAAAGTCCTAGGTACCGTTCTTTAAAAACCCTAGATATTGCAGTTCCGTTAATCACTAAAGGGTTATGTTCAGGAATTTTTTTGTTTTTAGCTGCAAAAATTATATAGTTAGTTTTTGATGCATTTATACTCAGTAAATTAGTTTGAAACCATTTTTCTAAATTTTGCAGATCTGTTTGTGCGTCTTTTATGATAGTATCTATTGAATCACCATAGTAAAACAAACAGGTGTCGTCAGCATAGTGTGAAATATGACCCTTTAAATTGATTTCATTGACGTTATTAATGTAAATAAGAAATAACAGTGGGCCTAAGATGGAGCCTTGTGGGACGCCCCATTTGATCAATCTGGGTTTGCTTTTATGTCCATCTATACTAACAATCTGATAACGGCGTTCAAGATAAGATTGAAATATTTTGAGCGCATTTTCTGTGATACCAATTGATTCTAATTTGTTTAATAGTAATTTGTGACTAACCGTATCAAAAGCCTTTTTAAGATCAATGAATACACCTAGTCCGAGGCGTTTTTGATCAATATTGATTTTAAGTTTGGTGATCAGATCAATTGCAGCCGAAAGGGTATTCGATTTTTTCCTGAATCCATATTGTCGGTCAAATAAAAAGTTAAATGAGTTTAGATATGCTAATAATTTGTTATGTAACAGTTTTTCGAAAATTTTAGAAACCACCGGTAAGACTGATATAGGTCTGTAGTTACCGGGATCTGATTTTGATCCTGATTTGAATATAGGAGTAACTTTTGCAGTTTTAAGCATGTCTGGGAAAGTTCCGTCGTTTAAGCATTTATTTATACATTTTGTGAGAGTGGGTAATAATAAATCTTTGGCATGTTTTATGACTTTTACACTGATGCCATCTAAACCTGTACTAGTGTTTGAATTTAAATTTTCAATTATTTTTTCAATTTCATTTTCTGTGGCTGGTGTAATGTGTGAGAGTTTATGTGAGTGTGTTGTGTTATGGTTTTTAGTTTGGGGATGGTCACAGGTAGAAATTTGGTTAGCTAGTAGAATACCTATATTCGAAAAGTATTCGTTAAGGATCTCACAAATATCCATAGGATTTGAGGTAGTTCCGTTTGGTGTTTCTAGTTTCAAAGGGGCTGAGTTTGTATGATATTTATTATAAGAAAAACTATTAATTAAGTCCCACATTTTCAAAGGCTTACCTTCACATTCTTTAAATGATTTGTGATAATAATTAGTTTTTGCCGTCTGAATTTGCTTAAATACATTTTTCTTTTGATTTTCATATTTCTGCTCAAATTGTATATCTGATGGATTGTCTAGTAGTTCTTTCCAAAACAAATTTCTCCTTTCGATTTCATCAATTATTTCTTTGTTGATCCAGTCTGTCCTAGGTGGGTTCAAGATCTTTGTTTTTGTTATTTCATTGTCTTTTATAGCTGATTTCATTGCATCATGTAGCTTTGCATAGTTGTCTTCTAAAATAGTATAATCCAGTTTCTGTAGAGATCCGTATAATTTTTCATAGTCTAGGCATGTGTAGTTCTTCTTTAGTAATGGTTTTGGCTTGATCTTTTTGACTTCTAAATATATCTGTTTGTGATCTGATGTATTAGAATCAATTATGGCAAGATGGAAACAGTTTTCTTTTAAACTGGTCAATACGTGATCTAGAATTGTTTTACTAGTAGTTGTTTCTCTTGTACAGTATTTGTTGTTAATCTTGTTGAGTATTCTGTATCCATTTTCCTGCAGTGTTTCTTTATATGTGATGATTGGTCGTTCTTTGCTAAGCAGGTTGTAGTTGAAATCCCCAATGACTAAGGATCTTTTGTGTTTATCTCTTTGTGTTTATCTAATTTCAATTTAAATGGTTATTTTATGGTTTTTTTTATCGAGAAAATTTACCGAAAACCTGTTTTGAACACAATGGTCCCCCCATAAATATGATCAAGATTAACATATATTTTTTTTACTGCTCTAAAATGTAAACATTTAGCTAAAAATCTGTTTTGTGAAGCCTATTTTGACTGAGTACAGCGCCTTAAGATTTTACCACCATGGCTTATTATATGGATGAAATGACAACATTATAAAGAATTCCGAATATCTTAAAATGAGTCTTGTCTGAGTTGCTAAAGAATAAAAGGTACACTTAATACCAGTAACATGACTGCTTTCATCGGTCTTTGATGTTATTTAAACACATCACAATAAACGTAGTGTTATTCCAGGACCGCAGTCTGCTGAGCGTGGAGCAGATGTACGAGGACGTGTCGCAGGACCACGCCAAGAAGACCGTGACCATGGAGGCACACCCGCACCTGTCGGGGCCCAGCATGGCGTCCGTGCACCCGTGCCGGTTAGTTCTTATTAGGAATAGATATAAAACAATAACTTTAAATATCAGTGTAACGCGATGCCGCGGAGCCGAAGCGAAGGTCCGTCCGTGCGCTCGAGCCCCGCCTGTGCCAGTGGCAGTACAATTTATATGGAGCTATTCACATTATGACTGATCCGGGAAAAAAGACTGATCCGAGTTATTTGACGGACGTTTTGCCACTGCGACGATGACGATGAGTGTGAACGAACGTTGCGTCAAGACTGAAGACGAGACCCATCAATGTTTCAAATGTCCCTGTTGAAGATCGGTCTCGAAGTATAGGATGCACCCAATTTTGTCTTCGTTTTCTACTTCTTTTTCGTCTCAAATACCACCACAATATAAGAACATCATCGTCGCCGTCCATCGCGTACGAAATACAAACGTAAACTGGCGGCGAGTCGAACCACCGACCTTCCGGCAAAACAGACTGATCGGATATAATGTGAACACCCACGTCCGGCGTCCGGTTTCAGGGCAAAAAGACTGATCGGATAAGTGAGAACGGGCTCTGAGACCCCGCTAGTAGTCGCGCACGAGCCAGTCGGCCGCCAGCAGCGTCACGATATACTCGTCAAAATTGTTGCCCGCCGCGAATACTTGGTTCGCTTTAAATCTCGGGAGGTCGTGGGTTCAATCCCCACGCCGGACAAAAAATCTGTGCAAATTCTATGATTACCCTGTGTATTACAACATAACACTGCGGTCGCGAATCCGCCTGCCAAGCGTAGTGACTATGGCAAAAACCCTCCCTCGGGAGGAGGCCCATGTTCAGCAGTCGACGTTATACGGGCTGATGGTGATGATAAATATACATAATTATATTGTTGTCCAGGCACGCGGAAGTAATGAAGAAGATCATAGAGACGGTGACCGAGAGCGGCGGAGAGATGGGCGTGCACTCGTACCTCATCGTGTTCCTGAAGTTCGTGCAGACCGTCATCCCCACCATAGAGTACGACTTCACACAGAACTTTTCCATGAACTAAGTTATATGTATGTAGGTTTTATATTGACGCGGCACAAGGCTTTTAATATTTTTTATTTAAAATATTTTAAATTATGTTCTTCTAATGCGTCCATTTTTTTTAATAACACCAGTTCTGGACGTGGCAACTCTGAGAAGAACTGGCAAGAAACTCAGAGGAATCCTTTTTTTATATAAATGGTTTTGATACAATTATTAAAAAAGCAGTATTGTTTCAGTGCAACGGAAACAATACTGCTGGAAGGTAGTTTGTTATAATTTTTTTTTTATACAAATAAATGTACATCATATATATTATTATATACATATCGACAAAAAGTGGGGATGCCATGTATAAAAATCGTCTTCGAAATAACAACGAGAAAAAGTCTGGAAAACTTATTTATGTTTAAAAAAAAATGTTGCCTCAAAAAAGCCCGCCGCGTCTTTTTATGGTATTGTATATTATCTTAATCTAGGCCAGTCATTGATACATTTATTTGAGATACGATGTGATATCCATCAAGAAAAAAAATATATAACTAAAATTTATATTTATAATATTATTAATATTATTTATAGTTTTTACGGACGCTGACCAGAAAACGGATAATAAATGGATCTAATCTCAAACCCAATTCAGTTTTCAATGTAAAAATTAAATAAGATATACTTATTATTATCTTTTACCCGCGGCTCCGCTCGCATTGAAGCCAATTTCCCTATGTTACTTCAAATACCTCGAAGAATGTGTGTACAAAGTTTCATGATGATCGATTAGGTAGTTCTCGCATGAAAGCGTAAGAAACAAACTAACAAGCAAGTATAATTTTAATATATATTTTTCTCTGTAGTAAAATTTCTCGTCAGCCTAATGATTTAATTTTTATTTTATATTATTTTCTACAAGATAAAGTTAGGTAACTAAAATGTTAGCTTTCTCTCTTCGACTTTATTATATATAATAATCAGCTGCGCTCCGCGGTGTTACCCGCGTTACTCTGCTCCAATGGGTCGGAGCGTGATGTTTTGTAGCCTTTATGTTAATGTAGCGTATAAGCTATCCCGGTGCAACATTTCAGCCAATTCCGTTCAGTAGTTTTGACGTGAAAGAGTAACGAACATCCATCCATCCATACTTACAAACTTTCGCGTTTATAATATTAGTAGGATGGTTTCGATCAGCCCGACTCGAGTCTACTCTACGGAGGCCGACCAATCACATTGCAGAAACGCACTGTCACGTGACACTTCCTGCTATGTGATTGGTCGGCCTCTGTAGACTCGAGTCGCGCTGCCTATGCTAGCCGGGCACATTTCTGGTCAGTGTTTTAAAATTATGAATAAATATTATACGAATATTGTATGTCATAGTTTATATGTAGAGCCAGTTTTGCTATTATCAACGGCTTTAATCATAGCATTTCTGTTTAATGATATTATTCAATTGTAATTTCCACAAAAAGATGAAACTTTTGAAATTATTTTATTAAAATGTTCTTTTATTTATTTCTTTGTGTCCATCTCTTTGTGGAAGTATTTTAAATAATTAATATGTTAATACTTTTGATACCTTGCCGATAATTATATAAAGCTGTTTGTGTTAAACATCTGTGCGTTGTTCAAACTCAGCATCAATTTTCAATCAACGATTCAAATTACAACCAAAAGAGTTGAATCAAAACATAATAGGTTCGTTTGCAGACAGATACATTTTACATATCTCAAGGCTTATTTTTCAATCCTCTATCATCAACAGCCCGTTGACGTCCACTGCTGAACATGGGCCTCCTCTTAACAGACCTTGGCAAGCCAGGATCGTAGAGGGATATTGCCATAATCACCACGCTTGGCAGACGGATTGGTGATCGCAGTAAGATGCAAATGTTGAGCTAATAGATGCTGCTGCCCATCCATCAGCCATATGTCCCTTAGTCGCCTTTTACGACACCCATGGGAGGACATGGGGTGGTCTATTCTAAGCCGGAAACCAACACGGCGGCAATCCTCTAATAAACTATTTAATACGTAACTGTCCATTAAACTTAACTGGCTAATTATCAATAGTAAAAGTAAGCAGTTTTTCCATGCTATGTTATCCATCAGTTTACAATCTGTGAATTTTCCTTGAGCATGTTTATGCTAAAACATTTGGGAAGGGAACCCATTTATATAATTTGTTCATTTTATGTTATTCTACAGTTAACGGAGGCATGAAACAGTTAAATTTATTCCACAGATATTGATTATTATCTTCCTATTGACAATGTCAGAATTACGCCATACATTGATAAATGCTGTCTAAGTGGAGATTAAAAAATCGGCCCTAAATAATATAAAGCAAAGTTTACTAGTTTTGTCTGTTTATTTGTTTGATAACCGAAATCACATGAATGACAAAATATTTCTATATGAATTACATAGTAACTAGTATACTCTTCAACACCTCTGAAAATAGGACGCAGAATGCTATGCGATCTTAAAATACTTGATTCAAATGATAAAACTGCTCATCCTATCCACTATGTCAGGGTTACTCAAAGTGGGGTACGCGAACCCCTAGGGGTTCGCCATTCGACGGCAGGGGGTTCGCGACAAGATTAACGTAATGGTGGCTTGATAACTGGCAACTGGCTTCAACAGTCAATTTTATTATTTTCTCTGTGGGGGGGGGGGGGTGATTTCAATACTTAGTTAGGGGTTTGCTGTCACCTGGAAATTTTTACAGGGGTTCGTGGAGCCGAAAGTTTGAAGAACCCTGCACTATATCATCCAATTTGGTACAACGTACAGTTGTTTTTTAATGTTAGTTATCTTATAATTAATAGATCACTGAGTTTATAGTACAATGATTAATATAATAACCCAGTATATTTAAGTTTCTGGCACAAACATGGATTGTAATGATTTGTTTTAACGTTGGGGACATTCCTACGAGAGCCATAATATTATCTAGTTGATAGTTTTATGTTTGTTACGTCTGTTAAGTGTCATTGTAACAATACATAGCGGAACATAAATAACATGTAATATTACAGGAGCACTATCCCCTAATCACTCAAGTAAGTAAGAACATGCTATTGAAATTATTAATCAAAGTATTGGAGTTTGACCGAAACAAAAAGTGCGGCGAGGAGAGGACTAGAGAGGAAAGAGTATGAGGCAGCAGGAGTTTACATAGTATCAATGAGTGAGAGCGAGCGGCACGGTCCGCACTTCATTCAAATATGTATGTATGTAAATGTTGTACTAGTACGTTTACTTTTTTTCGGACGCACAGCCGCGTGGCTGTTGCTATTAGAGATGTGTAGTTCGCGAATTAATCCTTCAATTGAAGTACTTCAGTTGGAATCACTCTATATCTCTTTCGTTCAGTACAGATTAATTTACTTCAATAGTTCAGTTTATTCCATTTAGTTCACAGTGTTAAAATACTTATATTCAATATTATACGTACACAATATTACTTAATGCTTTCAAATGAAAGCGATACTTTTCATTAAAAAAACCTTTCCTAAAGAACTAATACAAAATAAACATTTCATTCTCGTTATTAGTTCATCGCACGATCAATGATCGTTTGAAAGACATGCGAAAACTGATTCAAATGAATCTAGTTCATAACTGAACTAGTGAAATAAATGAGCGATATAGTTCGTTTGAAAGACATGCGAAAACTGATTCAATTTAATCTAATTCATAAACTGAACTAGTGAAGTAAATGAGTGATATAGTTCACTTAGTTCAAATGAAGTATATCACTCCTTTCACTTCAATGACACATTTTGCGCATGTCTAGTTGCTATTTCACCGTGCAAAAAGGCGAGTAATGCTCAAGTCTTAATAAATGGTATAAAAACCGGACTAAGCAACCTGCGCAAGTCTCCCGTGGGACTTGTACATCGGCTCAGGGCGGTTGCTGGAGTGAGTGCGTTTACTGGAATACGCGTTGTTATACAAATATTACTATGATTTATCATTAACGACATCGTAAATTGCCATCGGAATTAACGTTTGACGCACCGCGAGACGCCACGCGCTACGCTCCGCGTCTCTAATGAGGCCTATGGAGCGGTAATATCAGTTTTTTATTTTTTTTCTAAAACCAATATCTAACTATTGTAAACAATGACAAAATATATCGTCATTGATAAAAATCAATACTGCATAAGTAACAGTTGTTAATATGGTCTAATTTCATTTGTCAAGAAAGTAGCATCGTCCTCAGTGGTGTAACAAGATGTGATATACGTCATTTTAAAGATCATAACAACAGCTTTATTTTATTGTATGACACCAAGAACAAAACTCGTGCAGGGAAGGAACCACGAATTATCTTATAAGGACAGTCTTGTACTATAGCCGTTAGCCACCTGCACACAATGGCGAGCACTGAGCGAGATAGCAATAATACGGAAGCGAGAGGGATAAAGACTTTATGGTTCTGACTATTGTATTGTATTTGTTTCGATTATTTTTTCTTCACTTAAATGATTTGTATTGTAATGACAGTACATTCGCCGTACATTAACGCTGAAAAAAATGTATGAAGAATGGTAAACTAGGCGAAAATGATATTTTTTTGAAGAAAAATGTAATCATTCGTAGTTCTTCTCCTGCACGAGTTCGGTGGTTCGTGTCATGCAATAAAATAAAGCCATTCTAATTAACTTTAAAATGATGTATCGCTCAATTTGATACAATGTGGGGACGGAGCCCATACAAAAGCGCCCATTCTCCTTTACTCTTTATTTGTGTAGTGGTTGAGATATCAATTTGCTACATTCGATCTTTAACCTTATTAGCTATTGTCACTTATGCGGTATTACAGTATTACCGAAGATAAATAACTTCGGAAGTAAATTGAACTCCTGAAATATTACACGTTTATTATGTGCGAAGGAAATTATGAATGCAAGTATCGTTGAATGCTCCAAAAAGTAACTACGAGTTTTAATGTTTTTTGTACAAATTATTTAGTAAATTTAAACATTAGAACCAGTTTAAATATAATGGTGTAAGATGTATAATTTGTTATTTTAATTACGTTTATATTATTTACTCTTTTGTTAAAATATAGTTAAATGTGCACTGTGTATGTTATTTTTATATAAAAATATTTTGCTTAGAATCTGCTTTTATTTTTATCTTCTCCTAATATATATATATTTATGTTTAGTATAAATTATGATTGATCAACCAGAGATTTAAAGAACACAGCATCAGTCGAGAATTATTTTGTCATATATATTTGGCAAGTCAGGAATAATTCAGGAATAAAATTTCTCCATTTGTTATTATTCCATGATTGAATATATGTCGATTGTTTAACCCCGCCAAAATTAGTTCCACACTATTTAACTTACCTACTCATCTGCACTGCGCACTGTACCATGAACTAGGGTTAGTAACTCCGCCTCCGTGAGTTGCCTCGGGGAGTGCTTACAAAGCACACCCTGAGGCCGAGCACGGTGCCGGTCCCAAGCCCGGATAAAGGAGGAGGGCCCCCTGGCGAAGTCTGTACGGAACATTATTTGTACCACAGAGACTTTGCCAGGGGCAAACCGAACTACGGCGGTATAACCGTACCAGGCCATTACAGGCCATGGGGAAATAAGTCTCCCCTAAAAGAGTAACCAGGCCACTGTTGGGGTGGTGGTTCTGAGTATATGTCCCCTTCAATCCAAAAATGGAAGCGGAGCAAAATGAGATTTTACCCCAGGAGGGTACCAACTATGTTGGAGAATCCCTCCCCGACCCTTCGGGGTCGGGCAGACGCCCTACGTATTCTGGGGGGGGCGAAACTTCGCCGACATCAAGCGCTACAGCGCTAGACCTTCGAGTCCCTACACCGGCGACGCCGGCAATCTACAACAATGCTACTTGGCAGATGGTGCCGCGGCGTGCGGACACTAACCGCAGACGCCACAAGCGTGCGAATATCCGCCACGCGGGACCACGAACTGCCAGAGGCATAAATAACACGACAACTGAGGCTGGTGCTAAAAGAATCCGTCGCGGTAACGTTGCTAAACACAGGGCACGGATGAAGGGCAGAAAACCCGCCACCGAACCAATTGTCCCAGTTGAAGCAACTGTCGGGGTAGCCACTAAGGATACGCGCGAACACTCGGTTGTAATCGATGACGCAGCTACCACAAGTGTGCTCACGACTCACGCTCTGTGCACAGAGAGCATCGAACACGCTCGACGAGCACCCAAGCGTAAACGCGACACATTTAATGGTCGAGTGCAGTCACCTGGACTAGCACCGAGCGGGAAGGATCATACGGTCCAATCCTATTGTTTGCCTCAGCCTCAATCAAACGGGGAACGCAGCCCTCAGCCGACAGCGGTGAAAAGGGCACACTCTGAAGACATTTCAACACCGAACGACGTGACTAAACGCGCTAGACTAAGTGATGTACACAAGTTAGGGACTAAAGCTATAAGCACTGATGCGATGAAGTCACATCTGTTGATAGCAGTAACGGTGCAACCTCCTGCGAACTTATCTGTAGAGCAAGCGGGACAGCTCCAAATCTGTGTCGAAGAGAAGATAATTGAAACTGCCCTTGCTTGCCAACCCGATGACAGTACCTTCTTCGCTCCAGCTTTCAGAGGAAAACCCATAGCTTCTGAGGGAGTTTTAAAGATGTGGTGTGAAGACGAAGAGTCACTTTCGTGGCTCAGAAAAACGGTGGCAGTCCTAGATTCTCCAATACAGGGCACGAAACTGGTTGTGATACCGCAATCAGAGATAGAAAAGCGTGTACGAGCATCATTATGGCTGCCCAAGCAAGTTGATACAAATAAGATACACCATCTCTTGGTCGCGCAGAATCCTTGGTACAACTGTAACACTTGGCAGCTGTATGGCGCGACTCAACAAGACACGGGCATCCTCCTTATGTTGGGCATACCTGAGTCACAAGTTACTACTATTTACGATAGAGAACGCAGAGTTTCCTTCTTAACTGGGAGCGTGTACCTCAAATTTCACGGATTTAAAGAACAGAGCGACAAGTGACCACAAATGAAGAGAAAGTCGAACCGGCTAGTGAGGAGTAAAAACTGTTTCACCACGTCCAGATTACAGTCTAAATATAAATACCGTTAGAAGAAGAGATCTTAGACTTGAAATGTCTACACAAATTAGCAAAAAATAACATTGCAAGACTTAGGAGTATGCTACTTGGACAAGACCCCAAAAAGGAAGACAATATATGCGAACCAACTTACAACATAACTAAGAGAATGTTCTGGCATCTGATTAAATATGAGAAAAATAGCCTAACCTAGATGCAACCATCTATATAACGAACGGTATGAACATTACAGCAGAGTCAACGGGGCCCTTCGAGTTTTTTATTTACGTATCATCATTTCACAAAAAAATGTAATGTATGCTATGCATTTGACGGATCATCATGTGATCATTACCAATATTTTACGCTAAATAAAAATATCTAACTATAATGCCGCTACAAGCGCGAGGCCCTTCTTATTTCGCGATTGATAAATGACATGTGACCAGCATATTGGGGGAAGACTATTTAAAAGACGTGTAATTTAAAATAATTTGTTTGTATGGATAAATAAAATTTATCATTTCGCAAAAAAAACTTATAATGTCATCTCTATACGGGATACTCTACGGTATACGGCAGCGTATATTTTAGAAACATCTCACATAGTGGTTGAAAATCTTAAGACGAATATTACCTTTGATACAAGGACTGATAAATGGCCAACCCTACTAATATTATAAATGCGTAAGATTGTATGTAAAAGAATAACAAACATACATAATGTGTTTGTTATTCTTTCACGCAAAAACTACTGAATGGATTTGGCTGAAAGTTTGCACGTGGATAGTTCATAATTTGGTTTAAGATAAAAGATGTAAAATATCACGCTCCGACCCACTGGA
The DNA here is from genome assembly GCA_947037095.2 of Nycteola revayana. Lineage (NCBI taxonomy): Eukaryota > Metazoa > Arthropoda > Insecta > Lepidoptera > Nolidae > Nycteola > Nycteola revayana. The sequence continues at coordinate 23,512,322 of OX344846.2, read as the reverse complement.
GCAGAGTGACGCGGGTAAAACCGCGGGGCGCATCTAGTTATTCATATTAATGTACCATTATATGCGTGACAAGACTGATTCCGTTAGGGTGCAAATAAAACAAAAAATAATTCTAATAATAATTTATTGATACCTATCACATACTTTATGTACAAATCACCAACTTGATAAAATATAATCAGTACTATGCGACAAAGCCCTTTAAAAATTCTTACTCCCTATAGATATTATACAAAATAATACAACTTTATTTGCAAATTAATAGTAACTTTACATGTGACAGCATTTACTGCCTACCTTTTCCAATTAACAGTATTATAGACGCCGCGACGAAATCAATTTAAATTCAAACTAAAATAAACCAGTAATTATTCAATTAAATTTGAGAAATACGACTTTCGGAAATAATAATCTACTTCTTTGTAATGGATTTGCATTGTATAATGTATACATTTTTATTGTAAGAAAAAAAATGTTTCAATTTATCTATATGTTTATAAACATGAATTTCTTACAAAAGTGTCCACAATGTCAAAATATTAAGGGTCACTCCGAGACTGAATGTTAATAAAGGAAGCGTAATGCTAACATAACATATAATACAGGCTATATTAACACAGCAACTTAACACACTACTCCACCATGATCACAGAATATCCCCATAATTACAACTAAAGTAAATATTTGGTCGACAAACTAAAATACTAATATAAAAATTTAATAAGAGAAGGGGCGTTACTTGCAAATTGTACCAAAAAATATGCGCATGGGCATAGTTTTTTTATCGTAACTACCTAGTGACGATAAAAATTTAGTTAATTTTTTTGGTTGCTATTGTTTATTATAATCTATTTGCTATTTTTGTAATATATTCACGTTAACAGTAGATTAAACAAAATTGCATATTTAAAATGAATACTATTATGTGTAAATGTTAATTTCTATGGTTGATTTGAATTGTTTCACAATTTTATGTATAAGGAAATATGAATACCATTCATGAATAAATAAATTTGTAATTATAATTGTGTTTTAATAAATATTTCGTCATTAAATTCATAGCGAAACAATATCTAACGTACCTGTGTTAAATCGCCCTTTCCCTTGAACTTACATAAATATGTGATTCTTTAAGTCCCGTGGTTAAAATTATATCATTTTGAATAACTAATTAGATACCACTGTTATTTCGAATATCAACTTTCGAATCACGAACTTTACAAGTAACAAGTAAAATACACAAGTTGAAAACTTGTGTATTTTACTTTATTACACAACATTACCTATGCTTTATTAAGTTTGACGCTAGTTCGAATAAAAATAATGGATATTAGTCGAATTATTCGTTCAATATTAACAGATAAACAGAATGTATATATAAAAATAAGCATTTTACTAAAAAGCAACAAGAGTCATGTAGTTTTTCTAAGTAAGATGATTTTATCGACAAAGTTTTAGTAGTTTCATGAGAAAAAAACATTGATAGAAAAGTTATTTAAGTTAGTTATAGATTATTCCATTAAAATCTGGTAAAGGTCAAATCAGGTTTGCAAATTTATGAATGTCAATCATTTGTGTAAACACAAGCTTACTATTTCAATATATATATAGGGTGACTGGTAATTAGTGACCGATACCTAAACACATGATTGTGCTCATGATAACAAACAACTTTTACTATGGCACCAACACTGAAATCGCGAAAAAAAAAAACAGCTGCTCCCTACCATGTTGACGTGTTATGTGAACATGAATGTATGGAACAGCACAATGATGTGTTTAGGTATCGGTCACTAATTACCAGTCACCCTATATATAATACAGCTGATGTTGAGTTTGGTGATCATTTGACTATGTGCCGAATTTAATGCTTTTTGTATACGTGAAAACAATACAAAAATTAAAACAATATACTTAATAAATTTAAGTTAATATTAGAGATAAAACATGTCAGGATAATATAGTTGAAAGGGATTTAAATTTAATTATATTAGGGTAAATATTATGCGTGTTTAGTAATATTAGTTTTCATTTCGAACTATTATAGATTTTGAAAAAACTTTTTTAATTCAACGACGAAGATTTAAATAGGCAGCACTGGATCGTAAAATTCTTGAACACTAGTAATTTTTTTATTAAACTTTAAAAAATGTATACATATTTTTTTATAAATATTGGATGGATATCTAGTTAGTATGAAAAATAATCTTCTACTTACATATTTAAAGTTAAAGTCGAGTTTTTAAACTCTCAAAAATTCTAATATACATTGAAGAATAATATACTCTCTGTATTAACTGATTAAATTTTGACTAATCTATGTGTATATGTTCCGTAAAAACAGTATTTTTCTACAATTTTATTAATATATTTTTATAAACACACCAAAGGCCGTTTTCGTTACTAACCGCTACCGCGCTCACAAGATTTAATACAATTCTTTAATTAGAGCATGTTTCTCGTCAAGTCATTTATTTTTAGGAATGTTAGATTAATCGAATCATCAGCATAGAAAAATATTATGTTATTACAATACTTCAATATTTAACGTGAAAACACATGATTAAAACGCCACGCCACGCCACGTGTCAACACCTGTGCATCAGTACGCGAGTGGCGTCGTGTCGGGTGTTCATAGTGTGTTTCTGGTCTATAGAAAACAATACATTTGATTCGACTCAACACGCGTGGCGTGTCGTCGGTTGGCGTGGCGTTTTAATAATATGTTTCCGCCTTTATGGTAATAATTAAAATGTCAATTGTGAGATTTTGTTTCATAATCTCATTTTTCAGTGGCAGATATAGAATTATCAGCCAGTTATTTGTCATATATCGTGACTAAGAATCAACAGTACATGACACAAGTACAATAGGTCGATCATTAAAGACTATAGTTGTCAGTCATTGACATTTTCGTTCATATATTTTGCAAAATTAATATGTCATGATCACGTTTTAATATTTAACTACCGTTATGCGAGTAAGTGACGATATCACAGCAGGTGAAATGTCAACTTCAACATAAGGTCGGAAAAATGTGGTACAGTGAACATTGTCACTTGTGCGGCACAGCGTCAGGCGTCACTTGTGCTGCACAGCGTCACTGGTGCTGCACAGAGTCACTGGTGCTGCACAGAGTCACTGGTGCTGCACAGAGTCACTGGTGCTGCACAGCGTCACGCGTCACTTGTGCTGCACAGCGTCACTGATGCTGCACAGAGTCACTGGTGCTGCACAGAGTCACTAGTGCTGCACAGCGTCACGCGTCACTTGTGCTTCACACCGTCACTGATGCTGCACAGAGTCACTGGTGCTGCACAGAGTCACTGGTGCTGCACTGAGTCACTGGTGCTGCACAGAGTCACTGGTGCTACACTGAGTCACTGGTGCTGCACAGCGTCACTTGTGCGGCACAGCGTCACTTGTGCGGCACGATAGCGACGAGGCGGAGCAGCGCGAGCGCGAGCAGCTTGTCGAGCGGATCCAGCGTGCCGCGCTGCAGCCACTTGGGGATGGTGGTGCGCGCGTGCGAGAAGCCCAACTTCTGCAGGATGTAGTCCACGCCGTACGGCTCGATCGACTTGCCCGCCCACGACAGGAGCCTGCGGGAACAACTTAATCGCTATAACCTGCACTCAAACTTAAAATCGTCTGCCGCTTTCAGGAAAAGTAACTTGCTACTCGATTATCAGATATAAATAAATTGTTTATTTCAAATGATATTGACAAGCTTATTCTAGGTTTTACATATTATATTCTTGATTTATTTTTTAGCAATGTGACGAGCTGATTGATGGCTAATATCGGCGTAAAATACCAGTATTACAAAGTAGCAGGTCCTCACACATGAATGGGAAGCAATTTTCAAAGAGGTATTCGGTTTCTCATTAGATCATGAAATTAATGGAAAAAAGATATGAAGGTCTTACGTGACTATTCGAGCGCTGACAAAAAAATCATTCTAGGAGCACCAATTTTCGAATGTTAATGATAATGCTGATAAACTAATATTTTAAGAGCGTTGGTCCAAGAATACTGCCCTGTGGCACTCCAAATGTCATTAGCACCGCTTCACTAGTAATATTACCGATTTTAACGCATAATGTTCTGTCAGAAAATAAATCTTAAAGAAATTTTTATTGAAGATCCCAGATACCAAGGCTTTCTTGTTTTGTCAACAGAATACGTACAGCGACAGTATCAAAGACCATTACTAAATCAAAAAAATATTCCGATAGTTCTGACACAAATGATTCGTGCATTCGTGAAGTTTTATATAATAAATACGGCTACCAAAACGGTACATTGTTTACGAAGCGTCTGTTTGCTTGCCGAACCAAAAATATTGTAACGAATGGCGAAGAAAATCAATTAAAAAATTTATACATACATAAGATTAATCTTTCCGCCAACATCTAAGAAGTCGGAACTGACTCTGAATCAGTAAGAATTATAACCATGTTTTTTTAAAAAGAATAATCGACAGTAATGTAGGCTTTTAACTGACCTGACAGTAGGCTCCAGGTGCCACGTGACACATCGGTAGTCCCGGAAGTCGACGGGCACGGCGTCCGGTCGAGATGAGGACGGGGTGGCGCGCGACCCGCCCGGCATTTGCTAAAACACACATACATTATAGCATTTTTTTATTTTTTGACTAGACAACTGACTTTCAACTTAAATGTCCGCTAAAACACGGCCGTAATAAAACGTTTTATGCCGATTATCATTAATTACTCTTCTATCTTAATATTTGACACAGAAGTAGAAAAAAATGATTTGTATATAACAGCATAACACTGCAGATTCAAATTCAAATCCTGCAAATTTAAGGCTGACCCCAAACTGGGCGAACGTGTTCCTCAAGCATGTTTCACATGCGGATTAGCCGGTTTCGGGGTCAGGAACTCGGTGCTCACGTCAATTGCGTTGTTGAATCGCTCAAGAAATGCGCACGCCGAACGTGGAGTCAGAGTGTGACAACAACATCCCTGATCTCTGAAGTCTCCATCACGCCACCTTCATGGCTTTCCCTTAATGCTTATGATGTAATGTTTTATGATATTTTCTACTGGGGTAAACTGTTGAGTACTTACAACTCTGTCTTTCTCCTTGATATACGAAGATATCAAGTCGTGGAGGAAGAGGAACGCCTCCGCGTCCACCGACACGAAGATGTGGTCTTCGAACTCCGTGATGAAACTGCACTCCACTACTGGTTTCTCGTCTGATGTGTAAAATACAAAAAATATCATAAGAGAGGACATTTACATTTATATAGGTTTGTAATGTAATAGATCCGAGAGTCCGTAGCTCTATTTTTATATGTTTATATCGTTTAAAAAAAACATTTTATCATAAAATGGTAACTGTCGTCATTGTATATGGAAAGACCATTTTTATTTTTATTTATTTAAGCAAAAAATAACTTTAAATATTTTTAAATTAGGAATATTTCCTAAAAATAGCATGGGCGAACTCAGTCCTGGAATACGACCGTACTTTAAATTTAAACCCTATATAAACGTAATTTGTTGTAAGTAACTTTTATTTACAAGTGATATACATTTAAAACGTATACAGTATAAGGACACTGACCGTTCTCCGTGGGTGGCGAACTGGCCTGCAGGTGGTGCGTCCTGAGATGCAGCTGCAGCGAGGGCAGCGCGAAGATCACCTCCCGCACGTGCTTGTCCCCCGCGCCCTTGCCCCCGCTCCCACCGCTACCCCCACCCCCGCCGCTCCGCTCCGCGCGGGACTCGCGCTCGGTGGAGCTGGTGTTGCCGCCGCCCTCGGATGGACGCTCCAAAGATGGGAATAGCTCGATAGCTGATGAAAAACAAAGTTGATTATTGTAGCCGTTTGGTTTGTTCTGGCTATATCCATCAACCACCCTTGCTCGCCACAGTCAGTCACAAGGGCCCATGGTCAGCAGTGGACGTAACTAGGTGACTGATGTTATCAATGTATATTGGACACAGGTAGTACTCACCATCGATCTCGCTGTTGGCGAAGGCGTAGTGGAACCACTCGTTGAGCGTCTTGAACTGCGGCGGGAACAGCAGCGCGCGCGTCATGCGACACACCGTCGCCATCGACACGTGGCGCGCGCCCGCGCCGCCCAGCGCCGCCGTCAGGCTCTGCACCACGTGCACCTCCAGCGAGCCTGCGGGACACAACGCTCAGTACTAACAACACATGGACACGTGGCGCGAGGCTCTGCACCACGTGCACCTCCAGCGAGCCTGCGGGACACAACGCTCAGTACTAACAACACATGGACACGTGGCGCGAGGCTCTGCACCACGTGCACCTCCAGCGAGCCTGCGGGACACAACGCTCAGTACTAACAACACATGGACACGTGGCGCGAGGCTCTGCACCACGTGCACCTCCAGCGAGCCTGCGGGACACAACGCTCTGTACTAACAACACATGGACACGTGGCGCGAGGCTCTGCACCACGTGCACCTCCAGCGAGCCTGCGGGACGCAACGCTCTGTACTAACAACACATGGACACGTGGCGCGAGGCTCTGCACCACGTGCACCTCCAGCGAGCCTGCGGGACACAACGCTCAGTACTAACAACACATGGACACGTGGCGCGAGGCTCTGCACCACGTGCACCTCCAGCGAGCCTGCGGGACACAACGCTCTGTACTAACAACACATGGACACGTGGCGCGAGGCTCTGCACCACGTGCACCTCCAGCGAGCCTGCGGGACGCAACGCTCTGTACTAACAACACATGGACACGTGGCGCGAGGCTCTGCACCACGTGCACCTCCAGCGAGCCTGCGGGACACAACGCTCAGTACTAACAAAACATGGACACGTGGCGCGAGGCTCTGCACCACGTGCACCTCCAGCGAGCCTGCGGGACACAACGCTCTGTACTAACAACACATGGACACGTGGCGCGAGGCTCTGCACCACGTGCACCTCCAGCGAGCCTGCGGGACACAACGCTCTGTACTAACAACACATGGACACGTGGCGCGAGGCTCTGCACCACGTGCACCTCCAGCGAGCCTGCGGGACACAACGCTCTGTACTAACAACACATGGACACGTGGCGCGAGGCTCTGCACCACGTGCACCTCCAGCGAGCCTGCGGGACACAACGCTCTGTACTAACAACACATGGACACGTGGCGCGAGGCTCTGCACCACGTGCACCTCCAGCGAGCCTGCGGGACACAACGCTCTGTACTAACAACACATGGACACGTGGCGCGAGGCTCTGCACCACGTGCACCTCCAGCGAGCCTGCGGGACACAACGCTCTGTACTAACAACACATGGACACGTGGCGCGAGGCTCTGCACCACGTGCACCTCCAGCGAGCCTGCGGGACACAACGCTCTGTACTAACATCACATGGACACGTGGCGCGAGGCTCTGCACCACGTGCACCTCCAGCGAGCCTGCGGGACGCAACGCTCTGTACTAACAACACATGGACACGTGGCGCGAGGCTCTGCACCACGTGCACCTCCAGCGAGCCTGCGGGACACAACGCTCAGTACTAACAACACATGGACACGTGGCGCGAGGCTCTGCACCACGTGCACCTCCAGCGAGCCTGCGGGACACAACGCTCTGTACTAACAACACATGGACACGTGGCGCGAGGCTCTGCACCACGTGCACCTCCAGCGAGCCTGCGGGACACAACGCTCTGTACTAACAACACATGGACACGTGGCGCGAGGCTCTGCACCACGTGCACCTCCAGCGAGCCTGCGGGACACAACGCTCTGTACTAACAACACATGGACACGTGGCGCGAGGCTCTGCACCACGTGCACCTCCAGCGAGCCTGCGGGACACAACGCTCTGTACTAACAACACATGGACACGTGGCGCGAGGCTCTGCACCACGTGCACCTCCAGCGAGCCTGCGGGACACAACGCTCTGTACTAACAACACATGGACACGTGGCGCGATGCTCTGCACCACGTGCACCTCCAGCGAGCCTGCGGGACACATAGCTTTATACCAACAAGAAGGGACCACGAATGCACCCTTGAGGTATGCCCTTTTTCGCAAAGCATCGATTCTGTCTACAAATACTATTCGATTATTTTCTTCTATACGATAATACCAGATAAAAGTTTACACAGAAATTCCGTATTCTTTAAACATAAGAGTCAGGCGCCTCAACTTTACAACGATATTCTTATGATCAACACCATCATGCCTCAGAGAAATTCACACATTTATCACATATTTACTCATAACTTAGAAATACATCTCTTTACACACAATCTATTACATATTTATGTTACTACACATGTAACCCACCACATTGTCCACAAATTAACTAAAAGTAAGGTTAAAAGAAATCATACGAACAGTGTGTATCGTATGAATATTCTTATGAATTTAGTAACTCTATTGCTCTTGATTTGAAACGATCCTTGAAAAGAGTAAATATGTCAAGCTCCATAAAGTGAGCATTGTACGTATCAACAATGCGACGAAGAGGCACGCGCACTCGCTGGAGTGCGCGTGCCTCTTAATATACTATATTTATTATTCCTGTACGAATTCGTGTGGAATAGTCGAGGCACACGTGCCCCACGACGCATGCCAGATCTAGGTACTATATAATTTAGGCTATTTGATAACGGAATTCAGTCGAATCTATTATTGCAGATACCATGCAGCATCAATACACCCGGAAGAACTCGTCTAGAACTTCAAACTAAGAACATTGTAACGTTTCAGTAATTGTCCCCAACGAGACTTTAAGACAGTAACATTTATAACTAATGGTACGTAAATGTTTTTTCATCATACCGAGGCCGTAAGTTTCAATTTCTACCCTGGTTTGCGGGAAGAAAGATGCATATTTAAGACTGCTCACCCAAAGCCGAAAGTTTGAATTTCTTCCCTTGTTTGCGGGAAGAAATATGCATATTTTAGACTGCTCACCCGAGGCCGAAAGTTTGAATTTCTTCCTTTGTTTGCGGGAAGAAAGATGCATATTTTAGACTGCTCACAATTAGTGACAGTTTAAAATTTAGTCTTTTTTTGTTTTAATTTTCTTCCCGTTACCTATTTGAAATTATCATTATCATGGTAACCTTGCTTTTGTTATTGTTATTATTAGATGACGGATATGAGGATATAGCGCACTGTGCACAAGTCGTTCAAAACCTTTGACAAAGTTGGGCCGATAATTCTCTATATTATTTTTATCGCCATTTGTACACCGGGGTGAAAGAGGCTCGTTTCCAAACTGTTGGAAAGTTCCCTTCTTTCAAGCATTTATTATAAATTATGTATAAGGCGGAAGATAAGTGGTCAGCTGTAGTTATTAAGAAGTAGGGTGGTATGCCATCTGGTCTAGCTCCTTTAGAAGAATCCAGTGAATTCAATGCTGTACGTATTGATTCCTTTTGCAAGTAGATGTCAGAGATACATGGCGAATTGTCCTCATAACAACTAGACGGTTGCCATATGTCTGGATCAAAGGTAGAGGGTTCATATACGAAACAAATGAATGTTGAAAACAAATTGCATATTCCCTTGGGGTCGACAGAAGTATCATCAGGTTAGCAGGGTATTATTTAAACATAGATTCGCATTTTCTCATCTTATTCTATGTTACATTTTTTTACCGCTCCATAGCTTTCTTTTAGTATATATTCTAAGTTCCCATATAACAAAACACATATCCAACTCACCGTCTTCTCCTTCCACTTGCTGCGCTTCAGTAGCGAAGCTGATGCAAGGGTCCTTGAGGCTGAACAGCGCCCAGGACTTAGCCTTGAAGCTGTTGCCGTGGAAGCACGCCAACGAGATGTTGGTGCCGTGCAGCTCCATCGTACCGCCCAGAACCGTACCTGTTGTTACGTATATTGAGTTAAAATTTCCAAATTAACGCACAAATTTTATTGTATCAAAATAATAACACTTGTTTAGACGGATGAAATTCTCGTAAACTTTAAAGGTACATAATTGTGGTTAAGGTTATCACATACTGCAGTTATACTTGATGAAGCTATGCCACACTTATGCCCGAAATTAGCTGCTGAACTTTATGCCAGTGAGTGTGGTGGCTACTCTTGTAAACATACCGTTAGCGGGCAGCGGTGTGGGCAGAGTAGACAGCTGCATGCCCGACACCAACTGCAGCACCTTCTGCCAATGGCGGTGGTGGCGCAGCTCAGTGTGCTGCTGGGGGGGCTGGCCTTCTGCTGATGTAGGGACCGGAGCTAAAATAAAGCAACACGATTTTAATAAAAAAAAACAGATCTATTTAAATATAACGGGAATACACATCAGTTTCAAGTAAATAACCTAATCTAGAAATTATTTATTTAAAACTTTAGCACATGGCAGTACATAGGCGTAATTAATGCCAGATCCATTCTCTCCCAGTCAACCATTGGGTAGTGCAGAGACAAAGTGGTAGAGTATAAGCTTGAAAAAATATGTCTTACAAAGAAAAGAATCGGACCTAAGGTAGAGCCTTGCGGAACGCCCACAATAATCCACAGTTCCTAATGGAGATATTTAGCTGTTTATGCATATCATACATGTAGCATTTCATTTCCAGGATAAAAAAAACGGAGAGCCCGTTTTCTAATACTTTAACGATTTTCTAATAATTTCTTAGTGTGGCATCATGGTCTACATGATCAAAGGTCTCAGTGAAGTCTCATAAGTTGCCTGAAGCCAATAAGGTCCCAAAAATTATAGAGCTTCCTGTGCGTAAGGGAGACAAGAAATTACTCGCTGTCCCACTTTGAATTTTTATTGTTTTTCTTTCATACAGCGATTTATTAGTATTAATGATTCGTGGACAAGTGGAAGGACCTGATCTCTCCCTACCCCTATGAAAAAGAGGCGTGGATTTGAGTATGTAACGGTGAATGTAATGTACTCACGTTCTCGTTTATCTCTCCTATAGTTCGGATGCAGTGAGCTAAACACCCGCTTGCTGGATTTGAACTGTTGCGTGAAGAACTCCTCGAGCTTTAGTTGCATCTTGAGTAAGTCGGGCGTGGTGCTGCGAGACATCAGGATCTGCAGCTGGTGCCAGGCCAGTGTGCCGTGGGTCAGAATTATAGCTGGCCTGTCAAAAACATGAAAATATACTTCGTTTTCGATTTCCATCAGAATATTCGAGAAAATATCGTTGTTAAAATTCATGTTCCACGTAACTTCGGTTAGCAAAGCTCATCCATGGGTATTTGAGTTACTAAACTTCATATTGGTTCTTCAACTGTTTGCTAATGGAATACACAAGGGGTATCCAAGTTTTATCCTACCCTAATAGAACACAATACGTGGCACTGACCGGGAGGTGGGCCTGTGCGGGTGGTGGGCGGGGTGTCGCGCGCGCGCCAGCCACTCGTCCCTGAGGGCGGCCCGCAGCCGCGACACGCGCGCCAGCAGCACGGGCGTGCCCATGTACTCCAGGCGCAGCTCCAGCGCCGCCAGCCGCACGCCGCACGTGTGCCCCGGGTTGCAGCCCGCCTCCTCCTCGATGTGCACTGCGGGGGAATACGGAGCTCAGTGCATTCTCTCTCTCTCCAGCATGTCGCGTGTGTCGGGCACGTACCGTGCGTGTGTATGGAGGCGAGCGCGATGGCTCCGCCCACGATGCCGCCGCGCGCGTCGAGCTCGGAGCCCGCCAGCGCCACGCTCACCAGCATGTTGCGGTGCCCCGTGCTGCCGATGCTCAGCCGACCCGAGCAGTTGAAGTCGCGGCTTTGCCAACTACACGAAAATTTTAGATATTATCCAAGTACAGAAAAAAACAGGATTGGCACTCCGGAAGTGCCAACCGAAATAAAAACATATCTATTTCTTCAGTTGTCAGTTACGGTAACGATAGCAGTGTTGCGAGTTAATGGTTTTTTCCTATATCAAAATGCGTCAACCACTGGCTACGACCCCATCAGTGAGGCAGTGCCGGATTAAGCCAGAGCGGGGTCTGTAGCAAATGTTGTCAAAAGGCCCTTGGATAACTTTAGGTTCTCAAGTTTCGTGTATTGAATAATATAATAGGTAGGTGTTCATCATCATCATTTCAGCCGTAGGAAGTCCACAGCTGAACATAGACTTGGTCTCCAGTTATTACGGTTGGATGCGGTAGCCTACAAAACCGTATACTCTATAATTTAAGGGGTTTATTTAAAGACAACCAAGACTCGTAATCGAAATCCGTTTCTTGTCGGTCATGATAAAGTCGGTCTCATTTCTCGCGGAACCATCGGCACTCATCCAAGTCCATTTGAGAAAGAATTCATCATATAGAGTCCTTCTTTCTCCAGAAAGTTGAACCGAATACCCATAATCGAAGGTCTCCACTATCAACTCATTATCGCTTCTCTTGCCTAGTTCCACATTGAACATAAAAAGTGAGTTTTATGAGTGTAAAACTCACTTTATGGACCTACTAATGTCTTCAATACACTCAACTTCTTCATCTGGGTGTGTCGAGCTCGGTGCATAGACCTGTAAGACCTTCACCAAGTATCTTGAAGATAGGTCTGTCACCGTGCTAGACACAATATCGATGATAATAATGTTGTTAATGATGGATTTGTGTATGAGAAATCCGACATCGCTTTGGGACTGTTGGTCGCCCTCCCGGTAGAAGATTTACCAGATCTCATGTTCTCACATTCTCAGGTTATCGTGTTCTGTCCCTACGGAATTCCGAAAACCACAAAATATTCCATCTGTATATCTTTAGAAAAAGAATGTTCGCCACTGTAGTTATTGATCACACGAGTTAAATAAATGCGCAAGATAATTTTACTTAGGGGCCATCCATAAAGTACGTCACACGTATTTCATGATTTTTAGACCCCCCCCCCTCCTTGTCACAGGTGGTCACATTTGTGCGACCCCACCTCCCTAGTGTGAAGTCACAAATTTGCAATTTTACATCTAAAAAATTTAAATTAAAACAACAGTTTGTTTTATTTAGAAAAAAAAACAGTAACTTTTTGATTTTAGATTCCACTTCACCTTCAATATTTTCACTACTTTTGAAAATTTTCCATAACTTCTTCTTGTATATAATGCTGTTTTTTATCAGCGTAAGTTGCAATGTAAGTTTCATACAGTTTACGGTAAAGATTACCTATATCTATCTTTTTGTTCATTTTCAACTTGTTTAATTAAAATAAGTTATAAAAAAGTAACTGTATCGACAAAATAGCAGAACTAAAAAAACTCACTCGGCGAAAGTCAATTGTCGAATGTAATAGAAACAATGAAATCACGCGAGGTCACGCGTGCGGTGCGTTTGGCGCGGCATTAGTCAAAGGGCTCATAGTCGGCACGTGCGGCATGTTACTAGAGCGGGTATGAACTCGTCAACAAAACGATGCAAACCGTATATTCATATAGATAGAGTTGAAATTATTTTTTAGTTTTAATTAAATTTCAAACTTCGCGAATCAATTTATTAAATTTTAAATGTGATGTCACAAAACTTAGGACCCCTCCCACCCTTTGTCACACCATGTCACACTTCGTCGACCCCCTACCCCCCCCCCCTATACATGTGACGTACTTTATGGATGGCCCCTTATAGGATACATGATTCTAAAAAAATATTTAATAAACGCGTTTATAAAATTGCAGTTCCTGTTTCTTGCTGCAATTAGCAGCCACTTCTGTTTTAGAGTGCGGGGCCCCCCAATTCGCGGGACCCGTAGCATTTGCTACTCTGGCTAAGTGGCTAATCCAGCACTGCAGTGAGATCGAGTTATTTAGCCACTGACGCATAACCTAAAAACTGTCAACACGCCGGAGCCATGCAGAATACATCGCGAGACAGATCATAAACAATTTTATAGTCTAGAGACCATGAAACATTATTTAAAAAAATATTTTAGTTTTTCGTGGAGTGGGTGTCGCGAGTTCAGTGGTTTTTTACCATGTTAAAAATGCTCAAACCACCAAAAGAAATTTTCAGTTGTTGTAGAGATGGGTTTTCAAAATGTTAATCAAAAACTAGCTTCCCACTCTCGGTTTTACCCGCCTAACTCGCGTTCCCGTAGGAACTTAATAGTTAAATATTGCCAACAGCCTTTCTTGACAAATTAGCTGTCTAACTCTGAAATAATTTTTCAATCGGGCCTGAGATTAGCGCGTTAAAGCAAACATACTCTTCAGCTTTATATATTACTATAGATTCGTATAGACAATAACATTTTTAGATAAATAACGAATAGATACATCGTGACGATGCGTCCTTGTCGCCGTACACCGAAGCCTCCCACCTGCCGCCGACTGGCGGCTGTGATTATAAAAGGGACGCGCACCGACGCCGCGCCCTCGTAGACCTATCGCTGCAGTCAACGCCGGACACCTGCCATCCGGCTGCGCACCGACGCCGCGCCCTCGTAGACCTATCGCTGCAGTCAACGCCGGACACCTGCCATCCGGCTGCGCACCGACGCCGCGCCCTCGTAGACCTATCGCTGCAGTCAACGCCGGACACCTGCCATCCGGCTGCGCACCGACGCCGCGCCCTCGTAGACCTATCGCTGCAGTCAACGCCGGACACCTGCCATCCGGCTGCGCACCGACGCCGCGCCCTCGTAGACCTATCGCTGCAGTCAACGCCGGACACCTGCCATCCGGCTGCGCACCGACGCCGCGCCCTCGTAGACCTATCGCTGCAGTCAACGCCGGACACCTGCCATCCGGCTGCGCACCGACGCCGCGCCCTCGTAGACCTATCGCTGCAGTCAACGCCGGACACCTGCCATCCGGCTGCGCACCGACGCCGCGCCCTCGTAGACCTATCGCTGCAGTCAACGCCGGACACCTGCCATCCGGCTGCGCACCGACGCCGCGCCCTCGTAGACCTATCGCTGCAGTCAACGCCGGACACCTGCCATCCGGCTGCGCACCGACGCCGCGCCATCGTAGACCTATCGCTGCAGTCAACGCCGGACACCTGACATCCGGCTGCGCACCGACGCCGCGCCCTCGTAGACCTATCGCTGCAGTCAACGCCGGACACCTGCCATCCGGCTGCGCACCGACGCCGCGCCCTCGTAGACCTATCGCTGCAGTCAACGCCGGACACCTGCCATCCGGCTGCGCACCGACGCCGCGCCATCGTAGACCTATCGCTGCAGTCAACGCCGGACACCTGCCATCCGGCTGCGCACCGACGCCGCACCCTCGTAGACCTATCGCTGCAGTCAACGCCGGACACCTGCCATCCGGCTGCGCACCGACGCCGCGCCCTCGTAGACCTATCGCTGCAGTCAACGCCGGACACCTGCCATCCGGCTGCGCACCGACGCCGCACCCTCGTAGACCTATCGCTGCAGTCAACGCCGGACACCTGCCATGCGGCTGCGCACCGACGCCGCGCCCTCGTAGACCTATCGCTGCAGTCAACGCCGGACACCTGCCATCCGGCTGCGCACCGACGCCGCGCCCTCGTAGACCTATCGCTACAGTCAACGCCGGACACCTGCCATCCGGCTGCGCACCGACGCCGCGCCCTCGTAGACCTATCGCTACAGTCAACGCCGGACACCTGCCATCCGGCTGCGCACCGACGCCGCGCCCTCGTAGACCTATCGCTACAGTCAACGCCGGACACCTGCCATCCGGCTGCGCACCGACGCCGCGCCCTCGTAGACCTATCGCTACAGTCAACGCCGGACACCTGCCATCCGGCTGCGCACCGACGCCGCGCCCTCGTAGACCTATCGCTACAGTCAACGCCGGACACCTGCCATCCGGCTGCGCACCGACGCCGCGCCCTCGTAGACCTATCGCTACAGTCAACGCCGGACACCTGCCATCCGGCTGCGCACCGACGCCGCGCCCTCGTAGACCTATCGCTACAGTCAACGCCGGACACCTGCCATCCGGCTGCGCACCGACGCCGCGCCCTCGTAGACCTATCGCTACAGTCAACGCCGGACACCTGCCATCCGGCTGCGCACCGACGCCGCGCCCTCGTAGACCTATCGCTACAGTCAACGCCGGACACCTGCCATCCGGCTGCGCACCGACGCCGCGCCCTCGTAGACCTATCGCTACAGTCAACGCCGGACACCTGCCATCCGGCTGCGCACCGACGCCGCGCCCTCGTAGACCTATCGCTACAGTCAACGCCGGACACCTGCCATCCGGCTGCGCACCGACGCCGCGCCCTCGTAGACCTATCGCTACAGTCAACGCCGGACACCTGCCATCCGGCTGCGCACCGACGCCGCGCCCTCGTAGACCTATCGCTACAGTCAACGCCGGACACCTGCCATCCGGCTGGCCACGTGCCGAGCCGTGCTTCTCCCGCTGCCGCTACGGACTACCTGAGGCGTCAGCGATATCACCACTGTCCAGCTTCCTAAAACGCTAAGTGCATTGTTGCTAGCTACCTGGTCACCTGCTTAAATCAAGTCCGAGAACCTGCCCCCCTTCTTTCTCTAAATATTGTTTATCTTTATCTATAATCATTAAATGTAAATATTAACTACCTACCATCTAATTGTAATAAACTATAGTGTACTGACTGATCTATTGTTTATTTCCTCTCTTTATATATTATTACTAGCTGACCCGGCAGACTTCGTACTGCCTCAATCGATACATACCCTACACTACCCCCACCCTACACTACCCCTACCCTACACTACCCCTACCCTACACTACCCCTACCCTACACTACCCCTACCCTACACTACCCCTACCCTACACTACCCCTACCCTACACTACCCCTACCCTACACTACCCCTACCCTACACTACCCCTACCCTACACTACCCCTACCCTACACTACCCCTACCCTACACTACCCCTACCCTACCCCTACCCTACACCTACCTCTAATCTACCCCTAACTTTGTCTGAAAAATAAAAATAAAAATTTAGGGGTGGACTACCCCTAACATTTAGGGGGATGAAAAATAGATGTTGGCCGATTCTCATAGATACCGGATAAGCACAAAAAATTTCATCAAAATCGGTTAAGCCGTTTCGGAGGAGTATGGCAACGAAAACTGTGACACGAGAATTTTATATATTAGATAAAATCCTCCTTTTAACATGACCGTAACAAGTGTTTGGCTACACCAACACGTAATACGTCACAACATATATTAATGAACATAATGAAAAATAAGACAGTGAACTTAATTAATGATAAATAAGAAATATTGAGTTATTACCTGACGTTGCCCATAACATTGCCCATGTTCATGTGCACGTTGAGCTTGGTGAAGTTGACGGCGAACAACACCAGCGTCTCCCACGCCGCGCCCCCCACCACGGCCGGCTTGGCCTCCGCGCCTTACATTGACAAGCAGAGCATAGCATTATTGTGGTAAATGAAATTATATGATAGGAAAATACCTGCATTTTGACCATCAGGCCTGCTGAACACCTCTAAAATGGCAGTACACCGTTTTTAATCCAGTTTAATAAATAAGTCATTAATTATTGTTGTATTTTATAGAAATACCACACACCCTTTACTCTGCTCCAGTGAGTCAGAGCGTGATGTTTTGTAGCCTATATGTTAACCCAGCTTATAAACTATCCACTTGCAAAGTTTCAGCCAAAACCGTTTTTGCGTAAAAGAATAACAAACATACATCCGAGTGCAGTTATTAGGATATAAAAGAAGATTAAAAAACTATGTTTGCAATAAGTTGTATGTTTCCTCAAAGTTAAAATCTCTAATCACAAGTCAATCGACTCACCTTTAGTTTTCTGATGGTCAGTCAGAACAGTCTTAGTTTTCTCTCTCTGTGGCAACACTGGTGACACGGGCGCGTTGCTGGCAGGTCTGGTGACAAACATTTTTACTAAGGAATGTATATATCTATATATATAAAACAAAGACGGGTTTGTTACAACACTTATAACTCGAGATCGGCTGGATCAATTTTGATCAATAGGATACTTTTGGGTAGGGGTAGGGGTAGGGTAGGGTAGGGTAGGGTAGGGGTAGGGTAGGGTAGGGTAGGGGTAGGGTAGGGGTAGGGGTAGGGGTAGGGTAGGGATAGGGTAGGGGTAGGGTAGGGTTAGGGTAGGGGTAGGGTAGGGCAGGGGTAGGGTATAAAAGTCCACCCGTGCGAAGCCGGGGCGGGCCGCTAGTCTTTATTAATTGCAACTTCAACAAGTAATTATTACGTTATATCAGAGATTCCCAAAGTTCTATTGATCTAAGTCAGAATGAAAAATAACACTGTAGCAGCTGTTTAAAATTAGCGGACCATTATGAATAAGGGGGTTGATCTTAAAAGTAGGTTATTTGGCCATGGGGGTCTGAGGTAACAGTTCATTTTGGAAAAGGGGTCACATGTCCAAAATAATTTGGGGATCCCTGCGTTATATCGTCGGTGATAGTTTATAACCGCGGAAGTGACAATAGCTAATAAGATATGACTGAATAAGAGATTAATTCCCGTAAACGTGTGTTACTTTATAACACATGAGACTGTGTTTACTTGGGAATGTCAGGTGTCACTTTGGTGTTTTCTATTACCATAGCGATAGAGACCACTACTGTAAGACACTACTTACTAACTCAATTATTGTTCTTACATACCATTGCAAGTGACTTTATTTACCAGTCGAGGTATTAAAAATGCTGGTATGGCAATAATTGCATTAATTGATCGATATATAATTTGACTTAGGCGTCTCATTGACAAATAGACAATATTATGTAGAATAATTTTAAGGTACTATTTTTGTAATATATAGACATGTTGGTAAAATAATACTCGATGGAAAGATGACAGAACGAATTGTGTCATGGCGTGATCTTCATCGTTAAAAATCACAAATACGTTTTTATTTAATGGCCTCGATATTTTTTATCGACTAAATTTTTGCGTGATGCACATCCTCATGTAGAGAGGACAAGTGTGTGAGTGGTATCTGTGTGAGTGGTATCTGTGTGAGTGGTAGGTGTGTGAGTGGTAGGTGTGTGAGTGGTAGGTGTGTGAGTGGTAGGTGTGTGAGTGGTAGGTGTGTGAGTGGTAGGTGTGTGAGTGGTAGGTGTGTGAGTGGTAGGTGTGTCAGTGGTAGGTGTGTGAGTGGTAGGTGTGTGAGTGGTAGGTGTGTGAGTGGTAGGTGTGTGAGTGGTAGGTGTGTGAGTGGAAGTGTGTGAGGGGTAGGTGTGTGAGTGGTAGGTGTATGTGTGGAAGTGTGTGATGGTTAGGTGTGTGAGTGGTGGTGGCTCACCGCTGGTCGCGCGCGTGGTGCAGGCTGAGGTCCCCCAGGAACATCCTGCGCACGATGGTGCGGCGGTACCACGCCTTGGGGAAGGCCAGGATCTCGCCCAGGCGACGCATGTCGTACTTGAACCACGCCGACCCCACGTCCACGATCGCTGGTGGACGACGACATGGTTATTATAATTAGAGATAGGGTAATCCTGCTTATTCTTGACACCCCACTAATGATTGGCACAGCTACGTTAAATGACAAAAACAAGAACTCACAATCATCAACTTTATCTACAAAATATATAGATTTTTCTATGTTTATACTTTTTCAAATGGCAACACTTGAAATGATATTTAAATGGAAATGGTGACAATCGCTATTATTTTGACAAGGTAAGTAGTTTTATTGCATTTCATATAACAAAGTATTGGGTATATCATAGAGTTTGTGTGGATTTTCCTTGTCAATCAATCTTTATCATTATTTAGTTGTTTTGTTTTCTGGTTGGGTTTAAAAATGGGATGCCAATTAGTTTATCATTATTTCTAGCAAGGTATACAATCCAGTGAAATCTCTAGATAGGTAATTATCTCTGTAATGATTTATCCGAAATACCTTAAATAGTACATTGATATAATGGAATAAAAATACATACACTATTTGATTCACTTAGCAAGTATTTTACCACTACGAAGCATCATAGATCGATAAATTGTCACTTTTTCTGTCTGCTGTCTGCTTTACGATTCATATTGATCAATCTATACCTAGACTTTGATTACATATCAATCTGGTATATCAATCTGGTAACCCCATAATACATACTATTTCAAAGTCGACACAAAATATATTTTTATCATTTAAATTCTTTAAAAAACTCACTTGAGAACCGGACCGTAGCCTTCGACTGATCCTGGTCGATATGGAAGTCGAGTTTCCTAGACCTGGACAGGTGGAACTTGACGAACTCCACGTTGATGCTGAGCGAGTCCTTGCGCTCGGAGTCCGCGAGCGGCGACCACTGCGCCTCCTTGAGGCTGGACTTCTTCCCCCCGTAGGGGTGGAACATGTTCACGGAGAAGTCTGCCAGGCAACCAGTCACACTAAGACCGCCCATGGCTACTGCGGGCTCTGCCATCTCCCTGGAGTATGGTAAGATAAGTTAAGAATGTTCTAAGATCATGTTATATAGTAGCGATGTCATTTAGATGACGGCTCATCCTAACACTAAATAAAAAGGACAAAAACTTTCTAGCCTCTCAACTGTCAGGAATTTGGGCACAGTCACGCGTACGCAACGCGCAATCGGGCCGGTGGCTACTTCAGTTTCAGCCGTTACTACAGAAACTACGCAACATACAAAACATTTCATTTGCTAGCTTGCAGGTTCAGCGAAATAAGTCACCGCAACGGTTGACGATTGAAACAAGGCTTAGAAATATGGAAATAGTTTTTCAGGTTCGAAAAGATATTTAGCGATATATACATTATCTATATACACTTGATTATGTATAGGGGCCGTTCAAGTATTACGTAAGCAGATTTATTACAATTATTTACCCCCCCATCCCCCTTGTCAGCAAAAGTAAGCAAAGCTCTTACCCCCTCCCCCATGCTTACGTAAACATTTTTCAATTAACTAACTTTTGTACATTTTGTACTTTCGTACTTGTATGAGATTTTTTAAAACTTTCAAACAGTTTTTGGTATAACTTGGATTTGTCTATTTGAAACGACATCTTATTTAAACATTAAACTTTGGCTAATGGAATCAACGGTAACACAAATGTTAACTTGCTTTGCTATGCTTACAATACGTCTACTCGCTATAGTATCCAAACGAAAAAATACACTGACAGAGGAAATTTAGACAAGTGAATAACGCGCGGTAATTCCCCTACTCGGTTCTAAAGCGAGTGCCTAAACGTATGCATTATTTGCGGGAATCCCCGAATATGCGTTTCGTTTTCAAGCAAAGACAATGTGAGGGTTGCCATTCGTGTAAAAAAGTAAATAACTACCGATGACGTAATCATCATCTAGACTCCCCTACCCCCCATGTCATCCAAAATAAGCAAAGCAAAGACCCCCCCGCCCCCCCATAGTGCTTACGTAATACTTGAACGGCCCCTATATGTGTGTAAAATTTTTAGTTAATTATTATATTGCTCGAAAGATTTGAATAGAAACCGTTTTGTTAACACCTGTCATCTAATAAACAATAAGTACAGCTTTATTCCAATATTGTGAATAATAACATTGTCAATTTAATAAGTAAGAAATATCATGAATATAGTGGGCTAAAGTACATTTCGGTACTCAAATAAATAATGTAAAGGAATGGTTTGTGGTGCGACCAAAATTAAAAATGAAGATCTTCTTTGCCAGGCGAGCTGGTATGCCCGGAGGCCGACGGCCATATGTTATAGTTCGGAACACGTATATGTTCGAATCGGCGTCATCATCATCAGCCCGTATAACGTCCACTGCTGAACATGGGCCTGCTCGAATCGGCGATACAGGTTAGTTGGTGTGCTAGGTGCTAGATGGCAACATACAAAACACTACAATGACATTCAATTTCCACAGTAAGTACTCACTCGTCCCCCGCTCTCTTGGAGCTGAACACGATCTGCAGGCTGGGCAGCTGCAGCAGGCACTCCACGCGGGAGGCGGGCAGGCAGCTGAAGCGGAAGGCGGACGGCTGCATGTGGAAGTGCACGATCACGTCCACCGGGAACGACGCGTACACGTACTGCCCGTACGAGCCCGGCTCGCCCGACACGCTCACTCCGCTCTCTGCTTCTGTCACACAGTCCTACTTGTCAATAATAAGAACGACGCGTACACGTACTGCCCGTACGAGCCCGGCTCGCCCGACACGCTCACTCCGCTCTCTGCTTCTGTCACACAGTCCTACTTGTCAATAATAAGAACGACGCGTACACGTACTGCCCGTACGAGCCCGGCTCGCCCGACACGCTCACTCCGCTCTCTGCTTCTGTCACACAGTCCTACTTGTCAATAATAAGAACGACGCGTACACGTACTGCCCGTACGAGCCCGGCTCGCCCGACACGCTCACTCCGCTCTCTGCTTCTGTCACACAGTCCTACTTGTCAATAATAAGAACGACGCGTACACGTACTGCCCGTACGAGCCCGGCTCGCCCGACACGCTCACTCCGCTCTCTGCTTCTGTCACACAGTCCTACTTGTCAATAATAAGAACGACGCGTACACGTACTGCCCGTACGAGCCCGGCTCGCCCGACACGCTCACTCCGCTCTCTGCTTCTGTCACACAGTCCTACTTGTCAATAATAAGAACGACGCGTACACGTACTGCCCGTACGAGCCCGGCTCGCCCGACACGCTCACTCCGCTCTCTGCTTCTGTCACACACAACGTTATCATCATCATCAGCCCTGATGTTTTTTGCTGAACATGCGCCTCTTTCCGAGGGACGGTTATGTCATACGGCAGGCAGGTTGGTGACCACACCCCCCGGACAACAAAAAAAAAGGTTGGTGACCGCAGTATTATGTTGTAAAACTCAGGTATACGATTGTTATACATTATATTAAAACACTGCTTTTCGAGGTCCAGGCAACCAGACTTGGAAAAAAAAACTTAACTTTTTATAATAAGATTTTATGACCGGCGGCGTGGGAAGAGGACCCCCTCGTTTGAGATATATAAAGCGAGACTATATACTAAAACTATGAATTTAAGTCTTAGTATTGGGGTAGATTACATACATTTAAGTGAATAACAAAATAACATTAAATTATTTGAAATCTCAAATTTGATTTATTTTCAAGGTCTTATTAGATAAAATATATTTTTTTTAATTTTTTAGTAAAGCGACATGTCCATATTAAAATTGCGCCAAGAAATATTAAGTATTTCAATCAATCCTTAGACAATAGTTAACATGTCCACGTTATGATTTCGCTATGAAAATGACGTCATTTGCTTTATTTGTTTTATTTGACTTAAAACTTTACCGATTCCGATCCCCAACTATTACACAAATATAAACAGTATTTTTAAATAATAATCACTAATATTATAAAATTGAAAAGATAAATGAATAATGTTCAACAAGTCCCACTGACCGGGTGTAGGCGTCGAGAACGAAGCCTTGGTAGGGATCGGCTCCAAGGTCTGCTCCAGGAACTCCAGTATGTGCGGACTGATGATGGTCTCCTCGGGGATGCTCTGCACCGTGATCCACGCGAACAGCGCCGCCTTCTTCGTGCCCTTGCGGGGCAGCGGGGCCAGGGGGGAGCTCGCGTCCTCCGGCAGGGTCTTAGACTCGTAGTGCACCTGCCGCGGAAATGTGAGGTTCATTTAAGTTAAAACAATTCGTTTTAAGTGTTTCATATTTTTAATCATATATTGAATTTTTCACTATTGTAGTTAAATATGATTTTCATATTTTGTAATAAGAATCTAAATATCTTATAATGCCAAGTATAGTCGGTCTATTAAATAGGATCGCATTCTTTTGTGAATCCGAGTTAATAATATATTCTTATGATTGTTAAGAGGCATTGTGGTTTTGCAGAAAATATAGATAGTATAAACTAAATGAAATTATGAATTTAGAAATACTTAGTTCTGGTTCAAAGTGAGTTAATTGATTTTATATAGATATCTCAGTAAGGAATGCTAATGGCAGGTTATGATTTCCATGAATATTCATAGTTTAACATAAAACTATAAAAAGCGTAAAGTATTGTGTATGTGTGTAGTATAAGTAAATGTAAAGTATGGCATGACGCTTTTATAGTTAAAATATATATTTGCTTTTCTTTTATTTTGTTTCCGTTAAACACTTTTCCGTCTTTATCCTGTATATAACATCATCAATTATATAAATATGTATATTAGAATATAGATCGCTGTCTTGATGTAACAACTATTTATTTGAAGAAGACTTTAAATATATAAGTGTGCCTGACCTTGAGCGCCAGGCCGGGCACCCGGAACACGGTGAGGTCGGGCACGGGCAGGGGGCGCGGGGGCGGGGGCTTGCGCCGCGCCGGGGGCGAGCCCCCCGCCTCCAGCCCCCCCGACGCCGAGCGCCCCACGCGCGCGCGCCCCGCGCCCCCACCGCCCCCACCACCCCCACCACCCGCGCCCATAGGCACGCCCCTGAGAAATGAAAAACATATTATAAAATATACCATTTATTTCTCAATTCAAATTGTATAATTTATAATTAATTTAATATAATGCTAAACATGCAATTACATGACTTTTTTATATCTTATGTAAAAAGCAAAAATAGTGATATTAATCAATCAACATTTGGTCATAATCTTGAAAAAACCTTGTGAATATTTTCCGTCAAAATGTTATACTATTAACAGTGTATGGATAATCCTTAGGTCTATTATTGCAATAACTTATACGAACTAATGAACATAGACACAATATAACATAGTAACACATATTTCGAGACTGGTTGGTTTAAGAGACTGCCCTCCGTGCCTCGGGTAGCACACTAAACAATTGGTCCCAATTGTTAAAACCATCGTAAACCTGTGACGGTTGTAAACGGGCAGCGACGTTCTCCTGTGTGTTAAGCGTGGTTACTATAGCGAAACCCTCCCGCGGGATGAAGCCCATCTTCAGCAGTGGACATTATACAGGCTGATAATGATAGTTAGATCATTTCAATAATAAACTAAACTACACAGTAACTCACATGTTCTTCAAGTCTTCGTCTCTGGTGGGCTCCTTGGTGTGCAGCACACACTTGCCGCTGTTGATGTGCACCTTCACGTCCAGCTCGAAGTCTATGTTCGGCTCCGCGGTCTTCGGTTTACTCGTCTTGGTCTCCGCGCTGATGCCCTCTGATGGAGCTCCGCTGTTCAAACAAAAATGGTATTTAGCTTAATGCAAATAAAGTGGAATATTGTGGTTCTAATACATGTACTGAATATACGGCTGTAGCTTCGTTGTACACAGCAGCGTATAGCGTAGCACCGACGTAGCAGGCAGGTCTGTATGCACTGTATACTCAGCGTAGTACCTAGGCACTGGGCACACTAGGCAGTGGATGTTTACTACGCTTATTACCGTAGCATCGTAGTACGTATTTACTACAACTAGGCAGCCCTGTGCCGTAGCACCGTTACACACACCTACCAATAGACAGTGATTATGTTTACTACGCGTAGTACCTTATCACCGTAGTATGTATACGCCTACCAAAAGGCAGCCCTGTACCGTAGCACCGTAGTACATACACACTACACAGCTACCACTAGGTACCACTATAGTAGGCAGCGTAGTACTGAAGAATCGTAGTACCCACACAGCTACAAGACAGTACCTGTGTTCGTGCTTCTTCCTCAGCTCGACGCCGTCCAGCTCGTGCGGCCAGTGGTCGGGCGCGGGCAGCGAGCTCTGCCGCTGTACACTGGGCGTCGCCAGCGTGCGGCCACTGCCCACGCGTGGACCGCGCAGCGAAGACGAACGGGATGGGCCTGGGACCACAGACACTTGTTTATTAGAAGAATACTGCTTATTGTACACACATAAGCAAACAGGACGTAGAAAAACACAAAAAAGAAAACATAATAAGCACAGTCCAGTGGTATTATCGTATAAAGCAATTTCTTCCTGACAAACTTTGGATGGATAATGTAATTCATTATGTAATTAACGTGGATAGTGTGCAATTCAAAAATTAAGATATTGACACTGAATGATTTGTCTATCTGAAGAAGATTGAAGATTGAATTGAAGAATGCAAGGAATGCAGATTTAAGTTTTGTGACGATTTTAGAAATTCGAAGCGGTTTTTAAGGAAGATGGGTGTATAAGGATAAAATAAAATATTATACAATAAAGAGAGAATATAAGGATTACGGTAAAGGCGAATTGGCAACCACTAAGCTTAGTACGAAATTATGAAACATGATCATATTTGTGAAGACCAAATATCAATCTATGATTTAATCTCCATACCTCAAAAACTACGCTGACTCATTTACAGTAAATGAATAGATAATAACAATAGTATTACCAGTAAGCGGCTCGCTCTCCATGGAACTCCAGCTGCCCCCCTCGATGATGTCCGCCAGTCGGTTGTCCTCATCCCCCAGCAGTAACGTTTCACCCGAATCACCCACCCCAGCCGGCATCACCAGGTTTGGTTCCACCACACTAAACAGAAAATTATTCATTCATTTAGGTATTGCAGATTACTCTTAAAAGTACTATCAAAGGTAAGTTAATTCCCCGTATGTTTTTTTTTGAATAAAAGCTGCAGTTTTAAATTAACACTGGAACATTATATATATTTGGATTAATACTATGCTCCAGTGGGTCGCAAAGTAATGTTTATACTATAAAATATTATGCTACATGTTAAACCAGCTTATATACGATGCCTGTACGAAATATGAATAAAATATGTTTAGTAGTTATTACATGAAAGAGTAACAAACATCCATAGACAACCTCCGTAGCGTAGTGGTATTTGGCTCGCTTTAAATCTCTCAGGTCGTAGGTTCTATCCCCACACCCAACAGGAAATCTTTGTGTAAATTCTACGATTTCTATCCGGGTCTTGTTGGTTAAGGGACTTCCCTCCGTGCCTCGGAAAGCACGTTAAGCCGTTGGTCCCGATTGTTATAACATCATCTATAATAATCGTATATCAAGGAATGGGCAGCAGCGTTTCTGTTGTTATGAATAGAAATATTCATCAATTTGTGCGTATTTTGCAATTATTTGCCATTTTTTTTATATAATAAAAAATTATATAATAATACGTTCCAGAAGGTAACTATGGCGGAAATCATACATTTGTGAAATAAATATTAACGAGACTCACCCGTCGAAGTCGTTCCGCTCGTGCGGCGGGGTCTGCGCCACGAAGGACTTGCTCCGGTTGGAGCCGAGCCCCAGCTTGCCCTTGGTGATGGAGCTGGCGCGGACGCTCTGCCGCCGGAGCTTCTGGATCATGTCCCTGGAACACACGGTGTGTTAAAAGCGCCCGTAGCCAAATAACTAGGTGTGTCGGACTTGTGATCTGTAGTCGCCGGTTTTATCCCCACCCATTGCACTACCGCCTTCAGCCCACTCATAACACATGCATTTTAGCTTAGCACTGCAAAACTTTGCTAGTAACAAATTAAAAATAAAATGATCAGGTATAATGAAAATGCTAAACATTGAATACTTGATCCTACTCATGACTTCGTCCGCGTAGAATAGGGATTTTATAAGCTATCTAACAATGACAGTCCCGTCTAAATCGGTACTACCGTTTTTTAGATTAGGCGGAATACACGGACAAACAAATAGACAGTCAAAATCGGTCAAACCGTTACTAAGATTAACGTCTGCTAATTATTCGTTAAAATTTTATACTATTCACCACTGACAATACAGGGGCGTTATTTAAAGCGGATGTGTTGAGGCGGTGGTACTAGCTTTTACCCGCGTAACTCCCGTTCCCATGGGAGCTTAATAATTAAATATATCCTAAATCCTTCCTTGATAAATGGACTATCTAACACTGAAAGAATTTTTCAAATCGGTCCAGTAATTTCTAAGAAAAAAGAAACTCGTCAGCTTTATATAATAGTATAAGATTGTACTATGGTACATTCTAAGTTACCTCCTAAAGTCCTTGAACACCAGTGCTTCCAGATCGTGTAGCCTCTTCATCTCGTATTCGATGGTGGTGTGACTGGCGCCCAGGGTCCGAAGGTCGTTGATGATCTTGGCCTGTTCGTTCATCTCCTTCTCGATGAGCTTGGAGCGCTTTTTGGCGTCGATGCTGCTGTCGAACACGAAGGCTGGCAGGTGGTCCGTGTACTTGCGACGGAGGATTATGCTCTCCTGGGGGGGAAATAGTACATTAAACTATTATATGGTAGTAATACCAAATTAACGTTGAATAGAGGATAAAACTTTTGCTACTTCATCGGGCATAAAGGTGAGAAGAAAAAAATAAAAAAACTACAAATTAAGCAACCTGCGCGAGAGGGCGCCCCCTGTGAAGTGAAATGAAAATGAAATGAAAACGTTTATTGATAATGTAGACGAATCGATCGTACTTATTATAAGTCAAATACAATGATACAAATATAAAAAGAGAAAAAAAAAAAAATCTTGACTAATTCATTAGTATACATTTCAACAGTCATATATTAAATATAATTTAAATCTACCAATGTGGCATGTGATAGTCGCGTACTATAAATATAATCAGAATCAACCAGCTTGGGCTGGGATTCGGTCAGAAGCATAGAACGCGTCGCGAGCCTCGCCTTGCAAGGACGACCGGACCCTATCCTAGCTTCCTACGAGTCTTTCTCTATCTACCTACGTTGTGACACCCGGAGAAGAAAGACTATAAGAAACTCCGAGATCATTCTTTTGTCATCTTTTAAAGTCTTTGATTAATCATTTGTACATCTTTTAAAAACATTTTAGTATCTAGGTTAGTGATCCCCATACATCGATATGTAGGTACTCGCAGCAGGATATTGTGACGGAAACCATGAAACCTTTAAGTAAGTATCGAGTATAGGGAGCGCTCCTCCAGATTTAATTTCTTTTTTTTTACAATTGGAACATACCTACAGTCTGATCAGTTGTCTTACATATAGATTAACAATTACTAATTTATAAATTACATCGAATAGACTTTTAATTTAGTTGCAAATTCGGTGTGATAGCTAAAAGGTGCCAGTCTGCCGCAATGTAACCGATGGACTCATCCGCCAAACATCTCCATCCTCCATGTATTCTTTGATATTGTAATAACCGCGAGTCATAAGGACCTTTTTAACATATTTTTGAATTTATGATCCGGCAAAGCTGTTACATTTAGAGGAAGTTTATTATAGAATCTTATACAACTGTGGGACTTGAACCTCGGCTTAGGGCGGTCGTTGGCGGGGAGATTGAGGCCATAATCCCTCAATCTTTTAAGTTTTTAGGGGAGTTTTGTTTGACTTTCCGTATAGCGTATATAAATATTCCATATTAAGGTATGTACTGAAACGACTTGGTTTCAGTTATCAATTCTATTATATACGAGCTTCCCGCGCACGATTTTACCCGTGTAACTCCCATTCCTATAGGAACTTTATAATTAAATATAGCCTATGTTAGTCCTGGATATGGCAGGTATTTAATGGTGAAATAATTCTTCAGTTCCTTCACACTACAGAAAATGAATGAAAGAATGAAAGATCTTCTTTATCGGGCGAGGTGGTATGCCTGGCGGTCGACAGCCATTTGGTATTGTTCAGAACTTATTGGTATTGTTGTATATATTCAGTGCCGGCGTTAGGGGGACTGTCACTCCGGGCAAGAATATTATGGCGGCCACTTAAGGAAATCAAAATCGATCGCTCAAAAACATTGTAAACGGTCGTAGACGGTTTTCTCGTTGCTTGATCGAGAGACGCTCGAGACGAAAGACCAAGTACATAAATCGGCGACCTCGCGCCACGCTCGAAGGTTTAGCTATCCCCACCATCCGACACGCGTTCTAGTTTGGCGGGCGACCCCACGCACCAATCACCCCCTCAAAATTGGCGCCCTGGGCCGTCGCCCCATCGCGCCTCCCTATATATATTCAAATAGGCTTGCGAACTCGATTGCGATACAGGTTAGTTGTGATACTAGTGTCCGTTAATCTATGAATAACATTTCGTTAGAATGTCCTCTAGGTTAGAAAACAACTTCTAGCTTACAACTTTAAACTCTATTTGAATGGTATAAGATTGAAACTACACGAATATTTCATAACTGCAAGTTTGTTCCTTTTTATAACATACCTGAGAATCTTTGCTGTTATCTGCCTCATCATCGAGATCGCTTTCGTACTCCATCTTCAGTGGGTCTTCCTCTTCAAACCCTATAACAAAAACCACATTGAATCAATAACAATAACTTTTTCTTATAAACCGGGATTGATTAATGGTGTGTTTAATACTAAGCAAAATAATTTAATTCTGGTAGTCTTTGTAAACATTTTTAATAGTATCAATAAATACAGATTAAAATTAGGTGTCACAAGCACCCGTTCGAACTATTTAGACTGGGTATCGGGTATGTCAAAACACTAACTAGAGCTCATTTGGTCATGTACATTTATCATTGCCGCCTCTTTGAGGGTAACTTTATTTGTAAAAAACGTATGTCTATAAGCCCCAGTTCTATTCTGGGGTTAGACCCTTGGTGACCCTTCGCACTCCCTGGTCCTTCGAGCCGGATACATGATAATCTTAGTCAGGGGTCTCCAAACTACGGCCCGCGGGCCAAATCCGGACGGCCAGTGTCATCAAACTGGCCCGCGACAGCCAATGTTTTATTGTTGTAACTATTGCTAGAAATACGACTATAGATAAGGGCAGAAAAAAAATAATCTGTTTTGGCCCATGAAGCATACTGAAAATATTATTATGGCCCTAAGGCTGCAAAGTTTGGAGACCTCTGATTTAAGTTGTAAGAATGTGAATGTGAAAAATTACAGATTGAAATGATTTCGAACACAGGTTCGAAGTCATTTTAATACTACCAAAAATAAATAATTTCATTTATTATTAGCGACGACAAAAAAACTTTGATATACTAGCTGTACCCCGCGGTTTTACTCACGTTACACTGCTCCAGTGGGTCGGAGCGTGATGTTTTGAAGCCTATTTGTCAATCTAGCGTATAACCTATCCCTGTGCAAAATTTCAGTAGTTTTGGCGTGAAAGTGTAATAAACAAACATCCATCCATCTATCCATTCATACTTACAACTCTCGCATTTATAATATTAGTAGGATAGTTAGTACTACATCAGGTTAGTTACCTGTGAGCATAGTCAGCGTGTGTCCGAGAGCGGACAGCTGTTTGCCGACGTTGACATCCAAGTGAATGTCAACACCCTCCATTTGCCACGACACGTTCAGGAACCATTTCGCGTTTTCTGAAAAATTTGTACAAGTTATTTTTTCTATCTCATCGAGATTAACCTTACTTTGCCTGATAGTAGTAATCTACTATAATGGTAGAAAACGGATATAAGACGTATCTGGTATTTTTTGTAGCTCTAGCTCGTACAGGGTCCTACTGTCCCTGGCGCTAGCTCGTACTGGATGCTACTGAGTGTGGCGCTAAATCGTACTGGGTGCTACTGACCGTGGCGCTTGCTCGTGCAGGGTTCTACTGACCGTAGACTTTCCCGTACAGGTTGCTACTGACCGTGGCGCTTGCTCGTGCAGGGTTCTACTGACCGTAGACTTTCCCGTACAGGTTGCTACTGACCGTGGCGGTTGTTCGTACAGGGTGCTACTGACCGTGGCGCTAGCTCGTACTGGGTGCTACTGACCGTGGCGCTTGCTCGTGCAGGGTTGTACTGACCGTGGCGCTTCCTCGTACAGGGTGCTACTACTGACCGTGGCGCTTGCTCGTACAGGGTGCTACTACTGACCGTGGCGCTTGCTCGTGCAGGGTTGTACTTACCGTGGCGCTTTCTCATACAGGGTGCTACTGACCGTGGCGCTTGCTCGTACAGGGTGCTATTGACCGTGGCGCTTGCTCGTACAGGGTGCTACTGACCGTGGCGCTTGCTCGTGCAGGGTTGTACTGACCATGGCGCTTGGCGGCGGTGGTGCGGCTGCAGACCTCGTAGGTGCCCTCGGACACGCAGCACACGTTGAGCGCGGGCTCGTCGGCGCGCGGCTTCCAGTCGTCCAGCGAGGCCTCGAAGTCCTCCGCGAAGCGCAGGCACAGCCCCACGAAGCGCCCCTTGGACACGAGCGCGCCCGACGAGCACGCGCCGATGGACGTGCTCTCCAGCGTCACCACCACCGCGCCGCGCCCCTCCGCGCCCCCCCAGCGCGCCTGCCGGGGACAAGGGTTAACGAGTGGCCGCACCTACTCGGCCATGAGCCCAACGACGCTTTCATTTGATACTGGCACAAAAAGTTGTTACTCAAAGCGAAGTGATCTACCGTGTGCATAAAGCTTATTATTAAAGAGTGATATATATATGGTTTTGTGCCACTATCAAGTTAAAGCAACGATATCTACTAACAAGAGACGAGAAGGGACGAGAATACACAACCTCAAAAAACCAAGGCAGGGAGTGATTTAAAGTGGCCACTAATTATTAAATGGTCCAAGGTATCTAGTTACCGTATCAGCTAACACAGAATTGCACAGAACAGAATGAACAGAAATTTCGTTCCTGTAATGTAACAAGATAGAACTCATGGACTTTGCGTTTAAATATAATCTTTTTATGGGACTTTCTAATGAGAGGGAATATCTTTCATTGTTTAATAAAAGCAAAAGAATTGCACAAAAACCAGAGCAAAGGGAAGGGAACCTGTAGAATTAAATTATTAGCCGAGTCCGAGTGACCAAGTTCATATATTCATCATAAAAAAAAAAACAAAAAAGTCTTTATTTACTACACATTGTTTTTAAAGTGAGCCTTTTCTTTTAGGTTTAAATGACCTGTATTAGAAAAGACCCCTCAGTTACATAGGTAGGTAGTTACTAATGCTGCAGAGACTAATTAATTTCTTATTACAACATTTAACAATAATATAAGTACATTCTTTATGGCACAAATTAACTATCAAACTATCATAATACTCATATTATGAGTAACTAGCTGAATGTTTCATATCCATGTACAAGTTATAAGTGGCGAGTTTTTTTAAGTTATTCGTTGCTCATTGTATTGTACAATTAATATGATTTTCTTAAGTTCATGTTAATATTTTAGTTATAATTTGATATAACAGTCGTGAGGTACACTCACCATGGGCGGCTGATTGAGCGGCAGACATATGCCGATGTCATCCACGTTGAGCTGCAGGAACAGTGTGCTGAGGTGTGGGGTCGTTATCTGTGACGTCAGTTGTACCTGGGGAAACGAGCAAATCCTTACTTCCTTACTAATATTATAATTCAAGCGGCCGTAGCCCAATGGCTATGGCGTCAGACTAGATCTTGTGATCTTGTGGTCGCCGGTTCGCTACCCATCCATTGCACTACTGAAAGTTGAATGGTATTTTCGTAATTTTGCAAGCTAGAAGCTTTAAACTTATTTTTGTACAGTTGATTATAGATATAAATAAAAATTACATACAAACCTTATTAAAAATACTTTTAAGGGGGTAAAATAAGAATAGGCAATAAGGGATGGAAGTTTGAATGGAAACATGTAAGGTTTATGTAAATGTTTTTTAAGTTTACGGCAAGGGACATAATATCAGCTAAGCTGATGTAAGTATCTTAAAGCAAAAAAAAGGAAGGGGGGGTTGAAGGTTTTATACGGGTTAATGACGGTAAAATGTTATCCAAAACGATGACCATAATACTTACCAAAGTGAACCCAGAAGACAAAGAAAACCTCCGAGGCGTATAAAGCCCGCCTTAAATCTCAGAACGTGGGGTCGATTTCCATTCCGAACAATATTTTTTGTATAGCAACACCCCATTAGAAGGGGGCTACGGGCTGGATGTATCTACTACACGCCTCACCTTCTCGAACACCTGCTGCGTGGCCGTGAGCACCTCCTTGTTGAGGTTGAGGCGCTTCTCGTTCCAGTACTCGTAGGCGTTCTTGTAGTTGAGCCACACGAGGATGGCGCGGTCCACGGCCACGGGCTGGATGTAGATGAGCGGTCTCTTCAGCGTGATCAGCACCACCTCCTTGTCGTCGCCGCAGACCATCTCGTCTTGGAACGCGTTGCGCATCGCTGGGAATATAATTGTTGTTTTATAGTATTAGGTTACAATACGACAGCTGACTGCAAGCCCGTATGCATGTACATGTGAGCTCATGTTATAGTTAAGCATATTACAAGAAAAGTGATAAGCATGAATGTGGATGGATATAGAGGTAGGGAAAGACCCCTAAGAAGAGTTACCCATTCCCCAAGGAGGTGTGGATGGCTTGCGTAAGAAAGGATATGTGTGTGAAAGGAGTGAGATGAGGCTGATGATATTGAGATGACGGCTGCTTCATCTTATTTTATCTGCTTCATCCCCTCATCTCTATACCTTCCTGGCCCTATGGCCAGGAAGGTATTAATGTTTGTATTAAACAGGGTCCTTTACAAATCGAGAACAAGAAAATAAAACAGAGACATGAGTTGTCTTAAAGGGGTCTTTTACAAATAGAGAACAAGAAAATAAAACAGAGACAGGAGTTGTCCTAAAGGGGTTGTTTACAAATAGAGAACAAGAAAATAAAACAGAGACAGGAGTTGTCCTAAAGGGGTCGTTTACAAATAGAGAACAAGAAAATAAAACAGAGACAGGAGTTGTCCTAAAGGGGTCGTTTACAAATAGAGAACAAGAAAATAAAACAGAGACATGAATTGTCTTAAAGGGGTCTTTTACAAATAGAGAACCTAGTTGTAAAGCACCACATTTTCATGTAATTATTAACTCGTTTTTTTTTATTTATCACACTATAGCCTTCATATGATCGCTATTGCCACCCGAGAAATAATTGAAAATCTCTGTAAAAGTTACATGATTCTTAGTACTTTTTAGGTCGAATTACTAAGCATTATAGAGTCACTGAAATTCTAACAGCAGGTATGACATAAATCGGGAGAGCCTGCGGCGCTAATCTAGCCGCGGGCACCGCCGGAGGGTGACCCAGAAAGCCATGGGTTCCTGGGCCCCTCACTAACAGCGGACGGACGAGTACCCGGGGGGTTTTAGTGGGTAGAGTCCTCTCCTCGTGGTATGACTAGCATACCACCGCTATGAAAAGTCCCACATACTCCATCCGTGGGCGCGGGAACGGCGAAGGGGATGCGTAAAATTGATGCAATTCATGCAAAAAAAAAGGTATGTTAGAAATAGTAAAGTTTCAGGTCAGTGAAAAACCTATATAATTTTAGACACAAGAACAATACAATTTTACATTATTTTCCAGATTTCTATTGGACGATGTCTATTTCTAATTGGATGAAACGATTGATCATCCGATGCCCAAGCACAGTGTTTTCCAATCCGTGGGTCGCGAAGCCAGACTCAAAATATCGTAACCCGCAAAATTGACTCACGAGGATTTAGAACTTTAATGACGATAGGAAGGTACGTTATATGTTTTACTTACGCTTAGCATCGTTCTACTGCAATCAATATGTACGTTTAATAATAACAAAAAAGGCCCATTACTGTTGCTCAGTGCTCTATATATGGCTCAGTGGTTACGGTAGTTCTTCAGAGACCTGGTGTCCCGAGTTTGATTCCCACCCAGGACAATTATTTGTGTGCTTTGTGTCCGGAAAATTAATGTTTTTAAAGTCCCCCGTGACACAGAGATTAATTTCCCAAGTTCGGGAGTTGTTTAAAAAAAACTGTAATATATAGATGTTCTCACATATCCTTGTGTTGAAGAACGCGTACTGCTGAAACTCGGGCTCCGCCTCCTCGAACATCGCGTTACGGATCAGCTGACCGAGACTTAGATTTACGTCCACCTGGCAAAGTTAACACAATGTATTTAGAAAACACAAGCAAAATAATCTACAAATACTGCTTGTGCTATGGAAAGTATATTTGATTTAGAATCCGTAAAAGTACGAACAGAAAAACGGGCAATTGTTAATTTGTGAGTGTTCTTATTTACTGTTAACATTTGAAATGGCTGCTACTCAATTGGTCCTTCGAGTCGGATTCATTATTATGAATGGTATTTAACCAAAAAAATGTATCCTCATTACAAAGGCTAGTGTATTTCGCGTATTTTCATAGCATTATGTCTTATGGAATTCTGCTGTGGGGATCAGCCGCCGATGTAAATACTATATTCGTATTACAAAAACGAGCGGTCAGGGCCATGTATGGATTAGGTAGTTGCGACTCCCTACGTAACCTTTTTAAAAATATTAATATACTTACCGTGCCCTCTGAGTATATATACCAAAATATTCTTTTTATTAGAAAAAATATTGATAAATATAGTAAAAAAAGTGACATTCATAATATTAATACTAGAAATAAACATAAACTTGCTGTTCCAGGATTTAGAGTTAGCAAAACGAATAAATCATTTATGGGAAATTGTATTAGGTTCTATAATAGACTCCCTAATTATATTACAGACTTGTCTGATACAAGATTTAAATCACATGTCAAAACTGTTCTCATGTCAAAAGGTTACTATAGTATTCAGGACTATATTGAAGATAAAGACGTTTGGGTTTCGGTACCATCTTTGCACCTACCTCACTGAAGACTATAATAATATAGCCAAGAACAATAGTTGTGACTAGAACTGTGTCTTATCCTGTGAACTGTCTGTAATTGACTTCTTTACATACCTTAACTATTAATACCGCTAGTTCTGTCTCAATATCATTCAATCTTATTGAGCAAAAATAAACAAATAATAACAAGACAACCGTTAGGGCAATAAATGTGTGTGCCTACTCAAATATAAATTAAAATAACTGGACCTAAACCCCGCGTAATTGCCCATTTGAGTATGTTTCGCCGGACCGCCTCATGTGGGCCGTGTTGAAACCGGTGGTAGAGTAACCCTCTGAGTTTGTTTCGCCGGATCTTCTCAGTTGGGGCGCATTGGATCCGGTGGTAGCATTAAAGCGCGTCCGTCGTTATATGCTCATGGTCCACCCAAATAATGACAATTGTTTTGGCATAATATAGACAGAACAAGCATTTTGCCTCCTAGCGACAATATACATTAATTATAATAATTAATATAATTATAAATAAGTAATTTGAATAGGTTTATAAATAAACAGCAAATGTAATTTAAGATAAATAATAATTAGTTTTCAAATAATGTTTGACGATTTACAAGTGCCTGTAATTGGTTTACGTAAATAAAAATGATTTTTATTTTATTAATTTATTTAAAGTAAACTAACCTGTGCCCTAGCAAACAGCCTGACTTCGTGTGGCTCGGTGGGTTGCTGCACGTTCTGTACTCGGTTCGATATCTCGAACTCCACGGCGCCAGTCTCGAGCCGCACCGCTGAGTTACTCGGTGTGGTTGCCGTTAGTTGAATACGCTAAATCCATCAATTTTAACATAATTTAATATTCATACTACTATACATTAATATATTTAGGAAGAATAAAAAATATTTTTTCATGCCATAATTTGGACCTCAGGTTTGAACCGTGTAGAGTAGGTACAATTTTATAATTTTCCTACTTGCTCGGCATTTAATATATTTTACCAAGCATAATAAGTATAATATTGGTGTATTTTTATATAATTTGGCACTTGCAAATTAATATAACAACTGGCTCAATAATCAACCCTCCTTGCGCTACCCCGCGCGAAACCCCGATCTCCCCCTGCAGTAGCGTTAGCATGACTATTACGGTTATACCTATTCGTCTGATAAAATTTCGGGGTAATTTGTTTACTGTTATTTTTCACTGTCATCTGCTGCTATTCGTTAGTGGTTTAAATTGTTTTGTTGAACTTTTAACTTAATTGAATAGGCACTCAGTACTTTATACAAACATCATTTGAGCCAGGTCACTTGTCAATTCGCGCTGATAGTGGATTATATTCCTCTGAAAACAATTAATGTTACCTTCATTCTAATAGTAAGTGAGAACAGTATCCGGCTGAGCGCGGAGGGCGACACCTCGTCCTCGTTCCACAGCGGGACCGGCTTCTCTCCGCCGTACACTTTTTGTACTACCTCGTTTACTTCCTGTTAATAGAAATCAAACAAAGTGTCATTATTTCACCGTCAACAATTACTGCTCAATCTATGGGTACAATCGTAAAGCAAAATGAGGCAAAAACATTAATACTAGACATGAAGGCGTGCACGTAGGTCCCTGGCTCCAGCACACATGTACATATGTACGCACCTTCATGAAGACCTTCTGCACGAAGACGAGGTGGTTGAGCAGGTCGGTGGACAGCGTGTGCTCGAACAGGCCGATGTCCGCGGCGGCGTGCACGTAGCGGCCCGCGCGCAGCACACATGTACATATGTACGCACCTTCATGAAGACCTTCTGCACGAAGACGAGGTGGTTGAGCAGGTCGGTGGACAGCGTGTGCTCGAACAGGCCGATGTCCGCGGCGGCGTGCACGTAGCGGCCCGCGCGCAGCACACATGTACATATGTACGCACCTTCATGAAGACCTTCTGCACGAAGACGAGGTGGTTGAGCAGGTCGGTGGACAGCGTGTGCTCGAACAGGCCGATGTCCGCGGCGGCGTGCACGTAGCGGCCCGCGCGCAGCACACATGTACATATGTACGCACCTTCATGAAGACCTTCTGCACGAAGACGAGGTGGTTGAGCAGGTCGGTGGACAGCGTGTGCTCGAACAGGCCGATGTCCGCGGCGGCGTGCACGTAGCGGCCCGCGCGCAGCACACATGTACATATGTACGCACCTTCATGAAGACCTTCTGCACGAAGACGAGGTGGTTGAGCAGGTCGGTGGACAGCGTGTGCTCGAACAGGCCGATGTCCGCGGCGGCGTGCACGTAGCGGCCCGCGCGCAGCACACATGTACATATGTACGCACCTTCATGAAGACCTTCTGCACGAAGACGAGGTGGTTGAGCAGGTCGGTGGACAGCGTGTGCTCGAACAGGCCGATGTCCGCGGCGGCGTGCACGTAGCGGCCCGCGCGCAGCACACATGTACATATGTACGCACCTTCATGAAGACCTTCTGCACGAAGACGAGGTGGTTGAGCAGGTCGGTGGACAGCGTGTGCTCGAACAGGCCGATGTCCGCGGCGGCGTGCACGTAGCGGCCCGCGCGCAGCACACATGTACATATGTACGCACCTTCATGAAGACCTTCTGCACGAAGACGAGGTGGTTGAGCAGGTCGGTGGACAGCGTGTGCTCGAACAGGCCGATGTCCGCGGCGGCGTGCACGTAGCGGCCCGCGCGCAGCACACATGTACATATGTACGCACCTTCATGAAGACCTTCTGCACGAAGACGAGGTGGTTGAGCAGGTCGGTGGACAGCGTGTGCTCGAACAGGCCGATGTCCGCGGCGGCGTGCACGTAGCGGCCCGCGCGCAGCACGGCGCCGCCCTGGCGCTGCGCCGCGCGCTGCTCCAGCACGCGGCCCGCCACGTGCACGCCGGGCAGGAACACCGCCGCCGACGCGGGGATGTTGGCCTCCGACACCTGCCACACACGCTATGGTTAACCACACAAGCACAAACGTTTCCTTGTGCGAGTTATTACATAAAACTGCGGTCACCAACACGCCAGCCAAGTGACAAAACCCCTAACTCGACGACCATTGTTCAGCGATGGACGTTATATGGGCTGATGATAAAAAATAATACTGAGCAGAACTCCAACCCTATTACATAATTACAAAAACTATAAAATAAGCGTATCCAAATAAAAATAGAGAAGACCTGCACAAGAGAGCCGCTTCCAAGGGGCTTTGATCTTAACTCAAGGAAAACAATTCCTAGTAGGGATAACATACTTAGGAAAGCTTTGTGCGTCTGTCCTTCTAGTTTACGGTACCTCCAGGTCAATTAAACAAAAATGCAACAATTATAATTTACAACATCCATCGTAAAACGTCAAAAAATATCGCTCTACTATAGCAATCAGCGACTAGTAGTCGACTATAGTTACTGTTGAGTAATTGGTGACAGCTCCGCTTGCCTGTCACCATTTACATGCGACGACGCACAGTCGTGCTCGAACTTCCTTGCTTTTTACATATCTTGTTTAACGTAACCTTATTATTGTAACAGTGTGCTTATTCTTTCATTGGATACACATCTTTATTCATGACTAGCTTCTCGCGCGCGATTTCACCCGCTTAGCTCCCGTTCTCTTGAGTACTTCATAATTAAATTTAGCCTTCCTCGATAAATGGGTTATCTATAATATAATAATTTTTCAAATCTCTCCAATAGTCCCTGAGATTAGACGTTCAAACAAACTCTTCAGCTTTATATATTAGCATAAATAGTTTTATACCCAATCACAAACTTTTAAAATAGTTAAGAAATGGCGCCGAAATATAGTTTTTATTTATGACCGAAACAATAATCTCAATAAAAACGACTTACTTCCTAACTTTTAATTGTATTTTTCTTCAAATTTATTTATTTCAGACATTTCCTGTTCCCTTGTCGTCCTGTCCCAAATGTCAAGCGCATTATTGGTCACAGTTGAACAAGAAAGATGTGTAAAGAACAGTTGAAATTAAACATACCTGCAGTTTGGTGACGAAGCTGAGCGAGTGTTGTTGCAGGTCCACGGTGAACTGCGCCTTGTTGCCCGTCACTCCGTTGCTCTGGACCTGCTCCATTTTGTACTGCGCTTGCAGTGACGGCAGTAACGCAGCAGTTATGCTCAAACTCTGCGAGCGATATTAATGCATTAGGCCTCAGAAGCATAAGGTCTGATGTCTATTATACTTCAGAAGCAATTAGTCTTATGTGGCAGTTTTCGATAAAGGCACATACGAAGAATGTTTCTGACGTATACCATTATACGTCAGAAACATTCGTCGTATGTGCCTTTATACGCGATTTTTGATTTAGTAAATATTACCTATAATATTCTTGCCATAAATATCATACAAAGGAAAATCGTAAAAAATTTGCGGCGTCTAAAAATGTTGCAGCGAAGATTTAAACTTTTTGAATAGCATCAAAAATTACCGCTTAAAATTATTTAGATTATCTTGTATTGTCATTCACTAGAGCTCATGTTGACATGTACATTTATAATTGCCGTATCTTTGAGAGAAACTTAAAAAAAATCATAAGGTAATTTTAAAATATAATATTTAATGTAACGTTTAATAAATAGATGACAAATCGTCGTTTCAATTAAACTATCACAAATATAGGTATTATATAAAAAATCTGTTTAAGTATATAATTATTTGTGCGAGAAAATACCTGAAATGTATTTTCCTTAATGTTCTTTACACAGTTCGTTTTTTATGTTTCTGCAGTATTATTTACTAACCTGGAGCAGCACGGAGAAGTGAACTGTAAGCGGGTTGAGCAGCGCCTGAGGCGGGGGTGGCCGCGGGGGTCGCGGGCGGGGCGCGGGCGCGGGGGAGCCCTCCTCGGACGAGCCCGAGCCCCCCGCCCCCGCACCGCCCGGCCCCGCCCCACCGCCGCGGGACAGGCGGGACGATGTGCGCGTCACGCCGAGTTCCTGACACCCAACGGAATCTTAATCATCACGAAATCAAATGCTTGTCACAAATTATACAAAATATTTTAAACAAATCTTTTAAGCGATTTTTTTTTTTTTTTTTTAATGTTACCTTGCTTATATGGTATCTTAATTACTTTTTATAGTAGACCAATTTACATTTTAAATGTTACTTATTTACTCGTAGCGAGAATGTATATTGTCTTAGTCCACCAATGTGTTTTTTTTTGTAAGGATAAAAAAATAGCAAACTTACGTATAACCACGCACACCGGACGATCGGCTGCGCGGTCATATCTGCTGATAACTGTACAAACTAACCTGCAGCGTGGAGGAGAGCTGTCTGCTGGAGCGGGTCATGACGCCGTGCAGAGCCACGGGGTGCTGCGGCAGGTCCACGCGCACGCCCCCCACGCTCAGCAGCGCGGTGGCCCCCGAGCGTCCCGCCTCCCACCCGTACAGCGCCTGCGACTTGCCCACCGACACGCGCACCACCGTCCTGTACACACGTCACGTTACACGCTATGTTACACCCCCCACCCCCCACGCTCAGCAGGGCGGTGGCCCCCGAGCGTCCCGCCTCCCACCCGTACAGCGCCTGCGACTTGCCCACCGACACGCGCACCACCGTCCTGTACACACGTCACGTTACACGCTATGTTACACCCCCCACCCCCCACGCTCAGCAGCGCGGTGGCCCCCGAGCGTCCCGCCTCCCACCCGTACAGCGCCTGCGACTTGCCCACCGACACGCGCACCACCGTCCTGTACACACGTCACGTTACACGCTATGTTACACCCCCCACCCCCCACGCTCAGCAGGGCGGTGGCCCCCGAGCGTCCCGCCTCCCACCCGTACAGCGCCTGCGACTTGCCCACCGACACGCGCACCACCGTCCTGTACACACGTCACGTTACACGCTATGTTACACCCCCCACCCCCCACGCTCAGCAGGGCGGTGGCCCCCGAGCGTCCCGCCTCCCACCCGTACAGCGCCTGCGACTTGCCCACCGACACGCGCACCACCGTCCTGTACACACGTCACGTTACACGCTATGTTACACCCCCCACCCCCCACGCTCAGCAGGGCGGTGGCCCCCGAGCGTCCCGCCTCCCACCCGTACAGCGCCTGCGACTTGCCCACCGACACGCGCACCACCGTCCTGTACACACGTCACGTTACACGCTATGTTACACCCCCCACCCCCCACGCTCAGCAGGGCGGTGGCCCCCGAGCGTCCCGCCTCCCACCCGTACAGCGCCTGCGACTTGCCCACCGACACGCGCACCACCGTCCTGTACACACGTCACGTTACACGCTATGTTACACCCCCCACCCCCCACGCTCAGCAGGGCGGTGGCCCCCGAGCGTTCCGCCTCCCACCCGTACAGCGCCTGCGACTTGCCCACCGACACGCGCACCACCGTCCTGTACACACGTCACGTTACACGCTATGTTACACCCCCCACCCCCCACGCTCAGCAGCGCGGTGGCCCCCGAGCGTCCCGCCTCCCACCCGTACAGCGCCTGCGACTTGCCCACCGACACGCGCACCACCGTCCTGTACACACGTCACGTTACACGCTATGTTACACCCCCCACCCCCCACGCTCAGCAGGGCGGTGGCCCCCGAGCGTCCCGCCTCCCACCCGTACAGCGCCTGCGACTTGCCCACCGACACGCGCACCACCGTCCTGTACACACATCACGTTACACGCTATGTTACACCCCCCACCCCCCACGCTCAGCAGGGCGGTGGCCCCCGAGCGTCCCGCCTCCCACCCGTACAGCGCCTGCGACTTGCCCACCGACACGCGCACCACCGTCCTGTACACACGTCACGTTACACGCTATGTTACACCCCCCACCCCCCACGCTCAGCAGGGCGGTGGCCCCCGAGCGTTCCGCCTCCCACCCGTACAGCGCCTGCGACTTGCCCACCGACACGCGCACCACCGTCCTGTACACACGTCACGTTACACGCTATGTTACACCCCCCACCCCCCACGCTCAGCAGGGCGGTGGCCCCCGAGCGTCCCGCCTCCCACCCGTACAGCGCCTACGACTTGCCCACCGACACGCGCACCACCGTCCTGTACACACGTCACGTTACACGCTATGTTACACCCCCCACCCCCCACGCTCAGCAGGGCGGTGGCCCCCGAGCGTCCCGCCTCCCACCCGTACAGCGCCTGCGACTTGCCCACCGACACGCGCACCACCGTCCTGTACACACGTCACGTTACACGCTATGTTACACCCCCCACCCCCCACGCTCAGCAGGGCGGTGGCCCCCGAGCGTTCCGCCTCCCACCCGTACAGCGCCTGCGACTTGCCCACCGACACGCGCACCACCGTCCTGTACACACGTCACGTTACACGCTATGTTACACCCCCCACCCCCCACGCTCAGCAGGGCGGTGGCCCCCGAGCGTCCCGCCTCCCACCCGTACAGCGCCTGCGACTTGCCCACCGACACGCGCACCACCGTCCTGTACACACGTCACGTTACACGCTATGTTACACCCCCCACCCCCCACGCTCAGCAGCGCGGTGGCCCCCGAGCGTCCCGCCTCCCACCCGTACAGCGCCTGCGACTTGCCCACCGACACGCGCACCACCGTCCTGTACACACGTCACGTTACACGCTATGTTACACCCCCCACCCCCCACGCTCAGCAGGGCGGTGGCCCCCGAGCGTCCCGCCTCCCACCCGTACAGCGCCTGCGACTTGCCCACCGACACGCGCACCACCGTCCTGTACACACGTCACGTTACACGCTATGTTACACCCCCCACCCCCCACGCTCAGCAGGGCGGTGGCCCCCGAGCGTCCCGCCTCCCACCCGTACAGCGCCTGCGACTTGCCCACCGACACGCGCACCACCGTCCTGTACACACGTCACGTTACACCCGTACGCGCGTGTAACGTGACTGTACACACGTCACGTTACACGCTATGTTACGATACGTAACACGTAGTTTGCCATGTTTTGAGTTTGAAAAACGTCCAATGGACAGCGAGACGCGCCGTGTGTCTACGTCAGTGAGTGAGGACCATGTTACATAATGGTACATATTTGGTCAGGGAAGACTATGTTACATAATGGAATCGAAACTGTATTTATTTGCGTGTGCACAGGAGTTACAATGGTTTCACACGTTACTAAAATATCGTTGTATAGCGCGGGCGACATAAACGTTAAGCGTTGTGTGCGTGCCGGAAGAGAAGACATAGTTATTTAAATTTTTTAAGACGACAACTGATATTTAATTGTACTCCGGTTGTCAGAAGTACACATAAACCGTGATTTGTTAATTTGACACCGTTAGATACACTTACAGTGGTACGCAAGAACAATACTTGGTTTTAAATGTTTACTTATATTGATAATATAAATCAGAGGTCACCAAACTAAGGCCCGCGGGCCAAATCCGGCCCGCCAGTGCCAACAATCCGGCCCGCGACAGCGTAAGACTAGTGTCATCAATCTAGTCCGCGCATCCAATGTCTTATAGTTGTGATAAGTAAAAAAAGACAACACAAAATG
Organism: Nycteola revayana; assembly: GCA_947037095.2. Classification (NCBI taxonomy): domain Eukaryota; kingdom Metazoa; phylum Arthropoda; class Insecta; order Lepidoptera; family Nolidae; genus Nycteola; species Nycteola revayana. The sequence continues at coordinate 23,467,399 of OX344846.2, read as the reverse complement.
ATAATTACTCGGTCGCACACTTTGCGACTAGTCTAGAAATAAGAGTCCCTTCGAACATATTGAAAAAATCATTATGGCCCTAAGGCGTCAAAGTTTGGAGACCCCTGATATGAATGCTCAAAGTGCGTGGTGCGTGGTGACTGACTGGTGGTGGGGCGCGAGGCCCTCGAGCAGCACGATCATGGTGCGGCCCAGCGTGCCCGACAGCGACCACTGGCGCGCGCGCGAGGCCGACAGCGACGTCTGCAGCGACGTGATCTCCGCCTCCAGCTTCAGCCCCGACAGCGACGCCAGCAGCCGCGTGCGGTGGATCCTGAGGGGACCAAATCGATATTTTAGTATTCATATTGTTACCCCTATGATCTATAAGCAAAACCGATATTACCCTGACCTTCAAATATTATCTAGACATAAAATACTAGCACATACAAATTGTTGGGTACTTTATTAACCCACGAAAAAAATTAATTACAAATTACCCCCTGGCTCGGAACCACGGCACTGGACAATATTAGGCGAAGTTAAGCTGAGTAACATTATTGAAAATTTTCAAAAATAACTCGACGACATAACTAACAGCCTATTGCGTGTCGCAATATTGTTTCTCTTTTTTATTATTTCTAGTACAGTTAAATAACATTCTATAGTTTTACTTTTAACGTTTAATAAAGACGAACATTATTTTTGAAATCATCATCATCAGCTTATACCAGAATATAATCGGAACCGTACTCGGAGAGTACTCAACCAACATGGCCCGATTGTTTTTTTAATAATTTACACAACTATTTTTTGTACTGCATTGGAATCGAACCGACGATCTCGGAGACTTCGGTGTAAGTCTCCGCCACAAAAGTTATATTTCAGAAGAGTTCTTCCTTTTTAGGGTTCCGTAGTCAAATGGCAAAAAACAGAACCCTTATGGATTCGTCATGTCTGTCTGTTTGTCCGTCCGTACGTCATAGCGACTTTTTTCCGAAACTATAAGAACTATACTGTTTAAACTTGGAAAGTAGATGTATTCTGTGAACCGTTCCCCATAATTAGAACTGAAACTTAAAAAAAAAATTCATCAAACCCATACGTTTGGGGTATCTATGGATAGGTCTTCAAAAATGATATTAAGGTTTCGAATATTTTTTTTTTCTAAACTGAATAGTTTGCGCTAGAGACACTTCCAAAGTGGTAAAATGTGTGTATCCCCCCCCCCTGTAACTTGTAAAATAAGAGAATGATAAAACTAAAAAAAAATATATGATGTACATTACCATTCCACCGAAAATTGGTTTGAACAAGATCTAGTAAGTAGTTTTTTTTAAAACGCCATAAATCGTAAATATAAAAATAAAATAAATCATTTAATTTCATAAACATACGCTTTTTTATTGGCAATTGGCACTTGAAACTGGTACGGAACCCTTCGTGCGCGAGTCAGACTCAGACTCGGCCGGTTTTTTCTTAACTTAATTTGTATTGATTATTACCACACAGAAACATCAAGAATCAATTTCATTGATAATTTATAAAAAATCCATTCTTACACCAAATCAATTCAATACAATAATCGAGTAAACCCGTATCATATAAGTAAATCGGGTAATAAACATATATGCTCTAACCTGGCGACTCCCACGACCACGATGCCCATGTTGCCAGCGCTGGACGAGGAGTTGCTGGTGTTCTGTTCCCGCGAGCTGGGCCGGGCGGTGTTGCGACTGTGCCGGTACTGTTCCGGGATGTCCGTCGTCACCGAGAACCTGGGGATACAACGTCATGTGTACGTTAGCGTCGACGCTGGCGTGACGGCGACGCTCAAAACAGAAGTTGTGGGATCTCCAACACGTAAATGGCTTTAAAGTATATCATAAAACATTAGATATTCTAAACCTATGCTACTTAGTAATGCTCCTTGAATGGTGGCAGCATTGCCACTTTGAATGGTAATGCATATCTGCTGTATAATAAAACAAAATGCATGAACATGCATGTAGGTATATAAATAAGCCAAAAGTGGAATATTTATAAAATATCTTGCAAGTCATTGTTGCTTTAGGTCCGACAGTTGCCTTTACTATAGTATAGACAACTGCCGGACCTATAGGTCCTCTAGGGTATGCATAGCGACTAGCAATCCGCTCGCAATATGACATTTGTCCACTGTTCAATGAGGTTTTTGTAATTTCAATATTAAGAGAGGAGCATACGGAAGACGCATTGTACAACATGCAACTGCTCCTTTGCGATTGTGGATTGTTAAGCAGTAACTTTTCCCGGTATGTGGTTTGTGTTTACAAGTGTTACGAGACACATACCACTTTTTTCTGGACGGACATAATGTAATTAGCCAGGAGGCTTTTGCTATATCACTGGACATAAAAGTGAGCAGAATTATTAAATTAATGGTTTAAAAATACAAACTAAGCAACCTACGCAAAAAGGTGCCCTTGAGACTTGGACCTCGGCTCAGGGCGGTCACAAACCACACCCGAAAAAGTTTTAGCAGTCATTCTGGATGACGGGAGACATGACTTGCAGGTATGGCATGTGTGGTGGAGCCGGTTAGGTTCAGTATTAAGTGGTAATATAAGTGTACCTGTGAGTGATGGTCTCGGAGTCCGGCATGTTGGCGTACAGCTCCAGCAGCAGGTACACGGTGCGCCAGCAGCGCGGCGCCAGCTTGCCGTCCGCCGCCTCCGCGCTGGGGGAGCCAGGCTCGGGGCGCGGGGGCGCGCGGGGCTCCGCGGCCCCCGGGCCCCCGCCCCCCGGGCCCCCGCCCCCGGCCCCCGCCCCGTGCGCGAACATGGGCGTGTGCGCGCCCTCGCTCAGCGAACTATAGCCTGGGGGGGGGACGGCGGTCAATAGTCAATACGTGATAACGTACAAATATCATTTTCAGTTTCTAAAAGTTTTCATTTCTCTGTTACAAAACCTTTTACTAAAATATCGTCTCTCACCCCCACTCTAATGTATAGTATATAAAATATATCCGTTTATAAGATACTATACACTAAGACATATACTTTATACTCTTTTATTTGAACGCACTCAGAGTGAGACGAAACTTAAACAATAAACCGCGTGAACGGATATTTCTGGATAAAGGCAAAAAATACGTGCAATTAACGTTTCTTCGGCAAATCATTGTTTGCAAGGCATACCTAGAGATACCAAAACCTCAATTTCATTAAACACACAATAGACAATAACTAACAAAATTAAATAGATGATTAAGATATATTGTAGTATAAAATATATTTTATACTACAATATATCTATTAAAATACTTATGCTGTTTGGTAAAAGAGCTTATGGTAAAATATTGCCCATTAACCATACTCATAAACAAGAGAACGGCGTTCATAGCAACTTTTATAAATAAATATTGCAAAACAAAAACAACCACTTACCCAATTTCCCTTTCACACTTTTCCCGGTGGAGCGAAGCTTCTGTGCGAACGACTGCGGCCTGGTCCGGGTAGGCTGGCTGAGCTTCTGCTGGCTCAGCGACTGTGGCACCGAAGTGCTGAGATCAGGGTTCAGTGCCGGCGCTATTAGGTCCCATTTGGGTCCCTCTAGTGTTGAGTACTGGGATTCTTTCTCTAGAGAGGTCACGCTTACTAGGTTCTCTCTGAAATCTGAAACTGGTGACGGGAAATTATACCATGTTATTTATTGAATAGCTGTATAAATAAATAATGATGTTAGTAATCTAGCCCTCCGTCCGTCTGTAATTCATAAGCACTATCAATCTTGCAGCATATTCTGATATATGATGAATAAATAATCATCAAGACGGCAATCATAGAATTAAGGGAAGATTAAAAATTTCGTACAGGAACGGAAAGCTAGTGTTACAATAAACAAGTAGAAGCGAGCCTAGTATCGTTCTAAATAAGTCTATTTACTACAAAATAATCAAAATATTTACCCGAGGACGAGGTGTGTTTGTTCTGTCGGTGCGATATTTTGGTCTGCGAGCGCAGCTCTACCTGTGTGTCCTTCACGTTCTGGTACATGTTGCTGATCTGATGCAGCAGCCTCAGGAGGGGCATGTTAACCTACAGAACGAGGATATACCTAATTGTAGCATTGTGAATGTTATTAAACTGTACTATAAAATAAGCGACTATATTACATATGATTTTTAAATAATACTATTAAGGTTTTGTTGTCATGATATCTTGTTCAATTTAAAAACAAGTTTTTTGTATCAAAATGAATTAAATTATGAATTAGGCAAGTGCGTGTGAACACTTCCATTCAGTGTATTATCTTAGAGTATGTATGGAATACCCGATTACTAATAATACAGGGTTGTTGGAAATGTGAAATCATATTCCTGTTAGGATGTTATACATGATATCAAAAGCAACAGATTTGGAAATATAGTGTTTTGCTCTAAATTATATAGTTTTAATTTATATCAGATTTTAGAAAAAATATAATAATGAATGATCATTTTAATAAATATCTGTTGTAGTTTTAAACTTTTTCTTCGATAACACTTTGATTGTCGTCTATTAATATTAAAATAGCTGGAATAAATTATGGTATTTTAATGAATTTTGCAATTTCAGAGTTGAAATCTGGATTATTATTATCATAATTCAAAATTTCTAACTCAGTAAAGATTTGGTCATATGAAAAAACTTAAAATAAAAAGAGTTAAGGGCACAACTTTATATGACTAAGTTTGTTGTTTTGGCCTCATCTATAGAACCTCCGTAGCGTAGCGGTATTTGGCTCGCCTTGAATCTCGGAGGTCGTGGGTTCGATCCCCACACCGGACAGAAAATCTTTGTTTAAATTCTAAGATTTCTTTTCGGGTCTGGTTGGTTGAGGGACTACCCTCTGTGCCTCGGAAAGGACGTTAAGCCGTTGGTCCCGATTGTTATAACATCATCTATAATAATCGTATATCATGGAACGGGCAGCAGCGTTTTCTTGTGTGGTACAACATAATACTGCGGTCACCAACCCGCCTGCCAAGCGTGGTGACTACGGCAAATACCCTCCCTCTCGGGAGGAGGCCCGTGTTCAGCAGTGGACGTTATACGGGCTGATGATGATACTAGCCTGTGAGGAATACATCATATTTCTAGTAACCCTGTTTACCTAAAATAAACTAATTGGAACTCACCTGCTGCGAAATGAACCGAATGCTGATGTTAAAGTTGAGCATGGTGCTGATGTGCTTCTTGAGCTGTCCGCGCGAGATGTACAGCACGTTCTGTCTGCGCACCAGCTCGTCCACCGCCACGTCCGCCACCTGCTTCACGTCCACGTCCATGCACACGCGCTCGCACACCAGCGCGCCCGTCTCCGGAGCCGCGCCCGCTGCGGACAATGTGTGCTCAGCGTTACGTCAGCGGCACCAGCGACCCCTTGTGCGCGTGGCGGTGGTGGGGCGCGGCCAGGTCGCTGACCACGATGTCGACGCGCAGCGCGTCCATCCACGCCACCAGCGACAGCTGCGAGCCCAGCGACTTGCCCTTCGACTCGCCCTTCGACTCGCCCGACACCAACAATGAGAGTGTAATACCTTTCCCCTTGTGCGCGTGGCGGTGGTGGGGCGCGGCCAGGTCGCTGACCACGATGTCGACGCGCAGCGCGTCCATCCACGCCACCAGCGACAGCTGCGAGCCCAGCGACTTGCCCTTCGACTCGCCCTTCGACTCGCCCGACACCAACAATGAGAGTGTAATACCTTTCCCCTTGTGCGCGTGGCGGTGGTGGGGCGCGGCCAGGTCGCTGACCACGATGTCGACGCGCAGCGCGTCCATCCACGCCACCAGCGACAGCTGCGAGCCCAGCGACTTGCCCTTCGACTCGCCCTTCGACTCGCCCGACACCAACAATGAGAGTGTAATACCTTTCCCCTTGTGCGCGTGGCGGTGGTGGGGCGCGGCCAGGTCGCTGACCACGATGTCGACGCGCAGCGCGTCCATCCACGCCACCAGCGACAGCTGCGAGCCCAGCGACTTGCCCTTCGACTCGCCCGACACCAACAATGAGAGTGTAATACCTTTCCCCTTGTGCGCGTGGCGGTGGTGGGGCGCGGCCAGGTCGCTGACCACGATGTCGACGCGCAGCGCGTCCATCCACGCCACCAGCGACAGCTGCGAGCCCAGCGACTTGCCCTTCGACTCGCCCGACACCAACAATGAGAGTGTAATACCTTTCCCCTTGTGCGCGTGGCGGTGGTGGGGCGCGGCCAGGTCGCTGACCACGATGTCGACGCGCAGCGCGTCCATCCACGCCACCAGCGACAGCTGCGAGCCCAGCGACTTGCCCTTCGACTCGCCCTTCGACTCGCCCGACACCAACAATTCGACCTTTCCCCTTGTGCGCGTGGCGGTGGTGGGGCGCGGCCAGGTCGCTGACCACGATGTCGACGCGCAGCGCGTCCATCCACGCCACCAGCGACAGCTGCGAGCCCAGCGACTTGCCCTTCGACTCGCCCTTCGACTCGCCCGACACCAACAATGAGAGTGTAATACCTTTCCCCTTGTGCGCGTGGCGGTGGTGGGGCGCGGCCAGGTCACTGACCACGATGTCGACGCGCAGCGCGTCCATCCACGCCACCAGCGACAGCTGCGAGCCCAGCGACTTGCCCTTCGACTCGCCCTTCGACTCGCCCGACACCAACAATGAGAGTGTAATACCTTTCCCCTTGTGCGCGTGGCGGTGGTGGGGCGCGGCCAGGTCGCTGACCACGATGTCGACGCGCAGCGCGTCCATCCACGCCACCAGCGACAGCTGCGAGCCCAGCGACTTGCCCTTCGACTCGCCCTTCGACTCGCCCGACACCAACAATGAGAGTGTAATACCTTTCCCCTTGTGCGCGTGGCGGTGGTGGGGCGCGGCCAGGTCGCTGACCACGATGTCGACGCGCAGCGCGTCCATCCACGCCACCAGCGACAGCTGCGAGCCCAGCGACTTGCCCTTCGACTCGCCCTTCGACTCGCCCGACACCAACAATGAGAGTGTAATACCTTTCCCCTTGTGCGCGTGGCGGTGGTGGGGCGCGGCCAGGTCGCTGACCACGATGTCGACGCGCAGCGCGTCCATCCACGCCACCAGCAACAGCTGCGAGCCCAGCGACTTGCCCTTCGACTCGCCCTTCGACTCGCCCGACACCAACAATGAGAGTGTAATACCTTTCCCCTTGTGCGCGTGGCGGTGGTGGGGCGCGGCCAGGTCGCTGACCACGATGTCGACGCGCAGCGCGTCCATCCACGCCACCAGCGACAGCTGCGAGCCCAGCGACTTGCCCTTCGACTCGCCCTTCGACTCGCCCGACACCAACAATGAGAGTGTAATACCTTTCCCCTTGTGCGCGTGGCGGTGGTGGGGCGCGGCCAGGTCGCTGACCACGATGTCGACGCGCAGCGCGTCCATCCACGCCACCAGCGACAGCTGCGAGCCCAGCGACTTGCCCTTCGACTCGCCCTTCGACTCGCCCGACACCAACAATTCGAGTGTAATACCTTACCCCTTGTGCGCGTGGCGGTGGTGGGGCGCGGCCAGGTCGCTGACCACGATGTCGACGCGCAGCGCGTCCATCCACGCCACCAGCGACAGCTGCGAGCCCAGCGACTTGCCCTTCGACTCGCCCTTCGACTCGCCCGACACCAACAATGAGAGTGTAATACCTTTCCCCTTGTGCGCGTGGCGGTGGTGGGGCGCGGCCAGGTCGCTGACCACGATGTCGACGCGCAGCGCGTCCATCCACGCCACCAGCGACAGCTGCGAGCCCAGCGACTTGCCCTTCGACTCGCCCGACACCAACAATGAGAGTGTAATACCTTTCCCCTTGTGCGCGTGGCGGTGGTGGGGCGCGGCCAGGTCGCTGACCACGATGTCGACGCGCAGCGCGTCCATCCACGCCACCAGCGACAGCTGCGAGCCCAGCGACTTGCCCTTCGACTCGCCCTTCGACTCGCCCGACACCAACAATGAGAGTGTAATACCTTTCCCCTTGTGCGCGTGGCGGTGGTGGGGCGCGGCCAGGTCGCTGACCACGATGTCGACGCGCAGCGCGTCCATCCACGCCACCAGCGACAGCTGCGAGCCCAGCGACTTGCCCTTCGACTCGCCCTTCGACTCGCCCGACACCAACAATTCGACCTTTCCCCTTGTGCGCGTGGCGGTGGTGGGGCGCGGCCAGGTCGCTGACCACGATGTCGACGCGCAGCGCGTCCATCCACGCCACCAGCGACAGCTGCGAGCCCAGCGACTTGCCCTTCGACTCGCCCGACACCAACAATGAGAGTGTAATACCTTTCCCCTTGTGCGCGTGGCGGTGGTGGGGCGCGGCCAGGTCGCTGACCACGATGTCGACGCGCAGCGCGTCCATCCACGCCACCAGCGACAGCTGCGAGCCCAGCGACTTGCCCTTCGACTCGCCCTTCGACTCGCCCGACACCAACAATGAGAGTGTAATACCTTTCCCCTTGTGCGCGTGGCGGTGGTGGGGCGCGGCCAGGTCGCTGACCACGATGTCGACGCGCAGCGCGTCCATCCACGCCACCAGCGACAGCTGCGAGCCCAGCGACTTGCCCTTCGACTCGCCCGACACCAACAATGAGAGTGTAATACCTTTCCCCTTGTGCGCGTGGCGGTGGTGGGGCGCGGCCAGGTCGCTGACCACGATGTCGACGCGCAGCGCGTCCATCCACGCCACCAGCGACAGCTGCGAGCCCAGCGACTTGCCCTTCGACTCGCCCGACACCAACAATGAGAGTGTAATACCTTTCCCCTTGTGCGCGTGGCGGTGGTGGGGCGCGGCCAGGTCGCTGACCACGATGTCGACGCGCAGCGCGTCCATCCACGCCACCAGCGACAGCTGCGAGCCCAGCGACTTGCCCTTCGACTCGCCCTTCGACTCGCCCGACACCAACAATGAGAGTGTAATACCTTTCCCCTTGTGCGCGTGGCGGTGGTGGGGCGCGGCCAGGTCACTGACCACGATGTCGACGCGCAGCGCGTCCATCCACGCCACCAGCGACAGCTGCGAGCCCAGCGACTTGCCCTTCGACTCGCCCTTCTACTCGCCCGACACCAACAATGAGAGTGTAATACCTTTCCCCTTGTGCGCGTGGCGGTGGTGGGGCGCGGCCAGGTCGCTGACCACGATGTCGACGCGCAGCGCGTCCATCCACGCCACCAGCGACAGCTGCGAGCCCAGCGACTTGCCCTTCGACTCGCCCTTCGACTCGCCCGACACCAACAATGAGAGTGTAATACCTTTCCCCTTGTGCGCGTGGCGGTGGTGGGGCGCGGCCAGGTCGCTGACCACGATGTCGACGCGCAGCGCGTCCATCCACGCCACCAGCGACAGCTGCGAGCCCAGCGACTTGCCCTTCGACTCGCCCTTCGACTCGCCCGACACCAACAATTCGACCTTTCCCCTTGTGCGCGTGGCGGTGGTGGGGCGCGGCCAGGTCGCTGACCACGATGTCGACGCGCAGCGCGTCCATCCACGCCACCAGCGACAGCTGCGAGCCCAGCGACTTGCCCTTCGACTCGCCCGACACCAACAATGAGAGTGTAATACCTTTCCCCTTGTGCGCGTGGCGGTGGTGGGGCGCGGCCAGGTCGCTGACCACGATGTCGACGCGCAGCGCGTCCATCCACGCCACCAGCGACAGCTGCGAGCCCAGCGACTTGCCCTTCGACTCGCCCTTCGACTCGCCCGACACCAACAATGAGAGTGTAATACCTTTCCCCTTGTGCGCGTGGCGGTGGTGGGGCGCGGCCAGGTCGCTGACCACGATGTCGACGCGCAGCGCGTCCATCCACGCCACCAGCGACAGCTGCGAGCCCAGCGACTTGCCCTTCGACTCGCCCTTCCGACTCGCCCGACACCAACAATGAGAGTGTAATACCTTTCCCCTTGTGCGCGTGGCGGTGGTGGGGCGCGGCCAGGTCGCTGACCACGATGTCGACGCGCAGCGCGTCCATCCACGCCACCAGCGACAGCTGCGAGCCCAGCGACTTGCCCTTCGACTCGCCCGACACCAACAATGAGAGTGTAATACCTTTCCCCTTGTGCGCGTGGCGGTGGTGGGGCGCGGCCAGGTCGCTGACCACGATGTCGACGCGCAGCGCGTCCATCCACGCCACCAGCGACAGCTGCGAGCCCAGCGACTTGCCCTTCGACTCGCCCGACACCAACAATGAGAGTGTAATACCTTTCCCCTTGTGCGCGTGGCGGTGGTGGGGCGCGGCCAGGTCGCTGACCACGATGTCGACGCGCAGCGCGTCCATCCACGCCACCAGCGACAGCTGCGAGCCCAGCGACTTGCCCTTCGACTCGCCCTTCGACTCGCCCGACACCAACAATGAGAGTGTAATACCTTTCCCCTTGTGCGCGTGGCGGTGGTGGGGCGCGGCCAGGTCACTGACCACGATGTCGACGCGCAGCGCGTCCATCCACGCCACCAGCGACAGCTGCGAGCCCAGCGACTTGCCCTTCGACTCGCCCTTCTACTCGCCCGACACCAACAATGAGAGTGTAATACCTTTCCCCTTGTGCGCGTGGCGGTGGTGGGGCGCGGCCAGGTCGCTGACCACGATGTCGACGCGCAGCGCGTCCATCCACGCCACCAGCGACAGCTGCGAGCCCAGCGACTTGCCCTTCGACTCGCCCTTCGACTCGCCCGACACCAACAATGAGAGTGTAATACCTTTCCCCTTGTGCGCGTGGCGGTGGTGGGGCGCGGCCAGGTCACTGACCACGATGTCGACGCGCAGCGCGTCCATCCACGCCACCAGCGACAGCTGCGAGCCCAGCGACTTGCCCTTCGACTCGCCCTTCTACTCGCCCGACACCAACAATGAGAGTGTAATACCTTTCCCCTTGTGCGCGTGGCGGTGGTGGGGCGCGGCCAGGTCGCTGACCACGATGTCGACGCGCAGCGCGTCCATCCACGCCACCAGCGACAGCTGCGAGCCCAGCGACTTGCCCTTCGACTCGCCCTTCGACTCGCCCGACACCAACAATGAGAGTGTAATACCTTTCCCCTTGTGCGCGTGGCGGTGGTGGGGCGCGGCCAGGTCGCTGACCACGATGTCGACGCGCAGCGCGTCCATCCACGCCACCAGCGACAGCTGCGAGCCCAGCGACTTGCCCTTCGACTCGCCCTTCGACTCGCCCGACACCAACAATGAGAGTGTAATACCTTTCCCCTTGTGCGCGTGGCGGTGGTGGGGCGCGGCCAGGTCGCTGACCACGATGTCGACGCGCAGCGCGTCCATCCACGCCACCAGCGACAGCTGCGAGCCCAGCGACTTGCCCTTCGACTCGCCCTTCGACTCGCCCGACACCAACAATTCGACCTTTCCCCTTGTGCGCGTGGCGGTGGTGGGGCGCGGCCAGGTCGCTGACCACGATGTCGACGCGCAGCGCGTCCATCCACGCCACCAGCGACAGCTGCGAGCCCAGCGACTTGCCCTTCGACTCGCCCGACACCAACAATGAGAGTGTAATACCTTTCCCCTTGTGCGCGTGGCGGTGGTGGGGCGCGGCCAGGTCGCTGACCACGATGTCGACGCGCAGCGCGTCCATCCACGCCACCAGCGACAGCTGCGAGCCCAGCGACTTGCCCTTCGACTCGCCCTTCGACTCGCCCGACACCAACAATGAGAGTGTAATACCTTTCCCCTTGTGCGCGTGGCGGTGGTGGGGCGCGGCCAGGTCGCTGACCACGATGTCGACGCGCAGCGCGTCCATCCACGCCACCAGCGACAGCTGCGAGCCCAGCGACTTGCCCTTCGACTCGCCCTTCCGACTCGCCCGACACCAACAATGAGAGTGTAATACCTTTCCCCTTGTGCGCGTGGCGGTGGTGGGGCGCGGCCAGGTCGCTGACCACGATGTCGACGCGCAGCGCGTCCATCCACGCCACCAGCGACAGCTGCGAGCCCAGCGACTTGCCCTTCGACTCGCCCTTCGACTCGCCCTTCGACTCGCCCTTCGACTCGCCCGACACCAACAATGAGAGTGTAATACCTTTCCCCTTGTGCGCGTGGCGGTGGTGGGGCGCGGCCAGGTCGCTGACCACGATGTCGACGCGCAGCGCGTCCATCCACGCCACCAGCGACAGCTGCGAGCCCAGCGACTTGCCCTTCGACTCGCCCTTCGACTCGCCCGACACCAACAATGAGAGTGTAATACCTTTCCCCTTGTGCGCGTGGCGGTGGTGGGGCGCGGCCAGGTCGCTGACCACGATGTCGACGCGCAGCGCGTCCATCCACGCCACCAGCGACAGCTGCGAGCCCAGCGACTTGCCCTTCGACTCGCCCTTCGACTCGCCCGACACCAACAATGAGAGTGTAATACCTTTCCCCTTGTGCGCGTGGCGGTGGTGGGGCGCGGCCAGGTCGCTGACCACGATGTCGACGCGCAGCGCGTCCATCCACGCCACCAGCGACAGCTGCGAGCCCAGCGACTTGCCCTTCGACTCGCCCTTCGACTCGCCCGACACCAACAATGAGAGTGTAATACCTTTCCCCTTGTGCGCGTGGCGGTGGTGGGGCGCGGCCAGGTCGCTGACCACGATGTCGACGCGCAGCGCGTCCATCCACGCCACCAGCGACAGCTGCGAGCCCAGCGACTTGCCCTTCGACTCGCCCTTCGACTCGCCCGACACCAACAATGAGAGTGTAATACCTTTCCCCTTGTGCGCGTGGCGGTGGTGGGGCGCGGCCAGGTCGCTGACCACGATGTCGACGCGCAGCGCGTCCATCCACGCCACCAGCGACAGCTGCGAGCCCAGCGACTTGCCCTTCGACTCGCCCTTCGACTCGCCCGACACCAACAATGAGAGTGTAATACCTTTCCCCTTGTGCGCGTGGCGGTGGTGGGGCGCGGCCAGGTCGCTGACCACGATGTCGACGCGCAGCGCGTCCATCCACGCCACCAGCGACAGCTGCGAGCCCAGCGACTTGCCCTTCGACTCGCCCTTCGACTCGCCCGACACCAACAATGAGAGTGTAATACCTTTCCCCTTGTGCGCGTGGCGGTGGTGGGGCGCGGCCAGGTCGCTGACCACGATGTCGACGCGCAGCGCGTCCATCCACGCCACCAGCGACAGCTGCGAGCCCAGCGACTTGCCCTTCGACTCGCCCTTCGACTCGCCCGACACCAACAATGAGAGTGTAATACCTTTCCCCTTGTGCGCGTGGCGGTGGTGGGGCGCGGCCAGGTCGCTGACCACGATGTCGACGCGCAGCGCGTCCATCCACGCCACCAGCGACAGCTGCGAGCCCAGCGACTTGCCCTTCGACTCGCCCTTCGACTCGCCCGACACCAACAATTCGAGTGTAATACCTTTCCCCTTGTGCGCGTGGCGGTGGTGGGGCGCGGCCAGGTCGCTGACCACGATGTCGACGCGCAGCGCGTCCATCCACGCCACCAGCGACAGCTGCGAGCCCAGCGACTTGCCCTTCGACTCGCCCTTCGACTCGCCCTTCGACTCGCCCGACACCAACAATGAGAGTGTAATACCTTTCCCCTTGTGCGCGTGGCGGTGGTGGGGCGCGGCCAGGTCGCTGACCACGATGTCGACGCGCAGCGCGTCCATCCACGCCACCAGCGACAGCTGCGAGCCCAGCGACTTGCCCTTCGACTCGCCCTTCGACTCGCCCGACACCAACAATGAGAGTGTAATACCTTTCCCCTTGTGCGCGTGGCGGTGGTGGGGCGCGGCCAGGTCGCTGACCACGATGTCGACGCGCAGCGCGTCCATCCACGCCACCAGCGACAGCTGCGAGCCCAGCGACTTGCCCTTCGACTCGCCCTTCGACTCGCCCGACACCAACAATTCGAGTGTAATACCTTTCCCCTTGTGCGCGTGGCGGTGGTGGGGCGCGGCCAGGTCGCTGACCACGATGTCGACGCGCAGCGCGTCCATCCACGCCACCAGCGACAGCTGCGAGCCCAGCGACTCCAGCGCGCCCGCCACCTCGGACATCGACTTGCCCTTCGACTCGCCTGACATCAACAAACACAAAATAGTTGAAATTTTAATACTACACTCCTCCTCCTCTATCGTATCTTTAGTGCTAAAGATCGCGTCCCCTTTACTTCGTCAGTTGTTTTATTGAAATTCTTTAAGCGATCCGATCGGTTCCGGCTGCTGTTGTAATGCTAGGTAGATCTTTATTTTTAGAAGCTCGGCGATCTGATCCCCCATCTAGCTGGTCTTTTACCACGCGAGAGTCCCTTCCACTTTGCCTTATAGAATGGACCTCTTTAAGTTGAAAGTATCCCGTCCTGCCATGTGTCCAAAATACTAAAGCATCTTTCCTAACACTTGTGAGGTTAAGCGGTCTTTAATATTAAGCTCTTCCAGTATTGAAATATTTGTGCGTCGGGCTGACCAGCTTATGCGCAACAATCGACGAAAACATCACATCTCAAATGCACCAATGCGCTTTAAATCTGTTGTTTTTAAGGTCCAGGTCTCGGTTGAAAACATTGAGTGTATTCACTCAAATGTTAATATTTTCACATAATAACATTACAGCAACCAAATTATAAATGTTAATTGGAATTAATAACTAATACGAACGATCAGACTAAGTGTATGTAAGAAAGTTGCATTGTAAATGTGAATGTAGGAGAGTGCTTCCTATAAAGCTAAAAAAAAATTGTTTTTTGTTTTTGTTTTAATCACTAAAATTATCAACGAATTAGCTTTTGGTAGCCACTGTCCTAGATGCAAAAATGTAATGAATTGTAAAGCATAAATATTGTAAAACGCTATTTCTAAAAGATGACTAATAGATAAATTCCGGAATTTCTTATAGACTTTCTTCTCCGGATGTCACACCATAGGTAGATAGAGAAAGACTCGTAGGAAGATAGGATAGGTACGGTGGTCCTCGCGAGGCGGGGTTCGCGACACGTCCTGGGATTGGCTTTAGACCAGATCTCAGCCCGCGCTGGTTGATCTAATTTCTCAAACCACGCGACTTATTATTATTATTTTGTATATACTCGTTTTGCTCGCGACAATTTTTCATTATATTTTATTTATATATATCTTTGTATATTTTATTGATTTTTAAAATAAGATTATAATAGTAGTTTAACATAAGTGACTTTTGTACATAGTCTGTTCCTTTGCTTTAAAATTCAGGTGGGACAGTTTAATGACACGACCGTTGAGAGATCGGTGAAACAACTCTAGTAACACAATTTTTACCCTACGGGTTCTTAAAAGAATGCCTTATTATCATCTTAATCACTTACCCTGGGTCACCTGGTGAGGAGATACACCCAAAGCCGACAGGAAGGGTTGGAAGACCAGATGGGCATCTAGCAGCATCAGTGATCCTTGCAGAGGATACAAGCTGCAGGCCGGCATAGCGGCGGCAACGGCGCGAGGGTTCATCTTCGATGGAGGTATTATAGGCTTTTTGCTCTTTGGTTCCTGGGATAGGATACAGTATCGTTTATGAAAAAAACAACTTGTCCCGACTTCAGTTTGTGTTCGGACGGACATTAATGTAGTTAGCACGAGGGTTTTGCTACTTCACCAGGCATAGGCCCCGACTTCGCATTTACACAAGAATTTGAAAAATTATGTAGGGTAAAAGCCGGACAGTTGCCTCAGACGGATACATGCCACGGTTTCAAAGAATTTTTAACGTTACTATCCGCTATAGTAGACATCTATCCCTTTTTTGAGAGATCAAATAAAACATGAATTACTCGAAACGAATATTCATTATGTAAACAAAAATGGGCTATTATGAAAGATCAAAGACCTATGTTTCGATATACACGAAATATTATTAATAAGTACATTTTTTTAAGGGAAACAGCTTTATTGAAAAGTAAGGCAACTATCCGGCTTTTACCCTATCTACCTTCCTCATGAATCACTTTATTGTATTGGTGAGAACTGTATGAAAATTTTTGCAGTACTTTTTCAATATTCATAATATTTAGACAAGCTTACGCAAATTAGCAGATACTAGAATTGAACAAAAGTTTTGTTTATAAAAACTACAATTATAATTATTCCAATATTTTTTCGGTAATCTAACTGACGGACTAAATAGATTTTTTTAGTTATCATGCCTATTACATGAGCCATGTTAAAACTGCAAATTCAATTAAAGCTTAACTACTCACAACTTTGATAGGTTCTTGTTTCGCCATCCACTGGTATAGGTCCTCCCTGGCGCGGTCGTTCTTGATGTTCTCATCGCTGCCGTGGGGGGAGTACAGCGAGGGGTTCGACCCCACTGTTGGCAGGTCTTCTTTAAGGGTGCCATAGTCTAGTGTATTGAGGGTAGTGATCAAATTTTATTTAAGGAGAATGTAGTGTGTTTACGCGAATATAAGGTAGCGCAATAGTTGTTAAAAGTTGAATTAAATCCTAAAATTAAACAAATAAATATATTATAAATGTGTGTAATACTAATATGGCCTGCCCTATTTACGGATATGTCATATAAACATGGCCGTTTGCTTCGCAGTTTTAGTTGCTTTGTTCAGGAATCTGCGTAATGTTTTATAGGTTATAAGCTCAATAACATACCAATAGTATTACCATAGATAGAGAGGGGTCCCCAAACTTTGACGCCTTAGAGCCATAACGATTTTTTCAATATGCTCGAAGGGCCAAAACTGTTTTAATTTTTCTATCCTTAACTATACTCTTATTTCTAGACTAGTGGCAAAGTGCGCGACCGAGTAATTATCATATTGAGTAATTATCATTTTTCAACTTATCACAGCAATAGTAACAACAATAAGACATGTTTAAGTTGTCGCGGGACGCATTGTTGGCACTGGCAGGCCGGGCCGTAGTTTGAAGACCTCTGCCATGGATGAATAATGAACATATTTAAAAAAAACCGCTTCCACTTATTCGTTCTGTTACTGAGTGATTATACCAGTTGTTGGCGACTGGCTGGGTAACAGGCCTATATTGATAAGACATTTATTTTGGAAACTTGTTACTTTTTATTAATATTGTCTTGTCGTGTTTTATAGTGTCAGTGTGTGTCATTTTACGTGTAATTTTATAATTAAATTAATATTATAATCCAACCATACTCTTTCCATTTCACCTTTTAAACACACAATCCACTCGCTCTCTCACACCAGATGCCTATTTAGTTTTATATTGTGATTTTTCATAAGCACAGTTATAATTAGTATATACTTTAAGACTTTCGCGTATTATATTTACAATAAGATAAACTGTCCGGTATTAACGCGACTACATTTGTTTATTAGTTACATTGACCGTCGTCACGGGCAGACTGTTACCATGTGTGACGGTCTGCCCGTTAATACTCAAAAGTTTATCTTATTGTAAATTATAATAAAGTTAAATTAACTACTCCATGGCTCAATAGACTTTTTCTCGAAGTAATAACTTACTCATATACCAGGTAAAAGATTGTCCATTGCTTGTCTAAAACACACTGAACATTTAACTGCACAAACAAAAGAAGCAATGTATACTACTCACTAGCAATAGCATCGTCGTGGAATGCCGGTTTCCTGGTAGAGAATGGCAGCGATGGGAACACTAGGCTTGCTCGACTGCTTTGCGCGCCTCGAACTGTACGGGACATGGTATTAGCACAATGTGAGGTGTTATAGGTAAACAAAGGGCACATACTAGGGCGAAATGTTTGATACAAGGTATAAGTTTAAAGGAATTAAGCACTTGAGGGTATATAAATAAGGAACAATTATATCAATATATGTCTCATTCAAGGTATTACTGTAAAGGAATATGGTTCCTAAAGGTGTAAGAATAAGGCGCATAACATAAGAAGTAAAGCCGACTGATAATCTTGCAGTAACTATAAATATATATATTATTGTGTTTCAAAACATTCACATTACACAACCACACAAACAGACAAAACACATAATTGTTTAGCGAAAGAAACACAAAAATATTGAGAAACACAAAAACACTGTAAACATAACATTATGTACAATGGAACATTTACACATAGAGATATGAAATATAACAAAAATCAACACAAATAAAAAAATAATTCAACCAAACGGGACCAACAGCTGAACATGCTTTCCGAGACAAGGAAGTAAGACTGAATTATATAGGCCCGAAAAGAAATCTTTGATTTTACTTAGATTATACTTGGCGCGGGAACCCGACACCCGACTTTGAGCTTAACCCTTTAACAGGCAGAGGGAATATAGAACCCACCATATTTTGAACTTTATCTACTTGTAATAAAGATCAAAACCAATCAATTCTAAACATACCTACTAACCGGTAAAGGGTTAACATATCCTTACGCTAAGGATAATATCTAATGTCTTGTTGATCGCAGGGTTGAGTATTTTTGAGCTACTAGATGCTGCTGTCCATACATCAGCTGCACGTTCCTTAGTCGCCTGTTACGACACCCATAGGAACACATTTTTTTTTCCGACGGACATTTGTAGTTAGCCCCGAAGCTTTTGCTACTTCACCGGGCATAAAGGTGAGCAGAGCTCCAGCCTAGACAAATGGTTTAAACACTATAAACTAAGCAAACTGCGCAAGAGGGCGTCCCCTGTGGGACTTGGGCCTCGGCTCAGGGCGGTCGCTGACGGGGAGAGTGAGGGATTATGGCTTTTAGTTTAGGGGAGTTTTGTGCAACTGTCGCTATACTTTACGGTTCGCGGGCCTCTCGGACTTCGGGTCTACGAGGGCATCCGAAGGTTCTTAGCAAACTAAGGGTTGGGAGGGCAAGGAACACATGGCGAGGTCTATTCAAAGTCGGAAACAGGGCTCACTAATAAATAAATTCCAAACATAACATAAGGCGACACTAATAAAAATAAAAATAGTGCAGTCACATACACGTCTACAAACACAGTTGGAAAGAGAATTAGATGTGGCATAGACTGTTACGCCATGCTATCACTGAAAGACAAGACAAGCAACAATAACACACAAACGCAAGACACACGCAGTCGTTTGAATTGTTATAATGTATTTAGCACTTTATTGTACCGCAATAAGTTTCAATTTTATATGTGGAAATAATCGTCGACCGTTACCATATACTTCTTTTTTTTTATAAGATTACTAGCAGAGTTTTGCAGTCTACTAGTATTCTTGATAACCTCTCGTGGTAAGCTAAATACTTTTGTTACGGGTGGGTTCACGTCAGTAGTGCAATGGGTAAGGATGGAACTGGCGACCACAAGATCACAAGTCCGACGCCCTAGCAGTTGGAATACGGCCGCTTTATTATATTTTATTTTTATCAACAGATTAAATTATCAATATAAGTACCGTAAAATGTATTTTATACTGCCGTAATAGAGTTGCATATAGCTTGGTAGCTAATAAACTCAACAGTAAGAATGTTACCACATCTATCACGTAAGGATAGTTTATATGAACATAGAAACACTTTTGCTTTGCTTTTTTACAAGCAAATAAATACACTGTACGATATTTGATGAAAATATGAAACTTATAGGTAATATTGTTAGTAACGATTAAAAATTAAGTTATATTTATCAACAAAACACCATAAACAAATTCAAACGACATTTAACAAAATTGGGACTTGTGAACCTTCCATCACACAAATAACAAACCTTCTCCTCATACCTAAAGGTAGTAAGTCACAATATCGTTGTCAATGAAAACTGTACTTTATTATCACATTCACAAGTCTCAATATCCATAACTACAGTGTTGTACGAACCGGAGGGCGGCGTGGATGGGAAGGAGTGCGGGCGCGGACTAGGCACCGCGCCGGACGCTTCACCACAAATATAATGTGTTATTATATTGTATTGTAAACCGTAACAATGGAGATATGACGAGGAAATATGAATACAGAAGTTATAAAACTTAGACATGACAGAAGCTATAAGCGTAGTTAGACAAAATAAACTATAATCAACAAACAGTAAATGAGAACAGACCAATTTAGCCGTCGTTCAAATTATAGTCCTGCGAGGGAATCGAACCCAATACACCAAGTCTCCGATGCAACAACTGTTAACATAACTGTTAGCCATCGGTGCAGTCAAGCTGATATTATTAATGGTATTTGCGTGTATTTAAAATGATAATTAGTTTTATTAACTCAAGTTTCTATGAGTCCCCATATATAAGTAGGTATTTTCTATATATTAGTATATTTATTAATACAAGTGGTGGCCCAATGGTCGAAATTCCACCAAAATAAAAAACAAATAGCATTCTGTACTCTTTCTCCATATAAACTATAAGTATTCGAAATTCCATACTTATCCGTCCGCACTATTTTCGTAAAAAGTGGTTCAAAGTTTTTGCATCACATATTAATATTTAACATTTATAACATAAGTATTTTCCTATCATATCTCCATTGGATGCAAATATATATAAAAATGAGTTATCAAATATATATTATATATTTTTTGTATATTATTCCAATTCATATTCTAATAATTTAATTGTAACTGGTAGGTGTGAGAGTACAACTTACCAGGCAGGTCCATTTTATCAACGTCCATGTTTAGAAGCAAACAGTTTTCATCCAGCGCCTCGCTCTCGAGAGGATACTCCTGCCAACCTTCGACGGAATCCTGAAAAAAACGACGAATATTAAGGTAATACGATAAAATCACAAAGTGCTTAATATCATTTTTAGGGTTCCGTAGCCAAATGGCAAAAAACGGAACCCTTATAGATTCGTCATGTCTGTCTGTCTGTCTGTCTGTCTGTCTGTCCGTCCGTATGTCACAGCCACTTTTTTCCGAAACTACAAGAACTATAATATTGAAACTTGGCAAGTAGATGTATGTTGTGAACCGCATTAAGATTTTGACACAAAAATAGAAAAAAAACAATAAATTTTGGGGTTCCCCATACATAGAACTGAAACTCAAAAAATTTTTTTTCATCGAACCCATACGTGTGGGGTATCTATGAATAGGTCTTCAAAAATGATGTTGAGGTTTCTAATGTATTTTTTTTCTAAACTGAATAGTTTGCGCGAGAGACACTTCCAAAGTGGTAAAATGTGTGTCCCCCCCCCTGTAACTTCTAAAATAAGAGAATGATAAATCTAAAAAAAATATATGATGTACATTACCAAGCAAACTTCCACCGAAAATTGGTTTGAACGAGATATTGTAAGTAGTTTTTTTTTAATACGTCAAAAATCGTAAACCTCAATTTAGCTTTCATTCAATCAACTCGAATATAAAAATATAAAATAACATTTCATTTCATAAACATACGCTTTTTTATTTATTCTTGATATCAAAAATAGGTACGCACTTGTAACTGAAACGGAACCCTTCGTGCGCGAGTCCGACTCGCACTTGGCCGGTTTTTATTTACCAGCTTTGTATGCGCGGTTTCCTGCGTAAATTCCTTTGTCATAGGAACTTCATAATTAAATTAAGTCTTCCTCGATAAATGGGCTATTTAACAGTGAAAAATGTTTTCATATAGGACCAGTAGTCGCTGAGTTTAGCGCGTTTCAGCAAACTCTTCAGTTATGTTAGTATAAAGAAGACTAGCGACCTGCCCCGGCGTCGCACGGGTGTAATGCTGATGTATTATACATATAAATCACTCAAGCTATTAAAAAAACCGCATCAAAATCCGTTGCGTAGCTCTAAAGATCTAAGCATAAATACAGACAGCGGGAAGCGACTTTGTTTTATACTATGTAGTAATAAGATCCCTCCATATTGAATTAAAAGCAACGTCACTTTGTATAATATTATTAATATGTACATACAGCACAGCAGTGCGGAATATAAGACAGTGTTTAATTTACAAAAAATAACATAATCTGTACCATAAAAATAAATTAGGTAAATATTTGACAAGCACTTGCTTTTATACAAAACAAGAATAATTTTTACTAAATACCATAGCATGGTAAATTGGTAAAAGCTTCTTACCTCCAATAGGTCTGGCAGCGCGAAGGTGACGTTGAGGGGCTTCATGACCTTGCTCTTGTAATTGTGTTCCAACAATAACGGAGTGTACAGGATATTCTTCCATTGTCGACTCAGTACTATCACACCCTGGGGAAAACAAAAAACAATTAAATAAAAGCTGTTTAAAATAATTCTAATATTGATAAAACATAACAATTATGCAAAAAACTGTTTAAAAAACACATTTACGTTGGCAAACTTGTAGACTGACTTCACGTTGCAGGCGCCAACCTCGCCCCCCCTCACCAGCTATCCCCTCCGTCGCCCGCACGTGACAAACGCTCGACGAACGCGCACGCCAGGTTGACGGCTATTAGATTCGCTTCTACTTAAAAACCGACACAATCATAAATATTTGTTTCATAATATAATAAGCATTTCACGTAGAAATGATACAGTAGATTGCATTAAGGTTCATAAAAGGCCCCCCAAATTCCATGTATGGCTTGAGATCTTTAGGTCGGATAGAATGGTATCTGCGTCATACCTTTAGTCGTATTACTGCTAATTGGTGAGTTGGGCTTTTGCGTCGCTAAGCCTCCTAGGCCGCAAAGCTGTAAGCCGTAGGCAATTGGCTTCACTACTACAGTATGTTACCTGTCGGAGTGTAGACAGTGAGGGCAGATGTCTCTCGGCCAGGTCTGCCTGCACGGCGGCCGCGTCCGCTTGCAGCGCGTACCGCAGCAGCACTGCACACAGCTGCAGCGACGGTTCCTCGCGCAGCTGCTTGGCCATGGGCGTGTGGCGGCCGTAGCGACTCTGGGAAACGTCATAGTACGTTGGTGTAGCTGATTTATTTCTACGTTTACTACGATGAATTTGCCAAACTATATTCAAATTTAAAAAATTGTTTAGTGCTCCGTCGCGTAGAGCGGGACCGCAGATTTTAAATTTGCGTGTAATAATCTTAGTTCGTATGGAAAATCTACATAGTATCACGCGCTGACAAAGCGTCAGCGTACGGTGGCTTTTCCCCCGATTTGATTTTGCTGGTCGGCGTGGGGAATACAGCTCCGCAGTACCGCGCGGGTTTCTAATGTATAAAATTATTGACGGTGAACTGTAAAGTTTTTTTTACTGTAATGCGACTGTAAGAATATTTGTCCCCTTGAAAAATTATCGTAAGGAAACTCGCGGACCAAGTTTATATATGGCTCGTGTCAGTAAACCATTTTTTTAAACCAATGCACCACCTTTGAGATTTCGTTGTGCACTTCGTTAAAGTTGCTTAATTTAAAAGTTAAGGAGGTGGAGCAAACAATCTCATGACAATTTCCTATTCATTCCTATAAGTAGGTCATTTATATATAATGAAACAAAAATGGACCTAATATAGAACCTTGAGGAACGCCCATGGCGACGACAGATCCTGCTGCACATGCTGAACTTGAGCAGTTTACCTCAACCTTCTGAATTCTATTGCCAATATTCATTGGTTGAGAGCCTTGATCCTAATGTCATAACGATATAGTTTCCTGACTCGAGTATCGTAGTGTATACACAATCAAACGCTTTTGACAGATCACAGAATATGCCTGAATATGCTTCTTGCGAATCTTCCCACGCTGCGAAAATAATGTTCAATAACTCGGTACCAGCATCTATGGTTGAGCAACCCCTAGTAAATCTAAACTGCTTATTGTGTAATAGTTATGTTTATTAAATTGACTGAGAAACTGACAAAGCATCATTTTTAAAAATTTTTACTTACACAACATATCAATGGATTTAATGTTCAAACTATCACCAAATATTTGTAGCACATAACTGAACTGATTAGTTAATTCCAGAAGCCATACCTTGGGCAAGGTGTGGTGTGGCGCGAGGTCGAGCGCGGCCGCCATGAGGCTGGCGGCGGTGGCGGTGAGCCGCCTCGCGTGGGCGCGGTACAGCGCCACCACGCGGATGCCGAGGCGGTTACACGGGTTCATCCACGCGTTGATCGCGGGAGACGCCGTGCTCAGCAGGTTCCAGTCCAATCTGACATTATATCGTCGTTATACCATCTATACTTCTATTTACTTACTAGCTTCCCGCGCGCGATTTCATCCCGTTCCCGTGGGAACTTCATAATTAAATATAGCCTATGGCACTCAAGGTGAAGTAGCTTTCCAATGGTGAAAGAATTTTTGAAATCGTCACACACAAAAATACAAATCTTTCCTCTTTATACTATTAGTATAGAAAACGCTTAAAGTCGATCGTGGGAGTATAACCCGAAAATCGATGCGCTATTACGTGGAAGATTCGTTTCGCCTAATTTGCTCACATTTTAAACTACAATTCCCTAATTTTCATATCTCTTAGAATAAAGTTAATATTTAAAATCGCGTCCCGTTTTTTTTAAATGAGACAGCACTCACACAAAATTTTACAAACTTGATTCTTTATTATTCTCTCGCTGGGTCCACCAGGCATACCTAACAGACTTGCTACAAGTTCTGAATCACGCCTAAAGTTCCACAAGGAAATTAAATCCAGAACACATGTCTCAAAAGCAACTACCATCGTCACTGAACCTCAATGCTAACAAACTAAAATTGAAAAATATGGGTAAAGTTTGAACAAATTTGACAAGATGATCGTCTTATGAATGATAACACGCTTAACGTTATATTTTTAAGAAGACAAATTTACCTTGTATAGTCAATCTTTTTCGTAATCGGTGTCCTCGGCGGAGCAGCAAAGTTGAACCACACAACTTTGAGATCTATAGCACAAGACGAAGTATTGCCGTTGTCTTTGAGCGGCACCACGGTCGCCGTGCTCTCGTTATTGGACGGTTCTTCTGGCCCGGGGGTGGAAGCTTCAGGCGGTACGGGTGGTGGCTGAGCATTGCCAAGATTTGGAGTACTAGGTTTCGATGAAGACTCCTTTTTTCTGAACAAATCTTCAATACCCGAAGACCGATAGCTCTTCGTACTCTTTTCTTTCTCCGGCTTAAGTTCTTCAGCAGATTTGACCGATTCTCTGCAACTCTCGGTGTCAGGCCTCGCAGGTTTCTTCTCTTCGTTGGGTTTGTGGGATTGGGAGTGTTGGGACACTTTGATCGAAACCCCCTCGAGGCCACACTCAAACATGATATATCCGATAGGACTATCTTTCTGGCCTTCTGGAGGTACATTTTGACAACACTGTAAATATAAATTGATTTATTTTATAAATATTTTTAATAAGAATATCAGAATCGTTGAGGCTATTTTTCCCATGAAGGAGTATGTTTGGCATGGTTAAAAATGCTGGTTGAAATTTATCAAAAATGTAAAATATAATCATAAAAAAAAACACAAAGATCTTACCATAGATTCGCATCCTTTAGCAGAAGTTTCAACCTTGGTGAATTTAAAGGACACTTTGGAGTGCTGGCAAGGTATTCCAGTTATTGTGACATCCTTCAATTGTGACGACTCATTCCGAATACGTCGCAGTTGACCGTGAACCTTACCTATAAAGTATAAATTACAATTTAATTGGTTACTCAAAATAAGTCGACTGTTTTTGTAGGTATTGCAATACAACATAATGCACACTCACCGACGTTGAGAGTTATCGTCGTATCTTCACATTGCTGTTGGGAAGTTTCTATGTAAACTGGTTCCCCTCTCTCCGGTCCTCGCTTTCTTCCCGATGACTGAGCTATCAACGCGCGAGGACCCTTCATGATGCCAAACGACTTCTTACTTCCCAGAGCTCTCAAAGTAGGTCTATAGTACAACTGCACAGATTCTAGGGTCTTCCTGGCGCTTACGTATTTCGCTATAATATTTTCGACTGAAACCCCAAAGAGTGACACACAGGTCAAGTCTTGGATGTTGTCTAGAGCCGAGAACGATATCATGTCTTCCACCACAGAAGACTGTATAAAGATAATGTTTACTTTAGGAACAGTCACTGTAGCTTGGAGTTGCTCACAAATGCTTTCTTCGTACACATTACAATGAGGGATAGTCGCTAATTTGCATTTATCATCTTTATCGGTAACCAAATTGGAATGACTCCGATCGAGCATTTGTGGTTGCCAGTTCTGGACGTACTGTTTCTGTTTCAATACATTAGCACTAGACACTGACGAAATGCAGAGCAGACGTAAATGATTTATAACAGTTATCGGGTGAATATTCGCTAGTACTGGAGTGAGGGATTCCACGAATTTTTGCGTACTTTCAAGTACTAGGGGAGTCAACATTATATCAATTTCCCCACGCAATTTGACAAATAATCCATTTTTACTGTCACTCGTGGTCGTCACTGTTGAAGTTGTACTCTTCTCTGTCGTATTCTCTTGGCTGTCTTGCACAGTCTGTTGGACGTCCCACCAGCCTTGAGGGTACGGGTGTCCTTTGACTTGAGTATTGAAATGAGGAGGCATGTTGGAATAAGGTCCATGCTGCGTCTGAGTGTTAAGATCTTTCTTTGATATCAACCTTAGTATATTAACTTTTCCGACGGGATCGAATGACGGTAGATACTTTTGTCCGACGTAAACTAGAGTTCCATCATCAGCCCTTCTAAATAAAGGCAAAGTGTAGACATCGCTACCGCTCGGGAGCGAGCATGTAGCCCAGTTGGAACATTTGTACTGTGGCAAGTTCTGCATGTAACTCGCCATGAGAAGAGGTGAATCTACTATAGGCTTATTTGTCTGCATGTGGAGATTGACTAGCGTCATGTCTTCTTGTGATGATATCGCAGATATAAAGGAGGTGGATGATACGGAACCACTTTCCGAATCCGGTTGAACTCCAGTACTCAAATTACTGATCGTATCTGGAAGGTCGACGGCCTCAGACTTTGGCATAGAACTGGACCATTTCTCGTTTGTAATATCATTAATACCGAATGAGCTCTTATCTTTATGGTTACTGTGACGGCTTCCGAACGAATGTTTCAGACTAGACGAACGACTCGGAAACATATCCTCATCGGCTGAAAAAAATGCTTCTGAGTGATTCTCACTGGTTATTGACATCGTCCTTTGAACTTCTTGGTTAAGGTTATCTTCGTTAGGAACTTGAGAGTTTAATGAATAGTGGGATTCAGACACCGCAACGCTTCTCGTAGGCAGTTTGGGTACTATAAAAGATTCGACATCGGTTACAGCCTGTTTTTTACCCGTCACATTGGAATTGTCTTTAACCCCACAGCTCAATGCTAACTTGGAGTCTGATACACTGCTCTCCATTTGTGGGACATTAAGTATACTCTTATTGAGTTTGGAATCACTGTCAATTTTGGTGCTTCCTAACGGCACAGTTGAATCCACTAGACGAGCGTATGGGACATCACTTTTTGTACTTGAAACTAAAATATTGTTGCTTCCTTTACTCATACTCGTGTAAGAGAATCTCCTAGTAAGACTTCGACGTTCAGCGCTTTGTGGAGACTTATTCAGACTCTGTGGCAAAGGAGATGGTATCAAGTTGGTCACGTTTTCCGGTTGTAGACAAACATTCATAGTGTTATAAGGCGGAGTATGGAACACGAGTTGTCCTGCATGTAACAAGCTCTGTCCATATCCATATTCGCCTGGAGTAGTTTCTATGATATTAAATATCGCAACATTTATTCCTTCATTAAGGTCATTAACGTTCGGCTTCAAAAAGTTTGGCCCGTTTCTGTTGGACCCGAAGAAGGCGCAACCTCCGGTACATCCACATTGTGAGTTCTTCCCTTCGTTAGGCCACATGAACCAAAGTCTTTTCGTCTTCTCATCGTGAAGTTTTAAAAACTTTTGTTGGACCAAATGAAGATTTTTCGGTGTTTGAGGTAACGACGAGGCCGCTTCGATTAATAAAGGACCCAAAGCCACCGAACCGACGCCTACCCAATTGTCATTTTCTGGTACTTTATTTTGGCTGGCACTAGTATTATTGCTACCATTTGAATGATGAGTATTCGCTTGCATGTTACTTTGTGTATAGAGAGCGAATTTTATATTCGGTAACAGTCCTGTAAGCCCGGTATGGAATCCGGAACCATGCAAGTTACAGAAACTAAGCCTAACTGGAGAGATCCAAGACTGAAGTGTAGTATTAGAATCCGCGATATATACGTCAATGAGATCGATCGCGACTCGAATCATTTTATACTTAATTTCATTAGCAGTAGGGCATCTATATTTTAGCGTCATATCTGTTTCAGGACACATCACTGTGTTCAGTCCGTGATGACATTGTTTAGCAGAGTTAGGCGGAACTAATTCGTTTTCGCTGTCACAGATTAATAGCAAAAATGTTTCTAATGAGGATATTACTTGGTACATTTGAGGCAACGTCAGTCGACCTGTTAGTTGTCCAAGTTGAAGCTCCATCATCCATGCGTATTCTACAGTGTCTTCTTCCACATTACGGTTTGTGTCACTAAAGAATCCATTACCTCGTAGTTGGAAAGAAGAGAGCATCAAATGTCCCTGATATAAAGCTCCAGAATTTGTGGGATTGGAACGAGATAGGTTGTTTGCCGAAACTAATACTGATGGACTCAATAGAAGTTGCAGTTTTGTTTCTTTAAAGCTTTTGTCCATTTCAAAACCAAATCGTTCTATCAACACGACTGGGCAAGGCGGTTCATTTTCACTACAATTCTTTACTAAATGTGCTTGTATGTCGTGAATGATGATGGATACGGTGACATCTAAAGGACGGTACCGTCGGGGATCGAACGGACCCTTACTAGAGTCTGACGAATCGTCAATAGAGATCTCAGTATGTTGGTTGACGCTGCTTTTGTCATTAAGCTTCGTGTTTTCACTAGACCAGGAAAAACCTTCCACATTTGGCGATTTCTGCATATCAGTAAATGTTTGGTCTTCTCCAAATATGTTCTCGAGCAAATTCATGAAGCTGGTTATGATAGTTCCATAAGCCAGCAATATGGAAGGACCTACTTCGAGCTCTACGCTGACTTTGTCTGGGGGTAGTGTGGTTCTGTCAAACTTATTGCCATCCATTGCCCAATTGATTTGTGGTTGTTTTCTCATTCTTGGTATTCTCATAGGCGATAGTAGAATTTCTTCTTTCTCGGGTGTAGTAATGTCCGCTTGAGGCTCGGGGCCCAATGGCGGTATAGGGTGGTAATTATATCTAACACTAAGAGCCACAATGGGAACCGACCAGCAATCAACCCAGCCTTGAGACTTAACACATTTTCTTCTCCATTTAGAAGCTTTTAATCGACAGGGAACTAATTTCATATTTTTATCTAGAGATAGAAGTAGTAATTTGGATGTGTGTACTTCAGGCAGATATAAGCTCATGTCTACGGCTTCGCCTTGAATCCAGATTTTTAGAGGTATAACGTCTGGCAAAAAGTCCACAAACGGTAAATCAAACGACACATCGAGCAGGTCGCCACAAAACGCGACGTGGTTGTTCTCCTGGTTGGTGGAGCTGCAATCGATCCAGTTGTACTGATTGCTTACTGTTACCACTTCACATTCCTTTAGCAAAAGTGATATTTTCCATGTATAAGGTACAAAATGCAATATGTCCGGACGTGCTTTTGTCGACCAATCATTGACTAAATCTTGGAAGAAGTCTATATGTGTGTACACGAGATGAGTAGTTGCTTTACATCCAGTTAGACCTAGCTGCCAACATTGATGATGGTTCCATACTAGAGGATAGTGGCATTTGACCGTATACTCCAAAGTTTCACTTTCCGCCAAGCTTCGGTACTGAAGACTTGTTGTAGCCTCTAGATGAAGAAGCTGTCCTGTGATTTTAGTCGTATATCCGTCTAGTAAGACGATCCATGGGAGTGTTACCTCGAGGTACGATCCTGCTCCTATGTTAATATGAACCGCATTCGTCTCTTTATTTTTAGTAAACAATATATCGATAGTGGCTTCATTTAACGTCGATAATCTGATATCAAAAGATTGTGTCTGCCTTCTGTCTCCGGGCTTAGGTTGTGGAGTCACTTCCAAGTTTTTGTAATTCGGTGGGAAGAAAAATTTAAACAAATGGTCTCTCTGTCTGTCTGCCCAAGGGCCGTAACTAAAGTCTGTACCTTTTCCGCATTTGATGTCTACTCCCCAGATAGGTGGCGCTGATTCGACGATGTCTCCATTTGTCAGTTGTAGTAGAACAGGTTGTTCTGGAACGAGACCCGGTTCGTCCATGTAGAAATAGATTTCGATATAATTGGAGCTCATGATGACAAACCCCTCACCCATGTATCGCGGGGGTTCATCTACCATCGATGTATAATTAGGACTAGGAGCAAGCATCACTTTGCAGTTTTCCGCTTTCGCTTTGACGAAATGCATGAGGTGATCTAGACTGGAAGCGGGAGGTTTGGTGCTGTAAACTAAATGGGATTCTTCTACGCTTATCGATAATGTAGTGGGTACTAATCTGTTGCCGAAAACGACTCTACCGGAACAGATGTCTATTTTAATAACGGGGATGAGATCTCGCCAGGTGCGTGCCATAGCGGCTTCAGAGCGTACCGTGTCCTGAGCCCGTCGACGCTTCTCATTAGCATCGTTCATGGCTTTATCCCTATCCGCGCAGTCATCATCGTCATTCTGTTGTTTGATGACTGGCTCTAACCCGAATACTTTCTCTAATTCGTTGTACATATCGCAGCGATTGTAGAAATGAAGCTCAAACCCGTTAAGCATGATAGACAGCCGCGTGTCGGAGTGTGACAAGTCTGTAAACAAGTTTGCATAACTAAGTCTCACAGTAGCATCACAAACAATTAACATAATGGCATTGAGGCACAATAATAACGTAAGAAAATTATATAATGCAACAGTTCATTTGAATATATCTGATTAGAACACATTTTCCTCTTATGCGAGAATAATTATAAAGTTATGAATATATATTATCTATTCATACTTATATTTATTCGGGTTATATTATATAGGGTGACTGGTAATTAGTGACCGATACCTAAACACATGATTATGCTCATGATAACAAACAACTTTTACTATGGCACGAACACTGAAATCGCAAAAAAAAAATCAGCTGTTCCATACATTCATGTTCTCATAACTCGTCAACATGGTAGGGAGCAGCTGATTTTTTTTCGCGATTTCAGGTTTTATGCCATAGTAAAAGTTGTTTGTTATCATGAGCACAATCATGTGTTTAGGTATCCGTCACTAATTACCAGTCACCCTATATATTGAATAGCTTCCCGCGCGCGATTTCACCCGCGTAACTCCCGTTCCCGTAGGAACATCAAAATAAAATTCATCCTATAGCCTTCCTTCATAAATGGGCTCTCTAACACACAAAGAATTTTTCAAACAAACATACTCTATAGCTATATATAGATATCAAATAGAGGACTAAAACAGACAAGAGAGTAGTACTACTTACCTTCAGAAACATCTTTGGGTACATAAGACCTCCACCATCTGAATATGAGGTACCCATCCTGTATCCGCAGCGTGTAGTCGTAGTTGATGTACACTATGTCACGGAACATTATCTTGCCAGATAAAGCGTTCAGAGTAAATGAACCTGTAAAAAGAAAGGAATCTCTGTTTCTCATGATTTGCAAACAAAAGTTAAAAAAGTACTAATATCTAAATGACACATTAAAAATACTACTAAATTGAAAGAGATATAAATATTAGTGCATTGACTTTATTCATACAATAATATCCAAAACAACAAAAGGACAAACCACAATTGGCTTTAACAAATTGTTATGAAAACAAATTTAAGGATTGATTTACAAAATTATTTGCATTAAGGATTATTATACCTAGATAGTTTGGTAAACTCAGTTGTGATGTCCGTTCATCTATTCGCGATTGAGCCCTGTACGCGTAATAACAGCTTTCTAGTCTAAAGAATTTCTAAGATAAGTCACTAACAGACAAATTGTGACCTCACATTGGACGTGCGCGTTTCTAGAGAGTGTATCACAAGCGGAGCTCGGCGCTCACATCGTTCAATCGTTCGCAGAACGGGCACACCCAATGTGGCCTTTCCTCCACATTGTGGCAGCGCATTAGGCGTGCCCTGCGAATCAAAATCGCGAAACGAATCCAAGAAATTCTTCTTTTTTTTTCGGACGGACATATTTAGTTAAAAAAATAATAATAAAATAAATAAAAATAAAAAAAGTTTTTATTTACGTAAACCTATTACAGGCATTTGCAAATAGTCAAAACATATTTGGCTCATTAATATAATATATTTCATTTATTAATTTAGTTTAGTTATTATAGTTATAATAATAATAAATAGTTTGTATTAGATTTTTTATAGCTTTAGCGTAAAAGCTGTCAGGTATGAAAATAGAATTTTATTTTTTATCTATAATTTAATAGTCTAAAGTTCTGTCATTTGAGTATGTTATTATTAAGATAGACCATAAGTATATCGTCGGACGCGATTTTATGCTACCACCGGATCCAATACGCCCCAACTGAGAAGATCCGGCGAAACAAACTCAGTGGGGTATTCTACTGCCGGTTTCATCGCGGCCTCATTGAGACGATCCGGCGAAACATACTCAGATGGGCATGTCAACATTATTTAGGTCCAGTTACCAATCGGCTGTCTTTATACAACTTTTATTTTTATTTTGCTAATTTAACAGATCAGAAAAGTTATTTTGAGACAGAACATAGTTAGCCACGGGGCTATCGCTACTTCAACAGGCATAAAGGCTCCAGCTTATCCAAAAGAATACAGAAATCTTAGAATTATGTACAATTAAGTAGTTGACTGATCATTCTAAAAGCTTGTTGAAAAATCTAGTAATACTTTACTGATTAGTAGACAAAAAAATTACAGAAGACCGGGGTCTCATTGCAACGGTAATTATTGAATATATATAATAATTTATTACACCTAAATTTCTAAGTTTATTGTATGGACAACATATTTATTATGCCGCTTTAAAGTTTTCTTGTCATTGAATAAATCAAAAAGAACAAAACAACTTGTGAACAATTTTATTATAACAATACTGTAATTATAATTTTTTCTCACAAATCTCAATTACATGTTTTGTGTGAAAAATAAATAAAAAAAAGGTAATAATTAATTGCCATACAAATTATATACCAGTTGAGTTAATTTTTTTTTATTTTATGTATTGTAGAGTTGTTTTCTTTATCATTAGCCCATATAATGTCCACTGCTGAACATGGGCCTCCTCCCAAGAGAGGGTATTTGCCGTAGTCACCATGCTTGGCAGGCAGGTTGGAAAGAAATCTTAGAATTTAGACAAAGATTTCCTGTCTGGCATGGGGATCGTAACCCACAACCTCCGCAATTTAAAGAGAGCCAAAAACCACTAAGCTATAGCAGGTTGCTGAAAAAAATCTAAATGGTGAATGTTATGCCACCTTATTAGGTGGCATAACATTCACCATTTAGATTTTTTTGTATTGATGTTAACTGTTCTATAAGTCTAAGTATCTGGTGATATAAGTATCCTACAATTAATCCTGTCTTAATAACTACATATATAAAAACAAATTAACTGTTTTCTGTTTGTACATTTTTTTGCTAACTTCTTAATAATGTAATAAATTTGATTAATTATATGATATATTAGTAGATTTGATAATAATATATTAGTTGTCAGTGTGAATTATAAACATAAATTTATAAGTCACACATGCAAGGGAAACCATCTAGATCAGATAGTAATATATGCCTTATGATTCTGTTCTAGATTCATTGCATGTTGATAATTAAACAGCTACAGAAACAAAGGCATAGTTGTAACATTAACAATTTTAATTGTTAAGATTTTATTTCATTAATTATTTTGAGTAAATTCAAAGCTAAATAACAAATTTCATATACATTACAAATTATATTACACATGTATAAACAGATTATCTGAAAATATACTATGAATGAATAATCATTCATTCATAGAATAGTGTACCACACCACACCTCAATAAATACAAATAATTATCTTATCTTTGAAATTGGAACTGATAAAAAAATAATATTTCAGTAATACAAATTAACTGCTTGAGTTAACTCTGTTCTATTATTTAATACACAGCATGATATGTTGCTGCTTCAAGCTTACTTCATATGAGCAGTAGTAGAAATAAAGACAATTAATCTGTTATGAGCACGATTATTGATTGAGATGCCATACAGTGGTTAGAAAACCTTGAATATGATACAAAGCTCTTTCAAGATTAACAATAGATGTCAGAGAAGTAATAAAAAGACATCTGACATAAATACAAAAAATAAAGCAATATTCTGAGAACATTGGCCTAGAAACATGTTCGTGTCTGTTTGTGATCATGACCTAGGCAATAGAAAAATATATGGGTCACTTACCTATTTTAAAATTATCATCTTGGAAATAGAACTTGTTGATGAGCCTCGTCAGTATGTAGCCCAGCACGCGGCTGTTGTAGTAAGTTATATAAACGATCCATAGTATTGCCGATATTAGGGATACGAGCAAGAGGGCAAAGTTTCTATCCATTGTTATATCGCTCAAATCCAACGAGGAGTTCCATTTTTGAGCGATTGGGCCTTCGATTAGTACCGTGAAGTTCTCCCTGAATATAACGATAGCACATTAAAACACCCAAACAATAATAAAGAAGAAGAAATCAAACTCAAATACGAAAGTAAACATCAACCCATTACAAAGCTACGCAAATTGCAATAACTTACATTGTGATTGCTTAGTTACTACACTGACACTTATTACATTTTAAATAACTAAATTGTCCTAAAAAATCATACACTATACACATTTCTATAAATATTATTCTTTCTTTCTTATCAAATCATAAATCACTGCCCATCCGTGGTTCTAAACTTTGACAGTTAATGGATGGATAGAAAATACGTTCCGTTCCACATACAAACACAACAACAACATTGCAACACAAATACAAATTGTATTGACAGATGATAAGGTTATTTTATGTCAATAAAGATTTTATTATTTATTATTATATTATTATTATATATTATATAACGTATTGAAATAAATATATTATCTTGAAAATGTGTGTACATTCGGACACACATTTATACAGCATTGACTATTGGATATTTTGTAATTTATGACTAATAAATGAGATGATATATTTAATTAAAAGGTGCAATCAGTGCATTATTAATTAATTAGATTTCTTCAATGAAATAGCAAATAAGTCGGTATTAAAATATATATTCATCTATGGTATTACAAAAGTCCCATGGAAGACGCATTCTATACTACGTACTCTACCTCTTAATTATAATAATGGTCTTAATGGTGAGTAATAATAATCCCTAGCCGTGTGATAATGCCTTCAGTGCACCCATGCCCTAATTAATATGTTTTGTATCTTAGCAACGCAATGTCTACGAGGAGTTACCTACATCTGTAGTTGTTTTATTACCATGCAACAATAGAACACAATGTATTCGTTGCTATAGTTATTTCAAACTTTCTCCATCAGATTGATTTAAGTATATTTAATTTCATGTTAATCGCTTGAAGTGAGATAATTTAAATAGGCATGATATAATGTCTGAAGAAATAGCCCCAGAACCTTTTATACAATATAATCCTAAAGTAAGGTAATTAAACTTTTGATACCTAACAACCTGTACTGCTGAATAGGAGTTATAACTGTAGTTCACGTCACATTCCCTCACCATTTAAGGTAAAATGGCACATACTACTTTAAATGCGTATTAAAATTTTAGGCATCTAATAAAACCTATACCTAGGTAGTTTGACTGTAATGTTTTATAATATTTGAGCACGCCTTATTACTTCTTATGTTGGTATGCACTCTCTCTCATTTGGGATGGAAATTTGTCGTGTGTGAAAAGGAACGTAGTAATGGGTACTTATTGTACTTAATTTGTTTGGTTTTGACCGTTCCTCTGAATCATCGGCACACGTACTTGCTTGTATCTACCTACACCGATAGGAGATCAAGGCCTTTTGTACGGCCTTTAATCAATTAGGTATCTAATAAAATGGTCCAGTAGTATCACATGGAGAGACTAAGGTCTAACTAGTACTTACTCTTAACCATCGCTCTTAACGCATTTAATGTAGGAAGGTATAGTTACTTAAGTACCGGCAAACAATTTGAACACAAATGCGCGTGGTTGATGTCATCTGTGTTTTAATACCTGTGTAGAAATTTAATGTAAAAAGGGTAAAGAATATTGTTGGCTTTACGTCCATAAAGCGGCTCATATACTTAGCTCAAATCTGTATGCAGGATAAATAATCCCTTCCCCTCAACCCATTTCTCTTCCTCAAACGTTCTTCCCTTTTTTCTGGAACCCCTACCAAAATCATCTGCGACTAGTAAAAAAATAGACTTAGTTAAATTATGGCATATTTTTTATGTATTTTTTGTGACCCAGTTCGCCAAATTCGCAGTCGTAAATAGTAGATAGATAGGTACCTACTGTGTTCTTGCGCGTATGTATCATTACATTACACAACAACCGCTTAGTACGAGTAGTTTCTCTCGATTCGATTTTATCTGTCCAAGCATTCGTGGCCATCTTTGTGGTGTTATTTTTTTATATGTTTTCGAAGTCACCACGCTGGGCAGGCGGGTTGCTGATCGCCATATTGTGTTGTAACTTGAAACACACAGCTGAACGGTACGGCTATTATTAGGTATACAGGATATAAACACAATCGGAAGCAATGGCTTTACATGCTTTCCGAGGCCCGAGGCTAAGATTTTACAAAGATTTTCCCGATGCGTACCCACGAAGGAATTAATTAATATTTATTTTAAATTCATAATTGAAACTTTGTATTTTCATCAGATGGGTTATTCCCGAGCGCCTCGATCAAATTACATATATTGGGAAGGATGTGTTCGCCATTGCCCACGACATCTACATCATTTTCTTTAACTACAAAACTAACGCGGAACATGTGTACGTTGCCAACTGTCCAGAAAATGGAGATGGAGTGGATGCCATTGCTGGTAAATTATCTTTTTTTTTTAATTAACTTCGATAGCAGGTGTGGGTTAATGTAGGGTTCCCCTTTCTATAGATATGATTTGATAAGCCTACTATGAGGAGAGGATCTAGCATGTAATGGAATCCGGACTAACCCAGCCCGGCTAGCATAGGCAGCACGACTCGAGTCTACTCTACGGAGGCCGACCAATCACATTGCAGACAGTGTCACGTGACAGTGCGTTTCTAGATTTCATTAAAAAAAAACGTCCGTTAGCAAAAGTAATAAATTTTTAAGGAAGTTTAATATGTAGGTATATATTATCTTTCAGGTCACCGATCACCAATGTTCGCTTTCGCTGAGAAAGCCAAACATCCAAGAATAATAGTAGCGAAATACCCAAATTTCATTAAGATTACTGAACTTCAAGGTAAGTAGATATTATTTATAGATCTATCTTTTTTCCAGTGGGATATACTATACGCAACCCTTCTCCTGTCGTAGGGGAGCAACTAGCAGTTCCTTAGGGCATTGCCAATCTCTTCAGCCGAGAAGCCGTCCTTAGCTTGAACTTCTGATTACAGCAATTAATTTCTTTGCACACCACTTCGCATACGTTGTTTTTGTTATCACGCTATTGTATTTCAGACGACCAGGTAACTCGCTACAAAGGCCTGTGCATGATGGAGTGCGATCTGATCGCAGCGTTCTCCGGGTTCCCTGACTATAGTGTGACGATTTGGAGCTGGCGCACTAGTCAGCGGCTGGTGGCAGTCAACACCGGCATTGTGGCGCGGCAACAGATTTATATGTAGGTAGAGATTTAAACATTATTAATCTTATTATACTGATATATAAAGCTGAAGAGTTTGTTTGTTTGATTGAACGCGCTAAACTCAGGAACTAAAGGTCCGATTTTAAAAAATCTTTCTATTTTAGGTAGCCCTTTTATTGAGGAATTATACTATAGGCTATATTTATTTATGAAGTTGCCATGGAAATGGGAGCTACGCGGGTGAAACCACGCGTGGGAACAGGGCTTCCCCACTGGGCACATAGGGCACGTGCCAACGGCCCCGCGATGGTTTAGGGCCTCCTAGTACTCCAAACAATAACCGATAGCCACTCTAAGGACTAATCGTAGATGCGGGTTACTTAGTGTAGATTAGGTACATTATTTATTTATTTAAGCCTTATAAATTATTTTATCTACTCATCTTATCTAATGTCACCGTAAGGGACTAAATACACATATTCAGCTCAATTCCCAGTTTTGTAGGGGATGCGTACGCGTCCCCTACAAAACTGGCGTTTTCAATGGACATAAGCTGAATTGAGCTGAATAAGTGTATTTAGTTCCTTCAGAAGTAAAAATACCTAAAGCTAAAACTTTTCATATCTGCGTTCTTTGTAAAATAATATTCTAATTTACTATGGGCCCCATTATCCTAATGTGAACAGGGACTCAAATAGGTGAAACACGGCTCCGCGTGGGAAGCTGGTAAATAATATAGTTGTGCAGCACAATTTAATCTGGCATTGAGGTGGTGTTTGCGATAATGTCAGAGTTTAAAATTTCACCAAAAGATACCTACGTTATCTAGGACTACCATGGGCTAATTTTAAAACGAGGTTCCCATGGAAAAAGCACGGAATAGTATTTGTATTTCAAATGTGCAGGGCCAGCCGAACCCACATGCTGATTTGCGAGTGCCACTCGGAAGGACTGGTGGTGTGGGAGGTGGCGCAATGCTACAAGAAGTGTTTCTTACTCCGGCGCGACAAGAAGGCACTCAGGAGTTGGGAGACCAACGAAGCCAAGCTCGTGGGCGTCTGCTGGACCAGTGAGGGACACCTGTACGCGATAGATCACAAAGCTAATTTATACTCTGTAAGTGCTGTAACTGTTCATAAACAGATATTTAAAAAGGTTTAACACAATGTGGTAAATCTCTAAGACAACTTATTTTACACAAGTAATTTATACTCTCCTTACGACTTACGTATTTCAGGTGGTTTCGGATGGCATTGGTATGGTAACAACGATAGAATGGTCGGAAGAATTAGAAGGAGTTAACACACCATGTATGTGCGCCTTTTACAATGGAATTCTTATTTTTGGCCCAGATTTGTGTCTCCGAGTAAGTGTCAAATCTATTCAAGGTCATAAAAGGATCCTGAGGAATCATTTTCCATGCTTTAGTGCTTCTACATTTCTTGTCCAGGTGTTAAAGAAGGTGGATAAAACCTGGAAGGTGGTATCGACGTTCATTCCAAACGATCCAGTAGAGCGTTTAGTCAGCAATCCAACCTGCGACATGGCAACCATGTGGACCAATAGTGGCTTCGTCTATAAGATTACTGGAGAATCTGAAGAGAAGATTGAAGTCAATATCTTTACTGTTAAGCAGAGGTAGAAGTTGGCATGTTCTTACAAATTCGTTATTTTTTCAATCAAAATGATTTTAGTCCGTTTAATATTATGTTGAATATATTTTTATTTATTCAGATGTATAACAAAAATACAACTGCTCGCGCCGGACTACAATTACTTTGCAGTGATGGATAGCAACGGTGTTATATACTTGCATGAAGTGGCCACGTTAAAATTGGTGAGTCTTACACTGATGTCTCTTAAAATGTAAATTATCTGGTTTTGTTATTATGATCACAAAATTTCAGCTACGTATGAAGTTTATAAAAGGCAAGGACGTCTCCTTCCAAACGTCGCCTGTGGAGCCACTGCTCATCATCTTTGGCGAGGTGGGCGACAACTACGGCATGGTGCTACACCTGTTCTTCCCCCACAAGCATACTAAGAAGGTGTCCAGCATCTGTCTGACACATCAGATTGTGTCACACGTCACGTTTTCGCCGACAGGGAGGGAGGTAGTCGCCGCTGCTATGTCGGCTGGACAAATATTTATATTTAAGGTCAGTAATGCTTTGTGACGTAAAAATATAAATTCTAAAATGCGACCTGTAAAACATCACATAAAATCCCAATGGTCTCCACACCGTTTCTGGTGTGTGACAACTTTTCTATTAGAAAAGATCTCTCTTTAGAAAGGACTGTAAATTCTTCCTTATATTTATTTATTTCTTATATTCTATACTCAACTTTTCAATCATATATAACCAGTTGTTATATTAAAGTTATCCAAGGACCACAAGTTGACTCTGCTCCGTTACACGTCGATCGGTCGCGGGCTTGCGGATTGCTTCCTGATGCGCGTCGGACCCACCATGCGGTGCTTTAGTCTCGTGCTCGTCTCCGACAAGTACTTAATAGGTATGTTTTATAGAATAATACTTTCTATGAAACAAAAATAACAGCCAGGCAATTAGTGTGACGAATAATATAAGAATAGTGATAAGGTTAAGTGACTTGTTCTTGTAAAAATACAAGCGAATAAAACTAAAAATAGATTAAATTAAATGAAAGAGAATAATTAAATTAAAAAAAAAGTTGATAGGCACCTGAAATGCCTAGTTTTCTAGTACTATGCCTATCTCAGATGACTGCGTAGGAACGTATGAACGGCTGGTGGTGTTCCAATACCAAAAACATAAGATTTTTGAGGTGGTTTGCCCGGCAGCTGACGGCCACTTGTACGTACTGTTTAACTTGTTTATGTCCGAATTGGCTTGCGAACTTGTATTTCGCAATACAGGTTAGTATGGATGCTACGTTCTAGATGGCGCTGCCCGTCTTTTTGAAGCTTGTGCGGCTACTGAAGGCTAGATGTGGCCACAACTGAGGTCTAAATAGTTGTTTCAATGTTCTCTACTACATACTCACAACAATATCCTTTTGTTGTGTAGGTGAACGCATAATTTGCGTGAACGCAGAAACGGGCAAAGACAACAAGTTGGCCGGCAAGATGCAAGGTCCATATGCGAGGCTGCTACCCGCCAGCACCAAGGACACCATGGTCGGAATACCGCATCACAGCCGACAGTTTCATATACTCAAGTTATCTGGCGAAGTAAGGTTGCTCATTATAACTAGTACCTTTTCAGCTGTTGTCATATATTTCAAGTTTTCAAACAAACTCTGTTGATGTTAATATGTGTTTCTAAGACATATTTTCAACCAACATACAAGCTGGATCTCCTGTTAACCATGATCGAGAATTTTTGCCAAATTCTTCAAGTATGGGAGCTCAATAATAAAACTGGACTGGCACTCCGGGACAGCAATGAAATCGTGTTGAAACGCGTCAACCACTGGGCTACGATCCCATCAATGAGGTCGAGATATTTTGCCAATAATGGACACCCTTCCAATTATTAACCGCGCCTGACATTGCTTTACTCGTATAATCGAACTATTTGAGCTACGATCCTACCACTGACGGTCACCTTAAAACTATATCGCGCTAAATACCCACGCACGAAATAAAAACAATGGCAGCGAACACGACGAATATGAAATGATGTTTCATGGTTTTTAAAACTTTGAAGTTTTTACTAAAAAAATATCAGATTGTTATATGTATAATAAAATAAGACCATAAATTAAATACCTAATAACGCATTACATTACATTTACAGAAAGGTGTAACAATCACAGTGAAGATGGGAGCCATAATAGACTCGGGACATGAAATCAGACATTTCGATGGCTTTATGAACACCAATGCTTTTATAACGTATGCTTACGACGGCAGTGTTATTCTGAGACATTCCTCGGCACCTGAAGAGTATGGTGAATGAATTTAAAATTAAATAGGGACTTTAAATTGACTTTGAGGCGGCCGTAGCCCAATGGCTAGGGCGTCGGACTTGTGATCTTGAGGTCGCCGGTTCGGACCCCACCCATTGCACTACCGATGTGAACCCACTAGTAACACAAGCATTTTAGCTTAGCACGAGGGGTTAATAAGAATACTAGTAGACTGCAGAACTCTGCTAGTAATCTTTTTTTTCTTTTTTAAGATAAAAAGAAGGGAAGAAAATTATTGATGCAAATTCAAAGTGTAATTTTTATAAAAAATATCAAAGGAATAAATTAAAATTTTGTACAGAATATCTGTAAGTATAGTTAAAATGTGTCAAAATTAAAATCGCACATCACTTTTTCCAGCCTGTGGTACATTTTTTTTCGCACGGACATGTGTATTTAGCCCTGAGGCTTTTGCTACTTTACCGGTACCTGTAACACACGCTTGAGAAAGGTATAGGCCAAATGTAGGGCAGCCTAAGAGCAATATTTTTAATAGATTTAATTGTATTATCGTGTACGTCCACTAGAGCTCGCTGAATTTGGATTTCCTTTCAATTTATATTCTTTTTGAATTAAATCCATATTACAGAATTCAAATTCACCTTATCTCATCGGTACGAGAAGGGCATCAAGATGGCAGTGATCGACGCTCAGAACAAGGTAGTGCTGCACCTAGCAGGCAACGGTACTGTAGTGTGCACCTACCTCAATAATGAACCGGAAAAAGAGCTGCTGCTTGAGGCACCGCCTCCCTCGAAGTACGAACAAGAAGGCAACACTATCAGAATTATTGATGAAGGCGCGAGTAAGTAATAAAACATGGACCTGCCATATTCTATCTACGCCACTCAAAAAGTTGACTGGCAGACAATATCTAAGGCATTACGCCTAGTACAAAAGTTAGGGCAGAAGTTTTAACTAAAACAAAACATTTTTGGCTAAACCATTTTCGTAAAATACCTACCTAATATTAAAAAAATGAACTGAACATTCGTTAACGGCGTTCCACATTTTCTTGTTAATTTATTTAATAGCCCCAAGGTGTTGGCCCCAAGGTGT
The DNA here is from genome assembly GCA_947037095.2 of Nycteola revayana. Lineage (NCBI taxonomy): Eukaryota > Metazoa > Arthropoda > Insecta > Lepidoptera > Nolidae > Nycteola > Nycteola revayana. The sequence continues at coordinate 23,424,750 of OX344846.2, read as the reverse complement.
TGGCCCCATGGTGCTATTGCGTCTATGTAAACAGATAATCCCATAAACCAGCGGTCATCAACCTTTTGGCAAGCAAGAGCCATAAGGTGGTAAAATAAACCGCACTTGTTATATTAACCCTAGATTCTACCTGATGCCTACGTTATACGTATGATTGGTCATATCCCATAGAACAAATATTAAGATCTTAAGGATTCACACTCTGCCTACGATATACGGTTAATCGTAATTATTTCATGCATTTATTTTGATATTTATAACTTATTTACAAAGGCCGCGTGTTGCCGGCCGCTGCCATAAACCATTCATTAATTGACTCTTCACTAACTAACCTATGCCACCACAGTAAACTATCATGACCACCAAGAGTTGAAAAGAATAGACCAAGAGGCATCGGACTTCCAACAGCAGCGGGAGGAAGTGGTTAAGAACTTCAAGCTGCTGCAGGTGAACCTGGTGGAACTACTGGAGGAGAACATTGCTGAGCCGGCCCTGCATCAGTTGTCGCTCTCCGAGTTTAACCTGCACCTAGAGGCTAAGAAAGAGAGGTTGAAGCAGGTACCTAAAAATAAACAAAGGATAGTATTAGTTGACGAGTTAAAGAGTTTTTTTTCCAACAATGATTATCATACATATTTCATACGGTGCCGCTGAAACATGCATCTTTGCACCTTGGACCATATATAAATTGCGCTCTATTTCAGGCTGAATGGGAACGCGAAGAGATCCGCCTGGCCACCGAGGCCCGAATCCGTGCGCAAGACAAGGTGGCGGCGTGGATCAAGCGACAGTGCTGGGACACCATGCTCGCGCCACGTGTCAAAATGTTCGCCATCTTCAGCCACTACAAGGTAAGGCAACTTTCTAATTAGCATCATAAGTACCTACTCTGTCACTAGAATTCCAACGGTTATCTCTTTTATTGTACATTGAGGTGGAGAACTTCGCAGTCTTACCATCGCAACGTGACGTCTGGCCGGAGTTGAAGCAGATCGAGGCATTACGCGCCATCGAGATGGAGAAAAATTACGATTTGTTCCAACCTTGGATAGACTACCACTTAGATGAACCTGATAACATGTGAGTTCTATATAATCTTCTTAATACTTATCACCGCTCTGCCGCTTTTTACATGGTATCTTCATACATTTCATTCACATCTCTGTCAAGCGTAAGTCCAGACTCATGGATGACGCCATATAGATTATACTGTTGGATAATCGATATTCGCGAAATCCATGGGCCCGTTCATTAATAAAATTAAAAACATTTAGAACCTAATTCACGCCAAACTAACTTTATCCTATATTAATATTCTATTCAAGTGCAAGTCCGAGCGTACCCATCGACGTGCCAATATCCATGGGCTCACTGAGGACATCAGTCCGCGCCGAGCTGAGCACGGACCGCGCGGAGCTGTCGCGGGAGAGCGTGGGTGGGGCGCAGCCCTACGTGCTGAGCGGCACCATGACGCACCACTTCGTAGATGTTCCGCAGTACATGATTCCGCAGACTCAAGCCTTTAGCTTCCTGCAGACTCACTTCCTGGAGCATATTGTCAAGGTTTTTTTGCGACTGACTTTTAATTTTATCTTGATCATTAGAATATATGCATGCTGTGTTAACCTATAAGTGATTGTTACACGAGAAATCCCATCTATTTGGCTAAATCTAATATCATGTACTGTGTAAATAATCGATGGTTAACCATAATAAATAAATAAATAAATATAATATGTATAAAGTATATAACTATAATAATTTTATTATCTGATGACATTATTTAGCAAGTGAAAGAAACGGACGGAACTTAGATTATCACTTATGCCAGGGCTGGATTAAGAAGTCTGGAGGCCCCGGGCAACAAAGGGAAGAGGCCCCATGGCCACAAATTACGTTCCCTGTAAATATGTAGAAAATTCGAAGTAAATTTCACTTTTTAGGAAGATTTGAATGCTGATATTTTACTGATCGTCTAATTATGGTGAACAAGTAGGTATAGGTGAATTCCCGTTATTACAATATTTAAGAACTGTTACATTAATCATGATTCTACAAAATATTGTATGTAAAGTACAACTCAGAAAAAAAATGAAAAAACAGTTGTAGAGTTTACTCGTCAGAAATTTAAAGATTTTAACTTTGAACTCTATTGTGGGGGCTCCGTTATTGTGGAGGCCCTCCCTTAAATCCGGCTCTGACTTACGCCAAGAAAGATTGCCTCAGTACTAGCTTGAAGCAATCAAAATAATAAAATATACGTAATAATTTCATAATGTTGATATGACCAATGTGTCATTTTTCTGTTTTTTTTTCTATTTTTACAGTTAAATACTCAAAAAGTGCGCATGTGGTTCAACAAGCAGTTCGACGAGCTGGTTACCATTAAAAAGAGAGAAGTGGGTCTTGTAGAGGAGAGGAATGCCCGACTTAGATTTATTATTGATGGTTAGTTATTTATATTAGATAGTAGATGGGTTATCTTTGAATAAGTCCACAATAATTGACACTTATTTTTCTTTAATACAATATGTCCTTATACAATCTTTTATATTTAAATATCATTCCATGTGTTGTATGAAAAATAATGGTGTATTTTTATTTGATATACCTTGTCCAATAAATCATTACTAAATAGTAGATTATAAAAAAATATAAAACATGGATTTTATATAAACGTTCTACACTATAAAAGAATATTTTTATTGGGTAAAGATACATACATAAACATTATTACTGTGCAACGATCGCTGGATACCTATCTATTGAAATTGTTGGTAAAATTTCAATTTTGCACGTCACGTAGGTACATAGATCCAGGCGGATTATTGTTAATTCAAATATAAAAAATTAACTAGGTACCTAAAAATTATAGAAACTGTACCACCTACCTCTCAATTGAATTTTCAGAGCTGAACAAGTTGTCGGACTTGCGCGGTAGTTTCCACCACTTAAACATAGCCATCCAGACACCACAGTGGCAACAAGAAGAACACGTCCACAAACTTACCAAAGTCGAACCTGAAGAAGTGAGTTGAAGAAAGAAAATTTTACCATAAACTGAACCTCAGTCGTTACGGTAGTTGCTACTGAGACATTTTTTACGTTGTTGACCCACCAACAACATAAATTGTAGCTACAGTTGAAAACAAGCTGTTTTGCCATTAATCTGCTAAATTGTGAAAAAATCTCCAGTCGCATTGCACCCGAAACAACTATTTGCGTATACTAAAGAATATATTTGTACTAACCCCGAGTGTACATATTGTGTCTATGAGTTATGTGCTCTGTAAACTCCACACAGTGATTTATTTAATTAGTGCAGCAGTTGTCTTAAATGAAACACTTTAAAAGCGCTTATTACATATTGTAAGGTTTCGTAAATTGTCAGAAATTACGACTATTCAAAAATGTTTTCAGTGTTCCATCGAGCCCTATATTAGCCCTAGTCAGGTTGTGATCATTCCTCCGGACCCTGGCCCGAAGGATGACTTCCGTGAGCGTGCGCTTATGGAGATGATGGACGGTGTGCTTGAGAAGCTGTGGCACGAGGAGATCAAGAAACCCATTCCCAAACCACAGTGCATGGTGAGAGAAGAAAACCTATTTTTTTATTCTTAAATTAAAACATTTAAATAGAGATGATACTGAAAGTAAGTGGTTCAGTGGTTAAAGCCTCTCTTTCTCTTTTTCTGGGTTATATTTCCAAACTGAAAACTATTTGTGTAAACAGATTGTTTGTTGTACTAAGTCTAGGTGCGCTTTATATCCGTAAATTGTTTGTTTACGAAGTCCTCCACGACATGGACTTACTTCCATAGTGTGAGTAATATTTTCAAAAGGAATAATAATATATAAAATCATGAACAATCGCTGTTACAGAAACTTATTGAAGTTTTGAACCTATATTATATAAGTAAAAGCACTTTCACGTAAGACAGGTCTAACGATTTAAAAATGTTATTAATAATGTATTCATAATCCAGCTCGAAAAAGAGCCGGAGCATTTCAACGAAGATGATCTCCGCCTGGTGTTTGAATACGAGGCCAAGGTAGCGGCTCGCAACGAAGAACGCGACAAGTATCGAAAGATGTTACACGCGGAGTACGGCAAGCTGGCGCAAGTGCTCAACGAGGGTATTGTCAAGTTCAACGCCAAGGTAGGTAACATTGAGACCAGTGGAATTTGTTTTTGCAAATATGCGAATGTATGTTATTATGTAATCACTAAGTAAATATGAAGAAGAAATAATAGTGACATTCATATAATTTACAAATACTCAAATACTTAGGTACCGATGTGTAAATCTAAAATCAGCTTAAAAAACAATGCTTTTCGCCTATTGCGGCCCTGTATTCCCCAAAAAGGTTACAGATTAGACGGTTCTTGAATTACAATTATAAAGCAGAAATCTCTAAGAATGACAAAGTGGCTAGCGGTACGTGTGGCTCCAGTGGAAAATATAACCGACATTTATGTTAACCAAGAGGTTTTAGCTACTTGACTAGGCATATAATCGAGCAAGGTTGCAACCTTATTAAATGTTTAAAAAACTACAAGCTAATCAGCCTGGGCAAGAGGGCGTCTCCCTTGGAAGTTGAACCTCGGCTTAGGCCGGTCGTGAACGAACGAATATTCTCTTCCACGACATTTACTTAGTGGTTACGACACCTTCCTTTTTGCAGGTGAAAGAATTGTGGTTGACAAGACTAAAGGTAGATTCTTCTAACGGACAAGAACATTTGAACTTGATGCGTCTGCGCAGGATCAATTTAGACCGCATTGAAAATGATGAAAAATTGGAGCGCATGAGGTTAGTAGACTTATAAGAAGCCAGGCAACTTATAATAACCAATATTTAAAAAACAAATAAGTTAGTTAATAAATATTTTCCTTTCTTAATAAACGATTTGATCAGAGGTGATATTGGTCGACTGGAGAAGGAAGTGGAAGACCTGAGTGGCGAGCTACACGAGATACAAGAGCAGAGCACGGAGCTGCAGGCCGCGTACGAAGCGCTCACCATCAAGGACAAGCACATGGAGAAAACCTTCAAGAACCACTTCGCTGACCTTTCACCCATCATTGTGGAGCAGTGCTATAAATTCTTCAAGTGAGTACTCTCACTGGAAGAATCCATTGGAAACTGATTAAGTTAACTTTAATGTTTTGAGGTCTGTACTTATTGGTAAAAAGTGACTTTACGCGGCGGCGGTACGGTCCAAGATTTTATGATTATATAATCTAACTACCTAGTTACTGCCAGCGAATAATCGCCTCGTGAAATAAGCTATCACGGAAGCACGGAATAATTATATTTATTTGTGTTGATATTTTTTTTACCCATAAGTATATAGTAGTAATTATACAAATTTATATCTCTAGGTAGTTCGTGAAGTAGACAGTTAATGATAAACTTTTTAATTTTACCAACATCCACTACATTACAATATATCGGACTGCCCGCGGTGCAGGAAGCGTCCGAAGTGGCAGCAGCGCGCCAGCATGACGCCGGCGGTTCTGCTGGAGCTGGCGCTGGGCGTGCTGGCGGCGCAGCGCCCGCCGCTGCTGCACCCCGACTGCTTCGAATACTACAAAGCGTGAGCCCACTACCATTATCGCGTGATTACGAGCGAACGTAATATATATTGGAGCTCCTATATGCCCGGTAAAAGGAGCAAAGGCCTACAAGCCAATTACGTGTCCGTCCGAATAAAAATACGTACCATGAGGGGTTTGCTACTTCTCCGGGTATAAAGGTGAGCAGTGCTGCAGCCTTGTTGCCCCTTGTGGAACTTAGACCTCGGCTCAGGCCGGTCGCTGGAGAGGGATTGAAGAATTGGTGTGGCATAAGCAAATTACGTTTAATTTATTCGCTGCGTTGATATCTAAACTGAATTATAATATTATTCTGACTTGGTCCATAAGTTAGTCTCTCCCGACTCCCGACCCTTAAAAAGGACTCTTTCCTTCTGATGCCCCCATAGACCCGAAGTCCGAGAGGCCCGCGAAAATCAAAGCAGAACGACAAAATACACATTGTGTCACAGTGTGTACACAGTCATGATTGCTCAATGCCCCGCCATCACGGTGGATCGAAAATCGGCTGTAGAAGACATAGGATGTCGATTTCTTAAATGTTATTTTTTTTTGCTGGAAATTACTTCTGCTGATCATTACTGTTCTATAAAATGTCATATGAAGTAATTGTGTGCACAAATGGAAGAGTAATAATTTTTATAAGAAAAAAATGTATGGAGCTGACATGAAAAATGAGGATATCTCTGGAATCGCAAGGTTGGCCGTTATATCCTTGCACACTGTTATAGTACTATTTATTTGTGAATTTTTGACATACTTAATATTGCGGCATCACTTGCGATTTTTTTTTTTAATCTTCAAAATTAAAAAAAAAAAGGTATATGATACATTTTAATGCTTAAATATGGCTATACCAAGTGTAATTTACAATATTTTTTATGCTTAGACCAAAACATTCTAAGAAATCACAAAGTCGTATTACCTACTTATTTGAACTGTAATCACGTCTAAAAACTTCACTTTTCCTGTGGGATCGTAACCATCTCTTTTGAACTGCCCGTGTAAATCTTCGACAAAATTATTTCACGGTAACACTGTCTTCATCTGAAAGGCTAGAGCCCAGTCGAATAACAAGTGTGTTGAACAATATTTCATGATCGAAAGACGAGGCATCCTGATTGCTCAGAATAACAAACAAATCCAGTAATAATGCTTTCCATTATTCACAATCACTGAGTAAAAAGATACGGTAGGATAGATGTTAGTATTAGAAATGCTCTAAATGAACTGAAGTTGTGAATCCAATGTTTGACTATTTATTATTATTGACTAATGATGGTATCACATTTATCTAATTATATTATATATATAATTAGCGAGTACCCCAAATTATTTTGGTACTATCCTTTTAACTAGGTATATAGGTTTTAAGTTTTATTAATCATTAGCTAATGTGGACTTGATGCATTGGACAAGATTACGTATTAGATACGTAATTCATAATTACCATGTCATATCAAATGAAAATCACAAAGTAGGTAATACGACTTTGTGATTTCTTAGAATGTTTTGGTCTAAGCATAAAAAATATTGTAAATTACACTTGGTATAGCCATATTTAAGCATTAAAATGTACATATCATAAAAATTTTTAATTTTTTAATTTTGACGATTTAAAAAAAAATCACAAGTGATGCCTCAATATTAAGTATGTCAAAAATTCACAAATAAATAGTACTATAATTGTGTGCAAGGATATAACGGCCATCCTAGCGATTACAGAGATATCCTCATTTTTCATGTCAGCTCTATACATTTTTTTCTTATAAAAATTATAACTCTTACATTTGTGCACACAATTACTTCATATGACATTTTATAGAACAGTAATGCCTTGAGCACACCGGATGCGTATGCGTAGACGTAAGCGTAGACGTGCACGTGCCGCTGAGTTGTAATGTATGGAACCGTATGAGACAGGACACACCGCTTGCGTAACGTAGACGTGCGCGTAGACGTAATGCGTAGCCCTACGCAATGCAGCTCCCAAGGCACAAACTGACTGCGTGACCTACGCCGTACCTTTCGCAGAGCAGAGCGGCAACGTTGCATGATGACATTGTATTCAATGGCGCGCCTTATTGGACGTCACACCGAGCAGCAAAGGTACGTGCGTGTACACGCACGTACCTTTGCTGTGCGTAGCCCTACGCGCGTAACTTGCAGTCAGTTGTAGTTTTTTACAAATATACTGGCACGTAGTGGTGTTTTGTATTGTTTTTATAATGAATAGAAAAACTTATTGAAATTGTGTGTATTTATGAATGTATCTACAATCCAAAAAGTAAATTCTACAAAAATGCATCGTATACATATATATATTCTGCAGGATTATTCTGGCACAATAGTATTAATATTGCTTCTTCCTCGTCATGTCAGACATCGTGCACAACACAACCTTCGAAAACAGAATAAAATATGGCTGCCGCAGCCGGGTACGCAATAGGCCATGTGCGTTGCGTACTCGGCTCGGATGCGTAAGCGTATGCGTAACCCGGTGTGACATCGGGTTACGCCGTAGCTACGCGCGTGTCTACGGCGTGATTACGCCGTAGTAACGCATACGCATTTGGTGTGCTCGAGCCTTAATGATCGGCAGAAGTCATTTCCAGCAAAAAAAATAACATTTAAGACATCGAGATCCTATTTCTTCTACAGCCGATTTTCGATCCACCGTGCGCCAGGGCCCTGAGCCGATTGTTATACATTTTTAAACATTTAATAAGGCCATTGTTTGTAGTTTATAAACCATTTAATAAGACTGGATGCTGACCGCCTTTTATGCTTATCCAGAAAATACTCACGTAAACATAATTAAGTACGGCCTTACTTAAAAAAAATATAACTAAGTAAACGTATTTTTATGTATAGTATGGATCAACTGGATCAGATCACTAATATGCCACCCGTTATGGACGAAGGTCTATGGGTCACAATGTGCAAATTAAGAAGAGCCAAAACTGAAAATGAAATTCGCGTAAGTTATTCAGGCTTGTTTTTGCTGCTTCTACGGCCCCCGCATTGGGCAAGCGCGTTCCTAGAGTGTGTAAAGGGTGCGAACGCCGAACTCCTGATCCCGCCACCTGCTACCTCCGCTGTCGTCCACATGTAACACACGCTAAAGGAACGCGCGCGCCCAACGTGGGGTCAGCCATAACTTTTCTATTAAATTTGAAATTAAATAGAATAGGTACGTTTACTATTATAGTTTCTATTTTAGATGAGGGCATTGACACAAGAGATAGCTTTTGTAGAAAGTGCCCACAGCGTGTGGAGCAAAGCGATCGCGGCGCGACGGACGCAGCTGTCATTACTGTCCAACAAGATCACTGAACATCGTGCACAGGTTGAGTTTACTGCCAGGAACAAAACTATACAGGCAAGCTTTTAATGGAATAATTACTAGTCTAGACCTCCTTCGCGCTTCACGCATTAAACCTTTATAACGTTAGAACAGATTTTAAACCACCAGAAGTTAAACCAAACCGTAACGAAATTTTTCGAAGCATCGATATAGCTTATCGATTCCTCGACGCTGAAACATTTATGTTCAAGCAATTTCCGATACAAATAAATGAGACATGGTATTTGAAAAACAACGCCCGAATGATTGCGACTAGAATCAATCCAAGAAAATATTTTTATTTTCTATGACATTATATTCTTTTTAACGTGTTTTTCACTTGAACTCTTTTTCCAGCTAGTTCTGCCTGCAGGCCAAGTGGAGATTGTAACAACAGGTCACATGTCAGACTTCGAGGACGCCACCCTCATTCCAAGAGCGTACATTGAGGACATTAACAACGTTATATTGGTAACTTTGTGAATATTTTCTTCTTTTTCAATTTCATATTTAATTATTGAAATTTTAGTCTACCTACATAGGTACAGTGACACTTATAACATTTAATCTAGTGAAGTGCAAGATGCATACATCTTCTAGATTAACTATCTCTCTTGTTGGTCTAGCGGTAGCGGTCAAGTAGATCGTAACTAGTGACGATTCTCGGGTCGGGCAAAAATTGCTTTCAACTTTTCTCTCAAAAAAAATCTAAGTACTAACGCAGTGAGGAAGTTGGTGGTATTTCACCCATGCCTCGGGGAGCTGTCGGTCTTGCGTCTAATCTCTCAATGGTCGTGTTGATAGAACCAGCCCACCGAATTTTGAGTGCAGGCGTACCTTTATTAGGTACGTCTGCGTTTGTGCACTCACTTATTAAATGTACTATTAATATGTCTTGCTCAGGTGGCTCATCGTTTTGAGAAAGGCTTACGTGACGGAAATTGGTGGACTATTAAATAGTTACTTTATTGAAGGCTTGTGTTTTGTTTCAGAAAGTAGGCGCTTTAAAACTGCGAATGATGCGGAAACAAACTGAGTTCCGCAAGGTGATCCTGGCCAAGGAATGGGAGCATGCGCAGATGAAGATGAAGCTGAGGCACATGGAACAGGAACTCTACTCCTACCAGCGTCTAAAGGTAAGAAAGCTATTAAGGATGTGAAATTTGGAAATAAGTAATGATAAAAAATGAAGTTAATGTAATGTTTATGGACTATCTACTAGATCCCTAAAGAACTGCAGCGGTATCTGAAGGAGAAAGAGCTTGGGTATACAGACGAGCATGACTACATGCGATTGGAGAAAGAGATGGAGGCGTCCAAGCGAGCTGTCGACAAAGTGCTGACCGAACAGATACACAAGGTCGAGGAACTTGAGGTAAACAATCTGGGACATAATTTACTTTATTATAGTTGTGACAGCTATGCATTGATTTTGAAATACATGTCATTAAATCATAAACCAGCTTGGCCGTGTGTATTCCGGCTTAGAATAGACCACCCCTATATCTTCTTATGGGTCTCGTTAGAGGCGACTAAGGAACATACACCTGATGAATGGGCAGCAGCATCTATCAGTTCAAAGATACTCCCATCTTACTGCAATCACCAATCTGCCTGCCATGTGTGGCGATTACGGCAACTTTCCTCAACGATCCTGTCTTGCCAAGGTTTAGTTGAAGATGAGGCCCGTGTTCAGCAGTGGACGGAAACGAGCTGATAAAGTAAAAAATACCACAAAAACCTAGCGGTATAAGCCCCGGAGACCATGGCTTCTATTCCTGAGCTTTGTAAATAACATTGTGAACAAAAGTAAAGATTCTTTCAGACGTGTGGTTGGTTAAGGAACACTACCCTAAATACAGTCACAGCCACTGTGATCATATATTTTTTTAATAATTTCAGCTAAAATCGAGTGCTTTGCAAGCTCAACGGAATAAATTAGAGGATCTGATAACAAGTCTCACCGTAAAAGTTTCGGAGAAGCGACTTCGAGAAGATCCTCTAGAGCCGATTCGGAGAAGGCGCATCTTCAAAAAGAGGTCAGTTTATATTATAAACTTACACAATAAATAGCAATTGCACTTATGTGAATGTTATTTGATGATTAAGCTTAAAATCCTTTAGAAAATAGCTGAAAAAATATTTTTATCATTGCAATAAATAATACCCGTTGTAATTTAAAAACGTCTAGCTCCATTGTGCATGCTTATTAAGCTAGTAATAGAAACCGGTTAACTTTATTTGATTAATTCTATGTTAACTAGGATGGAGACACTAATGATGCGAGGCAACCTGATCCGCGAGGTGCAAGCAAACCACTCCACCATTGTGATGCTGCAGACTGAACTCGAGTTGCTTCGGCTCAAGACTTACCCCACACTTGCTAGTTTTCGCACCTATTGAATGTGGAGCTAGTGGAAAATGATGGCACGGAAACTGAGCTCTTGAAAACAATGCTGCACTGAAGTATTTCACCAATAAATAAAAAAAACTATGTCATTCATCTTGTTTTTCAAACTTTCTATAAACGATATGTCAAAAAACGTGTACATAAGGTTGACGGGTGTACCTCAAAAAACAGTGATTCTATAGACGTGAAAGCAATGTTCTAGCAATGTGACGAATGTGCGTAAAATTGTAAGCAATGTGCTCTTATAAAACTAGAGTTATTTCAAAAAGTTAGTCAGCCGCCAGCCTGATATCAGAATGCGGGTGTATTTTTAATCTGAGCTAATTACTTACTATCTATGTATGAAAACATTAGCGTAGCAATGTTCCGGCAATGTGCTCGCACATACCAAAAGAAAAATCAGATGTGGAAACAGGTTTAGAAGTAATTTAAAAACTCAAATTCTAAATATGAACGCCTGCTTATTTTTTATTGGCATGATGTAAATGTTCCTCTGTACATTTCGTCGTGATTGCCAGTAGGTATGCACCGTGAAATTTTAATGGTTGTTTTCCCGAAGCAGAACAACTTGCCGTCGGTAGTACTATCGAAATATATATTTTTTTTTTTTTAGACATGAATTGGATTTAAAATTATTAAAAAAAATATTAGACAACTCGAAAGCGTGATAAACAGTAGTAGTAACACTAGACGGCGTGAACGGACCTTGTAGGTACTACTCGAATGCGCGCTGCTGACAAAGTAAAGAACGATCCATAAACGTTCAAAGCAAAATAAGAGCTCAATGGTAGTAATACGGCATAAAATAGCCTGCACGCAAGAATTACAAAGGCGCCGCCGCGGCTCCCTTTGATATTCGCCGCCTTTTGTTTTAGCGCGGCGCCGACGCAGGAACGCCACGCGGTCTCCTAGTCTAGTTACCTACCTTAGTTCCTTAGTTGACCCGTGAACGTCGGAAGCGCAGCTCGCGTTATCTAATTACCTACTTTATTAGTATTATGGATCGACATTACAGTTTTAGTAATTTAGAGTACGTCGCTATGGTGCAACTGTACGCTAGGGCTAATTATGATTCCCACGCTGCCCAGCGACTTTACGCCGAGCCGCAACACTTGGCGTCTCTCCGTCTTCGCGGGGTTCTGAACCCCCAAGTCCCACAGGGCCGCACGATCGTAGCGGCGACTCAACGGCTACTCGATAATGGGCAGTTCCAGGTGCCAGCACATGCACAGGGCAGAGGTCGATCGGCCGTTCTTTCACCAGAGCTCGACGAGGAGATCATAGAGTACTTCGAATGGGATCCTCGTCGAAGTACGCGAATGGCGGCAGCTAGGTTTGACGTAAGCCAATACTACGTTTGGAAGCTGCTCAACTCAGAAGGACTGCATCCATACCATTTCCGCGCAGTTCATGCCCTCCACGAAAACGACGCGCCAAACAGAATAGAATTTTGTCAGTGGTTTATCGAAAACCACAATCTGAACATTTTGTGGACTGATGAAGCAACATTCACGCGAGTTGGAATATTCAACCAGCGTAACGAACATTTTTGGGCAATGAATAACCCACATGTTATCCGCGAGTGTGCACATCAAGTGCGTTTTAGTGTTAATGTGTGGGCCGGCATTATAAATGGTCACCTCATTGGACCGCATTTCGTGGCAGGACACTTGACGGGTGGAACATACCTCGAAATGTTACGTAGTGTTATCCCGGACTTATTAGACGACGTTCCGCTAGCGGTGCCTATGGATAATCTGCACTACCAGCATGACGGGTGCCCGGCTCATTATCAGCGCGCCGTGCGAGAGCACCTGAACTCGGTGTTTCCCCAGCGCTGGATCGGACGCGGTGGGCCAGTGCCTTGGCCAGCAAGAAGCCCGGACCTGACTCCGTTGGACTTTTACTTGTGGTCAGAGCTCAAGCGCTTAGTGTATCGTGAGGAACACGAAACTCGCGACGCTTTAATATCTGCGATAGTGGACGCTTTTAATATCGTTAGACGTGACAGAGACACCTTATTAAAATTAAGAGACAATCAATTAAAACGTGCTCGATTGTGTATACAACGAAGTGGCTTGCACTTCGAACAATTACTCCGTTATCGGGAAGTGTAAGTACTTTTGTAAATAGCGAACATTTTAAAGTAGGTTAGGTAATTAAAATCATTGTAAATAAGTTGATTCAATTTTTTTAAATACGCCTTAAATACTTTATTATCTAATTCAGAAAATGATTTTTCTTAGATAATAAGCTTGTTTTTGTTACGTTTTCTGTAAGTTGTAGCTAAAAAGGTATTTATGACGGTCCTAAGCCCGTGAAAGTATGAAGGGAAAATTTGAATCACTTGTTGGATAAAGCTTATTATTATGATTGGGTACAGTGTTACATTAGGTACCTAAGGTGTAGGTATCAGCTGATTGACTAACACGCGGGTTAACGAACGCGCGGTCGTTCGACGCGGGCGCAGGAATCGCGAGGTATTACTATCGGTTCGATGTCGCTTTCGAGTTTAGTTTTTCACTATTGTTAATCAGCCATTTTTGGTTTATAAGATTTAGTTTTTTTATAAATTGAATGTTTAACTAAGACTAAATCTTTTCGCTGCGGGAAAACAACCATTTAAATTTCACGGTGTATAATAAGCAGACACTCAAATTTTTAAATTTCAGTTTCGAAATTACTTTTAAACCTTTTGCCCTATCTGGTTCTGCTTTTGGTATGTGCGAGCACATTGCCGGAACATTGCTACGCTAATGTTTTCATACAGAGAGTAAGTAATTAGCTCAGATTTATTAGAAATACACCCGTCATTCTGATATCTGGCTGGTGGCTCACTAACTTTTTGAAATATCTCTAGTTTTATAAGAGCACATTGCTTAAAATTTTACGCACATTCGTCACATTGCTAGAACATTGCTTTCACGTGTATAGAATCACTGTTTTTTGAGGTACACCCGTCAACCTGATGTACACTAAAAACTATGTATGCTTATTATAAAATAACTGATTATACAGGTAAATGACAAAAATGCTTGGGAGTCAGTTGCTCTGAAACAATAGTGCTTTATTAATAATTGTATCAAAATCATTAAAAAATAAAAATGTTTTCTCTGGGTTTCTTGTCAGTTTTTCTCAGAGTTGCCACGTCCAGAACTGGTGTTAGTAAAGTAAAGTGAAGCATCATAAGAACTTAATTTAAAATATTTTAAATGTATTTTAAAGAATATATTAAACTTAATTTGATGAATTAATTAATTTAATAAATGTAGGTACCACAAATATATATTGGTAAAAAAACCAGCAACATAATTTGCTCGTTAAATTATTCAGGCGTATAAAATGTCTAAATAAAAAAAATATATAAAAAAACTAATGAGATCTCCGTCTGATTATCGGAGGTACTAAATCAGGTTCTAAAGGATGATGTAATTCGTTGTAGTTTTAGTGTACAGGCATGGTCTCGTCATTATGACGCATCATAATGGCGGGACCAGTGTTATCGTGAAATTCCGTTTATGCCGTGTAAGGTACAATTTTTTAGGACAGGTACAAAATAGTACTAAATATACGTGGTAGAATCTTTCAATTACAAGAATTGGTCCCGCCAAAATGATGTTTATAACATAGTGTAACTATTGTTTTTGCATTTTAAAATCGATTGTGGCCTGGTTGCATCGCAACACATTACAAGCTTTTTTATTATGCTCCCTTATGTAAAGTTATTACGTAAATGCTACTCATACTGTAGGTACAATAAAAAATACACAAATTATGGATACAAAAGTTTTTATTTTCCATTAACAAATCTACAGTTATTGATATAATACATTCAACTAGTAATAGTTCGATACATATCAACATTTATAGGAAAACACATTTTGTTTTACTTAAATAAAATTGGACTAAGTGTATAATATAAAATATCATGATTTTAAGATCTCATAATAATGCTTTTTTGACTTTTTTGTTTAAAAATCATGATTTTAAGCTAATTAAATAACGCAACTTACGACTGCAGTGCCTTATGCGATGTCGCATCATAGACACCTTAGTACAGTCACACACAGAATAATTTCGTTTTATTTAATGTATCAACAAATTTATAGCTTTTGGTGAACAGTATAAACTATGAATTTTTATCCTCACTAATACGATGTAAGTCTATTAACTGCCACTATTAGTTTACACGTACACGTGCTATTATAGCACGTGTTTCCATCCATTATATCCTTAATATCTTATGGTACAAAACCTACGGGAATGCAAAAGCTATGCTAATATTACGATAGCATTATGTTTGTGACTATTTACACTTCTGTGTGTGAGTGTACCCAATAATGTCCATAAAGTATAAAAAGTTAGGCCACAATTTCGTTTTAAAATTATCACACAATTTCCAATCACAATTTTTGCCAATGTTCTATCCAAAATAAAGATCGTAGGTTAACAAAATATATTTAAAATATACAATTCGTTACAATGTTACTGTGTATTATAATATAAAAAAGGACTTCCTCATTGATCTAGCGGTAATGAGTATTAAAAGTTTTCTGATCCTCTGAACAGCTAGAAAGTTGATAGTGCTTACTCGTGTCTCACAACCGTTTGTAAGAACAACTTTGAAACAATATGAATATAGCAACAGAGACCACGACAGTGAGGCATTAATGTTCTTGCACTGTTAGAGGAATCACTTAAAGATTGGTAAAAATATCTAAGTACATAACTTGCGGTGAGAGACTGCCACACGACCTGCTGAAAAAGAAAGCTTTGCGTGTACTAATACTTATGTATTGCACTTGCTCGATCCGATCATCGGTACCATATTGGGTGCGTTCCACTAAGCGCCCACAACGATCAAAATGCTCCTTTAGTCGTTCCACATAACGACCGCGGTCGTTGTGGTCGCGGCGAAAACGTCACTTACGACGTCATGACTTACTTACGCTCATGCGAAGCGTGATATCTGAACTAGAGTTAAAGTCTTTGGGCAGATCTCTCACTATATAGTTATGTAGATATTCTCAAGTAACATTATCAGCGAATTGTATTATGCTTTATTTCTAAATGTGCGCATTAAAATAATCTATATTACGTCATACGGCTACAGATTTAACGGCTAATATAACTATGTCATCGATATGTAATTGTGGTAATTCGGGATAATACTATTTATTCAATATAACACCGGGAATGTGAGTTGTAAGAATTTTCCTACTGCTTATTGTTGTTAAGATGCCTGTTGTCGCCATATTCTTAAATTGCCTCTAGCAGTAGATAAAGAGATTTTCTGTCGATCTTTCTTTCTGATTTATCTTATTCCTTCTGACCATTTTTCTTTGTCCATGTGGTTATTCAAACAGGAAGTAAAATTGCATCCAAGAGCCCTCTTTGTTAGCTCCTCTTTTAATAATAAAGTGAGTAATAAAATTTTCTTAGGGTATTGTTAAATCAATAGTAAACAATGTCAATATTTAGGTCTTCAAACGTAACAATTCCATTTATCAACATTATAATATTACTTCATTGTTTACGTTTGATTATGTATGTGGTCTTAGGTTATACGGCATATAGCAGTATGTGTGGTAATTATTATTGTCTTATACCCAGTTCAAATCCGTTTATTTTTATTTCGTCAAGTCTTTGTTTACCTAATAAAGCCCTCATTAAGCATTTAATACTTGGGGGTCATAATTCAAAATATATTCGTTGATTTTCGTTAATAAAAAATTACTGAAAATGTAACAGCAAGTAAACACAAAAGTGCATTTTAAAAACACAACACGTTATTTATTTTAAAACGACCGGTGGCGCATTTGTTAGGCCTAAACGCATTGCCTGAAACTCAAAATATCCTGTCGAAGTTTTCAAATCTTATTCATAAGCATAGTTACCACTTATTAGTAGTCAGTCATAGTAGTTTAATTTAACAATCATCTAGAGAGCGGTTCGCTGGTCGTAGACAATGACTGCGTCAGCGTCAAAGAATTGGCTGTGTGACTTGCTGAGAGCTATGATAGCAGCATGTTCGTTACGCATACGGTTCTTGTATTTCTTGCTAAGATTGACCTGGAAAATATGGGAAAGTTCATAAACGTCATATAACATACGGTAAACGTGATATGTAAGAACGTAAAATATAAATTCTTCAGACCTTAGCATAAAGTTGTTGCAAATCATCTTCAGTAGAGAGTGGTCTTGGTTTCGGTCTCAGGAACGCTGGTAAGGATCTTGTTTTCAGAGCGTCGATGTTAGCTGCATTGTCTATTTCGTCGAGCACTAAAATGTATCACAAACAAAGTACGAGTAAGTATCCATGACGAGGCAACCATTCAAATAACATTTGAATACCATCAAAACGAACCGGTGACTTGGAGAAAATACAAATGCCGGGCCTGATGGTTAATTCAGTATCGCTCAACGACCCAGGCTTGCCAAGGTCTGTTAAAGCGGAGGCCCATGTTCAGCAGTGGACTTAAACGGGCTGATGAAGAAGTAAGGCAACCGGTACATGCTTTAAAGTACTATATTTAAAATTCGGATAATATGTGACTAACTAGCCCTATCAGGCCAACAAATGATCAATTACAAGACCTCTGCGACTCCAAAATCATACATTTCTAAGAGTATGGTCTACCTAAATTTATTCTCCTCATCTTTTGTTCCTGTAAGCCCCATTTGCCTACTTAAGTGTGTCCTGTCCATGTTTGCTGTACTCACTGGTGCTGGAAGCGTACTGCATCGTGTGCTCCCTGGTGTCAGGCACGCGGTTGACGTAGCCGTGTGCGCGAGCTTCCCGCGCGGCTCGACACTCGGCGTCGCCAGCGTAGCTCGCCGGACGTGCGTGACGCTGGACCTGCACCTGACAATGTTATAAAAATGGTTAGAAAGATTATTTGCTGAGAAACTTTCCCGTGAGACCAAAACGTCATACGTAGAGATGTCATGTACCTACATATTAGGTATTATAGGAAGGTTTAAAAAAAGCGACAGACTAAAATACCTACTCAAAAGTTTTGTCGTTGACTTAAGTAACAATTAAATACAGTGTCAAAATATTTAGTTTGTTTGAAACAAACATTGCTTCAGTGGCAAATACACATCACACCAAGGTTTATTTTTACCTCGACAAATGCGCACGCCCAATGTGGAGTCAGCTTAACCAATTTTTCATAAAAAAACATTTATAATGTTCGATCGAAATGTATAATGTTCTTCCTGCAATATTGTTGTAAGTCATGTTGTAAGGCATATTGCAACAGGAGCATTATAAATAATTCTTATGAAATGTTGGTTTGCAATGGCAGGCAATGTTGTTGACTTACTTCTGCATGTTTCGTTCTGTAATGTTCCTGACTAGCGTATGCATGGTTTTCCTTGATGGCATAGTTTTCTTTGAGATATTGTTCATCTAGAAAATAAAACGGACACTTGAGCGTAGGTTAAAAAAAATCTAGGTATTTAGGTAGAATCTAGACCCACCTACTGCATTACGAATGCACTTACCAAATGATTTCTGATGGCGCGGCATTAGGCGGCAGTAACAAATAATAACTAACAAAATAACAACTCCGCAAATTCCTCCTATAAGCCAAGATAACCAAACAATTATAACACGACCCTGTAAAAACAAAATATTTCGTTTTAAAAGCATATATTTATTTAGAAAAATATTGATTTTATCCCATTCCGCACCTGCAAAAACATTTCACTTATTAACACAAAAGCGAGAGACGCTTGTTTTTGTTCCCTTTCTATAACGTTTTCCTAACATTTTTAAATATTTTAAATTTCAAAATTCTACTTAAAAACTATTAAACAATGATAAAATTAAGTAAAATTAAAACATGGACATGTCCATTTTTGAAATGTTCGCGCCTGCGCGGTGTCGCATTTAAAATTCGTTTAGAAATCTAGGAAGGTAAGATACAATATTTCGTCTTTATGTATTAATCCGAAATCCTATTTATTTTATGTCAAAAATCTTATAATTTTTTTATCGAAATAATAATCTTAAGAAGTGTTAAGAACTGAAAATATAAATGTCTTCATATCAATAAATACATTATTACAATAATAGCGTTTAAGAACAATACATCTAATGTCACAATATTTATTTCTATACTCCATTTCATTCATCATTTTTGGAGACATATATCTAATTCAAAATAAATGTAATCTTTTTTATACAACAATTCAACAACAAACGCAGTTTCTTACTTATAAATATTTTAAACAGACCGTAAATCAATAACTTATTTATCTTTCATCTATTATTGTACAGTGTATACAAATACGGTATTTCTTTTTATAAAGGAACGTACATTATTTATTTCGTTTTCGTATCTTGTTCAAAACCACTGAATTGGGAATTATATTTTTCTGCGTTATCAGATGAAACATTGTCGCAGACACAAACAACAGCGATCCGATTGTATAATAATATTAAATGAGGTTCTATTCAGTATCTCGCATCAGTTATCAGCTTTTGCCGCATATTTGTAGGTATCGTTCCACAGTCTCGTACGATCTCGCTACGTCATTGGAACAAGTGGAGTGTGGACCGAGAACCGGACTGCGGTACAGTGTTGCCATATATACAGATTTATCTGTATTGGTACAGATTTTTGGCTCCTGATACAGATGACAGATTTCACTTGAGGTTTGTACAGATTTTTTAAATTCATATTTTCATGTGAGAATACATGAAAGAATATAAGTAAATGGCTCAAAAATTAATGCATTTTGGTCCTAAATATTTTTTTGTGCTTTAAACTAGATGCTACAATTACTTTTGCTATGGCAAAACAATTGATGAAATGACTATATTACTGGATCAATTTCTTAATAAAAAATATTTTCTTCAATTAATTTGATAGAAACGAAAACTCGCAACTATTTAGGTACAGACAAGTTAGGAAAAACAATTATTAAAAATCGAGCCATTTTTCACGCTAAATGTTAGTAAAAATATGATTAATAAAAAGAATAAAAGTATGTATCAATAATAAATATGTTTTTCACTTGTCTACTACTTTATAAAAATTTTAATTAATACAGATTTTAGGCAGATTTTATCTTTTTCATCGTATACAGATAAAATACAGATTTTCAGACATAGCGATTCAGATTTCGAGGTTTAAGATATGGCAACACTGCTGCGGTATTAATTTGTTCAATCGCTGGTAGCGTTCGCACGTACCTTGAATTGCGTTAACGAAAATAAATATATTTGTTTACTGTGCCCACTATTGGTTCATTTAAAGTTGTTTTCTAAGGAAATGACGAGTTTTAAGTTAAGTTTTTCAATATTTCTTGTGTACGGTCTACTTGCGCAAAATTCTCAGGGACTCTCGCCTGTTATCCTCAGTGAGTATTGCTGTAATATTAGTCTAGAGTTTTCTAACCAATTCTATGATTTACTACATGCATTGCAAAATATACAACTATTTTTAACATTTAAATTATGTACTTATACTGTTTTTTATTGTTTTTTATTTATATTCCTGCCCTATTTGTTTCTAAAAGAATGATGAACACCTTTAAATTTGTAAAACAAAATAATAGGTAGGTATGTACTGGTAATAAATTCTATTTGACAATTGATAATATTACAAAAGGGTAGTTAAATAAAATAATAATAGTTTCAGTAACCAAAATATTTTTCCCACCCTTATCCCAAGAAACTTGTGGCCAGTGCAATATCATAATAATATTTTCTCTTCCATTCTCCCCTGTCAGCCATCATCTCATCATGTCACAATGACATGCAAGATGAAAACTTTGTTCACTTTTAGTCGAGTAGAAAAAAATTGTTTTCAATATATCTAAAGTATTATAATTAGAATACTTGCTCAACAGTCCCAGGTGACGGAGGAAGCCAACTTGAAGCAAAGCTAAACAAAACCAATGCAGTTCACTACATCTGTGAAAAAACATCTTCGGATTACTTCAACATTTGGCTCAACCTAGAGCTGCTTGTGCCCTATGTCATTGACTGCTGGGTCGATAATCTGCGGTTGGAATATGACAATGTCACAAGAACAACAAAAGGTCCAGTGGGGGTTAATATTAGAATACCGGGATGGGGGAACCCAGAACCTGTGGAATGGCTAGACCCTTCTCATAAGAGCACTGGAGCATACTTCAATACTATAGCTGATAGTTTAGTCAAGATTGGATATAAGAGGAATGTATCTATATTAGGAGCTCCCTATGACTTCAGGAAAGCACCAAGTAAGTAGACTTTGTTGTTCAAATTGTAACATTTTATACCTGCACAATTTTATGTGTGTTATAGTTTTATTCAAAAAGATAATCATTCATTCAAGTACAATGCTGGGTAGCAGTGACTTGTCTAAACTGGGATTCACACCCACTTAAGCAAACATATTGTAAAGTCAGTAGAGAGATATGCACAAAACATCTCTAAAAATCTAAACATCATAATTCTTTAGCCTGCCAATCAATTGCCAAGAGCTGAGGGCTGTTGTGCAAAGATCGCTTTCCTACAATGTCACTTGAACATTAGCTAAATCCCTAAAACCGATTGAAAAAACAAAATGGCTGAGGTTAAATATATATAAAACGGCAATAATCAATATCAATAACAACAACAGCTACTTTACTGTAACCAAAAAAAAAACAACATTGTTCTAATGACTACACAGTTATTTCCAAAGTTCGGTGACATACACATAATGAGAAAAATTGACACGATATAAAGATGTATAAATAAGCTAACACATGTATTATCATTTATGTACATACAAAGGTTATCAAATTAATTTCTTTATTGTGTAAATGAATGTATGTTTGTTATTAACTGGTTTATTTTAAAACTCTGTATGCAATACTGAGACTAATTTTATTGAGGTATTCCTTGAAGCGCTACCATTTTGAGTTTAAATTACTATCGGGAGGCGCTACTAAAAGGAGCGCTGCGAGGAATAAAAATGGAGCGCCTCATTAGGAGTGCCTCAAAATGGTAGTGCTTCGAGGAATACCTCATTTTATTTTTTAATGCTCCTGCTACTCCTGCTGCACTTGTATGAATTCATTCAGTTATGGGGAACTTAACAAATACATCGTTTACAGATGTAAAGCACATGCAGACTCAGAATTTATTTATTTATTATTAAGATAGTACCAGATGTTCACGTAAATTGTTCTTCTAAGTGGGAATTGAACCACCAACCCTGAAATCGCGAAACAAAAAACAGCTGTTCTACATTCATGTTCACTTAAAATAATAATAATTAGCGGCCGTTTTCGGGGGCCCATCTATCGTGTGGGCGAGTCACCCCCTGCCATTTTTACATGATATCATCATTGTTTAGGCAGGGGCCATAGTCCTTCCATAGATCCAGTTTTCATCCACTAGCACCCAAACCCATAGACCAAAATGTTGTTTTAACCATATTATGCTATAGCATTATTCCAACCGGGGATTATCCTTGGATGCATTTTCATAGTGTGTACAGGGATAATCGTCGGTTGGTGTCACACAACATTTAGATTAAACTTGTCTAAAGGTCCTCTGTGAGTTGGCTGCGGCCCCCCACATACCTTCCCAAGGTCCGGAGCTCTATAGCTCCAAGATAATACTAAAGACATAATAATAATAGCCTTTATTTCAGATATCATACATAATTTTATCTTAACACTAATTTATTCTTAACCTATGCAACGATAACCTTGTCTGTATGCCACTTATTGGCAAAGGCCTTCTCCAACTTTCTCCATTCCTCCCTATCACTAGCTAGTCTGGTCCATGTGCTTCCTGCAATGGCTTTAATGTCATCTACCCACCTTTTAAGGGGTCTAACTCTTTGTATATTCACTTACCTCGACAAAATGTAAGGAACAGCTGATTTTTTCTCGCGATTTCTGAATCGGTCCCATTGTAAAAGTTGTTTCTTCCACCCCCTCAAAGGTTGTTGGTGTTTTATAAATAACCCAGTATAGTCAACCGATTCTCACCATCTAAACCAATCTCTAAGGAGAAAAACCATCAGTGTAGTATACATTATAGACTATAGAGCATAGGTGTGGTACTCGATTATTCTCTTAAAATGAAGTGGGATGGATTTACTGGCATGACCAGTCAGAGATCAGGCAGTGCTCTCAAAGGCATGGGCGAAAAACTTTCAAAATTTGTAGATTCTAGAAAAAAAGTTCCCAACCTGGGCCCCGAGTCTACTATCGTAATGGCGTATACATGAACTGTCAATGACAGTTCAATGGTCGGTTTTTTTCCCATTTGGTAATCTACTAACCCAAAAGACGTCATAATGGTGTCACTATGACGCCACGATGACATTATCATAGCAGAATATAATAACAAATGATACATTTATAAGTCTTGAAATCGCCTAAATAAACATTACAATCACCCTAACCATCTCCCCTGCTACTTCTATTGACGGCCTTTCCAGCGCCGACACCATAGTGAGCATAATGATATCACGATGGCACTACGGTGGCACAATACTTTAAAAAATAGCAGACTCGGCCCCCAGGGGATCGACGCCGGGACCTCGCTAGTTGCGCCAATTTATAAAATCAAATACTGTAACCGTTAAGCAAGTGCAGTCAATTTAATATTTAATGTCTTATTCCTCAGATGAAAATGGTGAATTCTTTACCAATTTAAAAACCCTGGTGGAAACAACATACAATGCCAATAACAAGTCTTCCGTAACGCTGATGGTGCACTCCATGGGTGGACTGATGGCTACGCACTTCCTGAGACTGCAGCCTCAGACATGGAAGGACCAGTACATCCGGAGGCTAATATCCTTGTCCACACCATGGGCGGGCTCTATGAAAGCTGTCAAAGTGTTCGCTATAGGTAAGTTATTATAATTGATACACGCTGAAACATGTTTTAAATTATAAATTATGGATAATGTTGCATTCTAGAGGTGAAGAATTATCCGTCCGGTAATCCGTCCATTGTTTTTGAGTTTATTCGTAATAAACACAAATGTACAAAATACTTATTAAAAATCAATAGTACAGTCACAGTAAATAGGCTGAAATCCAAAAGTAAATAGGCTTAATTGTCACATTTAGGCTGACTCCACTTATGGCGTGCATGCTCCTCGACTCGAGCGTTGTTCACACGCTTGAGGAATGTGGGGTCAACCTTAAAAATGACCTACCTATCTATAGTAACTATCCGGTTGAACTAACGATTTGTCATCATCGGATTTGTCCGACTAGTTTCGAGACAGAGGTGAATTAGTTGCCCGGCGCCACGCGGTCGAGTCGACTACTCCTTGAGAATGGACCTCGGGATGGTCTCGAAACTAGTCGGACATATCGGATGATGACAAATCGTGAGTACAAACGGATAGTCAATATAAATATGTGTACCACTCACGAAAGTTTTAATTCTAAAATCCGTGGTATTTATTATCTTTTGTTGTAATTAACATCTAGCTTTATATGCGCTGCTGATAAATAAAAATCTAATTGATACAAGGAAAATGTGTTATAGTTGT
Source organism: Nycteola revayana (assembly GCA_947037095.2). Lineage (NCBI taxonomy): Eukaryota > Metazoa > Arthropoda > Insecta > Lepidoptera > Nolidae > Nycteola > Nycteola revayana. Next base: position 23,399,884 of record OX344846.2, on the reverse strand, counting down.
AGTTCCTACCTAATTATATACGAAAATACAATGTATTACGTATAATTTAAACATTATCTGTAATAGTGGTGGGTACAATTAGGATAAATAAAAAAACTGTTGAGATTTTGTGACCATTTTATGAAAGTTAAATTTTTGAGACAACCTCCGTAGCGTAGCGGTGTTTGGCTCGCTTTAAGTCTTTGTGTTGTAAATTCTAAGATTTCTTTCTGGGTTTCTGGTTGGTTGAGGGACTACCCTCTGTGCCTCGGAAAGCAGGTTAAGCCGTTGGTCCCGATTGTTATAACATCATCTATAACAAGCGTATACCAGGGAACGGGCAGCAGCGTTTCCCTATGTATTACAACATAATACAGCAGTATCCGCCTGCCAAGCGTGGTGACTATGGCAAAAACCCTCCCTCGGGAGAAGGCCCATGTTCAGCAGTGGACGTTGTACGGGCTGATGATGATGATGATGAAAATTATTGTTTAGCTAGCTTTCCTTATGAAATATAACCTGGGCCTAATAATTACATTGTTTTTGAATTCAGACAAATCAGTGATGTCACATACATGTTTTAAATTTGTGTTAAAAGTGCTTCTAAGGCAAAAGATGTATTTTTAAGGGTTTTAAGGTGCAAAGGAATAGTGCAATTAACAAGTAGGTATAACATTTCCCCAGCGACACTTTTCACTTGTAAACACTGCCTGACCACATTTTGTCGCTGCAATGGCGTGCTTGTGGTAGAGGTGTCGGAAAGTTCTTTGCAAGATTAGTGTTCCGATGCCCTCGTAGAGCCGAAGTCCGAACTATACTATACGTTGACCGACAGTTGCACAAAACTCCCCTAAAATAAAAAGTCCCTGAGCCGAGGTATTACTTCCACAGGGGGCGATTGTTGCGCGGGTTGCTTAGTTTGTAGTTTAGAATCCATTCAATGATGGACTGGAGCTCTACTCGTATTTATGCCTAGCAAAGTAGCAAAACATCGTGGCTAACTAAATAAATATCCAACTGAAAAATAAAAGTTGTGATACGTGTGGGTCGATCTTTTTGTCTTTACCGAGGCATGCTTTACGCATTGCTTCCCTCTGTCATTGATTGATGTTCCCCATGTCAGTGAAGAATATGTGGAACTCGTAAAACTCCCTCCAAAATAAGACGCAGCACTCTTCCGCTACGGAGAAGGCATATCCACTTAAAACCCCCCCGGGAGTTCCTTTTATCACCGATGAGGGGCCCAGGCACTGGGTTTGGCGTATGTATGACGTGTGGATCGGCCCTAATACTGTCGTTGAGTCTGTCACTGTAGTAATTTACTACCGCTTTAATCGGTCTGGGTGCAGTGTCCGCAGGTTATATGTCGATAACAGTAATAACTATAATATTAATTATTATTAATAATGAAATATTGAATTTTATTCAGCACTTAAGTATTTTAGTAATAAGTTAAATAAAAAACTTTAATCAACAGATAATTCTTACTCTATGAAACATCCTACTAGGTAACTAACAGTAGTATCTAGGCAATAGCAAATCTTACAAATCTACATAATACATAGTCCGTCCGTCTGTCCTGTGACATTTATTTCTGTTATCTAATTATAAACCGCATCAAAATTGCAAGTGGTTACACTAAATCTAAGTGATACACACCTGAGGGCACTTATGAGGCTTAGGACCACGACCCAGGGTGCCATTGATAGTTCTATACTAATGTTATAAAAAGAAAATAATGTACATAGGTATATTTGTGCAACTAACTTAAAAACGATTGAACTGATTTTATAGAATTAAACACAATCACAAATTAAGTTATTTGAAAAGCAACATGGGTAATATTTTACTATAGAATCGTAAGGTTTGAGGATTGAACCGCCCGGGAAAACTAATAGTTATAAATACATAGATATGTATATGTTATCGATCGATCATACTTCAACATCAGCCCTTTGACTTCCACTGTTAAACTCAGGTCTCCCTAGAAAGGGGTGTCACCACAGTTGCTGATGGTGATATGATAATCGTGCCAAACGACTTAGCGCGCTTTCCGAAGTATGGAGTAGTTCCTCAACAACTAGTCCGGAAAAGAAATTTATTTATTTATTCATACAACATACACTAACATTATAGTAGCCCAATGCGTTAGCGTTGACATAACTATCATAATTTATAATTATTGCCTGAATACTAAGTTGACAAAAACAAAGTTATGGTCTGTGTGAACTCATTCAGTGAACAATAGAACAAATCAACATTATCAGTGGCCGTGGTGAACGGGTTCAGGTCCGGGTCAGCGGCGCTCGCTGCAACAAGTCAGCAGCAAATCTTTGATTTTGCTCAAAGATTTCACATAGTGGCCGTAGCCCAATATCTAGGGGCGTAATCTAGGGGTGTAACACAAAAAAATCTACTAGTAGTCTTTAAAAAAAAAAGATTTACTTTCGCTGTACTGGTGCGAGCGCTATCCTCGAGGGTGTAAACGACGCCAGCGCCAGGTTCCCGACCCCATCACTCACTACCTCCACCAACGTCCGCATGTAACACACAACAACTGTGGGATCCACATTATACCGTCACATCAGGGAGCATTATCAATTATAACAATATTCACAATCTTCGTGCGATTTAATCGTCTTCTAAGCAAGCATCACAATAATTCGCAGTAATTTCTGTACTTATTGCGCTACGTAAACATTTTTCTTTATATAAAGATAATTTGTTTGTACATATACATAAGTATCAGCATTTATAAAATATGTTATTATTATGTGTTATGACGACAAACAAGAGTTGACCTACTCTGCTGACGTCAACACGCGGAAATAACATTGAAGTATGATCCTATTCAGCTAATATAATACGTTGCGTTTACACTGTCACAGAATCTATATATCTATATACACGGTTATTTTTAAAACACCAACAACCTTTTTGGGAATTGAAGTACTCATGATTATAAACAACTTTTACTACGGGACCAACCCTGAAATCGCGATAATAAAATCAGCTGTTCCATACATTTATTTATATTTACTTACCTCGACAAAATGTATGGAACAGCTGATTTTATTTTCGCGATTTCAGAGTTGGTCCCATAGTAAAAGTTGTTTACAATCATCAGTACTTTCACCCTCTAAAAGCTTTTTGGTGTTTTAAAAATAACCCTGTATAGTAAGAGCCGTGGAAGATCAACCTTCACCCATCTGATAACCAGATGAGACATACTTATTATCAAATATTATTCATTAACAAACATAACTATGACAACTTGCCTATCAAAAAGTGTTAATGGATAATTTTCATTTAATTAATTTTAATCAAATGAGAGAAAGTAGAGTGTCGGTCGTTGGTTAGGTGTGATGGAATGGAACAGCACACAACATACCAGCTGCACTCTGCCTGACCCAGTGTGCATGCTCATTTGATTTTAGTGAAAAACAGCATTTGTTTCCACAACAGTAATTTTGAATCTTCTGACCATAATTCTTACTTCTATTACACTTTTTGTATTATTACATTACATCTTATTCATATATTGAGATGAAATTAATTTTGTTATCAAAAGGTGATGAAAGAAAGTTGATTAAAAATAATAATATAGTGAATAAATGGCCATGATCACTTTTTGATAGGCAAGTTATCATAGGTGTGTTTGTTATAATAATGAATAATATTTGACAAAAAGTATGTCTCAGATGGGTGAAGGTTGATCTTCCACGGCTCCTCTACTAATATACCTATATAAAATGAATCCCTTGAACCATGAACCTATTTAGCTAATTCTTTTTTTGTTGTGTTTGCTATTGGCGGGGGAAGGTTCTTATAAAAGAAAAATTAAAAAATAATAAAGTTGTGCGAAACGTTAGATTTTTTTTTAAAAACTTAACTGTAATATTATTTTGTAATTAAGTAGCCGCGCTCCGATAGCGCGCGGGGTGACGCGCGCGCATGGATCGCGCGCGTCACGTCCACACCCCGCCTGCACATTTGGATCGCGCTCATGCCGCGCGCGATCGGAGCGCGGTGGATCGTCCGGTGTGGATGCGGCTAATTGACATTACCTATTGTCAGTGTTTTGAAAAAACTATCAACGATTTACATTATTTGTGAGTGTCATAGGCGAGATTCCCACAGGAAAGAAATCTACGCGGATGAAACCGCGCGGCACAGCTGGTTATGAAATAAATATTCGTAGATATGAAGTTTTCTCTGTGATTTATTATCATTTTATACAGTTTTTTTTATGTTTGTTTATATAATCGGATTGTAAATAAGATACTAAGATACTCACTAGGTTAGGTATCATTACGTTATTCATCGAATAATGTAATAGTATCAATAACAATCTCCGCAGCGTAGCGGTACTTGGCTCGCTTTGAATCTCGGAGGTCGTGGGTTCGATCCCCACACCTGACAAGAAATCTTTGTGTAAATTCTAAGATTTCTTTCCGGGTCTGGTTGGTTGAGGGACTACCCTCCGTGCCTCGGAAAACACGTTAAGCCGTTGGTCCCGATTGTTATAACATCATCTATAACAAGCGAACCAGGGAACGGACAGCAGCGTTTCCCCTGTGTATTACAACATAACACTGCGGTCACCAATCCGCCTGCCAAGCGTGGTGACTATGGCAAAACCCCTCCCTCGGGAGGAGGCCCATGTTCAGTAGTGGACATTATACGGGCTGGATGATGATCATCAATAACAATCCCTCGTAGTCTCGAGAGCCATTGGCCGGCAACTTAAAGGTAAATTGTTCTGAAATGTTTTCCAGATAGTCTCTTATTGCCGGATTGCTCATGCGTACCCGACCCCCGCCAACGGCGGATCGAAGGTGTGTCCGGGAGGTTTTAGTGGTGTAGGGTCCTCTCCTCGTGGTATGACTTTAGCATACCACGCTATTAAGAGGGCGAGTCCCACATATCCCACCGCCAGCGCGCGAATACGCTGCAGCGGCGGTGGGAATGCGTCAATGAATTCCACACTGGAAAACACAAAAAAAAATAATAGTTAGTCTCTTATTACGAGTATGTGGTCCAGTAGCGTAGCTCGGTCAGCGAAGCTGGGGCCCTGGGGCATAAAAACTGCTGCCCCTAAACTGTTTAGGTTTAAACGGGGATTGCTAATGGGTGTAATGGTTGTGGTTTTGGGGCAAACCCGTGCTTGCGGGCCCCGGGGCATTGCCCCGCCCAACCTTTCTGTAGCTATGCCCGTGTATGTTTCCCCATAAGGCGGGGTCTCGCTGAGAGATTCCTCCGATATCTACACACAAAATTTAATTCTCCGTGTGATCCTTTTAGTAGTCGATAAAACAAAACATTCCTCATCTTGGGTATATTCAAAACAAGCTGCGCCCCGCAGTTTTACCCGCATCACTCTGCTCCAGTTATAAACTATCCGCGTCCAAACTTTCAGCCAAATCCATTCGGTAGTTTTTGCGTGCAAGAGTTACAAACATACATACATCCACTCATACAAACATTCGCATTTATAATATTAGTAGGATTGGCCATGGATATGAAAAGTACATACCGAGAAAGAGTTAATTATTCGTGAAATGGTGAATAAACATTGAGTTGGTACCTATTGGAAAAAGAGTCATTGTTATAACCGCAACCTAGTTTCTGGTTCAATTCAAACTAAATCAGTATTAAAATTTATTGGTTGAGTCACCTCAAACGTTAATATTCACCTTATTGTCAAAACTGTCTGCATAAAGTAAAGTGCACAGTCATAGATATCTCTCACGATTGTAGTGGGTTGGATTCCGAGCTAAGTATAGTATTTTTTCTCCCAGAAACCACGCTTGTAAACGCATGAAGTTGATAAGGATTCCTTTCATTAATTCTTGCGATTTTACGTATCTCGTCTAGTTCATGCAAGTATTACTTAAATGATTCAAATCGGACGAGTAGTTCCTGTGATTAGCGCGTTCAAGCAAACAAAACAACATACAAACTCTTCAGCTTTATATATTGGTATAGATATAAGGTGCTTCCAAATTATATGCGAACCTATTACCCGTGGCACGATTGTCCTTTTCAACGTTAGTCATGCGAGATGAGTCCACTCAATTTGCAATACAATTAGGACGAGTTTGCAAAGAACCATCCGATGCCCTCCTAGACCCGAAGTCCGAGAGGCCCGCGAACTGTAAAGTATAGCGACAGTTGCACAAAACTCCCCTAAAATACTAAAAGTCATAATCCAGCCAGCGACCGCCCTGAGTCGAGGTCCAAGCTCCACAGGTGGCGCCCGCTTGCTTAGTTTGTAGTTTTTAAACCATTTATTAAGGCTGGAGCTCTGCTCGCCTTTATGCCCGGTGAAGTAGAAAAAGCCTGGTGGCTACCTACGTCTGTCAATCAGAAAAAAAACATGGTCGATTACATTCTACTTTATTGATAGTAGGTATATAACAAACGTACGTTATTTACTAAACAACTCGGGGCTAACAGCTGACTGTGAGTCACAGGAAGCTTCAGTTGTGATTCGATGCCCTCATACTACATATCAACAATTGTATCATACGTTCCAATGAAGAAGATCATGTTGTTACCTACCTACAGTTATAACAACATTATAGAATACAGATTAAAATTAGGTACTTGTTAGGTGCGCCAGTTCGTTCAAGCTAGATTATATTGTATTGTAAGGCAATAGAGCTCATTTTGTTATGTACATTCGTCAATATCAGTCTTATTATAACATTATGTTTATTTTTAAATTTTAATCTTACGATTCGATAGTAACATTGATAGTCAACTCTGCGTCAACGCAAAGAGTATATTTATTTATGTTTTTGTACACCTTAAAAGGTATAATATTGACTTTAAAAATGAAAGTGACTTTTAATTATTTTGTATTTAGTTATTATTTATGTCTAAAGAAAAATAGTTTCGCTCATTTTTTGTTGCAATAGTAGATAATAATAACATTATTTTTATCTTAAAAAAAATAACCTAATTAAGTTGTCCTTGATTTGATAATTATTATTAAATCGATATAAAGTTTAATAATGAATGACGTATCAAAACAACAAAGTTATTTTTATACCACCGCCTTAGCCTTAGAGGTATATAGAATCTCTCCATAGCGATGATATGCTTATCACACCCCGAGAGGAGGGTTTACCCACTAAAACCCCCCGGGTGCTCCTAACGCAATGCATGACATCGGTGATCAGGGTGCAGAGTCAAAGCGTCGTGTCATGTCTAGTTTTTCAACTAAAATGCGCGTCTTCGTGCGTCCAAAGTCCAGTTTTGTTAATTTTGAACTTGAATGCCAACTACGTGCATTTCCATATTTGCATAGCACAAAAAGCAAAAACTAAAATATCGGGGCAAAACTCCGTGAAGTCGGTATTTCAGGATTATCGTCGGGACAACTATATCAAAAACTCAGTCAACTTTTTTACTGTAAAAGAACGGTGTTGCAAAATTTGGCTTTTTGATGGCATTTTAAATTTACAAGAAGCTGTTCGTCGGGACATTTTGTTTTTGTTTCGGGAGTCTGGACATCATAAAATATGAAATGACGGGATAATCCCGACGAATCCCAACCATCTTGCAACCCTAGTCGCGACGCTTGGACTCTGCGCCAGTGTAAGTCTCAATTCACTGGCGCCGAGTCGAAGCTTTTCCAAAATTCTAACTTTAATGTGAGCATAAGAGTAGTAAGACATCTTGAGTACTTGAGCAATCTACTCTGCCAATTTTAAAGTTGTTATAGCATCAGCTATGATAATTGTCTATACAAGGCATCATGACTTATCTGTGATATTATTCAATCAATACTATGGTTACTCCAACTCTATTGTAGGTATAATGATTCTTTCTCAGGAGGAAGGGCAGAGGTGGATTATTTCATATACCATTTCTTATTTTCTTACAGGTGACAATCTCGGCAGCTATGTGCTGCGCGAGAGCATAATGCGCACGCAGCAGATCACGTGCCCCTCCCTCGCGTGGCTGCTCCCCTCCCCGCTGTTCTGGAAGCCGGGCGAGGTGCTGGTGCAGACCGACAAGTATAACTACACCATTAAAGACTTCCAGAAACTTTTTACGTGAGTATTTTTGATACGACTACCTGACCGCTTCTTCATACAAAGTTTGTACCCTCGTTTCATCCAATCAGTTGGATGGATTTTGGTAAATAGTACTTTCCAAATAATAACCAATGAATGTAGAAACACGTGACGCCATTGTGGCGTAGTGGCATATGTATCTCTTAAAGTCACGGAGGTCGTGGATTCGATCTCTGCGCCGGAGAAGAATCTAAATTTTTTTTCAGTCTGTTTGCATGAGGAACTACCCACTGTATCTCGAAAAGTACGTTAAGTCATTGGTCCCGATTGTTATATTATCATCTATAACAATTGTATGTACGACATAATACTGCTGTCATCAACCCGCCTGCCAAGTGCGGTGACTTTGACAAAAAACTTCCCTGTGGAGGAGGCCCATGCTCAGAATTAGACGTTATATGGGCTGATGATGATGATGATGATGAATGTATAAATAAACACTGTGCTCTATATCTATACTAATATTGGAAACTGATAAATTTATTTGTTCGCTTGAACGTGCTAATCTCAAGAACTACTGGTCCGATTTGAAAAATTATTTCAGTGTTATATAGCCCATTTATCAAGGAAGACTATAGACTATATTTAATTATTATATTTCTACGGGAACAAGAGTTACGCAGGTGAAACCACGCGCGGGATGCTAGTCTGTTAATAACCATATCGTATATTGTACAGTGACATGGAGCTACCCAACGCGTGGGAGATGCGCAAGGACACGGAGAAGTACACGCAGGACTTCAGCGCGCCGGGAGTCGAGGTGCACTGCATCTACGGGTACAACATCTCCACTGTGGAAAGGTGAGAGGAAGAAGGTTTAAGAACACACTTTTTTCTCATACTAGGGATTTATCCAAGACATTTAGGTGTCCCGGGACCAGCCTAACAGCTTAGAGCCTCTTCCGTGTGTGCCACTGTTGATCCTGGTTTACAGGGGTTACAGTGGCGGGAGAATGGGAGGGGTTAGTCCCATATAAAATACTAGGGATTTGCTGGAAGAAAATTCATTAATGAATTAAGCTCCCCGTTGTGGATATTGTATTTCTGCATAATATTTGTATTTTATGTATGAAGAATAAATAAATACATTTGCACATACTCTGCGTCCTGCACCGGTCGCTGTGTTCGAGCCCTGGCCTTAGGTTATATAGAATAGGAGTATATAGAAGCAAGATATACAGCGCGGTTAACAGAGGCGGCTTTTTGGACCATAACAATTACCTTTAACTAAAAATTAAGCCGGCGATCTATATTACTAATATATAAAGCTGAAGATCTACTGAACCGATTACCGAAAACTTATTTCAGTGTTAGTTAGTTTATTTATCGAGGAAGGATATAGGCTATATTTAATTATGAAGACAATATAGAATATATATAATAAAATGTATATACAGGGTGTCCCAAAAGGTTACGTAGCTAGGAAGAGGGGTGATAGGAGTGGTCACAAGGGTCACCAGAAAAATAAATAAAAAAATCCCCTCTGGGAATTAAAAGAATAAAAGGCATTTTTTTAAAAACTAAAAATTTTACACCTTTTGGGGCGACTTTGCACCCGATGATCTACAAATATTGGTATAATTAAAAAAAAATGCTGTTATGTTATCGTCAATAACCCTTTTTCAAATTGAAACAAAAAAAACAATACATATCTAAGCAATATTTTAAAGAAAATTAAGTTCTTGTCCAGTCAAGGACTTAGTAATTACGATTTCACTCAACTTCCTCCAAGTGTACTGAAAAAAAAAAGTACTATGCAACTCCGGCGAGTAACTTAAAAACATAGGTAATTTTATTACGATTCCAAAATGGTATAACACTTACTTAAAAAATTCTTACTAGGATATGTAAAAATATTTTTCGGGAACAATACCCCTGCAGAACAAAACATACCAATAAAACAATAGTCTCAAATTCGTACGCGAATACATTTTTAAATGTTTATTCTGTTTCTTAAAACTTAAAAAGACACGTAATTTTATTGCAATGGTTTTAAATGAAACTCAAAAATAAAAAAAAATTGTAATTATTTATTTAAATAAAATGCTCGAAATGTCTACCACTAACATAAATACACGCTCTACATCGTTTTAAAAATGAGCGGGAGATATGGCGAGCAAATCTTCTATTGTTGATTGATTCCGCGGCCTCTGTGATCCTCGCCCTCAAGTCAGCCAAGTCCGTGATGGGTTTTCCATAAACTTTTTCTTTTATAGCACCCCAGTAAAAGAAGTCTAACGGGTTTAAATCCGGTGAACGAGCTGGCCACGCTATAGCACCGGCCCTTCCCATCCACCTACCAGGGTATACTTCGTCTAGGAAATCCCTTACAGGACTTGCATAATGTGCTGGGCACCCATCATGCTGGAACCACATAGTCCTCATTGTTTCTAGCGGCACATCTTCCAATAGATTTGGTAAATCGTTTTGTAAGAAGTTTAAGTACGCCGCGCCAGTCAGTGCCTCAGGTAGCTCAAAGGGTCCTATTACTTTACCATTTAGTATTCCGGTCCACATGTTCACTTTAAGTGCTTTAAGTGCTAAACGATATTGGGACCGATCTTCTCTAAGTAGGTGGGGATTTTCTACGTGCCACTCGTGTAAATTGTGTAGATTCATGTATCCGTCCTTTTTAAAAGTAGACTCGTCGGACCACAATATTTTATTAAAAAATTGAGGGTCCTCCCTATGCATGCGCAACATCCTACGACAAAATGCCAGTCTCGCAGGATAATCGCGTGGTAACAGACCCTGTACGCGTTGCACGTGGTACGGCTGACTTGAGGGCGAGGATCACAGAGGCCGCGGAATCAATCAACAATAGAAGATTTGCTCGCTATATCTCCCGCTCATTTTTAAAACGATGTAGGGCGTGTATTTATGTTGGTGGTAGACATTTCGAGCATTTTATTTAAATAAATAATTACAATTTTTTTTTATTTTTGAGTTTCATTTAAAACCATTGCAATAAAATTACCTATCTTTTTAAGTTTTAAGAAACAGAATAAACATTTAAAAATGTATTCGCGTACGAATTTGAGACTATTGTTTTATTGGTATGTTTTGTTCTGCAGGGGTATTGTTCCCGAAAATTAAATTAAAATTTTTCAAGTAAGTGTTATACCATTTTGGAATCGTAATAAAATTACCTATGTTTTTAAGTTACTCGCCGGAGTTGCATAGTACTTTTTTTTTCAGTACACTTGGAGGAAGTTGAGTGAAATCGTAATTACTAAGTCCTTGACTGGACAAGAACTTAATTTTCTTTAAAATATTGCTTAGATATGTATTGTTTTTTTTGTTTCAATTTGAAAAAGGGTTATTGACGATAACATAACAGCATTTTTTTTTAATTATACCAATATTTGTAGATCATCGGGTGCAAAGTCGCCCCAAAAGGTGTAAAATTTTTAGTTTTTAAAAAAATGCCTTTTATTCTTTTAATTCCCAGAGGGGATTTTTTTATTTATTTTTCTGGTGACCCTTGTGACCACCCCTATCACCCCTCTTCCTAGCTACGTAACCTTTTGGGACACCCTGTATAAAAAAATAGGAATGGAAGTAGGAAATAGTAATAGAATGTTAGTAATTTTGAGTAGAAATTTATGCTATTTATTTATTTATGTCTAAATTTCTACTCTAATGCCTTTCTAATTGTATTGATTTATAATAGGTCATTACCTATGAAATTGCCGTTTTGTATGAAAAAATTCAAACGATTTTTTTCATGTATTTTTTATTTGTATTAATCGAAGTAATCACACATGCAATCAATGCATCTTTGCCAACGCAGTGGCAGTTTATTGATGCCCTTCTTAAAGAAATCAGCTGGACGGGAGGCAACAAATTCTTGAAAGGCATTTTGTACTGCCTCTCGGGTATTGAATTTTTTTCCCGCCAAGAAGTTATCCAAATTCTGGAAAAAGTAGTAGTCTGTAAGCGCAAGGTCTGGTGTCTGGTAGGGCGGATCACGGAGAGCTTTCAACCCCAGTTCTTGCAACTTGGAGACCTCTGCTGTGCAGTATGAGGTCGCGCGTTGTCGTGCAGGAGCAGCGGAGACGAGCGATTGACCCATTGGTCATAGTTGGTTGGAGATGTGCCAGCTTCTCCATCATTGTGTTCAGTTCTTCACAGTACACATCTGCAGTAATGCTCACCCCGTTTGGTAAGATGCTGTGATGAATCACACCGGCGCTAGACCACCAAACAGTGACCATCACTTTTCTAGGGTTTTCGTTTAGGGCATTGTTTAGGTGCTGAACCAGGATCCAACCAACTTGCTGAGCGCTTGCGGTTATCAAACAAAATCCATTTTTCATCGCAGGTAACAATGCGGTTCAAAATTCCTTCATTTGTGTGTCTGTTGAGCAGTGCAAGGCACGTCTCGACGCGTAGTTCGCGCTGGCGATCATTGAGTTCGTGGGGCACCCATTTGTCAAGCTTTTTTACCTTGCCAATTTGACGCAAATGGACCAATATTGTTTTGACGCTAATGTCGAAAGCTGCTGCTAATTCAGCCGTAGAATTCGCTTGTGCCGCGTTGCTGCCACGACGGTACTCATATTCCATAATTACTCGAATTTTTAACGTATCCATGACGACGAAAAAGATTGAAATGCGATGAAAATGTAACAATAATCAATAAACAAATGACTACTTTTGGAAAAAAAATCCATGTTTTTAAAATAAAATTTGAAATAAGAATTCTTAGCCAAACAAAATTTTTTTTGATTTGAAATGGCCAGTACTGCAGAACGGCAATTTTATAGGTAAATACCTAATATATTTGTTATTTAGTGTGTACATAAATTAGAAATAAATAAATAAATTGAATTGTGTACTTCCCATCCCTCAGACTGGTATACAAGCCGGGCTCGTGGCTGGACGGGTACCCCACCCTGGCCACGGGGGACGGCGACGGTACCGTCAACATGCGCTCTCTCTCCGCGTGCGAGCACTGGCGTAAACCCCGCCTCCGGGGGGGGAACGTCGTCAAGTCTCTGCCTCTGCCCAACGGTGAACACCTGAAGATACTCCACGACCAGCGAGTGCTGGACTACGTCTCCCTGGTCATGAAGAACTAGCCGCGATGAGTTAACGTGCTGAACTAGACACATAGGGTAGTTCAACCACGCAGCATGCCACAGCGATTAATCGGGGGCGCCCTCTTGCGCATGTTGCTTAGTTTGTAGTTTTTAAACCGTTTATTAAGGCTGGAGCTCTGCTCGCCATTATGCCCGGTGAAGTAGCAAAAGCCTCGTGGCTAACTACGTATGTCAATCCGAAAAAAAAAAGATTAATTGCATAGATATCAATTTATCATGTTAAATCGACTTACAACATAAAACATTGATAATTAGCCACCAATTGCTATGTTAATGCGACATTTTATGACGTTTTGTGAACTCGCAAAATTATCATGTTTTTTTAATTTTCAAGGTTCTTTAACAGATCTCGGTAAGCAAGAGTCGTTGAAGGAAATTGCCGTAAACACCACGCTTCGGGAGCGTTCAAGTATTACGTAACGCAATTTGGGGGGGAGGGGTTCTCGTAAAACGTTACGATGCGTTACAGGGGCGGGATGGGGGTCTTTCTTACAACACGTTACGTAAAATAGTAAACCAAAACCAAAAAAAATTAAAAGCCAAAATTTTTAAAAAATTATGAAAATATGCAGGTGTTGCGAATTAAAATTCTCTTGTTTTATTTAGTAGATTAAAACTATACCAAGTGTAAAAACTATTACATAACTTTTTACGACTTTAGGGTAAAAATGATCACTTGAGTGTTACGTAACGTTTAGAGAGGGGGAGGGGGGGTCCAGAAAAACGTTACGGTGCGTTACAAGGGGGAAGGAGGGGTCAAAAATCTTCAAAAATTGCGTTACGTAATACTTAAACGCTCCCTTGGCAGGCGGATTGGTGATCTCAGTAAGAGGAGTATTTTTGAGCTGATAGATGCAGCTGCCCATCCATCAAGTGTATATCCTTTAGTCCCCTCTTACAACACCAATAGGATGGTGATCTATACTAAATTGGTAACCACGCTACTAAATAATCGTTGTCGCATTTTTTTACGTAATAGACCTGCCGGAATATTTGATTTCAAATTATGGGCGTAGACTTCTATTCCAGTGGGTTGTTTTATAGCATATATTATGTTAATGCACCTTATAAAATATCCCTGTCCAAAATGTCTGCCTAATCCGATAAGTAGTTTTTGCATAAATTAGTTCTGACGCATTAAGATATATATTGGGTGACTTTTTTTACCGTCTTGAAAATAATAAGGCGTGATATATATAATAATATGAAATAAATGTCTAAGGCATAGTTATTTTATCATTCTATCTTTTGTTCTGACAGAGTGAAAATCGTAACGGTAAAAATGCGTACCTAAGTAGGTAGTTACGCTATTACGCTCACTCTTTTCATTCATGTGTGATTGCGGCCTAGGTATTATAGGCACCTATTTATTTATTAAACACGCACTATGTAGGGTTTATTTATTTTAAGTAATTTATGAGATTTTCGAAACTCTAATTACCGAAATACTAGTACAAATATACTGTGGTCTATAGATGCTATTCCACTTACACAACACACCATATTATTATCAAGACGTTAAAAAAAGTCACTCAGTATATAGAATAGTATTATTTAAGCGGTTTTAGATAGGAAACGATAGCTGGCGATCTAAATGATGCAAGTAGTCCGTGAATGTACGCAGACTTAATCGTACCCACTGGAGATCAATAACGTAGTATCAGTAGTAGTCTTGTGCCTGCTCGGTCATTTTCAAGATCGCTCCGTACTAGTTCATTTCGGACAGTGAACTAGTTCGTTCTATAAGCTCTAACAGCTCTATTCGGTCTTTGCGCTCGGTACAAGTATGAAGGAAAATCAAATATGTAATAATTTAACATATTTGATTTTCCTTCATACTTGTACAGGCTTAGGACTCAAGGACTGTCATTCTGATCAACCGCCTACATTATTATGAATGAATTCGTATGACGTACTTGTCAAAAACAATCAGTCAGTTTCATTATTCGTTCTCGCTCGCACTTATACGATCTCGCGGTTTACAATGTACGAAGTACGAAAAGAGCTATTTGACCTATTAGACCGATTACAAATCAGCGTTCGGAAACGTTTCTTCTAGTACAGTACGAAGATACGGCTCCTATTCGTTCATCGTTCACGAACTACACAAGACTAATCAGTAGTGGATCTATGGGCAGATTTGGTGATGGGTTGTAGAATGTACTAAACTCTGAGGTGGTGTAATTTCTCGTGGCTAGGCTAGCTAGGCTGGGGCCACACTGCGTAAGTGCCGCGACGGCTACCTATTTCGCGAAAACAAACTTGTATAAATATATGTCATTGTGTTAGTAAGTTGTTTGAGACATGTTAGCAAGAATTAAACACATTAAATTTGTGTTCAATTAATATAGTGTTTAGTGAGTGATACAATTGTGCCCTTGTACACCAAAAGCGTATAAATAAAAAAATCATCCTTAGATAATAATATAGAAAGTCCTAATATAACCAACATCGATATTTGAACAAATCCATAATATATATATATAGTAAATTTAATAAACTAAATGTTAGAGCAGCTCATTAAGCGTACTAACGCTATCCTCTACCTCTATTAACTAATTTAACCTTCAATTTTTTTTTAAGATTACTTTCAGTTTTGCATTCTACTAGTATTCTTGTTAACCCCTTGTGCTAAGCTAAAATGTTCGTGCTGCGAGTGTATTCACGTCGGCAGAGCAATGGGTGGGGATCTAACCGATGCCCCTAGACATTGGGCTACGGGGGTGCTTTGCCAAAATTAGAGTATAATTTATTATCAATAGTGCTATACAATTTATTATTAAGGATAATTATTTTGTAAAAACTACTTGCATGGAGGACAACCCATATTTCTTAACATTGGATCTATCAAATTATATTCATATTTTTATTTTTATTTCAATGTATATGTTGCAGTCAAAACTCTTAAACAATCAAAAGTACTTTTGACTAGCAAAATCAGTCAAAACTAACTAAACATAGTCTTGAGAATTTATGTTTAGTTAGTTTGACTGCAACATATATCGTCGCTTATCTTTCTAACAGACGTATCTGTATTTTCGGCAAAAATAACGTTTTTTATACAAATGTGATTTCTGCTAAGAAATCATATTTGTATAAAAAGCTACTTATAAGTCTATCTGCCAAAATGTGTTTTCTCCGTAACGCTTGAAGATACAGATAAGTTTATTAGACCGATCGTTTCGTCTTCAAAATTGACGAAAATACAGATACGTCTGTTAGAAAGATAAGCGACGATATAATGTAGCGACGTGATTGCCTCACGCATGACAAAAGCCAAGCTGTTATGGCTGTGATAAATGTTTACTTGTCTAATACTTAAGCATACTTACCATGACACTGTAATAGTCAATATTTTGTATTTTTTTTATTCAGTGCTAACACTTTTATTTTCACCAAAGACTTAACTGCTTGTAATTTTATCTTGCCTGAAGGTAAGCTTAGTGTAAATAGGAAAAGACAAGACACTATTTCGCTGTACGCGGTTATATTATGTGTGAGTAGAGCAGTACTATATTGCATGCTCTTCACTCAACCTAACTGCCCGTTTACATCAACTACTGAATGTCAAAGCCTCCTCTTAACATACCTTGACATGTCAGGGTAGTGAAGGGATTTTTCCATTATTAAAAAGTAAGTAATCTTAAATAAATAGATGCAATAGTTGCTGCTGCCCATTCTTCAGCTTTATGTCGATCAGTCGCCTCTACGACACCCATGGGAAGATGTGGAGTGATCTATTCTAAGCCGGAAACTACAGGGCAGATACCGCCTTCAAGTATACAGCGAGATAATGTTCACGCATAGTAATCTCCCTTTAGGCACAAGCTTGCTTTTATTTGTATGGAAACACCAGAATATTGCTTTTAAACTTTTGTTTGGAAATCGTATCCTGCGATTGCTCCCTTGTTTACGTAAATGTTGAATTACGATTGATTTTAAGATGTCATAGCTTTTATTTTGATCCTCGAATATAAACTATTCTTTTAGGAGATGAAATAAATAATAAAATAAAATAATTTTGTATTATATTTGTCATTAATTTTTTTGTGTTTTGTATTTTAATTTAGAATTAGTTGTTAGAAATTAAGTTTAATCATGGTAACTAAATGGAGGAAGATACTCAGTGTGATGGATGTGGTTACTATATAAATTTATATAGCATATTTATAATAATAAAAGGGTTTTTTTTAAGTTCTTAGGAATATTAAATATAAGATATTGTGTACTATATTTGATTTTTAATAGTAAAATATACATATTTTAGTTTCTTAATATTTTTTAGAACAAATAGAAGATATGTGGAAATTGTAGTTTAGCTTCAGTTTTAACTTACAAGGAATATATTTAATTTTTAATTCTTCTTCTTAAGCGCCAAATATATTTTTCTTTATTTTGAAAATATATCATAAATATTAATCATTTAAGAAAAGTGTGTTTTTATATAAGTTATAACATATGTCATATATAAATGTTAAAAATCATTGAATACACAGATTATATATATTCTATGGAACCCAAAACTAGTTATTAAGGTGTACAATCATTATTGTAACGCCAAAAATGCATCTTACTTTTACCTCAAAACTAAATATATACTAGGGATAAGTCTAACACTATGTGATATAAAGGCTTTTAGACCTTACATCCAAGTTATCGATTCATTGTTCATCTCCTCAATGCTAAAAATATAGTAAATTATGTGAAGCTTAAAAAAATACAGTAACATATAGATAGACAACCAGCGTTTTGCTAGCTATCTCTGCAGCAGCCTAATAGCAATAATGTATATAATATCAAAACCAAAATTTGTAATTCTATGCATTTTAGATTAATAAACAATACTAAAGTAAATGCTATGAGGCTCACTCATTTATCTTCAAACTATGGTACTTAAATTATATGACGTAAAAAACTAACAGCTGACCGGTGAATAAGTATGCTTAGCGATCTGCAATTCCATCGCAAAGTGACAGTTGCACGTTATTCAATGCGTCTTTTGTATGCTCCATTCATTGTGTTGTGATTACAAAAAAGTCGTTGGACGACGCGCAAATGTTAAATTGCGATCGAAATTTGGTTGCAAGCATTTGTAATCCCACGGCAGAATGTGTTAAAATTAATGTTGATAGGTGATCTTCTGTAGTGTGTTATCTTGGTGGCTTTCTCAATACGTAATAATTATTGTAATTGTTTTATCTGTAAACGATTTATTTTATTCAATACTAATTAGTTGTTTAAAATGAAAATCTATTGCGATGGAATATTATTATGAGTTTAAAGGTTGACTAAAAATAAACTACAAAGAATGTGATATTTTGTTTATTTTACATCCTTGGAATTCAGTGTTATTATGTATATATAGACCCATCCCTATACTTTATAACTTTACCAATAAGTTCAATTTTAAAACTCCAACCCATTTTCGCGCCTTCTGTAATATAAAGAAAACAAAATAACTGAAAATAAAAAATAAAAATAAATAAATGCGATGATTGTGTAAGTGAATACCCGTGTGCAATTTTATAGTCCGAAGTGAGTAAAGTGAATACTTTGTGATGTAAATGACGACGGAAAAGCCTATAATCGTTTTAGCTGTGTGTGTGGCATATTTCAAACTAATATAAACAAGTATGTAGTTATGCATAATTATGTTCATGTTGTTCGCGTGGCATTGCTTAGGCCGAGGTTGCTCTAAGAGACCCCCCCACACTGGCGTCTTTCGAGCGTCATCGTCGTGCCAGCGTCTGCGCAACGTCGACGCGACGTCCACGCCGCGGCGACACAACGCAGGCCAGCTAAATGTTTTTACGAACAAGTACAATGCACAACGCAACCAGATGCCAGCGATGCGTAAGCCCGGTGATCGGCAGCCGGTCAGCGCCAGCGTTGCGTTGCCGCGGCGTCGACGTCGCGTCGATGTTGCGCTGACGCTGGCACGACGATGACGCTCGAAAGACACTAGTGTGGGGGATCTCTTATACGATGACAGCGCCGCTACGGCGACCCGAAAACATCAAAATCGCTTGTACCTCGATGCGGTGCCGACATATATTTATATTATATAAGTTTGTTAACGTCGTCGCTTCGCAGTCGAAACGTAATTTCACCAGACACTAAACATTATTTTGCTTTAAAATTCAAAATATTCAATGATTTTTTCCTGATAATCATGACTGATTCTTCAAAAGACGAGGGCTTTTGTTTAATTTTCTTTAAAGAATATTCTAGAAAAGTTTAATAATGAATATCTTCAAATTCTAAAATTCTTCAGTTCTTCTTTTTTGTTATTATCAAATAAAACACATAAATCGGTAATAAACATGTATTTAACGTTGCATTTCATATTGGCCGTAATACTACGATTACGCTAATTCGTTCGAAAACCTAACAGCGTACATGTGTCATAATCAATAGGAAAAGCCGCGATATAATCATATCAAGCATCTTATAATATATAATAAAACTACATAGGACTGAGGTACTATAATAACATTTCAATTATATGTATACAAAAAAAATGTTTATCAGAGTACCGATCTAATGGGAAATAAGTTATCATGCAAACAATAATAAAAAGTAAAAACTTCCATTACATTGTTAATATTATGATAAGTTTTATTACTAGACACGCTTATACCGCGGCTCCTACTATATAAATATTACACATATATTACATTCATACAAAAGGGAACAAAACTCATTAAATAAATACCTTAAAATAGCCGTATAAAGCTTAATACATAATACTAGAATGCGGCTGACTCACCATTATAAGACTCTTTTGTTATCACTTCAATTTTCTTAGCCTCCATATCTTAATACTTTCTCTTATCGTTTATTTACTCCCCATAGAGAAGTACCGTTACATTCTATAGCGTCATAATCAATTAGTTTTTAAACTTTCAATACTAAATCAAACAAATGTTACTATTAGTTGCATATTTTTGTAACACTAAAGTCAACTTTGCAATGCTTGCTTGATTAACCTTCCTAATCAATAAACATTTTTTTAACTCGACACAGTTCACACAAATAATTCTCCCAGGTGGGAATCGAAACCATAACACCAAGTCTCAGAGGCCACTGCTGTAATCACTGAGCCACCGATACAACATACATTACTTCCCCATGCCAAAGAAAATGAGGTTCTATTATTTCGTGTGTAAGTCCATAACTGTATTCTCAGTCAGCCGCCAAATCTAAAGGTCACCAAAACTATAATATAAAAGTCTAGGTCACCTTTAGATTAAATATAAATTAATTTTAGACTACTACGCATTGCTTCCCACTTCAGATTCAATCCATCACAAGTATTAACTTAAATGTAACACCGCAAACCTAATGAAGTAACTTATTTTATACATACATATTTACAAGAAACTTTGTATCGAAGAGTAGCGATAATATTCCAATGGCAAAATAAGAAAAGCCATCTTAATACCCCTACCATAATATCTCTGCTCCATTCTAAGGTTGTTCGAAAATGTCTTATGATATTAAGCACGTCTATTATCAACTTGAAAGTACGTAGACCGGTGTTAATTTGACATTATAGGTAACTTCAACAGTGATGGTGAAACGAAATCTGAAGGGAGACAAAACGCCAAAATGGCATGAGGAAATGTGCTCCAGAAACTAAAGCTGGTGAATTTATTAAAGAGATCCTCCTACCATCAAATACGAGTACATTTACACACAATGTTACCCTGAATGTCAAAGAAACCCCGGTTGACCGGTACTGAAGTATGACAACATTAAGATAAGACTTGTATTGCACCAAGGTTCAAGTAAGAATAAAATTATTAAGGAGTAAGAAAATTTGTATCGGAACATTTGTATCCATAAAAATTGATATCGTAAATGGGCTTCATTAGATAGTTAGTACATTTATTGACACACCGAGAGACCGACGATCAGTCCGATGGACAAAATTACTCCAAAAATCAATCAGACGTCATTCCAAGAGGTAAACGGGCACAAGACCGCCACGACTGGAGAATATTGATAAAAGAAAATGGACGGGGTCCCGATCAACTACTGAGTGACCGACAACAAGAAGAGTAAGACATACATAGTATAGTGAGTGAAATGTGACATAACTTACTTGTCGCAAGCTTCAACTTGACTTGTGAAATTTAAGGCTTGTATACAATTTCATGATAAATAAGAATACCTTCTTCTGACACCTATAGAGATACTAAAAGATGTTATAGATATTATCGCTACATCTCGATATATACACGCAATAGACGAAATCTTTTATTATAATTATGTTTTTGAAATTTAATTATCATTTGTTTATATAATAGGCATGCAGACTAAAAATTCTATTTAGTCCGTCAGTTAGATCATCAAAAAATATTGGATACGTATTTCTTTTTTCCCTCCTCAAACAAATAATTACGAAGATACAGCGCGTTGAAATTTCGTTTGACGTCACTATTAGGTACAACTTTACCTAATTGTAACGTCACAAGCCCCCCTCTACTGAACTTAATAGTTTGTTTTTGCTCTGTATCTTTGTTAATTAGTATTGATTTGATAAATAAAAAAATACGTGTCCAATATTTTTTAAGTAATCCAACTGACGGACTAAATAGATTAGTTTTCATGCTCGGATGATTTTTAATGACACGATTAAAATCATTCTTTAACAAGGAATCGCAACGAATAAAAGATTCCGCTTATACGCGTATTAATAACCAAACTTAAATGTACAGTCAGCAACAAAACATTAAATACGTTGCAAATACATTTTCTTTTACAATTTAATTAATATTTTGTTCTTCAGAGAAAGTCTTACTTCCGTATGCAAGATCAACACATGAGACTATGATGTCACTTTGATGATTTCTATAGCAATAGAGACCATGACAGTGAGACACACACTCAAGTGAACACTTAAAGCCAAGTATTATTCTTGCATATCACTGTAAGACAATTGATAACTTTTTTTTAATTTTATCAATATTTATATTTCAATTATATTATTAGTTAATTTTAAATAACAAAAAAACAATAAGTTTATCAGTTCTAGAGTGCATATTATTATGGTAACAATAAATAGTAGTAAATGCTTATATTCCTCTGCCATTTAAGAACTCAAATACCAACTAATGAGGAATGAACATTGTAAACCTAATATTAAGGAAATATCACATTTTAACCAAAACAACAAGATTTACACACAAATTATTATTATACAGAAATATATAAGTAATTTTGTCGGTCATAAATGTTTCTAATGACGCCGCGACAAAAATTAAATCAACCACTACTTTTATTATTAAGAATAAATATATAGAAGCGTATTATTTGGTAACTGAAACAGCAATAACTCATTAGGAAACATTTATAATGCTAACATAACACTCCACTTGCACAACATCGTAACTCTTTATCCACAATCACTGCCTTCAATGTCTTACTTTTGTTTAATTTCATCATTATCATAATTTTTGTTCATATTGTAAGTTTAATATAAGCTGATTTGATTTGTCTCCAGGATTATTTTTGTTAATACAAAATCAACCTTCTATATTGCCAATAAAGTTGAATTTGACTAATAATTATAATCCAGTCACATTTGATACAACTTTTAGAACGCTATGAAGGTATATTCCAGAATATTATCTTTCATTACGAATACCCTTTTCTGTTTTAAAGTAATTGGACTATTAGGAAATGCTGCATGTCTTAATATATTGCTTATTTTGTTAATACAAAATCCACTTTATGTAATGACAATATGGTCGATTTTTATTAAGAAAATGCCGAGAATATAAGGCAACCCGCATTCAACTCATACAGTATCAAACTATTTATAAACTACTTACTTAAAATTATGTTAAGCGGGTATATTTTTTGGGAGGCAATTTTTCCTATCCGTACTTTAAACTTTTATAAAAACCCTAACAGATTAACAGTTCATTATCGTTTCAAACAGCGTCTCTTAATTATTGTATAAAACTTGTTCGAAAACCATTCAAGCGCTATTTTTTTTCTTAATTCATGAGCCCTCTATATCTTATACATTTCTAGTCCTCAGAAGCGTAACGACGGATGTCTATTATACTTCAGAAGCATTTGGTCGTAAGTGCCAGTTTACGATAAAGGCACATCCGACTTTATGCTTTTGAGCTATAGATTTATATGCCGAGGGGTGAAAGGCTAACTGACTTAAGGACCATAGGCGATATTGCGTTATATACTTTAATAATCATCATCATCATTAGCCCGTATAACTTGACTTGACTCCGAGTGAGGGTATTTGCCTTAGTCACCACGTTTGGCAGGCTGGTTGGCAACTGCAGTATTATGTTGTAACCACACAACGTGCTTTCCGAGGCACGGAGGGTAGTCCCTCAACTAACCAGTCCCGGAAAGAAATCTTTGAATTTACACAAAGATTTCCTGTCCGGCGTGGGGATCGAACCCAAGACCGCCGAGATTTATAGCGAGCCAAATACCGCTAGTTGTTTTTGTTAAGGTTGTCTAGTGTATAACTTTAATAATGCTTTTATGAATGAAATAACTCAATATTGACTTATAGCCTTTCACCCTTCGATATATTTCTTTCAACAATATCTCATTATACATATTTGATTTAATTACATATTTTTACACTTACTTTCATTGTAAGGCAATGTTTTATCATTTAAAATTCTTAATGCTACCATCTAGTCTTACGAGTATTACAACATTAGCTCATTTTGGCTAAATGTTCCACGGCATTGTATGAATTTAAATTTGAACTTTATTACAAGTTTATATAGTTCAAAATATTAAAACTGCCCGTTAAATGATTTAGTCATTATACAGTGAAACCTGATTAAGTGGGACCTGGATAAGTGAGAACCCTCTAATATTGAGAACTACAATGAGGTCCCGGCACTTTTTCATCGAATTACCTCTGTTAATGGGACTTTTCGAACCTGGTTAAATGAGATTTGATTTCTAGGATTTTTTCGATGTTTACCTCTATAATTGGGAATCTGGAGCTCAATTACCTTCATAAGTGAGACAAATTAATAGGTTGGGACAAGTTTAGACACAGTTGTTTACAAACATTTGAATTTCTTTCGCACATGCTTTGTTTGTCAGTAGTATCTCAAATTTTGACCTTTGCAAATGAGACAACTAAAATTTAAACCTGTCTAATTGGAAAACTGGATAAGTAAATGAAAAGCTCTTTAAATGGTACAAAATCTTTGGTCCCTTGAGGTCCCAGTTAACAAGGTTACACTGAAGTGTTATAATATATTGGACGTTTAAATAGCAACTATTTAGAACTTCAGGCTACATAAAAGCATCCTTATGTTGAATAGTTCCTATCACTTTATTGAACAGAGCCAATATAGGCATTTTTACCATAGATACAACACTTTATGTGTACCGGATGTAGGTCTATGAAATTGCACACAAGTATAAAACATTTTGCCAAATGGGCTAACCCTACATTACATTTAACAGAACATTTAGGAACAGCACAATTTGATATATTCCATATTAAACGATAAACTAAGCCAAATAATTAATTTACCATTCAACTCATGGCAGTACAAATTAAGTCAGACTAGATGCAAACTGACAATAAATATACTAAAATTACAAGTGCATAAGCAATACGCATAATCTTTAAACTATAATCACTACTATAATCTTTTTCTTTTAAAAATAACATTATATCTACTGTTCCCAAATATTCTGCTTCCACCTTCATACAAAGCCAACTTACACAATAATATACCTTACGCCCACTACATTAGACTCATTTCAGTCTAACTTCAGTTTGTCTTCGCCCAAGCTATGAAAACCATGACCTCGCTACCCAAGCACCAATGTCTGATTATATACCACTATGGAGACGTGTTAAGGTACCTAAGGGTTTATTAGACCATGAAAAAGCGGCCGTAGCCCAATGGCTAGGGCGTCGGACTTGTGATCTTGAGGTCGCCGGTTCGAACTTCACCCATTGCACTACCGACGTGAACCCACTCGTTAAACAAGCATTTTAGCTTAGCACGAGGGGTTAACAAGAATACTAGTAGACTGCAAAACTCTGCTAGTAATCTTTTATTAAAAAAAGGGGGATTTTGGGGCAATTAACTACAAATTATGGTAAAAACCTTTTGGATGGATAAAGATTACTAGCAGATTTTATGCACACTACTACTACTCTTGTTAACCCCTCGGGCTAAGCTAAAATGCTTGTTACGGGTGGGTTCACGTCGGTAGGACAATGGGTGGAAATCGAACCGGCGACCACATGATCGCAAGCCCGATGCCCTGGCCATTGGGCTACCTATTTGCCATTATATGTTTGTCAAATTTCACCATAATTAATTTAGGTTTAAATATAAATTGCCAATCAATCTATGCAACTGTTTGTTTTATTTTTTTATTTAGTTTTAGATTGAATTGATAACTATTAAGTATACTAAGACTTCTTGTTATAAAATAGATGGACAAATTGCTATAGTTTTCAATTACAAATGAGAATAGGACGATAGAATGGTTCACATAATTATAGTACATATAAATTATATAAAGGCATATTTTCTTTTGTATAATTACAAAAGTATGCTTGAAAATACATATATAAATAATAAAATGAATATTGAGTAAATAATAAATATTCAAAATTCCTATGTAAATTACTTCCTAGTGAACCAAATAATGAGCTTTTAGTTTTAACGAATTATAGCATATTAATAACGTCAATTAGCCTGAATGAATGAATGATATCTTATTATATAATGTAAGAATGTATGAAGATTTTTTTACTAAACTTTAGTAGTTTTAACATGTTATCCTCACTCAAAATGTATTATGATGAAAATGATAGAAAAGTCATAACTAGTAAATTTAATTGGATCGTGAAACATGGTGGCAATAAATAAAAGTATTTTATGTCTTTAAGAAACGAAAAGAAATACTTAGTGAATAATGTAGAATTCGGTCATTTCTCAGGAGAAAATAATTGAAAGTTAAAATCAATATGTACCTGATTGTACAAAAAATCTTCATAGAATCTATAGCTATTCATGTTAAGTACACTTAACATGAAAAGCGTTACATAGGTGACGTTAGTTAGTATCGACATGGTCCTTGGTGAGCGAAGTCTGAGTTATCGGGAGTTGTCGGTCATTGTTATATGAGATCAAGGAACGTAGGAACACATTTAGGAAGATTAGATATTCATGAAGTTAGTATAATATCGATAATCGATGTCGTAATCGATTACGACTCGATATTAATTATAATAAATAATTGACTTTAAAATGATTTAATGACAGACGTTAGCGGTAAAAATAATCGTTTCATGATCGACTTACAACGAATAGTAAATCGATTAAGTAGGACAAATGGCAGAATCGATTCACCACAACGTTCGCCTAGAAAAACGGCCATCTAGGCACACGGAACCAACGTAAAATCGCGCTCAGTAAGACATAAGAAGGTTCAACTCCCGACAGCTCCCTCCTCAGCAGCTCAGACACGAAACAAGACAAACTGGTAGAGATGCCGCTACCTGTTGAACAGCAGGTCGGGGCGGTAGTACACGTAGATGCCCAGCAGCACCGTGGCCGTGGCGAAGAGGGCGCGCGAGGACACGGGCAGGCGGCGCAGCGCGGGCGACAGGCAGCGCCGGAGCCGCGCCGACAGGGACGACGCGGCGCCCGCGCGGTTGCGGTTCGCGATCTGGCGACGCTTCAGCCGCTCCTCGTCCAGCCGACGTTGCTCCTCCCTGGGACATACGTGAACAATCGTTATACATATAGCTGCTTAAGAATAAAAGTGACAAGCAAAATCAAAACCACATAAATAAGTGAAATGCAAAAATTGTGCCAATGCACACCCTAAAACAAAAATACCGTTTGTTTATTTTGGAATTCTGGTCCCAAAACTACATATTTCAAATTTTTTACGTTTTATTACGGTCGGACTATTACGGACTGAAATATTTATCTTTGCCTGTTTAAAATTAAAACTGTTTGAACAATCTTAATTTGGAAACTCTAATCACAAGCGTTTGACATTAGCTAATGTTAGTTTTTTTATTTCAACTTATTCAGTTTTTTTTTATTTAATTTTCAACTCTGACCAAGAAATTTCGTCAAACAACCGTAACAATGACTTCATTCGGCACGTACGTCTATTTGGAATCAGCCAAACAACATTTTTTTTTTGTGAAAAAAATTTTGTTATCCTTAATTGTTTACTTTCATAAAAAAAATATATAAAAAATACATTTAAAAAAACTAAATGTTGTCAATTGGTACAATTTTTGCATGCCATTTGTTTTTGATTGGTGGTTCTTTAGTTTTTATGCAACGGAATATACTCTAATATCTATACTGATACCAGGGGTGGCCAACATAAGACCTAAGATTGACTGTTTACTATCTGCGATCGATCAATGGCGTACATAACGTTGAATCACGTTTCGTTTAAGTCAATCGAATGGTAATTAGGGAGTGTTCAAGTATTACGTAACGCAATCAACGCGGGGGGGGGGGAGGGGGTCTCGTAAAACGTTACTATGCGTTACAGGGGCGGGAGGGGGTCTTTGTTACAACTCATTACGTAACATTGTTTCTAAAAATTAGGGAATTGAAACTCAAAAAAAACAAAACCAACAAAAAAAAAAGCCAAAAATGTATAAAAAAATAACAAAATATGCAGGTGTTGCGAATTAAAATTCTCTTGTTTTATTTAGTAGATTAAAACTATACCAATTGTAAAAACTATTACATAACTTTTTACGACTTTAGGGTAAAAATGATCACCTGAGTGTTACGTAACGTTTAGAGAGGGGGAGGGGGGTCCAGAAAAACGTTACGGTGCGTTACAAGGGGGGGAGGGGGGGGTCAAATATCTTCAAAAATTGCGTTACGTAGTACTTGAACGCTCCCTTAGGTATTTTTTCAGATTAAGGCAAACAATCAGTTTATGCAACTATGGCACGTATTTTTATACTAAAATAACAATTTTACTATATAAATTGATCGACGTAATAGCTGCCGGAATCAAACTGTCAATCGCATTCGATATTAGCCACCCCTGCAATATACTAATAAATTAAATTGAAATATCTGCTTTATGGTAACATAACAAAAACACAGCTTAAAAAATATTCATCTGTGAGTGTGTCTACACCAATTGATATCTATATTTTTATTTGCACGAATTTATCCCATCATGTGCTAGTGGACATTAATAACCACGGCTGAACATGGGCACTATCCCGAAGGATTGTTTCGCCATAGTCACCACGCTTGGCAGGCGATGGTCATCACAGTATTATATTGTAACACAAAAGGAACAGCTGCTCATTCCTTGATGTACAATTGCTATAAATGTTATAATAACAATCGGGGCTGAAGTCTTAACGTCCTTTCCAAGGCAGAAGTTAGTCCCTCAACGAACCAGACCAGAAAATAAATCTTAGATTTGACACAAAAATGTCTGTCCGGCGTGGGCATCGAACCCATGACCGGTCCAATACCTATATTGCTACGCCATGGAAGTTCTCAGACATATCTGTACGTGTAAATAACTTTTAGCACAATGAAAAATCATCTTTACTAAATATAAAGCTGAAGAGTTTGATATTTGTTTGCTTGAACGCGCTAATATCAGGAACTACTAGTCCAATTTGAAAAAATATTTCAGTGTTAGATACCCTATTTATCGGGGAAGATTATAAACTATATTTTTTTACGAAGTTCCCGCGGGAACGAAAGCTACGGGGTTGAAACCGCGTGCGGGAAGGTAGTGTTAGTATATAGAACTCACTCTCTCCTCTCGAGCGCTGCGACTTCGTGCTCGAGGTCAGTGGGGTCGTTGTTCTCGTACAACTTCTTGGCGGTCACCAGGATGTCTTCGAACGGCAAGTCATCGGGTAACTGAGGACATAGGAATACACAATCTCAGATAATTCTAATAAGGATATTAGACTAATGATACTATATAAAATACAAAAAAAAAAAACAGGATTTTGAGCGCTAAGTTGGTGTAAGAAAGTCTTATTTTTTAGAAAAAGTTAGTTATTTTTGTTTTAAACTAGCTTTTTTATTAGTATGTATGTGTACGGTGATACCATACACCTTGTAAACTTGCACGTTAGCATTTTTCTGCATCTAATCAATTAATTAATTAATTTTTAGTACACTAGCAGCGGTCATCGCGTGTGTTCCCTCGCTCCTTTATATTTCTCACCATTTGGTCCTTTACAATATATTTCATTTATTTTACGTTACACAGTTGTATCTTTTATCTAACTACGATCCTTCTCCATGGTCCTTCGAGCCGGATTTATTTATTAATGTAAAATGTTATTTAATAAAGAACAGTAGACTAATAAGCTACTGACCCTAGACAGCAAACAGTGCAGCATGGCCATATCACACTCGCAGTCGTACACCTCCTCCGCCCTGTACAGTACGATGGCGGCCGTGACGTAGACGGGGAACAGCGGCGGCGCGCACAGGAAGTAGTCGTACAGGCGCACCACGTCCGCGTACTTGTTGAGACTGTGCCCGAACCACGTCAGGTACCACGGCAGCGCGAACATCGTGCCCACTTGAGCTCTGCAATGTACAGAATAAACACATCTTAACTCAAACTACGAAAAGAACAGTGTATCAAAAAAGTAATCACTACAATTCTCGTTAAGCCTGAGCCTGAGCCTAAGGGGCCTGAGTCTACTATCGTAATGGTGTGTCGTGGAACTGTCACTGACGTCTCGATGGTCGGTTTTCTTTGTCTTTTGGATTAGTAGATTACCAAATGTGCAAAAAACCGATAGTTCCACGACACACCATTACGATAGTAGACTCTGGCCCCAGTCGGTGTGTCGCTGTTACCTGAGTGTTTTTAGGGTATAAAAACACGGTTATTTAAAAAGTGTCACTCTCACAGTAAACATGAATCTAACGACACCTCTCAAGCTAAAATCCATCAAGCCGTTCAGGCTGCAGGGCGTGCCAAACAATTATACATACATACATAAATACTCTCGAAAAATATAAACAAACCGTCCTTCTGGCGCAGTCAATTAAAATTGAATCCCTATCTCCCTTGGTCAACGCATCACATGTGAACGGATAGACTGATCTTGCAAATTCATTTTTTGTTGTGTTATCACTACATAGTATAAAACAAAGTCGCTTGCTGCTGTCTGTCCGTCCCTATGTATACTTAGATCTTTAAAACTACGCAACACATTTTGATGCGGTATTTTTTATAGATAGTGATTCAAGAGGAAGGTTTATATGTATGATACATCAGCATTGCACCCGTGCCAAGCCGGAGCGGGTTGCTAGTAAGAAATAAAAAGTTAAGCCGCACATAGAAAAACGCTCTTAGTGCACATCACGGTTAGTTGAGAACTATCACGAGAATTTTAGTTAAGACTAGACCACGTCTGCCGGGTCATTCATTACACTAAATATAAACAAATATCTTACTTATCCAAGCACTCGGCGAGTTTATTATCCGCCCGGCTGATGACGGGCAGCATGTAGTTGAGCAGGTGCTGCGTGGGCTGCATGGTGGTCTGCATGAAGGGCTCCAGCGGGGCCTCGGGGCCCACGGACAGGCGACAGAGGAGGGGGAACGATGCCCGGTCCCCGCATACTAGCAGTAACGTGATCGCCACGTCGTGGTAACCCTGGGGAGAGGAAACGAGGGAAATATTTAGATAAATATCGCATTCTTTTAATATTGATTTGCTGTTGTGTTATGAATTATGGTGTGATAATAGTATAACTCGGTTACATTAATCCATTTTTAAGAATCTATACTAATAATATGATTGTTTGTTTCATTGCATTGGCTCCAGAACTGATGGACCGATTTCTTAAATTCTTTCACCATATGAAGCTACCTTATCCAGGAGTAACATGGGCTATATTTAATTTTAATGTTATAGTTCCCATGGGAACAAGAGCTAAGCGGGTGAAACCGCGCGCAGGAAGTTGTGATAAAAAGTGATTCTCGTGCCATTTTTTTTGGGTGTTGTTCGTGATTTTTTTTCAATTTATCTGAGAGCAGGAAAAGCTATTCGCAGTTGTCATATCATAACTAACTAAGTAAAAACGGGCAACACCGTTTACCTATGCATTGCCATGTGACACTGCGATCACCAATCCCCCTTCTAAGCGTAATGACTATGGTAATACCCTTCGAGGGATGTCCATGCTCAGAAGTGGACAATACACGGGCTGATGGTGAGATAAAGAATTACTATACAAACGG
The DNA here is from genome assembly GCA_947037095.2 of Nycteola revayana. Lineage (NCBI taxonomy): Eukaryota > Metazoa > Arthropoda > Insecta > Lepidoptera > Nolidae > Nycteola > Nycteola revayana. Next base: position 23,368,446 of record OX344846.2, on the reverse strand, counting down.
AAATGTCGACACATGCAGCATTAGCCTTGAATGATTGAACTTGCTTCGGTTATCGGCCGTTATGCAACTATATGTAATACGTTATGTTCTAATCTACGTCAAGATACTACTTTTCGATTAGAATATCAATTTAATGATTCGAACGAGTTTTATTACCCATAAAATTCCCTACATTTTTTTTTTTAGTTTACTTCCAGTGTTTTGCAGTCTTCTAGTATTCTTGTTAACCGCTCGTGCTAAGCTAAAATGCTTGTGTTACGAGTGGGTTCACTTCGGTAGCGCAATGGTAGGGGATCTTATAAATTTATCGTTATATCTTATTAATTTATTTGTTGTTAATCCGTCGATAAGATTGAAGATTTTTCACCCTTTTTAATCTGTAGGTTCACTTTATAAAGACGCACTTGGTCCATCCAACCAACCTTCGGGGACGGCAACCAAATGCGGAGGTTTTACAACATAACTGTCGGTCTACGTTACAGTAGAGCGACAGTTGCTCAAAATTTAGCAAAAAATGCAACTTTGGAGTACTAACTAAACTAACTAAACGTTCAATTTTGTAATATTATTGAGATCCTATTGGAAGCGCCTCTTGCGCAGGTTGCTTAGCTTGTAGTTTATAAACCACTAGCTGCACCCCGCGGTTTTACCCGCGTTACTCTGCTCCAATGTTACAAAGTTAAATCGTACACTCGCTTTAATCTCGGAATGGTTCTCCGCCAATAATCTCCTTCTTAATGCAAGTAAACGTTTTCATTTCATTCCAGTGGGTCGGAGCGTGATATTTTGTAGCCTATATGTTAATCCAGCGTATAAAAATTTCAACGCCATGTGCCAATTCTGTTCAGTAGTTTTGGCGTGAAGGAGTAACAAACATCCATACTTAGGTAAAAACTTTCGCATTTATAATATAAGTAGGATTTATTAGGCTGGAGCCCAGTTCGCCTTTATGCCCGGCAAAGTATCAAAGGCCTCGTGGCTAACTACATAAACAAACAATTAATTAAATAATTAAGAATAACATTAGTATTCCATTGAAGTTCTCGTTTGAAGTTTCTTTCGACAAAATGGTCACCGTTTAATTTCAAATATGAACTCTGAATGATGTCATAACATAAATTAAATTAGTACTATTACTAACTATTGTATGCTTTTATAAGTTTTCAATATTTACCTATAACACTTCATGTAAATATATTATAAAATTATTATGAGTAAAGGAATTAATGACAAACAGACAGACGGAGTACATTGTCTGTAATGTCCTACGATTAGCAGCACTCACAGGTTCCACTTGCTAGTTAGTAGTTACCAAAGTAGTTTAATTCATAGAATAAAAATAATAACCTATTAATTACAGTTATTTTTTATTGTGATTTTGACAAGTACAAGTGAGTGTAATACCTAAGTGCTGAATAAATTCATTATTTCATTTCCATTTCACACAAAATATAAATAATACAAATTAATGGATGTGTCTATTTTTTTTGCTTAGTAGCTTTAAAGAAGTACATACCTCTACCTTACAAAATACCACAGCTAGACAAAATTAGTGATTAATATTGTGTTTGTATGCGTGAATAAGGTAGGCAGAGCTCACAGGGGAGAGGCAGGATACGCAATACTCGATACTTTATTGCGTTTCACAATGTGTTTACAGGTGTTTTAACATTATAGTGGTACCAATTATGAACCCTGTCGGGCACACCAACATAGTTAGATATAATCTAAATTAATATCAGGGTAAGGGTGGCTAGTGCTGTACATGTACTGTATTGGCACTAAATGTCTTTCTATTTGGAACCCTATATCCCTTATCAAGTGGATAAGGGCCATTTGCCTGCTCAGGAAAAAAAGAATCATAATGATAATTGAATCGTAATCGAATGTTATCTGCAGTTTCCTACAATATAAACTAACATTTTCACCATACCTGGTAATACTTTAAATGCGGGTACTTGATGATGACTCTGAGTATGAGCACAGTGAGCTGGTCTTGTAGCGCCACTCGCTGCTCGTACGGGATGCCCGGTGGAAACCGCTTCAATGACCGGTTCACGTCTAACACTACCTGCAAAATTAGACATTGATGAAAAAATTGGATAATTATTGCTTCATTGTATCAACCGTCAAGATTATAAAGCAATAGCTTCTAAGCGGTTTCACCCGAGTAATGTTCCCATGGAAACTTAATCGATACTAACTAGAACTACGCTAATCTCAGGAACAGGAACTCTTAGGGTGCCTTTCCACCAGATATGTGCTATGCTACGTTGCTATGGATGCGTTAGATATCCACCAATGATATTCATTGGTGCACATAGCTTAGCACTGATGGAAACGGATTCAACTAAGATATATTTTTTATATGGAAGGATGGATAAGTGCTATGGATGCCTGCTATGGGTCGTCGCGAGTGGTGTAGCTATGTGCAGAACAGAGTACCTAAAGTATGCCCGATTGCAATTGCAGCGACGCATTTTCATAGCACATCTTACTCGCACCGCTACACAGCTTAGTATCAGTGAAAATGGTCACATAGTTTCACAGCTTAGCTATTACATCCTTGCAGCATAGCACATCTCTGGTGGAAAAGCACCCTTACAAGGAAGGTTTTTTAATCATGGAGTTCCTACGGGAACGGCAGTTCCACGGGTGAAACTGCATGCGGGAAGCTAAAAATAATGCCTTTATGATCCGGGGATAGTGTTGCTTCCCAACAGTGAAAGAACTTTTCAAATTGGTCTATTAGTTTTGGAGCTTATTCAATACAAACAATGAAATCTTTCCTCTTTATAATATTAGTATAGATTAATAGGTACTATTTACATACACACAAATTAAAGTATAAGAGATAAGGAATGCATTGTGCTGTTAGCCTGATAACATATGTAGGTAGTTAACCTACAGTGACATACATAAATACACATTATAACAGGAAAAACAATAAACAATGAAATAAAATACCTAACCACTCCTCACTGGTTAAAGGCATATTTTTGTAAACATTTATAGGACACCATATTCTTATTTTTTTGACATTTCTTCTAGTCTACTAATATTATTTTTAGCCCCTCGTGCTAAGCTAAAATGCACGAGTTACGAGTGGGCTACGTCGGTAGTGCAATGGGTAGGGATCGAACCGGCGACCACAAGATCACAACTTCGACGCCCTAGCTATTGGGCTATGGCCGCTTAATTAACATTAAACAAAATTAATTTGTTTTTATGCCACATTATTTATAACATTTAGAAATTAACAAACATGTAATGTGTGACCTTACTCCACTTTATTATACATTAACGAAATACCATTGGTTATGTAAGCTTAACCAGTTAAATAGTGGTAGTTAAGTACTTAGGAAATTTTAATGGTCATACTACTTAAAATTTACACATTTGGACATCTCTATTGTCATTGAATGTCTACTGCTGACTGCCTCTACCTGGTATATCATTAGCATAGAATAGATGATTGATCCATGGCTAAACATGCCAATATTTTTTTAAAGATTTTTAGTAGACTTTTTGCAGTCTACTAATATTCTTGTCAACCCCTCGTGCTAATCTAAAATGCTTGTGTTAGAAGTGGGTTCACGTCAGTAGTGCAATGGGTGGGGATCGAACCGGCGACCACATGATCACAAGTCTGTCTCATGCGCCTAACCATTGGGCAATGGCTGCTTTTATATGGAAAATAGTCCCTCAACCAATTTGATCCAAAAATATCTGTGACTTTACACTAAGATTTTACTTCTAGCAGGGCAAATTCAAATATTTAAATATTTTTTCATTGAAAACCTTCACAGCCTATTTCATAAGTATTATAAATGTGCATAAATAATGAAGAATAACAAGTATTTGTTTAATTTAGTAGTATAGTTTAAAATTTGTTGATGTTATAATGTTTGTCATAAATACATTAATGATACTTAAAAACTTCTTAGCCATTTTAATATAAATCTTACTTGGCTATATTCACTGTGTGTTGAGAGTTCATCCAATGACGGAGGTTCTGTGAGTTCATCCTGTGTTACGCCTACTAATAATGGCCATATTTTTCTTCTGTAGTCATCTGTTGGCAAGATTAATTGTTAGTGAAATAAACTGCAGGCTCAATCTGCACAAGTGGGCATGATTGACGACAACAACATACAATGTCACTGTGGCACCCAACCACAGTCTATGTCGCACTCGTGGGCCAGCCCTTCACGCCCTAACAGCTGCATGATAGAGGATTTGATGGCGGGAACAACGGGATAAAGTATAGTAGTAGAAGTGAAATAATTTCCCATAGCACCTTAGTAGTTTCGAAACTTCTACTTCAACATGTTAATGTATATTATTGAAAGTCAATTTAGATTAACTTTCCCACTTTTTTAAACAAGTCTAAGACTAGTATTTTTTTTTCAGTCAGAAATGTATACTTAGCCAAGGGCTTTTGCTACTTTACTGTGAATAAAGACGAGCAGGTCTCCAGCTTGCTGTGCCTATTAAATGGTTTAAAGACTACAAACTAAGTAACATGTGCAAGAGGATGTATCCTGTGGGACTTTGCCACACTAGGAAAGTGATTCCTTGTGTTGCGGGGGATGTTTCAAACATTTTAAAATGCATAAAGCATGTTATGACATTTATTTTTTATATATTTCTTAAAAAAATACAGATATCATATTTAAAATTTCTTTAAAAACAATATACACAAAAAAAAAACACATTTAAAGTACTCAAGTAAAACTAACTTCAGTGAGTTTTGATATTATACAGGGTCTTTGATACAAAATGTTGGTTTGACATTGTACACAAATGTTACGAAACAGATGTTAATATTAGTCATCATAGTGTAAATAAATATTACTCAAGTACTGGTTTACTATTAAAATAACAATAATAAACAAAACTAGTATTTGAGAATACATTAAAATGAGGCCGATAATGATGCATAGTAGTATATTTTTATGTTTTACAACAACAAATTTTTCAGATTCTTTTAATTTATGCAACAAATTATTACACCTACTTCAGCAAGGTTATAATGATGACACTAACATTACTTCATTGAACCCAAATATAATAGATTCACTGTCCAGTGAAAAGGTTTTCTTTTTTTATATCACCTTAATTAACATATTTAATAGCCCTACAAATATTTTACGAATACAAGTTCACTTACCGCTTATTAATCCAGCTTTGCTTGTAGCAAAGTTCTGCCACTGCTGCAGATTCACTAGGTCTGGGTTTTCTAAACATTTTTCTATATCTTTCTTTTTTTCTTTAACATCAGGGTCCTCAAAGTCTGGCTCTAAACAGAATTAAAAAGATATGACATTTATGTACTTGGAACTTTCACTTCAAATTTTATTAAGGTTATCGGTAAAATATAGGAATTAATATAATTAGATTTACACATTAGAGTACTAAAAATAGCTGTGGACACAAAGTAATTAAATAGCCATATTAATTGTTTACAATACCATCATCGAATTTTAACTCGGAAGGCGTAGAGATGTCATCAATATTTTTAGCGTTATTTAAGTTGAGGGATCTTTTGCTGGGTGTCGGCGAACAACCACCGTTTAAATTGCACTTATCACCGGTACCGGTGTCAGTATTATTCGATTCCATAGTAGAAAGTTGTAAATTAATCGAGCGAAAACATTACACCATCCTTCTCCATAGAACGATGTGATGACATTTCATTAGCTTTTTGACATTTTCGCAAATGTCACATTCAAAAACCTGATATAACCCATGTCATGAGAATCTTCTGCCTAACTTAAAAATAAAAACAATATTTGTTATGAAGAGCAATACGTATATTTTTTAATGACAAATTCATATTTCATAAATATTTTTCTATTTATCACGTATTTATTACCTAAAATACGTAAGTAAAGCCTTGCGGTTTATTGTTAAAATTTGTTACTTGAAAAGAACTATCATAGTTTTTGAACGTTCATATTGTCAACGTTCTGTTTTATTCAGAACTTTAATTATGAATTCTAAAAAAATAGAAAGATATTATTACATGTTTTCAATCTTACATTTTCAATAATATAAGCATTTCCTGTATGTAAACGTTTTATATAATTTCTCATGAAAAGGCTTTTCAGTTACTTATTGAGAATAAGTATGTACCAGTTCTATGATATAGAGATAATTCGTAGAAAAATAATACAAAACGGAAATATAATTCCATTCATCTTAATTGACTCATGTTCATTTCTGTAAGTCTATTCCGAATAGTCTGAGTAAATCGATGGTGAATTCTATCAACATTACTGAAATTGTCAATCAAAATAGACCTACTAGATTAAAAAAATTTAAGAAACAATAAATGCCTAAAAATATTTATTTATCATTTTTGTAATGGATTTCGTGGACACTAACAAAGAAAATGAATCTATTCGGGATATCGAAGACATCATTGATTTACAGAAAGTCAACGGTAACTTGAGTACCAAGCAAGTAGTTTTCAATATTCCTAATGAATCTGAAAGCACAGTGTCCACCAACTTAGCTAAAAGCTTGGAGTCGGGGTTATCAAAAAGCAAATCTGACCTTGAAAGCAAGAAGAAAACTAAAATGATTTGTTCCAACACTTCAAACCGTCAAAATAGTCCACAATCAGATGTAGTCTCCTGGCCGAGTGATTCTGATATTACTGTACTCAGAATGAAGATGTTGATGACCAGTAAAACTAGTGATTTAAAAGACAAAGTTGGGAATCTTATCAAAGGTGATGGGCTGCACCAACCTGACAGTTCTTCCATGATAAATTTGGCAACGTTAATTCGAAACTCTCACCGGTTCAATATGGAGGAATACCTTATGCCATTAACTTCTTGGGAAAGAGAGCAGAACCAAGAATCTGAAAATATTGACGTTACAAAAGCAGAAGAAAATACGAATTGTGCTCAGAAGATGAATTGTAATTTTAATGTTTACGAAGCGATATGCAGTTGGACGCGAAAAGACATTTGTAGTTCAAAAGATAGTCAGTCTTGTTATTCTAATAAGAAATCAAAATTTGCTAGATTTCTGCGACTATATTTTTGTCCTTGTTGCACTTGTCTGTACGAACTGGAAAAGTTGAGAGAAGATCCGTCCATGGATGTTACGTAATATCAACATTTATTAAATGGATCGCAATTTAATACATATTCATTTTAAAATTGTTTCAATGTACACATTAATTAAATAACAACAGCATAGGTTTTGTACTTTTACTGTCTTATCCTCTCCTAGATCCACTACGTGTACAGGTGTGTCATCATCTATAGAATTTTCGTCTCTAAAAAAATAAATTAGAAATAATTTTGCTCTTCACAAATAACAGGCGTTCAGTGTGAGAACACTAAGGTTTAATTGGTCTGCTAAGGTTTGATCGTTATGCAATGCAACAGTGCCGTAAATAACCTTTTCTGTGCCCTGTGCGAGCTTCTATAACTGTGACTTTGTTTTTTTAGATAGTTATATAGATTGGACGGACATTTCGTCTATTATACCACCCACTGTGCGCTTAAGTAATTTTTTTATGAACAATTAGGAGCAAACCGAAAAAATAATAGTTCTGCCTGCACTAGCCATTCTTGCGCCCCCCAGAGTCTCTATTTGTCTCGAAGATATAAGATGCTCAGAAAAACTGGAGCTTCTGGTAATCATTGGTATTTTGTTTCTTTCGACTTCTGGTTACTAAACTATCTATTTGATACATAAGCTTATTCTATATATGGTAAATCTAAATAAAAACAACAAGAGAAATTACCCATACGAAGGCAAATGGCTTAAACGCAGTCACGGAAAACGCGTCGCGTCGTAAGAATTTATGACATTTTCATGGAATTGGAGATTTACATTTCGCGATTTCGTTACAAATATTTCCTACTTATTAAACAAATTTAGCGTGTAACTTTATGATTAAAACATTTCCTTTACTTCTACTTACACACATTATAATCCTACCAATATTATAAATGCGAACGTTTGTAAGTATGGATGGATGGATGTTTGTTACTCTTTCACGCCAAAACTACTGAACGAAATTGGCTGTAATTTTGCACCGCGATAGGTTATACGCTGGATTAACATATAGGCTACAAAACATCACGCTCCGATCCACTGGAGCAGAGTAACACGGATAAAACCGTGGGGCGCAGCTAGGATGTAATATTTTGCATGTTGCATTATAGGGTTTTTTTTTTTTTTTTTTAATTGAATTTTTGCTTTTTCATAAAGTCACGTTTTGTTTCTCATTATGGTTTAGTTGCGGCGGCTCGCGCGATTTGATACGCTTGAACTATATGCATAGTTTGTAGGTACATGTTGTACTAATGTGTAACTAACTTAACTGACGACTGCGTGAACTACAACAGCCCAGTGTTAGATATAGGGTCAACACTTAGCGTAAAAAGTAATATTGAGACCCAACACTAGGTGCTTTAACTAAAATTAAATGGTAAAGACTGGCAACTAAAAACATAAGTCGAATAAACGTATTTTTAGCCGAATATTTCATTTTTCAAGAATTTCAATGACTAATTGACTTTAGGTACTAACAAATAAAACTGAAATGTAGGTAGGTACCTACTCATTTTAATTATATAGCCCGAGGTATAACTGCGTAGTTTAAAAATATACTTACCTAACTTAACTACCTTATGGGATACCTAAATACCCATCTTTTAAACTTCTTTATATAGTTCCTTCTTCGTTTGCCTGGAAGAGATCACATTTTGTAATTGTACCTATCAAATTTTAAGTTTAGTTTGAAGTCCATTTCTGTATTTTTCTTATCGTGAAAGAAAAATACAGGATGTAAAGAGTTTATCTACCTATCTAATCGGTTAAATTGCTTTGAAGTTTTTCAGGAAAAAACCGATACCTAGTTGACGTACAGTTTATTTGTAAGTGAATTGTAATATTAGTATCTTAAAGTACTCGAGTATATCTACCAGGATAATGTAATTACACACGTGTGAGATATCTAGTGCACGTTCTCAATAAGGCTTGGTAGCGGTGCAATGACGTATATTAATTATAAACCTACTCGTAGTTCCAATGAGTCAAGTTAATTCAATTAAAATTATTTATGCAGTATCAAATCTTATGTGATACATACTTACCTATTTATCTATTTTTGCCTTCTAGGTAGTTAATGTAGGGTAAAAAAAGTAAAGGAATAAGGTGCATGACTGCTCTGCTTTGAACTTACTCATAATGGCCTCGCCAGGAGGTACCGGATATCATGCCATGTCTATTTTTTTTATCCGTGTATTTCGCTTAATCTCCTAAACGACAGTACCGGTTTAAACGAAACTTTCATTGTTAGATAGCTTATAAAAACTTTATTTTACTTGGATGTTGTCGCCAGCAGCTAGTCCTACTAATATTATAAATGCGAAAGTTGGTATGTGTGGATGTATGTATGTTTGTTACTCTTTCACGCAAAAACTACTGAATGGATTTGGCTGAACGTTTGCACGCGGATAGTTTATAAGCTGGATTAACTGCTGGATTTACAAAATATCACGCTCCAACCCACTGGAGCAGAGTGATGTGGGTAAAAAAACTGCTAGTCTAATATATAAATTAGACATTATATAAGTTCAATACTATATTGGTTCTGAGTAACAGAACCCATTCGTAGTTACTCCTTAAAAAAAGGCCATGGGCGAAACTAAAAAGTCGTGTTATATGTCACATCCTGACCTCCAGCATTCTAAAGACCACATTGCCCAATTAAACAGACCAAATGGATTAATGTATTCTCTCTGCCCACGCAGCCAAGACAATGAGTGTTTGTTTTATTAATTTCTTCCAACAAGGTTCTCCATTCACCTCATTATCGCTTGCCCACACTTTTGAAGATGGTGCGATTTATCCAGACAATCGATGGCGTAAGAAATTATATCGAGCTGCTTTATGGGTGCTCTTCGGGTGTATAATGGAGATAATTTAAATTAGTTTATATTTCTGCCTTGAATTTTTATCATTCGTTGGTCTTAGTCTTGTATGTTCCAAAATTGAGATGGATAAAATTCGACCACCGGCAGGATACGAAGCTGCATCTTAGGTTAAGCCCCTAATGCCTTAAACAATTAGGCTACGGTGGAACCACAACCGGTCATCGAAATTTATCAATCTCTTTTATAACACGTCTCTAACCCTTGTATGACCCAAAACAAGAGCAGCGCTCTGAAGCATAGTTTGTAGTCATTAACCACGACCGTATTGGTCCGATTTTAAAATTTTATTAATTTTATTAATTTCGTATAATATATAATATTTTAAAATACTCTAAACTACATAGACATAATACATTTTAAACAAATAATTAATAAATAAATAAATAAATATAATAAATAAATAAATAAAAATAATTAAATTATCAATTATTAATACTTACCTTTCTGTTGCACGCACCCCACGCCGCGGTCCACCGCGCCGAGCACATTACACCTGTGAAATAAACAACATAATTAAATTCACAATAAATAATAATAATAAAAATAAATAAAATTAGGCAAAATGTACTCCACTCCGCCAATCCATATTACCGGTGCTGGGAGGAGGAACAAAAGTCCCCTCCGTGCAGTCAGGGTATCTCCCCTAAGTAGGAGAGACAGTACATCAAGCACCGAAGGAGTAGATAGGCGTAGGGAAATGATCAATGCGCTGCACGCCTTCAAACGCGCGATTAAGGACTCCAGCAAGGACATGGAAAAAGAGCTGACAAAGGGTTATGAAGCCCTTGGGAATTCCCGAAACCTTAAGACCGAAGTCAAAATATCGATCCAAACCGCCCTCAGGGAAATAGAAGTCATCGGTAGGAAAATGGAATCCAAGGGGAACCAGTTCATTAAGACCTTGACAGAACTGCAGTACGTGCCCTCTGGATTAGTGAATCCGACGGATTCTGAAACGCAAACCGAGGGCACCCCACTAATCACCCAGAACAGCCAGTCCACCCAGACCACCCTGACCACCCAGACCGCCCAGAACACCCAAACCACCGAAGCCATCCAGTCCACCTCGGATGAGAGATTAACCCTCGAAAGGATTAGGGACCTGTTGGAGGGGATAAAGGAGGATACAAAGGGCGTGGCGGAGTGTGTGCAAAACACGCGCACACTCTCGCAGGACGTACGAGCCGTATCTACTCTTTTGTCCCCAGCAGCGGGACCGGCCCGCGCCGGTGTGAGCCAGGCCTCCTACGCCAGTGTAGTTGCTTCCAAAGCACAAAACATACCCCCACCGCTCCACTCCATTGTCGTCTCGTCGGAGGACGTAGAGGACACCAGCGGGACGATAGTGGAGAAGATCAGGGAAGCGGTGGATGCGAGGAAGTCTGGCCTGCGCGTGGACCGCCTGAGAAAGGCGAAGGACCAAAAGGTGGTTATAGGGTGTCTGGATAAAAAAGATCTGGAGGGAGTAGTTGAGAGAATCAAGGGGTCAACCAGAAATCTTAGGGTGGACAACGTAGTCCAGAATAACCCGCTGATAATCTTGTTGAACGTGCAGTCGTATAACACTGACAATGACGTGGTGGAGTCTCTGAGCAGTCAGAATGGAGACCTGCTGGGAGATCTTCCCCCAGAGGAGGTCACCGCAGTAGTGAAATACAGGAGGAGGACGAAAAACCCACACGAACAGCATGTGGTGTTAGAAGTCTCCCCCTCCGTGTGGAGGTGACTGACCGCGGCTGAGAGAGTGCGTGTGGACCTTCAGCGGGTGAGGGTCTATGACCAATCCCCGCTGATACAGTGCACGCGCTGTCTCCGCTTCGGGCACGGACGCAGGATGTGCACGGAGGCCACAGACCTGTGCGCTCGCTGCGGTGGCGACCACCAAAGATCTGACTGTCCAGACAAGTCATCAGGATCCGGGCCGGATTGTAGGAATTGCAGAGATGCGGAAATCGAGCGGAGGGACCACGACGCGTTCGACAGCGTGTGTCCCATTCGTAAGAAATGGGACGCCCTTGCGAGAGCTAGGGTGGCTTACTCCTAGCAAGTCGCAAGGAGCAGCGTATGTCGGACGCGCCGTGGACTCAGCCATTGCCAAACGTCCCCCATAGATTCAGGTGAATTATTTGATACTTATTATGAAAATAAATGTAGAATAATATTAATCTATGTGGGGGGTGAAGGAAAAGCTCGAGCAGCTCTGAGGAGACCGCGATTCCCGCATACGGACCCGAAAAAATTACAAAGTCCCGCTTGAAGGCCTCAACACGCATCCCAGGGTCGTCCCCTTTACAGACGGCCCTGCCACAAACCAACACACACATCTACACACATACATAATCTTACACACACCAAAATACATAAACACACTTTTAACTTCAATTACGTACGGAAAGAAGCAGACGGCATGTAGTAAGAGTAAGTATTTTGATAAATACTTATAATTACTAAGGAATGGACGTATGAGAATAGTATACGTAACACACTTTCACAAAACTACAAGACATATATACACTTAAAACTTAAACGCACAAATACACAAACAAATTCACTCATAAAACACACATAACTATACACAAATAAACAACTACTAGTCAGTGAGCTAAATCGTCAAATATAGAACAATTGTAATATTTTAAAAAACAATACTAAGATGCAACAATTGATAAGAAAATTTTAAATATAATTAAAAAGGCAACATTAAAGGTAATAATTGATAAGTAAAACTAGGAAGCAATAATTAATAAGATGATATGAAATGTAATAATTTGAATAGAATAATTAAAAGTAACAATAGACAAGGAATGTTGAAATGTAAAAATTCGAAAATGTAAAACTGAAATGTAAAATTTAATATGAAATTGTAAAATTAAGAGAAATCTTAAAATGTAACTATTTATAAGGCTGTAAAATTAAGTTTACTCTAGTAAATTATAAGGAAATTGTAAACACTAAAATAATGTAAATGTAAATGAAATATTTAGAAAGAAATTTATAAAAAAAAAAAAAAAAAACCATGCCTAAAACCTGAACACTCCTATAAACATGCTTAGTAGCTAGTTATATTAGACTTAGAATATGGGAATCCCACCCATGGAATGATAGCGATGAATGTAAGAAAGAAACGGAATGAAGAATAAAAGTGCGAGAAGTATAAAAGCGAGAAATTGAATGAAAGAGCTCAACAAGATTAAAAAACTAGCTAGAAAAGGTCCTTGCTCATGGCAAGGGAGCACATAAAAAACAAAAAAAAACAAAAAAAAAAAAAAAAACCCTTGTATGACAACCTCCGTAGCTCCGACAAGTCTCGGAGGTCGTGGGTGCGATTCCCACGCCGGACAAGAAATCTTTGTGTAAATTCTAATATTTAATTCCGGGTCTGGGTGGTTGGGGGACTACCCTCCGTGCCTCGGAAAGCACGTTAAGCCGTTGGTCCCGATTGTTATAACATCATCTATAACAAGCGTATACCAGGGTCGTCCCCTTTACAGACGGCCCTGCCACAAACCAACACACACATCTACACACATACATAATCTTACACACACCAAAATACATAAACACACTTTTAACTTCAATTACGTACGGAAAGAAGCAGACGGCATGTAGTAAGAGTAAGTATTTTGATAAATACTTATAATTACTAAGGAATGGACGTATGAGAATAGTATACGTAACACACTTTCACAAAACTACAAGACATATATACACTTAAAACTTAAACGCACAAATACACAAACAAATTCACTCATAAAACACACATAACTATACACAAATAAACAACTACTAGTCAGTGAGCTAAATCGTCAAATATAGAACAATTGTAATATTTTAAAAAACAATACTAAGATGCAACAATTGATAAGAAAATTTTAAATATAATTAAAAAGGCAACATTAAAGGTAATAATTGATAAGTAAAACTAGGAAGCAATAATTAATAAGATGATATGAAATGTAATAATTTGAATAGAATAATTAAAAGTAACAATAGACAAGGAATGTTGAAATGTAAAAATTCGAAAATGTAAAACTGAAATGTAAAATTTAATATGAAATTGTAAAATTAAGAGAAATCTTAAAATGTAACTATTTATAAGGCTGTAAAATTAAGTTTACTCTAGTAAATTATAAGGAAATTGTAAACACTAAAATAATGTAAATGTAAATGAAATATTTAGAAAGAAATTTATAAAAAAAAAAAAAAAAAAAAACCATGCTTAAAACCTGAACACTCCTATAAACATGCTTAGTAGCTAGTTATATTAGACTTAGAATATGGGAATCCCACCCATGGAATGATAGCGATGAATGTAAGAAAGAAACGGAATGAAGAATAAAAGTGCGAGAAGTATAAAAGCGAGAAATTGAATGAAAGAGCTCAACAAGATTAAAAAACTAGCTAGAAAAGGTCCTTGCTCATGGCAAGGGAGCACATAAAAAACAAAAAAAAACAAAAAAAAAAAAAAACAAAAAAAAAAAACCCTTGTATGACAACCTCCGTAGCTCCGACAAGTCTCGGAGGTCGTGGGTGCGATTCCCACGCCGGACAAGAAATCTTTGTGTAAATTCTAATATTTAATTCCGGGTCTGGGTGGTTGGGGGACTACCCTCCGTGCCTCGGAAAGCACGTTAAGCCGTTGGTCCCGATTGTTATAACATCATCTATAACAAGCGTATACCAGGGAACGGGCAGCAGCGTTTACCTGTATATTACAACATAATACTACCGTCACCAATCCGCCTGCCAAGCGTGGTGACTATGGCAAATACCTTCCCTCGGGAGGAGGCCCATGTTCAGCAGTGGACGTTGTACGGGCTGATGATGATGAACCCTTGTATTCCGACCCCTTTACCACTGACTGCATTGGTGGCTCGGAGGTTACGACAGTGGCTGCTGAGACCTTCTGGGTTCGATTCCAACCCGAGAGAATTAAATGTGTGGATAGTTCTGAGTCTGGGTACTATCCGGGGGGGGGGGTACAAAATATCACGCTGCGTCCCATTGGAGCCGAGTAACAGTCCAACGCAGGCAAAACAGCGGGAGGGAGCTATTATACCATAATAACAGATCAAAGTTGCAATTTTTCGCAAGCAACGCAGTTATATAACTGTTAGACGTGTTAGTTATTAAAAACCTAACTTTTTTTCCAAATAAGTTTTTATTAGAAAGTAGAAATTACAAATTTACTGACAATAGTTGTTTTGCAAAAAGCGAGAGTGCAACGCAACTAACAGTAATGGAGAAATTCAATTGATTGACAGAATATGTTGTTTTTCTGTGCACTCGGATCAATACGAGCGGTAAGATGTTTTCTACGATATCAAATAGATTTGAAGGCTAAGTATTGTTTAATCATCAGTCATTTAGGCCGGGACTCCACCAAAGCGGAGACGAGACGAGCGGACAGGAGACGTTTTTTAAATAATAACTAATAGAATTGCGTTATTGAGGCATGTCTTCTCCGCTCAGCTTCAGTGGAGATCGCTGTGCGTATGTAATATATGTATGGGCCATACATATATTACATATCTCCGCACAGCGATCTCTTAATGACTAAGACCTTTTTTTTTAGGCCTCTTGGATCCAATTTCTTGGTGTGCTCCTCTTAGCATTTGCTACTCTTGTTATACGGCTAATCCGGCACTGCATTTAAATCATCACCATCTTCTATAATAATAAATGCTATGTCCTGATAGACCAAAGGCCCGCACCGTTGATAACTGATGAGCCTGAACCGTTGATCGTAGAGACTTGAAACTTGTTGGATGTATTATCTCATGACATAGGCATCCGATAAGTAGGTAAGGATTAAAAAAAAAACTATCCCTAACAGAGGTGGTAAATTTTGTAAGGAGAAATCGAAATCTACGCAGTAGCGATTGACAACTAGTTTTATGAGCTCGAAGTCATTTAAATTGTAGCGAAATTTTTAAGCGCCAATTGGTGACAATTTTTTTTTATGCACCCGCGTAACTCCCGTTCCCGTGGGAACTTAATCAGTGATAATGACGCATTCAAATGGTGAAAGAAGTTTTGAAAAATCGGTCCTGTACTTGTTGAGCCAATTCGTTACAAACATACTTTCATACAAATCTTTCCTCTTTATAATATTAGTATAGATATAGATAGAGACGAGGAGAAGGTCAGTTCCCCTCGGCGCTTGGAGCCAGGAACATTTCGATTGTAAGTACTAAGCTTATGAGTAACGATAAATGTTTAATAAAAAACATAACGGCACTTATGTTTATTATTGAAAATACGTCGTCTGGACATTAGTGCACCCATGTCTGCATGGGTCCATTCTGAGTCCATTTTCTGGATACCGACGACGCCGCAATATCTGGGGAAATAGTGAAAAAAAGGAAGAAAATATATATAATTCAGCATAAAATACGAGACAATAGACGACAAACAATTGGTTAAATACACAAAACAATAGGACGCCTTGCAATTTCTGCCGTAAAGGTCGCCTTACCTCACCTTAGCATAGGCCATTCGATTCGGCTTAGCGCTGGTTTTTAGTAATCTCTCATTTTCACTTTTCGTTCTGACTTTACATATAATACCAATGAAAAATAACACTTTGGTTATTCAAGCAACTGTCTACGAGAAATCGATATCCTAATGCGTTAGTAAGATCTATTTCTAGCACAGTTCTATGAAATTCTGTTGAGTCTTACAAACATTTCAAGGTTTCTCAAAATAGTGTTAGTTGTATTTTGCATCACCGTAATTTTCAAGATTTCATTACTTAAATTTAATTAAACTGGTATTACTAATATTGCTATAGACAAAACAATGTTTGAAATAAAAGGATGTTGTTACACGCAAATTTGCAAT
Organism: Nycteola revayana; assembly: GCA_947037095.2. Taxonomy (NCBI): domain Eukaryota; kingdom Metazoa; phylum Arthropoda; class Insecta; order Lepidoptera; family Nolidae; genus Nycteola; species Nycteola revayana. The sequence goes on along the minus strand of OX344846.2, from coordinate 23,351,635 downwards.
ATAACTAGCAGTTTCGATTAGTATATCACGCACGACCACGGAAAATTCTATCGTGCTGATATGCATTATAGCTTGATCACCTACAAATACCTACTATGTACAACATAGATCATTTTATCGGCCTCGGTAGCATATTAGACTTACTCAGTTTGAGTATGACGATCTTGTAGTCTCGTTCTCCCGACCCTTAGTTTGCTAAGAACCTTCCGATACCCTCGTAGAACCGAAGTCCGAAAGGCCCGCGAACTGTAATGTAGAGCGACAGTTGCACAAAACTCCTCTAAAAAAACTGAAAGCTATAATCCCTCAATGTCCCCGTCAGCGACTGCCCTGAGCCGAGGTCTAAGTCCCACAGGGGACGCCCTCTTGCGCAGGTTGCTTAGTTTGTAGTGTTTAAACCATTTATCTAGTCTGGAGCTCTGCTCGCCTTAATGCCCGGTGAAGTAGCAAAAGCCTCGGGGATAACTACATAATAATATGTCCGTCCAAAAAAAAAACGTCTTGTAAAATCTTGTAGTCAAAATGAAAGGATCGATTTCGGGACTGTAGCCACCGGTTTGGGAACCGCTTAATATAAGATAATGATATAACAACCTGAACCCAAGAGCCTTGCTACCGCCGCCGTATCAATGATACAAATGGCTACAAAGACCCTGAAAGTGTGTGGGATAAGGGTCTCTCCAACAAGCTTTCATACGGAGTCCGTCTAGGCATAGTCTAGGGCTCGCTACGCAAGTGCCTAGCCTGAAAAAAATCGTACTTTCGACTCTCTGTAGAGTGGAAGCTATTGGAGGACATCGAAGTGTAGACTGGATCAGTAAGATACTTAAAAATACAAAGATAAAGCTAAGCAATACCATGGGCGATATTGAATTATATGTTTTACTACTCGGTCACATGATCTCGAGACCTGGCGTCGATGACGTCACGTCGCGTCGGCGCTCTGATATGGTGCGTTCGTGGCGAGCGCGGGGAGGTGAAAGGAGAACGGGGCATTCCAGCGAGGTATCGAGATAATGTGACCGAGTTGTACTAGTAACTATTGTTCCCGTGGGAACTTCATAAATAAATATATCCTATAGTCTTCCTCGATAAATGGGACATCTAACAATAAAAGCATTTTAAGACGGAACGGTAGTTCCTGAGATTAGCGCGTTCAAGCAAACAAACTGTTCAGCATTATCTTACTAAAAAGGAAAGGAAAAGTTTGATTTTTGTATGTTTGTTTCGAATAAACTCAAAAACTACTGAACGGATTTCGATAAATCTTTCACCATTAGAATCCTACATTATCCTAATATAAATACATATAATTAGTATAACATAGATGTAATCCTTTCATTAAGTATTGTATATATTATTTTAATATCGCTCATGGTGACTTTTACCCCACGATATAACATAAACCAGTAAATTATCTAATCGAATGTCATCAATAATATCGCTTATAATTAACAAAGTCATCGCAGCGTCATCGTTATGCGGAAGAGCGGATTCGCTCGGCTATGTTTATTTTGTCGCCGACACCGCGCATAAACTTGCACTTTCGCGTCCGTTATATATTACGTGGCGAGTATTACTTAAATTTATTGAAAGCGAAATTTCATTGAATTCAATCTTATCTTTATATTATTATGAGAAGCAAAAACTTTATAGGTATCCCCTTTTTATGATAACTGCGCGGAGAGTATACAATTTCGCACACTTATAGTGTACTAGTTCCCCGCGTTACTCCCGATCCCGTGGGAGCTTAATAATTAAAAATAAGCCTATAACCTTCCTCGATAAATGGGCTATCTTACACTGAAAGAATATTTCTAATCGGTCTTGTAGTTCCTGAGATTAGCGCGTTTAAGTAAACAAACAAATTCTCTTGAGCTTCATATCTTCTTCTTCTTCCTATCCCATATTACTTGGGGTCGGCGCAACACGTTTGTATCTTCCATTCTATCCTGTCCCTCGTCACACTATCACTAAATCTCTTTTCTTTTATATCACTCTTCACATAATCTATCCATCTTTTCTTTGGCCTTTCTCTTCCTTTCTACATATTTATATATTAGTTTATAAATATGTTTATTTTATCAAATATATTTTTTGAGTAAGTAGTAGTAAGTATAACGCAGGACAGACGGACAAACGTAGAGGAGGGGAAGGACTTTCTTCTGAAATAAGGCGAGGTAAGCAGGCTGGTATGTATCCAGGCTGCGGAAAATGCGTGACTATAACTCGTGGCCCGTACGATGTGACTGAAGAGCACCGTGGGGTTTTAGTGTTGACAACACACCACCACGAAGTAGCTTTTTGTACTGCAAAGGAATTTTTCATAAAAAAAGAAAAAGAGATAAGGACAGACGGATTATAAAATTACCAACGATCGAATAATGTGTACATTGTTTTTTAAGCTACTTAAGTGAACCTTTTGATAGAGACATGTAAATACAGTAGGCGAGCTGGGCATTAGCGTCGTTCGCAAGCTCGGAGAACTTGCATGCCCAATGTTAGGCCACCCTAAAACTCTAGTAGGCAAGCTAAAGTACCCAAGATCGCAGACATAATATATTTTAATGTTAATTCACAAAGCCAGCAATAAACTATTTGAAACAATCGATTCACAACGGATGCAAATATAAACGTAACGACGCATCATAAAAATACTGGCGAATTGTAAACTCAGCCTTTATGTATTGTATTTTATTACCTACCAAGTTTAGGTAAAGTAATACATCTGAATAAATGTAATAAACTGTTTTTATCGTAGTTATAATGTTACATTTAAGTACTATACGAAATTAAAACCATTCTTGGTAAATCTATATATCAATTTGAATAAAAAACAATAGCCAAAATGCATGTCTACGTGCATAACTTGATAATGAGTTTATCAATTTGGTTACTTTTATTTTGTTGTAGATATTCGTTATCGAAAGATTTTTTGGAAAATTCGAGGGAAATACTGCGGGAATACGACGGAAATACAGCAAACGGACATGGGCGTTGCCGGGCATGAATAGTATAAACTAAAACTATATTTGATTTATTAACATAAAATAAAAATCATTTATTTTATTTATTATTTATTTATTTATTATTATTACATAATAGTGCTTAACCTTAGTGTAATATATAGGTCCACAAAACTGTTCTAAACAGTTTGTCTGTGGACTCAGGTGAGTCTTTTATGTTTTAAGTTGGGAATTTAATAATATAGTGTGTGATTATGCATAATTTACTATGTATACTATAGTTCATGGTGTGTGTATACTATCCAATAAGTGTTCCTTTAATAATCTTTTAAACCTGTTTTTATTAGTTTATCTTCTGATTTCCACAGGCAAGCTATTTAACAAATATGGTAAACGTTTTCTTAATTATTTATAATAAGTAGAATCAACCAGCGTGCCAGAGGCTAGTTGATTCTAATTATATTTATTATACGCGACTATCATATGCCATAACAACATTGGAAAGCTTTATTTAATAATATCATCGTTGAAATGTAGACTAATTTATTTGTCAAGATTTGTTTTTATTTTTGTTATTATCATTGTAAGTATGTGACTTATAATAAGTACGATCGATTCGTCTGAATTTTCATTCATTTATTTCGGTCCGGAATCCATATAATTAGTTGAGTGGGGAAGAGGATTGCCAAGGTCCATAGGACCCATATTATCCTTTATTTAAAACAAATTCATATCTATTTATTTTCAGTTAAACATTAAAAGTTGTACTTATAATAATATAATACGAAGCAGAATTTAAATTAAAGTTTAAACTAACTTTAGTAAGTAGGTAAATAATTTATTATTTAAGTATTACTTTTTCTGTATTAACAGTTATTTTATTGCCACAGTGTCTCAAATAAAAACTGTAGTCGCAACAAAGTTCCGTGCACATTATTTTCTGAACACAAATAAATTAAAACGACAGAACAAAATGTCATCTCGCAGTAATCATTGCGTATTTATAAAGTTTAATAAAAGTTTTGAAATAGTGGTTCGTAATAACATTGATAACTGTTTCTTTGCAAAAAGTAGTTTGCTACTGTTGGTAAATTCGATTACAGATTGTGGTGTAGCTGTGATATTCAACAAGAACTTACTTACTAATAGTGTTCGACGATAATCTATAAATAATAATATAATAAAACTGTAGAGATCTATTGTCAGTACATAGAAAAAAAAACGCTAAAAACCGAGTCAGGGGGATGTTAGAAGTAAAATAGAACACATCCAGTTCTACGGGCAAATCTCCGAAACTGTTGCAACTATTTCTATGAAATTTCGCATGATGATCCTGACATCCCCGGTCAACATTTTAAATACTTTTAATTACAGGATATTAGTGAGTTCCCGTGGAATAATTAAAAAGGAATAACAAACACCACGCAGACACAGTCGTGGTCGTGGGCATCAGCTAGTCTATAAATAAACTTTCAAAACATGAAAATATTATATAGGGCTCGACGAACATTTTTTTTTTCGGACACATATAATACCTATATAGTTTGCTATTGCACCGGGCATAGAGGCGATCAGCGTTCTAGCCTAGATAAATGGTTTAAAATGTACAAACTAAGCAACCTGCTCAAGAAGGCGTCCCCTGTGGGACTTGGACCTCGGCTCCGGGCGGTCGCTGGCGGGGTGATTAAGCGATTATGACGTTTAGTTTTTGAGGGGAGTTTTGACTTTTATGCAGCTGTCGCTCTACGATACAGTTCGCAGGCCTCTCGGACTGGGGTCGCTTTGGGGTCTGCGAGGGCATCGGAAGGTTCTTTGCAAACTTAGGGTCAGGAGGGCGAGCGGGTGCACTCTTCTCAGGCGGGTCGTATAGAACATTGTACTACAAAAATAAATAATTTCGATGAGTTTTAGCAACGATTTAAAAATCACGGTATATTTTGAGGCTGACAGTACACTGTAATACGTTCACCAGTATTTTTATGAAATCAATTGCAATGTTAAAAGGCCACAGTTCTGAAAGAAAAAGCTGAATGTCAACAAAATCTTTCTGTTTATCGTTGAACCGGTTCCAAGTAAGTTGCCGACACAAAAGATTCTGACTGATTTATATTAGCGCCGCAATGTATTCGTGTCAGTGCGATAATATCGGCGACGTAACCGCGAATGAAAAGAAATGTAGCAATAAATATTATGTAGCGATAAATAATTAACTTAAAATTTCTTTTTTATATAAGATTTTGCATCGCAGCTTGTTTGTTAATCTACGTTCTTAACTATCTCTGCGCCAAATTTTATTGGAATCTGTTCATTCGTTTCTGCCAAAATAGATAACAACAATCATTAGATCTGATATTTTTACTTTTGCATTGCAACAACACGAATAAATCTAAAATGCGTAGTTACTAAACCTATTTTCATTATCATTATCATTATACTTATAACGATCACTGCTGAATATGGTCCTCTTCCCGAGGGAGAGTTTTGCTATAGTCACCACGCTCGGCAGGCGTATTGGCGACCGCTGTGTTATCTTGTAACACACAAGAAAATGTTGCGGCGCGTTCCCTGGTATACGATTGTAATAGATGATGTTATAACAATCGGATCAATGGCTTAACTTAATTGTCGAGGCAAGGACCTCAACTGACCAGAGGACCTAGACGCTAGCAGAAAAAAGCTAATGCAAATGTATGGATAGTTAAAATTTGTCACGTGACGCTATGTTATCTACAACTTTTATGAAACCGAAATCCGAACGACCGATTCGCTCGTTTCAATAAAAAATCAAACAATGAATGCCTTTGGCATTAAGTCCGCCACTGTACAACTTCCCCCCTCATCCTCCTGACCCTTAGTTTGCAAAGAACCATCCGATGCCCTCGTAGACCCGAAGTCCGAGAGGCCCGCGTACTGTAAAGTAGAGCGACAGTTGCACAAAACTCCCCTTAAAGTCATAATCCCTCAATCTCATCGCCAGCGACCGCCCTGAGCCAAGGTCCAAGCCCCACAGGGGGCGCCCTCTTGCGCAGGTTGCTTAGTTTGTAGTTTTTAAACCATTTATTAAGGCTGGAGCTCTGCTCGCCTTTATGCCCGGTGAAGTAGCAAATGCCTCATGGCTATCTACGTAAGTCCACCTGAAAAAAAAAACTACAACTTTGTCCAAGAAGGTTTAAATAAATTAAATAAATAAATAAATAGACTGCACCGGTGGCTCAGTGGTTACGGTAGCTGCTTCTGAGACCTGGTGTTCTGGGTTCGATTCCCACCCGGGACAATTATTTGTGTGAACCACAAATAGTTGTTCTGAGTCTGGGTGTACTTTGTGTCCGTGAAATGAATGTTAGTAAAGTCCCCCGCGACACAGGGATTTATTTCCATAGCGCGGGAGTTGTCTTTTTAAAAAAAAGAAAAGAAAGAAAAGAAAAAAGAAATGCCCGTCATTTTCTCGCGCCCGCCTAATCACATGACAAATGTCAGCGATTTTCTGCTAGCGAAACTCCACTATAGTGGTATTTTGTCTAGGCTGAGAGACTAGGGCCCGGAAAGAAATCTTAGATCTACAAAAAGAAGTCTTGTCCGACTTAAGGATCGATTTCACAAATCGTTGAATTAAAGTCTCACTTTAATTCTCGGAAATCCTCGGCGGATTCTCGTCACGGAGGCTGTCATTTTAATTGAATATTGTATTAATTAAAGGCTTAATCGCACAGCTCCGGCCACATTGTCTAATATCAAGGTTCCGCAGGAACTTTGTGATGAATTAAACATTGTGAATTTATATATCGTCTTCGAAATAAAAATTTATCGTATATATTACTTTGTCAACCTGTACATATGGTTATAGGCTTGACTCGAAAAGAGTTTTCCCAAAGTCATTGGTGACTGCATTTACCTGTTGTTTATATACTAGCCAATATTTTTTATTTTATTTTATTATTATTTGGGAAACAACAGGTATTAGGTACACAATTATAAAATACACTAGCTGCGCCCCGCGGTTTTGCCCGCGTTACTCTGCCCCCGTAAGTCGCAGCGTGATTTTTTGTAGCCTATATGTTAATCGAGCTGATTAACTATCCCCGAGCAAAGTTTCAGCCAAATCCATTCAGTAGTTTTTACGTGAAAGAGTAACAAACATCCATCCATGCATACTTACAAACTTTCGCGTTTATAATATTAGGAGGATTATCCTATATTAAATTTAGTTTCCACAATTAATTAATACAAAAAAAAATATATATATTTATAGCAACTACTATGCTAATAGGTTAGTTTTACAAAAAGAAAAATAGTTAACATGTATAACATTGGTAGGTACTAAATATTTCTTAAAAATTAGGATCTAAATCTATCTGCCAAACATTTTTTTATATGTAATCTAAAGTTGGGAAGAGAAAGATGAAAAATATCTGTATTACATTACGGGTAGTAATTACAACATCTTTGTAAAATGCACAGGATCTTGAAACAAATACATTTTTGCCATTATTAATGTTAATGGCAGTGACATCATGGAAGAGCGATTTTATTCGGGATGTGGACATTTAAGAGGAAATATAATTTAATGACTCGACTTTTTTGTTATTTTTTTATTCTGTAAGAAAAGAAAATGTTGGCCAATTTTGCCCTAGGCTCCAGCCTACTTAGCCTGCTGTTAAATCCGCCTCTGCCTCTTAAACGATACGACATTACAGTTGATACAATGATGAATATGTATATACAGGGTTATTTGTAAAACACCGGTAACCTCTCAGGACTATATTACTAACATCATAAACAACAACATTTGTTCTACGACTTTTTACAAAACATAATACATTTACCAAAAACAAACCTTCAATATTTCGTTGTCCTATCTAACACATTTCAACTCTGTATTTTGCTGTACCTACATACATTGCCGCGCACTGTCTGCTTTCTTTTGCTTCGCATAGACTTCGTAACATTCAGAACGTTGAATTTAAATTTTTGTGTGTAAATCTGATGAATTAAAATATGACGATTTTTTAAAAGTCATAGAACAAAAGTGTTTGATTATGACGTTAGTAACGTAGTCCTGAGAGGTTACCGGTGTTTTACAAATAGCCCTGTATATATGAATAGGCTAAGATCCCAGAGATCAGACATATCTTATTTTAACACAAATAAAACCCTAGGTTTTCAATAGCGTCACAAACGATTTGAATATCTGCGTTCTTGTGTAGTTTGCCAAGTGACAGTTGGGCAAGTACTAAGGGCTAGCTTAGAGAATAAATTTAACTTAAATTTGTATGGCTGATTTTTATGAATATTATTGTGAAGTATCAGACACTTTCCTGGACCATAACTTTTTCCAGACACGTTAAAGTAGTTCTACAAAATGAAAGGAGCTTTACTTTTTTTAAATATCTTATTAAAGTAATTATAAAAACGTAATGTGTTTTATGAGCTATAAGAAAATTTTGTTTTAACAATTAATAAAAAAATCTACATTATAAATATGATAAACCATCTTCCTGCCCTATTCCCATTATTTGGGAGCAGGGTAGGAAGACGATGCCATATAATAAATCCTAATTTATTTAGTTCACTAATTAAACACAAAGAATTGTGCATTTGCAACGTTATATATGTTTGGCATCTATTTCTGCTCAGTCAAAGATACCAGGTATGATTGTAATTAACTTAGAAATGTGTAGGTATAATAAATAATAACATTTATTTATACGAACACATTACCGAAGTGACGGGTTGCGATGTTCCAGCGCGTTGAACTCTTTTGCACTGGGCGGCGTTTGGTAATATTTTCCTTATTACAAGTGTTGTATAATTTCGAGTATCTTTGTAATAGCCTGTTATACATATCCCGATCGATAACCAAATGATATTAATTAAAATTCGAAGAATAAGGACTTTCAATAATAGCGTTTTATATGAGGTACAGGTACTAATATAATAAACGCGAAAATTTGTAAGTATAGATGGATGGATATTTGTTACTGTTTCACGCTAAAACTTCGAAATGGATTTGGCTGAAAGTTTGCACGCGCATAGTTTATAAGCTGGATTAACATATAGGCTACAAAACATCACGCTCCGACCCACTGGAGCAAAGTGACACGGGTAAAACCGCGGGAAGTAGCTAGTTGGGTAATATTTAGGCCAAAATGTTGAGGCAGGCAGAATTGTTTTTCTTAAGATTGTATCGAATCAGTACATAGTATAAAACAAAGTCGCTTACGCTGTCTGTCTGTACCTATGTATGCTTAGATCTTTAGAACTATACAACTAATTTAGACGCGGTTTTTTTTATAGATTGAGTGATTCGAGAGGAAGGTTTATATTTATAAAACATCAGTATTACACCCGTGCGACGCCGGGGCGGGTCGCTAGTCTGACATATTACGTACTACCTGTTTATGCCCGGCGTCCTCCGTTCATTGTACTCATGTTGTTCTTCATACAAACCTTGTCCCTACAATTACGATTAACTAAATTTTCTTTTCTTTTTTTTTTTTTTTTTTTTTCTTTTTATAAAAAGACAACTCCCGCACTAGGGAAATAAATCCCTGTGTCGCGGGGGACTTTACAAACATTCATTTCACGGACACAAAGAACACCCAGACTCAGAACAACTGTTTGTGGTTCACACAAATAATTGTCCCGGGTGGGAATCGAACCCAGAACACCAGGTCTCAGAAGCAACTTCCGTAACCACTGAGCCACCGGTGCAGTGAAAATTAAAAAAAAAAAAAATTAGTTGTTGCACATATCTGTACTAATTTGCAGATTTTGTATTACTATTGTTTTTAAATCTTTTTTTGATTTTCTCCTTATAAATATTATAGTAGTAGACTGCCTCGTTGGGATAGTGGTAATATGGTATACCGTAACTAGCCGGGTCCGACTGAAATTTTGTTTATAGATAAAATACAGTACTAGCCCGGAACTTGGTGGTGTGTCACCCGTGCCTCGCCGAGCACGTTAAGCTGTCGGCCCAGCGCCTGATCTGCCACCGGATTTTGATAGTAAATTAATAGAGAGTGAACCTTTTTTTGCGCACTCTTGTGCACTATAATATGTCGTGCGCAGATTAAATCTCTTACCGGATCTGTTTGCTTGAGGGACTAGGTACTTACTAGACCGCAGCGTGTGCCATTGTGTTACAAGATAAGCGGCATAAGTGGTTATAGCCCAATGGCTAGGGCGTCGGACTTGTGATCTTGAGGTCGCCGATTCGAACCCCACCCATCGACGTGAACCCACTCGTAACACCAGCATTTTAGATTAGCACGACGGGTTAACAAGAATACTAGTAGAATGCAAAAGTCTGCTAGTAATTGTTAAAAAAATAATATAATACTGTGGTCTCCAACCCGCCTGCCAAGCGTGGTGGACTTTATACGGGCTAATCAATTCTGATGATGATAATGATTTAATTTTATAATATTAGGTTATCGTTTAATAATATAGGTATAATGTAGGTAGGGTTGCCATCCGTTTATTATATAGTATCTATCGTACAAAATTTCAGTCACATATACTGTATATTATACAAAAATAATATAGTACAAAAAGTACTATGTTTTTTGCTAAACAATGGGGTGACCCATTTAAAAATGTAGACTGCACCCTCAGCGCGGCATTTGAAAAATGCTACATCTCTTATTATTCCGGATCATACAATCCATACACTGGAAAAAATATTTAAAATAAATGTGTACCTACTACTTATTTTTTTTCCTGAGTTTCCCAAAAGTACTATATACTTATTTAGCAACTCTGTGTAAAATGTAGATAATTGATAAAACAAAAAATTAAGCTGGCAATCCTAAATTTATCTACTTGACAATAATTCGTCGTTTTTAAATTTACATTTAATATTTAAACGTCGCCGATTATCGGGAAATATCTTAATTTGTGCAACAGAAATGTGAGTGCATATAATTTGGTTTGCTAACGAACAATGGCGGGGACATATGCAACGTTAGTTAAATGTCTAGATTAATTGCATCAATGACATTTTGCATAAATTAAGTAATGATTTACAATAATAACCAATAATTTTATATCATTGCGCGTGCGCCGCGACAATTATTTTAATTAAACACAGACTTTTGAAATGATTTACGATTTCAAACTTACCATTAAATTACTATGTACCTAGTAGATGAATATAAATTATTAATAACACTTTTATATAAAAAAAAATATATACAAATCGATATGCAACGCGTCGCGTTCTAAACGAAATTTCCGAAGCAAATTATATTACCAGCGAACTACATTAGAAATAAATTAGTCTTAACAGAATACGTTTAGTTTCGCGTCAAATTACCAAACGGTTGCATTTCTTCGGCCCCCCGTGTCGGTTCGGACAGCAAGTTATAAAGCGCAGAGAAAGCACCCGCTCGAACAGTCTGCCGCGTCCCGTTCTACTGTAGTTACGTTTGTATCGCCACTGTACCGTTGTTTTCCCGCCCTTTTTTGACGGTTCCTTTTTGGTGTTGCTATTTTAGCGATTTTTTTTTTGTGAATTCAAAATGGAAATGAGGTGAGTTTTTTTATATTTTTGTGTACTTATATTTTTTTTTTGTGCAAGTCGTGTTCATTCCAACTTCTTCTATAAACTTTGATTAAATTCGATGCGGGATTTAAAACATTTAGGTGTAGGACCAGCCTGAGCGTAACAGCTTAGAGCCTCTTCCGAGTGTTTTGCTGTTGATCCTGGCTTACAGGAGTTACAGTGGCGGGAGTGTGGGAGGAATTAGTCCCATGTCATGTTCATAGTTTTAAATTCATTTATTAAATGCCTAGTTACTATTAATAATATGTTATGTTGAGCTGTACCTATGTCTCAAGTACATGAAACTTTGTTGTTTGTTATTTCTATTTAATCATGAGAAATCGTTAGCTTTCTAGTCTCATTGACGGTAATGTTATGGGGCTGTAAGTTTGCCACTTAATGTTGGCTAATGACTTGAGTAATTTCTTTAAACAATTATAGCTTCCCTAATTCTATAGTATCATGTTACGCTACATTATATTAATATTACTACATTATACAAAATGTTACGTCAAATTAGCTATACTTCAATAACAAGATCAGATGATAATTTTCACTTTCAACTTGTTGAAATCTCGTAGCGAGTGTGTCTAAGTGAGTTCCGGATACAATTATCTGAGCTGACCAGTCACGTCCTCCGTGTAACGTAACAAAATCGTTTAGATCGGTAACATAACTGTGAGATAATTATAGTATCCGACAGTTCCTATATAATCTATATCTTATGGTATCTTGTCAGTAGAGCGACAGTTGCACAAAACTCCCTTAAAATACTAAACGTCATAACCCCTCAATCTCAACGCCAGCGACCACCCTGAGCCGAGGTCCTAGCCCCACAGGGGGCGCCCTCTTGCGCAGGTTGCTTAGTTTGTAGCTTATAAACCATTTATGAAGGCTTTGCTCGCCTTAATGCCCGGTAAAGTAGCAAAAGCCTCGTGGCTAAATACGTATGTCAATCCGAAAAAAAATAAAAAAAGGTTTCTTGTCAAATATATACAAACTATGTAGTAATTAAAATTAAAATACATCGACAAAACAAATTACACAATTATTGTTTTATTGATAAGCTGGTAACACCAAGAATGATCGATTAAAACATAAAATCGAATCAATTTGTTAAGTATGTTAAAATGGTAATAAAATAGTAACATAAAATTAATGAATCGATGCAGAAGACGTAACAGCTTATGTTCGGAAATGTTTAATTTGAATTGTTTACGATTATGATGATAGAAACTACAAGTTATAGAGCGTAAACTTGTAATTTATTACTTGAACTTATGATTTGTAACATACGACTTTGTACAATAAACCTAAGTTTTTATATTAGTATAAAAAAATATTTACACTGAAAAATCACCCAATATTAGAAGCATTTCATGCCTTTTATGTTTTAGTTGGTCCATCTTGCATGCTGCTATGTATTTAAAATGTTGAACAAGTAAATAATAATTATCATATTACATATTGGGATTTAAAACGTTACTTTTTTATTTAAATAAATCATATTTAAATTGATTTACAGCCCACCAGATGTTGAAACAAAGATAAAATCAGTACAAAGTATAGACTCAATCAAAAAGGTTTCACGAATGTGTCACATCCTACACAAATCATTAACCCTTTATCCTGCTAACTCCAGGTTACGGAACACAGTTTATGACCATCGACCTCTCAGTGCACTAAACCCTTTAAAAATAAGAAGAGTGCAAGATTATGCAAACAGTATTTATGGTATCATTGACACTAACGGTGAAAAAAGGTTCAAAAGGGACCGTTATTTATTTTATATGGCAACATCAATTTCGGTGTTGGGAACTTAACATACCTACCTCGTCGTATTACGATGCGAGATTTTAACAGCTTGTTATTAAAATAGGATTAAAAATGGTTATAACTTGACAACATGTCTCCTTTGACTTTTAAAAGATCCCTACCATGGGGCCCCCGAACAGCCCTTCAAACCGGGGTATCCCGGACGGATTATAGCCTGTGGCCCCGTATGATTAACCTTAGATCGCCATAAGAGCCGTAACTTTAATTTAAAGCCTCTTTTTCTTGTATTTACATTTTAAGAGATTTCAAACCAGCCAGCGTGTCTGTAATATCTTAATATTAATGCCTGTAACATAAATACTAAAGGTGAATAACCTCTGTTAATGGGCGCCATTTAATATACAAGTAATATGGCACGTTATGTCCACAACCTGACCCTTGGACTAGCTAGACGAGAGTTCGCTGTAAAAACACTGACACACATTTGCCACCATGTTACCTCAATAGTCAATTAAAGCTACTTGTATGAGTTGTATGACTTAATAATAATATCAAGTCAATTGGCTATTTGTATCCGTTGTATGACTTCATCTATACAAATAAATAAAGCTTGTTAAATATATATAAAGAGTTTGTTTGCTTGAACGCTCTAATCCCAGGAACTACTGTTGTCGAATGTGCACCCTTGGGGGGTTTTGGTAAGGTGGCTTGAATACTTTCATAATCAGCCCGTATAACGTCTAATGAACGCGTCTCCTCCCAAGGTAGGGTCTTTACCATAATCACCACGGAGACGGAAAGACGCTACTCTTTTAGCCATAGCAGTAACACGTACCTAATGCATATCTCCTCGGCAAAAAGTTATGTAAGGTATTGTAAAAATCAATAAACCCAGCTTGTTCAGTGATAAAGTCTAAAGATTTAAGGTTAGCGCTCGCAAGTAACAGCTTGGCAAAAAAGAGTAGAAAATAATGGGGGCGCCACTGTGTTGTTTGTGTGGCAACCCGTTGCAACCGAATAGCATAAACCTAATCTTGATACTTCCCTGGTTTTTTTTTAGACATATATTTATTCCTATTTTATTTATGTATTATTTTTTCAAATCAATAAGTAATTCTACTTATTGATTTTAATTTTGTTTATTATGAAATGACATTATTTTGGGAATGTTGCCAACAGACAAAAAATTAGTTCCGTTTCTAGACTTATTTGCCAAGCTGTACCACCCGTTTATGTTTACCATCAGACCGCTTCATATGCAATGTTACAGAACGCAATGTAACGTCATGTACGTAGGTCTTGGTTGCAAAAATAAACACAAAAAGTGTAAACTTTCAAATTTAAATTTAATGAAAAAAAAAATACAAAGTGTACTCGTAATGTCCATTGATAAAAAAAAGAGATTTAATCAATGAATCGCAATATGTAACCATATTATAAATACAATTAAAAATTCTGCGAGAATTTTAATCAGAATCAGTTGTATAATAATATGTAACTTGTTAATATATTATCATTATTATAATAGGTTATCAAAAATGTACATAACGAGTGAATGAAGTGAAAGTAAAAGTAACAACTTATTACTTCAAATTAGGTCGACCATTCATCGAGCATCGAGTTTAAAAAAAAAATCATTATTGTTAAATTTATTAAATATTCAGTATTGGTACTGTTTCATCAGCTAGTTAGGTTTAGTTAGTTTTTGTGGCTCGTGTATTTAGCATAACAAATTTTGGCATTATGAAATTGTACCGAGGTTAATATTGTAGACATTTGCGCCTGAAAAACTTCAAGGCTCAAATTCAGTTACGAAATTCCAAAACTTAAATCATGGAACATCTTTGAGATATTAACTTACCCTTGAATATGCTTTTGACTATTTCTCAATAATACTCTTTACGACTCACCACGAGTAGAAAAATATATGTAAAAAAAAAAGCCAGTAAAATATATAGCTATGTAAGTATTTACTACAAGCGGCCTAGCATCGCCTTCAGCGATATTTCGAAGACAACCTTAGGATGGAAATAATAAATTTGGCAATTAAGTTGTAAGTAAAGCAGTAATTAAAGTTTTTTTTTTCAAGTAGGATATACGATGTGTTAAATGTGATTAAATATTAACTGTTATTTTGCGATCTCGAAGCTCTATCTGCACTATGGTTCTGTCATTCCGCAAAAAAGTGCGAATTCCCGCCTCCATACAAATATTGACCGCTCAATACCTACACCTACTTGTGTGGTAAGAAAGCAACATATTACATAACAATACTACAAGTTCAACCAGGCTTCGAATGCTACTCACATTTATACGGACAATGAATATGTTAATGATGTTTTACCTCTTATATATTTGGTCATTACGTATTTAAACAACTTACAGTTAAGTTAAGGATGCGAAGCGAAAAGTTTCTATTTTGTTTTGTATGGACTAATAACTATTAGAGTCTGGGCTGGTGAGAATTATGAATAACTAGCTATTAGCCCGCGACTTGGTCCACATGCCACATGGAATAGTGACTAACAATGACAAATTACTAAACATACTTTCCTCCCGACCGTTAATTTGCAAAGAACTATCCGATGCCCTCGTAGATCTGAAGTCCGAGAGGCCTGCGAACTGTAAAGTAGAGCGACAGTTGCACAAAACCCCCTAAAATACTTAATGTCTTATTCCTGAATCTGATCCCCAGCGACCGCCCTGAGCCTGAGCCTAGTGGCGAACTACGAAAGTCCTTCCGAAAAAAAAAACTAAACGAACTTTCAACGCCTATTAAAAAAAACACCATAATATACTTACATTTATTTTTACAGAAATCTTTTAACTCTAAATAGTACAAATAACAGGTTGTATCGGTTTAATGATTCTACTTATATTTGCTTTCGTTGACTACATCTGTCGGTTCACTTTTGCTTTCATCATGAAAGCGAGTCTGACGACAAGATACATGACCGGAATAAACATTGGTTGGACCTATCATGCACGTGATATTGTAACATTTTAATATTTAAGCTTAAGCCCTAAGGCTCCAAAAGTGATACCCCATGTAGGAGTACCGAAGGTCATGACTTCATGAATCATTGTGAAACCCAGTCGTAGGCGATATAATAAATAGATACAACATTCAATTAGTGTGTGAACTTATGTTTCACGTGCAAGCTTAATAAGTGTCCAAAATTCTTCTTTTACAACTTATGGAATCACATGGATTCTGATAGATTGGCCGCGTTGTCTTGACCCTCAGCTGATGAAAAATGTCAATGTGAATGTGTAAATGTCAAAGCAGACCAAGATGGAACATGCTTGTCTAGCAAAACTTTGCCTAAGTTCAACATTAAGTCAAACATTACGTGCTCATGTCAGAAATAGTATCTTCTTAGGAGAGAAAATAAAGCTGCATCATTTTACATTGACACAATAACTCTATTTACTGTTTACACTATTAAACAGGTTTCTATTTGATGTGTGTAGCTAATTGGCCGAAACGATTGGTTTTCCAATTCTCCACTAAATCTCCGCCAAAATGACTTACCTGGTGTTAAAACTTAAATGACGAAATACATATTAACTCCTAGCTCCATATCTTCACCATTTGTATTATATACGATGTCTGAAACCGCTGAATAAGCTTATTACAGAACTCTGCAATCCGAACGACTAATTGACATTTCTTATAACCCTTTACGCAATATGCGGCATGTTCCTCCGCGTATTGCAAGCTGTTTGCATATGTTATCAGCTTTAATGAGTCGGCGACTGAATGAAGACAATATTGCTTTGCTCTTACTAATTATATGTTGCTTTGTTATTGTAAGTAACTTATTGTAATTCTATGGTTGCTGATGAAGCTTAGACCTTGAGGTTAAAACAACCCATAAGCCAATTAAGCAATTGCTTAGGCAATTGGGGTACTAGAAACAGCTCCACGCAACTCAATGGTTACCATATGAAAGGTAAATTTGTTTGATATTATTGGAATTTGAAGTTTACTTATAAATAGAAAAGAATAACCATTACTGTCTATTCATCAGTTCTCTTCAACGGCTTCTCCTTCTGCTGACGACATCAAGTAAGTTAAATGTAGCAATTTCCATCTCATCAAAACGTTGACATTTACTAAAATTAATAAGAAAAGTAGTCGAAAAGCTTGTGATTTTCATCTTTTCTTTCAAGTTATTTTTTCACCGTCTTCACCAAAATTGGTTAAATTAGTTATGTTTTTTATTTGCAGTGAAAACAAGTTGTAATACCCTTGTCCTGCTCTTACGCAAGCAAATTGCGCTTAGATTCGCTTTTTCTTTACGCTTTTCTTAACATCATAACTTTTCATGCTATTCATGAGGCGATTTAAGCAGAAAACGTGTTCTTAATTTAATCATTCTTTAAACCACCATAACGATAATCTCGTTCAAATTGATTACACGTGGTTTATTTAAATGCCTACTATTAGGGGTGTTACTCAATCTGTCGTCTTGTCCTCTCGTCGCTAACTCGTGATGAAATCGATTAAGCACGAATCGTTTCCAAGTAATCGATTTGAAGCAAATAGATTAAATCTAACGAGGCGGTCTTTTAGTTTAAGGTTATCTAGGCTTTGTCGGATTACAGTGTCTACTCGAATTGACCTCGATAAATCAATTAAGGTATATTGTGCTGCTTCACAGTCTATTGGGCAAACTACATTTTTTGAATACTTAGGTTCTGAATTCCTTTTAATTTGGTTCTGAATGATCTGATAGATCTATGCATCTAAATTAAAACCGCAAAATCAACAATCACCAGCCGAAGACACTGGTTAATGTATTTTTGCAGTTTTGCCATTGAAAAAATGTATTGTGCATGATTTATGCAGACGGGATATATATGTGCAAAAAGTGCATCCCAGCATTAAGTGAAATTTTTGACCGGACTTAACACTAGATATTTTGTGATTTTGTGACTGATTGAAGCCTTTTTGAGTTAATAATATATTATCTATCTATGTTCTTCACTGCATTCGATGTATTCCTAATTTACGTCTTTATTCAAAACAATTCTTTATTCATCAATATTTTACTTTATTCCTGTCTAAACCTAATTCTTGTTTAAATAGAAATGGCGGCTCATCTTCGATCGCATTACAGACCCAGTTTTATTTTGTTTTCTATAGTTTATTACCAAACTTCACACTTATCGGATAACACATATTATAGAATAAAAGCGAGGCATCATTGCCATTCAAAAGCACATTCCCACGCTCCATGACCCGTGGACCATTAGCCATGCAAACATCTTCTGGTCCAGGGAAGCTATCATTTGAGATCTAAACGCCAGCTTTGAGAAACCTGTTAATCTTTATCAATTTAATTTATTCGAGTGTGTAACATTAGTAAGATAAATTCAAGGGCTGCCATGAGTAGCGAATATTGTAGTTAACAAAAAGTTAAGGTTTCATCTTTAAGGTTTAGGTTAGGTTCACAATAAGAACGAAAACTTTTATGTGCTTTTGGATGGCTTTGCTTACAGCAGTGATCGTCAATCTGCATTCTGCGGATCTTTTTTCATTCATTCTGTGGTTTGTAGATGATATTTGTGCGGTCCGCGGGCTAACGGTTAAGCAGCAGCACACAGTTAACAATAACACGTTGCATGCAGTGATACGCTACATTATTATATGTTGCTATTGAGCAGAAAAGGAGGAGGGAAGGTAGTCTCTCATCCAACCAGATCCGGAGAGAAATCTTTAATTTTACACAACAAAAAAAAACCGGTGTGAAAATCGAACTAATGGTACGATCTCCGATATTTAAAGCGCTACTCCACGGAGTTGAAAAATTGGGTACCAATAATGTTAATTTAGTTTTTAACAGACTACTATAGCGTTGAATTTATGACTGGTTTGAAAAAGTCGATTACGATTACGTCAAATGTACAGTAAAAAAGTAAATAGTACGATGAGACAGCCCTAGATTCAGTTAGTTTCCATTTTCACACAGACTGCGGGTTGCGTAACCCGTGTCTTGCGATGCTCGCTGTACTCTTTATGATTACCTACCTATGTTGGAAATATGTATACTCCATGATATGTAATTGTCGTAACATCATTATTATGATGAGTATAGAGAAAGCTTAAATGGTAGGAGGTACTATAATTGTTATTGACAGGGAAAACAATACATGCTGAGTCTGCCGAAGAGGAATTGTTGTTGTTTAAAAACATGAATTTGCCCTCTTGCGCAGGTTCCTTAGTTAGTAGTTAATAAGCCATCTAATAAGGTTCAATACCTGTTCGACTTTATGCCCGTTGAAGTAGCAATAAAAGCTTCGTGGCTAACTACGTCAATGTGTGATTATGGCAATATCTTGCCAATGTCTGTTAAGAGGAGGCCCATGTTCAGCAGTGGACGTAAACGGGCTGTTGATGATGATGATGATGATATTTTGCATTCCTAAAATCACCGTAGCCTAGTTGGTAGTGCTCCTGCCTACGAAGCTGGTGGTCCTGGGTTCGAATCCCGGTAAGTGCAAATATTTTGTGTGATGAGCACGAATATTTGTTTCTGAGTCATGGATGTTTTCTATGTATTTAAGTATTTATCTATCTATATAAGTATGTATATCGTCGCCTGGTACCCATAGTACAAGCTTTGCTTAGTTTGGGGCTAGGATGATCTGTGTGACATTGTCCCTAGATATTATTATTAGATATTATATGTCATTCTTTTTTAAGAATTTAAATATATATATATTATAATATAAATTGCGCCGGTTAAGGAAGGCTTTTGCCTTCCTTAACCGGCGCAATTTATTAAACTGCTCTCAATATTCCACAAAGCTTATCAATATAATTGCAAGATGACATAATATTACTTAACAAATAATTAGTTACATAAAATAAAAGCAAATATCACCATAATAAAACTGCCACTTTCGTTTTAATACTAACAAAAGTAAGTATGGTTGTAACAATAATTTGTAATTAGTTTCCTCGCGTGTACTTGTTGCGTGTAATAGACAATATAAACGTTGGTAATAGACAATATCCCATATCCGGATAGCTTGTGGTAATTTGTATGTAATGTTAACTTTAGTTTTTTTTTGACGAATTTTCACTGCCTATGTCATAATTGTACTAAGTACGTAACGGAACTCGTTATTATTTAAAAAAAACGTAGGTATACAAACATTTAATACTTACGCTTTTTTTCAATAGAACTAAAAGTTTAAAATCTCTCATATTTGAATCATTCAAATAAGGCATACCTCGCCGGATTTACCCGAAGCGGGGATCAAACGATTACCTATAATAAGAGAAATACACAAATCAGTGAATTTGTTTAATCATCATCATCATCATCAACAGCCCGTTTCCGTCCACTGCTGAACATGGGCCTCCTCTTAACAGACCTTGGCAAGCCAGGATCGTAGAGGGATATTGCCATAATAACCACGCTTGGCAGACGGATTGGTGATCGCAGTAAGATGTAAACCTTGAGCTAATAGATGCTGCTGCCCATCCATCAGCCATATGTCCCTTAGTCGCGTTTTACGACACCCATGGGAAGACATGGGGTGGTCTATTCTAAGCCGGAGACCCCACGGCAAATGACTTTGTTTTATACAATTTAAATATATATATCCTAGACTCATAGACGATAAGAATTTAATGCATTCCATCCGTTGCTTCACATAAGTAAAGCGCCCCGCGGTTTTACTCGCGTTACTCTGCTCTGGTCTGTGCTTCTGGTCGAAGCGTGATTTTTTGTAACCTATATGTTAATTGAGCTTATTAACTATCCCCGTGCAAAGTTTTAGCCAAATACATTCAGAAGTTTTTGCGTGAAAGAGTAACAAACATCCATTCATCCATCCAAACTCACGATATTTCGCGTTTATTATATGTAAGTAATGTATGTATGTAAGGATTAACTTAATTAAATGTTATTTTGTCGAATCTGCCTTAAGACATATTGAACCACGTAACTGTATTCACTCTTTGTTTTCGAAATCTATTAAAGTGACGTCACGTAGATCTTTTCACTATTTCTTGTTTCTATTTAATTTGTGTTGTTCTGCTCGAATTATTGCTCAACTTAAAGTAGAATCATTCCTCAGGAATGTCCAAAGACACCTCCACGCAACTGTCTAGGAATGTTCAGTCCAAGTTATCTGAAATTCTTATCTAAATAGAGATCATATATATGCCATAAGACCTAAGTTACAGCTGCTCTAGAATTTTGACACATACCAAAGTGGTACCAAATGAATTAGCTATGTCTTTAGTACAAAACACGTTATACGTAATATAGTACATAATTCTGATACATACATACAATGTCCTGTCTATATAAATAAAAAGGAATCGCCAAAATGTATGTATGTATAACGCCATGAGAACAACTCGACCAATTTGGGTAATTATTTATTTTATCAAGTTCGTTATTATGAGGATTGGAGGAGGCTTGTATAAAAAAAAATACGATGGGCGATGCTAGTAATTTATAATACATAGGTTGTTCAGTTTGTAGTTTATATCTACCATAACTATTTAATAACGCTGGAGCCCTGCTCGCCTTTATGCCCGGTGAAGTAGCAAAAGGCTCGTGGCTGAGGTCCGACCAAAAAAACTAAAAAAATGATGCTTTAAGATGACTAATAAAACTTTTAAATATACATATGAAATTCTGATTTTTTGAGAACTAAATACACATCATATGTAAAACATAGTATTATATTATTATTAATGTTATCACCAGAAAATTCTCGATCAATTTTCGACCCGACTTACGCTAAACCTTAGAAATCAACCTTGGCCAGTAACTCAAACTACCAAATTTAATTCGTTAATCGATTGACATAATAGATTCTGTATTACAAATAGCAGGAAACAGGATAGGAAACTTAACTATCAATGCATTAGGAACTTCCGAATAACCGGGTGAAAACGAGAGGATCCGGAATTCCGGAGTTAACAGCTTCAAAGTTGACACGCAAGAATTAACTTTAATTATCTGATTATGCAAAAACTTCTAGCATCCTTGAAGGTATGATTAGAAAACAAAATAGGCGGATGGACATTAATTGGAAATAATTGGAATACAATCAATTGGGTGCAGTCAATGTGAAGGATTTTGATGTTTAGAAAATAAGTTAAATACCTACTACTTTTTCTGCATTTGTCTAGAACTCTAGAACTGTACTTCATCATCTGGTGATGGTGAAGTAGGTTCTTCTAGCCCGAATAACGACCACTGCTGAACAAGGGCCTCCTCCCATAGAGGGTTTTTCTTTCCTTTAGTCATCATGCATGGCAAGCGGGTTGGTGACCGCAGTATGATGTTATATATATATATGTTACGGCTAATAGCCGAAGTGCGGCTACACCTAGTTTTAGCCGGCTACAACTAGGTGCAGCCGACAACTTGCGGTTAAACTTAGGTCAACCTTAATAAGTTCCTATAAGTTCCTCTAAGTTAACTCTAAATTAAACAATACCTATGCAAGGGACAAAAAGGTGTTGGGGTGGTTAAAAAAAAAATAACCTAAACCTAAACCAATGGAGTCGAACAGGGACTTATAAACGCATGTGGCCGACTGCATCTAGTTGTAGCCGGCTAAAACTAGGTGTAGCCGCACTTCGGCTATTAGCCGTAACATATACACTGATATTAGATTTTCAGAGATGATGTTGTCGGGACTAACGGCTCAACGTGCTGCCTGAGGCATGGAGGGTAGTCCCTCAACCATGGTTTACGATTCGTTGTCACCACTCCGCCAGCCTGTAGTTCCGTTTCACAAAACTTGCTCGAATAATACCTTTACTAGGTATGGACCCAGTAAAAGAGGTAGCAACACAAATAGACTGAATACCTCTTCTCTATGTAGGGCAACCTACATAGAGGATTGGTAGCCAGTTGCACAAAAACCCCTAAAATAAATAAAAGTCATAATCCCTCAATCTCATCGCCAGCGACCGCCCTGAGCCGAGGTACAAGCCCCACCTGGGGCGCCCTCTTGCGCAGGTTGATTAGTTTGTAGTTTTTAAACCATTTATTAAGGCTGGAGCTCTCCTCGCCTTTATGCCCGGTAAAGTAGCCTCGTGGCTAACTACGTAAGTCCTTACGAAGAAAAAAAAACCTCTATGTAGGGCTATGTTTGTGTCAAATCTTCCACACATTCCGTATTTTTGGGTGATATGTCGCTTTAGTATTTTGGTTTTGAACCTAATCTGTTTCGAGTTGTACCTATACTTATTTCTTATAATACTTGTCCGTTACTAATATTAATACAGTCTTAGTCTAAAAAGTTACAGTTATAAAACTGAAATAGGTAGTAATTAATTATGAAAACAATGCAAATTGCAATTCTCATAACAACTTTATAATAACATTATGCACATTTCACCTTGACCGATAATAATGCCTTGTTGTTCTACTACGAGAAAACAACAGGGAATTTAGAAATAAAAAAATAAAAAAAAATTTGAATTTAAAAAAAAAAATGTCAAATATGTTGTGCGTCCATAACTTCAGGATTGCCAACTCGGTCAAGAATTATCGATTTGGCAAAAATTTTTTTTGTGAAACCACGTAAATAGTATTCGGGTCTTAACTGAATGCTTTATGTAAAAAGAAATTGAAAAATCTGCGGGAATTATCGAAATCAATTGACGTGCAACGACAGACTTGAGCACCGCAATATCCCTAATATAATAGTTTATCGATTTATGATTTAGTACTTTTGAATATGGCGAAAACAAAATTATATACGTTTTATTCAGAAAAAAACATTTGGAAGTGTCCTCCGCTAATTAAATGAATTCTTATCTTCTAACATTTAAACACACTGCAACATTTAGTGATTAAAATACTACTTTGAGACATCAATAAAATAACTTATAAAATTGTCGGGCTTCGTGGGAAACTGTGTGTTTTGACGTAACTATAATTAAATGCGAAGGTAATACTAACACTTATATTAATTTATTACCTAAAGTTTTCATTAATTTCATTCCATTAATTAAATATTTTCCTAAGGTCATCGCATTTGATATTCAATTAATACAAATACTATTTTGTATTAATTGAATGTCACATACATTTTAACAATTATTAATAACTTATAGTTGATTGTTCTAAGAATAAAACAAAGACTGCTAAAAATGGCCAAACGTTTATTGTTAAAAAATCTGTAAAATTTTTACTACACGCTCGAAAAATTTATATTATAAACGCGATTTTGAGCAAAATCTACTAAACGGATGCCCCTGTAATGTTGCACAAGGATAGTTTGCAAACTGAATTAACATATAGGCTTCAATACATCATCCTACTACCCAGACCCTTGGAACAGAGTAGCAATCCAACGAGGGTAAAGACGCGGGGCACTACTAGTCATAAGTATATTTATATAATAATATGTCAAAATAATAAATTTTGAGAGTTTTGTTAAGAAAGCAGATATAAAATACCTGATGTCTTATATTATGTGCTCCAATTACAGGCCCTCCCAATATTTTAAACCAAAAAGTTGACTCTCAATATTATAAAAGTGAAAGTTTGTAAGAATGTATGGATGTATGTTTGTTCCTCTTTCACGCAAAAACTACTGAACGGATTTGGCTGAAAGTTCGCAAGCAGATAGTTTATAAGCTGGATTAACACATAGGCTACAAAACATCAAGCTCCGACCTACTGGAGCAGAGTAACGCGGGTTAAACCGTGGGGCGCAGCTAGTATGTCCATATATCTTCAATCAACTCATTTACAATTTCGACAGTAGTTCCCTCGTGTATATCGCAACCATGTTCTCAATACAAATACCTGTAATGTCTGTAATGTATCAATAGCGCCGAAGGCACAATAATATCGTTGCTCAATGAAGATCTAGTTGAACCTGTGACTCGGTTGTCATGCGTGTCAGTGTCGTCACGACATGACGAATGACCACTCAAGGTTGCTGGTTGGATAAGCTGACGCTTTTGTTATTCATAATTCATTCCCGATGCTCAAATGCCTTAGACAAATGGTTCAGAAAGTGGAGAATCGAAGTAAAGCCATAATCCTCTGTCAGCCATAGCTCTGAGCTGAGATCCAAGTCCAACAATGCGCCCTTTTGCGCAGGTTTCATGGTTTTTAGTTGTCAAACCATTTATTAAGGCTGGAGCACTACTTGCCTTTACGCCTGCCTGGTGAACTATTCGTATGTTCTCTGTGAACAATTTTTGTAATATATTTAAACAACAAAATAAATAAGTCGCAGTTATTTTACATAGGTATCTACACATAATTTACTGACACAAAACACACTCAAACTCAGAAAACCTATATGTAGTTCTTATTAACCGGGCTAAGCTCCCAGGCAACTTTTTACGAAAGTTATTCTCGTTTCTTCTCGTCGCCGCGTCGACATGACATAATGAAGTGTTCCATCGCCTACGATGACTGTGCAGATTGCATGTCTGTAAGCAGTTTACGCGTAACGAATTTACGATAATGCTGGGCTCCGATATGATATGAACCGAAACCACCTCACCATGATGTCACCAAGTCAATCAACACTCCAGCTGTAACGGTTATTGAACACTGAGCTACTTTGAAATTCTTATCAAGTATATTACAAGAAAAAGCTAGCTCTTTTTTTTCAAACCAACCAACAAATAATATAACTAGTTTGTAAAAATTGAAAGCATCAGGAAAGCTGGTTTTGTGATCTATCATTTTCCATCTACTTATATCCATGGTAATTTGTTATCTACCATTACATATAATTATACAACCTATAAAAACTGCTTTACTGGTAACACGATCATTCATTAAAACCACTTTCAAATTATCGAGAGTGATTTTTTCATTAAAAAAATATATATTAAGTTCCTACGTATATCGTTTACAAAGTCAATGTAAGTTTACCTAGAGCCCACCTCAACTATCAACTCGCAGTTTCGAGCTACAGTGATCACTCACTTTGTCACTATTCCTTCTTGCTGTCAATACAATCCGAATGAATATTCGATTTTATGTAGTCTTTCGGAGTCTATGTTATAGTTAACTGTCCCAGAGCAAGCTTTCTGCTTTCGCAAAACATAAATTTTAATACAATTAAATTACACTTCAGCGAATTCTTAGGGCGTTTGCTACGCTCAAACATCCCAACCCTTCGTTTGCAAAGAACCCTCGTAGACCCGAAGTTCGAGAGGCCCGCGGACTGCAAAGTAGACCGACATCTGCACAAAACTCAAAAACCCTCCTCAAAAACTTAAAGTCAGCGACCACCCTGAGCAGATGTCCAAGACCAACAGGGGATACCTTCTTGCGCAGGTTCAATCAAGTTTAAGTCTCATAATATAAATCTGTAATCTCGTCGGTACTGAGTTGATTATGATATTACAGTAAAGCCTACATGTTTCCTCAATATTGGTAAAAAACCTTACTTGTAAAGTGGAGCATAGCTTTGCGCACTCAATTAATTTGAGAGCGGAGACAACTTTGAGGCTATTTATGTCTGCGGCCACGACGCCTCAGGCCTTAATGCAATGATCATAAAATCGTGTGAAGAAACACGTCCTCGTAATCATTTCATATATATATCTTAAGGAGTGCTACATTTGATCAAACGTTTACGTAACTGTGGAAACAGGAAAACTAGTTGCCATCATATTAGCATTCCGTCTGCCCTCAATGTGCGCCATATCGAGGGTTTGGCCGCAAATTAGCCAATATACTATGTATAGATATCTTTTGCAAGAATGTCTTGAAGCAAAATAATTATATAGGTAGGTAAATATTGCTAATTAAGTTCGGATAGACGTTACTTTTGGTCACGGCATTTAATATGAATTTCTCAAAGGAGGTCCGGGATAAGGATTGACTTTAAATTTAACTTGCATGTAGAATGCAGAATATTGACGCAGCCGGTCGAGTTTTAGGTTGCATTTAGTTAGTAAGTGTTTATTGTGACGCATAGTCATACATAACTATATTTTAGACGGTTAATTCTTGTGACCCACACGTGCAGACATAAGTAATTATGCTAATAATATTACGCTTTAATAAGTAACTTTAACATTCTTGCGGTAGATAGGGTTGCCGCAAAGCATATGATAAAGCATAGCCTAATTTGATTGATAGGTTTTACATTATGGGCTATTTAAATTGCCTAATTTGCAGTCTTAATTTTTTTAACTCGAATTTGACCCACTGGTGCCTTGTAATTTTAGGGATTCACTCTTATTACTCAAAACTCAATTGTTTATTGCATTCCATAATGTAAAGTACAAGTGGTTTGTTTAAAATTATTGAAACAATTATGGACCCTGTCAGGGCACAGCAACATAGTTCAGTAGGAGAGAGGAAGACGGTTTATTCTCATTTAGTTATTACATTTGATTATCGATTTTTGGTTATATAAATATAGAATATTAGATTGTACTCTATTATGTTTAAGTTATTATTGTGTATTATTTTAGATTATGTATTATTTTAGATTATATTTTATAGAGTATTTATGTCAATTTTAATATTTTTTTATTTATATAGGCTCATATTTATTTATTATGTAGATATATGTGATTGAATAGGTAATGAATTAATGATGGAAAATTATTAGATTTATTTTTATTTATGTCAATTTTATTATTTTTTTGTTTATTACATCTTAAAGGATCTAAATTTTATCATTGGTTTTCAATTTTACAGTTTTTTATTCCGTGTTTTATGGCACGGTTTTCTAGATAAAATCAATTAGTCTCATACATCTCCAATTCTTAAAATGACACGCATCAAGATAAAAAGTATTAAAAAGCATGCAATGACCCACTAATTATTAAATAATAATCGAAGTCGTACAATGAAGTCGATTTTTTACATACACTATCTGTTAACTTTCTACAGTTGCAAACTGTGTATGCAGTAGGTACAATTACATTTTATTAAGAGGTTAAATCGTATGACAGTGTTAACGACCTACAACAGTTGCAAAACCAACCTCGCACTTAATTAACTTAAATTTCACTTACAAAATAATGATGTAACGTATCAGTAGTGACTTATAAGTTACGCATTATGTAATTTACAAAAACCGACAATCGTGGCGGCCCTTACACGCGCAGTTGCGCCACGACGCGTGGTGACCATGCGAAATTCTTTGAATTTTAGGGCTAAATTAAGAAAATACTCAAGGCGCTTATTCACTTCTATAAAGTTATATTACTAAAATACTACTTTTAACTTATTTACTCGTATATTTAATAAGTAATTACAATTATCTTTATAATTTGTCAAGTTTTGTTTAATACTCATGACCCATACCCATAAAAGTGTCTGAAAAGTGTTATATTATAACTCATTTATATAAAACTAGCTGCTGACCTCGATTTTCAACATATATTTCGAGTTCACCACACTAACATTGCCATCCGCTTTCATCCTTATGGATGGATTTTTTTTATTCCTTACTTATCGGATACCTACATCATATAGAGATTACACCCGCCAAGCTTCAGATCTCTACGATCAGTTGCTGTACGTTGATCAAACTAAATCTGAATTTACACATAATAATATGTATAAAATACCACTGTACAATTCTTTGGGATGGAACGACAATCCAACGCAATACAACGCAGTGGAAACCACACGACATTGCTAGTATTTAATAGATATCCACAGTAGCAACCTTGCTAAGCCATACACACGTGTTCATAGGTGCGCCCGAAAGCGTAAATGTATCACATGTGTCGGTTGCAACTTGTATGCGTGTGCGCAGCATTCGGCCAGATAAACTTGATTAACGGCCCTCTACGATTCGATGCTAATCGCAACACATTGCTTCACTTCAAATGTATGGTGATAGTTTCATGTACACACACCTACTTGATTAAACAATTTCGTGGTACGTTAATGGAATTAAACACTTAATGCCTTAACTTAATCTCTTAGCCTTGCATTTTGGAAGGAAAAAAAACAAAAAGCTTTTTTCTTGTGGCCTAGGTTTTAATGGTATTTAAAGGCATTAGGCTAACCTGACATGCAGATATGTTCAAATGCTAGCGGTGGTCTAAATTTACAAATAACGATATGAAATAAAAAAGATGAATTGTATTAGGCGTTTGTGTTCCTCGTGCGAGTGAGGAACGCCCTATGTAGAGTCAGCCTACCATGCGGACAAAAACGTGGGATACAGCTAGTTGCACAACTTATACTCATTCATAATATACATACCTATTAAATAACACAATTTTTATGAAGTAATTGAGTCTCCTTTATCATAAATTATGAATGTATCGGCAATATTCATTCATTGCTTTTACCAAGGAAACGGCAAGGATTGTGACGCAACTATGAAAGTGAAATCCGGTGGTAGGTATTGATGATATGCCAACTCAATTGACTGTTGCTTCTGTGTGAATTAAGTACAAACTAAAAATAATTATGAAGCTTTTTTCATATTACGTGTTTAATAATAGACTAAAATGTGTTTTTTTTTATTTGTGTATCATTTTATGATTAATGGTTATTGGCCTTAGAGTCATACTATTCTAGGAATATATTTATTAGCAGGTATTATTAATATTATATTTGTGAAAATTAAAGTCAAAATGCAAGCAAAAAATTCTTACCTTTAGTTTATACGCTGGATTAACCTGCAATGTGGGTGATACCATGAGGCGAGGGATAAATTCTATCTTTCTTTTTTATTTAATAATTTATATGTACATGATATTATTATATAAACCTGATATATTTTTTAACAGATGACAACTCGAACTGGTATCGTTACTACATATTACACAAGTTAAACACAACTTAAATGAGAAAAATCAGGTGCCAACTCATTGTGACGTAACTTCCGCAGCTTTAACACCGTCTATTCTTATTTTGCAATCGTTACATTTTTTATAACTTCATAAAGAGAATGTTCCACATCCAATAAATTTTAATGATATTAATGTCTAATTTTATCTGTTAAAATTAAACTGAATATGGCATCCAGTAAAAAACTTTTAATATTAAATCAAATGCGGAACATTTCTTTATGTAGAATATTGTAGAACATTCACAAACCTAAGTTAATGAACTATCCACAATTAAAAAGAAAATTCACTTGCGTATAACTTTTATTTTTTTAATACTTTACGTCCTGCCGGTAGTCTTAATTTATTGATCTCAATTTTGAAATTGCTTTCGACTTTCGACCATAAACTTTCGACCATAAGTTATAATACCTAATGCCTTGAAGGCAAAACATAACCAAAATTTAGCATTTAATTTTACATTTTGTTAAGTTAACCGTGACAAAACGATTAGAATGACTTCTAGGTAGGTATATCATTATATTTAATACTATTCGCGTTCAACTTTAAAATATTTGTAAAAAAAATCATTGAAGCATACAAAAAGTAATAAATATAAAAGTATTACCGTCACGAAATGTAATTAATTGTGACGAAATAAAATTGCGTTATACTTGACAATGAAATGGAGAGTCACGATATGCGCCCGCGCAGACTACTGGTTCATGAGGGTTGTCAAACATATCAGAGTCAATGAACTATTTATATTATATAGTCATAGTGTTTTTTTGTTTGTAATAAGCTCAATTTCCCGATAGATAAATATTTTGAATAATTATGTGAAGATGAATAAAACAAGCACAGTTTTACTAGGACTTGGAACTATTTAGACGGGTACAGTTTTAACTTCCAACTTAATATGTTATTAAGCCAATTATTAGAGGGAAGTTGGTATGATACATTTTATATATAAAATATAATTTCTGTTCGTTAGTCTAGCTTAAGCACTTAAACTGCATGGCTGAAAAAGCTAGTAGGTACATTATAAACGTCTTGCATATTAATATGCAACCCTACAGTACGAAACAAAAAGTGCAAACGTGCGCAAGCGCTTATAAGCTGATCAAAGCTCTATGACCTTTTATTAACGAGCGATATACGATAACCACACTATCATTATATCTATTTCATGCACGCTATCTAGTCAATCAGAAATCTTACATTTGGTTGCGTAGGAGTAGAAATAATATAATTATATTTTACTCTATCAAATCTTATCTTAGACTTTATTAAAGGATAGGTCCCATGAATTTTAGTCTCTACTAATACTCAGCGAAAAGACTTGTTTTTGGTAGTAAAATCGATCTTTGTATATGTTTTTTCTAGCATTGAATAATACATATTAAAATGAATTCGTACCTGTGTTAGAATCACCCGTTATACAACTTAGATTATCTTGTATCACTATAGCTCCCATACATTTATCATTTCCACCGCCTCGAGGAAACTCTTTTATTACAAATAATATGTCTATTTTTAAATTGAAATATTATTGTACGTTTCGAAAAAAAAAGTTTATTTTTATATTTAAATATTATTGTACGTGACGATAGTATTACTGCTTGGGTTAAAAAGGAATTAAAAAAAAAAGATCGCGTATTTTTTTTTTGCTAAAATTTATCAGTATAAAAATCTACAAAAAATTAAGCATAGCATACATACTTAGATATGTATTTTAAGCTCGTAAATTAAATCAAATTGTGTAATAATACAATCCGTAGTTCCAAATGTCGTGTAATAAACGTTTTTTCAAACTACTACTATTTCACGCACGCTTTGCTGTTATAATAGCCGGCATAGACAATAGAAAAAGGTATGTTCGGCAAGTCGTAAGCGGTGCTTTAACGCATAATAGGTGCATTGTCAGAATTGTGCAATGCATTATGTGACAATTATTGAACCATAGATGATTGAATGTAACAGTGTCGAAGGAAATATTAAATACTGATCTTGTCAAGATTATCATTGTTGTTTATTACTGATATATTTATTATTATTGGTGTTTGTGTTGTTTTGACACATTTGTGTCACATCCGCACTATATTACATTGCAAGATGTTAAATGGGTACATCATTTCGTAAGTTCCAACTAACATAAAAAGTATCCTGGTTACGGCACCTAATTGATGCAATAATAACTATTGATTTGATTAAAATGCTACCATAAATCATGTTTCCATTATTTTACTATGTCATTTGATTCTGAGCCTGTTTAATTGCAACTTCAATACATATTATAAAACAAAGTCCTCCGCCGCGTCTGTCTGTCTATTCACGATAGTAGTTTATCGCGAACGCACGGATTTTCAAGTTGTTTTCACCAATAGATTGAACCTTGAGGAAAGTTAAGATTTAATTTGACGAAGTTTTGTATTAATTAAGCTATACTAAACGTGCAATGTTGGGGCAGGTTGCTAATCTTGTATATTGCGTAAAAAAATGAGTTAATAAAATTAAAATTTCACGGCCGAACGACTATTTCTAACTCAACACCCAACATTTTATTTCTGAACAATGGACATTCCAAAAGTTAATACATTACCCAAATCTTGTCACGGACCAGATCACGATGTTACTGGGCGACTGGTCAAGCTGATTGCAACTCGCTGCGGTCAAAATGAAACTGAAAGTAGGTAAATGTTTCCATGTCTACGCAAGCTTGATTTCACGATCCATTGCCTTCGGAGAAAGCATTGACAACATAGGCTGTTGGATGAATAGATGATTTTCGGGATCATTTAATATTACGTAATTTGGTAACACTTTTTGGGAGTTAAATGGTTTTGTAAGATTTCTGGTTGAATGATTTTAATCTGTTATAAATTCGTTGCTAGTAAATGGAACTCCTACGCGTAACCAGTATCAAGGAGCACTAAATTGGAAGGTAATATTTAAGCACGCTGCCGTATAACTTTTTAGAATAGATCCATACAAGGCTCTAGGTACAAACTTATTGTTATTAATATTTTGTTTGGTCTTGATTGCCTTTTGCAGGCGTATTAATGGTATGAAGTTTCGAGTTTGATTTCTGTGTTGGGTCTATCTGTCACAGAAATGCCTGGATTATTACACTTAATGTCCGATACATGCATCACTATAGGTTCACTTTCCATTACATTGAAACGTAATAATAGCTTATATATTAATGATATTTTCTCTTTCTCAAGTTGTCAACTTAAGCGCAGGTTTGTTGAGCTACTATCACAATAACATAATCATTTGTCTTTTATTTACATTGTTTTCTATTTTTTTTAATTTGTTTTTATTTTATTTGTGAACTGTTTCATGTCCTTACTTTCGTTTTCTTCTATTCTATATTAAATCTTTATTGTTCACCTGTGGATAATAGTGTTGGTTAAATGTTAGTTAATCTAGATTAAGTATATTTTACTACTAGATACTTTTTTTATTCCTAAATAAATAAATGACATAATGACCTCTTCAGGGAAAAGGCGTAGTACTTACTACATTGATGTACTAATTGCCTGCCATGGGTAAATAAGTTTAGTTGCATCACCTCTGGCTTATTCCAATTCATTAACAATGTAATCTTGGATCTTTTTAATGTCCATGTGAGTTAATACACCTGTGTTCACGAATAACATCATCCCTCATCCATCAGACACACATTACAATACCACGGCAACTTTTGCAAAAATATCTCGAAATACTTACTCAGTAACTAAGTATAAAACAAATGTCGATTAAAAACTAAACCCATTTGTTTCACGCTTTTGTTATTAACCAAAGGTCAAGTTTGCAGTTTTTGAATATGAAAGTTTTTATTATCAGTTTGATTTTAATTGTTTCCTTGTTTCGTATTGTTATTATAAACGTGTTGTTTATTGCTTATGTACACGAGATACAAGATTAGATTTCGGTATGCACTTTAATGATCTTCGTTTATGTCATCACTAGCTTCCCGCGTAAATCACTTTTCCGTAGGAAAAATTCCATTCCATTCCTCAATTCGGACCCCTGAGATTAGCATATTCAAGAAAACAAACAAACTCTTCACATTTATATATGAGTATAGATTTAGATTTTGTTTGTAATATTAATTACAGAGTTTGATGAAATTCTGTTTAGAATTTTTCCCAATATACCTAAGTTTTTTTTTTTAGTTTAAACCGGTCCATGTTTATACTTTCGTACATAAGTCCAAGTGAGTGACAGATTTATGTAATTTTATTAAAAAGTCAATCAACCTACTACCACTGGAAAATATAAGTTTTACCGGAAAGGTCAAGAACGAAAAAGATACACGCCTTCGCACACATTGTCGAAAGTTAAACTGCAAAATAATTTTAATAATAGCTTCTAATAATCTTTCCTCGCCATAAAATTATATAAGCAAACACGGAACGGTCACGCCCTAAATTATGGTACGGTAAGTACTGCAACTTGTTGTAAATGTCAGTCACCCAGTCATCAACTGCTGATGATATCTGAGCACTTAATGATTCAACATTGGGACACTGGTCAGTTCAACTTCGGCCTTTCATGGATACAATGAGACTTTTCCGGTTACTGAGTTCATAGTATTTATGTAACAGTAACCGCATAAATACTTCGAAAATTGCATGTTTTTATTGATATTTTGGGCAGACGCCTTTAAAAGGCTTGTGATATCGAGTGATGCAATAAATATTGGTTGTTTTTCTGCCATTGTGGAGCCTTTATCTTTTTTTTTATACTGTTCAGTTGCATCTTAATGTGTGTCAGTTCCTCTTAACTTGAAATATACAAGACATATATTCTGTAGTTATCTACCTATCTACTTATGTATCTCTTACATCTTACATTACTTAGCGTAAATGGTTGGATTCACAATTCAGAATTTTTGGACAATGATTTTTCTGCCAAATTTTTTCGTCTTATAATCCTACTAAGATTATAAATGCGAAAGTTTGTATGTGTGGATGTATGTATGTTTGTTAATCTTTCACGCAAAAACTACTAAATGGATTTGGCTGAAAGTTTGAACGCGAATAGTTTATAAGACCTACTGGAGCAGAGTGACGCGGGTAAAACCGCGGGGCCCAGCTAGTATTGAATGTCAATTTAGTTAGGAAATATGTATACTTCGCATTTATTTATTATAAGCATACTATGTTAAGTGCATACATATTTATTAACTTCTTTATTATTTATGGTCCATTAGCGTACATAAATCATTATATACCTACTTAGTCTAAACAACATCCAAATACATAATTAATTTGGAGACTAAGCTGCTTTCTCCTATCTCATTTCGTATCTGCCTTTCGCCTGCACATTCACTTACAGTTTTTAGGTAACTTCTTGTTTATTACTATATTCTCTTAGATAATTAATTACATAGTTGATAAATTAGAAATTGCCTATTTTATTTTTTCCTTATTTTCTTACGTAACTAGTTACGTAATAATATGACTTTTACATAAATATAATTTATGGATGCATACTAACAAAAATAAAAATAAAAAAGCAATTCTATAACTGAATCTAGTTTATAAAATAAATAGGTACCTACTTTTCTAGATGTATGCTACTTTGGAACGTTCCCAGAATGCTTTTCAAGTTACCCGTTGAATGGCAATGCTTACCTGCTCTGCGAACTAAGTATTAAGTTAAACAAGCATTTGTGCTTGTATTAAATCGTATTATTTAGATTTTATTGATAACTTTACCACTTTTGTTATCTTGTTTTACAAAGATTTATGTGCCTGTATACGTACTACAATAATAGGTACCGGCTCATTAGGCATTTCCATAACACAAGTTCTTAGAGTAAGAAGTAACTTGCAAACATAATTAAGCTTTACTATTTTCCTGGAACTGAACAAGTTCACTGTGACATTTTTAACTTAACAAGACAGCTTGTGCTATCTGCCATCTTGTCCTCAACATATCTTATAACATTGAAGAATCAGATATGAGCTTCAACTGCCTACAAACTACTACAAAGTACTTATGCATGCTTCCGTGATCTAATTTACACTGCATAATTGCTTTAGTATTGCTCTCTTCGACTCAAATCGGCATAAAATCAATTCTGTTATACAACAGCCCTGTAGCGGCAAATTCCCGCCATTACGTAACGGCCATCTTGTGATTCCTATAATACTTAATTTTGTACACGAGTTATGTGTCCAGTTAGTCTTCCCAGCGATAAAATGAATTAATGGTTCTTATTAATGGAGAAATTAATGGTTCTTACATGACTTTATTGAACTTGATAATAATACGAGCGACGCACTTATTGAATTTAAAGGATACAACCAATTGTTTTATTTAGATCTCCTTTTTCTTTATTAAACAGCCAAAACACAAAATAAGACTGGACCC
The DNA here is from genome assembly GCA_947037095.2 of Nycteola revayana. Lineage (NCBI taxonomy): Eukaryota > Metazoa > Arthropoda > Insecta > Lepidoptera > Nolidae > Nycteola > Nycteola revayana. Next base: position 23,315,184 of record OX344846.2, on the reverse strand, counting down.
TCCCTAAAAAACCATTAGGGACTTAGGTATATATTAAAACGCCCCGGCTCCGCACGAGTACAATGCTGATGTATTATACATATAAACCTTCCTCTTGAATCCCTCTATCTATTAAAAAAAACCGCATCAAAATCCGTTGCGTAGTTTTAAAGATTTAAGCATACATAGGGACATAGTTGCTACTTCACCGGGCATAAAGGCGAACAGAGCTCCAGCCTTAATAAATGGTTTAATAATATTTTAGGGGAGTTTTGTGCAACTGTCGCTCTACTGTACAGGTCGCGGGTCTTTTTTTTTTATCCGGTGGGAAATGCTTTGACGATATGTGTGACTCGCCCTCTCCATAGCGTGGTATGCTTAACTCATACCACGAGGAGAGGACCCTACACCACTAAAACCTCCCGGACACTCCTTCGATCCGCCGTTGTTCAGTTGCAATCCGGCCCACAGTTCGCGGGCCTCTCGGACTTCGAGGCTACGAGGGCATCGTAAGGTTCTTTGCAAACTAAGGGTCGGGAGGGTGAGGGGGTCGCGTTTAAGCAAACAAACAAACTATTGAGCTTTTCTTTTTAAACAAAGATTATAATGGTATTTGCATTTGTTTCAGGTGGCGATATCTCTTAGCGCTTCTGCTTCTCGGCGTAGCTTTTGCGTCAGAAGAAGAAGACAGTATTCCAGATGCTGGCGTTGATGACAGTGATGAACTAGCTCTAGATCAAGAGGTAAGAATTCCCGCGCGCGGTTTCCCCCGCGGAACTCCCGTTGCCGTGGGAACTTCATAATTAAATATAGCCTATGTCACTTAGGGTGAATGTAGCTTTCCAATGGTGAAAGAATTTTTGAAATCGGCACATTCGTTTCTCAGTTTATTCATTACAAACATACCTACACACACAAAAATACAAATCTTTCCTTTATATCATATTATAGTATAGATTTATCAATTTAGATAAGTAAGAGATCATGAAATATCTGATATCAAGGCCTGTATTGATTTTGCTGAAGTCGGATAAACTGAAATAAAACCCAGAGAAATTATACCCATTTTGTCATTTCATTAAAGTTCAAATTTAAGCAGACAAAACATATCTTAATTTAGTGATCTAAATTTATATGTCTGCTTTGATAATTCTGCAGGATTTGTAGTACCTAAGCAAAAACGCAAATCCGGTTGTAGTATTGTAATAAGCTCTTAATCAAATCAAATCAAACTTATTTGTTCGCGCAATACGCTTGAAAATATGCAAAGATCTAGCTTCTTGCTCGTTGAAGTCGGATCAGAGAACACTTTATGTTAGAAGCATTTAACATTTCGACAAGGAATTCAGCAATCAAAAATTTAAAAAAAAAATTATATCTAATTTTATGTTATATTTTATGCTTTAGCTATGATTTTTACAGTAAGTTTTTTGCTATCAAAAAAATTATTACTATAGTTAGCCAAACCAGCGCATATTATTGGAAATACATACGAATAATGTAAATGCATAACAGAACCACGCACGATACTTATCCGACTCGATTTCTATCTCAATTCACAAGATAAATCGATAACGGAAACATCGCATTGAAATAAATTACAACTCACATCTAGCTTTGCAAATATAAATACCGCCACATCCTTTAAAATTCGCAATTGTGACAATAACTGAATCACAAGATATCAATCAGCGGAGCTTGATAATTTGCTTGTGATTGAATTGATCAATCTGTCAATCAGTCAGATATTGCTTGAGTTTCTGCACGATTTAACCTTGTTCTTATAAAGATATTGAAACTTTTCTCTGCCGTTTGAATCGTTTTGATTCATTGAGATTAAACCAATGAATCATGCTTTTGTTTTTATTCACCTTGAGTGCAGGATATAGCTCGCTATACTATAGATAAAGCACATTATATATCGAGTATCATTATATATTCTGCATACTGTGCTTTCAAAAGATATGCCATGCCTTTAATAGGAGATAGTCAGGTTTAAGAGGCCGTAGCCCAATGGCTAGGGCGTCAAAGTCAAAGACAAAGTCGAAGTATAATATCTTTATTCATATAGACACAATTCAAAAAATATTAAATCATGTTCTTATGATGCGTCCATTTCTTTTCCTACCACCAGTTCAAAGACGTGGCAACTCTGAGAAGAACTGGCAAGAAACTCAAAGGAATCCTTTTTTAAATAATAAATTTATCGTCGGACTTGGGATCTTGTGGACGCCGCCGGTTCGATCCCCACCCATTGCACTACCGACGTAAACCCATTCGTAACACAAGCATTTTAGCTTAGTACGGGGGGTTAACAAGAATACTAGTAGATTGCAAAACATTGCTAGTAGATACTCTTAAAAAAAAAAAGATAGATACTGTTTGCGATTTTGTTGAGTTATAATAAAATTATAAGGTTGTAAGTGACAATTAGTGTTGATTCAAATTTTATTTGATGGTCTATAAAATGGAATTGTTTAATGTATGTTGGTTTTTTATGATGTCGGTGTCGGTCACGCTGTGCGAGGAATGCGTGGCGAAGTTTTAATAAGTTTTGATTATAATCGAAGTAATATGCCAGTTTGTGAAGTAAAACTGTGTAAAAATAACACTACAATATATAAGAAGGACATCGGATCACACACCTTTGGTACAGTGTCTTACGTACCATATTGAGTTGCCACATTTTCGGAGCTATGTTTTTAGCAAACGCAGTATCTAGTTGAGTGCGTGAGACCAGAGACTATGACTAATAATTTTTCTAAGCAACATTTATTACTTCCCAGTAATTTCATCGTTAACATTATCACTAGAAACACATAGACATTTTCTACCTAGTGTTAAAGATATGGCATATATTTTGTAAGCACTTCTTATATGTGAAAGGAACTCGTATGAGTCTGTCTGTGAATACAAATGAAGAATGATTGAAAATATAAAAATAACCGGCAAATAGAATAATATTGAAGTGCAAGCCACCAATACAATTAGTGTAGCCACGAGGTTCTTGCTACTGGGCAAAAATAACTAGGTACAGTCATAACTTAGTATTTTTTAGTTCCTACTAAGGTATTAGATTAGTCAATACAAAATGCAGTTGATTTCCTGTCGTGGAAATGTCTCGGACAGTTGTGATAGAAATCAAGAGTGTTACAGCTGCGTTACACCGGCAATGCATTTTTTCCACGACATTACCTTATATTTTAGAGTCAATGTCCGGCTGCCCGCAGCAAGGCCGTTGCTTGTGAAAGTCGAAAGTCTACCATAGACATTGTTTTTTGTTTTTTTTTTTACTTTTTTTTATAAATTGTTGAGAATGGAGTTTATCGCCGTGTTGACATTTTAGGAGGGAAAATAAAATAAAAAAGTTGAGTTGACTATAAAAACTTTTTTTTTTTAATATAGAAATTAAATTAAAAGCATTGGTAGCTACGTTTAATTGTGTATTGCATATTGTAATTAATGCATTTAGGCAATTTCGATGTAGTGATCTAATATATAAATTATATAGATGTAGCTAGGTACAACTCATTTTGGTGTATTACAAAAAGTAAGAAACTTATAAAGAAGATACCTACATTTTGTTTTTCCGTAAAATTTTACTTCCAATTTTATTGATGTTTGCATATATGCATAGTCTCGTGAGAATAAAGCAACGACCGTGAATATTATATACCTACTTACCGCATTAGCTATTTAAATTCGTTCAGAAATAATACGCACATTGCATTCACGCACGGAACAGGTTAAAGAAAAACAATAAATTAGAGGACTGTTCGTCGTATTTTTTTTATTGACAAATTGTTAGGCTTGCTTCCACAATTTCCCTGTCAAATGTAATTTTCTTACATGTTTATGTAAGAAAATTACTAAACAAGCGTGGTTGGAAAGGGGGTACACAGAGGTGGTTGAGAGCAACAAACAATTCACATACTTCACCTCTTTATTATATTAGTCTTAGGCCACCAAAGTAGGTAGGTCTATGCCTACTTAGGTGACCTAAACTAAACATCTCAAATAAATGATATTGCTTGTGAATTTATTATAGGTAATGTTTTTATAAGATTATGAAAATAATTTTCTATCAATTTTCACATAAAATTGAAACCTTTATGGTACCGGATGATAAAAAGTGTGGAAATTGGACTACTTACATAAAATCTGTATGTACCTAACGTGTCATTTCAATGAGCCATATTCACACAATATAATTTTATGGTGACAATTGTTCTAGCTATGATAGGTTGCACCATTTATGAGTAAGAACACTATTTCAATAAGACAATGTACGTAGCTATGTTTTTTATTCTCATTGACATAAACACATTATTTATGGTCTTCCCGATGGAGTATTCCTCAAATGTCACCAAAATGAATATCACTAATTCTTATATGAACTATTTCTCTAATATCACCAACGATAACGATTGGGCCTAATATAAATGATAGCGATTGAGCTTATAATTGAGAACTTCATTGATATAGGTACCACCAATATTTTGACTTCGGGTTGACTTACAACATTTCTCTAGAACAAAATCTAAAAACACTGTTTTTAACCCGACCAGGGAGTCGAACCCAGGACAGGAAACGGGAAAATGTTAACACTTATAGAAAGAAGTTAAAACATTTCGCCAAAATTTATAAAACAGGAACAGCTTATTAACAAGTAAAAGTCTCCCGGATCCATTTATTACGTTATAATAACACTCGATAACAGCACACGTTGACGTCGGGTCGTCGCGCACGATTGCTTCTTACTAAGGCACCACTTTTTTTCTTTGTCATACTATACCAGCAATGAAAACTGACGTAGGTCGTAACACGCAGTAATATTCAGGTGCTAATCAACAGTAATTACGAGAATTGTGTAATTTTGCTGTTACATTTCCAGTGTTTTTGTTCGGTAATGAAAAAAAGTGATTACCTTGACGGTATAATTGTGTGAGTTAAAAAAATAGGAATATGCTATTGCGTGTACCTACACTAGGTATGCGGATCACGAATGCATTTTTATTTATTTGTTCCTTAGTGAAGGAACTCATGAATTTCAGTTATGAAAGAATAACATTTGAAGATGGAATGAAGAGCTTAACTCATTTATGTTATCTTCCAGCAAACCATATTCAGAAGTGATTATGGTGACCAGACAAGAATTATATAGTGTAATATCGCACCCATCCAGTCAAATCAGCCATTGAATGGGTTGACTTGTAGAGAATACCTTTGGCATTAAGTCCGCCAATGTACTATTTTGTGCAGAAGTTTTTTAAATAAAATAATATAAAAATGGGATGCCCGCCAATTAAACGCCGACATTAATTGAATGCCTAGGCCAATCGTTAATTGAATTAACATTACTTAACATTTATTATGTAACTAATTGTTTGCTTTGAGTTTGTCGTAAAGTCAGACAGGTGATTTAAATTTAGTTTAGGTTTAGATTATTTATTTTTTAACCACCTAAATACAACGATTTGGCTTGTTGCCGTTTGGCCATTTCATTGAATATCAACAGTGTCTATTTTATATTTTGTAAAAGCAACCGTTACTGACTGAGCTATCAGCACACAATTTTAAGCACTACACGAATTGAACATAGATACATTCGGCATCCGCAAGGATTTTCCAACACTCTTAGGTTTGTTCACACACTCTGGACTGGAGTAGACGTTACCCTGAACTTAAAGTAAGAGCTAGTAAAGTCGCGAGCAAAATCTGGTCGGGTATCTAATTCAATTCCATTTATAATTTCCAGGAATCACGCAACCTCCGGCCACGAGCTTACACCCCCACTGCATACAACAACGCCCTCCCCAGTGGGTTCAGACCCACGCCCTCTCTGGCCCAGCTCGCTGGCTACCAGAGGCAGCAAGAGGAACAAGAGTACATGCCTCCCAGACCTGTGCAGCAGTACATCGATGAGCCCAGGCCGCCTGCGAGAGTACAACAACAACCACAAAGGAGGGTGAGTACCTACTGAGTAGAGGATTTCTTTTCACAATAATTTATTTGTGTGAACCAGATATAATGACCCTGAGTTTATGGTTGTAGCTTTTGAAACCTAGTGTTCTGAATTCGATTCCCACTCGGGATAACTATTTGATTATTGTAATCACGAACACAAATAAGTACTTTTCTAAAAAAAAGACATTGCCGAATCTATATTTCATTGAATATTTCTACTGCAGGTATTCAATAAAAACAGCGCTAAGTCAGTCAGAACAACCAGCACACTTACACAAAAAAGACAATTTTTATATCCGATTTTGAAATGTATACCCAAATCTACTTACAGCCCCAGGAACAAAGACCAACTCGTCTCCAGCAGCAAGAAATTGATGAAGAACTAGAAGAAGAGGAGAAGGAAGAACCTGACCGTCTCTCCTCTTTGCTGCAGCAGTCAAAATTCAACTGCGTCTCCAAACAGACCGGGTACTACGCCGACGAGGAACTAAACTGCGAAGTGTTCCACTACTGTCAGGATAATGTCAAGCACTCTTGGATCTGTCCCGACGGATTCACTTTCCACCAGGTAAGATTAAAAAAACTGCCTACCTTAGAAGCATTACCTAAAATCTTTTTTTTGTAAAAAAGATTATTGCACCCGCTAATTACATTTGGCACAGCACTAAAAAACAAAAAATGGACATTGCTCGCTTTTGTAAAAAAACGCCTCATTTGTCAATGTCTTAGAATGGTACTAGATGGCGAAAAGAAGCTTTTAACAAATTGTAAGAGGTAAATTGACATGGTAGGTACCATTAAATCATTAATTTGAGCTGAACGTTTGTGTTATACAACTGATAATCAGGTCTGATTCAATTTATATTCGGAAATAGATAAAAGTTACAAAAAACCCATCAATTAAATCAATTTAAAATAAAATAAATGGCGAATAACCGTAAGAGTCCTGGATACTCAAGTAATACTTAGCAGTTTTTTTTAATATAAACTTACTAGCTTCGGCCCTGTTTTACAAATATTGGACTGCTTCTTAGCTCCAGTGAGTCGTAGGGTGATGAATTGTAGTCTATATGTTATTCCAGTTTATAAACTATCTCCGTGCAAAATTTCAGCAAAATCCGTTGAGTTTTATTTGCAAAATCCACAAATTCTCCCAAACCTTCGCGATTATAATAAAAATAAGGAAGATTATTATCAATATCGGTACAAAAACCTCCAATTGAACATCCACAGGTCCACCTCATCTGCATGCCTCCAACCCACGACAACATCTGCCAGAAGTCTTCCAAATACCACTTCGTGAACGAGTACCTGTACAGACCCATCAACGAGGAGGAGGTTCAGAGGAAGCCCAACGTGTCACTCAAGTACTCCGACAGGTACTACCCCGCTGAAGTCTACAGGGACGACAGATTCGAACAGGAAGAAGAAGAAGAGGTAAGAATTGTTCGTTGAAAATGGGATTTTTTGTACAAGGCCCACGCCCACTACTAAAGTGGGCGTTGTAAAGGCTTATGCCTACCCGAAGAACGTTTTACCTTAGTATTTTTGCTAAGATTTACTTATTTTAGTTGTTCCTTTTTGGAAATAACGATAAATAGATATATCGACACACTTTTGTTATGCTACAATGAAAGAAAATTTTCTTGATTTCCTCGACTTTTAAATCATCCAGACTATTAGACATTAAAAATAATATATATAAAAAAAAGAAAAAATCATTTAAATATTTGATCGAACGTGTTCGATTACACTATTTGTCGAGTAGAACCTTTTCGTACAACAAAGCAGCTTTTTTATTACTATAATTATCAGCTCATTAAAAACGTCCTTATCCAACCTTGTCAGTTTTTTTATTTATCATTAAATGTTTTAATAGTTATTCTAATGATTTGACTGTCCAGGAGGAGGCTCCCCGTCGCCACCAGCCCGCACCCGCTCAGCAGGCTCGCCCCGCGCCGCGCCCGCAAGCTCCCCAGCAGGTGTTCCGTTCCGCGGAGGAAGTCAACATCCCGCTAGTCCAGAGACGCCCACAGCGCCCCTATGACTTCGACTTCTAAGCCTAACCACCTCTCTAGTGCCAAAACCTTGGCTATTAAGTTCCACTTTGCCAATTACGTTTTATCATTAATCATTTATCAGACATCAATGAAATTCAGTGGTTCTTTTGGTTTCATCGCTCATGTATTATATATCGTGTCATGCATTTCATCTTCATCCTCATTTCATGCAAAATAAGTTTTAAGTACACCCAGAACTTCAGAAGTCTGAATCTCCATATTTAATCTCATTTCATCATTTACTAAGGACCACTGAATATTAAAGGGGTAAAAATCTATCTTATAAAAGATTGAAAGGTGCTATACATGTATCTTTGTGTTGCAAATCAATTTTTGAATTGATTTCCGTAAATACCATCATGTGTAAATGTAAGGTTAAGACGAATAAACTTATTTATGTTTTGTAAAATAAGTCACAAATTAGTTTTAAGCTAGTCTTTGTGTAAACTAAATAAGCTAAATAAAAATATGGAAATAAGTTGAACATTTTATTTTAGTATATCCTTTAGAATAAAATAAGAACTAAGCATATACAATTGAAGTTGAAGTTTCTTGTATGGTCATCTAACTACGTTGTTACGTAGAAAATTAATCTATTTTTTAGTGCAATATTTGAAATTGCCTTCATTTCTATAATCGACATGTTTTCAATTTTATTCTATACTTTCTGTGTATCTACGCTCTTAATCTTGTCCCATGTAATCATATTCTTACATTTTGGTATATCTGACTCCAATATTTCTTCCTCGTTTTCAATGGTTAATCGGGGACATACAACTCTTGGAAGGACTCTGGAGAATGCTTGATGAATTGATGATGAAGCTTTCGTAACACGTCCAACATTTGTATCGTAATCGCCCGAAGAATTTAATGATTTTTGGTGTCTTCCATAATAATATGATTCCTTTGTAGAAAATTCACTTTCGGTTGCAGAATAAGCTGTATCACTAGATTCTTCTATTTTTGAATTAAGACACATTGAGGTTAAGTTTAAGGATCGTTTTCGTACACGAGATTTCTCAGATTTTGATGCCCAATCAAGTATTGCTTTTTCAACTCCTTTCTTTCTTTCGATTGCTTTTTCAACTTGTCCTTCATGTTGAAAATTATTCTCATTACATAAAATATAATAGCTCGCAAATCTACACTTCTTAGTATTTTGAATATGACTTACAGATTGCTTGTCATGCACTTTATCGCTATTTCGTTGTAATAACTTATTAATACCACACTGAGTGAGTTTGTTCTGTATCATCATTTGGCATAAAGATAATTCGAGTCCTGTGAATAAATAAGTATAATAATATTAAATACACTTTATTGCAAAATGAAAACAAATATTTTTTGCATTTGGCGACTTTATTGCTAAAAGTAGGAACACTTTCTTTCAACCATTTGCGATGGAAGGACCAAATTTTAGAGAAAATGATGAATATAAAATATGAATATATTTATATTTTTTTTTTATATTTTTTAAAAAGACAACTCCCGCACTAATATGAAAATGAGGTCAGATTATCTGCTTTAGTAATAGGTATCTTGTGACGAAACGTATCTATTTTCTTTAATACCTTTTATATTTTAATATCTGACCCGCGTGGGAATAAATGTTAAATTACAATTGCATACTTAGCTAGGCCTACAGTTACATCCCGGTGCCTATGCTTTCCCCCCTCCGTTCCTTCGCCTCAACCGTAACTACAGTCAAGCCTGCATTCCATGTGCCTTTTAGTGTCATGCCGAAATTCTATAGCAATTCTCACAAATAAAAGGCAGCCTATGTTCTTTTGCATGGTAAAGTCAATCTATGTACCACATTTGATCGAATTCGCCTTTGTGGTTTTGGTATGAAAGCGATCAGACAAAGAGATAAGAGTTATTTCGCATTTATAATATTAGTAAGGATTACGAAACACATGAAATATATCTGCAAAAACTTACCTAGTCTTGGACCATACGATGTAGAGCAATAATTTTTGTCCTCCAATTGGTTTTCAAATAAAAAACCACCTGAAGCGTGATCATATTTCTTCCAATCTGATATAAGGGATATTGGGTTGGAATCCAACAATGGGATTTCTGTATTTGAATTAATAACTTCTGACGAAATTATATGATTATTTTCGTGGCGAGGTAGTAAGTTCAGAAATTTGTTGTTATTATCTGTTTTCATTTTGATACGTTCTGAGAATGTCTGATGACTATTGCTCATCTGAAAAAGTTTAATTTGTAGGTAGGTTTATAGCAACTCTTCATATTCAATATTAGTGTCTGAAATATTGATTTATAGAACTAATATAAAGACAGGCTACAGGTTTCAAATTATAGACGAAGTTGAGTAGCTTGAAGTTTGAAATTAACCCAGTTTTTACTAAAGAAGTGGTTTAATAAATTTAATGCAAAATATTTTAATCCTTTTTGAAATATTTATTAGATGTGAGATGGCTATGGTGTGGATGAGGTGTTTCAGTTCCTTTTTAGGTGAGCCATTTCTACTGTCCAGTAATTAAGACTAGAACATACAAAATCACATCAACAATATTATAATTGCATAAACAACCGTTTTCATAAACCTAAAATTTTCAGATAGTTGTTATAGTACCTATTGACTAACTGGATATGTGTATTTAAAACTCCCAAATAGGTAATTGAATTTTAAAGTTTCATAGCGATACTAATTTACTAATGCTATAAGATATAGCAACTGAAAAACAGTGTAAAATTTACCTTTATACGATCTTAAACGCAACTGACCAAGGTAGGTAAGTACACCATAATAAAATAAGCTGAAAAACTAAAGACAGTATAAACAGTTGGTACCTATGCTAAGAAAACACTGTTTAGAAGTGCTATGATTGACTTTGTCGCTGTGAATCTTTTGAAAATTGTATGTCCAATGAAAACATTTCCAGGTAATCTTTAATTTTCGTTATGCTGCTTATTATTGTTTGAATCAGAAGTTAATGTTTATTAACTTAAATGTGGTGTCTTTTTTGTCAGACATTTTGGTATTCACGGTGTCAGAAACATTATAATATATGTTAGTACCATAAAGTTTAGGCATAAGTTTCTTCCTAATTTTGAGAATTCTCTTACAAATTTTACTCTTTTATACTTCTGATCAAGAGCTTATCATGCATGTCTCGGAAATCACGGCAGCCTTTGTTGTCTAACATGGTACGAATGGAGCCTAGTACCATAACACACACTACTCGAAAAAGCTACTTCAGTTTAAGTAGGCTTCAGTTGAAATTTTTACGAGATTTCGAGCATTGTTTCATCATTATCATCAGCCCGTATAACGTCCACTGCTGAACATGGGCCTCATCCCGAGGGAGGGTTTTTGGCGTAGTTACCACGTGTGGTAGGCAGATTGGTGACCGCAGTAGATATTATATTGTAATACACCCACACCTCCGAGATTCAAAGCGAGAATTACTTATACCACTACGCCACGGACGTTTATTTAATAAGGAGCATTGTTTAGTAATTTGAAAACTATATTATCCAGGAGGAGTACAATGACTATGTTTTATGATAAAGTAACCATATTAAAGCATGAGAAGGCCAGTATTTTACAAGTGTTTCTCGTACACATGACTATGGCAACTTACTTATGGTTTCTTATAATCTATCATCTCCAAGTCTATCATTTACCATTAATCGGGGTTGAAGCGGAGTAAACTCAAAAGACTCAAATAGACTCTCATCATCCATTCGAAAAAACGTTAACAATTAACTAACTCATTTGACATTACGTTTATTGTTATTCTCTAATTTTTAGGTTATGTTTACATTCTAATCTATTTACAAATTCTTTATAAATACAGCAATAAAGTGTTTCGCTATCTCTGACCGAAAACGGGATTAACCGATGATACGAAAACACAACCATGAACGCAACGGACTACAAGAAATATCATGAATCCTTTATGCAGAACAACAACGGCTCAACAGCATTTCATACATTTTGCTGTGTTTTCTTTACTGTGCAGTGTGCTACCTACATAGCGATTAGACCAAAGTTTACCCTTCCTTATCAATACATCTACGAATACTTAATAATAGTACTACCTTTGATACTAGTTCACACAACTCTGTCTGTATATATTTACCATTTTACCTTAATTGCATCAATAATATTGACATACGAAGTGTTTTTTAATTGTAAAAATTTGTCTAAGAAGTTTTCCCAAAGAAATTTATTTGTAAACAATAGGGTTCCCTTGATATCATTGATACGAGGATTGACATATTTAATCACAGTATTATGTATCTTGGCTGTTGATTTTCAGAGCTTTCCAAGGTATTTAGCCAAGACTGAAACATATGGCTACAGTTTAATGGACACTGGTGTAGGTCTCTTTGTGCTAGTCAGTGGATTAGTCCATAAAGACTTGCAGAAAGATAATTTCATAGCAATATTAAAAAGTAATGTTAAAATAATGATTATATTGTTAGTTTTAGGTGTAGGGAGGTTTATATCTGTGAAACAGTTGGATTATCAAGAACATGTCACGGAGTATGGAGTGCATTGGAACTTCTTTTTTACAATTGCAACTTGTAAATTGCTATCAACTATTATTTTATATTTTTCCAATCATGCTCTATTGTTTAGTATTCTAACATTAGTTATACATGAATCCTTATTGTACACTAGTTTACAAGCCTGGGTATTTGGTAATACTCCAAGAGATTCTTTAATATCAGCAAATCGGGAGGGTTTATCATCATGTTTGGGATATGTTTCATTATACTTGTTTGCAGTGTATATAAAACATGTATTATTAAATAAAAATGTCACAAAATTGTATACACAATTGCTATTGTTTTTAACAGCGGTTGTATTCGTTTTTTTGAGTTATTTGGTGCATTTATTCTTGCCGACATCAAGAACATTGGCCAATGCAGGATATTGTTTGTACATGGATGCAATGTTAGTAACAGTATTAACTATTATATATTTTATTTTAGTAGTAAGTAATGATAAAGGTGTTAATTTTGAAATGCCATTAATTTTGTCTAGTGTAAATACTAATGGTTTATCATACTTTTTAATTGCTAACTTGTTAACTGGTGCTATAAATTTGTCTATGAGAACTTTACTAGTATTTAGTTATGTAACATTTCTGATTTTAAATGTTTATATGATCATTACTCTTGTGTGTATTCATTTATTGAAAAAACTAGGAATTAAAATATGATTTTATTATACTTTTTTTTTAAGTATAAATATATTTTAAATAAAGGGCTTTCCATATTAATGAAAGTATATTATTTAAAGCTTCTATCATAATTATTAAGTGATATTATTATAATTTGGTGTTAAGTGCCTGGTAATGCTACAGGGCAAATATGATGATTTTTAAGTAGGTTCTAGAACAGAATCAACCAGGGGCTTAGCTACCGCCATATCAAGCACTCAGTGACCTGGTCTAGAATGGCCCTGAAAGTATGTGGTTGAAGATCTCCAACAACTTTTAATCTGACTATTTATCGGAACTACGAGTATGAGTCTCTGTAAGGGCCTATGCACACCACGTTTTTTAAACGCGCCGTCGACGCGCGTTTTGAAAACGCGCGTCGCCGGCGCGTTTTTATTCTGCAGAGCAGTTTGTTGTCGTTTGTATTGATACAAACGCGCGGCACCGGCGCGTCTAGCGCGCGCCCTTTCCCTACGGACGGGGTTTCCCCCGCAACGAGGGAAAGGGAAGTGTGAATCTTCGCTAGTAGCAATCGAGCGATTTGGTGCACCGCACGTCTTTGGAACAAAAAATGGAGCCTTTCGACACAGAAAACTTCATAACTGAAATTCATCGATACACACGCGCGTTTGCATCGCGTCTGTATCGCTACACACGCGCGTTTGCATTGCGTCTGTATCGCTACACACGCGCGTTTGCATCGCGTCTGTATCGCTACACACGCGCGTCTGTATTTATACAGGTGTGCAAAGGTCTACAGGCTGCGTCTGACTTGCGTGCGTATCGCGTCTGTATCGCTACAAACGCGCATCGACGGCGCGTTTAAAAAACGTGGTGTGCATAGGCCCTAATGTTATTTTGCTACATCTCGTTTATTTCGTTTCAGGGAGAGTGTGAACTCTCCTCTATGTCTCTTAAAATGATATAAAGCAAAGTAGCCATCTTTTGCTATTTGTTGTTTTGTTCAAGTTAGCCAAACAAATGACTCCTATTTACCTGATATTATGGATTATTCCACTTTGTTCACCTAGGTGATATCACCCAGGTGAACAAAGTGGAATAATCCGATATTATGTGGCAGAAGTCCAAATACAAATACTAGTTAGTGCCAGAGCACTAGATGTGGGATATTATTTTAATCATGAGACGGGTTACCAGTATGAAATAAAACAAGATATTAACAAATAAATAAATTTTATTAGTATAAATATCACAAAGTAAAGCTGCACACAATTAAATTATAGATAAAAAGGCAAGACTAAGAAAAATAACACGGAAGACGAGGTACCAGTAGCATGTAACATAGAACATTAATGACAATCATTTAGGGCCATAGTATAGCTGTCTGCCCTTTACAATAGAATGGAATGGTATGTTCATCATCTTCAATACACAGCATATAATAATAATAGTAGCAAATACACATAAGACAAATATTTGAACTCAATACATACCTAAAAAAACTTCCTATCCTTAATACCTATATGGAACTGACACCAGTAATGTAACAAAAGTAGAGCGACAGTTGCACATAACTCCCCTAAAGAAACTAAAAGCCATAATCCCTCAATCTCCCCGTCAGCGACCGCCCTGAGGCGAGGTCCAAGTCCCACAGGGGACGCCCTCTTGCGTAGGTTGCTTAGTTTGTAGTGTTTAAACCATTTATCTAGGCTGGAGCTCTGCTCGCCTTTTTTGTCCGGTGAAGTAGCAAAAGTCTCGGGGATAATTACACATGTCCGTCCGAAAAAAAAAGTAATGTAACAACGTTTCTATGAATATTTCGTCCACATAAATTGACATTAAATAAATAAGCGAAACCGTTCAAGCAATTCCCTTTTTAAATTCTAGACACTTACAATAAATATATATAGAACAACACTTGTACAATACTATTTTACTATGTAATAAATATTATTACAGAAACTGAGCGTGTTCATCTCGATAATTGATATTTTGTTATTGTTTCATAAATAAGAAACGGCACCGCCGCGGTGCAATGATTGACTAGATTAGCTCCAATATTTTTAAGTGTATGAATTTACAGTTTTATTTATATTTATTCTAAGATCTTTTAAAATTAATTCCTGTAATCATTGGAAATTATTAGTCAATTCCATTATTACTATTATCAATCCAATAAATCATCTAATCTAAAGCAAACTTAAAACAACAATCACTGTAAGCGTTACAAACGTTTATAAAATAAATAATATTAAATTGTAATATGAAGTACTAACATTTAATTAATTATAGAATAGAACATTTGTTTTAGATTAACCGAAACCGCTGTATCTCTTACTAGCCTTAGGTATGAGCGGGGTGAGACGGGGGAAGCATCGGTCGCACCGTCAATCTTATGTGAACTCTGGCTATCTTGCTCACTCATCGATCGTATCATTATCATGCTCCACCCTCCCCGGTCCCCGCCTCGTCGCGCTTTCCTAAGGCGCGGTACTTTAGTTTCGGTCAAACCGTACTTAGATGAGACGTACATAAGTGCCTCAGATAAATTACTCTTTAATATTAAACGTTTACGATAAATTACTTTTAATTAAATGGAATATAAAACATTACACACATTTACTTAATTAAATATTACGGTGGTACAGTAAATAAATGCATACAAATACTAGATATTATTTCTTCCACTTTAATTTAAAAGCGATGAATCTTTTATTAACCTCGTATTTCAATAATAAAAGGCCTTCATTTTTTATATATTTTTGTAGACTATATTTACTAATTAGAAAGGAGTGAATAAAAAAAACGGACTATGAATCATACTACAAATAAATTCATATTATAAATTACAAGGACAATATAATAATTTGAGTCATCCCTTAATATTAAAACGTGGTTTCATAAATTATGAATCATATTTTACGGAAATTCTAGATAAATGTTCAACTACCTACATTTTTCTACGAAAATTTTAGTAACAAAATATTTATTATCATTCCATCATGTTTACAGTCTCAATAATTTTTACAATCTAGATAAATAGAACATGCTAAATACAATAAAATAGGTTCTTAGTTTTAGTTCTCAGTAAAGATAATAGTTAATCAGCTGCATAGTGGTTTAAATTCATATTAATTCAGTCGTATTGTATTCATATTCGAACTACTTTGTTAGATTTATCTTAATAAAAATGCATTTACACTACTTGTATAAATAAATAAAAAATATGATGTACTTGAAAGGGTAGCTACTTTGTAGACTATAATTTTAAATCTACATAATATTTGTACATTTGTCATGTTATACGAATGAATTTGGCACATAGTCATGATTTGCATTTACCCTTGGAACCGCTAGAATTTGATAATTTGAAAAACATAAAGAAGATATATCTATACTAATATTATAAAGAGGTAATGTTTATGAGGTTGCCTCTCTCTCTGAATCTACGGAAACGATGTTCTAAAAATATTTTATCAATAGAAATCTACATTGTTTGCGAGTGGCATAGGCTATATTTAAAGACGAGGCTCCCACGCGGGTGAAACCACGCTTGATAGCTAAGGGGCCTTTGTAGTGGGTATGTAAGCTAATGTCATATGTATGTGTGTGTAGGTTAAGATTATTATTATTATTATTATTATTATTAAGGTATTTAAGTTCAATATATGTTATGATTGGTGCCAATGAACGATGTATCTTGAGTATACGGTTGTTTCCTTTAACTCGCTCACCTAGAGCCATTAATCACGTGAGGATTGAAATAGGGGGGAGGGGTTAGACAAAAATCATGAAACGTCACAAAGGGGGGACGGGGGTGTAGTAAGATATCACGTGTATTTATTTTTGGGAAACTATGAGTCCAGCCACACATTTCTTTATTGGCCACGTATATCAAACTTCTCATTTTATAACTAAGCAACTGGAAAATGATATTTAAGATAATATTCTAAAAAAATTAAGATTTTTTGTAGATACTTAAAATACACGTGATGTTGGGTGGGGGGGTAGTCTTAAACCTCACCATGTCTCACCAAGGGGCAGGGGCGGTTAAAAAATGATAAAAAAAGATCACGTGATTAATGGACGGCCCCTAATTAAGTTATATTGTACAAAATCTAAACTCTCGTCTAATTTCATGATTAAACCACTGAACCGATGTTGATGAAATTTGGTACAGAGATAGTCCAGAACTTGGGAAAGGACATACCTACCTAGGCTACCTTGAATCGCGAAAGCGACTATTCAACGCGCACGAAGCCTAGTAACTGATATTTTTATTGAAATGTGGGTAAGTGTAACAAAAAATATGTACAGTCAACAAAAGAGACAGGTTTACACTTAGTGAAACGCATTTTGAATTTATATGTACACGTTTATGAGAAAAGTTTACTATTATGTGTATTTGTACACAGCCAGCAGCGACCCCTTCACCAATAAAAAAAATACCGGCTGTCGTAGTGATTACGAATAATAAATATGAATGAAAGAATAAAAAATATTAATTTACATTATTTCATACTGACCGTGTAAACCTATGTCTCTTGTTGATTATACATAAATATTTAAAATCTAAAACTGAAAATTGCTATATCCACGTTTTATACGAATGTGTATAACTTAATACAAAGCATAAGCTCATAAATCTATAAAATACGTAGAGGTAATATAAAAACAGTCATATCATAAACACAAAAGAAGATATCTACATCAAAATCCTAATAAATTCCTGTAGTTCCATAATTTCATCTATTCATAGCCACTTTGATAAAATAAAATAAAATATTGTTTATGTAACGATTCTCAATTATTATTTGTAGAGGATAGGAGGCGCCACGAGCACAATATGCATAACGGTATAACTATAAATATTCCTGTAGCCATATCTACAGTAAGACGACGAGCAACGCCATCTATCACGTAACATCTCAACTAACCTGTATCGCGAAATACAAATTTGCAAGCCAATTTGAACATATACAAGTTATGAACAGAAACGAATGGCTGTCGGCTGCCCGGCAAAGAAGATTTTCATTTTCTGTAGAGGAGAAAGGGAAGGGAAGAAACGGTTGGTGGTGTACCACGTTTCTTTATACTCTTGATATTTTACGTCATATGCTGACCTGTTTTCGTTTCACTTGTCAGTTTATTTTTTAACGGAAAATAATAGCATACAATAATGCATAATTTTTTTGTATTCGGATATTCGAATGCAGCAGATCATGCATTTTCTTGTTGACTCAGTTACGGAATAACCAAACTTTTTATAAATATTTATATTTTAAATGTTTTGATAGATTGTCTTGTTAAGTTACTAAAAATATATATATGCGAGCTTTCTTCTTATTTATATTAAAAATGCCGTGTGGTTTCCGGCTCAGAATAGACCACCCCATGTCCTCCCATGGGTGTCGTAAAAGGCGACTAAGGGACATATGGCTAATGGATGGGCAGCAGCATCTATTAGCTCAAGGTTTACATCTTACTGCGATCACCAATCCGTCTGCCAAGCGTGGTGATTATAGCAATATCCCTCAACGATCCTGGCTTGCCGAGGTCGGTTAAGAGGAGGCCCATGTTCTGCAGTGGACGTAAACGGGCTGTTGATGATGATTATGATGATATTAAAACTATCTTTGAAAAGGATTTATTTGTTTACATACTGCTGGTGGCGCCATCTACGCAACTTTTTGCGTTTTATATACTATATTATATATTTATATGTAGTTCTATATTATAGGTTGGTTCTATAACTTTACACAATTTGATTTATTAAATAATATTGTCCGAGTTGTTAAACATAGTTGTATCTAACAGTCGTATTAATAAACAATATTTAGCAATGTCAATTTTTTTATTTAGGAGTATTGACATATGACATTGAATACGAAGTTTATGATACGAGTGTTAAGGCGGAAACATATTGTTAAAACGCGACGCGACCTGACGAAACGCGACGCGTGTTGAGTCGAAATGTATTGACCATGTATTACCAGAATCACTCTGAACACCCGACGCGACGTCGCGTCCGGTGTTCATAGCGTGTTTCTGGTCTATAGAAAACAATCGGCCGTAGCCCAATGGCTAGGGCGTCGGACTTGTGATCTTGAGGTCACCGATTCAAACCCCACCCATTGCACTACCGACGTGAACCCATTCGTAACACAAGCATTTTAGCTTAGCACGAGGGGTTACCAAGAATACTAGTAGACTGCAAAAATCTGCTAGAAATGTTTAGAAAAAAAAAAAAACATTTTTCATCGACTCAACGCGCGTTGCGTGTCGTCAGGTCGCGTCGCGTTTTAACAATATGTTTCCGCATTTAATATCTACACTAAAGATAAAGGTGTAACTGTCAATACCTATAATATATAAACGACAAAACTGCTTGGGATTGACTTGCTTTATGAAATACTGTTAAACTTATAACGTGTATTAAAAATATATATAAGTAAAGGTATATACTATCTACTCAAATGTACTTTTTTCATTGAATTTGTTATAAATAAGGGGTTTGAATAAGTTATTTCACGAATTTTAAGGAGATGTATCACCTTAACGTGCTATATTCGGCTTAACAACGGGGACATATCAGGTGATTTAGTGTTAATATTGTTCCTGTGTAAAAGTCTAGCTGCGCAGAATACTAGAGAGTATATAATAAAGATAATCAAAATCACGAGGTAGAGAAACAAACATGGAAACCTTGTTGGCGACCAGAAGACTGTGTACCGCATCTGTTGATTGTTGTTCTCTGTAAAGAAAGAAGACAGGGTATAACTTCCATCATCATCATAAAAAAAAAACTTTGAAATGATTTACTGTAAAATTAATGAGTTGCAGATTCGACATTGTTAATTTATACAAATAAATAAAATTGGAGTGTCAGTTTGTAGTACTAAAATAATCGATTACAACTACATGCATAGGAATCTATATACAGTACATATACCAAAATAATATTTTTTTTTTTTTGTCTGTCTGTCTATGATTGTTCCAGCTTATCTCTGGAACGGCTGGCCCAGTTTCGACGGGAATTTCACTGGCAGATAGCTGAGCTGAGGAGTAACTTAAATAACTGTTTTGTTAAATTCCACACGGATAAATTCGCGGACACACCTAGTAGTGGAAAAAACTGCGAAGCTTTACCGCTAGAGGCGCCACTAGTACAATAAGTATATTAATACTGCTGATATGTATTTAGGTAATGTTGTGACGACACAATATAACGCATATTTTTTCTAAATTTCAGACGCATTAGTTTCCGATATCATCAATTATTTCCTTCTTTAATCAATAAAATTAAAACAATTTATTTTACGGAGTGTGTTATGGGCGCCTCTACGCAACGGTTTGCGTTTACGTTATATACTACTAGCAACCCGCTTCGGTTTCTCACGGGTGCAATGCTGATGTATTATACATATAAGCCTTCCTCTTGAATAATTATATCTATTAAAAAACACCGCATCATAATCTGTTGCGTAGTTTTAAAGATCCAAGCATACATAAGGACGGACAGACAGCGGAAAGCGACTTTGTTTTATACTATGTAGTGATTGGGTCAGGCAAAATCAAATGTTATTACATACCAAACACAGCAGCCCCATATCCAATATCACTGGTCCCCATCCTATAGGAACACGTAGGCACATACACCTCAGACAAGCTGCTATCATCAAATGTCACGGTCAGGACATCCTGGGGGGAGAGGAACGGCACTGTCTTCCGTTCTGTCAGCATACTGGTTTGTTCCACGTACTTTGATTCGTGTTCGTGGGCACAGAAGAATATGTTTGGGTTTATGTCTCTTTGGATCTAGAAATGAAATGGGTGATATTATATGAAGTGTGATATTTATTAATCATTAAAGTGTTGCGGTGTGTTTCCGCGGTGCCACCGCGGGCTGCGGGTGTCATGGGGGGGTCGAATTGCTTATGGCCCCCGCCAACAGCAGATCGAAGGAGTGTCCGGGGGGTTTTAGTGGTGTAGGGTCCTCTCCTCGTGGAATGAGTTTAGCATACCACGCTATGGAGAGGGCGAGTCCCACATATCCCACCGCCAGCGCGCGAATACGCTGCAGCGGCGGTGGGAATGCGTAAATGCATTTCCGCCCGGACAACAACAAAAAAAAAACTTACCTGTCTTGCAAATGGATATCTCAAAGTAATAGGATAGTGTGATACCACTATCCTAAGCCTGTTCTCGTCTCCGGCAGGTGTTTCACTCTTCTGTGGGTATGTGTGTGTGATGCCACTGACTCTGTAGAAGGATATATTCCCGACGGTGACCACGGGGGGCTCTTTGAACACTTTGTCGAACTCCTTTACTTTGTCCTGCTTAATGGGTTCATTTTCACCCCCTATGTCATTGTCACCTGTTATCCAGACTTGCTGTAATAACAGAAAAGTTTATTTTAATTATGTTTCATTGTAATTTAATTTTAAGGAGGCTTGACTATCTGATTTTTTAAGGCATACTGATACCGGTATATGATGATGAATGAAATGATTAATTTGATGTAAGGTGCTTCCAAAATAAACCTTTCGGAGGCTGAAAGTACTGATGATTATAAACAACTTTTACAATGGGACCAACCCTGAAATCGCGAAACAAAAATCAGCTGTTCCATACATTTTGTCGAGGTGAGTGAACATAAATGTATGGAACAGCTGTTTTTTTTTTCGCGATTTCAGGGTTGGTCTCATTGTAAAAGTTGTTCATATTAATCATGAGTACTTTTATCCCCAAAAGGTTGTTGATGTTTTGAAAATAACCGTAAATGTACCGTATCATCCCAATTACGCCCACTGCTGGACATGGGAATCCTTTATGGGTGTCACAACGTAGGCAAATAGAGAAAGACACGTAGGTAAATAGAGAAAGACACGTAGGTAAATAGAGAAAGACTCGTAGGAAGCTAGGACCGGTCGTCCTTGCATGGCGAGGCTCGCGACGCGTTCTATGCTTCTGACCGAATCCCAGCCCGCGCTGGTTGATTCTAATTTTATTTATAATACGCGACTATCACATGTCACATTGGTAGATTTAAATTCTATTTAATAACATGACTGTTGAAATGTATACTAATTCATTAGTCAAGATTTTTTTGTTTTTATTTTTTTTATTATTGTATTTGACTTATAATAAAATTACGATCGATTCGTCTACATTATCAATAAACGTTTTCATTTCATTTAATTTCATTTAAATAGTCCTTGGGTTTTTCCATGGAAAACCAGGGTCGGGATATTGCCGTAATCACCATGCTTAACAGGCGGATTGGTGGTTGTAGTGAGATGGTGATTATCCTAAAGCTGATAGATGCTGCTCCTCATCTATTAGATGTTGGTCCAATGGGTCTATTATGACACACATGGGAAGATGTGGGGTGGTCTATTCTACGGGCACCACACCACTCACATCTTAAAATACATAATATGCGTGTGAGGGAATCAGAATGTGGTTACCAAAAGTATGTATTTTTGGTACACCTTTTCCATTTCACTATCACTACATAGTATAAAACAATGTCGCTTTCTCTGTCCCTATATCCCTATGTATGCTTAAATCTTTAAAACTACGCGACGGATTTTGATGCGGTTTTTTTTTAATAGATAGAGTGATTGAAGAGGAAGGTTAATATGTATAATACATCAGCATTACACCCGTGCGAAGCGGGGGCGGGTCGCTAGTATTACATATATAAATTAAAAACCTAGTGAACTCTTAAATTTTAGATCAGAAATAAAAAAGTAAGTTTAGCAGTATTTTGTTGCATTTTAATTTTCTTACCGGAACCAGGTATCCTAATTCAAAGATATTTGACAATCTTTTGATATATGAGTAGAACTGTTTCATGGTGGCTACGGACCCTTCATCCGTCAGATCTCCAAGATACACCAGGACATCTGGCTTGAAGTGTTTCACCGCTACCCTGAATGTAGACTGCAGGTACCTGAGGATATCATTTCTTTTTAAATTATTTTACATTCCATTTAGACAAAAATGCAAAAACTTTCATCGTCAGCCTGTGTAACGTCCACTGCTGAACATCCGAGGGAGTGTCACCACGCTTGGCAGGCGTGTTGGTGATCGCAGTATTATGTTGTACCACACAAGGAAACTCTGCTGCCCGTTCCTTGATATACGATTATTAAAGATGGTGTTATAACAATCGAGAATAATGGCTTAGTGCTTGCCGAGGTCCGGAAGGCAGTCCCTTAACCAAACAGACCCGGAAAGTAATCTTAGAATTTACACAAACATATATTATTTAAGTACTACTATTTATCGAAGCATTTACGTTTTTTAATTTTATGTTTATTGGACCGAAATTATGTAGTTAGCCAGAAGGCTTTTGCTTCTTCACTGGGCATAGTTTTCTGGGCATATTATACCCTTTATAAAGCATACTTTTGTATATAAGCATGTACTTAAGAAATGCACAGATATCTTAAAATACTAAAATTTATCAAACATAAGCAGATAAGATAATTTTACATATTCTGATGAAATAATAGATAATGTAAATATGTTATCAATTTTTTTATCAGCAGAGATGTAAAATATTAGTAAATAGCAGATCCCGTGGGACCAGAATTCATTGTCATCATTTCAGCTGTAGGACGTCCACATCTGGACATTGTCCTCCATTATAGATTTCCAGTTGCTATGGATGGAGGCGGCCTGCATCCACTGTGATCCTGCTGCATTTACCAATTCATCCGTCCGTCTAGTTGGTGGACGTCCTACTCTATGCTTGCCGATCCGCAATATGCTATATGCCTGCCCATTGCAACTACAATGAACTAATCGGTTAGGCTATGTTGGTACCACATTCTTCTATGTATCTCCTCATTTCTGATTCACTCTCATAGAGAAACCCCGAGCATAGTCCTCTCCATAACTTGTTGAGAGACTCTGAGTCTGCTCATAATTAAAGGCCTATAGTGAAGCACCATGACCAGAATTAACATATAGCATATATTACTCCTGGGATTGTCCAGAAGTAGCAAATTAGCATATGTTACTTCTGGACAAAGTAACTTACTAATGGTGGATTTTTTTTTTTAATCATTCCTGTTGTTCTCCAGATTATTCTATGCAAACAAACAATTAAATCTTTCTTCTTTAAAATATTAGTATAGACATATTTTATACATCAAAATAACAGGATTACATGAATAATAACTCTAAATTCTATTCTACTAATATTATAAACATGGAAGTTTTATGTATGGATGGACTTTTTTTATTCACATATTTATTTTGTTTCACAGATGGCATGAAATAAATATTCTCAAAAATATAAATACCTACACATCTATAAATTAAGTTAAATGAACATTTAATTGAACATTTAACTTAATTTATTTATGTGTACTCCCGCCTGGTTGAGGCAATATGTTAGACGTGAATTTTTTTGTCTTAAGTTGCCCTAAAGCAGTAAATTTGATTAATCAAATGGCCTGTGAGCCCATGTTTCATGCCCTAATACAAAGTTAAATTTTAATATTGTAATTTCATACCGGTCACTATCCCAACTAAAGAGGTGGTTAAATGGTGGAGGCACCGCATTGTCTCCCTGTATCTGCGGGTCTGCTATGAACAATACTTTCGTACAACTGGCATCGTATTCACTGCATTCTAAATTCGTCCAGTATAACTGTTGTATATTATAGATAGCCCATTCGCAGTAAATAGCTGCTCCTAAACATGCTGCGATTGTGTATTTCACTGTGGTACTGCAAATAAAAAATATATAAATCTGTTTTATGGTTTCAAAAGTTGGAAACTATTCAATCATTTTTTTAACGCACCTCCGTCTAAATAACATGTTTCTAATGTGAAGGAATGTTAGCGGAATGTTTATTGATACATCCTAAAATTTATTTAAAACATGGCTTTTAATGTATTTCTCAATAAAAAATCAAATTAAATCTTGTACACATTTCATTGTTTTCATTACATTTCGAAGTTTGTAGTGTTGTACACTGTACAGTAGTGTACAGTATTGGGATTAATTGTCGATTATCGATAGTTATAGTACACAGCAAAATCAGGAAACAACTCACTTGAAAAGCTGTTTCCTGATTTTGCTAATATATATTTTGTAAATAAAAAAATATTAAGTTATTTTCATAGTAGAGCGCTATTTTTTAATATATTTTTGGTAATAATGATATCGTATCGATAGTAAGCAAAAACTTTATTTTTAATTAAATTATGACTACTTTTATTTTGCCAGTCGAAACTAACAAAAAATAGTGTTTTATGCTCACAAAGATGTTCCCTCTTTATGTTACCGTTAACGTAGTATGTCTTATTAGTCTTATCGATTATTAAATTATATTAAGATAGTAAACTAGATTTAGTACTTATTCTGAGGGCTAACACTAGTTTTAGGTACCTACATCTAATGTCAAAATATTCATATTTAGTATGTTTGCTTCATTACAAGCATTTGCAATCACTTAAAATTGTATTAATATTATGTCAAAATAATAACTCATTTTTTTATTTATTCATCGTGTACCACAAAAGTTACATTTTATTTTGTAAATATATAGCTAATATTTTAAACAATCATTTTATATTTTCATTGTATGTTAATTAATTCCTGCATAAAACGGAGCGTGAAAATAACAAATGTTGACAATTGTTTTGATGCATTCTTTTTAATTGATCATGCTTTTAGTTTTCAATAATTTACTCCATTATTAATTTTCTACTTTATCGTTATATTTTACCGAAAAAGTACGATAAGTTTCACGTAATAACATTCATTTACATTTTATACAAATTTTGTTTATTATTTTCTTTAAATTCAAACTGTCGCGTTAACTAAACCATAAACTTGAACGCTTTTTTATTGCGGCGATTTGACAGGTCAGCTTTGAGCCACTTATTAGCTTTGCGAGTAGCGTATTTTCATTTTATTTTGTGTTGAACTTTTCGTTTACGCGTCATAAATATAATGTATTTAGTCGTAAAACTATAGTGATTTGTTTAATAGACTATTTGTAAGTGCACTTACAGTGTTACATAAACAGTAAAGGCTAATCGTTTCGGCAATTTCGATGCATATAACTACATAGTACGTCAGTGAACGGATGGTGGCATTAAGATAATGGATGTGGATACTCCAAACATATTAAAAAGGTGCAGCAGTGCACCACTGATCAATGAAGCAGCGTCTACGGCGGCCACATCGCCCACAACGAACGTAGCACCCAGGTAAAGTAATAAGTGTAGAACACGCCTCCTACGGCACTGATATGTTATGTTGCTATGCTGCCTACCTATTTTTGACAGCTGCTGAGGTCGCCAGTGGGTGCTGTGCCCGTATTTAGCGATGTTTGTGCACTATTTACAATGTATATTATAATAATATCGTCAATGTTTGTGTATCGTATTGGTAGAAAGACAGTGGCTTGGTGTCAATTTACAGTGTAGAATTGCATTATGTCGATTATGTAGAAGTCTTTTAATAAGTGCTGAGCTAATAACTTGTGCTAAATTTTTAGTGCAACTTGTTTATTCTGACATGTGTTATAATTACTGTCAACACTTCATTTGGGAGCCTGATCAATGACAACACAGTAGTGATGTTGTACCATTATTGAGTGTTGAAGTGTAGAACATTCATATATTCACATGATAATAAAATAATTTTATCATGTTGTTTTCTTTGCACACACACTGATAGCCACACCTTTGATATTAGTGCCTACTTTTTTATGTCAAATGATATTTTTGTATTTTAAGCAATTTATTTAAATGATGCTAGTAGTGGATATTTAGGAAATACTCTTTTAAAAAATAAAACCTTACAGATGTTGTGGCATTTTTACAGGACTTACAGATAGTAGGTACTTACATTGAAATACATATTATGATAAATTTATTGAATTGTAAATAAATTGTAGGGACAAAAATGTTTTTTTTTTTTTTGTAAAAAAAAAAGCAAAGCATTATCAGTATATCTGAATGTTGTATTAAAGATTCAAAGAACATTTTCTGTAAATATTTATGGGGAAATACAACATGCAATAGCATTTATTCATATAATAATGCTCTATAAGAAGGTGTCATAGTAAAAACAAGATAAGAGCTGATGCGAAAGCATAAAGCAAAGTCATTGTTGTCTGCTATTTTCTGCCAAACTGTGTCAAAGATTTTTATATCCAGACACTGATGGCTATTAACACTTAGGTCCTTATAGTTGCCTCTTGATGTACAGCTTACAAAAGTTTACTTCAAATTTGAACACATTAATATCCCAACTTACACTACCTTGTTTTGCGCAATCTTGGAGATACATGGGTTTGTTTTTTATCACTGCGTGGTCATCTGTGGTATATGTACAACAGGTTCATTAACAAATTGTTAAAAATATTTATTTTAAATGAGTTTTCTTTTGACTGTAGTACTGATGAAACATATGTATTTTTATATATAAAGTACTGCAACTTTATTCTACATAGGTACATATGTACAATATATCAGTCAGTCTCACCTATGGCGTAAGTCTGACAGAATTATGCTTTATTTAATTTATTGTTTTATGAAAACATAAAGGTTTTCACTTTAGTAAATATTCATCAATAAAAAATAAACATAATATAGTTTATTTTGGCTAAAAATCCTTATTATATTTCAAAAAATTGGCATATACATAGAGTATTTTGTCGACTGGGCCCACTCTATTGAACCCATGGGTCCACTTGACCAATCCAATATTCTTTGGTGCTCTGACTGAAGACAAACTAAATAGATTTTTTTTCTTCATGCCTATTGGTTGTTTTTATGTCATTCTCTATATGATTTATTTTTATTGGTATTTTCCTTCAAATTTAGTTAACACACTGCAATGGTGCCAGAGGGTATTTGTGACTTGGATAACTTTCATGTGACCGGGGCATTTATGTTTAACCCACATACTTATATCAAAATGTTGGTGGAAAGACAGGCATATGAAAGAAAAAGAAAGAAAGAAAAAACATTTATTTACACACATACAAGAAATTAAAACATAAAAATTGATTAATACTATTACAGTTATATGCACCACCATAAATGGGAACTGGCTTCAGCATTAAGCTACATCAAAAACCTAAAAGATCATTGCACAGCACTGGTATTCTAGCCACTAGCCATATGCCACTAAAATATGTGATTGGGCCTAAATTGCTGACAGTTGAGAGAACTTGCTACTTGGATTAGAGAGGATTGGCATCCCAAGGTTTGCCATGTTCCAACGATAGAAATGATTGGTTTTTTTTTGTTGTCTACCGTAATACCAAACCTTGCCTAGCAGTATCTGTAACGTAAAAGGCAACCATTATTCACTTAATAAACAGCTTTTCAACCAATGACTTGATTGCACTGTAATATTGCACATAGACATCAGCTAAGAAAAGGTTTTGCAGGCAAAATTACCACCTGAGCGGATGTAACAGGGCACTAAGTTTGAGTCTTTAGTCAACCGGACCCGCTCGAAATGGACGCGGTATCAGTCAATCCAGTCACATTTTGAATTGGTCAACTGGACCCGCTGTCCAATTTCACTATTGGTAAAGTCACAGAGTAAAACGAATACTTTTGTAAAAGTCTAAACGTAAAGCAAATGAGCTGGTTGTGCCCAAAGCACAAGCAGGTGCTGCAGGTGTCAATTGACTGTTTCTAAATTAAATTAGTATATGAAAAAACTTTTTCTTAAATTTTATTTAAAGTTTATGTAATTCAATGAACTGATTCTGAAAAAATAAATAAAAAAGTTGTATCACCCACTGATTTCTCAAAAAAATTTACATTAATGGATGTCATATTGTGGGAGAATTGTGGGAGATAAAAAAAAACGAATGCCAAACCAAGCTGAATCCGTCAGCATCCAAAAATACATAAAAATGAGAGAAAATAGGATTAAAGAGCTAAAAAATAATTGTTGGCCTGTATTATTTTTAAAAAGTTAGTGACTAAGGATAATTTTAGATCATACTGAATAAAGTGTTAAGGTTACTAAATAAATGTAGTATGGTACATATGGAGTATCTGGCTGATTTTAGTTTTATCAATATGACTAATTTACATGTACTTTTAAATTGTACTTATTTTTGTATAAGTTATAATGCAGACATAACTTATATTATGACTTAGCAGCTTTGTGCTCAACTGTATCTGCAGGTAGCTTTCAACAATAGATTTCATATCATGTGGTCAAATGGACCCACGGGTCCAGTCGACCAAAGACTGTTGTATAAATGATAGAAAGTTTGATTTCTGCTCCAAACAAAAGTTTTTGTGTAACATTAAAGATTTCTTTCTGGGTCTAGTTGGTTGATGACTAGTTTTGTATGGTAAAATCTATATTTTCTTGGACATAGTCACACGATAACTAGATGAGACCTCGGTTTCACTTAGTTATCTAATAACAACTCACGACAACCACATTTTCAACTCTACTAACTAAAGGGTATACACACGATTTACACTTTACAGTACCTATACGTAAAGTTTTCATCATCATCATCAACAGCCCGTTTACGTCCACTGCTGAACATGGGCCTCCTCTTAACAGACCTTGGCAAGCCAGGATCGTAGAGGGATATTGCCATAATCACCACGCTTGGCAGACGGATTGGTGATCGCAGTAAGATGTAAAACTTGAGCTGATAGATGCTGCTGCCCATCCATCAGCCATATGACCCTTAGTCGCCTTTTACGACACCCATGGGAGGACATGGGGTGGTCTATTCTAAGCCGGAAACCACACGGACATAAAGCTTTAAAGCGCGCAAATCACTGTGACGACAGCTTTTTTTTTTCCTTTTATCCTATAACTTAGAAATCTTTTCGGAAACTATAATCTAATCTGCTGACTGATAACTCCGGAAAATATGTTGGTGTTGAGGACCACGTTCAGCAATATTTCCCTCAGTCAATGTCCTCGAATCTCTTCGCCAGGTTTGATATACCATGTCTCTTTAGTCTCGAGAACTGTAGGCTTCCTCCCTGTAGCTGTGCTGCTAGTTCATTCCTATGTTTATCAAGCCTTCTTTGATAATTTCGGCTGAATGGCTCAATCTCCTGTTTCACTGTCTTTAGTTTGAG
This sequence comes from Nycteola revayana, assembly GCA_947037095.2. Lineage (NCBI taxonomy): Eukaryota > Metazoa > Arthropoda > Insecta > Lepidoptera > Nolidae > Nycteola > Nycteola revayana. The sequence goes on along the minus strand of OX344846.2, from coordinate 23,284,898 downwards.
GTCCTGGTTGATGTATATATAAACCTTCCTCTTGAATCACTATCTATAAAAAAAAACCGCATCCGTTGCGTTCTTTTAAAGATTTAAGCATACATCCCTATGTATGCTAAAGTCGCTTTCTCTGTCCCTATATCCCTACATAGGGACAGAGAAAGCGACTTTGTTTTATATTATGTAGTGAAGTATAGATGCTCGTTGATAGATCTTGCCGTGTGGTTTCCGGCTTAGAATAGACCACCCCATGTCTTCCCATGGGTATCGTAAAAGGCGACTAAGGGACATATGGCTGATGGATGGGCAGCAGCATCTATTAGCTCAACGTTGAAATCTTACTGCGATCACCAATCCGTCTGCCAAGCGTGGTGATTATGGCAATATCCCTCTACGATCCTGGCTTACCAAGGTCTGTTAAGAGGAGGCCCATGTTCAGCAGTGGACGTAAATGGGCTGTTGATGATGAGATCTGGCACAAGCTTCAGTGTGCAATGAACGTCTCGATGCTGTCGTCTGAAGAGCGGCAGTAACACAACCTTTCTCTTAAATTAAAAAAACGTCATCATTCAAAATCTTCCGCCAGAAGGCCCCCTCCTACCCGGGTTGCTAAGTTTGTACCTTTTAATTTAGGCATTTATTAAGGAGCCCTGCTAGAGTCTAATTACATGGATTTGTAAATAGATTTAAGTACTATTTAGTTTCCACATGACGAGACTCCGATTATATAGAAACTGCATCTAATTCTGACCTGTCACTTAAGTGGCATTCAATTGACCCGTACAATAATTAGTACCGACTACTACTGACGTACTTTTCAACTGAAAGCTAAGCCATAATCATGGAGGAAATCTGACTATGGTATGATGAAGTATGTATGCTGTACTATACAGATGATATAAAACATTTATCTCTTGACTCAAAATCATTGACTCACACACCATCCACTGCTGAACATGGGCTTCCCCCGAGGAGATTTTTGCTATATTCACCATTCTTGACTAGCAGGTTGGTGAACGCACAGACCCTATAATTGAGCAAATGGGCCACTGTAAGTGTGGCCCAGGAGATCCCGCGGCGCCATTTTGGCCGCGGGTGCCGTCGGGGGCCGAATTGCTTATGTGTACCCGGCTCCCGCCAACGACGGATCGAAGGAGTGTCCGGGGGGTTTTAGTGACCACGCTATGAAGAAGTCCCACATATCCCACCGCCACCGGCAATGCGTAAATGCATTACACACGGACAAAAAAAAAGCTTTGTCACCGCGGTATTATGTTGTAATATGCATAGACGCTCCTACGCCTTCCTTGGTATACGATTGTTATAGATGATTTTATAGCAGTTATGACCATCCGCGTTTTGTACTTTAAATGTCCAAAAGTGCATAATACTAATTTTGAAATTAACAATTGGATGTGAGCGGCAACTCAACAAGCAAATAATGTTTAGGTGTGGGAATTGTCTTCGAAGAAGAATGCCATTACTAACACTAGCCTTGACGAGACCTTGCTGCTGGACTTTTGAACGTGACTGTACTATTTAAGGTACGAAGCGTAGTCACTCCACCAATCAGAGAACCTAGTCAAAATGCCACTAAAGCGGAGCGATCGCTAGCATAAAATCCCTAACGCAAATGTATGTCATTTGACATTTGTCACGCGATTCCATTGAAAAAATAACGGGTATTCAATGGTTGATTCATCTTTGAAACGTGCGATTCGATCGTGCTGAGTTCGGTTTCATAAACCTTGTAGATAGATTTTAGACCCGGATCGAAAGATTTCATGTCCGACGCGCGACGTGGGGATAGAACCTACGAAATCCGATCCTCATACTCTTTGCTCGTTTGCAGTCAATTTTGGACAACAATAAATCTGCGTATAGACGGATGCACTGGTATACTTTAGAATCATATGGTCGTAAGTGCCAGTTTACGATAAAGGCACATACGACGAATGTTTTTGGTGTATAATGGCATATCCGACCTTATGTTTCCGAGCTCTAGAAATAATAATATAAATATGTCATCATCATCATCATCAGCCCGTATAACGTCCACTGCTGAACATGGGCCTCCTCCCGAGGGAGGGTATTTGCCTTGCTTGGCAGGCGGGTTGGTGACCGCAGTATTATGTTGTACAACCTTCGATCAAGTATACAACTAGATACACAGTTCCATGCAAAATAAAATAAAAGTGTCCGAACTTCAATACATACTTAGACATTTGTATATCACTTTAAGTATTACGATAAATGTCCTAAAGAGTCAAAGAATTTAATCAAATGTAAACCTTATCTACGTATAGTAAGGTTGAAAATAAAACCTGTTTAATTTGTTACATATCACCTTTGGTTTTGAACACAGGATAAAGCAATAAATTTTATGACACTCGCTGCCACGTCAAACAAGGGAGGAGTGGAGTTGCCTTTGTTATTTTAAAAAAAATTTACCTGGGTCGATACCACATAAAAATGTATTCGTAAAAACTTATAGACAATAGTTATAGAAATTGTTAATGTTGACTTTAATATCTTGTTAAGTAAGAAATGACCATAATTGTTACCTGTGCTTCGCGGAAAGAAAGGATTGATATACCTACCGTCAGCGTGCTTTCCAAGAATCTATCTAATAGTAATAGATAGTTCGTGTTATCTTTCGTCGAATTCACAGAAATAATTAAACCTGTCAATTGTTTCAAAGTATATACAAAAATGTTCATATCCTAAAGATGACAATTGGTTTATTACAACTTTTTTATTAGGTAGGTAGGTAGGTAGGTAGTAAGTTAGTAGTCAAATCATAAATCGGTGTTCCTTAAGAATCTCTTTCATTTCGAATCTACCGATTATTATTATCACTAGCTGTTTTTCCGCGACTTCGTCCGCGTAGGTTATAACCTATGCTACTTAAGGATAATGTAGTAGTCCAAAAGTTAAAGAAGTTTTAAATCTTCCCTGTAGTTATTGAGTTCATTCATTACAAAGATACAAACAAATACACAAATCTTTCCTCTTATAATATTAGAATGAAGTAAGATTGATTACAATTGATAATCTCAACCGAGCGCCATATATTTCTAATGATTACTTATCAACATAATATTCTATTCCATCATCATCAGATCAGCTCGCTGACTTCATAATATTGGATTGTCTCACGATATACATATGCAAATGCACACAAAATTTCAGCTCAATCGGTTAAAGATATTTGCAATTGAGTTGCAAATTTCCAGCCGAACACACATAATTACATACATACATATTACATAAATACATATATACATTGCAAGTTAAATAAAAGCTTATAAAAAAAATTAATTAATAAAAAAAACGCGTCTCTATTAATTTTAGAACAGAGTTATCGTATAACCCAAACAAATGATGTTGAAAAAGAATTGTATGGGTTTGTAAGTTCGGCTAGTGTCTATTCAATTTCAAAGGTTATACTCTCGCCGAATGTCATTAATATAAACTAAAAAACTGTTTTATTATATTTTCTTGGTCAAATACTAAGGGAATTTCATGCATATTGTAATAATAACAAAAGTAATTACCTAAATAATGACACTTTATATTCCTTTAACGTTCTGGACGTGTGATTTTTACAATTTTTCACTGAGCACTGCGGCATGTTTACGCTCGGAACGGACGAATGCTAGGTACTGAATGAAAAGGCAACCCAAAACGTCAAGTGGGCGGTCATTTGGTTAGGACGCTTTTCTGTCGTGGATTGTGTATCTAGTTGTATACTTGATCGAAGTGTACAACACAAGGAAACGCTGCTGCCCGTTCCTTGATATACGATTATTATAGATGATGTTATAATAATCGGGACCAACGGCTTAACGTGCTTTCCGAGGCACGGAGGGTAGTCCCTCAACCAACCAGACCCGGAGAGAAATCTTAGAATTTACACAAAGATTTCTTGTCCACGACCACGACCTCCGCGATTTAAAGCGAGCCAAATACCGCTACGCTACGGAGGTTGTGGAATATAAATATGTTAGTGACATAATACTGATAGAAACCTTCATTAGAAACACTGACTAATTGTTATTGGATAGTTATTGCGATGCACGCAACACTGTCATATTATTATTGTCTCACGACAACTCATGAAGCAATGTTATGTTATCGGTATATACTATGTACCTAGTTGTTTTATAAACAGCTATTGGTAATATCGGCCCATCAAAAACATAAATGTGAAATGAGAGCCAAGTTCAATATTATGATACATGCCTTGGTTTCTGACTTCAACGACAAAAGAACTGAGATCTAAATGGATGCCAAGTTCAATGGCCAGCCATGAAATTTATTTATAACAACATAAAATATCATTTCTTCTTATAACTAAGAATAATATGTTGTAGCCTAATGTCTGACTGGCTAGTTTTCATATACGAATTATATTATTCCTTCGCAACTTCTAAAGCCAAATTTGTTTATGTGAAATCGTTTTTGAGTTATGAGGGGGTCAAAAGTGGCTTCAAATGGTGCGTGTAATATTACACACGGTGCTGCTCGCCAGGGGGCCGAGTCTGCTATTTGTTTAAGTATTGCGCCACATCATGATATCATTATGCCAAAAACGGTAATCTACTAATCCAACTATGGTGTCGGCGCTGGAATGGCAGTCGGTGTTGCTACCGCAGAAAAAAGCCGTCAACAGAAGTAGCAGGGGAGATGGTTAGGGAGATTGTAATGTTTATTTAGGCGATTTCAAAACTTATAAATGTATCATTTGTAATTCTATTCAACTACGCTAATGTCATCGTGGCGTCACTGTGACACCATTACGACGTCATTTGGATTAGTAGATTACCAAATGGGAAAAAACCGACCATTCAACTGTCATTGACAGTTCATTGACACGCCATTACGATGGTAGACTCGGGGCCCAGTTCTGTTACTTGAACTTGGCTTGACACGCTACCGCGTGTCTAGATATATTCAGGTCTAGTTTTTGTTAGAGATGTATGTGAGATGCATTTGTAGACCTCCGAAGCATGAGGACGGATGTATATTATACTTCAGAAGCATTTAGTCGTAAGTGCCAGTTTACGATAGAGGCACATACGACGAATGTTTCTGACATATAATGGCACATCTGACCATATGGTTCTGAGCTCTAGATTTGTATCGATGGATCCTGTTTGTGGATCTGCTATGCGATGGGTCCGTCAACCTCTGTGATTGCATTTTATCTGTCCATTAGATAACATTGTATTAGTACATATTTTATTATATACCTGTTTTATTAATTACTTGCTGTCTCGCGCTTCTTTATGTTTTTTATTTTTGGCTTTACATATGTAGGTAGCATAAAGGCGAGCAGAGCTCCAGCCTTAATAAATGGTTTAAAAACTACAAACTAAGCAACCTGCGCAAGAGGGCGACCCCTATGGGACTCGGACCTCGGCTCAGGGCGGTCGCTGGCGATGAGATTGAGGGATTATGCCTTAGTCTTTTAGGGGAGTTTTGTGCAACTGTCGCTCTACTTTACAGTTCGCGGGCCTTCGGGTCTACGAGGGCGTCGGGTGGTGTTTTTACCTGCGTAGCTCCCATTCCCGTTGAAAAAATTGACTTAAAATATTGAGACTCCCAAATAATGTGGCTTCCTATTGGTAAAAGAATTTGCAAAATCGGTTCTGTAGATTACCCGCAGCGGTAGCCATCTTTTGTGCAGTTTTTGGAGCTATCTTGTCTGTATCCAAAAGAAATACCAACTAATAAAAAATACATTAAATTAACTAGGTATCTATACTCCAAAATGGGGTTTTTAAGTATCTAGTATAATGTGCAAACAATCTCCTCACAACGAAACCACAAGAAATGATAAATAAATGATTGATAAACTACATCTTCTCGTAAAGTAGCCATTATTTTGATTTGCTACTTACATTAGTGGATGGATAGACAATTTAATAATCTGATGATAACAAAATCGTGAGGACAACCGGTTAGTTAATATAAATTTAATAATGGACATTACGTTAGTGTAAAAAATTGCATAAGACCAAAATTTGATTTAATATAGATTTATTCTAAAATCTGAGCATAGTCATCACTTATCTCTTGCGCTGGGTATTGAGGGAACGAATGCTGAAGGTTATTTGGTTAGGGTACCGCCTTAAAGTCGATTTTCATTTTCTTTTCTTCGTTTTTTTGTCAAATATTTTGATCTCGATCTATTTTTAACGATTTCGTTTCTGTGTAAGCAAGAGTTAAATGAATAGTGGCGCGATTGGACTTAATGTAATTTTTTCGTCAATCGTCATATAAAAAAAACTGTGTTTTCTAACTGCATTTTATCATAAAGAACTATGAAGTTACCGTTTACCGAAAGAGAAATATGGCCGTTGGTAAAACTATTATCATTTACATGCCATGAACGATTCTATGTATTTTTATTATCTATAAATTTAACTGCCTACCGCAGGTACCTACTATAATTATGCCCCCGCCAGGGAACCTAGGGTTGCCTGATGAAAAAACTAAAACTTCGGGGCAAAATTTCGTAAAGTCAGGAATTTACAATTATTGTCGGGACAAATAAATCATCTTTGATTTATTTGTCCCGACAATAATTGTAAATTCACTACTTACTCACAACTTTTTACGGTAAAACAACTGAGTTGCGTGACTCGGCTTTTTTACAAGTTATGTTTTTGATGGCATTATAAATTTACAAGCTTCTTGTAAAATTTGTGTATTTGTCGGGAAATTTTGTAATTTGTTGGGATTCTGGACATCATACGCAATTTCGATTCATTCCAGACGAATCCCGACCATCTGACAACCCTAATACCACCTGTAGGATTTCGACGTTGGTTCAGGCAGTGACCCTGATTTCACTCACTCACAAGGGGCACTCTTGCTCAGGTTGGTTAGATTGCAATTTTTAATTAATAAGAAAAACCCCTGCACCCTTTATACCCGGCGACCTTTATACTTTAAACCTACACAAGGCTAACATTATATTTATGCCCATCCGAAAAGAAATAAAAAAAGGAATACTTTAACATAGATCCCATTAAAAAAAATGTTAATTTAACTTAAAGGCGCTGGCCAGGTACAATATGTAAGAGAAAACGTAACAGTTCCAATTTCAAATATCCCTCCATTTTTACGAGTTAAACAATAATCCAAGAATGATTGATCATTTTATTGTTAATTTTACGTGAACCTAATTTCAGCATCCCTTTCATGTTATAAAGCAGTAAATTTTGTTTTTAAATAAGGTAATTGTAGAAACTAAGGCAATTTATATCTTAATATCAATGAATGATGTTGTATTAATTATGATGGTCAGATAAATAAGTCGTGATTATACAGTATGGCAGCTGCTACATCATACAATGTGAATACTCATTTAAATGGTGGCAAGGTTTGCCGTAAATAGAGTTATTGTTTTGCAAAAATCATGTTATTGCCGTGTACACTGTTTAAAACATATAGTTTATGTGAGTATCGATCGTTACATTTTTTTTGTTTGTTTAATATAGGTACACCCTACTGCCCCGCGGTTTTGGCAACATAAACTCTGCTCCAGTGGGTCGGAGAGTGTTATTTTGTAGTGTATATGTTAATCCACCTTATAAACTATCCGCATGCAAACTTTCATCAATATTCATTCAGTCGTTTTTGCTTGAAAGAGTAACAGACATAGTAATACATTATTTAAAACTTTGGCGCTTATAATATTAGTAGAATATACTCCACTGTACTCTGTTGATAGATCAAGAAAGAAAAACTTTATTAGTATTGATTCATTGTTCTTCGTCCTATGCTGCAAGGATTTCTTTATTTATTTTAATCTGAGATATTAATGTGGATGGATATAGAAGTAAGAGAAGACCCAAAATGCTGTGGATGGCTCTGGTAAAGTAGAGCGACAGTTGCACAGAATTCCCCTAAAAAAACTAAAAGCCATAATCCCTCAATCTCCCCGTCAGCGACCGCCCTGAGCCGAGGTCCAAGTCCCACAGGGGACGCCCTCTTGCGCAGGTTGCTTAGTTTTTTTTTCCTTTAAAAGACAACTCCCGCACTAGGGAAATAAATCCCTGTGTCGCGGGAGACTTTACAAACATACATTTCACGGACACAAAGAACACCCAGACTCAGAACAACTATTTGTGGTTCACACAAATAATTGTCCCGGGTGGGAATCGAACCCAGAACACCAGGTCTCAGAGGCAACTATCGTAACCACTCAGCCACCGGTGCAGTCAGTTTGTAGTGTTAAAACCATTTATCTAGACTGGAGTTCTGCTCGCCTTAATCCCCGGTGAAGTAGGAAAAGCCTGGGGGATAACTAAATAAGTGGGTCAGAAAAAAAATTGATGGCTTTGCCTAAATTAGGATATGTGTGTGAACGGAGTGAATATAGGTAGCCCATTTATCAAGGAAGGCTATAGTCTATATCTTATTATGAATTCCTACGGGAACGGGACCTACGCGGGCGAAACCGCGCGCTGAAAAAAGTGAATATATAAAATAAAGCTTATGAGTTTGTTTACTTGAATGCGTTAATATCAGGAACTATTGGTCTGATTCGAAAAAAATATTGTTGCACAAAACTCCCCTAAATTAAAAGCCATAATCCCTCAATCTCCCCGTCAGCGACCGCCCTGAACCGAGGTCCAAGTCCCAAAGGGGACGCCCTCTTGCGCAGGTTGCTTAGTTTGTAGTGTTTAAACCATTTATCTAGGCAGGAGCTCTGCTCGCCTTAATGTCCCGTGAAGTAGCAAAAGCCTCAGGGCTAATTAAATATGAAGGTCCGAAAAAAAAAATTGTCTTAGATAGCCCATTTTTCGGGGTTGTCTATAGGCTATATTTTAATTATAAAGTTCCCACGGAAATGTGAGCTACGCTTGTGAAACCGCGCGCGGGAAGCTAGTGTTAGATATAATTAGGTGTAAATTACGATTTTCTACTTGAAGTAGCCTTATCGTTTTTGTCAGTTACATTTTCATTATTTTTATATTTTATGCGTTATTAGTAATAATTACACACATAGATATATTGCGCGCCATGACTTGTACATATTTTTAATTATACCGCGCGTTTTAATATACAATGTAATGCTTCTAGACACGCGAAAAATCGATTGGCACCGGCTTTTAAAGCCGAAATGAAATGGAGTAATCTTGAAAATGTTACATTCGTAGGTATTACATTTGGTGGGGCGCCAGATTGCTCATGCGTACCCGGCCCTCGCTAACGGCGGATCGAAGGAGTGTCCGGGGGGTTTTAGCGGTGTAGGGTCCTCTCCTCGTGGTATGAGTTTAGCATACCACGCTATGGAGAGGGCGAGTCCCACATACCCCATCGCCAGCGCGCGAATACAATGCAACAGCGGTGGGAATGCTTAAATGCATTACCGCCCGGATTAAAAAAAGAAAAAATGTATTACATTTGTTCACTTCAATACTGTTTCCGTCCACTATTGAACTTGGGCCTCCTCTTAAAAGACCTAGGTAAACCATACTTGTTCAGGGATATTGCTATAATCACCACTGTTGGCAGGTGGATTGATGATCGTTGAAAGATGGTAAGTAACCTTGAGCTGTTAGATGCTGTTGCCCATCCATCAGGAGACTAATCACGTAACGTAACGTAAAAATCTCTTCATTTACTCAGCGTTTACAACAAATATCCTACTAATATTATAAACGCGAAAGTTTGTAACTATGGATGGATGAATGTTTGGTACTCTTTCACGCCAAAACTACTGAACGAAATTGGCTGAAATCTTGCACCGGGATAGGTTATACGCTGGAACATATAGGCTGCAAAACATCACGCCTCCGACCCACTGTAGCAGTATAACGCGCGTTACTAGTTTCCCGTTTACCCGCAGCTAGTTTTAAATATGACAATTTATTAAGTTAATATAGCCTCAATAATACAGTAACCATAGCATAGGAAAAGCGTTACAATAACCCTTCAGTATAATAAAGACATTTTTATTGACGTCATAGTCTTATCGTTACGTGATCAGCCTCCAGGTGTATGCGCCTTAGTCACCTCTTACGTCACCCATGGGACGACATGGTGTGGGCTTTCAATAACGGCAAATAAGGTTTGACAGTCTTCATTTCTAAAGCAGGATTATTTCAGTTGTATGCCAGCGGATGCAAGCGCCATAATATAAAGATCTACTACACAAATGCAAATTGTTTGACCTGATTTTACTCCCCTTTCAATTCCCCCTAACAACTTTGACTCGTAGATTTGATGTATGGGTAGATAGTGCAACCATGTTAGTGCAATACAGTTGAAATCGGTGCATCGATATGAGCTCGGGGCCTTCCAGCGAATGACAAAGTAAATTGTGTTTGAGTGAAGAGAAGTTCGTTGCAATGATGACTGATTTCCGCCAAGTCCTGGCGTTGATGACGCGTTGGCCATAATAGAGATTGTGCGCAAATAGCATTTGCGTGCAATCTTTCAAAGCAAGTGCTCTCTTTTTTTTTCTTACTGTGGGATGGCCATCTGGAGCTGATTGTTCCACGCACATTGGTAATACATGTGATTTTAGTACATATCGGTGGTAATAGATGGCGTTGTTCTAAATAAGTTATAAGTCGCTATAAAGATTACCGCCAGTTTCGCCACCTTCGCGTTGTCAATGATTGTGAGTGAGACCATTTCAAAGTAATATTTAAAAGGTTCACCGTAACAATGACGTCTTCAGGCATTGTTCAGTCGATTTTTCTTCTTAAAAAAAATAATGTTTTGGGACCAGATTTCGGTAATAAATAAACGTTTTTTTTTGTTTTCGGGTGTCGCCAATTTTGAATGGTTCGTATATCAATATCTCATAATTCTTACTCAAATTAATGAACGTATTGTTTCAGGAATACGTCGATCTTCAGTAATATGTTCTCGATCACCAACCTGACACGTACTCGACGGCACAGCGGCACCTTTGGACCTATCACCTCACCAGCGAATTTAGCAGTGAGTACACTATAAGTAGTTAAATAAGCTGCCCACAAAACGTTGTGTTCTGATTTTTTCTGTGGTATATTTAAATGTAGCAAATATTCTCCGTACCTGCATTTGAAGGTTGCTGCAAGATTAAATTGAAAAGATTACTCCAAAAGTATCCATGACCTAGTCAGTTTTTTTTTTGTATTTCAAAAAACGTATTGAAATGAATTTTAGCCATGAAATAATAACATTTAGTTAGTCTAGCTCGCTATTGAATAACTCATCAATAGTGTCCGACCGAAGCTTCGGCTTCGGCTTCGGCTTCGGCCACCTTCGGCCAAAAAAGCACCTTCGGCCAAATCTTCGGCTTCGGCCAAAAATTTGCCGAAGGTTTGGCCGAAGCCGAAGGTTTGCTAGTTGTCAAAATTTGAAATTTACTGAACTATGCTAGAGCGAGACGGAGAGTGTGCAGAGCAGCAGAGTTTTGCCGCGCCGCCGCACCGGCCCAACGGATCGCAGTTAGTAAACTAAACGAGTCAAAACAAGTTTGAGAGCGCGTCTTAAAATTCTAATAAGTGTTTTGTTTTTAAATATTTCATATTTGTTATTACAAATTATTTTATTTATTACTGTGAGTAGTACCTGTGGTGATACGTTCATTATTGTGAGGCACTCTAAGAACCAAAAAACCGTAAGTATTGTCTGGTTTAAAATATTTTATGTTATCTATATCTAACGTTAGGTAGGAAACTAAATGGAAACAATGTTGGTATGTTTTTTTATGCAATTTTTAGATACAAAGACATGTGAAGATTGTTTACTTTTAGTTAAATACCTAAACCGATAGGATATAGGCGCTAAACTTTGCTCAATTATTTTATAGAAATATTATGTGTTCGTCTGATAATTAAAAAAATGTGACTGATTATTTGATTATTTTTGTTAAAATTACTAAGTAAATAAATATTTAATTAACATTGTATATTTGAAACTTTTATTTTAGACAATATTTTATTACCTACTTGTATATGTTGGTCACTCGGCTCGTTATTGGGCTAAATCTCTAAAGCTCTCACAATATGTATCTAGTATATTCTGAGATCAAAGTAACTATCGTATTTCTCAAGGTCAATGACACCTTCGGCTTCGGCTTCGGCTTCGGCCGAAGGTTTTGGTGAATACCGATTAATCGGCTTCGGCTTCGGCTTCGGCCAGAATTGCACCTTCGGTCGGACACTACTCATCAATGAGTTAAACATTGAAGGGTTTACTCATGCTGACATTGGGCGTGCATGTTCCGTTAGCGTGTGAATGACACAAGCACCAAGCTCCTGGCCCCGTCCGTCACCTGCTACCCCCGCCGTTGTCCGCATGTAGCTAACGCTCAATGTGGGGTCGACCGTACAACTAGCCATAGTCAGCCAGGGCGATTTGTAAAAAACGGACGGCATGTCACGAAAACAATGCTGAATATGAAGATGGACGGATATGTTGGAAGAGGAAGGCCAAAAAAAAGATGAATGGACTGTTTTTTTCGGATGAACATTATGAAGTTAGCCACGAGGCTTTTGCTACTTCACCGGGCATAAAAGTGAGCAGAGCTCCAGCCTTGGATGGACTGTGTGAAAAGAGGATGACATATTATTCCAACCATTAATAATGGGAGCAGTCAATTTGTGGAAAACAGTCAAGAAAGGTTTAAAATCTTACTAAATAATATCAAATCTGTTTCATTTATAATATTTTGTTTCTACTTAGTACCTAAAGCTTGCAGTTGTTAGTTGTAATATACAGTTGTCTAAGTCTTAGACTATTACTTGTTGCGGTTAGTGATGATGACAATACCACAACATTACCTCATACTTTCATTGTAGGTACCTAATCGGAAGCCGCAGCAAAACGATATCAACACTGTTAATCTTATGTAACAAGTAGGTAGGTATTTAACGAATAGGCTCAAGTAAAATACGATACTTTATGCCCCATTTAACATTTAATATCGCAAGATTCTTTGCAAAATTTCATAATACTCGTGAATTTAATGCTTGTTAAGTCCCCCGCGACAAAGTGCGGGAGTTTTCTCAAAATAAAAATTGTTGCTCAACGAAATTATTTAAGTATTATTGGTAGTATAATCGATTTATATGTATTTACTTTTTTAATTAAAAATGACTTCGGTCCTGTCTAGGGTTGCCAACAGTAAGTTGTTAAAAACAGTATTATACTGTTTTTCACTACATTATACTTTTTAGTGTTCAACAAAAATAAAGTATATCTACAAAATACTGTTTTGAGCGTCAAAATGCTTAACACTATATATTGGACTGAGACGCTGATCCAATTTTTTATATATTTTATGTCAAATATTCAAGACATCAAGTGTGACATGTACATACTCTTATTTTTTTTTAAATACTGGTCAATATTCTTCTCAGATCCAGTGGCGTAGCTACCAAGGGGCTAGGCGGGGCAGTGCCCCGGGGCCCTCAAGCTCAGGGGGCCCTCGAATCCTTACCAGAAAATCTCAATCGAACTCAACTTTTGAAAATTTCTGCCATTTTTAAAATAAATATGACAGGTGGCAACTCGAGTTTAATCTTGGCAACTCAGTTGTGAGAAATTCCAAAGTTGTAAAAAGGGAATTCCCCTAAATTATTTGTGTGGGTTGACAGTGTTATTAATGTTTTCATCAATTTCTCGTATATCAATATCTGCATATTATTATTTACGATTTCTACTTAACTTTATTGTTGAATGTGATTATAAGGCGATAATTATGTTCGTTATATCAGTAGAATTAGAAATGTACTAAATATTTTTATTTTCATCCATTGATTATTTATTAACATACAAGTTAACGTTTTCATAGACAGGGTTTCTTTTAAATTGGCCAATAGATACCTAAATCCGTAAGAGATACATACAAAAAAAATTGTTAGGAGACTTTAGCTCTTTCTTGTTGTGAGGTATGCAGTAATAACCAGATCGGAAAATAGACAGCCAATTGATATAGAAATAAAAGAAGTGTTTCTAGGCTTTTATGCAGCCATCAAACACGGCGCAGGAGATTTTGTCAATCTAGTAACTACATTATTTACAAAATGTGTGGGGCAAGGTTATGATGGAGCCAATGTGTTGAGTGGTGTGTATAATGGTGTACAAAAACGTATTAAGGATATCCAGCCTAACGCGGAGTAAGTACATTGTGCCACTCATAATTTAAATTTGGTGATAAATGATGCCATTAGCAGTTGTGTGGAAATACAGAATTTTTTCGCAACGTTGCAAGATTTGTATAACTTTTCCGGAAACAGTATGAAGCGTTGGTATCTACTATCAAAATCCACAGGCGAATCAGACATCACTCTAAAAAAACTAAATCCCACTAGATGGTCCAGTAGAGTCAATACGATATCTGCAATAAATCTTCGTTTTTTTGATATTATCAAAGCATTATCAGAAATGGTTCTAAAGAGTCCTAATAAAGATGAGCGTAATGAAGCAGAGAGTATTAAAACAAAAATTCTAAACTTCGAGTTTGTGTTGCTTTGTGAATTCATGCATATTGTATTGAATGACATCAATTATGCATCCAAAATTTTACAAAAATCCGACATAAATTTGGATGAGGCAAGTAAAGCTTTAGCAGAGACCAAAGCAAAGTTGCAAATTTATAGAAATGATTTCAAATTATTCAAGTGCAAAGCCTGTGAAACTGCAAGAAAATATGGTATAGATACCCATTTTCAAGAAAAAAGGCAAAGGAAAGTAAAAAAACATTTTGATGAATGTTAATTCATCAAAATGTTATGCTGATCACCGATTTTCAAACCGAGAAGAAATATTTAAAATTGTGATTTTCAATAAGGTACTTGATACATTAATAAGTCTATTAAATACCCGTTTTACTGGCATGAGTGCAGTTTGTCAAACATTCGAATTTCTAACACCAACATTTTTATTACATGTTGATGAAGCAACTTTATTACAAAAGTGTGACAATTTCAAAAGAAAATATTCCGATATTCCGGCCCTAGCTTTTCACTTCAATTTGTTAATATTTACCACCTACTTGTACCTCAATTAACTCAATCATGGACTGTTCACCAATTATGTAAGGAAATAATGAGTAAATATGGAGTACTAGAATGCGATCTAACGGAAGTATTTACGGCAATATTATTATTCTTTGCAATACCTGTCACTTCTGCAGTAGCTGAAAGGTCATTCAGCAAATTAAAAATTATTTAAGAAATAGTATGGGCCAAACTAGACTCAGACATTTATCGCTAATAGCAATTGAAAACAAAACCGCATCAAGTCTGGATTTAACCGAAGTAATTGATACTTTTGCGAAAACTAAAGCTAGGAAAAGATTGTAATAATTATAATCGTTATTTAGTCTGTTGGTAGGTCTGACCTTTATAATATATATTATTAATTTTAATTAATTGACCTTTATAATAATTAGAAGTAGCCATTATATGATTTTGTTTAGTTTATACTTTAGTCTATTTTTGTTAATTAATTAAGAAAACATACTGTCTAAGTTTTATAATTTTTGTAAATAGCTTGCATCGGCGATAGGTTAAATAACTATAAGCTGGTGCAACGTATCTATGAACAAATAAATAAATAAATGTATAATAAACCCTTGAATCTTTTCTATTTCGTTTTATTGCCCAACACCTAAACCAAGTATTAAAATAATTGTAATTTATGTTGTTGGTGTTTAATAGTTTTATTACCTGCCCATGCACGAAAAAGAGCTGATGATAAAGTTGCTTAGTATTTTTAAAGTATTTGTATATTTAATGATTTTACTTCAAAAAACCTTATTAGTTTTGATAGCAGTGGGCCCCATTTTTTTATTTGCCCCAGGGCCCTTGGTTACCTAGCTACGCCACTGCTCAGATCATAATATTATTATACTTTTTTCTTGTAAACAAAAGTTGGCAACCCTAATCCTGTCTTAGGCGCCCTTTCGTATAAACTAGGATTATCTTGCGTGGCAAGGCACCAGAGCTCATTTTGCTATGTACATTTATCAATGATGGGCATTGGTAAAAAAACAATGTAGGTATAAATTAAAATTTCAATAGTAAGACTAATATGAAACCGCCCTGCCAATTATATATGCTATGATTAAAAAATCATGGTGTATACCAAAAACTTTAAATACCTAATAGTGAACGGGATCGTTTTTAATGAATTGGCACCGTCAATGCTGCGAATCAATTGAAATGACATACTTACCTACTTTTTGTGCATTCTCAAAGCGCAGCTCCCAATAGTGAATATAATAATATTTACTACCAACAAGTAGTGTTCGTGTCTAGCATGGACCGACAATTATTGTGATCTTTTATAGATTTTTTCATTTGTTTTTCTTTGTAACCATTCTTAAATACTTAACAAATATTTTGATAGATTTATATTTAAGTATATAGGTATTGACAACGTCCTAGCGGTATTTGGCTCGCTTTAAATCGCGGAGGTCGTGGGTTCGAACCCTACGCTGGACAAGAGATCTTTGTGTAAATTCTAAGATTTCTTTCCGGTTCTGGTTGGTTGAGGGACTACCCCCCGTGCCTCGGAAAGCACGTTAACCCGTTGGTCCCGATTATTATAACATCATCTTTAATAATTATGGTATATTAAGGAACGGGTAGCAGCGTTTCCTTGTGAGGTACAACATAATACTGCGGTCACCAACCCGCTTGTCAAACGTGGTGACTATGGCAACACCTCCTTCGAGGGGGGGCCATGTTCAGTAGTCCACGTATTGTGGGCTGTTGATTATATATTTTTATAATATTCCACAGAACTCGCGCGTCAACCAGCTACGAGCCGAAGAGTGTGCGGACGTGAGCAACACCCGCGAGGTGGCGCACGAGCGCGAGATTCACACCGCCATGCAGATGGGGCAGTCTTGCGAGGACCTCACGCTAGCCGGACTGGCCAACTCTCCTACTAGGGTACACAGGTAAATTATTCATTATACTTTAAGACGAACTATGCCTTTCACTTCTATGGTCTTCGAATTCTATGGGCAGTCCTCCGAGAACCACACCCATGCGGGAATGGCCAACTCGAATACATAGGTAAATCTGAATAAGGTTACTTCTACTTAATGCCGCTAAGAAGCAATTCAAAGTCGGTATAAATATTCATAATTTCTTTATTAACAAATAAACCGTGACCCGAAACGAGGATAGACACTGCCATTCAGATGGGGCAGTCCTGGGATGATCTCACCCTGGCCGGATTGGTCAACTCTCCTACTAGGGTACATAGGGAAATTAGTTGTAAGTCTAATTGACAGCAAGTAAACCACAAATTATGCCTACCACTGCTATGGTATTCAAATGGGACAGTTCTGCAAAGATCTTACCCTGACTGGACTAACCAACTCGCCTACCAGGATACAAAGGTTAACTATTAAGCCTAATTCTACTTGTAACAAAAAAGCGTCGAAGGACGCCGGCCACTACTGTTGTATTCAAATGAAGCAGGCCTGCGAGAATCTCACATTGCTGAAATTGCTAATTCAACTGGTAATACATACGTTGGTAAATTATTCAGGCAACTTCGACTCACATTATAAACAGGGTTTATAGAGAACCGATTTCGGAAATAAAAATATCAATAGAAGGCCTCATTATTTGTGTTTCAGCTATATTGAATTGCTCATACTTTTCCAAAAATATTGTTTGTGTGTCAAAAGGATGATTCTGTTGATTTCTATCAGATAAAACTAACGTGCATGGATAAACCACATTGTTAGATTACACAGCATACGTAATTTGTGCCGAGATCTCGATACCTATCTATAATCGCGGGTTTACCCCAATGAATGACGAATACAGTCATTAATCTAAAAAAAGAAGATATGATTAAACATTGACGTGATTTATTTGGTGTGTGTGATAAGGGTAGTGTATTTTATTTTGAAAATATTTTTTTTGTATTAAAGTACAAAAAATATATTTGTATAATTTAGGCTTACGCCAACTGCTGATCTCCTAATTGCATAAAAACAGGACAGAACTACCAGACCGATTTCAAAAATTCTTTAACCATTACAAAGCTACGTTCAGGGGTTTCATAGACTTTATTTATTGATGAAGTTCCCACGTTAACGGGAGCTACCTACGCGGGTAAAACCGCGCGCGGGAAGCTAGTAGTCTTAAGGTCATGGCACATTATACCAGCATCGCAACGGCACAGCTGCAGCACGGCGTCGCGTCGCCTCGAATTTAGGCTACGGCTAGCTGTCAGCGCGCTAACTGCGCGTCGTCCGCAAGGTTCAAGATCGCCGTTCGCGCGCCGGCCGCGAGGTGCAAGCTTGCTGTCACCGCGAACACAATTGTTATATGTTGTTATTGTTATAACGTGCAAGTCCTAGGCGTGTTCAATTATAAATAATTGAACACGCCTAGGACTTGCACGTTTTCATAATGTGTGAGAAGAAGATATTGGGTGCATAATATGTTAAAATACAGTGACGTTGGCTCGCTGGCGACTCGGAGTCGGCGCGTAGTAAGCATGCGGTTGGCGCGCTGTAAGCACATGGTCCGCTCACTTGCAGCATGCGGGCTGCGAGTCGAGTTGTAAGGTAGCGGCAAGCGCGCTACATGCCCGCCGTTGGCTTTTTCATTTTCACATTATGAAATATATTTTAATTAGAATTAAGGTAATTATTCTACACACGATTTAATGCTCTAAATTGAATCACAAGTTAATTGCTGAAGAAGTTTGAAGCGGTGCCGTTGCGGTGCCGGTATAATGTGCCATGACCTTTATTATAAAATGTATATAATGTTCTTTTTCTATACCTACTCTTT
Source organism: Nycteola revayana (assembly GCA_947037095.2). NCBI lineage: Eukaryota > Metazoa > Arthropoda > Insecta > Lepidoptera > Nolidae > Nycteola > Nycteola revayana. Next base: position 23,266,116 of record OX344846.2, on the reverse strand, counting down.
TATGCTCATAACAGCTATATCTTACCTTCCAGGTTTTCACCCGCAGTGTCACCCTCGCCAACTCGAAAATATACGACGAGGCGAAGTCTCTCCCCCATCGCGATCAGGGCATCCAGCTTTAGCCCCATCCAGCATCGACCCAACATCCTGTCCGGCAAACGACGGTGTGATGAGGCAGATTCCCCCCTTTCAAAACGTATGTGCACCTCGGATAGGTTAACCCCATCGACTCCAGGGACACCAGACTCAGACTCCTTAGAATGCACCTTCAGGCCTGTGTCTCCCAGGATCCCATGCCAACCTATGAATGAATGTTCCCACGAATCCACGGATGTCCAGGAAAATCACAAGTCTTCTAATCCTAGCTAATAGTTCGTAATTGTATGATAAATATTTGGGTTAAGCGGTTTGCGTAAAGATTAATTCAGATCAACATTACGTCGGCGACACTGCCATATCGCGTAAGTTACAGTTGTTAATATGGTATAATTTCATCTGTCAAGAAATACTTTGTTTGTGAGTTTTGAAGGGTAGAAAATCAATTTGCTACATTAGATTTTCAACTTTATTAGCTATTCAGTCAATTACGCGGTATTGCAGTGTCAGCGATGATTTGACTTTAGGAGATTAATTAAACAACACAAAAAAGAGTTCTTTAGACTGATGTTTTTTTATAATAATTAATTAAAATTGATACGTCATGTTTATTTGATTTGATTTTTACACGAAACCACTCAACTGGATATAATATAGGTGAAAACCTATATTCTCAATAAGGGTATAGCAAGCGATTATAAACCTAGAGTTACTTTTCATAGGGTTCAAATTTCGTGTATTTGTTCCAATACAGTAGTCTACCATGTTGGTTCCTAATGAACATGAAATTATTAATGTAGTTTTATAGGAATGAACAGCGAGTGCCCTATTGTTAGCCAAAGCATCCAAAACTTTATTGTAAATATAAATAGATGCGTTCACTTGTATAGAACGTGTAATGTATATAATTTATATTGTAAGATAGTGAAGTAGGCGACACTCGAAAGCGTGTAGGTATTAAAGCGCGAAGTTGGTATCAGTTTGTTCATAGTCATTGATATTTAAAATGTCTCGTTGCAAGTGTAAATGAAGATTGTGAGAATTTTTTGTCATATTTGTATGATTTTGTGTGTCTGTAGATTAATGTATAATTTCTGTGATTTGAACGTGTTGTTTTATTGGGTGCAGTTACGCGATCCAGTGGAATTTTAAAAGTAAAAATGAATTAATCGGTATCAGAGCAACTTAATTCAAACAGAGCATATGTAACTATATCTCATTCTATATTAAATTCATAAAGAATATGTAGTATGTCACGCTATTATATCATTTTGTTGTTATGTTGAGTTTTATCTCCATATTTGTTGACATTTCCGAATAACTACTGATTGCGATGTCAAACAATTATTTGAGACGTAATTCAAAAGGAATATTTTTCCTTTATTGCATTCATATACTTGAAATAAGCAAGAAATAAAAATTAAACCGACCAACAGTTCCCAAACCAAGAGAATTTAATTACAGTTCATATATCATATCATAGTTTCCTGTATTACAATATAATTACATTAAAGTCTACATAAATAGATTGAGAATGGGACTTAATTACCTTTAGACCTGTAATTAATATTAAATTAATTCATAAAAAGTATAGTTTATTCCACTGGGGTCTAAAAACTGTTATATGTAATGAATGAATTTATCCGCCGATATATTTTAAGTTTTAACCAAAACTATTCTTTAGTTGACGAAAATCATTTTCTACTCAAGTCATTTGTCTTGTAAAATTAAGACAAGAATAATAATCTTCCTAACAATAAATGCCTTAGAAATTGCAAATAGTTAAAATACTAGAAAATGTGATCTACAATATATCTTTAGCTTATAGGCTGCCCTATTAAACATGTATTAGATCGATATAAAATGTTGTGATTTTCATAAAAAAAAGAACTGCAGAATAAATTTTATTTTGAATTTTGATCATATTTTTACATACTAAGAGTAATATTTCTTATTTGGGTTCCTAAATCAAGTGCAATATTACAGCTAAATAAATAAAATATAAAGGATGTCTCTACGCGTACTGAAAAATCGATTTGAAACCCGATGGTGATAGTACTGAAATATAGGCAATTTGGCGAAATGATTTTACGTTCCAAAATTTGTTGACCATCGACTTGCATTGAAACCTCGGTTCTTTTTGGGACTTTAAGAACGGTAGAACATAATTTGTACACGCCAGATGCCTATCTAATGTATGGGTGTATAAGAATTCGTAGTCCGTTCACAGCTTGAAGCTGATTCCACATAGGGCGTGCGCGTTGCTCGTGCATGTCACTTGCGGAGAACGGAGGAGGGGATGAAGCTCAACGCTCGCGTTTTTTACAAACTCGAGGATAGCGCACGCCAAATGTGAGGGTCAGCCTAATAAAAACAGTATCATATTGGTATTGATAAATTCTATTATTCATTATTTGTTCAATTATTTGGACATCAAGCCACAGTTTTCAATAAATAATAATTATTACTTCTATTTATAATTGTAATTTTACCGTGTATTGATAATGCCTTTACCTATATCAAACCAGGCGTCTTTTTGCAGATCGTAAAAGAAGCGTTAATATTTTGTTAACGAGATCACCACAAAGACATTTCTGTTTATTGTCAGTAATTTTTATAATTGTAATTTCCGATTGTTCTTCATATTGTATTTGTACATATTTTTAATTATATAATTTGAAATTGTTATGCCGCCTGGTACCAGAAATGGGATGGTTTTGTACCCGAGTCGTCAATGTTATAATAACAAGTCACCAGTCAATGCTTGTATAGTGCGTTTGTGAGTGCCAATGATATACCGTCACCTCTGTAGGACGAGGATCACATTTGAAGTTTCATTAAAAATGAATTGTCACTTCACTTGGCAAATGAAGTCATCCTCTTGTGATAAGTGTTTGGTGTATCAAACATGTTAATATTTTTCTATGATCTACAGTTCTTACGGGACTTTTCGAGTATATAATATACACATAACATACCTCAGATGTTAGTGGTGCGGTAATTGATTGTAAAGCTACGTTGTAATCAGAGCTGTACGTTGGTCGATATGATCGTCACAATTTTATTCAAGACCCTTAAAACAGAAAGTCTATTTTCTTTGGTACATAATGAAATGAAAAGCTATTATTTTATGGCATACGTTTGGCGATCATATTGCTAATGTACAGCTTGTGTTCTTAGCTTAAATGCATTTTGTTAATATAGTTTGTGCTATGTATATAAGTTAGGCCAATGTTTATGCCCCGACGACGTCTTGTCCGAAGTTTACCTAATGTATAATTAGGTATTGTTTCATAATTTTTGTATGCAATTTGTCAACGTCTCAATTGATTGTTGAAAATACCATTTTGTTTTCAAGTGTGATTAAATCACAACATGAATTGCGTAGTTTTATTTTAATATGAGCATTAGTTGTTTAAGAATGTATCCAGAACCACGAGTACGATGTACGTACGAGTAGAGATGGGATTCATCGTCGTAACAAGTTTGGAGATCTCACAACCAACCGAAGCTTTGATACCCTTGTTGTCGATAACTCATTTAGTAAGGCTAGGCCTTACTAAATGAGTTAAAAACAACAAACTGCCCTGCTCGCCTATATGCTAGGTAATGTAGCAAAAGCCTCGTGTCCAACTACATTAGAGTTGCCCATCTATCGATAGTATCGATAATATCGATATCACAAATTAACTAATACTATTGATTGGAAGCAATAGTATCGATACTATTACATTATAATACTATCGATAGTATCGATATTTTTAAAGTAATACTATCGATAGTATAGTTGCATTAAATGATTAAAACTATCAATACTATCGATAGTTTGTAAAACTATCGATACTATCGAAGACCAACCCATGTTTAGGAGCAATACTATCGATACTATTGCTCCTAAACACATATTGGTTCTCGATAGTATCGATACTATCACTAATATCGATACTATCGATACTATTGATATGACGTCAACTATCGATAGGCAACACTAAACTACATGTTATGTCAGTCTCCGAAAAAAAGAATCTCGTAGACATGAGAAGTACTACGTGTAATTTCTCTGAAGGAACACTAAATACATACCTGAATTTGAAGATAATTATCTGAAGTAGGTTTAAAGAAGAGATGAGTTAAAAAACATACTGCAATTTCCTATCAAGTGTTTCTTAGCTTTATGTCCATTTTAAAAGTTAATTTAAATTTAAATAGCAGGCAATATTTGTGTCTAACATGCAAATAGTAAAATCAAAGACGTATTTACCAAACCAAAATCACTTTTATTTACACGTCAGTTTACATTAACCTTGTATATAATTACGACAAATACTATAAAGAAGAAAACAGTTTCAAAGTGACAATTATTCTAAAACTTATTATTAAACGAACAACATTATTATAACACTCCAATATTTTGTACTCTTTAAAATGTGATAAATTACAAAACATGACAAATGATGCGAATAATCTCACAATAATTACTATGTAAATTAATTATATTAAAACATTACAAAATCCATTAATAATTATTATAATTAAAATTGTATTAGCAAAGCCTGCCAAGAATACATAATATTATGTATAAAAACGTTCACATATCCGGCGTCGGTCGATCCTATAGTACTGTAGAGTCATAAGTGTTATATTTGACATTTTTATGCAGTACAAATAATATTAAACAAAATTTAAATTGTTACTAATATGATTACAGGCAATAATAAAATTCATAGGTTATAATAAAATACTTTAGGTTACGCTTATGATTGCGACTGTACATCAAGGCTTACCGCTCCTAAATTCCGGGACTTACAAAGTAAATAATTCTAAACATTGCATATTTATCGTAGCGAAAGCGCCAACAGTTGCATAGTTTGCAATTATGAGGTATCAAGCTACCGATAATAACAATCAAAGTGTCGTCACTTTATACAAATCGATAAATATACAGTTCAATACATTTAGCCGATTAATACCTATAATTCACTATAGGAAGACAGTTATTCTAATTAAATAATAAGATGTAAGACGGTAAATAAACAAAATTGCAATGTGGTTTGGATATTGATTTTTGGTAAACATTCTGTTGAGGTCGTACGGAGATATATGGGGATTTTGGTTTTAGTACATTTTTTGTATTGAAACTTAGTTTCGCCGGTCAAATGCTTGTTTATTGAGGCTCTTTCCTCCAGTCACAAATCCGAGTTGCGTTTGCCATACTGTATGGCACATTTTCGACAAATATAATATTAGGTAATAACCCAACTCTCCTTTAGATCATGTCAACAAACATTTCAGTCTTTATAAAATTAATTTACCGAAAGTAAATATTTCACCTTTAACAATTCAATAAACATAGGCGTAACGATTTGCGCGCTCACACAAATACTCAATTGATCTAGTTTTACGCTAAGTGCGGGCGCGCCGCCCACTTCGTAGCCAGGGACTAATTGTCTAACTTAGTCAACATACTTACAAATATAACGTAGCACATAGTAGCTACTGCCTTACATTTAACACGTATTCGTCGGCAACCGTCTATCTACGGCTCGCCCCAGAGCGCGCGAGTTTCATGATTCTCTAGAACGAGCCTTCACCGATTCCGAACATTCACATATCACCAATTCGACAGCGTTTTACAAATAATTAAGTAACTCAAGCTATCTAAATGCGATTTCTTAGTCTACGGCCGTACGAGGTTCAATCTGACGCGAGACAACTGCGAACTATCGACACACACATGGCGCACGTCGCAAATCAGACGAGCTCATCATCGTCACGTTTTCGCGGTCTCGGTCACCGGAAAACGAGAAATCGTCGCGAAAGCGCGGAATAAGTTTTTACAATAAATAAAAAAAGATAAGGGCATCATAAACCGATACAATACGCGTCACAATAAATAGAAAAGCATTAAAAAAATGATAACAGTCGAATCGAGTCAGACATGGCTCGCGGCAGCCTCGAATTAATTTACACAAGTTTACAACAGATCATAAAATTGGACCCACCTCAGTGCTCGCTAGCGCAAGGCCCGGGCCGGCTCAGCTGCTGAGCGCGGCGTCGGGCACGAGCGGCAGCTTGGCCACCTCGAAGAAGATCGTGTGCGAGTACTTGTTGCGCACCGTGCTGACGGCGGACTTGGGCTTCTTGTGCAGGCACGCGTTCTGCAGCGCGCACAGCGGCAAGATGTCCTTCAGGGAGTAACCTGCCAGCCAATTATGCTTCGTTATATTTTTTCTGCAAGCTGATTGGTATTGGAGGAAATTCTTGTTTTTCTTCAAGTTTGACCTGCTACAAATGTCTATGGACTAAGAGCTGACAACCGAAAAGGCAAGGTAATTTGATCATTCATAAAAATGATTTATCAGCTTATCTGGAGCATTCTAAGCATAAAGACGTCGACCTGGCAGGATTCGCGTGGTGGATGTGGGAGTTATGAGGTGGGAAAAAAAGAAAAAAAAAAGGTTATGTGATCAGGATTACTTTTTATGCCAAATGGTTTGCCTACATCCCCAAAGCACACAAAAAAAATCTGGCGTCATTTGGTTGGTGGAAAGGTAGCCAGGCTTAATTAAAGTGAGGAAAAAAAAAATATTTTTAGGTAATAAGAAGGCTAGGAAAAAAAAGCCAGCCAATAATAGTGGTGGGAACATGTCGAAAAAAATAATTGAAAATATATATTTTAAATTGTATTTTGCTCGAGAAAGAGCTAAGGGGCATGAAAAAGAGCGCGTGGAGGGGATACACGTGACTACGGCGTCCGTGCTCTCTCGGTAATGTGCCTGTAATTGGTTTACGTAAATAAATATGATTTTTATTTTATTATACAGAATATAAAAACGGACGTGTTTTTAACGGACGCGCTGTAAAATAGACGCTAAACTGAAACAGCTGGCGCTCCGGAAACGTTCGGCTCTTTCCGCTCAACGAGTGCGACGAGGCTAGCCAGGCGCGTTCGGTTTACCGAACATGAACGACGCGCCGGGAGAGCACGGACGCCGTCGTCGCGTGTATCCCCTCCACGCGCTCTTTTTCATGCCCCTTAGCTCTTTCTCGAGCAAAATACAATTTAAAATATAAATTTTCAATTATTTTTTTCGACATGTTCCCACCACTATTATTGGCTGGCTTTTTTTTCCTAGCCTCTGGGAATAATAAACTTTAAGCACAAAAAAGCCAGCCTTGTTCTTATTACCTAAAAATATTATTTTTTTCCTCACTTTAATTAAGCCTGGTGATACCTTTCCACCAACCAAATGACGCCAGATTTTTTTTGTGTGCTTTGGGGAGGTAGGCAAACCATTTGGCATAAAAAGTAATCCTGATCACATTACCTTTTTTTTTTTTATTTTTTTCCCACCCCATAACTCCGACATCCACCGCGCGAATCCTGCCAGGTCGACGTCTTTATGCTTAGAATGCTCCAGGTAAGCTGATAAATCATTTTTATGAATGATCAAATTACCTTGCCGTTTCGGTTGTCAGCTCTCCGTCCATTAGTATTGACGATATAAACTTTCACTTCACCTTAAAAATTAAATCAATAAAATTGACAAAGTTTCGGGCGACGGCGACGTGTCTGTACCTAGACCGGACTGGATAAAAGGCTATAGTGGATGACCCATAATAACTTTGAAATGTACAGAAGAAAATATAGATATCCACCTTAATAAAATAATGAATGTTTACTTAAATATTTACATGAACTTGTACTCGCCAGAATCACAATGTTAAAGAACTAAAATAGATTCTTACTCTTATTTGGGGTTTTGGCGACCATTCATGGTTCGTGGTTTCTACATTGAATGTACCGGTTACCTGTATAATACTGTAGGGTGGGTGTCCAATGTCCTAAAGACTTCATCCGGAGAGCGAGGTAGAGTGCGGCGGCAGCCATTTTACTGTCAGAGTACTCGAGCAAATTGTACTCCAGCAGACATTGTTCCAGCACGAACCGAGCGAGGGTCAGCGTCGGCATTGAAACTCTTGCGCACTAGATACCAAATATAAACATAAGATTTTGATTGAGGAGTAGGCTTTTTTCGCACGGACTATGTAGTTAGCCAGGAGGCATTTGCTACTTCTCCAGGCATTACGGCGAGCAGAGCTTGAGCTTTATTAAATAGTGCAACTCCTGCCATAATAAATGGATTAAATTGTGTTGCAGGATAGGTCAAATGTATGAAATATCTTTTTGTTACATCATCAGAACAAGTATCAAAAGTTGCATATTTTTATTCAGATTATAGACCACTAAAAATAAAACTATAAAGTTATATTTTGAGAGCTCTACTGACTCACTACTTCATCAGCATCAATATGGACAAAATATGGAGTACAAGCCGCGTTAGAACCATCAAAATTTAACTATATAATTATTTAAGTGTCATCAGTAATAAAATACGAAACATGTGAAACTTCTTGTGATACTGTGACTTAAAAAAATCTACACATTCAATGAGACACTCGACTGAGGAACTGTATCTTTAGATGAACTAAAATGGTTATAAATTCTAATAAAATAATTTTGCAAGGATGCTCATACCATCATCATCCATCTGATGTTATAAAGTAGTCACAGGCCTATAGAAACTAAGTGCCAGGTGTAAAAAAAAAGGGACATCACACATATGAAATTCCATTTCTTGGAAAAACAAAGAGAATTGAAGAAGTGGATGGCTTATTTTTATTTTGTTTGCATTGAATTTTCAGAGAAATAGTTGACATTCTAGCACGTGCCTGACAAATATGAAAAGGGGAAGGAGCAAAGTTCTTAGGTACATAAAAACTCGTATCATAATTATAATTTATAGCACACAGGTATTAACGCGATAAAAAAAATGCTTTTTATATTACCCGACGTTTCGATCAAGTTACATTGATCGTGGTCGCGGGCAGACGATCAAAGTAACTTGATCGAAACGGAGGGTAATATAAAAAGGTAATTTTAAGGTAGGTACATTTTTATTAAATACGTAAATTGAAACAACGTCAACTAATCTGAATAGGATTTATCGGTAACAAGATAAGTAATGGACAATCCATATGTATTATAATGAATTTTGGAAGCTGTAAATACTTACAGATTTAGATAAAATTGGGCACCACACAATTATTTCCTTATAAACAACAAATAAAGAAAATAGAGATTTTTTTAGAGATATATCCTTAAAACATACTAGTAAAAATATTCCTCCTTTTCGCCTAACAAGCCAATTGTTGTTCTTAAGTCAGGCCAGTTGTTTGTTGATCTTGTCCGCAAAGGCAATGGAACACCAAGCATTGTGTAGGTTTAGATAATATGGCATAGATCATCACTACATAGTATAAAACAAAGTCGCTTTCTCTGTATGCTTAAATCTTTAAAACTACGCAACGGGTTTTGATGCGGTTTTTTTAATAGAGAGAGTGATTCAAGGAAGGTTTATATGTATAATACATCGGCACTGCACCCGTGCGGAGCCGGGGCGGGTCGCTAGTATAGTATAAGATTAAACTTAAAAATATTATTACAACACAAGGTAGCAACCATTTCTGTTATATTAGCAGGTGCTGCTAAGAACTTATACAGTTATACTCACCCTGGCATATCTTCTGAGGAACCTGTAGGACAGTGGGATGCCGAGGTCGAAGTCGATCACTTTGAGGATGTTGATCTCCATCTTGAGCAGCTGAGACAGCGTGTACGCGCCGTCGCAGATGTACAGGAAGTCGTCTATTAGGGGAGGGATGCGCTCCTACACACCAAACATTGTCAAGTTTAATACTTTGTTTAGGCAATATATTTATGATATACCTACACTAGGCTTTAGTCAACAACATTTATGTTTATAGCTTATCAGTAGTGTGTTACCAAGCTTTGTATACGCCCACATTTAACTTTTAACATAGTTTTGTCACGAAATTGATGGGCGAAGTGATTGGGCATTCATAATATCAATGTTAATGACACATGTGATAACTATTACACAATTGGTTTACAATGAAGTAAATAAAGGAACATTACAAATACAAATAAAATTGTAACCAAAAAAACGAAAAACAAGAAAAAAAGGCAAACAAATTAATATGCACTAAAAAGTAAAAGAACCCTATACTCAGAACCAAACTCACATCAAACTACCCTTGAAGTACACTCTTGCCAATAAAAAATATATAATAATAATAATAATTGGTTTACCCAGTCATTTCTGAGGTAACAAACGAAAAAAAATACAGTTGAATTAAGAACCTCCTTCTTTTTTTAATTTGGGTTGAAAAATTAGTATACTTACATCAAACTTAGAAGCAATAAAAAGTGCAGATGCTCCAAGCAGTTGTAGTTCCTCCTTAGACAGTTGATCCTTCTCTGCTTGAGTCTTAGTGGAGCGTGTCAGAAACAAGTCTACCAGTTTAACGGCCAAGTACAAAGTCTCATGGTTCAGTTCAAAGCTCTCCTGCACCTCAACCATCCAGTCAACAAGCAGAGCTCTCATCCAGGATGTGATGCCTTTCATTCTTTGGAGGTAGTCATCAATGGGGAATAAACGCTAAAAAAAGAAGCTGAATTAAATAACCATAAGAAAATGATGGGTTTGCTTAAAATTTGAGAGATAAAACGCGATTTTCCAAGTACTGCGTTTGCATTAAGGAGGGCAGAGTTATTTATAAATTTATATTAAATAACCATCCATATAGGGATTGAATAAAATGTGTAATATTAACGAAATAGCTAAAACCTTTATTCTTTTACTTATTTCCAGTGTATCATAAGTACTCAATAACTTTCTAAATAAAAGACTAATTAATTTAGTAAATAATAATTCATAAAAAAACATCTTACTTCTCTAGTCTTCAAGTAATTGAAGATGTCCATAGCATAATGCGAAACCTGGAAGGGATCATTCCAGTTTTCCTGGTCAAAGTCTGTGACATCCGTAGGTGGTTTGTGTGGAGTCTCTGTCTCTTCATCCAGAGATTGGATGGTGTCATCTAAGTTTACTTTGTCTAGTTTTTCACTAATGGTCTCAGCTTTAGAAATTTCAGATGGGCTGCTGTAATAGAAAAAGTCAATGAAGAACAAAAAACTTAAGATTATATGTATACTAATATTACAAAGAGGTAAGGATAGTGAGATTGTAGGGGGTTATAATTTCTGGATCTAGTGAACCAATTTTGCTATTTTTTTTTCCAATAGTAAGCCACATCATTTGTAAGTATTATAGGCTATATTTTAAGTCAAGGTTTCCACAGGAGCTGGATCTTGCAGGTGAAATAGTGTGGGAAAGCTAGTATAGTATAATATATTCAACATTACCAAAATAAACAAACCAAAAAAAATATTGTTTATTTTGATTATTATGCAACAACCTTGGTTGATAATAAAATGTTTGTTATTACTTTGTTTAAATATTACTAGGCAGACTCTTTGCACACTATTAGTATTCGTGCTAGCCCATCATGCTGAGCTAACATGCTTGTTTTCAGTGGGTTCACCTTGGTAGTGCAATGGAAATCAAACCAGCAACCACATGATCGCAAGTCTGACGTTGACCTGTTAGGCTACAGCTACTTGACACTTATTATAAAAACAATAACAACTAACATATTTTCCAAAGCAGTCATATACAGCGATGGTTCCGACACATCACTCCGTGCCGACTTAGCTGAACTTTGGCTCTGGTTCTGATTGGTTTTCTCTTTCTTCTGTTCCACATTCTTGAGGATACCATTCTGAGCTCTAGTTCCCAAGGGTTTGGGTGGGTCCTTTGTAAAGTGCTTCTGGACAGCGTCTATGGCATTACTTGCTACTCTCTGTAAGGTCTTAGTTTTAGAGGTCTTGCCATTCAAGGTGGTGGTGTGAGGTTTGATGCTCTGAAATGACAGTAATATTGAGTTTATGCTTCATGTATAATGGTGACAGAGATAATACTGTACTACTGTGTGTAATATAAGACATTTTTACTAAGAATAATAAAAGAAATGATAAAAAGTATTAATATTGCAGGCCAAATGATGTTCAAATTAAATTAAGAATCCCAAATGTTCATAATGTTCAATGAGTTGTTGAGTTATTATTTGTAAGTTAATAATAATATGTATTTAATCTAAATTAATATTATTTTGTTTGTAGGTAAAATGATATTAATTTAGACTAAAGTGAATGATTCTGACTCCAAAACTAAGGTTGGCAACTTTTTTTACAAGAAAAAAGTATATTTATAACTGAGAAGAATATTGAACAGTGTTAAAAAAAATTAACAGTATTTTAAAAAAAAATACATAAATCATTTAAAAAAATGGGTCAGCATCTAAGTCCAATACTTATGTTTAACATTTTGATGCTCAAAACAAAATTTTATACACTTTTTGTTCAACAGTAAAAAGTATAATGTACTGAAAAACAGTATAATACTGTTTTTAACAGTATAGTTGGCAGCCCACATGTTGTGTACTGAACTTATTGTACACCACACAATAATTACCATGCTGTTTTTATCAGATCCATAACAAATGATGTTTATCATTACTATCATTAATTGAATTATAATAAAAATATTAAAGAAGCTTTATTACTATGGTTTTAGTAATAACTTTCTAATATAAGATTAGCTAAAATATAATAAATATTATATATTTGGAGGGAACCTACATCTTTGTGCACTTTGCATAACTTACAAAGTATGTAATAAATACAATTTCCTAACATAATCATGGTGACGTAAAACATAGCAGCACATGAGCCATATGTTCATGAAAAATAATAATAACAAATAAAGTAGTTGATATTCAAACATTATGCCAATCACACTATCCATATTATGATAGACATGTTTGGATCATTTGTTAATAATAAATACTGACCTTGGCTTACTAACGAGAGCACTTGGCTTTGTCTAAATGATAAGTGAGATGTGATTCTCCATAGCTAATCAAAAATAGCACAATTTGTGCAAAAAGTTTTGGAGGGAAATTTCATTGACACATATTTACTATAAAATTGTGGTGAATTTGTGCATGAGAGATGTTCTAAAACTATCGTGATTTCACTTGGTTCGCAACTTATGATAAGTTTAGGGAAGTACCCTCTATTAAAATAATTAAGAAAAAATAGTAACCTTCACAGTTGGAAGCAATTTGCTCTCAACAGTAACCTTCTTGAGCGCCATTGTGATTTTATCCTTGTCCTGGAGAGCGCTGGTCTTGTTAAAAGCATTTGTGATATCCCCAAAGGCTGCTCGCTTCGCCGTAACATCTTTCAAAGGACTGTCGGCTTTCCTTTTGTTTGGGCCTTTCAAACTGTCCTTATGAGTCTTCAGAGAAGCTAGCTGCTTACTCCTTGTCGTTATCCCATGCCCCAACAAACCGTTCAAGTTCTCATTGACGCCGATCGGCTTAGATGCCAATCTTGTTGGCGCCATTATGAATCTACTGAAACAATCCTTAAATTATCACGTGCACGTATGAACGTGGTATAATTCCCACGACAAACCGAATTCCTAATCTTTGTATACAGATAAATACTACGTAAACGTAAACAACCGTTTCAAAATTATCACGTCTAACGACCAAAAATGGAGGCAAAACAAGCGAACATCGACACAGCGTCAAACGGTTTTCTAACGTTTATTATGTACTCACATTTATTGAACGGCGGGGGCCGTTTTGATTGATTTTTAGTTACTTTAAAACTTGCACAACTTAAAATAATTTTCGAATTTATATTTTTAACACAATTTTGCAATCAATTCGACTAGACACCGGACTGATGAAACGTCTCCAAAAACCGTTGGGCTACTTTGAATTGTGATTGGCTGGCCAACGGTAACCCAATGGGGAGGGAGGATCAAAATAACGTTTCATTACACTTATACGAAAGAACGGTTTACTACAATTTAATTAATTTAATTGTATTTAAAAACAAATAGTGTACATAAATAAAACATTATAAAATTTTAAGGATACAAAACATATTTAAATACTTATTGTAACAAAATGAAAAAGTATTAAATATATATTTACACCACCACTGCACAGCGTCCGTGTGCGTAGTACGAAGCGTAAATGTCAATAGCGACGTCTGTGTTCCACTTCAGAATAGCTATGATATCACGCATACCTATACGATTTAACTAAGAGATCTGTTTAAAAAAAAAGTCACGTCTTTGATATATTACGCAAAATCATATATCGATCAGTTTTAAAGCAATTAAACATAATAAAATTTGAAACATAAGAGCAAATTTATTACTGTATATGACAACAACATTTGCTTTACGAAGGTATTTTCTACAACATTAAGATGTGTTTAGAACAATTTTCACAATGTTTAACAACATAACTTTACAGCTGACTTGTATGTCAATATTGTCATATCATTGTCATAATACCTTATTGTGGTCATTGCACTTTTGTGTTTTGATTTTATACGTAAATAAATGAAAGGAAACGTACGCAACAATTTATTTATGAAATAACAAGATTCATATGTAAATTTATATTAAAATGTTAGGTGGAGTAAAACTCAAAGTGACCTTTACTCATGAGAAAACTTGCTTCGCTTATATCAGTCCAAAGTACAGTACAAATAATGAACAGGTAATAATTTATCATATAATATTTGCACCATTTTATTGTCAGAAATATTAGTAACAATGGTTACAAAGTATCTTCCTCATAATAAATATTTGTTGAGGTTAGAATGTTGTTTACATGTAGGTATATAAATGATGTAATAAATATTATATTGTTTTATGTATCAGTGGATTTTACATTTTAAAAACCTAACTAAGTATAGAACAACCCTGTTCATTGAACCTATTCAATATGTCCTGATTAACATATATGTGTAAAACACAATGTTTTTGTTATTACTTCTGTAATATGGGATATATTGCTATGACAGATTTTAGCCTTAAACAAAGGAATGGATTACTAGATCTAAATGTTGTATTATAAGTAATCTGTATTTATGTTCCCTTTGAAGAAGACAAAAAACAAATTAAGTACCTTAATATATTTTTCTTACTTTTACTACAAATTTATTTTACTTTTTCAGACACAATGTGTGCAAGTCCTTTGTAAAGACAAACAGATTCTTCTCTGGGTGGTCTTCAACAGTAATGTTCCAGATGGTCACATAGCCTGCAACCCCATCTTCAGTAGGCTGGTGGGTCTAGATGATGGAGCTGATGTCTTTGCATCACCTTACTCAGATGTGAAGGTTTTAGATGAATTGTATATTGATACTGATAGCCCAGATGATCAGGAGATTTTGGTGAGCTACATTTATAATCAATTAAATAAAAAAAAGTGGTGATATTAATATATTTTTTTTTTATATGGAAGTGACCATCACAATATACATTTACACTAACTCACTATTATAAGTATAATACATGCCTAAAATGAAATATAAAAAAATTTTATTAGTTATAAATCAAAATCCGATTGTAATGTGATAATTATTCTGCAAGAAAATGTAA
Organism: Nycteola revayana; assembly: GCA_947037095.2. NCBI lineage: Eukaryota > Metazoa > Arthropoda > Insecta > Lepidoptera > Nolidae > Nycteola > Nycteola revayana. The sequence goes on along the minus strand of OX344846.2, from coordinate 23,250,562 downwards.
ACTATTATCTTTCATTTAAGTAAATGTTATAATGTTTTATTAGTAATAAGATCTCATTTTTACCGTTTGGGTACCTATTACTAAAACCCCTGTCCATCTGTCAATCACCAGACTGTATGTCATGAACTGTGATAGCTAGACACTTGACTTTTTTACAAATGATGTGTTTCTGTTGCTCCCGTAACAAGAAATACTAAAAACAGAATAAAATAAATATTTAATATGTAATTTTTTTGATGTTTTTTGCTTAATATTTATAAGTAGCTGCGCTCCGCGGTTTTACCCGCGTTACTCTGCTCCAGTGGGTCGGAGCGTAATTTTTTGTAGCCTATATATTAATTGACCTAATTAACTATCCCCATGCAAAGTTTCAACCAAATCCATTCATTAGTTTTTGTGTGAAAGAGTAACAAACATCCAGCCATCCATCCATACTCACAATCTTTCCCGTTTATAATATTAGTAGGATGGTAACTTGTAGCCACTTTAAATGGTGTTATTTTTTACAGGAGCACAATGTAGAACTACTACAGATGCGAATATTAGATCAATTAAGGCTAGTTGTTGCAAATCAGAAGACAGTTGTTTGGATCTCCACCTCACTACCAATAGTATTTACACCAAAACAAACTGGTATCCTAGTCAATCACAGTCAAATCATTGTCAAAATCGATGCTTTCAACAGTCTACACAAGTTCCCCAGTATTCCCAGTGATTTGGCTAAGAAAAGTAACGAAAACTTCAAGAATATTGGTGCAATAAACAAATCAATGTTAGCTCCGTACTTGAATGTACCAAAAAAATTAGTGCTACGAGCAATACCAATTGACAGTGATGGGAAAAAGAATTTGATACATCCATACACAGTATTTATTCACGAAGACTTCATAGACGATATGTATAAAGATATGATTGTAATTTTATCAACTATGACTAGTATACCTTCAATTTTACAAGACGATGATAGTGAGAATAATAACAATCCAATTAATGACATTTGTGTAGAAATTGTTCCTATCGATAATGTGATATATCGAAGTTTATGCCGTGAAACACACAACAGTAACATACCAACAGTTCTCATACCAAAAACATTAAATGCCATAATAAATGTAGAAAATGGAACGCGACTAATTTTTACTCTGCTAGGAGAAAATATTGAACAACCGGATCATATTGATATTGTTACTTATACGGAACAAGTACAAAATGAAATGGATGTGATCGAAAGATTTAAGAACTGCGTAATTGATAGCACACATTCCGGAAAGCAGTTCCTAATTAACAATGGATTAATAAAACAGAACAGTGAAATAAGTAATGGCTTTATACAATTTAAACTGAAGCCAGAGAAAATAAAGTTTACAATGTTGAATTCAGAATCTTTTAGAAGTTGCACGATTTCAGCAAAGTGTTTAAATGATATGGACATGGAGTTGCCAAAACCTTCAGTATCAAAACTGGACTATGATTACAAAAATTATTGTAGAACAATGAAATCTATGGAGTTGTTGGTAGAGAAAGTTGTGTCTCATATTTATTTTGAGATACATAGAGAAGCCAATTTTAAAGGTGCTTCAGAAATTAAGAGTAATGTGTTAATTACTGGTAAGTTGCTTAATGATTTTGTAAACTGAAGATGTATTTAAAACTTTGCATTATTTATTTATAAAAAATAATCCAAATAATCTAAAGTTACGAAAGCATTATCTTAATTTATAATTCTAATGTTGAATATAAAATTATATATATTTTTTTGCATTAAAAATAATAATATATTTGCACTTTTAACTATACTTAGTTAATTTTGTTTATATGTAGGAAAATGAGTTACTTGACAATATTGTAATTTTTTATTAATACAATTTGTGTCTAAGTAAAGTAATTTTTTTTTTTTTTAAACCATTTAATAATAATAATAAAATATATAACAGACCATAATAAACTAATTTAATAGCAACCATACTTTAAATATCATCATCATCAATAGCCCGTTTACATCCACTGCCGAACATGGGCCTCCTCTTAACAGACCTTGGCAAGCCAGGAGCGTTGAGGGATATTTAAAGGGACTTTAAATATACAATTAGATTATATTAGACACATCTCAAAAATTATCGAAATCTATTTTATCATTAGTAAATATTTTTGTTATAAAAAACGTTTGACCGACATTTTTGTAGGTATTTTGTAATAGATTAACATTTTATAAACATTGTTTAAGGTTTAAGTGGCACGGGAAAATCATCTCTCTGTCACATAGTTCAGAAAGAGTTGACACTCTGGTCTCACATTCTCCACTGTAGGTCCCTAAAGGGCCGTAAAGACATTCCCGAAGTCCTCGGCAAGGCTATCCTGATGTGTCAGGAACATAGTCCAGCGGTGCTTATATGTGATGATGTGGACTCACTGGTGCCTCCAAATGTAGAGGGTGCATCACCTCAGGATATAGCTTATTATCAAAGGTCAGTTGCACTTTTTTGTTGGTATTCCTCCACATAAAATTAATAATATTATCGTCACAATAACCTGTGGCTCCGTTTTTGCCTTCTAATCAATAACTTTAACAGGACCCAAGTTCGCGTACTTGCGCAGTTGAGTATGTTTCTTCGGACCGTCTCATGTAGGCCGCGTTGAAACCGCTAGTAATTAACCCTCTGAGTTTGTTTTGCTGGGTCTTCTCAGTTGGGGGACGCATTCCAGTGGTAGCATAAAAGTGCGTCGGTCGTTACGTACACGTGGTTTGCCCAAATGGCCGAAATAAATGACAACTGATAATGATTTATGTAATACATAATAATAATGATGAATAAACTACGAGTAAATATATGTGAATTTTTTATGTCAATTAAAGTTATTTATATGATTTAAATGTAATTTGGTTTACGTAAATAAAATTTTTATTTATGAAAGATATTACTGAGGGCCTATACAAGACGACATAACTGCGGAAAATAAAGTGACTTAAACTAAACTATCGCTTTTCTATTACTGCTAAAAATGACGTTAGTAATTTAACAGTGATTATTTGCAGTGCCATTAGAAAGATTAAACTCAAGGTTAATTGATTCTATTAAGATTAAAAAAAAAAAATATATATAGGCTTACGTTTGACCATAATCTCGCTTGATGGAAGGCGAAGATAAGGCCTAAGATGATACACGCGTGCCTAGAAAGTGTCTGAAATATTTTATGACCTACTTGTCGTGGTCGAAAATATTTTATGACCTACTTGTTTATATAAGTCTATGGCCGGGCTACAGCTATGTTCAAAATAAATCTTGGGCTGATAGATGCTGCTGCCCATCCATTAACTTAAGGTCCCTTTGTCTCTTACGACACCTGTGGGAAGATATGGGGTAGTCTATTCTAACCTAAACCAAAAGGCAGTCTAACTACAATATATTTATATTTCAGATTAGCAGTAGTAATAAAGCACCTGCTCCAGACGTGTTCCGGAGTATGCGTGTTGATGACGTCACTGAGCATGAAGGCACTGCACCCTACGTTGCGACAGTTCAGCGGAAAACCTTTGTTTACTGCGCATTTTGATGTGCCGGAACTAGAAAAGGTAAATAACCTATTTCTTTAGAAAGTAAATCTAGAAAATTCGCGAAACTCTCTGTAATCATGTGCCTCCTACTGAAGGAGGGTGTTTTGCCATAGTCACCAAGCTTGGCAGACGAGTTGGTGAACGCACTATTATGTTGTAACACACAGGGAAACACCGTCGCTCATTCCCTTGCATACGATTGTTATAGATGATGTTGACAATCGAGACCAATGCTGCAATGGCTTAACGTGCTACATGTAATGAGCCCCTCTACCAACCAGACTCTTAGAATTTACACAAATATTTCTGTTATGGCGTGGAGATCGAACTCACAACCTCCAAAACATAAAACGAGTTTTTTTTCGGAACTAGTTAGCCACTAGGCTTTTGCTACTTCACCGGGCATAAAGGCGAGCAGAGGTCCAGCCTTAATAAATGGTATAAAAACTACAAACTAAGCAACCTGCGCAAGAGGGCGCCCCATGTGGGGCTAGGACCTCATAAAACGATACTTATGCCGCTACGCTATGGAGGGCTTCGGCCATTTAATTACAATCAAAACCCTTTCCTAGAAGGGAGCAAAGAAAGATATCAATCTATTACTAATATATAAAACTGAACAGTTTGTTGGCTTGAACGCGCTAACCTTACGAACTACTGGTCCGATTTGAAAAATCCTTTTAGTGTTAGATAGCCAATTTATCGAGGAAGGCTATCGGCAATATTAAAGTATGAGTTCCAATGGAAACGGGAGTTACGCTGGTGAAACCGCACGCGGGAAGGTAGTAATAATTATAATAATATAAACATTCTATTTCTCAGGAGGAAAGAACAGAGTTGTTCACTCACTTACTCAACGACAAGATCCAACAAGAGTTCTGTGTGGAGGACGATGACGTCATCAAACTGGCCATAGACACCGCCGGCTGCTCCGTCAGGGACATAACGGATTATCTAAATAAGAAGATATTCAAAGCTGTTAAGAAGAAAAGTGAGTTTTGTCCTTTTGATAATAAGATTCTTTTTCCTTCGTATCGGCTGTATTGTCTTGTCTATATGTGTTTATGAGCATTTATTAGCCGTGTGGTTTTCGGATTAGAATAGACCCCATGTCTTAAAGTGGGTGTCGTAAGAGACGACTAAAGAACTTACAGCTGATAGGCAGCAGCATCTACTAGCTCAAGGATACTCACCATCTTACCACTCAGCTTCACATTTTTTTTTTTTTATTGTCCGGGGGGAAATGCATTGACGCATTCCCACCGCCGCTGCAGCGTATTCGCGCGCTGGCGGCGGGATATGTGGGACTCGCCCTCTCCATAGCGTGGTATGCTAAACTACGAGGAGAAGACCCTACACCACTAAAACCTCCCGGACACTCCTTCGATCCGCCGTTGGCGGGGGTCGGGTAAGCATGACCAATCCGGCATCCCTCAGCTTCCCTGGAGGAGGCCCATGTTCAGCAGTGGATGTATACGGGCCGATGAAGAAGGGCACTTGTGTAAGATAAGAAAGTTTTCTTCTACCAATTGAATTGATATTTGGTATAATTTTTTTTTTAATTTCGACGGCAATGATTAACAATTTCATTTTTATTCTGGACTAGAGACCCGCCCCGGCTCCGCACGGGTGCAATGCTGATGTATTATACATATAAACCTTCCTCTTGAATCTTTTAAAAAAAACCGCATCAAAATCCGTTGCGTAGTTTTAAAGATTTAAGCATACATAGGGATATAGGGACAGAGTATATATACTATGTAGTGATGCGCACTTGATTTTATTAAAACTTACCTAGAAAAAATAAATATTGATGGTGAATCCCAGATCTTTCTTTCATTTTTATGTTTATTTAGTTGCACTAAATTGCACAAACATACATATATTTTTAATATAAAAATAGGTGATAAAGCGACGTATTCTACGAATTGAATATTATAAAACTGTAATTGTGATATTTTATTATATTTTTTGCTTATCAATTAATTACATTATTACCTATACGTTTCCGTATTAACAGAATCAAACCCCGACGACCCAAAGCCCCGTATCATCGAAGACATATCTAAAGACGAAGAGAAAGCCAACGCATTCGATATCTGGGGCCCCGTGGGAGGCCTCGAGGATGTGAAGCGGGAGCTCACTGAGTGCATATTTTGGCCTCTCATGGTAAGATCCTATTCGTTTTAAAATTGTATCTATACTAATATATATAACTGAAGAGTTTATTCATTGGCTTGAAAACGATAATCGCAGGAACTAAGGGGCTATTTAAAAAAAAAACAGTATAAGAGAGCCTATTTATTGAGGAAGGCTATTTATAGGCTATATTTTTTTTATGAAATTCCTACGGGAACGGGATATAAACGAATTAAACGATATTTATTCAGCACTTAGGTATTTACGTACACTTGGAATTGTGTAATTATGATTAATATAATAAAATACAAAATATCGCAACTTAAATCTATTGCGGATTAGCTAATAGTCTGTCTGCCAGTCTAGTCTATAAAATCGTTTATTAACATACTTTATCATCAGACGAGGTCCTGTCACAGTAATTCATTTTTTTTAAGAACAAGATATACCTAGATTTTGTGTAAAAAAATATTTTTTAACTCCTAATTATGCCTATCTGCGGATGTTATGTCCTAGGTACTAAATGGATCAACCAATTTGTGTCTAGCACTTCTCTCGAAGTTACGTCGTACGTCCACTTAGGTAGTTAGTTGCAGATTGTAGGTGTCGCTAGCGTAGGATTCTCGCCGGCGAGGACCGCGCCGCGCCCCTCCCCCTGTCTTGTGATATAGCGCCTGTAGGCGGTGCCAGTCATCACATCATCTTTATTTATCTGCCTCAGTGGCACCCTGGTTCGTGGTCCTAAACCCCATAATATTGGGGTTGATCGTTGAGTGCTGGTTGATCTTAATTATATTTTATAATAAGCGATTATCACATGCCATAACAACATTGGTAAATCTTATTTAATAACATTATTATTGAAATGTGAACTAATTTATTAGTCAAGATTGTTTTTTCTTTTATGTTTTCATTATCATTATATTTGACTTATGATAAGTATGATCGATTCGTCTACATTATCAATAAACGTTTTCATTTCATAAGGGTGTAAATGTCACAGGACAGACGGACGGACTATGTAGTCTAGATTTGTATGATTATATGGTTTGTTTTTTTAATTGTTTTATTACATTGTAATTATGACAAGTACAAGTATGTGTATGTACCTAAGTGCTGAATAAAGTGTATTTATTTCATTTACATTAATGTCACATCAGATAAATATGTTTTAAATCTCTCCGAGCCAACACTGCCCAAAAGTACAGTTCATTTGTATGGCGATGGCGATATAATATTTTAATTTTGACAGTACCCAGCGCTATTCCCTTCCCAATCTTGTGGGATCCTGCTCTACGGGCCGCCTGGTACGGGCAAGTCGTACATAGGTTCCTGTCTCGCAGGCCTAGCCAATATGAACATGATCACGGTGAAAGGACCAGAACTGTTGTCCAAGTATATAGGACAGAGCGAGAAGGCCGTCAGGGATATTTTTGATAAGTAAGTACATAATATGTAAGAGTTAATCACGATTATAAGGAAAAAAAAACGGTTTCTATTAATATTATTATTTAATATTATATAAATTAGATAATATAAAAAAAAAAAAAAATGAAGGATTTGTTTGTAATGGAATAATGGCAAGGTTTTACTAAATGCATGTGAATGTGTATAGGGCACTAATAACAAAAACACACAAAAAAAAAATGAATTTTCATTTACCAAAACTTCTTGGCACCATGCCTCATGGACACCCTCTTTTGTTAGATTTTTAAGTTTTTAGTTTAGTTTTATACTTAGTTTAATTTCATTTGATTATTGTTTTTTAAGTAATTTATAAACTAAAACTTTTTACAGAAAATAAAATTACATTGAAATGTATAATACATGCTCTAGAGGAGGCTTTTCTTACTCTGCGATACATTGGGAGGTGCTGCCAGCAGAGCTAATATTGAGGGACCGCATTTTCGAAACGAACATGTATTTTAAAAGAAGATTTTTTTTTTCTTTTAAAATAATCACTATATGCGACACTGTCTCCTGTTAAAGGACATATATTTTGATAGCAAATATCATTTGAACAGAATATTTTGCGTTTATTACAGAGCGGACATGAAGCGACCTTGCATACTGTTCTTCGACGAGTTCGACAGTTTAGCGCCCAAGTGAGTTAACTTAGTTTCGTGCTAAGTCATAATTCTTTAATCCCCCGCCAGCGACCGCTCTGAGCCGAGATCCAATCCCCACAGGGTGTGCACTCTTGCGCAGGTTGCTTAGTTTGTAGTTTATAAACCATTTATTAAGGCTGGAGCACTGCTCACATTTATGCCCGATGAACTAGTAAGTCACGATATCCCTATTATATTTAGTTTCATTTTTAATGCATTCTCCCATAATAACAATGGCGAAAAATATAGCCCTGAGCAGGTTTAAGTCCAAAATGAGGAGTAGGGACGCCTCTACACTCCGGGCGTCCCTATACCTAATTGGACAAATGGGCCACTGTAAGTGTGGCCCTGGAGATCCCGCGGTACCATATTGGCTGCGGGTGCCGTCGGGGGGCAGGATTACTCATGCGTACCCGGCCCCGCCAACGCCGGATCGAAGGAGTGTCCGGGGGGTTTTAGTGTTGTAGAGTTCTCTCCTCATTGTATGAGTTAAGCATACCACGCTATGGAGAGGGCGAGCCCCACATATCCAATCGTCAGCGCGCGAATACGCTGCAGCGGCGGTGGGAATGCGTAAATGTAAATGGTAGCATTAAAGCGCGTCCGTCGTTATATACTCATGGTCCACCTAAATAATGACAATTGTTCTAACCTACTATAGACAGAACAAGCTATTTGACACAATATAGTTAAATAATAAACTAAGACGTTAAGATTAAAATATTATTAAAATAATAACTTAAATACTTGTTTAATTTGAAAATTTATAAAATATGATAATTAATAATAATAATATTATAAAATATGATATTATCTAAATAATACTTAATACTAAATTATTGTTTTGACTATTTGCAAGTGCCTGTAATAGGTTTACGTAAATAAAAATGTTTTTTTTTTTTTTTTTTATTTCCCCCCGGACAACAAAAAGAAAAAGAAAAAAGGTTTAAGTCCAAAAGAACGCCTGTCCCATTTAATAATGCAAATCAGCTATTTTATAGGAGACTGGTTCAAAGTTCAAATCGGTTGTATATTTTTTAAATATATAACCTGTATAGGTTATATATACAGGTTATATATTTAAAAAATATACAACCGGTTGTATATTTTTTAAATATATAACCTATACAAAGTTAGGTTTACAGTTAAAATATTTTTTGTAAACCTCATTTCGTAAATCTATATCTATACTTATATTATAAAGAGAAAAAGTTAGAATTTTAGTATGTTTCTTTGGTATAAACTCAAAACTACTGAACGGATTTCGATAATTATTATTCTTTCTCCATTAGAATGCTACATTATCCCTGAGTAACAAAGGCTATATTTTTGCTAGAAACAATTAGGGATCCTAACAAAAACTTCGATAATGTAAACCAAGGTATGAAAAAATTGCCATAAATTGTCTTTCATCGCATGCGCTGCGGAAACTATGAATGATGAACAAAAAAATGTTCTACAATATTAAAGAACATATCAATATCTATAAAAAACTTCGCGGTACCATTTGTCTAAATATAGTTATGTAGCTATAAATAACTACTTTTTTGAAAGAAACATTTTACATTTTAACTATTGTTGTGTTTAGTTTTTATTTCTGTGGGTCTACGATGTTTTTTTGTTACTTTTATGAACCTTGCATTATTTGTTCGCTCAGACGCGGTCACGACTCCACCGGTGTGACGGACCGCGTAGTGAACCAGCTGCTGGCGCGACTCGACGGTGCGGAGGGAGGGGCGCGGGGGCCCGTGCTGGCCGCCACCTCGCGACCAGACCTGCTGGACCCCGCGCTGCTGAGAGCGGGCAGGCTCCAGCGACACGTGTACTGTGCGCTGCCTGATGAGGTGAGATTGTAGTTAGACCAGACCTGCTGGACCCCGCGCTGCTGAGAGCGGGCAGGCTCCAGCGACACGTGTACTGTGCGCTGCCTGATGAGGTGAGATTGTAGTTAGACCAGACCTGCTGGACCCCGCGCTGCTGAGAGCGGGCAGGCTCCAGCGACACGTGTACTGTGCGCTGCCTGATGAGGTGAGATTGTAGTTAGACCAGACCTGCTGGACCCCGCGCTGCTGAGAGCGGGCAGGCTCCAGCGACACGTGTACTGTGCGCTGCCTGATGAGGTGAGATTGTAGTTAGACCAGACCTGCTGGACCCCGCGCTGCTGAGAGCGGGCAGGCTCCAGCGACACGTGTACTGTGCGCTGCCTGATGAGGTGAGATTGTAGTTAGACCAGACCTGCTGGACCCCGCGCTGCTGAGAGCGGGCAGGCTCCAGCGACACGTGTACTGTGCGCTGCCTGATGAGGTGAGATTGTAGTTAGACCAGACCTGCTGGACCCCGCGCTGCTGAGAGCGGGCAGGCTCCAGCGACACGTGTACTGTGCGCTGCCTGATGAGGTGAGATTGTAGTTAGACCAGACCTGCTGGACCCCGCGCTGCTGAGAGCGGGCAGGCTCCAGCGACACGTGTACTGTGCGCTGCCTGATGAGGTGAGATTGTAGTTAGACCAGACCTGCTGGACCCCGCGCTGCTGAGAGCGGGCAGGCTCCAGCGACACGTGTACTGTGCGCTGCCTGATGAGGTGAGATTGTAGTTAGACCAGACCTGCTGGACCCCGCGCTGCTGAGAGCGGGCAGGCTCCAGCGACACGTGTACTGTGCGCTGCCTGATGAGGTGAGATTGTAGTTAGACCAGACCTGCTGGACCCCGCGCTGCTGAGAGCGGGCAGGCTCCAGCGACACGTGTACTGTGCGCTGCCTGATGAGGTGAGATTGTAGTTAGACCAGACCTGCTGGACCCCGCGCTGCTGAGAGCGGGCAGGCTCCAGCGACACGTGTACTGTGCGCTGCCTGATGAGGTGAGATTGTAGTTAGACCAGACCTGCTGGACTCCGCGCTGCTGAGTCAAAATCAAATAGTGTCATATAGAAGGGGAAAATCGAGAATCTTGTGGATTTCGTGATATCGCCATTTGGTAACCGTCTAAATTTTACGGGTAATACAATAAGTTTTAATGAAATTTACAAGAGAATCTGGTTAGGGGCCGATTTTCAAAAGTAAGATAAAAATTATCATCAAATAATTGTAGTTTGACCGATAATTTTACCCCGACCGATTTCAAATTAATTTGAAATTTTACATAGTTCGTATGAAAACTCTGTCCAAATTAAAATTTACTCCTCTGATAATCTTTATCTGGCAATTAAAAATCGGCCTTTAATTAAATAAAACCATTTATAAATCGAATTAAACTGTCATCGTGCATTCATCTATAATATAAAAATGAATCGCAAAATGTGTTGGTAAGCGCATAACTCTACAAAGCCTGGACCAATTTGGCCAATTCTTTTTTTTTAATGTTCGTGAAAGTTCAAGGATGGTTTTTACGGCGAGAAAAATTCGAATAATTGCCTGAAAACCCCTTAAAACAGCCTTTTTCTTTTTCCCATACAAACGTTTTCTAACTAAAGTGTAGAGTCAATTTGAGCTTTATTTTGTTAATTAAAAACTTGAATTTTTTTGCCAAGATTTTTTAGGGTAGGTGTAGGGTAGGGTAGGGGTAGGGTAGGGGAAGATTAGGGGTAGGGTAGGGGTAGGGTAGAGGTAGGGTAGGGGTAGTGTAGGGTAGGGGTAGTGTAGGGTAGGGGTAGTGTAGGGTAGGGGTAGTGTAGGGTAGGGGTAGTGTAGGATAGGGGTAGTGTAGGGTAGGGGTAGTGTAGGGTAGGGGTAGTGTAGGGTAGGGGTAGTTTAGGGTAGGGGTAGTGTAGGGTAGGGGTAGTGTAGGGTAGGGGTAGTGTAGGGTAAGGGTAGTGTAGGGTAGGGGTAGTGTAGGGTAGGGGTAGTGTAGGGTAGGGGTAGGGTAGGGGTAGTGTAGGGGTAGGAGTACCGCATAAACGAAGTCTCTACGGCCCAGTTTATTTTATACAAATGTTTAGGTCTTTTATGTATCGATTGAGGCAGTACGAAGTCTGCCGGGTCAGCTAGTTTATTATATAATTTATTACGAATTTCTTTTCTTTTGGCAGCACGGACGCTATGAAGTACTCCGAACATTGACGAAGAACGTGACAGTGGACGTAGGAGTAGACCTCCAGCAGCTCGCAGAAGTCACTGAGGGGTACTCTCCAGCGGACCTCAAGTCTATACTAGTCACTGCTCAACTGAGCAGGCTGGAGAAACAATTGGTAAGACAATTTGGAAAATAGTAGTAATGAAATAATGAAATTTATTCAGCACCTAGGTATTTACATACACTTGAACTTGTCAAAATTACACTATTACGAAAGTAGCTAAAAAAAATTAAAATTATTTGATCTAACAGATTTTTTTATCAGTCTGTCCGTCTGTCGTGCGATAAATGACAAATGTACACATTATAGTAAGATGCCTTAAAGGTAACAGGTCTTAAATTAACTTCCAAGAATCAAGTCTAAGCAACATCCACCTGAGGGCACCCGTTAGAGGTTTGGACCAACGCTCAGGGAGCCACTGGAGTAAGGGGCCGTCCATTAATCATGTGATCTTTTTTCAAGCATTTTTAACCCCCCCACCTAATATCACGTGTATTTTTAGTATCGACAAAAAATCTTAATTTTGTTATTTTCCCGTTGCTTTGTTATAAAATGAGAAGTTTGATCACGTGGCCAATAAAGAAATGTGTGACTGGACTTATAATTTCCCAAAAATAAATACACGTAATATCTTACTACACCCCCCTCCCCCCTAGTGACTTTTCGTGATTTTTGTCATACCCTCCCCCCCCTTTCAAGCCTCACGTGATTAATGGACGGCCCCTAAAGAGTAGATTTACGAACAGTGGTGATGGCGCGAGATCACGTGGTCCTCGCTCATGCCGTCGAGAATCCTACCCTAGCTAACCTGCAGTACATTACGATACGCGTGACCTAAGTAGGCTATTATTGCACGGCGTGAAGTTAGCGCTCGAGCAAAAGATTTCAGTGGAATCGCGCAGTTTTTTTTTCTTTTATCAGCCTTTCAGCTATAATCAGATTTTGTGTTTTAGGTGAAAATTTGTTGTTATATTTTTTTGTAGACCGAACATGAAGAGAAGAGTGCGGAATCCGTGGTGGTGTATCAGGAGGACATAGAGAGTGCCTTGCAGGAGACCAAGCCTTCTCTCTCTAAGGAACAACGACTGTTTTATGATATGATGTGAGTTTACTACACTTATTGTTTTATTGAATACCTCCGTGGCACAGCAGTATAAGGCTCGTTTTAATTATAGGAGGACGTGGGTTTAATTCCCGCTCTAGACAAAAGAAATGTGGAAAACCAAAGATTGCTTTTTGGTCTTGGTTAAGGGACTATCCTTCGTGCCTTGGCAAAGCCGTCGTTTTGATATATTATATTATCATTTGTGAAAATGTTATACCAGGCAACGGGTAGCAGCGTTTACCTGTGTATATGGTGTACATAATACTGTGGTCACCAACACAGCTGCTAAGCGTGGTGACTATGGCAACACTCCCTCCGAGGGGGTCCCATGTTCAGCAGTGGGAGTTATACGAGCGGATGATGATAATTTTCTAACATCCCGGAAAGAAACCGTAGATATTACACAAAGATTTTTGTCCGGTGTGGGGATCAAACCCACGGCCTACGATGATTTTTTTTCTCTTTTTTTCAAAAAAAAAAGATTACTAGTAGAGTTTTGCAGTCTACTAGTATTCTTGTTAACCCCTCGTGCTAAGCTAAAATGCTTGTGTTACTAGTGGGTTCACGTCGGTAGTGCAATGGGTGGGGTTCGAATCTGCGACCTCAAGATCACAAGTCGGACGCCCTAGCCATTGGGCTACGGCCGCTTCAAACTATTATAATAATGATTACTATAATAATAATAATATACATATATAATATAATAAATTTCAGATACAAAAGATTCCGCGGTGAGAGTCTGTCGTCGGAACAGAAGATGCTATCAAGTCTACAACAGAAGCAGAGAGTTACTTTAGCCTAATAAAAAACAACTAGAATGTAAACTAAGGCTGACCCCTCATTTGTATTCTGCGTTTCGAGCGTGTATCATACGGACGAAGGCGGGGGTAGCGGGTGATGGGGTCAGGAACTCACACTCGATAAATGCGTACCACCAATGTCAGGTCAGCCTAAGTGTAAACCAAAAAAAAACAAAAATTGACCTATAATTATTTTATCATTTTTATTTCCAACGTTTTAATCGAAAAGACGTTATGTATTTTTTAACCGCCCGAATGCTCTTTACTTTATCAACTAACTAGTAAGTTGATCAACTTACGACTCTTATTATTATCCGGTGATATATTTTAATAATATAATGTCAATCATATAATTTATTTAGAAGGTATTATTACCTTCTAAATGAATTATATTATTTATTGTGCCTATTTTATTGTTAAGTGACTGTACTTAAGTAATTATTATGCAATATTAATGAAATATTTCATTCATTTTGAAATCATATTTATTATAAGTTGAGGTCGTGTTAAATATGATTAAGGTATTTAAGGTGGTGAGTTCGATTCCCAGAGAAAGAAAACAAGGCAAATCAGCAATAATAAATATTTAAAAGTTTTAGCCAACAGTATGTAGTAAACGCTTATAATATGAATTTGTCTCTTACTCTCCAATTGGGATATGTCTTCTGGGAAATGTTTACAATTATACAGGGTTGATATGACAGAGGGGCATTAAATTACGCTACGTTTACTATACGTGTTTTTTATTAATCCGATACGGTATAAAAATAAAAAGCAACCAAATTGAGATTTTTTTTCTTTCAAATAAACTAAATAGCTTACAAATCAGAGTAAAACGTAACCACCCTTTGTAAATAAATTTCACTGACCTAGCAAAGCGGCAACGTCGCGCGCGCGCCGGTGCGGGATGTTTTGCAATGATTTGCGTCAGAGCGGCAACAACGCATCGGAGGTTATACTCAAATTTATCGTTTTAAGGTGCATGACCTATGCGTAGACATAATCAGCTGTTAGGAAAGATACATCGTGTTCAAACGGCGCAAAAACTTAAAAAATCATTTGCGACTAAACTACTGCTCCTATTTAATTGATTTTTGGAACAGACTTTGGAAATGGTACCTAGTATAGGCAGTTTAAAGGAAAGCCCCTCTGTCGCTAAAGAATTCGTCGTTTGTTTGCTTTAACACACTAATCTCAGGACCGATTTTATGTAGTTCCCACGGGAGCGGTAGCTACGCGAGTGAAACCGCGCGCGGTAAGCTTGTATTAAAATATATGTTTCTATTGAATAAAGTCGCTCCTAATTACCAGCTCTACTACTTGCTGGCCGCACCTCCCATTGTATTGCGAAGTTTTTTTTTTTTCTGACGGACATTTGTTGTTAGCCCCGAGGCTTTTGCTACTTCACCGGGCATAAAGGCGAGCAGAGCTCCAGCCTAGATAAATGGTTTAAACACTACAAACTAAGCAACCTGCGCAAGAGGGCGTCCCCTGTGGAACTTGGACCTCGGCTCAGGGCGGTCGCTGACGGGGAGATTGAGGGATTATGGCTTTTAGTTTAGGGGAGTTTTGTGCAACTGTCGTATATTGCGGAGAGAGAGAGAGAGAGAGAGAGGGACTTTAACTTCCTTGTATTATGTCTTGACTATTGTTATATAATGTTTTTTTATGAAATATTATATTCTGGATTATGTTTTATGTGGATATAGATATACAGGGTTATTTTAAAATAAATAAAAACTTAGCTGTTCCATACATTTAAGTTCACTTACCTCAACCAATTGATGGAACAGCAGATAATTTTTTCGCGATTTCAGGTTTGGTCCCATAGTAAAAGTTGCTTATAATCATCAGTACTTACAACCCCTAAAAGGTTGTTAATGTTTTAAAAATAACCCTGTATTTTAGATGGAACGGCATATATTTGGCAAACACCTTATTTATGTTTATTTTGGAGCTATAAGCTTAAGCTGTGATGTTAAAAGCTAGGTTATTTAACAAAGTAGGTGCTAGGGTAGTGTATTATAATAATTATAATAATAATAAGCTAAGCGCACATGTTGTATTATTGGTTGGTTTGTATATTTTGTTGCTATTTTATATTTTATGAAATTGTTAATAAATCAGTTTTTATAATTATGATCTTTTCATTTTTACCCATCAACAGCCCGTTTACGTCCACTGCTGAACATGGGCCTCCTCTTAATAGACCCCGGCAAGCCAGGATCGCAGAGGGATTTTGCCATAATCACCACGCCTGGCAGACGGATTGATGATCGCAGTAAGATGTAAACCTTGAGCTAATAGATGCTGCTGTCCATCTATCAACCATATGTCCGTTAGTCGCCTTTTACGACACCCATGGGAGGACATGGGGTGGTCTATTCTAAGCCGGAAACCACACGGCATTTTTACAATTATTTAGTACACCAACATACTTTTTTACATTTTATATGAAAATGATTAAAACTCATTTAAATTAGTGTTCAAAAAGATTGTAAGACGAAGCTATATATTATCACGCTAGGAGCGGAGCACCATACCATATGGGGTAAAGATAAAATAAATATGCCTTAGACATCTATTTCATATACTATATGTATATGAAATAGATGTCTAAGGCATAGTTACGCCCTATAATTTTCAAGACGGTAAAAAAAGTCTCCCAGTATGTCACAACCGGGTGTCACAACGTAGACTGAGTGGTTCTCTATTTTTTCGCATAAAATTTTATGTCATAATTTAACATGGCATACTGCTACTAGTCCTAACATTTGTAACGCATAATACTAATTTGCTATAACTTTTTAACCACAATTTTTTAAGTCATAACTAATAGTAAGCATAATAATTATTAAGCTTACTGTCCCAAAGCATAAATTTACTTAGGCATAATGACGTATACGCATAACAACTATACACCGAAAATTTACTACTAAAGTATTATGTGGTTTTTATTTCCCCGTAAAAAGCATGCAAGCAAGCATGCAGCGTATCTGTCACGGCTTCAGGGCTGCGTGGCTACGGCGCGTGGCGTTTCGGCAATTCGGTTCTGGCATTGCGTTGTATGGCCGCAGTTCTAACCTAACCTAACTGATTGTCATATGCCCACGATTCGGTTCTGCAGTGCGTGACAGACTCGCCGGCCGCTTCATCATTATGCCAAATAACCTTTAGACGAATAAACAATATGCCTTACAACTTTATGCATATCAAAGTTATGAATAAAAAACTAGGATAAACTACTTCTATTTATGTTAAATAAAACAGTAGGCCAAAAACCAATTATGGCACATTATTATTATGCCAAAGAAAATATACCTAACTCATTATGCCAAATTAAATTATGACAAAAAAATTTAGGTCAAAAAAAGGGATCCCGACTGAGTGAGTCTTTCTCACAGGTAGATAGGGTAGATAGAGAAAGGCTCGTAGGAAGCTAGGATAGGGTCCAGTCGTCCTTGCAAAGCGAGGCTCGCGATGCGTTTTATGCTTCTGACCTAATCTAATCTATGGATTTTCTGACCTTTGCAAATTCTTTTAACAAATGGAAACCCTCTAATGACGTTTTCCATTGGTCATTTGGTAGTTTTGAGTGTCATAGGCTATTTTTTAAGTCAAATTTTACACGGGAACAGGGTCTACGCGATGGAAACCGTGCGGAACAGCTAGTTGATAATAAATATATTGAAACCTAATAAACAAACGGTAATCACATTCCAATAGCTATATAGCGATTTCTCATAGCTATCAATTAGATCGAATCACGTTCAATCTCCTGAGAACTTGCTAATTAACATCGCTTAGCTTCGCTCCGTTCCTGATAAAAGTTTGCCCATCAGCTAACGATGCGTATCTTGTTATATATCTCGTTACTAAATTAATTAAAGGATAACTTAGTCACCTCGTTTACGTCCACTGCTGAACACGGGCCTCTTCTTAACAGTCTGACAAGCCAGGGTCGTTGAAGGATATAGCCATAATCACACCGTTTAGCAGGCGGATTGGTGATCGCAGTAAGATGGTGCGTATCCTTGATCTGATAAACGCTGCTGTCCATCCTTCTACTGTGTGTTCTTTTGCCGCTTTTTATGACAACCATAGGAAGAGTTGGGTTGGTCTATTACAAACTGGAAATTTTATCACACAAAAAGGTTAACGTATAATTTGAACTTGAGATAAGTAGGTACCTATTATCATGATCAGCCAATATAACGTCCACGGCTGAACATGGGCCTCCTTGCGAGGGAGTGTTCTTCGCAGGCGGGTTGGTGACCTCAAAATTACGTTGTATTGTTCAATAAACATGAAAAAATAATTAACAGCATAAAAATAAACCATAACAAAAATACTGAACTACAACGACAATGTTAGTGTCAACTCGTTCCGATAGATGGCGCCATTCTATACTGACGTATTTAATAGGACTACTGCTACTAATGTTTTGTTGAAAATATTTAAGACCAGCTTTTTTGCACAGTGCTTATCCGTTCCCGTGGGAACTCTTTAAGATATATATATCTCAAAGTGTATAACGTTTAAATAGGTGTTTTTTCTTTTGAGTGCTTATAAATTTCTCTGAATTAATGAAAAATTAATTAGAAAAAATATTGCACAGGCATTGTGTAGGTGCATAGGTACCTATTACCTATGTTTGGTCGCTTAGGTACCTACAAGTATAAATAATCCTTCCATTTCATTTTAAGGTCCGGTTTATTGTGTAAAAGTTATGATTATGTAGGTACAAAATAGTACCTATTGCTGAAGAAACAATAAATAAGGTTGTTTACAAACATAAATGGTTGCACACTACATAGGCATAATACGAATAATGTACAATGCAACAGAATGAAATCATAGATTCTTTACAAAAATAATAATAATTGTAGGTATGCCGACTGTAGGTAAGAATGTACGAGGATTAAGGAAATCCCAGAAGATATAAGTATCCGGTTCAGAATAGACCACCGCGACTAAAGGACATCCAGCATACGAATGGGCAGCACCATCTATCAGCTCAAGGCTAGTTATCGTCTTACAACGATCGCCAATCCACCTACCGGTGGTGATTACGGGAATATCACTCAAAGACCCTGACTTGCCAAGGTAACATACCTTAGGTAAGAATAGCCCCACGATCAGTGGTGGTCGTAAACGGGCTATGAAAGAAATATCACATCAGGAAGTAGATAGGTATTGTATCTCACGCTTGGGAGAGATTACAAAATAATTACTCTTTTTCTCTTTATTTTTTCAACAAGAGTCAGACACGGAACTCGAAAAACGCTTCCATAACACAATCACTCCATTAAGACACATTATTAAAGATTATAACTCGTTAATTAAAATCACAAACCTAATTAAATAAACACATACCCTACTATTTACGCCCTCGCGAGTAGATAAGCATGTTTTATTGAAAAACTTAACCGCAGCGCGCAATTTTGATTAAGATTAGTTCCAAGTTGCACAATAATTTAGATTGAGCGGTGATTTGGAACGCGCCCGCGGCTTCCCGCCAAATTTCGCGGAACATCGATAGCTGATGCCGTTAGCTGGAAATGGCAGTATTCTAATTTTGAGATGTAGTGGTGTAATATATATATAAGTATTGTTATGTTATTTGGTGGTGTCTAAAGTTAACTTGTGTTTACAATATTAACATTACATATTATTTAATTTTACGTTTAATTTAATAAGACTTCAGTTTACAATTCCACAATTTTAGTTTTTTTTTTTTACTTTAACAGGCTTATCAGAATTAACAACCTTAAGCTGGCATTTAATAGGTACTAGATATATTAATATTATAATAAATGTTTTATTTGAATGTAAGAACAAGTACTTCGACGAGTAACAAGTAACTTAAACTATTACGTACCTATTTTGAATTGTATTTGTTTTTCGGTTAGCCAAGAGGCTTTTGCTACTTCTCCGAGCATAAAGGCTAGCAGTGCTCCAGCCTTAATAAAAGGTTTATAATCTACAAAATAAGCAACCTGTGTAAAAGGGCATTTCCTGTGGGACTTGGAATTCGGCTCCGTATTGTACATCCCAAAATTCACATCGACCACATCCAGAACTCACCAACCACGCTCCACATTAGCTCCGTGTATACAAAGCGACATTTCGTAGAGATGACAGTGGGTTGGATTATTGTTTTAAATTTTTTCTGTAACACCCTTCTAATTTATTCCCCCATTTGTTGCCACATCCAGTACTCACTAACCACTCCACATCAGCTCCTTGTACACGAAACATCTTGTAAACTTCGTGGCGGTTAATAACTTACCTAATACGCGTTGTAACGAGTTCACTAATGAATTAAAGCTGAATTTACTGCAAGCTGGATGATTATAATTCACTTGCATGTTTCCGGGGAGATAACAGACTAAGTTACCTACATATCTAAGCGATGAAAAATATCCTGAGTGTTGACACAAACTTAAAATCCTACTAAACAGTACCTAATGTACAATCAGTTGGAAAAATAGTTATGTAATTTGCTTCTTAAATATGTGGCTTGCCTTTAACGAGAGACAAGCTGACCCGACAGACATTTTACTGTCTTAAATTAAACTAAATTAGGCGAGTTAGCTCTGAACTTACCGTGATGTGCACTAAGAGCGGCACGCATTCAGTGAATGTTTTGTCAAATGCTATAAGGTTAAATTAAACAAGTTTATATTGTCAAAAGCACAAAGGTTACATCATCATCATCATCATCATCAGCCCGTATAACGTCCACTGCTGAACTTGGGCCTCCTCCCGAGGGTGGGTATTTACCATAGTCATCACGATTGGCAGGCGGGTTGGTGACCGCAGTATTATGTTGTACCACACAAGGACACGCTGCTGCCCGTTCCTTGCTATACGATTATAATAGATGATGTCATAATAATCGGGACCAACGGCTTAACGTGCTTTCCGAGGCACGGAGGGGAGTCCCAACCAGACCCGGACAGAAATCTTAGGATTTACACAAAGATTATCTGTCCGGTGTGGGAATTGAACCCATGACCTCCGGGATATGAAGCGAGCCGCATAGACCGCTAGTTCTGTCTCAAATTCTTTTATTTTTCTATTACCTAGTATAAAAACACAATAAACAAATATTTCAAAGACAACCGTTTGGGCAAAAAATGTGTATGCCAATAAATAGTTAAAGTAACTGGACCAAAACCTACGTTCTGCCCATTTGAGTATGTTTCGCCGGACCGTCTCATGTGGGTCGTGTTAAAACCGGCAGTAGAATAACCCACTGAGTTTGTTTCGCCGGATCTTCTCAGTTGGGGCGTATTGGATCCGGTGGTAGCATTAAAGCGCGTCCGTCGTTATATACTCATGGTCCACCTAAATAATGACAATTGTTCTAACCTACTATAGACAGAACAAGCTATTTGACACAATATAGTTAAATAATAAACTAAGACGTTAAGACTAAAATATTATTAAAATAATAACTTAAATACTTGTTTAATTTGAAAATTTATAAAATATGATAATTAATAATAATAATATTATAAAATATGATATTATCTAAATAATACTTAATACTAAATTATTGTTTTGACTATTTGCAAGTGCCTGTAATAGGTTTACGTAAATAAAAATGATTTTTATTTATTTATTTTTTTTAGCCAAATACCGCTACGCTACGGAGCTTGTCTAAAGGTTACATAAGAAAATTTAATGCGGTGGTTAAGTATTCTAAATTTTTTTAATTTTCCACTCAATTTTCTTAATTTTTATTTTATAAGAACCTTCTCCTGACAATAACAAACACAACAACAAAAGAATTTTCGAAATCGACCCAGGCGTTCACGTGTGATGCCGTGACCAAGTGAAATAGGGATTCATTTTTATATACTATAGATATCACGGTAACACATAATAATATATCACATTAGTGAAAAAAATACTGAAAAAAAGAATCACGTTTTTTCAAATGAAAGTATGTAATGTTGTTCGCATCTCCTAAATGTCGTGGAGTGAGAGGAGGAGGTGCCTCTCACTCGCGGTGTATTATGTAATTTCATATTTAGCCAAAAAAATAAAATTGATTCAAAGATAGTAGAAAGAGTGATATGAAAGAAGATGCGGGAAAATGGCTAGTAAGTAAGTAGGGTGTAAAACGAAAAAGGTGACATTTAAATAATAATATTATCTTACTAATATTATAAACGCTAAAGTTTGTAAGTATGGATGGATGGATGTTTGTTACTCTTTCACGCAAAAACTACTGAATGGATTTGACTGAAAGTTTGCACGCGGGTAGTTTTTAAGCTCGATTAACATATAGGCTACATAATAACACGCTCCGACCCACTGGAGCAGAGTGACGCGGGTAAAACCGTGGGGCGCAGCTAGTTTTAAATACGTTCTTTATTATCACTATCAGCAAGTACTACGTCATGGGGATTAAAAGGGGTATATTCAAACTAAATTTTGACAGGCGGGTTGGTGACCGCAGTATTATGTATCTATACTTACTAATATATAAAGCTGATGAGTTTGTTTGTTTGCTTGAACACGCTAATCTCAGGAACTACTGATCTGATTTGCAACATTCTATCAGTGATCAAAAGCCTATTTATCGAGGCTATAGGCCTATTTTATTAAGAAGTTCCCACGGGAACAGGAACAACGCAGGTGAAACCGCGCGCGTGAAGCTTGTATATTATAACAATGTATTAAAATAATAATAGCCTACTACGATCAATTACACAACCTCCGTAGCGTAGCGGTATTTGTCTCACTTTATATATCTCGGAGGTCGTGGCTGGACAGGAAGTCTTTGTGTAAATTCTAATATTTCTTTCCGGGTCTGGTTGGTTGAGGAACTACCCTCCGTGCCTCGGAAAGTACGTTAAGCCGTTGGTCCCGATTCTTATTACATCATCTATAATTTTTTTTTTTTTTTTTTTTTTTATTTATTCAGGGACAATAAACAGCTACAATATGTGTTGGAACAAGGGAAGATAAAACAAAATATTAACAATATTGCAGCCCACTACATTATCCACAGATTAACAAAAGAGGATATTATAATGAGCGCCACTAGATAGGTTAAACATAATACAATAATTACATTACATTAGTAACAAATGCTATAAAATAAATAAAAAATATATCAATTAGTAATCATTAAACAATTACTTACGAGATATTAATTACATCATGCAAAATAGAAATTCCAATTGATTTCATTGCTCGGCTACAGAATAAAAATAATAATTAACACTAAAAACAAATAAATAATAAAATCATAAAATCTAAACTAGGTTACTTACATTCCTTATAACATTATTGGTTAATAATAATTTTCATAACATTATATTTAAAGTTGGATTTTGAGCACACAAAAATATCAATTTTAACAAAATTGCAATTATAAGACTCAACCATTCGACGGACAGGGCAGCGCAAACCAGAATTAGTTCGACAGGTATTGACAGCAAATAGGGTACCTGCACGGGTACTACGTATATTAACGGTGCGTGGGACTACATAACATAGTCTGCGCGTGAGATCGATGCAATCAAAATCACCACGAACAATACCATACAGTACAGACACCTCTAGATACTTACGTCTAGATTCTAGGCTAACCTGCCCATATTTGTCTAGCAGTTGAGAGTACGACAAATACGTTTTATGGCATCTATAATGCATGGCCCGTAGAAACTTACGCTGGACTTTTTCGATCTCGTCTATGTATTTCTGATAAAACGGATTCCAGATAGGGACGGCATATTCTAATTGCGATCGTACAATGGTCTTATATAGGTATAGGTATGTGGAGACCCGCTTGAATTCAGTGGACGATCTCATTACAAAGCCATACATCTTAAATGCTTTATTTACAATTTTATCTACATGTTGGTTTAAGGACAACTTATCATCAATCAACACACCAAGGTCTTTCACAATAGATACATTACTGAGTGCTGTGTTGTGCAATGAGTATTTAAGGTTAATAACCACTTTATTCTTTGTGAAATTGATGCAGTTGCACTTGGAGAGACTAAGGTGTAGTTTATTGTCTATACAGTAGTCAGTGAGTCTGTCCAGATCTTGTTGAAACAGTCTACAATCCTCCACAGATTGTATAGACCTATAAGCTTTTAGGTCATCAGCATATACAAGAAACTTAGTATTCTTAAAACACTTATCTATGTCATTAATATATAAAATAAACAGTAGTGGTCCCAATATTGAGCCTTGTGGAACACCCGAGGTTATATGCACTGCATCAGACTGATGACCATTCACGACAACCCTTTGTGTTCTATTTTTAATATAGGATGAGAACCAGCGAAGCAAATTTCCGCGTATACCATTGAACGCAATCTTATTCAGTAGGATTAAATGGTCGACCTTGTCAAACGCTTTTTTAAAATCGGTATAAACAGCGTCAACTTGTAATCGCCTGTCCATGTTTTCAAAGAGATAATTGGAAAATGTTAATAAATTTGAAACAGTCGAACGACGCTGAACAAACCCATGTTGCTCAGGGATGATGACGCTGTGTAAGATAGGATAGATTTCATTGTGTACGAGTCTCTCAAAAAGCTTAGACAAGGTCGACAAGATTGAGATAGGGCGGTATTGCTCCACGTCATGTTTTGAGCCATTTTTGTGTACAGGCGTGATGTTAGCCTGTTTCCATTCATCCGGGAATTCACCCTCGCTTAAACATTTATTGTAAATGATGTAGAGTGGCTTACAGATACTGCTAGCGGTGGCCTTAAAGAATAAAGGTGGGTACCCATCGGGACCTGCTCCTTTGGATGGATCCAGTAATTTTAACTCTTTATGTATTTTATCTTCCTCAATATGCAAGTTATTGATCAAATTAACATTGGGATTACAGTGTGTAGGCGGGGTCCAGGCGGACAATGAGGGTGAACTAGGTTCAAACACAGACTGGAAAAAGTCTGAGAACATATCACAAATCTCTTCTGGGGCACTTGATTTTAAGTTATGATACTGCATAGTAGATGGAATTCCAGATTTATTTTTGCGATTGGCTATATATGTCCAGAAGTACTTAATGTTTGTGGTAAGTTTATCTTCAACTGATTTAATATAGTTTGAGTAGCAAGTATTACAGGCATCTTTAAAGGTAACTCTGTATTCCGAAAACTCATTGTAGTCTTTGATGTTTTTGAATTTTTTCCATTTAACCCAGAGACGTTGTTTTCTCTTGAAAATTTTGATTAATGGTGCTGAGAACCAAACCGGAAAATCAAGTGTCCGAGACTTGACACGCGGTACATTGCGATCAGTAATACCACCAAGAACATTATAAAAGCAGTGCACGGCCTCCCGCGACGGAAGTTTCTCTAGCAGGTTCACCCATTCAACCTCACTGAGTTGTTCATTAATCACGTCATAGTGAGCTTTACGAAAGTCATATTTACTTAACGGTTTTCTTTTCAGAGCTTGCGTGGATATAGTTGTGGGGGCTGTGGCAACAAATGGAGGATGATGTGTGTCTATAGGTAGTAGTGAGTTTAATGGGGAGCTTATAGTACTAGTGGTGTTAGAAATAAACAAATCTAAGATTTTCCCATTAACATTAGGTATGTTATTAAATTGGTATGCATTCAGGGTTGACATGAGCTGTGCCAATTGTGAACATACGGGGGAGGTTCCAGAGTATGTCATACCAGCGAGCTGATGCGCGCCGACAGACTGACCAACGTTCCATTTAATTTCTGGTAGATTGTAATCACCTATAATAAATAAGGTTTCAAAATAAGGTTCAATTAACATGTCCTGCAGTGTATCAAGGTGAGTTGTATATATATCAGTAGTCGCCCAGGGCGGTATGTATACAGCACTAACTACATGCATTTTAGAGCTATTGTCCTTACTCGGAATACCAACCGCAAGATGCTCAATACACGTTGGCCGACCAGAAACATCAAGTAAACATGACCGGAGTCCACGGGACACCGCGACCAGAACCCCACCACCATCACGTTTACAAGTTTTGTCGCGATCTCGATCACAGCGGTACACAACATATCGGGGATCCACAAACTCTTCGCTAGCAATATCAGGTATAAGCCACGTCTCAGTTAATATGATTATGTCGTAGGAAAACGATAGAATACTCAAATACAAGGTTTGCAATTTGGTTCTCAACCCTCTGCAATTTTGGTAATAAATAGTTATATTGTTATTATCCATTATACAGAAATCTTAACGTAAATATGTATAAGGCAGCAAGTATTGTACACATAGGGCTCAGCCGTAGTATGAAGAGATAACAGGTTATTAACATATTTATACATGGATATACCATGTCGTGCTCACATACGAGTATCAGCATAATGATGTCAGAAAAATAAAATATAAAGGAATGTAAATAATAGCACATATTAGAATACCATTGACTAGCAATTAAATTCATTAATAAATAGTTGAAAAATGACAAAATTAAAATTAAAATGTGCAACAGAATACAATTATATTGATAATTCAGCTCAAGTAATGAAAACGTTAACCTACTCAAATAATACTGCATGGTTAAAGCGTAAAAGATGATAAAGAGGAAGCAGTTAGTCGGTTGTCTTCTTTTTAATTTTATTAAGATCACCATCTCCACGTATCGCAAAGGCGGTTTCACCATCACGCTCGCGTACCAGTATGGTACCATTTCTGATCCATACGTATTTATGGTTATGGTTGTTTGCAACTTCACGAGTTTTACGAAACAACTGCTTCCTCTTTAGGGTCAAGTGCTCATTAACATAAATAGATGTGGAAGTACCGGACATACCAATTTGCTCAGTCTTTAGCGACTTAGCCTTACGATACGCACTGAGTAAATTGTCTCTCTGTAGGCGAGACGTGAACTTTAAAATAATATTCTTTGGCCTTGTGCTTTGTTGATGAGCGTGAGGCACTCTATGTATAGCGACAATGTGACTGAGCAAGATTGGAGATTTAAGGACGTTCCCTATGGCTTCAATGATGGAAGGTAAGTTTTCATTACGCCTTTCAGGCAGGTTACATATCTCGACATTACATTGTCGAGCCTGCTGTTCAAGAACGTCAATCTTAGTTTCCAGGCCACAAATTGTCGACTCAAAATCAGCTGACGATGTGTTGCAGTTCAAATCATCAACACGCTTTTTGAGGGTGTCCTGCTCTGCTGTCTGGTTCTGAGAACTGGTTTGCAGTTCAATAATATCATCACGAAGAGTGGACACTTGTTGTTTTATCAGGGTTTGCTCTGTATGTAGCATTTGCATATCTTTCCGGATGCCAGTCAAGGTGGACCTAATATCGTCACGTATTTGAAGGATGTCCTTGTTCATATCACTCCGCCATTGGCTAAGAGTTGCTTGTAGGTTCATTGTGAATGCCTCAAAGTCCGTAGAGATAGAAGGCCGCGATAACTTTTCAGTGATCAGCGTCCTATTACCGCCAAGACTGGTGGACGAACTAAGCTGACTGTGGTCCAATAGTGCTATAATAATCGTATATCAAGGAACGGGCAGCGATCACCAATCCTGTGACTATGCCAAGTACCCTCCGTACCGGGAGGAGGCCCATTTTCAGCAGTGGATTATGATGAAGACGATCAATTATACCTATAAACTTGAAAGACGCAAATTGCCTTACCTATAATATTAAAATCTTATCTTACAATCATTCAAACGCACTATAAGCACCAACATCAAAAGTGTCACCTAAACTCCCCATTCAAGCAACAATAAAAAGAAAACCGCCCCAAATTCGCCCATAAAACCATACCAACCCTATAAATATTCGATAATTTAAACAGAATACTAATAAACTTCACTTTACTTACTGATAAAATACTTAAATTCATTCATAATACGGTTTTTTTTAACTCTAAAAGCGCACTAAATACTCCATTCGTTGTCAAGAGTGTATAATATAAAAGTGCTTTCAATAAATAAGATAATTTAGGGACGGGAGGGAGGGAGGGGCTTTGAATGAGCTAATTAAGGCACCAAACGAAAGAAAACGCGAAGAAAAGCTGCGAAAACTCAAGGAAAACAAGAATATTCCGGGCAATGATGTGGGACGGATTTGGAGTGTGTGCGTTTTTTAATATTCTTTTTTAGTAAGCTGGATGTAAAGCTTAGCCTGCTCAGCTATACTTGCTGTTTTAAAATAATTCATAGAATCAGGCTTTACTTTGTGGAAATCCATAATAATCTAATTTAAAAAGACAAAATATCTCCTCTTACGACACCGACACCGTCTATTCGAAGCCGGAAACCACACGACACAGTTTTTATATTTATCGTTACAATTTCGTAGATTTGTATGATATAAGAGGAGTAAAATTTGGGGGTTAAGAGGGATTTTATGTTTGTATAAATTGTTGTAGTTGACGGTTTACATTCCTTGCCATTATTTGGACAGGTGAGGAGTATTAACTAATGTTCTAGTTACCGACCTACCTGTCTAGCGTAGTGATTGTGTCCTTGGACCAATCTGCCCTCTTCAAACGCCTTTATGCTATTAAGAAGCAAGGCCCATACTATCTAATTAACTAAAATAACTGTTCGTGCTTCACACTAATGATTGAACTTCTTTAACCACGCAACTACTAGTATAGTCAAAATTCTACCTTAAGGTGCGTACATATTATATAACCATTGATCGGAGTAGGTAGATTGATTTTTGGTTACTTGTATCATAAATGCACACAGAAAGAATAACATGGATAGGCCATTTTTCTGGAAAGTAATTCCGGTGTAGGTACGGTGGTTGATGTGAAGTTATTATTGTAGAAATGATGTAAGTCCGAAGTAAGAAGTAGAAATAACAGTTTATTACACAACAGAGCACAGGTTACAGTTCACACAACACAAGAGTTACACTTTGAAATAGAAGGAGAAAAGCGAAGATAGAAATATATGTAGTAGGTATAGGAAAGTAACATAAATAAGCGCGTACAAGCAAAAGCCTAATATTAGTATTCGCGCGGCGAAGCTAACATTCAAATGTAGCATAGGTATCAGTATCAAAGCGGTAAGCTGACTACTCTCGCGGCGGCGCAGAGCTGCTGAAGTACTGCACCAAGGGACTTGTCAGAAGCATCCGTGACCAACGCTAACTTAGCGTTGCAATCAGGATGAGCCAATAGTGCTGCCTGACAAAGGCTATTTTTGCAGTTCTGGAATGCCTCCAACTCCTGTGATGAAAAATTGACAGGGTGTGAACCCTTTACCGAACCCGTAAGAAGATCATTTAGTGGAGCTTGGAACGAAGCTGCCTCTGGAATAAACCTTCGGTAAAAATTAAGCATTCCAAGAAATCTGCGGAGCTCTCTTACAGTCTTGGGGACAGGAAAGTTCTGAATTGCCTCAACTTTGGTAGGCAATGGTCTTGTACCTTTGGCAGAGATATGGTAGCCCAAAAAATTTACCTCCGGTACTCCGAAGACACACTTAGAACTGTTAATGACCATACCGTATTCTCTAAGTCTGGCAAAAAGTTGTCGCAAGTGATGCTCATGCGACTGCTCATCTTTTGAAAAGACTAAAAAATCGTCTAAATAGGCGTACGTGAAATCCAAACCCCTGAGCATCTCATCTACAAAGCGCTGAAACGTCTGGCCAGCGTTCCGGAGACCAAATGTCATATACTGGAACTCGAAAAGACCGAACGGCGTAGTGATCGCGGTCTTCGGGATGTCATCAGGATGCACAGGGATCTGGTTGTACGCTTTCACCAAATCGATCTGAGAGAATACAGTACAGCCAGACAGACTGTGAGCAAAATCTTGGATGTGCCGAATGGGGTATTGATCCGCGATGGTCCGTGCATTCAGCATCCTGTAGTCACCACAAGGTCGCCAACCGTCGTCTTTCTTGGGTGCAAGGTGTAAGGGAGATGACCAGGGTGATTCAGATAGGCGGCAGGTACCGCTCTGTAACATGGCCTCAAATTCGGCTTTGGCTATTTTCAACTTATCTGGGGCCAACCTACGAGGTGTACACGATACTGGTGGCCCAGGTGTGGTGCGTATGTGATGTACAGTATTATGTTTGGGAGTGCGATGTATGCCAGGTGGACGGGTGATCTCGGGAAATTCCCGTAGTATGTGTGTATACGCAGAATTACCGAGACTTACTTTCACCGATGAAATATCATCAGAACGACGAGCAGGCGAAGCCGGGGTAGAGAGGCTTGTAAAGTTGTCTATCAGGCGTTGGTTCCTGCAATCAACTATTAAATCATAAAAACTTAAAAAATCCACGCCTATTATAGCCCTTGTTACATCAGCAACAATAAATCGCCAAGCGAAGTCTCGGCGCAAGCCTAGGTTTAATACAATATTAATAAAACCATACGTTTGAATAGACGTTCCATTAGCCGCACATAACTGGTAGTTAGCTTGTTCTAGTCGTTTTGACACTGCCGATCGAGGGTAGACACAGAGGTCGCTGCCGGTGTCGACCAAAAACTGCACCTTCGACCTTTGATCGGTAACAAACAAGCGACCAGCACTCGGACAATCAGTGGTCGCCATTACTGATTGCCCCGCACATTTCCCGACTTAGGGTAGTCACACGGCTTCACGCACTTCTTGGCACGGTCTCCGAAATTCTGGTGGTACCAGCACTGCGGGAACCTTTGGTAGCTGCCTTGGGACCTGGTGGAAGTTGACCGATGGCGCGAACTACTCCGGGACCGTCCTCTAGGGCGCGACAGTCGTTCTACTTTTTCCGCCAACTTCTCCATCTGCCTGGTAAGGGCAGCGATCTCTGAATTTACAGAGTAACTGGTACTTGAACCACTCGATGCAGCAGTAATGGCTGCTGTTGAGACTTGGGAGCCGACGACGTCGTGAATTCTGTCGGCTAATTCAGCCAGCTCAGTCAGGTCAGTCTTGGACTGTGAAGCGACGATAGCCTGGGTGCTACTAGGGAGACGACTTGTCCATATAGTTTTTAGGAACTCTTCCGGAACACCTGGTCCAGCCAAATTGAGGAGATGCCGGTAAAACTGTGACGGCTTTCGATCACCAAGTTCCTCATGCATCAGCAGTTGCTTTACCTTACGCTCACGCGATGCGGAAAGCCTTTTAATAAGCTCGCTTTTGAGCTTTTCGTATTTTCCGGTTGCTGGAGGGTTGGCTATAATATCTTCCACTTCAGCCGCGAATTGAGAGTCCAAGTTGCCCGTGACGTAGTAGTATTTAGTCTCATCCGACTTAACGTTCGCCAAGATAAACTGAGCCTCCATCTGGTTAAACCATAAACCAGGTTTCTCCGGATAGAACGGTGGTATCCGCACACCAACGCGGAATGTTTCCGCCGCTTTGCTTACGTCATGGGTGGCACGCTCTTTGTCTTCACTCATATTTTTTTGTTCTTCGGGGTCACCAATGTAGGTACGGTGGTTGATGTGAAGTTATTATTGTAGAAATGATGTAAGTCCGAAGTAAGAAGTAGAAATAACAGTTTATTACACAACAGAGCACAGGTTACAGTTCACACAACACAAGAGTTACACTTTGAAATAGAAGGAGAAAAGCGAAGATAGAAATATATGTAGTAGGTATAGGAAAGTAACATAAATAAGCGCGTACAAGCAAAAGCCTAATATTAGTATTCGCGCGGCGAAGCTAACATTCAAATGTAGCATAGGTATCAGTATCAAAGCGGTAAGCTGACTACTCTCGCGGCGGCGCAGAGGTGCGCGTGCGGCCCGTAAGTGCGAGTGTATCGAATCGTGCCGACTCGCTCGCACACACGGCCATCACTAGAACAAAAGACGCGTCATAGCACTGCACCGGCCGGCGTAAACAACTTTCACTAATAAGAATCATTTACCGCTGTCCGTTTGTTTGTTGAATTATTATATGCTAAATTTTTACTAATATTTATTTTTACACATTTTTATTATTATTAATTTTTACACATCTTATATTTTATAATTTAACCAATATGAAATAAATAGTCAACATTGAGTAGGGCACTACACCGGTATTTCCGGATTTAATTAAATATGTTGATGTTGGTATTGATATTATTACTACTAAATTCAAAATTTAGGGAAAGGTAACAAAATTCCGATCGAAGTATTAATATTATTATTTTTAGCTTTTTTATGGTCACAACTTTTTGTAAATGGTTGCACTTAAATGTTAATATGTTCATAGTGGTCTTGGTAATTTACATTAAGCCGTATTCCGAGGAGGAATTTCCATATTAATATATACGTTTCGGATCAATGACCCCAATTCAATCTACCTACTCCGATCACTGTATATAACATAACATGTTATAAAACATGTTTCAGTAATGTGGAGACTGTTAATATTATAAAACATGTTATTAAGTTATTTAACAGGTTATTTTCCGTTATTTAATAATACAACAGTTGCTGCAGCAGCTAGCAAAAAGTCCTCTTGGTTCGTCATTGAGAATAGCACTGCAGAACGACCAATGAAAACGTCATACAACATTGTTAAATTACATTGTTATTCTAATGTGTACAGTATTGTTATATGTTGCAAAGTTGAAAAACAATGTTAGATAATGTGGACGTGTTATAAAACACAAGTTCACCTTTAGTAACAGGTGGTCATCACTATTATCATCATTAGATCAGAATAACTCTGATATTAGTTCTTTACTTTTTCAAGAAATCTAATAAATCAGTTTAATAACTAAAAAGTAATTGTTCCTTTCAGTGTTCTGAATAAATGATTGACTGCCTTATTAATAGCAGTTTTTTAAAGACATAAATACCTACTGATTTACATTTGCCAGAAATGTTTTACAAGACATCTTATACATTCGTTTATTAAGTAGTTTTTTTTTTACTTTTGCATTAGTTTTCTTTCTCGTAACCTAATACATTTTTATACAATTTAAAATACATATATAGGTACAACTAAAAGTAGCTAACTAAAACTAAGTAGTTATAATCAGAAGTTTCTTTAAATTTTCTGAATAAATCAATGGCTACCACATTAATTGCATTTTTTTAAACATAGTTAATTATTTCTTTACTCTTTCAAGAAACGTTTTACCAGACATCTATATATAATTATATATTAGGTCTTTACCTATGAAATTGCCGTTCTGCAGTATTGGCCATTTCAAATCAAAATAATTTTTGTTTGGCTAAGAATTCTTATTTCAAATTTTCCAAAAAGTAGTCAATTGTTTATTGATTATTGTTACATTTTCATCGCATTTCAATCTTTTTCGTCATCATGGATACGTTAAAAATTCGAGTAATTATGGAATATGAGTACCGTCGCGGCACAAGCGGCACGCAACATCAACGACGTTTACGGAGCTAACACTACAAACCAACGCACCACCTGTTATTGGTTTGCTCGCTTCCGTTCTGGAAATTTCGACTTGAAAAATGAACCTCGCGGTCGTTCGAAGACTTTGGTCGAGAATGACGAATTAAAGGCGATTGTGGAAGCTACATACACAATCTACGGCTGAATTAGCAGCAGCTTTCGACGTTAGCGTCAAAACAATATTGGTCCATTTGCAAATTGGAAAGGTAAAAAAGCTTGACAAATGGGTGCCCCACGAACTCAATGATCGCCAGCGTGAAGTACGCGTCGAGACGTGCCTTGAACTGCTCAACAGACACACAAATGAAGAAATTTTGAACCGCATTGTTAACTGCGATGAAAAATTGATTCTGTTTGATAACCGCACTCACACCCACTCAGCAAGTTGGTTGGATCCTGGTTCAGCACCTAAACAATGCCCTAAACGAAAACTTACCCCTAAAAAAGTGATGGTCACTTTTTGGTGGTCTAGCGCCGGTGTGATTCATCACAGCTTCTTACCAAACGGGGTGAGCATTACTGCAGATGTGTACTGTGAAGAACTAAACACAATGATGGAGAAGC
The DNA here is from genome assembly GCA_947037095.2 of Nycteola revayana. NCBI lineage: Eukaryota > Metazoa > Arthropoda > Insecta > Lepidoptera > Nolidae > Nycteola > Nycteola revayana. The sequence goes on along the minus strand of OX344846.2, from coordinate 23,216,898 downwards.
TGGCAAATCTCCAACCAGCATTGGTCAATCGCTCGTCTCCGCTGCTCCTGCACGACAAACGCGCGACCTTATACTGCACAGCAGACGGTCTCAAAGTTGCAAGAACTGGGCTTGGAAGCTCTCCGTCATCCGCCCTACTCACCAGACCTTGCGCCTACAGACTCTTTGCCCGGTGAAGTAGTAAAAGCCTCAGGGCTAACTACATATGTCCATCCGAAAAAAAAAACCTACAGACTAGGTACTACTTTTTCCAGAATTTGGATAACTTCTTGGCGGGAAAAAAATTCAATACCCGAGAGGCAGTACAAAATACATTTGAAGATTTGTTGCCTCCCGTCCAGCTGATTTCTTTAAGAAGCTCATCAATAAACTGCCACTATGTTGGCAAAGATGCATTGATTACATGGGTGATTACTTCGATTAAAGGCCTGTATTCACTTTGATTAGTGCGAGTGCAGGTGATTAGTAATTGAGTGTGATTAGTGCAGGTGTGTAGTGCAAGTAGTGTCCAATTATTGTTTAGTGGCTCTGTTTAGTAAATTCAGTTGAGCCATCGCCGTCGACCAACAAGTATGGACGAACAACGAGAAGATACATGTTCATAGCTTCACTTATACGTAAAAGTGCCGCATCTCGGACTCCCTTAATTTTGTAGCTAGGGGCTTTACAGTTGTAAAGGCATTCATGTTTTACATACTCTTGCACAAATTTATAGGTTATATCTTCGGTCCACTTTGCCGCCAACAACGCCACTTTTTGTAAAACAATACGAGTGTCCGACGTTAAGGCAGGTACGCTGCGAATGAGGGGGAAAGGAGGGCGCGCGGGACGGGGCTACTCGCAGTCCACTTGCAAAAAAATAGAACAAGCTTCTAATCACGTTACTACGCAGCCAACTAATCACCTGCACTAATCAGTCCCTGTCCACACTTATTTTCTACTAATCACTAATCACCTGCACTAATCACCTGCACTAATCACTAATCAAAGTGAATACAGGCCTTTATACAAATAAAAAATACATAAAAAAAATCGTTTAAATTTTTTCATACAAAACGGCAATTTCATAGGTAAAGACCTTTTTTTTTTAAACGTAATAATTTCTTTACTCTTTCCAGAAACGGTTTACAAGACATAAAAAAAAGTTAATACGTTCTAAAGTAATACAAAGTTTCTTATAATTTTCTAAATATCAATAGCAGTTTTTTGAAAATATTGCCACACCCAACTCCGTCCCTCTTGAAGAAGCGGCCGTGTCCTCTTCCCTGAATGGCCGCTAACAAACTCTTTCACAGAAACACAATAATTACTTTAAGCCGAATAAAAAGTCTTTCTTAGCGGACAAGGGGCCTAATTTCACCTTGCCACCTCCTCGACTTTTGCTTTTCGTACAAAGGCCCTTTATTTTTTTTTGTTCGGTAATGTTTTTAGATTGGGCATTCGCTCTTTTGCTGTGTATAATGGATGATGAGTATTTAAATTTTGTTTATAAATGTGTTTGACAAAATACACATTAGTTTAAACATTTTTGTGTAATAACTTTCGTGAGTATTGTTCATATTTTACATATCAAAGTCCGGTTTGACTTAGGTGACAATTATTATGGCGCACAGCTCGCTCCTTGAAGAAAGCTCTTTGTTGGAGCTGAGAACTTGATATATAAAATAATTTTAATATTGTTACGTTTAAGTTGAGACTCAAATCACTACATAGTATAAAACAAAGTCGCTTCCCGCTGGCTGTCTGTACTTATGTATGCTTAGATCTTTAAAAGTATGCATCGGATTTTGATTCGTGTTTTTTTAGTAGGTAGAGTGATTCAAGAGGAAAGTTGATATGTATAATACATCAGAATTGCACCCGTGCGAAGTCGGGGCGGGTCGCTAGATCTAATAATTTGATTAAAGTTGATTTAGTTTACAACAATTCATGTAATTTTATATTCTGTTTATGACTAGTTCTCTTATGAAGGCGTAATTAATATGGCAAATAGCCATAAGGAGTAATATTCAGCAGTGGACAATAAACAGCCTGATAATAATGAGAAAACGGATACTGATAATCATAAGAAAACTGATACTACTATATAATACACTAAAGATTTTGTTCTTCGAATAACAAATCATTTATTTCGAAATCTAAAAAAATCCTTTTTATACAGAGCATTATTAGCGTGTAGAAAAAAAAAATGGTCTAATCAAAGCAAAATACGGTTGTTGTCCTTTTAAAAACTTTACTCTTTTAATAACTTCTACAAACGCAATAACAAAACCGCAATATTTACAAAAATCAAATTCACTTTAACGAACCATAAAAATGCGCATAAAACTGTGAAAAGACTACAAAAAATTTATTACTCCAAGTTCGAGTCGGCATTGTGTTCGCAAACTGTGGTTTTGTGTCGCCATTCTGTGCCAACAATGGCGGGCTGTTTTGGCGGGGCGAAGGAAAAGGCGGGAGAGCGTTATCAGCGTCGGCCATTATGGCGGCTTATCAGTGACGCTTCCGTAACACTTCGCCCCTTTTTCTTTTACGGTCACGTCGGAGGTGAAGATAGTGTTTCAGGTTTCTGTTTAATTTTAAGATTTCTGTGTTTGAGATCGTTTCTTTTGTTTTTTAAAAGTAAGGATATGGTAGATTTTTGGTTCGACGTACATTGTGACTTGACTAGACTGTATTTATCTAGCCTTACGTTACAAGCTTTTATTTTGTAATTTATGGAATAGAATATATTATTATTAGAGATGGGCCGACTAGCCGCCGACTAGTCGGGAAAGCCGACTATTCGGCATCGTTTGTAGTCGGCGACTAGTCGGCGACTATTCGGCAAAATATGCCGATTATAATCGGCGCATAATAAATAAAATAAAACTAATAATTTGTACTTGTTTTATAATTTCTAAACATTATTTAGAGTAGTTATCTAAAGTTACAGTCTTTACAACATAGGAACGTATTAATCAGTCACTAATTAAGCACAACGGCCGCGCGATCACTAAACCGAGTGATAACGAAATAGCCCGAACACCTCCGACAAGTAGGTATTAGAATGATCGGCATTGCCGATTAGTCGGCCGACTAATCGGCATTTTAAAAACCGATTAGTCGGCTAGTCGGTTAGTCGGCAAATACTATAGTCGGCCCATCTCTAATTATTATGCATAACATTTAAATTTGCCTCAAATATTTTTTTCTAGATTCTTTTATTATACTTATCATTTTTCTTGTTTTGTTAGTTATTTTATGAAATCCCAGAAAATATTAAATAAAAAGTGAAAAATGAGGTAAGGCGATTCAAACTTACAAAACGCGTCACCATTGGTCGAAACGAAATGTGACGTAAATGGTTATGTTATTTGATTTATTGGCGTCGATATTCACACTGTGTTAGTAGGGTTTTTGCTGTTCTTGTGTGATTACTTGTAAATAATATGTGAAATCAATCTGGCACGATGACAAAAATTGGTTTTATGAACGCGCAATCGGATAATCTACCGAAAAAATGCATTTATGTCGACAAACAAAACATAAGTACCTACTTAACCTATACATAACCATTTTTTATTAAAATAGTTCTTAAACATCTAATTTACCTCTATATAATTATAATTTACAAGTAATATTATTGAATCTCACTCAATTATGATAATCGAGATGCATTTTTCTTTCTCATCTTATACTAATATTTTCGTAGTTCGGAATCGCGTGGAAAACGCAAAAATACTTTATCGGGTGTAGTGATAGTAATGTTTTTGCACTTCGATACCATACAATACTTGTATAAAGGTTTTTAACTTCTGTCATAATTTAGTTAGCAATAATAATTAAAACGAGATAGTAAGCAAACCCGGGGCATGACCAATGTCGTATTCAGAAGCGCGCGCAATATGGCTCAAATTTATTCAAAGTTTTAATTTGCAATTTAAAAAAAAATATTTTGATTATTTTCAAGCCCATTAATATTTTTTCTATGTATTTAAATGAATCCCTATTTTACCTTGGCCACGGCATCACGCTTGAACGGCGAGACTCTATTTTGTCAATTTTTTTTTTGTTGCGTTTTTAGGAGAAGTTTCTTATCTAAGAAATAATAAGAAGATTGCACGGTAAATAAGAAAATTTAAAAATACTTATTATTAATTTTTGTAATGTTACCTCAGCGCATTTGACAATAGAAACTTTTTTAATACCTATAACCTTATGACGTTTGACATAACATTGACAGAATGCGTGTCGCTCATAGTGCACATCAAGGCAAGTTTTAAAATATTTTCGAGATTTCAGTACATCTTTTTTCTGGCTTTTAAGTAAAGTTATCGGTCAATTTGATGTAAGCTGGAACCGGCTACAGATAAAATAAACGTGATAGTGTATTGTTCTCGTAGTTTTAATTCTCTCTTTTAATTGAATAGGATGGCAACTAGATACAGCCGGTGAGAAATCAGGCTTAGGACTGACAACTTTAGCTTCCCCGAGCCAGAAGGTCAAATAAAGCGGTCGGAGCCCAATGGCTAGGACGTCGGACATGTGATCTTGTGGTCGCCGGTTTGATCCCCACCCATTGCACTACCGACGTGAACCCACTCGTAACACAATCGTTGTAGCTTAGCAAGAGTGAGAGACAAGTAGATTACAAAACTCTGATAATAATCTCAAAAAAAAAAACACTTAATTTTTTACTTTTTTATACGAAATTATGATAACGTGTATTTCAATAAGTATAAGGATATAAATACTCTTTAGGCAAATCAATGGACAATATTACTATGCCTTTGATAAAAAAACTTCGCTACTCAGCCCAAGGCCGGATTTAAGGGAGGGCATCCAGGGCAACTGCCTTGGGGCCTCCACAATAGAGGGGCCCCCACAAAAGAGATTTAAAATCTTACAAATTCTGACGAGTAAACTCTATAATTTTTCTTTTATTTATTTTTCCGGTGTAGTACCTTTGCATAGTAGTAGTTCGTAGAATCATAATTAATGATTAAAGTTCTTAAATATTGTAATAACGGTTATTCATCCTATACTTGTTCACTTAAATTAGACAATCAGTAAAATATCAGAATTGAAATCGTCCTGAAAAGTAGGTACATACTTCAAATTACCATTTAGAGATAAACTAATTTGTGGCAAGGGGGCCTCTTCTACTTTGTTGCCCTGGGGCCTCCGGACTTCTAAATCCAGCTCTGATTAAATCAGCCTTTACTATACATGCAAAGAATATTTTAAATATGTCGATATATTATGTTATACATTAACATGCTTCATACAGAAACAATAATAATATAAGAAATGCGTTACAATAACTCTACGCAGTTATGAAGACATCTTTCTCGAAGTCATAGCTATATCGCTTCATATATGTATGATTTATGATAAGCGTCTTGGTCTGGATAAAAAAAAAACTATTTAGTCCGTCAGTTAGTTTACCAAAACAGGACAGGTTTTGTTTTTTCGTGCCTCAAACAAATAATGACGCGTTCAAATTTCGTTTGACGTCACTTCTAGGTACATCATCATCATAAGCCCGTATAACGTCGACTGCTGAACATGGGCCTCCTCCCGTCAGAAGGTATTTGCCATAGTCACCACGCTTGGCAGGCGGATTGGTGACCGCAGTCATATGTTGTACCACACAAGGAAACGCTGCTGCCCGTTCCTTGATATACGATTATTATAGATGATGTTATAACAATCAGGACCAACGGCTTAACGAGCTTTCCGAGGCACGGAGGGTAGTCCCTCAACCAACCAGACCCGGAAATAAATCTTAGAAATTACACAAAGATTTCCTCCCCGGTGTGGGGATCGAACCCACGACCTCCGAGATTTAAAGCGAGCCCAATACCGCTATGCTAAGGAGGTTGTCTTCTAGGTACAATTTTACCTAATTGTGACGTCACAAGCCCCCCTCCCTGAACTTTATAGTATGTTTTTGCTCTGTATATTTGTCAGTTTTGATTGATATTAGTCTAAGATCCGAACCTACAGCGACCTTCACCGAGCTGATAATAGAATGAAACATGTTTTATAATAAATTAAGTATATTAGAAAATATATTAAAAATGGGTTGGCTAAAAAAATCCTGGGCAGACTATTTTTAATTATTATTAAAAAATATATTTTAATGAAATTTTAAAAAGATTAAATTAAATTAACGCAAAATCAGCGCTTGTTTGTTATTATAATTTTGTAATTATCCAATCAAGTGAAAGTAACTGTCATCTACACACCTTTTTGTACCTAGTAACCCAGTAGTTCGTCCAGGTTTCGTTTAATAATTTTAGTAATAATAAAATTTACTTATTATCTTATCTTTTTTTTATCTTATTTAATTTACTTAATATCTTATTTTTTTTTATTTAATTCAAATCATTAAAAAAAAGTCCGTCCAGGATTACTTTAGCCAACCCATTTTTAATATATTTTCTAATATACCTACTTAATTTATTATAAAACATGTTTCATTCTATTATCAGCTCGGTGAAGGTCGATGTAGGGTCGGATCTTCTACTATATGATAAATGAAAACATTCGTGTCCAATATTTTTTAGTAATCTAACTGACGGACTAAATTGATTTTTTTAGTCTTCGTAGCATATCGAAGCAGGCGTAGCGTTAAGTAATAAAAAATACTTTTAGTTTGTATAATAATGCATATTTCGTTACAATAATTGATTGTACAGAGCATGTAGACAACCTCCGTAGCGAAGCGGTATTTGGCTCGCTTTAAATCTCGGAGGTCATGGGTTCGATCCCCACGCTGGACAGGAAATCTTTGTGTAAATTCTAAGATTTCTTTCCGGGTCTGGTTGGTTGAGGAAGTACCCTCCGGGCCTCGGAAAGCACGTTAAGCCGTTGGTCCCGATTGTTATAACATCATATATAACAATTGTACACCAGGAAACGAGCAGCAGCGTTTTCTTGTATGTTACAACATAATTCTGCGGTCACCAACCCGCCTGCCAAGCGTGGTGACCATGGCAAATACCCTCCCTCGGGAGGTGGCCAATGTTCTGCAGTGGACGTTATACGGGCTGATGATGATGATGTAGACATTCCAATAACACTTAAGTTAAAATTAACCATTACAAATCTTATTAAAACTTGAGATCATTATAATCTCAACACAGCAACATTATTAAAATATTAATAAATCGTAACATACACACTCAAGTGCTCTCAATTTGTGGTTTTAATAAAATTTTAATTGACACGTATTAGATTTTCCAAGTAAATTATAAAAGGAGGCAGAGTGGCCGCTTTCCTTCGCCACACCGCGAACATTAGCGGTGGGGTGGGTGCTGGGACAAATTTTTGTTTTTCACTCGTATAAGAGACGGGAGCATGCACTACACAATGAGCGAGAGCGAGACAACAATAGGTGCACACATTGCCTTTGTTAAAGAGCAAAAATAATAGAGAGAACGGTCGTTTATCTCTTTTTATGGCGGGAACGCTATCTTGCCGCCGACGCTATTATGGAAGACAATTTTGGCGCGAAAGAAAACTGCTTATTACTTCTTATTCTTGAAGCTGGTTGGCAAATTTTCTTTTTTTAATGCGTTTGGATGCGTCTGGGTTTGTTTATAAGAGAACCTATTGTTTTTGTTAGTACCTAATATAAATTAAGAAGCATCATACGGCAGTTTTGAATACTTAGGTTCCTATTAAATACTTTTTGGAAATTATTAACCGACAACAGTTTAAAGAAATTGTGTGAAAGCACGTAATAGTTTCGTGAGAAAATTATTATTATATTATATTATTTTGCTTATGGGTGTAATTATTGTAATTTACTGATCACAACTTGTTTATTTGATTTTTATTATTGTGAGACTTATAACATCTGCGGCGCCCTGAGCCGCCCTTAAAGGTGCCCTCAGGTGTCTGTCGCTTTAATTGAAATAGAATTTGGCTGTGGATCTCTGGTTACGCCATTTTACCGGTCTTTGTAGTATATTATTTATTTATTATTGTTATTTATTTTGAGTATCTGAAACGCTATAAAAAACAAACATAGTAAATAGTTCATAGCATTAATATTAATAATTTATTTATTGACACAAGATTGACAAACTTATTTCACACCTGCAATAGGAGCCTGCCGTTTTGCCGAAAAAATTTTGACTTTTTTTATACCAATGCAATATTTGGAATGATATTAGTACGCACTTTTCATTTGGTAAATTCAGTCTTTAATCACATGATTTATTACAGCTAACGATCTTTAGACAATAAACGTAAAGCCAAAGCATTGCTATCACATACAATTTAAAGACAAAAATAAGATTTTTGCTAAGTAATTAATATAAATTTGTCAATTGAATTATACGGAATTAGTTTTCGATGAAACATAGGTAACCACACCTGCAATACATCTTCTTCTATATACCTATATATCAAAGCAGAAACTGACTGACTGATCGAACAACGCACAGCTGAAGCAGCTAGGTTTAGAACCATGAAACTTTTCACAAATATTCCTTAAGTGTCAACTAAGAAAGTATTTTAAAAAAAAAACAATCCTAAGGGGCATGAAAAAGGGGGGCAAAGTTTGTATGAAGTAATCGAAATCTACGTGGTTGAGTCGCGGGCAAAATATAGTTTAAGTATAATGAAATAATAAATGTTACATTTTTGCCAAGTGCAAATGTGTAATGTAATAAATATCGACGATATCGTTTAATCCCTGTGATTTATTTTAGTCATAAAAACTAAAGGTTCATAAGGTAATTGTACCTAATAATATCGATAACTAGTACCAATATCCAAGATATAATTTATAATGATTTTTATTTAGATACATTATGAGATTTTTGACAAGTACAACTGTACCAATAATACTACCAATGTAGTCTATATATATAAAAATAGAATCCCTATTTCCCTTGGTCACGTTATCATGTGGGAACAGATGGACCGATATCTTTAATTTTTTTTTGTTGTGTTTATTATAATTACTAGCGGCCCGCCCCGGCTTCGCACGGGTGGACTTTTATACCCTACCCCTGCCCTACCCTACCCCTACCCTACCCCTACCCTACCCCTACCCTACCCCTACCCCTACCCTACCCCTACCCTACCCCTACCCTACCCCTACCCCTACCCTACCCCTACCCCTACCCTACCCCTACCCTGCCCCTACCCCTACCCTACCCCTACCCCTACCCTATCCTACCCTACCCTACCCTACCCTACCCTACCCTACCCTACCCTACCCCTACCCTACCCTACCCTACCCTACCCTACCCTACCCCTACCCCTACCCAAAAGTAAGTCCTATGTCCTTCTCCCAGTTCTTAGCTACCTCCCTACCAATTTTCAGCTAAATCGGTTCAGCCGCTCTTGAGTTACAAATAGAGTAACTAACACGACTTTCTTTTGTTTTTAAGATGTATTCTGCTATTCGGGACGGAAACAAATCCAACAAATCAAAAACCATGGCAATCGGTCAAGCCGTTCTCGAGTTATAAGTGTAGTAACAAACACGACTTTCTTTTATCTTTATACTAGCGGCCCGCCCCGGCTTCGCACGGGTGGACTTTTATACCCTACCCCTGCCCTACCCTACCCCTACCCTACCCCTACCCTACCCCTACCCCTACCCCTACCCTACCCTACCCTACCCCTACCCTACCCTACCCCTACCCTACCCCTACCCTACCCCTACCCTACCCCTACCCTACCACTACCCTACCCCTACCCTACCCCTACCCTACCCTACCCCACCCTACCCCTACCCAAAAGTATCCTATGTCCTTCTCCCAGTTCTTAGCTACCTCCCTACCAATTTTCAGCCAAATCGGTTCAGCCGTTCTTGAGTTATAAATAGTGTAACTAACACGACTTTCTTTTGTTTTTAAAATGTATTCTGCTATTCGGGACGGAAACAAATCCAACAAATCAAAAACCATGGCAATCGGTCTAGCCGTTCTCGAGTTATAAGTGTTGTAACAAACACGACTTTCTTTTATTTATATAGATATATAATTTTTCTGTGAGTGTGTATGTCACTGAACTTCTCTCAAACGACTGGACCGATTTTGATGAAATTTTTTGTGTGTGTTCAAGGGGATCTGGGAATGGTTTAGATGCACAATTTTGTCCGCTGGACAATGTTTTTTTAATTAATTTTTAATTTATTAGTAGTTGCCTGAAAACCCCTTAAAACAGCCTTTTTCTTTTTCCCATACAAACGTTTTCTAACTAAAATGTAGAGTCAATTTGAGCTTTATTTTTTTGCTAAGATTTTTTAGGGTAGGTGTAGGGTAGGGTAGGGGTAGATTAGGGGTAGGTGTAGGGTAGGGGTAGGGTAGAGGTAGGGTAGGGGTAGTGTAGGGTAGGGGTAGTGTAGGGTAGGGGTAGTGTAGGGTAGGGGTAGTGTAGGGTAGGGGTAGTGTAGGGTAGGGGTAGTGTAGGGTAGGGGTAGTGTAGGGTGGGGGTAGTGTAGGGTAGGGGTAGTGTAGGGTAGGGGTAGTGTAGGGGTAGGAGTACCGCATAAACGAAGTCTCTACGGCCCAGTTTATTTTATACAAATGTTTAGGTCTTTTATGTATCGATTGAGGCAGTACGAAGTCTGCCAGGTCAGCTAGTATATATAGATTATACAAGCGGCCGTAGCCCAATGGCTAAGGGCGTCGGACTTGTGATCTCGAGGTCGCCGGTTCGAACCCCACCCATTGCACTACCGACGTGAACCCACTCGTAACACAAGCATTTTAGCTTAGCACGAGGGGTTAACAAGAATACTAGTAGACTTAAAAACTCTGCTAGTAATCTTTTATTAAAAAAAAAAAAAAAAAAAAAAAAAATAATTATATCAGGATAAGGTTCTTATGAAAGAAAAAAAAAAGAAATTGTGCGCTACATAAAAAAAATAAGAATACTAAACCTCCATATTCAATTTTCTAATGTAACTTTAGACAACTTTTGACAATATAATCTTCTTTTTTTATAATTAATGGCAATCTGCCGACCTACTCAGAATATACTTAAACTTTTTTAATGTAACCTTATGGCGTTTGACGTAACATTGACAGGTGCTGCAAATATTGTCAAAGAGGATTTAAAAAAAAGATCGTTTAACATAGATGCTTCGATCGGAGTTATGTATACCAATTCGAATTCAATATTCATTGTTAAGACAGGACAACGTCTGTCGGGTCAGCTAGTCTTAAATAAATATCGTTCATGTGGTTTAATCCCTGTCATTTATTTATTTTAAAAATGAATTGTTCATTTTTAATTTGTCACTCACATTAATCGTACCTAATATCAATAACCAAGTAAAACATCTATATAAAGAAAGCAATATTTTCATTCCCCACTCACGCTATTATACTGGTACTTATTGTTATTTTCTCAAGCAACAGACATTGGGCGACAGATAATTATTTCCAATAGCTTTGTCTCTCTCCAGCCAATGTTGATTCTGTTCTCAATAAACTGAATTAATTGATCTGTCACCAATGTGGTTCAACAATCGTAGGAGAAGCTATCGGTCTTGATACTTGGTACTTCAATGTGAAATGAAATGAAATGAAATAATCTAGTAGTGACGTGGAATCTTGTAATTCTTAAAACACATTTATATTGATACAAATAAATAAAATTAAAGTGTCTGTTTGTAATGGAAAAACAACAGGTTTTACTAATTGCATATGAACGTAATAGTGAACTAATAACAAAAATACAAATTTAAAAATGTTTCTCTGCCTGTCCGGCTAATCTCAGTGACGAGTCCACCGGCGGCGGCACTTTCACTGATCGATAGCTTTCTATTTTGTTGGTCCGGGTATACCGCCTAGTATGCAAAACGGTTGTACCGATTTTGACGGGACTTTCATTGTTAGGTAGCCTATAAAATCCTTATTTTTACGCAGACTGTGGAAGTTGCAGGCAGCAGCTAGTTTTTTTCTGGACTGGGAAAAATACATATATCCATTTTATTTAATAAAATGCATAACAATACTTACATTTCAATAGAATATGCGAAGATAGTGAGGATTTACATACCATAACGTCAGTGATACTGTAATACCTCGTAAGTGACAATAGCTAACATAAGGTTGACGATCAAATGTAGCAAATTGATATCTTACTCTTTACAACACAAGTAAATAATACATTTCTTGATAGATGAAATTATACCTTATTAGCACATGTCAGCATTGCAAAGCTCATGCCTAACAACTTTTAGGATAAAGCTGTATAAACTATCATAATATGTAGCAATAACCAAATAAACATTTTTAACACAGTAAATTGATAAGCCAAAAATGTTTTGACTATTTACAAATACCTGTAGGTAATAGTAAATAAAAACTTTTTTTATTATATTTTTATTTATTTTTTATTGCAGTATCAGCGACGATAATCAGAAATTTCAGTTCACCCCAAAAATACTGATCTAAGTCAAGTATCAAGAAATGTTGCTCTCATTTTCGTCCCCAAGTTCGCCCGCTCCTTTGTAGCCATTCTTCTCATTTCTTATATCTCTGAATTAGATCGGGCCGCAAATGGATTAAAACGTTAAGTATTTATTTATCGCGTTAATCTGCGATACACAAACAGACAGCCGGTAAATTATACGCTTTGTTAATCTTTAACAAGGGTTTTGAGTTTGGGGCGTTTTTTTATAGAATACTAGCGGCCCGCCCCGGCTTCGCACGGGTGGACTTTTATACCCTACCCCTGCCCTACCCTAACCCTACTCTACCCCTACTCTACCCCTACCCTACCCCTACCCTACCCCTACCCTACCCCTACCCTACCCCTACCCTACCCCTACCCTACCCTTACCCTACCCCTACCCTACCCCTACCCTACCCCTACCCTACCCCTACCCTACCCCTACCCTACCCCTACCCTACCCCTACTCTACCCCTACCCTACCCTACCCCTACCCTACCCCTACCCCTACCCTACCCTACCCCTACCCTACCCCTACCCCTACCCTACCCCTACACTACCCCTACCCTACCCTACCCCTACCCTACCCCTACCCTACCCTACCCCTACCCTACCCTACCCTACCCTACCCTACCCTACCCCTACCCAAAAGTATCCTATGTCCTTCTCCCAGTTCTTAGCTACCTCCCTACCAATTTTCAGCCAAATCGGTTCAGCCGTTCTTGAGTTATAAATAGTGTAACTAACACGACTTTCTTTTGTTTTTAAAATGTATTCTGCTATTCGGGACGGAAACAAATCCAACAAATCAAAAACCACATGGCAATCGGTCCAGCCGTTCTCGAGTTATAAGTGTTGTAACAAACACGACTTTCTTTTATATATATAGATTGGATATACTTATTGTTGATGTATTACTTTATCAGTACATTTATAACAACTGCTGGACATGGGCCTAATGTTTACAGACCTCGGCAAACCTGCGAGGAATATTGACGTAATCACCACGCATGGCAAGCTGATTGATGATCGCAGCAAGATGGAGTATCCTTAAGCTAATAGATGCAGCTGCCCATTCCCTTTTTGCTGAGGCCCGCGAACTGTTAAGTAGAGTGACAGTTGCACAAAACCCCCCTAAAGAAACTAAAAGCCATAATCCCTCAATCGGCTGTCAGCGACCGCCCTGAGCCGAGGTCCAAGTCTCACAGGAGACGCCCTCTTGCGCAGGTTGCTTAGTTAATAGCGTTTAAACCATTTATCTAGGCTGGAGCTTTGCTCGCCTTTATGCCCGGTGAAGTAGCAAAAGCCTCAGGGCTAACTACATATGTCCGATCGAAAAAAAACCCCTATGGGAAGTCCTGGGGTGGTTTGTTCGAAGCCGCAAATCACAGCGTTGTTGTTAAGACATCCCTTAAATATTTATTTAATCGCCGTCGCCTGCGTGCACTTATTAAATTTTGATTTATCTATAATAAACTTTGACCTACTTAGTATCTTAGTCATAAAGTATCTCAATATCATGTTATATTATTTATTTATTCTGTGAATAGAAAATTTACGATAACACAAATTACATTAAATGAGTTTAATCCAACATAGGAGTTGCAGTAGTATGTCCACTACAACTCCTGTCAGCCAGGATCAACAGTGGCACACACTGGTAATGGCAATGAGCACCGAGGCTCACCAAGTTTCAGAAAAAAGTTAAACTGCCTTGGGACCCGCAACGAATTTAATCAGAAAGAGATTAGGAGGAGAAAGAAAGACTTATGTTTTCACTTACAAATTACATTATAAGTAAATGCCCGAAACCGTGTGGTCTCCGGCTTAGAATAGACCACCCCATGTCTTCCCATGGGTGTCGTAAAAGGCGACTAAGGGACATATGGCTGATGGATGGGCAGCAGCATCTATTAGCTCTAGGTTTACATCTTGCATGATGCAGGTCAGTGGTTACCGTTTGTACTAGATGGCACTGTTAGTTTTATTGTACTTTGCTTCTAAGATTACGGTATATGTGTAACTGTCGTAGTTTTAGCCCATGCAGGGTGCCCTCAGGCGTGTGTCGCTTATACGTTAAAATATTTTACGTTTAAAGTCGTGCCTCTTTCTATAGAGCTAAATTATATAAAGATTTTAATTATAGAATTAATAATTGTTCTTACTATACATATGACGTGTTACTAGACTGGCAGACGGACCATTAGCTAACCCGCTAATGATTAAAGTTGCGATATTTTGTATTTAATTATATTAATCATATTTCATTGTGTATGTAAATACCTAAGTGCTGAATAAAAACCGTTTAATTCGTTTAACACTATTATTAATGTATGATTAAATTTCCTTTACAGTGTCAACCATTCATTCATTCATTCGTTCGGTGAACGAAAGTATCAAATTGTATTTATATAGATAGCACGGCAAGATCACCTGTTCACGGCTCACAGGCGTTTTATTTGAGGCGCCGAGGTGTTAGATTGAACTCAATTTAATTTGTACAAAATGGAAATACCTCACCGCCTGGAAAATAGAAGGGGGACGGTAATTTTTTATTGCTTTTATATAAGAAAATTTATTTGATATCTGAACAGCTACAGATTGGGATATAAATATGTATTTTTACGGCTATTATCATTCGTTTAGTTTTGTTTAGCTATATTTGTATCTCTTTCTAGGCCCTAAGTAAAAACCAAAAAATATTGTATGTATTAATGTGTACAATAAGATCCACCCTAAACCGACGTGCTTGTATGAAGAATGTTATGAGAGTGAATGAAGCGAAAAATGTGTGTAGGGATCGTAGCAAGTGGAGGTCCATTGTCTCTGTCTACCCCGCTGGGAAACAGGCGTGAGCTTATGTATGTATGTAATGTGTACAAATTTTTCACACTGCTAACACACTATGGCAATATGTCACTCAGGGACTTTACAAACGCAATAGTTGGTTACAAAGACACGAAAAAAACATGAAAAATATATATGTCACCTACAAATTAAAAGGAGAATCAAATCATCATCATCATCATCAACAGCCCGTTTACGTCCACTGCTGAACATGGGCCTCCTCTTAACAGACCTTGGCAAGCCAGGATCGTAGAGGGATATTGCCATAATCACCCTTGGCAGACGGATTGGTGATCGCAGTAAGATGTTAAACCTTGTGCTAATAGATACTGCTGCCCATCCATTAGCCATATGTCCCTTAGTCGCCTTTTACGACACCCATGGGAAGACATGGGGTGGTCCATTCTAAGCCGGAAACCACACGGCAATCAAATCAATGACGCAAGAAATATCCAAACTGAAACAAGCTTCATTTTTTTATACTATCTTAGTAAAATCCAAAAATATACATTCACTTACACTTATCAGAGTCATAAAAGTAAAAAAACCGGCCAAGTGCGAGTCGGACTCGCGCACGAAGGGTTTCGTATCAGTTACAAGTGCGTACCTATTTTTGATATCAAGAATAAAAAAGTGTATGTTTAAGAAATGAAATGTTATTTTATATTATTATATTCGAGTTGATTGGATGAAGCGTAAATTGCGGTTTACGATTTATGACGTATTAAAAAAAAACTACTTACTAGATCTCGTTCAAACCAATTTTCGGTGAAAGGTTGCATGGTAATGTATATCATATATTTTTTTTAGTTTTATCATTCTCTTATTTTAGAAGTTACAAGGGGGGGGGACACATTTTATCACTTTGGAAGTGTCTCTCGCGCAAACTATTCAGTTTAGAAAAAAATGACATTAGAAACCTCAACATCATTTTTGAAGACCTATCCATAGATACCCCACACGAATGGTTTCGATGAAAAAAAATTATTTGTGTTTCAGTTCTATGTATGGGGAACCCCAAAATCTATTGTTTTTTTCTCTTTTTTGTGTGAAAATCTTACTGCGGTTCACAAAATACATCTACTTACCAAGTTTCAACATTATAGTTCTTATAGTTTCGGTAAAAAGTGGCTGTGACATACTGACGGACAGACAGACACACAGACAGACATGACGAATCTATAAGGGTTCCGTTTTTTGCCATTTGGCTACGGAACCCTAAAAACCTGTATCCAATGAATTTAATGTTCCATGTTGTTGACGACAGAAGCTAATTACCTCTAGCTACGAAATTAAATTAACTCAACTACGTCATTATCTTTTATTTCTACGTGCTACGTATTTTCGTAGCGCGTAGCAACCGTAGCGCACTCAAAGCTACACTTATCTTTAAATTACGAAGAGCTTAATTGATTGATGAGGATAAAGAAATCTATTTTAAAATAAGTATTCAACCTACATCTGGATAAACGTTACCTGTATAGCAAAACTTGAAATACAGGAGACAGAATCGATCGGAAAGTAATATAATTTATAAGAAAACCTCCACGTCTTAAGGTTTATATGTGAGACGTAATGAGATGTGACGAGGGATCAGAAAGAATTTGCCTTTATCAACGAATATAGGAGTAATATTAGTGATAAAAGAATGAGCACTCAGAGTTACGCGCCAAATCTAAATCGCGACCCCGTTTGTACGATCTTGGGGTCGCGCTTATAGCACTGAGAGCGCGAGTGAGCGAGAGTACCGCTCTGAACCAAGAGAATGAATGCTACCGTTCTAAATATAATCACAGTTCTAAGTGCCTTCCTACACCTTTATTACGATTGGGGCATTATTCATTTGAATGTTACCACCGCAATTCATATTCGAGTCAACTTCATGAATTCAATTGAATATTTTTAGATTCTCACTTCAAGTATTTTCAAGTTGTATATTTTTGTATGAATTGTAGACTTCGTTTGAGTTTTGTACTGTTCATTTACACACATTACCATGTCTAAGTGAGTGTCTGTTTGGTAACTTGTATAGGTAACATTTTTTATCTATCTTCTAATATATAAAATTCTCGTGTCACAGTTTTCGTTGCCATACTCCTCCGAAACGGCTTAACCGATTTTGATGAAATTTTTTGTGCTTATCCGGTATCTATGAGAATCGGCCAACATCTATTTTTCATCCCCCTAAATGTTAGGGGTAGTCCACCCCTAAATTTTTATTTTTATTTTTCAGACAAAGTTAGGGATAGATTAGAGGTAGGTGTAGGGTAGGAGTAGGGTAGAGGTAGGGTAGGGGTAGTGTAGGGTAGGGGTAGTGTAGGGTAGGGGTAGTGTAGGGTAGGGGTAGTGTAGGGTAGGGGTAGTGTAGGGTAGGGGTAGTGTAGGGTAGGGGTAGTGTAGGGTAGGGGTAGTGTAGGGTAGGGGTAGTGTAGGATAGGGGTAATGGAGGGTAGGGGTAGTGTAGGGTAGGGGTAGTGTAGGGTGGGGGTAGTGTAGGGTGGGGGTAGTGTAGGGTAGGGGTAGTGTAGGGTATGTATCGATTGAGGCAGTACGAAGTCTGCCGGGTCAGCTAGTACTATTATATAAAGCTGTATAGTTTGCTTATATAGGCTGGAGTTCTGCTCGCCTTTATGCCCGGTGAAGTGGCAAAAGCCTCGTGGTTTGTTTATTTTTCTGCTTGAACGTGCTAGGTAACTGCTGGTGCGATTTAACAAAAATATTTCAGTGTTAGTCAGCCCATTTATCGAGAAAGACTATATTTCATTATAAAGCTACTATGGGAAGCTAGTGAATGATACTTACGGAATATCTTGGAATTGACTACTTGAGCTAAGGTTGAAATTGCCAACAATATCCTACTAATGTTATAACGGCGAAAGTTTGTAAGTATGGATGAATGTTTGTTACTATTTCATGCCAAAACTACTGAACGGAATTGGCAAATTTTTTGCACCAAGATAGGTTATACGCTGGATTAACATATAGGCTACAAAACATTACGCTCCGACCTACTGGAGCAGAGTAACGCGGGTAAAACCGCGGGGCGCAGCTTGTAATAAAAAATGAAAAGATTATGATGACTCAAATGATAATTATTTCCTGTGGAACTAGTTGATGTTCACAAAATTGACATTAATAGTCAGTAGGTTAGATATAATTATGTTTATTAAAGAAATTCGTAATCTATAGCTTAGTTATGTTATACAGGGTGTCCCAAAAGGTTAAGTAGCTGGGAAAGGGGGTGACAGGGGTAGACACAATGGTCACTAGAAAAATAAAAAATAAATCCGCTCTGGGTATTTAAAAAAAAAATGGCATTTTTTTTAAAACTTAAAATTTTACACCTTATTATTTTTGATGTTGATGTTGATGACCTTGTTGTTATTGAAGATTACATAACAGCATTTTTTTTAATACAGCCATATTTGTAGGTACAGTTAGCACAAGGTGTAAAATTTTTAGTCTTTTACAAAATGCCATTTATTTTCGTAAACACCCAGAGGGAATTTTTTATATTTTTCTGGTGACCCTTGTGACCATCCCTATCACCCCCTTCCCAGCTACGTAATCTTTTGGGACACCCTGTATACGTACGATCTGTTATATCGTATTTTTCTACATAATTAAAATACATATATTGATGTTTATTAGGTAGGATCTCAACGTTTTTTTGCACGTCTATCACAGACATCGCAAAAGCTTTTGACCCACTTAACCGATTTAAATCATTGGTATTGGTTCATAACTTACTGGGGATAGGGTTGCCAACTATACTGTTAAAAACAGTATTATACTGTTTTTAACTACATTATACTTTTTACTGTTAAACAAAAATAAAGTATACAAAATACTGTTTTGAACGTCAAAATGCTTAAACACTATTAAATAAATAAAAAAATAAAATAAAACAAAAATAAAATCTTATATATAATTCATGTCAAATATTCAAGGCATCAAGTGTAACATGCACAATTGTACATACTCTTCATTTTTCTAAAATACTGTTCAATATTCTTCATAGATCTAAATATACTTTTTTCTTATAAACAAAAGTTGGCAACCCTAACTGGGAAGTCGACTAGCATTTCAACGCTGATAAAACCATGGCGGAAATATACTTCAATAAGTAAGTCTACATTAGCTGATTCAGTTTTTTTTTTCAATATCATTACTAGAATATCTAACTGTCTTATTCACGAATACTTGTCACTACTTTTTTAATGCCCTCTTCTGCTTTAGCAATAAACATCATCAAACGACTAAAGTAACGAACCGTTTGTTCTAGCATACGGGGCCGATAAGCTTAACATTTATTTGGGTACTCGTAAACCTTGGTCCCAATTAAGCATCCGAGTCAAGTTTAATATCTAAAACTAAATAGTTGTGCCAACTAGATCGTGTCATCTAAAGACGAGCAGACAGGACACAATTTAGCTAGACTAAGCGGCCGCCTCCAAGCCAAATTAAATGACGCTGCATTCGCAAAGAAAATGCAATCACCACCCCGCTATATTCCCCGATGCAAATCTCAATTTCCGAGTCACTGTGCCCCGCTATTCCTTACGCTAATAAAACGTGCACCAAACGGCGATGCTGTTTCGCTCGCTGATGAACGCCAAATGACGTTATGACAGCGCACGCCGCCATTTAACGCCTATTTGGTTCCAATTTCAAATCTCCCGCGCTCCCCCGTGGTTCCGGCCACGAACGGAGCATTGATAATAGCATTTGTTTTATTATTTTAAATGATAGGTAGCCAGTACTGAGATATTAAATTAAAATACATGCGTTCTGAATTTAAAGTGAGGACAAACTACGTTTTTTAATTAAAGCAGTACTCATCAAACTTTGGGACATAAACCGCTTGGATAGGAGTTTTATCCAAATGAAATTTGGATAGACCGCTCTATGTGAATGGCAGACAAATAGGAATAAAAATGGTTTAGCTTTGGGAGGAAAAAGAAAATGGAAGAAATCAATATGGCCGAAACTGAGTAGTGTAAGCCGCCGTACAGATACCAAGTTATTTTTCGCAATTACTAAAATACGGTATCGGTAAAATTTAAAAGGTAAATATGAAGTTAAATCTTAATGATTATTTTGTTTATTATTGAGATTACTTACAAAGTAAGTTAAGAAAATTATATATATATATTGGTGTACACCGCTAATAATCAGCGAAACGATTTATTTTTGGTAGTACTATCGATCTATGAATTATTATACTTTTTTAGTGGCATTGAAAATTACAGATTAAAATGACTTCGGACCTGTATTCGAGGCGTCCGTTTGTTCAACCTAGATTATCTTTTATTGTAAGGTACTAGAGCTCATAATTGCCGTATCCTCAATTGCAAGTCTTTTGTATGAAACACGACTATATTAAAATTTTAATGTTTCGTTTCGATAGGAATACTGATGACTAATCGTCTTGCCAATTATTAGAAACAATTAAAATACACACACGTGCTACTATTGACCAATAAAAGCAACCATACTAAAACTATAGATTAATTGGAAAGTCCCACGTTCTGCGATAATAATGATGTAAAAATTAAATTTGATGTAATGCTCAACATTCATACTATGGTTTTTTACATTGATGTGCAAGTTTATTTTATGAATCATATTTTGTTGTAGCTGTCACGCACGGTTTGGTCCGCGTTTTTATTTATTTATTATAGGCTTGCGTTTGACCATAATCACGCTTGATGGAAGGCGAAGATAAGGCCTAAGATGATACACGCTTGTGTAGAAAGTGTCTGTTCACTTTAGCCTTAAAGATTATAGCGTTCCGGAAAAACTGAACCCGGCAGAGAATTCCACTCCTTAGCCGCATTATGTAAGAAGAAGCAAATCGCTTCGTGCGTATTGAAGGAACAGAACAGTTTAAAAACAGAATTATCTCTAAATGAAATCAAATCAGCATCCTATTTATTACAGCGCCTTCAAACCTACATCTTGTAGGGGCGCGAGTTCTCAAAACAAACTAAACATTGTCTAACCGATTTCTTTTATTTGTTCAGCGATTGCGTTCCGAACCCGATACATGAATATCCGTTCTGCCATTTTGGCGTGCGGGCGTCCGGAAACCCAAGGATATAAAGTTTCGCGCGCTTTTCTGAGCGCCATGACACTTTTCAATATTTTTACTCTTATTTACCGCTATTATTTATGTGTGTATTCTTGTGGGGGAAGCCGATCGTCTATATTGTCTGTTGTGTATTCGATCGCTTTTATGTTTTGTTTGTGTTAGAGTTCGCCTTTTTGGTATTTGCTTTGTGGATTTTTCGGTTCTATGATTGCTTCGTATTCTATATTTGGTAGTTAGTGTTGATTGAGTAGAAAGGGTTTCATTTATTGAGTGTTGAATATTTATCAATGGATAGGACGTATTATGAAGATGATAAATTGGTTATTATAGTATCCAACAAGGTTAGATACATGTGGTCGCAATATATAAAGTTCTCGACAATAATTCATATTTAGAGATGTTGCAAGGCATTTTCTATGAAAATCCGCTGCATTTAACTTTACCTAGGAACCTAACTAGTCAAGTTATCGTCCCTCCTAAATCTTTAGAAAATATTCTATCGCCTATGTTTATCAGGTATAATGTACAATTCTAATGGTGATTATCTTTTTTTATCGTTCAAATAGTTTTGGCGCATATTCAATGCAAACAAACAAACAATCAAATCTTTACATATATAGATATACATCTATCTATTAACTTAGATATATAGGTATTATATCAAATATACCTAGATTCAACATACAGAAATCAGATACATACGTGTTTAGGTACTTACCAATATTTTAACTTAGAACGACTAAGGTGATAGAAATACCGATAGTTGATGGCTTACTTATTGTAATATTAAATACCCTCACTTAATATATAATTTTAAGCATTTGGAACATATATAAAGCTAAATAAGTAGTTTGTTTGCTAGCTTGAACGCGCTAATCTCGGGGTCCAATGGACCGATTTGAAAATTCTTTCATTGTTAGATAGTCCATTTATAGAAGAATTAAATTATGAAGTTCCTACGGGAACGGGAGTTATGCGGGAAGCTAGTCATTATGATAATGCATCAAACTTTCGTTGCGTCACGTTTGAATAATCGTCCAGAGAGACATGCAGGTGAAGTAATAAACTATTATTTTTGTTTTGAATTTGTTTTATACTGTTAGAATAATATACTTGAAGCGTTTATAATATAGACATTAAAATATATCAATACAATCCAATGGTCACAAGAAAATGTTCCCCACATAATCGCGTCACTCAAAAAGCTAAGTTGCGTCCCCAAACGGGTCCAATAGGTATGTTTTTTATTCAGACAGAATGGCGGCATTCAGGTCCAGTGTGGCGTAATGGATATCATGCTTGTCATTGTACTGGATGTGGCTTGTTATATTCATTATTTATTTAGGTAGGAAATATGATGTTTAGCTTTTCGTGTATGTTGACAGGTTGTGGTGATATTTATAACAATAATGTTACCTCCACAAGGTAATTAGCAGGCACTTACGAGTAGTTGTTGAAATGATTTGTAGACCACCCGATATCTTTCAATGGGTGTCGTAAAAGGCGCCTAAGGGAGATACGGCTGATGGATAGAGATACGGCAGCCTAACCTATCAGCTCAAGGTCAACATATTACTGCGATAATCAATTCGTCTGCATGCATGGTGCTTATGGCAATATCCTTCAATGATCCTGGCTTGCCAAGGTATGTTAAGAAGAGGCCCATTTTAAGCAGTGGATGTAACGGGCTGTTGATAATGATGATTTTAAATATTATATATCTCTTGCAATTTAGAAAAAGTTGGAATATTTTTCTTCCTTTCACTTGATACTGAGACTTTATAACATAATTGACAGTCACAAAGCAATAATGATGATGTTTGTACGATGATCCCGTATAGTTTCATAACTGTTAGAATTCATCTATTGACTTCGAATCAAAAGGCGTGGTCTCTTGGAGGGAGGCGTCGGTTTCACGGGCGCACTCTTCTCCGGAAGCTCGGATTGAGTGGTGTTTGTATAGTAGTGTTAGTATCTTGCAATTGCTATACTGTTAGTTGGAAAGTTCTGAACTCATCGGTTGGGTCGTCTAGGGCGTCCCGAAACCAACAGTACCTACGACGCTTTGTGTGCTAAGGCCTAAAGGCGGTTGCCGCAACAATCAAAGGGTTTGATCTTTAAGCAGTGGATTCAAAACGCGTCTTTCATCCACTGTTTGATGGGAAGCAGTTGAAGATCAGAATGTAAGTTGCGATAAGTTGGCCCGGTACATTCGTAATCGCAACCAGTATGAACCAGAAATCATCGGCTAAATCTTTTTTAACGGTATAAACTTGTAGTTATGGTATAAGCGAATACGGTGCTCATAATCAGTTGTCCTTGTCTTTTGAGTTATGAGAATGACAGTACTGAAAATCGAGGCGAGAAAAATCATAAGATTTTTTTCAAGATTCCAGTAACTTTACATCTTTGTCCCCAAGCAATACACAAATAGGACTTTGAGCAGGACTTTTATACGTTCATCCGATTAGACTGTCGTATATGCTTATGAGCTCTTTGTCGTGCGTTTTTGTAGTAGCACTTAATCGCACCGATATGCGCAGTCGTGCGGCGGCGCTTAGGAGCGGGACAATGCGCGCTTTATGTTATTTCGTACTACCTCGTATCGGCATGTTCGGGTATTGAAATATGACGTCATTGAGGATTGGGATGTATGTTAGCAATAAGTTGGTGTTTATTTTGTTTATTGATCATGTATAATAGGGCCCAAGGGCTGAATTATCAACTATCAGATAAAAATAATCAGAGGGGTAAATTAAACAACCTCATAGCAACCTCCGTAGCGTTTCGGTATTTGGCTCGCTTTAAATCTCGGAGTTCGATCCCCACACCGGACAAGAAATCTCTGTGTTCATTCTAAGATTTCTTTCCGGGTCTGGATGGTTGAGGGTGTACCCTTCGTGCCTCGGAAAGCACGTAAAGCCGTTGGTCCCGATTGTTATAACATCATCTATAATAATCGCATATCAAGGAACGGGCAGCAGCGTTAAATTATTTGGTACAACATAGTACTGCGGTCACCAATCCACCTGCCAAGCGTGGTGACTATGGCAAATACCCTCCCCAGGAGGAGGCCCATTTTCAGCAGTGGACGTTATACGGGCTGATGATGATGATGAAATTAAAATATTGACCGTATTAAATGGGAATTCTGTCAATATTAAAATTGAACCATAGGTATATTTTGTTTCTTAATTTAATAACAAGTATAATGGTTATTATAATTTCAAAGATTCATTCATTACTGTGCATTTACCAATTTGGTATCATTTTTTATCTGAGGATTGATAAATCGGTCATAAACCTGCTGGTTAGTAAAATGAATAACTCTACCTAGTCTAGATAGCTAAAAGACTAGGAACTAAATGTCAAATTAGCTGCTAACATTCTCACTACTACAGCTACAATTTGTTTGTTTCTTTATTATAGTTATACCTGACCATAAACTGCAGCGTCTAAAAAACGACCTCTTTCGAAGTGACATTATTTGGTTCTGAACCTTTCTGTGTTAATGATTAGTCAGACGGATATTTAGAAAATCGAATGTCGTGTGCTTCTTAAAAGGAATGGAGCTCAAACAAAGCTAACATTTGAATTAATTACATATAAAACTACAAATATAAATGTTTTTTTTGAAATATTTCTCCAATGTTAAGCGTATATAATATTTTACTGGGTAGTTTAAGTTAAGTTTAGTAGTACCTATCTTCCTAAAATTGTACTGTTTCAATTGCATGCGGAGTTTACCTACCTGTTATTGATTATTACACTATTACATATATTGTATGCATGCTTTAGAAACTTAAGACGGTGTAAATAATTGTTGGTGAACCTTTATAATAAATAAATAATCATTTAAGTCCATGTCGTTAGTTATCTTTATATATATAATTCTTCTGTGAGTGTGTATGTCACTGAACTTCTCTCAAACGACTGGACCGATTTTGATGAAATTTTTTGTGTGTGTTCAAGGGGATCTGGGAATGGTTTTGATTCACAATTTTGTCCGCTGGACAATGTTTTTTTAATTTATTTTTAATTTATTAGTAGTTGCCTGAAAACCCCTTAAAACAGCCTTTTTCTTTTTCCCATACTAACGTTTTCTAACTAAAATGTAGAGTCAATTTGAGCTTTATTTTTTTGCTAAGATTTTTTAGGGTAGGTGTAGGGTAGGGTAGGGGTAGATTAGGGGTAGGTGTAGGGTAGGGGTAGGGTAGAGGTGGGGTAGTGTAGGGTAGGGGTAGTGTAGGGTAGGGGTAGTGTAGGGTAGGGGTAGTGTAGGGTAGGGGTAGTGTAGGGTAGGGGTAGTGTAGGGTAGGGGTAGTGTAGGGGTAGTGTAGGGTAGGGGTAGTGTAGGGTGGGGGTAGTGTAGGGTAGGGGTAGTGTAGGGTAGGGGTAGTGTAGGGGTAGGAGTACCGCATAAACGAAGTCTCTACGGCCCAGTTTATTTTATACAAATGTTTAGGTCTTTTATGTATCGATTGAGGCAGTACGAAGTCTGCCGAGTCAGCTAGTAATTTATAAATCATCATCTTCCTGCCTTGCTCCCATTATTTAGGGTCTCCAATTTCCCTATTAGACGTCTCTTCCAAATTTAATTACCCATGTGATCTTTCACACATTCCATCCATCTTTTTTTTGGCCTTTCTCTTTCAACATATCCATCCATCTTCATATTCAGCATTCTTTTTGACACATGCATGTCATCCCTACACATACTGTGCCTATACCATGCTAAGCGAGTTCCTCTCAAATTCTCTGCCACTGGCGCCATTTGCAGACTTCCTCTTATAGTCCTTTCGAATCCGATCCATGGTAATTAATTATGCTTAAAAAAAAAAAAAGTTGTGTAAATAGCATCACTTGACAATGACTAACAAATGACGGACTTCAAAACCAATAATATACGTGTCCACCACTCACCGAGTATCTTAAGTCATTCTAAACTCCTTCCACCCAAACAACACCTACTTCCCATTCCGTCCACACCCGAGCTAATCAGAACAAAACAACAACACTAAACAAGCGACTATAACTCAATTATCCGCCCACAAAGCTGTATAAAAGAAGCTTTATCAAATTACATAGCGTTTTGCACCCCGGCATTATGCGAAGAATTGACACAAACGAAGCATTGTGAACGCACTAGGTGTTATTGTCTGCTCTTATCGCACTACGGCGGTTTTTGCCGCCTCTCTTCCGTTTGGATTTGGTAGATGTGGAGTTAGGTAAGAAATTGAAATGTTTATCCAACTAATGTAATATAAATCTGTGAATGTATGTGTATGTTTGAATACGATACTCTTTATTGTAGACTTATAGATATTTGAGATTTCTTACGAACAGTATTAGGATGGATAAGATATGAAGCGAATTTTTTTAACAATTTAGCTGAAAACAAGATTATGATGAGGCATGATCAAATATAGCTGTAAATATAATGTTACTCTCTGTATTTGTCAATCTTTATTAATTTTTTTATGTACAAACACACAAAGAAAAAAAATTAAAAACTTATATATAAGGAAAGAAATTGTACAAAGGTACTGCTTATTTCAAAAGAAATCTCTTCCAGCAGACCCGCATATCTTGTATATATATATGAAGTACTAGCTGGCCCGCAAACTTCGTACCGCCTCAAAATCTACGCGGTGTCCTACATCTACCCTTCCCTACCTCTACTCTACCTCTACCCTACCCTACCCCTACCCTACCCCTTCCCTACCCCTTCCCTACCCCTACCCTACCCTACCCTACCCCTACCCCTACCCTACCCTACCCCTATCCTACCCCTACCCTACCCCTACCCTAACCCTACCCTACCCCTACCCTCACCCTACCCTACCGCTACCCTCACCCTACCCTACCCTACCTAAAAAGTATCCTATGTCCTTCTCCCAGTTCTTAGCTACCTCCTTACCAATTTTCAGCCAAATCGGTCAAGCCGTTTTCATGTTATGTCGTGACAACGGAAAACGGGTTTCATTTTTATATATATAGATTATGTATATATTAATGGTATGAAACATTTGACAATTTATAACGAAACTTCTGTTAGTTAAGTATGCTCGCGTGATATATTTTTATGCAAAGATTTAACAATTTTTTGAAATAGTAACATATCATTCAATATCCGTACATTATTAATATATTTATAATAAATTCAAATTAGGGAAATGTTATTAAGATTGAAGTAAATATAATATAATACAACTAAAAGCAGCTTATTTAAATTTAACTTAAAAAATTGTCATCATCATCATCAGCCCGTATAACGTCCACTGCTGAACATGGGTCTCCTCCCGAGGGAGGGTATTTGCTATAGTCACCACGCTTGGCAGGCGGGTTGGTAACCGCAGTATTATGTTGTACCACGCAAGGAAACACTGCTGCCCGTTCCTTGATATACGATTATTATAGATGATTTTATAACAATCGGGACCAACGGCTTTACGTGCTTTCCGAGGTACGGAGGGTAGTCCCTCAGCCAAACAGACCCGGAAAGAAATCTTAGAATTTACACAAAGATTTTTTAATAGAAAGGTGTAGTATATTTGAGTTAATAATTAAGTAAAGGCCACATGGTCTTCAGTGAATTATTCTCAAATTAGGCAGAAACATCGTAAACCAATTGATTCTCCTCTATTATAATCACAATCATCATTGATTCGACCTCGCGCCCTTACGAAACTTATCTTGACATTTGTAGTTTTTATTTTCACTGCGACACCTTTGTGATAATCAACTTAATTTAAACTCTTATTATGTTTGTAATAAGGTTGAAATTTGTGCTGTTTATAGAAGGTTTTATAGGTTTTGGTAGAGGAAGCAGACGTCTTTGTGTGTCGCTATCGTATCGGATCGTCAACCGCTTCCTTTCCTAGATTATTGTCGAAGCCCGAACAAATAAGAGTTATCAATGTTTGTATATTAGGTTTTTTTTTCGGTTCGCTAGGTGTTTCTGTTTTTTGTGTATACAGCTGAGTTTATGGAGTTTTGTTTATGATGTATTACTATTTGTTATGTCGTTGGTGATGCTGCAATACCACTTAAGTGACAATACCAAATAAAGTTGATGACTGCTAAAGTGATTATCCACGTTCAAACAGTCGATATTATGATTTGGATTCCATTTTATGTTTTATATGAATCGAACCCATTTTACCAATATTTTCCATCAAGTAAGCCATATCGCTGCCAGTATAGTCCCTTAAGCAAAGCAAATACTGTCACGCTTTTTGCCTCTGAAGGAATAGCTGAGCAGTAAGTTTCATGATTACATATCATCAGTTACTTAACTTTTATCACGGTACCTATATTTCTTATTGAGAATTCTATCTTCGACAATTAACTAATAACTATATTTCCTGGGACATGGCCTTGTAATTTAAAAGCAAACTCCAACCCTTTCAAAACGGGCGAAAATAAGTAAAACTTGGGCGGGTGTCATGGCGGCTGGGGGGCATAATGGCAATTTTTCGTATACACAGTGTGAATGCGATGAATGCGAGATGCCGCGTAAACGGCCGGCGACGTGCAAATTTGACGCTTTTGTGTTCGACTGCCGCGTGCGTGACCTGAATTTTGGCGGGCAGCGTGACACCGTGTCTGCATGGAGTTTGATGGCTATTATTGTTTTGTTGTATTGACAAGAAGAATATTTTTGTTTTGAATTTCAATATATATATACTACTAACTAAATGGTATACAGTAGCTAAGAGCGTGACACGTAGGTCAGCGCAGAAATAGTGAAAATATGAAAGTTATTTGGTGGCTAATTATTTATAACAATTATCTGCAATCTTCTTTATGACTTTATGATATAATAAATTGGTATATTAAAATGTTTTACACAACATATATGTCACATATAATAATATGTTGTGTTAAAACATTTAAACATTTTTGAATACTTTAATTTACCGATTACAACATTTTAAAATTGTGATTGATGTATTATAAAGAGATTGATAAATTTCGAGCACTAGTTGGGTTTAACCATGACCTAATGGGTAAGGCATTAGGGGCTATACCTGAGATGCATGTTCGAATCCTGCCGGTGTCCTAAAATTATTAATCTCAATTTTGAAATTTAAATTAACATGTTCAGTGCATAAACGTGTTCTCTTTAGCCGACAGCGTGACACTCATTTCTTCGGACACCTAACGTATATCGTATATCAATACACGTAATAAGTGTTCGCTTTCAATCATAGCGATTTCTGTAGTCACTTTGTCGGATTATTTGTTTGTGCCCCGAGCGGCCGCCGCTCACATAATACGAATCAAAGGGTTCCACGTTTGGCGTCTGAATGTTACAAAGTTAAATTATTTCTGGGACTGGGACTATCATTGGGATTACTCCGTGACGTGACTGTATATAAGTAAAATAGTAGGCATAATAGTGTGATGTTCTGTGAACTATCTGTAATCGGCCTAATGAGTTACATTAATACACCGCTAGTTCTCTCTCAAATTAGCTTCTTTTAAAAGTATATAAACATTAATAGATAATCAAATATTACAAAGACAACCTTTCGGGAAAATAATGTGTATGCCAAATAAATAATAAAAGTAACTGGACCAAAACCTACGCTCTGCCCATTTGAGTATGTTTCGCCGGACCGTCTCATGTGGGTCGTGTTAAAACCGGCAGTAGAATAACCCACTGAGTTTGTTTCGCCGGATCTTCTCAGTTGGGGCGTATTGGATCCGGTGGTAGCATTAAAGCGCGTCCGTCGTTATACACTCATGTTCCGCCCAAATAATGACAATTGTTATTAATATAATTTAATATAGACAGAACAAGCTATTGGACACAATATAGTTGAATAATAAAGTTAAGACTAAAATTATTAAAAACAATAACTAAAATACCTGCTAAATATGCTCATTTATAAATGTTAAAATTATAAGTACATAGATTAATAATAAATTATTGTTTTGACTATTTGCAAGTGCCTCTAATAGGTTTACGTAAATAAAAACGTTTTTTTTTTTCGTGAAATTTATATTATTAATGGCACTACTCTTGCATACACACAACATAATATATTTGTTTCTGTGAACTTTTGCGATTTTTAATTAGCCTATATGAAAATTCGGGCGCAGACAAATCTAATATATCTAAGATCATTAAAATCTTGCCCATATCAAGTAATAAATCGTGTAACTTTTTTTTTGTTTATTTATTTATTTATATTTACGTACTTAGCCACTAGGCTTTTGCTACTTCATAGGGCATGAAGGCGAGCAGAGCTCCAGCCTTAATAAATGCAGCAAGAGGGCGCACCATGTCGGGCTAGGCGGCTCAGGGCGGTCGCTGGCGATGAGATTCAGGGATTATGACTTTTAGTATATTAGGGGGGTTTGTGCAACTGTCGCTCTACTTTACAGTTCGCGGGCCTCTCGGACTTCAGGTCTACGAGGGCATCGGATGGTTCAAAATGGTGTTACTAATCCGTCTTTGTTTTATATATTTTTGAATTTTTAATGTTTTTAGAACTGTAGGTAAATAAGAACGTGTCATCCAGGACTTGGTGTGATGATATGTTTGATGAATAAGCTGATGTACGTATATTAATATAAAAGTATATAATAACTAAATCGTAGTTACGTACGTAGAAACTTAAATGAAATATAGCTTATGTTACTCGGGGATAACGTAGTTTTATCATGGTGAAAGTATTTTTAAAATCGGTTCAGTAATTCCGGAGCCTATTCAATACAAATAAACAATCGAATATTTCCTATTTATAACTAGCTGCGCCCCGCGGTTTTACCCGCGTTACTCTGCTCCATTGGGTCGGAGCGTCATGTTTTGTAGCCTATATGTTAATCCAGCGTATAATCTATCCCGGTGCAAAATGTCAGCCAATTCCGTTCAGTAGTTTTGGCGTGAAAGAGAAACAAACATCCATCCATCCATACTTACAAACTTTCGCGTTTAATTATTAGTAAGATATTAGTACCTATAGCTAATATTATAGTATAAATACATCATATTAACTAATTTTCCTTTAGTTTCAATAACTTGTGTATTAATTTATACTCATTCATATTATATTCATTTTATACTCATTTATAACAGTCAACAAATATAACAACACCATTAAGTCCACGATTCCAGCAAGAGTTCATATTAAGCAACTCGTACTTCCAGAAAACTAGTTCTCAAGCAATCACATATTCTAGTTAAAAGCCTCCAGTAGCACTTTCACAAACCAATTCACAAATTGCATCTATGATAGGTCTCTCCGAGCAATGAATGGCCTCGCTTAGAGTCCCACTCAAATATCCGAATGTTCGGGTAAAGCGATCACTCGACAAATGACTGTCATTGTGACGTTGTCTGAAGTTACATCTGTTCTATGTGAAGCATATTTTGGACTTCGCTTTGTTATGCCAATTGGTTCGATGACTTTGAGATTATACCTTATAAAATAGGTAAAGAATTTCGTTGTAGTAATGAGTCTCGCTTCCAGTCTGACACAGATAACACTCTTTCTGACTCGCCGGAGAAGAGTGCGCCCGCAAATGCGACGCGTACCCTCTTTCCGTCCCAATTCACACCACTGTAACTCCTGTAAGTCTGGATCAACAGGGCACACATTGGAAATGGCAATGAGCACCGAGGCTCACCAAGTCTCAGGAAAAAGTGAAACTGCCTTGGCAACGAATTTAACCAGAAAGAGAATAAGAGGAGTAAGAAAGACTTCAATTTTCACTTAGTTTGCAAATCTTCCAATGCCCTCGTTGATCCGAAGTCCGAGATGCCCGCAAACTTTAACGTAGTAAGTAAACAACTCCCTCCGTTAGCGACCGCTCTGAGTCGAGGCCCAAGTCCCACAGTGGGCGACCTCTTGCGGGAATTGCTTAGTTTGTAGTTTATAAATTATTTAATCACCTTTATGCCGGTGAAGTAGCAAAAGCCTCGTGGCTAACTACGTTAATGTCCGTGCGAATAGAAAAGGTAATCTAGGACAAAAGAAACACGGTAAACGGGCTGTTGAAATGAAGTAGAAGAATATATAGTTTTTAATTTACCAATTTATAAATCGAAGACCTTTTAGTACCACTTAATTCTTTATAGCTAGATATTTGTTTCATATAATCTTGCTGTAGTCTAATTTTCAATCTGTCCGTCTGTAGCCGGAGGCGAATTGCATTTTTCTCCTAGTTTTATTTTTAATCTCGCCGGCTTAACTTTGTTCAAATTAAATTTATCTAAATAACGAGGTTTTATGATGGAAAATGTGAATTTTAATATAGGTTTGTTAGTGATGGACAATTTGTTTGGAAAATTGTAAGGATTTTTATATTTATACTGTGCTCAGAGATGAGTGTTATAAAAGCTTGGGATTTAGCTTGTGAGGCTAAATGTGACGCTTATAACTAGCCTTGTATTGACTGCTTTATAACTATAGTTTTATGTGAGTAGACATAATATTCTCTCGAAATAATTTATTATGGTGATTATTTGTTACTATCTGGCACTTGCAAATTTGTACTCATAAATTATATTTTCTCTTTACATCATTTGAACCCCCGTTTCATCCCTACAAGGTTATTTTTAAGATGTTCTGCCTTAGCCATTAGTTTACGTTAAACTTCCAATTTGAGTGCTATTATAGCGCAATCATATGACGAAAAAAAAACAGTTAGTTGTTCTTAGTCTTGGTGAACTTTGTGTTTTTAAGGTTTTGTACTAAATAAATAAAAAACGAGAAGATTAAATTTAACAGGAAAATCACGGTTTAATCATCAAGTGCCTTGTAAAGTGAAATATTTTTGACATTAAATATTTAATAATAACGTTGAAAATAAAATGCTCATTCCCACACCGTGATGGGAGATAAGCGTACATTTCACTTATCGCCCAATTAATATTTTATTCGCGTTCAATAAAAAAACAATAATCGCAGTTTATGTATCAGCCCTCGGCGATTAGACAGGGGCATCTCTGATGCGGTAGGGTGACAAAGTACCGTGACTATGTTCCCTTGGGGATACAATATTTTGATGGTAAACATTTTATTATGCAGTTTCTCATTTTATTTGCGAAATTAAACTACTTTTGGGAGTTTTTTATGTTAAATCTTTTAATTATAATATAATATTCAATCATTTTCCAATATACATTAAAAATATAATTTAATAGTTATGCTTTTTATTTATGTATTAATTAGCTTGAACAGTGTTTAAAAATGCTGTACCTACCTTCAGTTAAAAAGCATACGTAATCTTTTGTACCTATTTATAGTTTAAGTGAATGACAAATAAGTATTTTAATTTAAACACTTTATTATATATATCGGCGCAACCACATAAAATAAGCATAGCAACAACACTTCATTAATGATAAACACATAAATACAATTACTCGTCTCATCAAAATAAATAAATTGTGAATCAATGCATGATTTGATAGAAACACAAATATGTTCATAAAATACTAGACTAATAAATAAGTATTCAGGATCAAATTATGATTTGTAAATCGTTGAAATATTTGTAGAAATAATTATCTGTTCACATAGTTTGAAAATTATCAAACTAAATTGTTTACTGTTTGTGAGCCGCTCGTTTAGTATAAATACGGCCGGCGGACCGATTGCAATTCAGTCTCGCCCGAGCTGCCGGACTGTACGGAGCTCCTCAATTTACTGGAATAAAACTTGAAAACCATATTATGGAGTTTTGCTGTTACTATGGATCAACAACCCTCGATAGAGAACCATCCTGATGAATGTGACGTCAGCAATGATGACGTCACACCTTATTAAAAACAACGATGCTCGTCCTTCCTCGTCATCAGAAGTGGGATTCGAAGTGATCCTTGGAACTGCTTCATCACGACCTGTTGCGACTCAACCTTGGCTTCAAGCAATGGGGTCTACGCAACAGGGGCAACAGCCGATGATCAATGTACCTATGCCGAATACGTCCATGGGTGGGGTGCCACCTTAATTCTTCATGCACATGATGCAAATGAATCAGCAAATGTTCGAGCGTTTATGCAAGAGTTGTGGGAAGAGGGCGAACACGAAAAGTCGCTCATGATCAAAAAAAAAATGCACCTCTCTAACATCCGAGGTCTGCACTCCGATCTCATACCGGTCCATCACCACCATGAGACCGAAAAACCACATCTGCTGTTCCTCATGGAGACGCAAATCAGATGTCCGGCTGACACAGCATGCTTGCGCCGCCCGGGGTACACCCTGGAGCACAGTTTTAAGCCACGCGCTGGCGCCTGCGTGTGTGCTCGCGATGACATCTGCTGTCGGTGTCTCCGTAACATTGAGGATTCCAGTTTCTCGCTTGGAGCAGATACTCTATGCTGGTGTCTATCGGTCGCACACCGACAACATGGGGACAACCAGGTTGTTTCACTATCTTTCGGACTCGGCTGAACTGGCTCAGCTCAGGTGCCCATCGGCGCAGCTGGTTGTTCTGGGGGACTTCAATGCCCACCACCAGGAGTGGCTGTGCCCATGCCGGAGCACCGGCCATGCTGGGGGATTGGCGTGTGCATTCGCACTGACGCTTGGTCTCTCCCAACTGGTGACTGGACTGACACGGGTGCCCGACATTGATGGCCATGCGGCCGGTTGCTTGGACCTTCTGCTGACAACTGATCCAGACCCATGTCAAGTCGCGGTTTCCTCGCCGTTGGGTGGCTCCGACCACTGTCTCGTGAAATCTGTGTCTGTCTGCTCGCCACCCGATCCCGATCTCAAGGGGACTAGGCGAGTATGGCGATACAAGTCAGCAGATTGGGATGGGATGCGGTATTTCTTCGCGTCTTACCCTTGGCTGCGATTATGCTTCTCTTCAGACGACCCAACTTGCTGCGCGGAGGCTGTTTCTGGGGTGATATGCCAGACTATGGAATATTTCGTTCCATTTTCTGATGTCTCACTCCGAGACAAGGCCCGTTCATGGTTCGGCGCTGAGTGTGATAGTACTGAAGCACATAAGCACTCTGCTTGCCGAGCGTGGGCGGATGCTCGAGCCCGCAAAGCGCGAAATGTTCGGGGGCTGAAGAGAGCCTTCAATGGTGCTGCCAAGTCTTGCAAACGTGCGCTACGCAGGGCCCGCTTTGACCATATTGGACGCATTGGAGCCACACTAGCATCTTACCCATCTGGGAGTAAAGCTTTTTGGTTTCTTGCCAAATCGGTCGAAGCCTATTTCTGTCGGTCCTCTTTTCCGCCACTGCAGGAGCCGAACGGTTCATTAGCTCACACCGCCAAGGAGAAAGCAGACTTATTTGCATCTCTATTTACTAAGAATTCACAACTAGATGCTGCTGGTAAAAGTCCACCCAGGTTACCTCATTGGACTTCTACATTCGGCAAAAAGTGGTACTTAAACATTCTTTGCACTCTGGATGTGAATAAGGCTGGTGGTCCTGACGACATTCCTCTCCAGGGTGGGGCGGTACTTCACATCTTTCTATCTATCTTCAGATATTAG
Source organism: Nycteola revayana (assembly GCA_947037095.2). Classification (NCBI taxonomy): domain Eukaryota; kingdom Metazoa; phylum Arthropoda; class Insecta; order Lepidoptera; family Nolidae; genus Nycteola; species Nycteola revayana. The sequence goes on along the minus strand of OX344846.2, from coordinate 23,181,062 downwards.
CTGGATGCTCTGGATGCATTGGGGCGTCGAGCGAAGAGTCATAGGCAATGGCTCACTTGTGGAGGCAAGTCTTCGGAGCCTCGAGTGGCCTGCCTATCGGTTTTTTATCGGTTACATTTCAGGGAGTGTGCGGAGGTTCTACATAACCTGATGCCCCCTTCACCCTTCCATCACCGGACGACTGGGTGCGGCGAGCGGTTTCACCCTTTTGTTGTTGACATTCCTTCGATACGCACGAGGCGATTTGCTTCCTCTTTCGTGGTGCGGACGGCTGAGGAGTGGAGTTCTCCTGCCGGGGTCAGTTTTTCCGGAGCGCTATGTTCTGGAGGTAAGCCTAAATTTAAACTTCGTCGTGCATCACAACCTGGTGATCAGGTAACCGTATCGGCAGAAGATGAGCCACTACCATCACCTGAAATAGAAATAGAGCCCCGTACCAAGCACATCAAGTGACGGGTTGCCTCAGCAAAAACTACGAGATCAAAGTGAAGAAGATTCATTGCCACAATAAACTGTGAGTTGAACATATTTACAAAATATTACCTTGAATTTAACTCTTTTAGAACCTGTGTATAAACACCTTCAACCTAGTTCCATACTCCCAGTAGAGCCTCTGTGTACCACGGCGAACAGGACCGCCCAGAGCACAGCATCATTCCATCCCCTACGAGAATCTCCGAGAACCCTACGAGAACCTCCGAGAACCCTACGAGAACCTCCGAGAACCCTACGAGAACCCTACGAGAACCTCCGAGAACTCTACGAGAACCTCCGAGAACTCTTCGAGAACTTCCAACACCTTACACACCTTATTAGCATTGATATTCCTAGACTAACATAGAAATGCATGTTTTTGCATAACAACAACAAGTTGCTCACAGATACCCAACTCAGAGAAAGTTATTTCTAGTATTGCAGATTTCGCGAAGAACCCTACGAGAACCTCCGAGAACCCTACGAGAACCCTACGAGAACCTCCGAGAACTCTACGAGAACCTCCGAGAACTCGTCGAGAACTTCCAACACCTTATTAGCATTGATATTCCTAGACTTACACAGAAATTACTATCTGTAATAATAAAAATAATACTCCCAAATATTTATTCAGTTCTGTCTTTAAATAAATTATTTAATCTGTTTTTTAATGAAAACGTAAATAAAATTCGTATAAAGACAACCGATTGGTAAATTGTGAATACCAACTAAATAATAAAAGTAACTGGACCAAAACTTCTTGGACATGCCTATCTGAGTATGTTTCGCCGGATCGTCTCGATGAGGCCGCGTTGAAACCGGCAGTAGAATAACTCCACTGAGTTTGTTTCGCCGGATCTTCTCAGTTGGGGCGTATTGGATCCGGTGGTAGCACTAAAGCGCGTTCGTTGAGATACTTATGGTCCGTCTAAATAATAACATACTCAAAGGACAGAACTTAGATTTAATCATAGATGCAAAATAATAAAATAAAATTGTACAATTACGCGACGAGAATCAACGAGGCTGGTGCAGAGCGCGCACCGCCTGTCAGAATGGCCGTATCGGCGCAACCACATAAAATAAGCATAGCAACAACACTTCATTAATGATAAACACATAAATACAATTACTCGTCTCATCAAAATAAATAAATTGTGAATCAATGCATGATTTGATAGAAACACAAATATGTTCATAAAATACTAGACTAATAAATAAGTATTCAGGATCAAATTATGATTTGTAGAAATAATTATCTGTTCACATAGTTTGAAAATTATCAAACTAAATTGTTTACTGTTTGTGAGCCGCTCGTTTAGTATAAATACGGCCGGCGGACCGATTGCAATTCAACACACACAGTTCGCCCGTAGCGGCCGTTGAGTGCGGACGTGTTTTGCGCGCTCGCTCCCGCCGACCGACTACCTGCGTTCCCCCCCTCCCGCGCTCACGCGCTCGAGTGCTCACACTGTTTTAGTGTACTCCCATGTTTGTTGTGCGGTGTTAGTGTGCAGTGTAGACAACAGTAGTGACGTAGCCCCGTTTCGAGTACCGCGACTCACCCGTGTCACCCTGTGGTGTACTCGGGTCGAGTTGCGGGGAAACGCGGGCTCGCTGCCGTTGTCTGCGCATACTAGCGCAGCCCACAGCGTGTGCCACTAATTTTATTTTGATTTTCTTCCAGACATGTCGTCAGCCGACGGCATGGACATTGAGTCGCCGCTATCGCCCGCCTCTTCGGAGTCCTCTCTCAGCCCAGAGCAGAGAGAGTGCTTGCTGAAGAGCAAGTACGAGCCAATCACCAAGGAGCAGGAGGAATGGCTCAAAGTGCTGGAGGCGTTGAAGAACGCAGCCAGAGCCGGCACTACCATCTCGTCGAGCGTATGCAACCGCATGGTTGCACTCTCCCTGGGGTATGCCCGCCCATCTGTGGTGGCCGACCCAGACCCCCCAGAGATACTGCTCCCATCTCTGCCTCTTCCTCAGCCGTCCCAGGTACCTGAGCGTTCCAGGGACTGCACCAACCGGAGGGCACGGAAGGGTTCCCGGTCCGCATCCCCACCGTTTGGTAAACGGCCTCGATCGCGGTCACCGGTGGGCCCTCCGCGCCCGTCGTTTGCAGCCGTGGCCGCCGCTGAGCCGGCGTCCTCCCCCCGCTCACCGACGCCCCCCCACCGCTCACCAGAGCCCTCTCCCCGCTCACCGACGCCGCCGAGGCCGCAACCCAAACTGGTTGATGGCCCGCAGCCCACCACTCCCAAGGAGCGAGGCGCACCCATAGTGGTGGATCGCCTCCCAAACTGGGAGAAGCACTTCAAGGCCATCAAGGCCTTGTTAGGGAAGAACCCCAATGCCCGCCCCCTCGGGGAGGGCATAAAGTTCAACCCCGAAGATCCAACCGAGTACCGTGTGATACAGAAGTATCTCGCGGACCTGGCCAAGACAGAAAACGTGTCTTGGCATGGATACACGCTGCCGCAGGAGCGCAGCGTCAAGATCGCCATCCGCGGGTTGCCCAGCAACACCACGCCGGAGGCGATCAAAGAGGAACTCTCCGGACGCGGCTACGAGGTGGAAGCCACGAGACGCATCCGCCCCAAGGCAGGCCGCTCGGGCTGCCTGTTCTTTGCTCTCCTCAAGAGGACTCCAGGCGTGGTACCGGCAGTGTACAACATCACTGAGATGTTGTGCATGTCCGGTTTACGCGTGGAGGCCTGGAAGGGGCGCAAGGGACCGGCGCAATGCCACCGGTGCCAGGGCTTCCGCCACTCCTCACACAACTGCCACAGACCAGTGGCATGTGTGAAGTGCGGAGGCTCACACAGAGCACACGAGTGCACACGCCCTCGTGAGCAAGGCGCCACATGCGCCAACTGTGGAGGCGATCACCCCGCTAGCCACACATCGTGCCCCCTCTTCAAAAAGGAGGCACGAAACAGGAGAGCGGGTCCCTCCGCCTCCACCACCGGTGGTAAGGCTGCACCAGCAGTGGTGCAGCGCACCACCATTACGGAAGCGGCGCAAGGGTCACTCATGGCCCCTGCAAACAACCCGACGCCCCGAGGAGCCCCGCTGAAGAAGAAGAAGAAGGGGCCTAAGAAGACCGCCGCGCAACCCAGCGCAGCCCCCAAGCCCGCCTGTACCGAAAAGGTATCTGCACCCCCTAAAAAGGGTGATATCGCTAGTGCCCTTAAGGTACTGGTCGATAACCTGGCTTTGACCACCCCGGGATCGGCTGCTCACAAGGCGATCCTCAACGCGATTGTTGCAGTGTCTAGCCAGAATGTCTAGCACACTCCGGGTAGTTCATTGGAACGCCCAGGGCATCAGGGGGAAGCGTCGTCTTGTCATCCACTTCCTTAGGGAAAGGAATGCGGATGTTCTCCTGGTAAGTGAGACTCACCTCAAGGACGGGGAACCTTTTGGAATTCCTAATTATATTTCTTACAGGAAGGAAGAAGTATCCAGAGAAGGCCGCGCTTACAGAGGGCTGGCGGTGTTCGTGAAACGGAACATCGTGCATCAAGCCATCCCGCACTTCGAGCTCAACGCCATGTACGTGCTGGGTATTTTGGTGAATGTCGCCGGTGAGAGTATGAGGCTGTTTGCGGTATACCGCCCGCCTCAAAACACTCTAGACACTGGCGACATTCGCAAAATCTTCAGCACGAACACCCCGACGGTGGTCGCTGGCGACCTCAACGCTAAGCACCCCGTCTGGAACTGCGATAAGTCGAACGCTGCGGGCGTCGCACTATTGGCAGACTCCGACAACCACGGTTATTATATCGATGGCCCCGACGAACCTACCCACCACCAGACCACACCTGGTGGTGTACACGGTAGCACGGTCATCGATATAGTACTACACCAAGGTTTGAGGACGACCATCGGCCAAGAGGTACTGATGGACCTGCCCTCCGACCACCGCCCAGTCTTGCTGACCATCAGCGAGCCGCCCACCAGAGTCGCCCGCCCCTCGACGCACACAAACGTCAACTGGGGCAAATTCATCGAGATAGTCGACAACACCATCGCTTCGGGTCCCGTGTCGACCCCCGATGATGTTGACAAGGTAGCCCTTGACATTTCCCATTGTTTTAGGTCTGCTTTACAGGAGTCTACGAGCGTCGAGCCGAGGACCCACGACCCCGAGCCGCTCCCGACCCGAATTCGTGTTCTCATAGAATACAAACGTCGGGTAAGGAAGCGGTGGCAGCTGACAAGAGATCCCGAGCTGAAGACAGCCCTCAACAGAGCGGTGGCGAAAGTGAAACTAGCACTGAACGACCACGCCGAGAAGTCCTGGGAGCAACACATTGTGGAGATAAGTGACCACGTCCCTTCAGTCCACAGGTTGTGCCGCCAGCTAACAGGAAAGCGCCCCCCGGTCCGCCCGCTCCTCAACGCCGACGGATTGCTTCGGTACGAGGCCGCGGACCGCGCGGAGATATTCGCAGCATCACTCGAGAAACAGTTCAGCCCGTTTCCGAGCTGCGACCCCGAACACACGGCGAGAGTGGAGCAGCACGTGAGTGCCTACTTAGCCACCCCAGTGACTCCCGAGGATGACCCAGTCGTCTTCTCACCGAAGCAGGTTAGACGTATACTACTATACGTCAACCCGCGGAAAGCGCCGGGTCCGGACCGCATACCGAACAATGCGTTACGACGACTACCGCCCCGGGCGGTAGCCGCCGTCACGCGGCTGTTCAACGGTATCACGCGGACCGGACACTTCCCGACCGCCTGGCGTAACGGCCGGGTCATCATGCTTCCCAAGTCCGGCAAGGACTTACGGAAGCCCGCGAGTTACAGGCCCATCACCCTGCTCAACACTATCTCGAAAGTGTTCGAGCGCCTCTTCCTGCAGCACCTCAACGAGTGTTTCACCCCGAGACCCGAACAGTTCGGGTTCCGCCGTGACCTCTCGACCACCCTGCAGCTGACGCGAGTGTTACACCACGTGACAACCACGCTCAACCGCCGAGAGTACACAGCAGCCGCCTTCCTGGACATGGAGAAGGCCTTCGATAAGGTATGGCATGATGGTCTTATTTATAAGTTCATCACCTCCCCCTCCCCACTACCTGTGAGGTTAGCCCGGGTGCTCGCTTCCTTCCTGAACGGGAGGACGTTCCATGTTGCGGTCGAAGACTGCACATCGAGCGACCGCCCCATCAGATCGGGAGTACCACAAGGTAGTTGCCTTTCCCCTGCGTGTTACAACGTGTACACCAACGACATCCCGGTGTCGACTCCGGCGCAGTTGGCACTTTTCGCCGACGACGCCGCGATCTACACCACCTCTCGAGACAAGTCGAGAGCGGCGCGGCTGCTACAGTCCGCACTCGAAGACATACCACCATGGCTCGACAGATGGAGGATGCGGATGAACGTGAACAAGACGCAGGCTATCCTATTTGGATCGTCGCATCTACCCTCTCCCATCCAGATACAGGGACAAGCAGTACCTTGGCTGACCACAGTCAAGTACCTGGGAGTCACCATCGACCGCCGAGTGAGGATGAACGCTCACGTCCAGGACACGATCTCCAAGACAAGGTGCGCCCGAGGCAAGCTCGGCGCCTTGTTTCGCTCGAAGCTGCCCATACGCACCAAACTAGGTTTGTACAAAACTTATATTAGGTCCAGGCTTACCTACGCAGCTCCAGCATGGATGCCGTTCATATCGAACGGCAACCGTGCACGACTGCAGGCGCAGGAGAACCTGACGTTACGTACCATCGTAGGCGCTCCGTACTACGTACGTAACAAGACCATCTCCGACGGACTGAAGCACGAGGGACTCGACGACTTTGTCCGACGTCTCGCGACAAGTATGTTCGATCGGGCCGACAGAACGAGTCACCCGCTTGCCAAAGGCATAGCGCCACTCCACAGCCGCCCACCGGAAGCCTGGGCCCCCAAGCACGCTCACCATCATCATCGGGAGTACTTCGAGGTCAGTGATCCACCCGGATCAGCTGACACCAACCAGTGAAGACACAGTACGAGGTCAGCGATCCGCCTTGCCGGATCAGCTGACGCAACAACACCGAGTTCGCCACATTAACGGTAAGTTAACACTCCAATGACCTATCTGTCTTTACAGGTAGCGTTGCACATCATGGCCATAGGGCTCTGACCCTGAAGCCATTCACCCGCGCCCTTCGGGCGCGTGCGAATAGCACGATTCGATTGCAATTCAGTCTCGCTCGAGCTGCCGGACTGTACGGAGCTCCTCAATTTACTGGAATAAAACTTGAAAACCATATTATGGAGTTTTGCTGTTACTATGGATCAACAACCCTCGATAGAGAACCATCGTGATGAATGTGACGTCAGCAATGATGACGTCACACCTTATTAAAAACAACGATGCTCGTCCTTCCTCGTCATATAAATATAATAAAAAGGAAATATTTAATGGTTAGTTTCCATCGAATAGGCTCTAGAACTACTGGACCGATTTCAAAAGTTCTGTCACCGTTAGAAAGCTACATTGAAATGAAATGAAAATGAAATGAAAATGAAATGAAATGAAATGAAATGAAAACGTTTATTGATAATGTAGACGAATCGATCATTATCCAAAAGACTAGGCTAGTTAAAGGCTACATTCAATTATGTAGTTCTTGCCGAAACGGGAAGTACGTGGATGTAAGTGCGCGCAGGAAGCTACTACTAAATAAATAAAACGTTTTAGAGAAGGTACTTATGAATTTATTTTTAATACTAGCTACGCTCCGCGGTTTTACCCGCGTTTCTCTGCTCCATTGGGTCGGAGCGTGATGTTTTGTAGCCTATATATTTATCCAGCGTATAACCTATCCCGGTGCAAAATTTTAGCTAATTTCGTTCAGTACTTTTTACGTGAAAGAGTAACAAACATCCATACATCCATACTTGCAAACTTTTCACGTTTTTAATATTAGTAGCATGTAGTTCTTACGGAAATGGGAGATACACTGGTGAAATTGCGCGGGAAGCTATAAATAAATAAAGAAGGTACATATAAATTTATTATAATACTTATCTGATAATTACATCACATCTTAAGAAACAAATCACATTCTCAATAGAATATTGACCAATACAAAACAATCAATGAAATAATTAAACACATAAAAATGTGATTTGATACACAGTTTATGCAACGCACGCAACTGAGGCTGGATTGAAAGAGTGCGGTACACTTAGTTAACTTTTTTTTCGAACGGACATATGTATTTAGCCACGAGGCTTTCACTACTTCACCGGGGATAAACACTTTGTTGAACGGTGAAGTAGCTCTAAGTATCGTGTCTGTCCAAAAAACAAGACAGTTGACCGGCTACAATTACATAACAATATGAATATTTTTTATGTTCTCTTATTTTAAACTAGCTTAGGTACCGATTGTAAATCAAAATATTATATTACGAATAATATTTTTGACAAAAACTAGAATCATACTCAATTGGTAGATCTGAAAATTCACTGACAAAATCTGAAATCTCCTTTCTAAACCCTCAAATCATGGTCTCTGGGGATCGATTCTCATAAATAAACACCCTTTAGCTACTAATTGTGGAGGTGGCGACGATGTCTCTGTTACAACATAAATCTGAAGCTTTACTGGTAGCTTTATACCGCTTTATTACATTGCTTTGGCCTTCTGCCGTTTATTGTCCCCGCATTATGCGGGGCGACCACATTATTAGGTATTTTTTTGCGTGATTGTAGATTTCAGATGGAGTTTTGGGAATTTAACGATAATAATATAGTCTTTTTGTCTTTGACAACCTCCGTAGCGTAGCTGTATTTGGCTCGCTTTAAGTCTCGGAGGTCGTGGGTTCGATCCCCACACCGGACAAGAAATCATTGTGTAAATTCTAAGATTTCTTTCCGGTGCCTCGGAAAGCACGTTAAGCCGTTGGTCTCGATTGTTATAACATCATCTATACCAAGCGTATACCAGGGAACGGGCAGCAGCGTTTCCCTGTGTATTACAACATAATACTACGGTCACCAATCCACCTTTCAACCGTGGTCCATGTTCAGCAGTGAACGTTGTACGGGCTGATGATGATGAATACAGTATTTTATACCGATCACGATGTTGTTGCATATGTGTAGACTGTAGAGGAGCGGTTGGTGGTAATCCTCCACAGGAAATGAAGATCTTCTAGAGAAGGTGGTGTGCCCGGCGGCCGACGGCTATTAGTTGCTGTTCAGAACTTGTATATGTTCGAATTGGCTTGCGAACTTGTATTGCGCGATACAGGTTAGTTGGGATGCTAGGTCGTAGATGGCGCTACTTGTCTTCTTGTTGTTTGTGCGGCTACTGTAGATATCGCTACGTATGCTTTTATTACATTTTTTTTCGGACGGACGTACGTCGTTAGCCACGAGGCTTTTACCTCACCGGGCATAAAGGCGAGCAGAAATCTAGCCTTAATATATGGTCTAAAATCTACTAACTAAGCAACCTGCGCAAGTGGACGTCCTCTATAAAACTTGGACCTTGACTCAGGGCGGCCACTGCGGGGGAGATGGAGGGAGATTTTAGAAAGTTCATATGGTATCTCGCAGTGCGTTGTTCACTATCCTCATTATTTATTTGGCACGTACGACATATATACGCGCTTTCAAAGTACCGTTTTGAACTATGGCATAGCAGTGTTAGTCTCGCTGTAAGTCTTGGAGGTAGTAGATTCCAGTCCTACTCCGGAGAAACCGACAATCCGGGAAGAATCTACAATATCGCACAAAGATGTGTGAAATCGTAGATTCTTCCCGGGTCTGGTCTGGAAAGTTGAGGGACATCGTTTTTGGACCTCCGTGGCGTAGATTTAAGGCGAGCCTTATACCGATAAGGCTCGCCTCAAATCTGGGTTGTGGGTTCGAGTTCCACTCCAGACAAGAATATGTTCTTTTTGGGTTTAGTTGGTCTTTGAAGGTAGTGTCTCAAAGACCAACTAGACCTGGAAAGCATGTTAAACCGTCTGTCCCGAATGATATAGGTAACAATTGGAGGAGAACAAAAGGAACGGGCAGCAGCGATTCCCTACGTGTTACAACATACTGCGGTCACCAACCTGCGTGACTATGGCAAACCCCTCCCTCGGGAGTATACCCATGTTTTTTCTTTTTCTTTTTTTTTAAGATTCCTAGCAGAGTTTTGCGTTCTACTAGTATTCTTGTGCTAAGCTAAAATGCTTGTGTTACGAATGGTTTCACGTCGGTAGTGCGATGGGTAGGGATCGAACTGGCGACCACAAGATCGCAAGTCCGACGTCCTAGCCATTGGGCTACGGCCACTCTTCAGTGTTATATTGATGATTATAATGTATTTAAGCCGCACAAGGCAAAAACAAACCATTGGCATTTCTCTAACAGAATTACTATCCACAGAAATCCTGTGGAAACTATCAAATATTATTTCTCATTCAAAAAGTTGCCATGTGTTCCTTCATTGTTCAGTTTCGAGTGTTTATTCCCTGATAATTGAGTATCACCCAGTAATTCTGGCCCCTCTGTTTTTCAAGAAATTATACGCGCGCCTCGGTGACTCTTCGAGTGCAGGGGGAATGTCGATTTATATTATAATCCCGTAAAAGTTGTTCAGCGAAATTAATTATCGGTTAGTCGTGTGGAAGAAGGGTTTAAATCGTGATATGTATAAAAAAAAGTTTATAATACACTAAGTAATCTATAAGGAATTGACGCTAAATGTGCTTGTCGTTCAAATAATCTGCTTTTAACTTTTAAGTCTTTGCTTTGTACAGCAAATAGCATGGCTATTCAACAGTAAAATGCTGTCAGTACTCTGTTTAATTGCTAAGGAGCATAGATTAAGAATAGGTAGTTAGTATTTTATTACTTAGTTACAAATTAGCTAGTTTACTCTGACGTACGTCCGACGGACGTCGGACCTGCGAACATGTGGTTGCCGGTTCGATCCCCAGCCATTGCACTACCGACTTGAACCACTCGTAATACAAGCATTTTAGATAAGCCCGAGAGGTTAACAAGAATAATAGTAGATTGCAAAAAACGCTGCCAGCAGTCTTTAAAAAGAAAACGAAATATATCAAACCGCAGATAAATATTATCAGAGACGTACATTTTACAGAAATTCTTTGAACAGTAGGTACTTTAATATTATAAACGCGAAAGTTTGTAAGTATGAATGGATGGATGTTTGTTACTCTTTCACGCCAAAACTACTGAACGGAATTGGCTGAAATTTTGCATCTGAAATTGCATCAGGATAGGTTATACACTGGATTAACATATAAGCTACCAACCATCACACTCCGACCCACTGGAGCAGAGTAACGCGGGTAAAACTGCGGAGCGCAGTAAGTATAGTGATACAGGGACATTGTATTTTTCAAACAAGAGAAAATGTGAAAATCGTGAATTTTAGGGTAATGCACAAAAATACATTTTTTGCTCTCATATCGTTTATTATTCATATCATATAAAAATTAAACGTTCGCCACTAAACCGTCCGGATATGTATAAAAACTTAAATGCAACAACAACACAACATAAGTTCAACAATAAAAGTCTAATTTACAAAAACAATTTATACTAACAACTACAAAATTATATTAATATTTATAATGAAAATTACTAACAATCGGTGGGTATACCAGTTCTCCTGTCCCAATACCGAAACGACGTAAGACCATCATATTTGTCAGAGGAAAGAAGCCTAGAAAGTGAACAGACACTTTCTAGGCAAGCGTGTATCATCTTAGGCCTTATCTTCGCCTTCCATCAAGCGAGATTATGGTCAAACGTAAGCCTATATGTAGTAAAAAAAAAAAAAAAAAATGTGCTTCCAAGGTGCAATAGGACACTGGCGAAACCGTTAATTTGGTGAGGTATTTTGACACAAGCCTGATTGGGCCTTTGTTTTAAAACCTCAATATTGGGAACATCGGGGCATCAAGGTGAAAAAGTAAAGCGGAACCGTTATTACTAAAATGTAAATAGGACTGTCATATTTTTCTATGTAAGAACGTTTTACTTAACTGCTGAAACATGTCTGTACGTAGAAAAAAACGCTAAAAACTGAGACAGGGGATGTTAAAAGTAAAATAGAACACATCTAGGATGTTTTTTTGTTTCTGTGCCTGTTTGTAAGGGCTAATCTCGGAAAATGTTGCACCGATTTAAATGAAATTTTGCATGGTACCTTACATCCCCGGTCAACATTTTAAGTAATTTTAATTACAGAAAATCAATGAGTTCCCGTGGGATAGTTAAAAACCGAAGGAATAACTAACACCGCGCGGACAAAGTCGCGGACATCTAGTACATTAATAAAGTTGGAAGCAGAATCTTATTACAGATTGAATATAAATTTTGTTATAGATTATTTAGATATGACAATCCAACTTACAATAAAAAGGTCGATAATAAGTATTCAAACGATTTATCAAATAACTTAAGGCGCGTTCCCGTGCGAAACACAGCGGCAGCCGTTTTTTAGACTGTTTTTGGGAGCCAACTTCTCTTTATCTAAAAGAACTAGCAACTAATAAAAAATACATTAAACTTCTACATAATCTTGACTCCAAAATGGTAATTTTTTTTTATCGGCATAATATTTAATTAAATGGCCTCAAAAAAGCCACAGAAATGAGAAATAATGATTTATAACATGCATCTCCTCCTAAAATAACCATGATTTTGATTTGCTCCCTAAACTAATGGATATGGATATATAGGTAATTTAATAAAGAACATTTTGCTAGTTTTATTTTTTTCAAAACACGAAAATTTGATTTTATAATGATTTTATTCTAAAATCTGAGCGTACTCGCTAAGTAACTCTTGCCCAGAGTTAGTGTGCCACAAAGAGGGAACGAATGCTCAAGGTAATTAAGTCAGGGTAGCGCCTTAATCAAATAAATTATAATGTATGCCACTTAATCATGTCATCAAATTGCTCTCAACATCATCTTATTTACTTATTAATTAGACAATAATAATTACAGATTACGATTTTATACATAGTAAAATAATATCTTCTCAGGAACAGACCAACAAAAATATTCGTAAGTTACTATTGTTGTATTTTAAATGATTTTGTTTAAGATTAACAAAAAACTACCTACGTTAATTAACAAACAAGACAACTGTAACTTATTTTACGTTCGTTATAGTTTACTATTTACTAACTAAAACTAATATCAGTATGTTCTTTGGACGAAATAGTATATATTTTTACATGGGCTGTAGTGGATTATTAAAAATAAATGCTTAGGTACTTCTGTATGTACGAACAACACTTGAGAATATGGGTTGACTTGGGAATGACAGGCGTAGGGACCCGTAATATATTATATAGTATCGGGCTATATTTCAGTCCAATGTACTATATGTTATAGAAAAATAATATAGTACTAATAATACTATTTTTTCATCGGTAATTCAGTTTACGCGACGACGTAAACTGAATTACCGATTTGGGAAATTCAAGAAAAATAGTATCATATTTTTTGACGAAGTCTGAAATAATGTTTACGGCTTAGTTTCCTTTACCAAAAACTTAAATTGGACAGTATATAAAGGCGTCGTTGAGACGCCTGTAAACATTACCTATTTCAGACTTCGTCAAAAAATATGATACTATTTTTCTTGAATTTCCCAATAGTACTATATTTTTTCAAATGTTTTGAAAAAATACTATTTCAGCATAAAAAAAGGTGACAACCCTAGACTGGTGTAATATTGATGATTTCTATTACCATAGCAATAGACACCATGACAGTGAGACACTACTTACTCAAGTGAATACTTAAAGCCAAGTATTGTTCTTACATACCAGTGTTAGGCTATGTTTTTATTACACTAAAAGCAGGTAATAGTTGTTGAAGACATAAAAAAAAATTGAATATAAATTGTTGTAATAGACAGTTTTTTTAACACCAAAAAGAAGCACTGAGCCTCAAAAAACAATTACGGGTTAATACAGGTTAAACCATTAACAATTTTCAAAATGTTTCCACCGAAAAGGTTGAATTTGAGATTTTTCTTTATAATTTTTAGCTATATAAATGCAAGTGGCGTAAAGTAAGTACGATTAATTCTAGATTATTTACATATTTTATTTACAACAGAAGTTTTACGACTCCGGCGTTTTTATATTGTATGTAAGGTATAATATATTTGAATATGAGAATAGAATTACCATGATTGTTCTACGTAACATATACTCTAGAGTTAGTGATGTGCTACAGATATGGAATATTTTAAATTGTATCATACAATAGAGTGACATGTCATAAAAAATATCACTTCTGATGTATTCCGATTATTTGGTTTTGTAAGCAATATTGTTGACGTTAGACTTGCTTTGGTTAACTGAACATTACCATCCAAACAATAGTTTTATTATTAAGATATTAAACAATATTGGGTAAAAATAAATTCAATGGAATTTGCCAATAAAATACAATAAACATATAACGCTGATAAGTTACATAACTGCGTTATAATGTATAATAAAAACTAATTAAAGGAATCCACTTATTAAATAACGTAAATAAAATACTAAACTAATTGAAATTGTATTAGTCAACATTAATGTAGAAAGTGATCTATCAAACGGATAAAACATAAGGTGCAATTTTAAAAGTCTTTTTACAAAATTGACATTAATTCACCTACCTAGAATGTCTATGAATTATACAATTAAACAGTAAATTTTATGATATGTTATCTATTCGAATAGAGGATATGTCACAAGTCCACATCGCACACCTAGATGAAGACTCCGCTAACTCAAAAAAGTACGAGTTTTGAGTTAGTAGCTTTGATATATTTCTTATATACTCTAGAAACAGTTTTTCGTAATTTCTGAAAAATGAGGTTTTTTGAGTTGCCGGAGTTTTTATCTAGGGGTGCGACATATTGCACGGTCAACAGAATTATGATTGCACTTCATTCTTCTTGTGTTTTTTTCATTCACGTTCAGCACCATTTGCCAAGTTATCTTAATTTAATTCTATATACAATCACCCATATGGTTTTATTAACAAAACAATAATATTTTATTACAATTTTAATACCAGTAATTGATGAACACCAAGACGTCTGGACCACTGTTTGTTTAACAGACTAACATTTTCTACCTTTACCACCGTTCTTAAATAGAAGCATCACTACATAGTGTAAAACAAAGTCGCTTTCTCTGTCCCTATATCCCTATGTCCCTATGTATGCTTAAATCTTTAAAACTACGCAACGGATTTTGATGCGGTTTTTTTAATAGATAGAGGGATTCAAGAGGAAGGTTTATATGTATAATACATCAGCATTGTACCCGTGCGGAGCCGGGGCGGGTCACTATTATATAAGAGTGTTGGTCAAATACAGTGGTTTCGCCATCTTGACGCTTATAATTACTAGTCGAAAATAAATTTTAAAGAAATTCCCGTCCCAAATAAAATCACTAAGCACTAGTTCGACAAACCTCCAAATGTTCAATCATCAGTCTTATACACTATCAGGTGAGCTCGTCTCCCTCTCCTGTACAGAAGTGGAAGGTCGCTCCCAATGCGAGGGCCAGGCCCTCGCCGGGAGCGCGACCGGCCTTCATATGACGTGTTGAGGTGGTTCCTCATCGCTCTTCATCAGGACGTAGGCGACGGGACGCTTGACGTCCGCGGGGGGAGGGGAGGGCGTCCGGCGAGGGGGACAGCCGCAGGGCGACAGCGCGCTACTGTATAGGGCGCTGCTGTAGAGGGCGCCACCGTACAACGCCTGGGGACAACAGATTGACTTGAAGTGGGCGTATTATTGTGTTCAGTGAGCCGTTAAGGTAGTGCGCTGATTTAGTTATGATAGCTATGTGTGATATAATGGATGTTCAATTGATAACATTTTGTAGTAAAGTGAAATATAGAGATAAAATAATAATAATAATAAGAGCAGATCATGAAAACACATCCATACAATTTCTTAAATAAATTACATAATATAATCAACTGGGTTTTTGTGACCTGTTCTCCGAGATCACGGTGACTGCACCGGTGGCTTAGTGGTTACGGTAGTTGCTTTTGGGACCTGGTGTTCTGGGTTCGATTCCCACCGGGGACAATTATTTGTGTGAACCACAAATAATTGTTCTGAGTCTGGGTGTACTTTGTGTCCGTGATGTTTGTAAAGTCCCCCGCGACAAAGGGATTTATTAAGATTGTGCGGGAGTTGTGTTTAAAAAAAAAAAAAAAATAAGGAAAAAAAAAAAGAATAATCAGATATTAATCAAAGGTGATACATGACCCATAGCGGACAAAGTGTCATTTTAGCATATATTAAACTGATATTTGAAATGTTATGCAGTTTTTTCCAGTGGAATATAATTTCTAAGAACAAACATTAAACTGTTGCACTGGCTATGCGTTGTTTCATACAGATAGTTCAACTCATCTGTGCGCACTATGTGTCAGTAAACCTTTCGTACCTGTTGACCAGATTAACCCCCGCACATAGCACCGCGGGCACTGATGTATTGAACTATCTGTACAATTCAAATAAATAAATTAGTACCTGCAGATGTGCTAGCTCAGCGGCCAACTTTCCTTCATCAGACGGGATCTTCGCAAAAGGATAAAAGGGGTAGGGGAAAGGGGGGAAAAGTGCCCTATTTAACTCCGGTTTATCCTGTAGCAGGTGATGGGGCACAGGAAGCTGGGGCACGGGATGAGGAACTGAAGGCGCCATGAGTCTGGGAACTGGAGCCATCAGGCCTTGGATGCCGAATCCAAATTTGGGTTCTTTCTTCACTAGTGGTTTTGGCTTCCGTCGCGGCCTGTATTTGTAGTCTGGGTGTTCTTTCATGTGGAGGGCCCTGTGACAAAATAAATGGTTTAAATGTGATGATATAGATTGTGATATAGTTTGCCCCAGTGGTTCAGTGATTACGGTAGTTGCTACAAAATATCATGCTCCGACCGACTGGAGCAGAGTATGGCGGGGAGCAGCTAGTGTTACTATAATAATTGTATTCAGAACTAACACAAAGGCAGGAACTGTATCATTCCTACATTTGTTAGCTCTCATGTCAGCCTAGTCCTCTTCAGCAAACATCAACAAAACAAACGCGGAAGATAACTGACATCGCTGAAATCGAAAGCGTAATTCAATTCTCCCCACAATACTATAAGTTTAGCGTCAAAATGCCACAATGAAACGCCGCTGGGTGATATAACATTATTATTTATGCAATAAAGCATGCAATTGTCGCGAACGCCTGGCCGACCTTAAAACAACAATGTCGATTCAACAATACGCGGATTACGGCATTGTCCCAGTCACAATCGGGTATCGGTATATACTACTGCACTATGTGCATTTGAATGTCAGACAATATTCAATTCTATTGTTGGATAACAAAGTTGATTTTAGAATGCGGTTTTGTGTGTTTATGACGTGTAGTGTTGGGAATGAGTCGACACAGCGTCCGATTATGCGCGCTTTGTGATAGAATCACGATTGTCAGCGAGTCGATTGTAATTATTCGAGTGGTGGACGCGGATGGATGATAGTTCGTCATTGCTGATGTTTTCAATGTGAATGCTTTGTTGACTTTGATTTTGTTCTGTTTTTGCGTTATTTTTATCATATTAACCCGCCTCGGCTTCACACGAGTGAAATAGGTAGAAAATCTCCTCTTGAATCACGTTATCAATAAAAAAAAACTACAAAAAAACATACATAGGGACAGACAAACAGCAGGAAGCGACTTAGTTTTATAATATGTGCAGTTCTTAATAATTGTCACAGGGCTATATTCCTGGAAAACCTAGCTTAATAATTGTAAAAGATTTTTAGAAATTGGTCCAAGTAGTATCAAATCAAATCAGTAGAAACAATCAAATCTTTCCTCTTAATAATATTAGTATAGATTTTATGCCCAGTTATGTAGCAAAAGCCATTTTTTTCCGGAAGGACA
The DNA here is from genome assembly GCA_947037095.2 of Nycteola revayana. Lineage (NCBI taxonomy): Eukaryota > Metazoa > Arthropoda > Insecta > Lepidoptera > Nolidae > Nycteola > Nycteola revayana. The sequence goes on along the minus strand of OX344846.2, from coordinate 23,163,625 downwards.
TATGTAGTTAGCCCTGAGCTAACTACATATGTCCGTCCGGAAAACAAAAGGATAGATGAACAGAATCATATTTCAAAGGAAGTAATTGTCAATATAACTTGTCGCCTAATGAAAGATCTATTATGTATTCGTAGGTATGTTTTGCTAACTGATTTTACATTTTATGGCCGTCAAAAACGCAACAACCTTTGGAATAACGACTGAAGTGAATAAATATAAATAAGACATCCGTCAACTATACTTTGTTGTATGTTGTACTGAAATTTATTAACTACTAATTCACTTCTTAAAATAATGTTTTGTTAATCATTTTTCTAAAATGGTCCCGGTCCACAATTTGAAAGACTGTAACGAATACTTACACAACAGTAGGTACTAAGTACAGTCAACAAAAGAGATAGGTTAACAACGGCAGTATCAAATAATGTAAATTAATATTATTCTGTCACTACGAATTACCGGCTGTCGCGACAGCCGGTAATTATTTATGGGCAAAGAGTTCGCTTCTCATCATCATCATCAGCTCGTATAACGTCCACTGCTGAACATGGGCCTTCTCCCGAGGGAAGGTATTTGCCATAGTCACAACGCTTGGCAGGCGGGTTGGTGACCGCAGTATTATGTTGTACCACACAAGGAAACGCTGCTGCCCGTTCCTTGAAATACGATTATTATAGATGATGTTATAACGATCGGGACCAACGGCTTAACGTGCTTTCCGAGGCACGGGTGGTAGTCCCTTAACCAGTCCTCAAGCACAAAGGTTGTCAGAGTGAGTTGAGTTCGCTTAAACCTGTGTACAAATACACATAACAGTTAAATCTTCTCGTGAACGTGGACATATAAATATAAAATTCGTTTCACAATGTGTAAACCTATCTCTTTTGTTGAGTGTACACCATATTTGATTTACATATCACCAACTATGAGTACCTACCTTCTCCTAGTAGATTAGCTACCTATTCACACCAAATATAAGTAGGTACTTATCAGTCAAAAACGTGACATCTTTAAGTTAGATATAGAAATAGGAGGTCATCAACCCAGCACTATCGATTCCTTCATTACTTTGTTAACTGAACAAACAAACGTAAGGAAAATAACACAATATATATATCTTTGGCCAAGAAAAGAACCATCTTCGTTCTTTATCGGACATTTTGGCGTATATTTTTTTATGAAACTAATCGAATACGGTAAATATCGATATGATTCTCGATATGAATTATCTTTTTTGTGTGTTTTGTGTCAATAGAGACGTTCGATATATATTTTTTTTATTAATGCTGTTCTTCGGTTTGTGTGGCCAGTGTTGTTTGTTTATGGTTTATGGAATATTTTGGAATTATATCGATTTATTGTATTCAATACAGGCGATACAGATTATATCATTTATTCAAAAAATAACTGTTTTCGGTTCTATTGCGTTCATAAAGCACCCATAATAGTTTTACTTATGTATCTTCCATGAGCAGACAGCGACCATTTACGATTTTTAACCGACTTCAAAAAATGAGGAGAATTCTCAATTCGACCGTATACTTATATATTTTTTATGTTTGTTCGCGGATAACTTCGTTGTTTATGAACCGATTTTGATAATTCTTTTTTTGTTGGAAAGAAGATATTTTAAAGGTGGTCCCATGATAAGGGAATCAGGGTTTGATGATGGCAGAACAGAAAAATCTAGGGGACCTTTCAAAAATCGTTGGGGCTAGGACTAGTGTGTTCGTTAGGTTTTTATTTATTTTTCATTATTAATATTGATAAGAACTTAACACCTAGATGGGGTCTGATGATGAAGACGAAGGACAGTTCAGGGAACTCTTAGTTTACTGTTTGAAGTCGGTTTTTTTTGTTTAAAATAATATATTACTAGCGACCCGCCCCGGCTCCGCACGGGTGCAATGCTGATGTATTATAGATATAAACCATCCTCTTGAATCACTCTATCTATTAAAAAACCGCATCAAAATCCGTTGCTAGGGATATAGGGACAGAGAAAGCGACTTTGTTTTATACTATGTAGTGATTTGTATTGATTATGTTTTCTAACAAATACCTACTTATCTGGTGCGTGCAACTTCATACGCTAACTAAACTCTGGGCTAAATCCAAGTTTTGATATATTCTTCATTGTTGCTCCGCTACTATTGGTCTAAGAATGATGATATAGATCCTCAATAAATGGGCTTTAACACTGAAACAGTTTTTAGACTCAATTCCTGAGAAAGCGAACACACTGTCCAGCTTTATAATATTAGTAAAGGTAGATTAAAGACGTTCATTTATATATAATCTTCTCGTGGACGTTTTCACCCGGGGTCATTGATGGATAATGTTATAATCACCATGCTTGATGATCAGATGATAAGTAACCTAGAGTTGATAGATGCTGATGCCCAACCATCAGGTGTAAGTCCCTTAGTCATCTCTTACGAAACACATAGGAAAAAGGGAGCGGTCTATTCTAAGCCGGAACCCACGGAAAAATTCAAAACATATTGCAGAGCCTAATCTGAGACCAAATTAAAAGTAAAGACGGATCACTATCGAACAATGCACTGAAGCTGGTATTTTTGTGCTTCATCATCATTTCATCATTTCAGCCGTAGGACGTCCACTGCTGGACATAGGCCTGCCTCATAGATCTCCAGTTGTTACGGTTAGTAGCGGCCTGCATCCACCGTGATCCCGCGGCCTTAACCAGATAAACATCCGACGCGACGTGTTCATAGTGTGATTCTGTTCTATAGAAAACTATACATTGGATTCGACTCAACACGCGTCGCGTTTCATCAGGTCGCGTCGCGTTTTAACAATATGTTTCCGCCTTTACCGGCGTCATGCGTCAGTGCGTCACTCGCAGCGCTCCATCGTTACTTTTTATTTGGTCTGAGAGTGTAACTTTAAGGGCCTAAGCAAACCACGTTCTTTAAACGCGCCGTCGACGCGTGTTTTAGAAACGAAGTACTGACTTTGTGCGTATCGGTACAAAAGTCAGTACTTTGTTTCTAAAACGCGCGTCGACGGCGCGTTAAGAAAACGTGGTGTGCTTAGGCCCTAATTTGAAGAATTTTGAGAGCAGAGACTTTGGCTACTTCACCGGACATAAAGGCGAGCAGAGCGTTAGCCTTAATAAATAGGTTGAAAACTACATACTAAGCAATCTGAGCAAGAGGGCGGAGAACCTTTGGGACTTGAACCTCGGTTCAAGGCGGTCACTGGCGGGCAAATTGAGGGATTATGACTTTAAGTTGCTAAGGGAAGTTTTGTGCAACTGTCGCTATACTTTACAATTCGCGAGCCTCTCTACGAAGGCATAGGAACATCGAGGGACACAAAATAATCTACAATGCACGTGCAACACGAATCCTATGGGATATCAATAGCATGGTGTTCTCAACTCATGGCGTAATCGGTCATACAATAGTAAGAAATACTAAGGAGTGTTTGTTTGTTCGTTTTATCGCGTTGTCCGTGTCAATAGAATCGACTCTTATAACCGACGAATATCGAAGATTAGGGCATTGGGCAATGTTTGGTGTTCGACTACTATGTTACTTCCGATTACGAAATAAGTCGTTCAGAAAAGTTTTTTTTTTGTTTTTTGGGCGTACTTTATGTATTTAGCCAGGAGGCTTTTGCTCCTTCCGATGCCCTCGTAGGCCCGAAGTCCGAGAGGCCCACGACCTGTAAAGTAGAGCGACAGTTGCACAAAATTCCTCTCAAAATCTAAAGTCATCATTTTTCATTCCCCCCGCCAGCGACCCTGGGCCAAGGTTCAGGTCCCACAGAGGGCGCCCACTTGCGCAGGTTGCTTAGTTAATGGCCTCTCGGACTTTGGGTCTACGAAAGCATCGGAAAAATGCCCGGAAAATGAAATTCTAAGAATACTAATCATCTTGTACATTTTTCTAATGTAACTTGAGTGCTTTTGAAAATTGCGCCCATTACCGTGGGAACTTCATAATAAAATATACATACATATAGCCTACAGCCTTTCTCGTTAAATGGGTTATCTATCACTGAAAGAATTTTTGAAATCGGAACATTAGTACCTGAGATCAAGCACACAAACAATCTCTTTAGCTTTTTATATTAGTAGATATCTCTACATAGTATAAAGTCGCTTCCCGCTATCTGTCTATCTCTATGTGTGCTTAGATTTTTAAAACTACTTTTTTAATGCAATGTTATAGCGTTTGACATAACATTGACAGAATGTGGTGCTCTTAGTTCACATCATGGTTAGTTCAGAGCTGTCACTCCCAATATTAAAAGTTCAATTTAATATAAAGACTTAGTTAAGGCAGGACAGCATCTGTCGGGTCAGCTAGTATGTTATATTAATTAATTATTCAATAATAAAGCGCATTGATTTATACTAAATCATATCAAGAAGTTAACTGAAATAAAAATCACATAATCGTCATCATCATCAATCATTTTGAATATGAATTGGTCTGAAAGTTTTTTTTAAGATTATTAGCAGAGTTTTGCAGTCTACCCTTGTGTTAAGCTAAAATGCTTGAGTTACGAATGGGTTCACGTTGATACTTTAATGCGTGGGGATTGAATGCGTCCAATGCTCAGCCATTTGGCTATGGCCGCTTAATAAATTAATAATAATATTAAAAATTGTTTTCTAAAAAGATTGGATGTAGAACTAGTAGGTTTAATGTAAGTTAGACACCGTCAACTGGGGTTTCTTTGACATTCAGGGTCACATTGACTGTGTAAATGTACTCGTATTTGATGGAAGGAGGATCTATTTACAAAATTAATTTCCTCATGTCATTTTGGCGTTTTGTCTTCCTTCATAGTATGTTGCCCAACTATCGATAGTTTCGCTATCGATAGATGACCTCGAATAATAGTAACAATATCGATAGTGCTATCGATAGTATCGATAATATCGATACTATCGATATCACAAATTAACTAATACTATGACATTATAATACTATCGATAGTATCGATATTTTTAAAGTAATACTATCGATACAATCGATATTATCGATAGTATCGTTGTATTAAATGATTAAAACTATCAATACTATTGATAGTTTGTAAAACTATCGATAGTATCGATACTATCGAAGACCAATTTATGTTTAGGAGCAAGACTCCTAACATAAATTAATACTATCGATAATATTGCTCTTAAACATAAATTGGTCTTCGATAGTATCGATACTATCGATATACTATCGATACTATTGATATGACGTCAACTATCGATAGACTATCAACAGTTTATCGATAGGCAACACTACTTCAGATTTCGTTTCACCATCACGGTCAAAGTTACCCAGAATGTCAAATTAACCCCGGTCTACGATACCTAAACCAAAAGGATTTAACAATAATACTATTGTCGTACATTTATCAATATCCAGTGTCGTTATCAATAACAAATAACATAACAGTAATAATATAATAACAGTGAAGTTACAATAAATGCACTGTGACGTCATTATTCATATATTGACCGTTCATGAATGAGTTTTTCATACGATTGTGATTAAACTGGGTTTTAGAGTAAATGGTTTGTTGATGTTTGTTAGGATTTTATTAGTACAATTTTCCTGTGAGGGGACCGTGTTGATAATACATATTTACTTAGTAAAAACATTATATTTCATTACACTCAGATATTTCAATGTTATTAATTTGTTTGGATATTGATATCATCATATTATACACGGTTATTTTTAAAACACCAACAACCTTTTGGGGAATAGAAGTACTCATGATTATTGACAACTTTTACTACGGGACCAACCCTGAAATCACAGAAAAAAAATCATACATTCATGTTTACTTACCTCGACAAAATGTATGGACCAGCTGATTTTATTTTCGCGAATTCAGGGTTGGTCCCATAGTAAAAGTTGTTTACAATCATCAGTACTTTCACCCTCTAAAAGGTTATTGGTGTTTTAAAAATAACCCTGTATATCATCAGCACGTATAACGTCAACTGCTGAACATGGGCCTCCTTCCGAGGGAGGAGTTTTTGACATAGTTACCACGCTTGGCAGTCGGGTTGGTGACCGCAGTATAATGTGGTAGCATTAAGGGAAACGCTGCTGCCCGTTCCCTGGTATACGATTGTTATAGATGTTACAAGCGGGACCAACGGCTTATCGTGCTTTCCGAGGCACGGAGGGTATCGACCATCCAGACCCGGAAAATAATCTTAGAATTTACACAAAGATTTCTTGTCCGGCGTGGGGATCGAACCCACGACCTCCTAGATTTAAAGCAAGCCAAATACCGGTACGCTACGGAGTTTATCAATAGATATTGATAACAGCAACCTTTTTTTTATAGCTTTGCTTTCTACTAGTTTTCTTGTTAAGCAAAAATGCTTGTGTTACGAGTGGGTTGACGTCGGTAGTGCAACAGATGGGGATCAAACCGGCGACCACAAGATCACAAGTCCGACGCCTTAGCCATAGGGCTACGGCCGCTTAATTGGAGGTACAATATCCAAAACTGATGTATACATTTCTCTATGTTAATAACGTCCACTGCTGAACATGGTCATGGTGGTGACTATGACAAAAACTCCTCCCTAGGGAGGACCCTAGGGAGGGGTTGTTGTCATAGTCAACACGCTTGGCAGGCGGATTGGTGACCGCAGTATTATGTAGTAACATACAAGGAAACGCTAACAGCGTTTTCTGGTAATTATACAATTGGGGAACAACGGCTTAACGTGCTTTCTGCGGCACGGAGGTTAATCTCTCAACCAACCAGAAAGAAGATTTCTATCTTCGAATTTACATAAAGATTTCTGATTGAACCCACGACTTTCGAGACTCATACCGCTACGCAACAGGGGTTATAATTACTATACCTACATTAATAATAATCATTTTTAAAGCCCCAATATAATATAATATCGGACATTCATAACAATAGCCACCTAACGCCAGCTTAATAAAAGCGGACATGTAGTGCCATCCATATTCCGCGTTAATAAATTCAACCCTTACAATTATGTTCCACCCCTATTTAGAAACGATAACATGAGCCGATGCTAAATAACTTATTGTGTTTGATTTAGATAATAGTCAGTTGTAGTCCCGGCTGTTGGAGAATGGAGACAATTGAGAGATCAAATGTTTTAAAGTGACTTTTGACTTTACTAGTTTAATAATCAGATAGTTAATTTATGTCTTATTATATAAATTAACTAGCTGATGCCAGTGACTTGTACGCGTGGTTTTTGTTATTCCTTCGGTTTTTTAATTATCCCACTGGAACTTATTTCTTTTCTGTGATTTAAAATATTGACTGGGGATGTATATACGGGTAGGAAAATGGTACGGATCTCTTCATGCGCGAGTCATACTTGCACTTGGCCGTCATCCAACCTGTTTCCATTATGTAAAATAATTCACATTTATTAATACTAAAAATGTTTTATTAACAAACAATTACGATGCGTCGATTGACGAAGGTATTATTTAAAAAAAAAAAGGCAGGAATGTTGCGTCCCGGTATTTTATTTTAATGGCCCGGTACCAGGTCGCGACCTGGCAAATGGAAAACGCTGCTTTAACTGACTACTAAGCTATTATGAATTTTGTCACATAATCAAATAGTTATATCTCGGGAAGAGAGGTAGAACTTAAATATAAACTTAAATTAACTTAAAGCTTTAAAGCAATTAAAGCAAAGAATGATCTCGGAGTTTCTTATAGTCTTTCTTCTCCGGGTGTCACAACGTAGGTAGATAGAGAAAGACTCGTAGGAAGCTAGGATAGGGTCTGGTCGTCCTTGCAAGGCGAGGCTCGCGACGCGTTCTATGCTTCTGACCGAATCCCAGCCCACGCTGGTTGATTCTAATTATATTTATAATACGCGACTATCACATGCCACATTGGTAGATTTAAATTCTATTTAATAACATGACTGTTGAAATGTATACTAATTAATTAGTCAAGATTTTTTTTTTCTTTTTATATTTGTATCATTGTATTTGACTTATAATAAGTACGATCGATTCGTCTACATTATCAATAAACGTTTTCATTTCATTTTCATTTCATTTCATTTACATTTCATTTCAATTAAGATTTGAAATGTTAATGTTAGTTTAAGTTTGTTATTTCGCAAAAGCTTTGCGTCGACAGTCGACAAATGGTTTTCGAGCTCCCGCAATATTACGAATGAGTTATTTAACGACACCCCTCACCATAATAGCACCATAAACGAAATACAATAATTCTCACTTAACGTTTAAAGAGGTAAAAAGTAAAAGTATTAAAAAATATATTTTCCATGTTTTTATTTTACTACGTTTTCATAACAGATAATGTGATAAATGCAATATATCAAGTTACAGCTTTTAAGTACGAAGCATGGAAGCTGGGTGAAATCGCGGACCGATACCCAAATAGATGAAAGAAAGGGGAGCTATAGGTATATACCCATAGCTAAGGATCCCGGCATTCCCAAAATAAAAATACGTACGAAGTGCTTCGAGTCCACGTTTTTTGTACGTACTGCGAAGATGTGGAACTCCCTGCCGGGGTCTATATTTCCCGATAAGTACAATTTGGGTCTCTTCAAATCAAGAGTAAACCGGTTCCTTCTATTCTTTATCTATCTATTATTATTGTTATATCTATATTATCTATTTCTCATAAAAAAAATGCCAGTTACGCAAAAGATGCGGTCATTAAGTAGATTTATTACAAAACGTAAAAAATGTCGCATAAAACTATTACATATTTTCAATACCTATTGTTATGTTTATCACAAAACTAACAATCGAAAATTATTATCATCCCATGGAACAGTCCATGCCGTATGGTTTCCGGCTTAGAATAGACCACCCCATGTCCTCCCATGGGTGTCGTAAAAGACGACTTAGGGACATATGGCTGATGGATGCAGCATCTATTAGCTCAAGGTTTACATATTACTGCGATCACCAATCCGTCTGCCAAGCGTGGTGATTATGGCAAAATCCCTCTACGATCCTGGCTTGCCAAGGTCTGTTAAGAGGAGGCCCATGTTCAGCAGTGGACGTCAACGGGCTGTTGATGATGATGATGATGATGGAACAGTCCACAGAAAAAAACATTACTTATTTCGATGCCAAAAATAAACATGATAATAGACATAGACAGATAATACGCAAGTTGATCGTTTAAATATCATAAAATAAGGTAGGTATTATAATCATTCTATCACAAAACTTGATCACCAGGTAAATTTTAACATTCCAATCACATTTGCAAACACGACATCGGCATCAATTATACGCGTACCAGTCCCAACTACGATGCCCTCGTAGACCCGAAGTCCGAGAGGCCCGCGATCTGTAAAGTAGAGCGACAATTGCACAAAACTCCCCTAAAATACTAAAAGTCATAATCCCTCAATCTCGTCGCGAGCGACCGCCAAGCCCCACAAGGGGCGCCCTCTTGCGCAGGTTGCTTAGTTTGTAGTTTTTAAACCATTTATTAAGGCTGGAGCTCTGCTCGCCTTTATGCCCGGTGAAGTAGCAAAAGCCTCGTGGTTACCTATGTATGTCTATCCGAAAAAAAGTGCTCCAGTCCCTCAATCAGATATCAATTAATATATAAATAAAGTACGAATGGCATAATTCTATCACATAGTTCATAAAAAAGACACTCTTGCAAACAAAACATAGGTAAGTAATGGCATCATTATACCCACTCTAGTCCCCGGGAGCATTCATCAATAAAAATAAACAGCATTATTTATTCAGCACTTATGTGACTCTTGTACGTTAAAAAAAATATCATCATCATCAGCCCGTATAACGTCCACTGCTGAATATGTGCGAGACTATGGCAAATCCCTCCCGAGGGAGGGATTTGCCATAGTCTCGACGATTGGCAGGCGGGTTGGTGACCGCAGTATTATGTTGTACCACACAAGTAAACGCTGCTGCCCGTTCCTTGATATACGATTATTATAGATTATGTTATAATAATCGGGACCAACGGCTTAACGTACTTTCCGAGGCACGGAGGGTAGTCCCTCAACCAACAAGACCAGCCCGGCTAGCATAGGCAGCGCGACTTGAGTCTACTCTACGGAGGCCGACCAATCACATTGCAGAAACGCACTGTCACGTGACACTTTCTGCAATACGATTGGTCGGCCTCCGTAGAGGAGACTCGAGTCGCGCTGCCTATGCTAGCCGGCCAGGAAAGAAATCTTAGAATTTACACAAAGATTTCCTGTCCGGCGTGGGGATCGAACCCACTACCTCCGAGATATAAAGCGAGCCAAACACCGCTTCGCTACGGGTGTTGGCAAAAAATTAACAATGTATTTATAGTTAATTATAAATGGGTAACATATACTATTACATTATACTATTAATTTTGAATATTTATAGATACTAAACGCTTTACTATGTTCATTTTAATAAATCTTTGTAGAGATTCACATACCTATCATCATCAACAGCCCGTTTACGTCCACAGCTGAACATGGGCCTCCTCTTAACAGACCTTGGCAAGCCAGGATCGTAGAGGGATATTGCCATAATCACCACGCTTGGCAGACGGATTGGTGATCGCAGTAAGATGTAAACCTTGAGCTAATAGATGCTGCTGCCCATCCATCAGCCATATGTCCCTTAGTCGCCTTTTACGACACCCATGGGAAGACATGGGGTGGTCTAATCTAAGCCGGAAACCACAACACATACCTATACCTACATCAATTAGGCGATTAACACAGCAACAATTACATAATTTTTTCAAACAGTACACTCAATCCCCCCGCCTATAACTACTCTGAGTCAAGGTCCAAGTCCCACACGGGGCGCCATCTTGCGCAGGTTGCTTAGTTTGTAGTGTCTAAAACCATTTACTTAAGCTGGACCCCTGCACAACTTTATGCCCGGTGAAGAAGCAAAGCCTGCAGGCTAACTACATAACATCCGTCTGAAAAACAAGTTAGTCCTCGGAGCATTCGTCAATCATACATCACTTAACCGATTAAAAACAAAGCCCAAATATATCATTCTTTCACACAATAATCTCATAGTATATAGAAAAAAGCAGACACTCTTGCAAACTTTACCTGGTGCAGTGCCTGGAAGCGTTCATGAATCAGACATTACTTAATCGCATACGAATTACACAATTTTACCGCATAGTATATTAAAAAAAACCAGTCACTTCTTCAAACGAAACCTCAGCAATTACACATTATTCTAGGCAACAGGATCATTAATCAATCACACATCACTTAACCAATTAAAAACAAAGTACAAATTACAGAATTCCTTCACACAATACTCTCATAGTATATGTAAAAAAACCAGACACTCCTGCAAACAAAACATCGGCATACAATTATTCCCACTAGTCCCCGGGAGCGTTAGACTGGAGACATAAGCTTGTTTTTATGGCCCTGCCACACCCCGATAAGCGCGCCCCCAACAAAGATATTATTACAATGAATAACTGATAATTGTGACGCTTCTAGACCTTTGTGGTTAGATTAAATTGATTTGTACTTATTTGTAAGATTTAGTGGCTATCAAAGGGTTGGGGGATGTTTATGGGGATGATCTGGTGAGGTATTGCGGTTATAGTTTCTTTTTTAATGGTATTGCGGGTTTTGTATTTGTTTACTGGGTTTTTTTTATGCCGCGTTGATCTTGCGGTAGTATTTTACAGTTTTTATTTTTTTTTATTAAATATAGGCTTACGTTTGACCATAATCTTGCTTGATGGAAGGCGAAGATTAGGCTTAAGATGATACACGCTTGCCTAGAAAGTGTCTGTTCACTTTAGTCTTAAATATGTCCAAATTGATTCGTGCGTATTGAAGGAATGTCTACAACAAAAGGTTGAAACCGCTCGCCACGCCTAGTCGTCCGGTGATGGAAAGGTGAAGGGGGTATCAGGTTATGCAATAAGAAGTCTTGTAATAGAGTCCCGGATCGGGTAAAAATTGTGTTTCTAGAATATTTTCGAGATATTCATCTGTGCCTCGGCAAGCACGTTTAATGCTCGATCTTGTGCCTGATTTATCAGCGGTGTCGGTACTCATCAAACATCAACAGCCCGTTTACGTGAACTGCTGAACATGGGCCTCCTCTTTAGACCTTGGCAAGCCAGGGGAGCAAGGTCGGATCCATGTGAAGTCGGATGATGTGGTGTGCACGATAGGCATGCCACAACCCTAATAGACCTGTACCTGTGTAATAGTACTCGTGAAGGCTTGTCCTGATGCGCGGAAAAGGAAATAGTCAAATTCAATTCGTTTATGGAACATGATTGTCCATGAGTGAGCTCATACTCAGATTCGCATTTGGTCGATTTAAATAAAATAAATTAAATAAACCATACGACACTATGCTACTAAATTTTAATGAACCATAAATTGGCACTACATCTATAGTAGTAATAATAAAGAGGTAAGATTTGTATTTTTGTGTGTGTATGTTTGTAATGAATAAACTCAAAAACAACTGTGCCGATTTCAAAAATTATTTCACCATTGGAAAGCTAAATTCACCCTGAGTGTCATAGGTTTATATTTAATTATGAAGTACCCACGGAAACGGGAGTGACGCGGGTGAAACTGCGCGCGGGAAGCTAGTTCAGTATAAAGCTACATCAGTAATGATTTTTTTTTTTTTTTTTTTTTTTTTTTTTTTTAAAAGACAACTCCCGCACTAGGGAAATAAATCCCTGTGTCGCGGGGGACTTTACAAACATTCATTTCACGGACACAAAGAACACCCAGACTCAGAACAACTATTTGTGGTTCACACAAATAATTGTCCCGGGTGGGAATCGAACCCAGAACACCAGGTCTCAGAGGCAACTATCGTAACCACTGAGTCACCGGTGCAGTCAGTTTTCTGGTGGCACAGGCTTTTTTGAGGGTTGGAACGGCGCCTATAGGGTTTTCAATACTGTCCCAGTAGAATTAAATAACCGTAGGAATAGGAAGCCCAGCGCCTTAGGTCAAACTCTTTAGAGTTTGGCCGCTGTGGGCGAAATCGGTCAGGCAGATTTCATTATCTGTAACCAACATTGTAACCTTTTTATATAGTTGTGTTATTAAAATTAACTATTAAAGTAACAAATGTACGTATAAATCAAGTATCGCTTTAAGTCGTGGGTTAGATCCTCACACCGGACAAGAATTTTTTGTGTCGATTCTAAGATTTCTTTCCGGGTCTGCTTGGCTGAGGGAAGACCCTCCGTGCCTCGGAAAACAGCATTGAAGCAAAATTAACTTAAAACTATTTCAACCGCGTAAAATAAGGATTTTATAATCTATCTTACAAATGAAAGTCCGTCATATAATAGTCTAGTCAACAAGTTCAAATTGGTGAAAAATAGTGATAAAGCTCCTAAATATATGAGTGGTACCTCATTGGATTCGGAATGACATCTAGAAAAATGTATTCGAAGGAATAATTAGCACGGAAAAAATTACAAAAGTTACAAAAGTTTGCAACTTAATTTGTAATAACTTTTGTAATTTTTTGCGTGTTAATTATTCCTTCGAATACATTTTTCTAGACGTCATTCCGAATCCAATGAGGTATCACTCATATTTTTATCAGCTTTATCACTATTTTTCACCAATTTGAACTTGTTGACTAGACTATAATAGGTTTTACTGTTTTAAAAATGAGGCGGAAAAGGCAGATACACAAAACTAGCGGCCCGCCCCGGCTTTGCACGAGGGACTTTTAAAGCCTATGTTACTCAGAGATAACGTAGCATTCAAACGGTGAAAGAATTATTAAAATCAGTTCAGTAGATTTTGAGTTCATTCGAAGCAAACATACAAAAATACAAACTTTTCCTCTTTATAATATTAGTAAAGGTAACATTTAATTAGGTATAATAGCCCATATCATACCTATAAAATTATCTATCTACCATTGAAAGCTTCGTCAAAATCTGTCCAACCGCTTCTGAGATTAGACAAGCATACACACAAATAGATAGATAGATACAAAATAAGTGTTTTTGTTGTAATAGTACATTCATATGCATAATAAAAATCTGTAATGTTTTCAATAAAACATACACTTCAATTTTAATTAGTTGTATAAATAAAACAGAAGAGATCATTTAACATAGCTTTCACTCCTCCTTCAACAAAACATGTTAAATCCTTTTAAATATAAATATAAAGAAGAAAACTATCGGAAATATATATATATAGATAATGTATAAAAAAATTACAATATGTTTGGCTATTATTTAAGTATATCAGGTAATGGGAGGCACCGTTTATTTTTGTAAGTATTACCTAATACTGCGGTCCCCAACCAAATTGCCAAGCGTGGTGACTTATATGGTTCTAATAAACTGCTGCCTCACAGCAGTTATAGTTATACGCCCTAATGATGATTATATTTTTAACTCGTCTCCATAGAATAAGCAACTCTTTTATGGGGCAATGTATTCGCTTCTATAACAAACTCCCCAATAATATTAGAAAATTATCTGTTAATAAATTTAAAGCCATTGTTAAAGCCAAATTATGTAAAAAGGCATATTATAAAATATCAGACTATGTAAATGACAAAAATGGCTTGGGAGTAACTGGCTCTGGAATGACACTGCTGCAAAACAATATTGTAAAAGTAATGATAAATTGATCATTTAAATAAAGGTTTCCTCTGTGTTTCTTGCCAGTTCTTCTCAGAGTTGCCACGTCTTGAACTGGTGGTTGGAAAAAAAATGGACGCATCATAAGAACATGATTGAATTTTTTTGAATTGTGTTTATATGAATAAAGAAATTATTGACTTTGACTTTGAAACTAGCACGCGGTTTCCTCGCGTCACTCCCGTAGGAACGTAGGAAGTGTAGCGACTTTATAATCGAATATAGCATTTAGCCGTATTGCTTATTGCCGTGTGGTTTCCGGCATAGAATAGACCACCCCATGTCCTCCCATGGGTGTCGTAAAAGGCGACTATTAGCAGCAGCATCTATTAGCTCAAGGTTTACATCTTACTGCGATCACCAATCCGTCTGCCAAGCGTGGTGATTATGGCAATATCCCTCAACGATCCTGGCTTTCCAAGGTCTGTTAAGAGGAGGCCCATATTGAGCAGTGGACGTAAACGGGCTGTTGATGATAGCATTTAGCCTTCCTCGATAAATGGGCTATCTAAACTGACGGATTTTTTAAATCATGAGATAAGTTCAAGCGAACAAACAAATAACTCTTCTTCTTCTCTTCTTTCAATCTTCTATATTATTATAGATTATATATTTTATTTTGATCGTTCGCAATAGTGCATAAAACTTTGTTTGCTAAAATATATCTACTATTAAAATTAGCCACTGTGTGTTACATCCCAACTGAAGGATATAAAAGGAAATTTATTGATTTTAATCAATTTTAATAGCAATTCATTTAAAATGTTGTTCTTTCAGTCTACCAGTTCTATTTGCGTTGTGATAGTTTATTACAGTTTTATACATAGGTAGTTTATTTTTATTTTTATCTTCATGTATACCAAATATATGTTTCACATGCTTATTCAAAAACGTTTTCAAAATTCAAAAGACTGGCCATTGATTTTCTCAAATCGCAAATAAAATAGCTCTTCTTAATCAATATTTAAAAATACATGGATTACTAGCAGAGTTAGTCTGCTAGTATATTTGTTAACCCCTCGTCCTAAGCTAAAATGCTTGTGTTACGAGTGGGTTTACGTTGGTAGTGCAATGGGTGGGGTTCGAACCTGCGACCACAAGATCACAAGTCCGACGACCTAGCCATTGGGCTCATCCGCTTAGTATTTAGAAACTACACGGATAATAATATCTCTGCTGAATTTCTCAATAAAAATAAAATGCTGGCAGTACCTAATATTTTGTAAAAGTATTGTATTATGTTGATAAGATTATTAATCGATTAATTCACATTTTCTTTGTAAAATATATTTTACTATATACTGTCTGTCCCGATTTTATCCGCGTAGAAGCTTCTTCAGATTGAGACTATGAAATAATGTGGCTTACAGTAGGTAAACGAATTAGAAAATAAATTGGCTCAGTTGATCCAGAATAAAATCCTACTAATATAAACGCAAAAGTTTGTAAGTATGGATGGATGGATGGATAGATGTTTGTTACTCTTTCAAGTAAAAACTGCTGAATGGATTAGGCTGAAACTTTGCACGGGGATAGTTAATCAGCTCGATTAACATATAGGCTACAAAAAATCACGCTCCGACCTAATGGAGCAGAGTAACGCGGGTAAAACCGCGGGGCGCAGCTAATATGTGATAGGTGTACAATGTACCTCGATTATTTCAACATTTTGTTTAAGTAGGTATTAAAGCTGTAATTTCTATATAAATTTTATTCTCTAAGAGTGTATGATCTAAGCCGTAGTCGGTTATAAATATGTAAAAATGATGTTCGTTCTATTTAAATTCGTATAACCGTAAATATTTAAATACTGAAAAATATATTATCTGGTAATAAAATAATAGATTAATAGATACGAAATAAAAATAACCTATACCTAGTTAAAACTTACTAAGAATTGCAAAAGTAAATTCTCAATCTGAAAAACAAATGAAAAAGAAGATTTTAACTTGAAATACAAATCAACAACTAAATGCAAACGAAATATTACAATTGTTATCATAGACGGTTTGAAAACATGACATGCCCTCGCGGTGGTTATGATTCCCTAATGCCTAAACAATTAACCACTTAGCACCCACGGCATAATAGCATAACTCAACAAATACGAGTTTTTGTTTCACAGATAACAGGTGCGTTTGAATCTCTCTTCCTTATTTGCTCACAGATATCAAATTAAAAAGATAATGAATGACTCTAAATTAAATACTTTTTGGTATTTTAAATGTTTGCTTTTTTAATAAAAGAACGAATGTGGGTGGTGAATGATAAGTTTTTGTGGTAGTTGAAACGGATTCAGATTTGTTTTTTAGACTTTTTGATTGTAAGTCCCACTGTTAAAATTAAAACTAATATTTATTTAAATATTAGTTTTAATTTTAACAGTGGGAAAGTTAAATGTTGATAATGAACGGTTTTAGTTTGTCAATTGTCTAAAAAAAGAGAATACATAAAAATACGAAAATTATAAAAAAGGAGCCGAGGAGTGAAATTGTATATGATGACAATAAAATAAAATATGTTACCATTTTTGTAATTTATTGTATTATTCCTTCTTTGTGAAGATTATTTTGCAACAGAAAGATAGCATTTTTTACCATATAAAGCATTATTTTTACTAGGTAATGTTAAACATTTACGAATTTTTTATTTAAGTACTTGTTTTTTGTTTAATTACATACTTTGCAAAATAAAATCACACATAAAACGGGCCAGTTGGTACTTAGTTGATACTTATTAAAGTTTTTTTAAAAAGTACGATTAATTTATTAATACAGTAACATAGAAATTCACCGACGTACCTCAGTCTTTTGGCTTCATCTATAAATGGTCTTTTCTCCATTTCAGTGAGCAGTTTCCACTCAGCCCCCAATCTCTTCGAGATCTCGGAGTTGTGCATCTTAGGGTTGTCTTGCGCCATTTTCCGCCGCTGCCCTCGCGACCACACCATGAAGGCGTTCATTGGCCGCTTTATGTGATCATTAGGCTGCTTGCCCAAAGACATTATTGTATAATCAATTTTGACGTATTTTATTAACAATTAAATAAATAAAAAAAAATCAATTTCCGTCACACCGACAAACCACGCGCATAACTTTTAAAACTTCAATTTCTTACTTAACGTATTGTACTGTTAGTGAATAATTAAATGTAATTTATGCGACATGCCAAACAAATCGAACGCGATTATGAATTCCCGCGCGCGTAGTGAAAAGCTCGTCGAAAGCTCAATGCGGTGCTTTTCTTGCTAGTGTCATGTTCGCGAGACCTCTGGCTTGTCCCCCCGTGGGTTTCCCCCCTCCCGGTAACTAGCCAATGTGGGCGCTCCGTGGGCGGTAGCTGGCTTGTGATTGGCGGAGGCGCCGTTTGTCTGGGGCGCCCGCAACAGGTAGCCGCCGTGCTGCCAGCCGAGTCCTTGTTTGCATGTTTATTAGCAAGATTAAATTTCTTTTTAGCCACAATCTTGGAGCAAAAGAACGCGCCGGTAAGTAATCGAATGGTGATTCGATTTGGTTGGAGCGCCGGTGATTTCCGTAAAGTCATCCGCATTAATTGTTGACATAAGGTCGGGTTTGTGTTGGAGTGCAGAAAAATTGAGTCGCATCTATTGTTGATTAGTATTGGATTGGTTTGGAATCTTAATAATGTATTGATACTGAATGTTTACGTGGCTTCTTAATCGATTGACGAGTTTAGTTGAATGGCATTGTGTCAATGTTGTTCTCATTGAAATTTGATTACATTTTAGATTAATTCAGAAATTATCAATTAATTCCCTCGCTACTATTCAATTATGGTATAAATTTTGTGTGTCAATTATTATAAAAGTAATTAACAGTACCTATAGTTTATAAATAACTTCAATAATTTAAATTTAAATTAAAAATAAATGATGAATTAAATAACTTTTGTTTAGTTCGCGTCCGACGCTAAACTTATGGTCCTTTTAAATAATAACATACTCACAAGGACAGAACTTTAGACTATTAAATTATAGATAAAAAATAAAATTGTATTGTGACAGTTTTTACGCTAAAGCTAATAAGTAAATATTAAATACAAACTATTTATTATTATTATAACTATAATAACTAAACTTAATTAATTAATTTAATTTATAACTTATATTAATAAGCCAAAATATGTTTTGAGTATTTGCAAATGCTTGTAATAGGTTTACGTAACTAAAAACTTTTTTTTTTAATAAATACAGGTCACATTTGTGGGTAATCTTTAAACTGTAAGATAATTAGATAACGGCGTTATACGCCATAAAATGACAGCATTTAGTTAAGCAAATATAAATGTTTCGTTAATAATCAAGCAAAAACAGATTTATAATAGCGATAACCACCCATGGTCATATGGCACAATTGAACTACAATTTGGAAGAAAGAAATAAAAGTCATTGAATCATCTAAATAAAATGTACCTTAAACCAAAGGTTTAGGGTTTATAACAAGTTGAAAACTTTTTGGCATTTATTCTTTTATTACAATTTTGCTATACTAATTATTAGTAAAATCTCTTTTTTTTGCATTTTGGATGTTAGGGTGATCCCTGTGGACATATAATTACTTAGTAAGCCTTCATATTTCTCGAGTATATTTAATTATATTTAAAATATTAGGTATTTAAAGTTTATAAAAACCAATCATGAAATAGGTTTTTGCAATAATAATCATTTCTAATGTGTTTTTTTTCGGACGGACATATTATTATGTAGTTAGCACTGAGGCTTTTGCTACTTCACAGGGCATACTCATTTCTAATTTTCTTTCTGAGTTTCTTCTCCGGGCCGTCCACTTAGGTAGCTAGAGAAACCTGCAGGTTAGCTAGGCTAGGATCCTCGCCGGACAGACCGAGGACGCGTTGGCCCCCTGTCCCAATCCGATGATCCAGTGCCTGTAGTCCGTGCCAGTGATCACTGCCTCTTTTTTTAAAATAGAATTATTGTCACAGTAATATTTCTCATAGCATTAGCGATGCCCTGAGCCGTGGTCCTAGCCCATTAAGGGTGCCCTCAGGCGTGTGTCGTTTATAAGTAAAAATACTGTTTAAAGACGTGCCTGTTTCTATAGAGCTAAATTATATTAAGATTTTAATTATATAATTAATTATTGTTATTACTATACAAATGACGTGATACTAGACTGGCAGACAGACTATTAGCTAATCCGCAATAGATTTTAGTTGAGATATTTTGTATTTAATTATATTTCATTGTGTATAATTGACAAGTACAAGTGTATGTAAATACCTAAGTGCTGAATAAATATCGTTTAATTCGTTTTACTGATAAGTACAAATTAATAAACATTATGTTAAAGGTGCAGTGGTATGCAAGAATAACACTTGGCTGTAATTCTTATTGGTATGGTATTCACTTGAGTAATGTCTCACTGTCTTAGTCTTTATTGCTATAATAATAGAAATCATCAAAGTAACACCTAATATTCCCAAAAGTAAACTCATAGTCTCCTGTGTTGTTCTTACATACAGGAAGAACAACACATTAGTAGTAAGACATAATGTTTATAAATATAGTCTCTTTAAAAATGATAAATTCTACTAATATTATTAACGCGAAAGTTTGTAATTATAGATGGGTGGATGAATGTTTGTTACTCTTTCACGTGAAAACTACTGAATGGATTTAGCTGAAAGTTTGCACGCGGATAGTTTATAAGCTGAATTAATATATAGGCTACAAAATATCACGCTCCGACCCACTGGAGTAGAGTGACGCGGGTAAAACTGCGGGGCGCCGCTAGATTCTAATAATAAAACTTGCAACGAATACATAAAAGGTATACTATATTGGTAAGAAACGAATATCAGTTAGAATGGTATTGATATTTGTGAGCATAATCGAACTGCCGCGTCTTATCGTATCGAGAACTAACATTGTTATCAGCTGGGTACACAATGTGATGTCTAGGCTCACATTATGCAATGGTTTATAATAATTCAATAACGTTAAGTTATTGTATCTTTATACAAAATATGTTAAGATTTCGATGAAATTTGTTTCCACTAATATGCTATGCATTTCTTATCTTTTTCAGTCTGCTCTTTTGTCTTAACCCCGGTGAAATAGCAAAGGCCTCGTGGCTAACTATGTATATAAAGAAAAATAGCTCGATCTTTTCACTTTTTTCACATACTGCTATATTGAAATTCTGCTCTTTTTTATATATGTCAATCTGCCGAGTTATTCAGCAATTTCCGCGAGTGTCATGTAATGATTCTCCTCTTTTATCATTTCACCATTTTGACATTCAGTTTATTTGTCATTATGGTCTTTTGACATACTGCTCTTTTGGTAGTCTGGTTTTTTGACAATTTGCAACCCATGTTTTATATAACTCTTTTTATTTTCTGCTCCTTTTAAAATTTTCAACTCATTTATCATTTCGCTCTTTTGATCTTATTCTCCTCAACAGAGTCAATCAATATACTCAGCCAATAAATTTAATTGACAGAAAAACAGGATATAAATGATTTAAATTGAATGAAAAAAAACCAAACATTATAAAAGATTCTAATTATTATTATATATTTAGTAATAGTATTTTTATATTTCTTGATAATAATGATATTTTTAAATATTTTTCGGAAAAGTTTACCATATATACTATGTTTCAAAATTGAGATTAATAAAATTCGACCACTAAAGTCCCCCTTAGAGAGGTGTTATAAAAGAAATTATTAATTTTCGATGACCGGTAGGGTTCCACCGTAGCCTAATTGGTTAAAGCATTAGGGCTTAACCTAAGATGCTTGGAGGTTCATAATTATAGGATACATAAAGTGAATATCTTTTCTACAATTCTTACAGAACTCCATTTTAGAAATAGGTAGATATATAACGAAGCATCAATATGTTTGTGAAGGTGGTAATAAAATTTAATCAGAGAAGTGAGTTAGTTAACACAGGTGTAGTTTTTATTTATTTACTCTCAAAATGATGTGATGGAAAAATACCAGCATCTTTTAAAATTAGAATCAGAAATATTAACCTACCTTAGATCATACTAAAGCGGACCGCCACTAAAGATGAGCAGTTAAACATCAAAATCCTATTCTCAACACTTCAGAATGTCAGCAGTTTACCAGACCAAAGTTTTAAATCCCAACTTCCAAAGTATTGACCGACAACTCGAAAAGTAGGTGAGGTTAGGTTAGAATGGCGACCATGCGATGCCAGAAACAATTTTTTTATGTAAAACTATAAACTAGTAGGTATTTAAGATACCGTCTTGACCTAAACCTTGTCTCTTTTATGGGGCAATGTATACGCTTCTACAACCAACTTCCTAATAATGTGAGAGATCTTCCAACAAACAAGTTTAAACGATATGTCAAAGATAAATTATGTAAAAAGGCTTATTATAAAATTTCTGATTATGTTAATGACAAAACTGCTTGGGAGTGAGTTGTTCTGAAACAATACTGCTTTATTAATCATTGTAAAATACAATTTATTTAAAAAAAAAGGATTCCTCTGAGTTTCTTGCCAGTTCTTCTCAGAGCTGCCACGTCCAGAACTGGTGGTAGTAAAAGAATGGGACGCATCATAAGAACATGATTTAAAATATTTTAAATCTGTGTATATGAATAAAGAATTTTTGACTTTTAACCTAACCAAATGAGACTAGATGTTGTGATGACTAGACTAGACTGTTGTAACAACACCGAAAAGCTATAATAGGTTTTTTTTTTTTTTTTTCGGACGGACATTTGTAGTTAGCCAGGAGGCTTTTGCTACTTCACCGGGCATAAAGGCGAGCAGAGCTCCAGCCTAGATAAATGGTTTAAACACTACAAACTAAGCAACCTGCGCAAGAGGGCGTCCCCTGTGGGACTTGGACCTCGGCTCAGGGCGGTCGCTGACGGGGAGATTGAGGAATTATGGCTTTTAGTTTATTTAGGGGAGTTTTGTGCAACTGTCGCTCTACTTTACTCTATAATAGGCCCTGTTGGACTTTTCCTGTTATTTTTCTTAACCACCCGAAACCTCGTAAGTTTATCAACGAACTAGAAAGCTAATGAACTTACGATTCTTATTACTTTCCGGTTACATATACTGGGTGTATTTTTTACTGTCTTGAAAATAATAGGGCATTATATGTATATGAAATAGATGTCTAAGGCATAGTTATTTTAACCATTTTTTTTTGCTGACATGTAGGTAGTGAAAATCATAACGATAAAAAAACCGTACCTAATTAGGTTATTACGTTACGTTAGTTAAAATAGTTGCCAATAATACTAGGCCGCGATCAAATATGAATGAAAAGAGTGAGCGATTTAGTGTAATTACCTACTTAGGTACGCATTTTTACGGTTACGATTTTCACTGTATGCCAGTAAAAAAAAGATAAAATAACTATGGCTCACACATCTGTTTCATAATATGTATATCACGCCATATTATTTTCAAGACGGTAAAAATTACATCCAGTATGTAGAACAATATTTAGTGGCCAGTGTGTCTGTCACACAACACGTCGGACACAGACGGTCTCCAATTTGCATGAAACAGACCCGCGGACAAACAATGCACACGTGAATACGTACTAATGGACGCTACTGTTCGTAATTGTGAGGTCTCTGTGTATCTCGGGGGACTAAAAGATGGGTGAAGGGACGGAGAATTGCTAACTAAGATTTATAGAGGTCAGTTTAACTTATAGTTTGTTGCTTAAGTGAAATTTGTCTAACATTTATATTTTTATAATAGCTGCGCCCCGCGGTTTTACCTGCGTTACTCTGCTCCTGTGGGTCGAAGCGTAATGTTTTGTAGCCTATATGTTAATCCAGCGTATAACCTATCCCGGTGCATAATTTCAGCCAATTCCGTTCAGTAGTTTTTACGTGAAAGAGTAACAAACATCAATCCATGCATATATCCATACTTACAAACTTTCGCGTTTATAATATTAGTAGTATTGAAATTCATTTTTAACATTTCCTATCAATTGTCTGTTATATTTTATTAGTTACAATTATTTTACAATATATTTAATATAAAATCTTATCAATATATGTTATCTACAATAACAAGCCAATTCCCCCAAAATCACGAAGCACCCTTCAATCGTTAACTTAATCCTGGAAAACACCACCTTCTATCCAAAACACAGCCACCAACCCGTATTGTGTATTTTGTGAGGTAGGTGTCGCGTCGGTCGCCGGCGGCAAAGCGGCGGCAGTGGCGCGGCAAAACGGTGCATAACACGATATTGTCGCCGATACACCGGATTGTTTACTGTACAGGTGCAAAGAAAAGTCTTTGGAGGATATTTTTGGGATTACTTTGTGAAAGAAAATTACAAATGTTAATATCATCGTCATCATCATCATTAGCCCGTACAATGTCTACTGCTGAACATGGGCCTCCTCCCGAGGGAGGGTATTTGCCGTAGTCACCACGCTCGGCAGGCGGGTTGGTGATCGCAGTATTATGTTATAACACACAAGAAAACGCTGCTGCCCGTTCCCTGATATACGATTGTTATAGATGATGTTATAATAATCGGGACCAACGGCTTAACATGCTTTCCGAGGCACGGAGGGTGCACCCTCAACCATCGAGACCCGGAAATAAAATGATGAATTTCCACAAAGATTTCTTGTCCGGTGTGGGGATCGAACCCACGACCTCCGAGATTTAAAGCGAGCCAAATACCGCTACGCTACGGAGGTTGTCAATGTTAATATAGCTTTAAGTATCAACCTTTGTTATCAGCCTCCATAGACTGTATCAGTTAATGAAGTCATGAGTTCAATCTTACCATGGGTGACGTAAAAGATATACACCTGATGAGGGAGCAGCAGTATCTACCAGCTCCAATATACTCCCATCTTACTGCGACCACAAATCTGCCAGCCTTTTTTTTTGTTGTCCGGAGGGCAATTCATTTACGAATTCCGACCGCCGCGCGCCGCGCCCCTGCAACGTATCCGCGCGCTGGAGCATGGCGGCAGGATATTTGGGACTCGTCCTCTCCATAGCAGGTATCCTCGTGGTATGCTTTACTCATGCCACGAGGAGAGGACCCTACACCACTAAAACTCCCCGGACACTCCTTCGATCCGTCGTTGACGGGGGCGGGGTACGCACGAAGCAATCAGGCTCCCCAACCAATCTGCCGGTCTAGCGTGGTGATAACGACAATATCCCTCAACGACCTTGCCAACGTCTTTTAAAGAGGAGGCCCATGTTCAGCAGTGGATGTAATTGGGCTAATAAAGTAAGTAAACTAGCCTATGACCCAGACTGTTGAACAATAGCCACATAGAATTGCTGTTACTTCACACCTGTTCATCATCATCATCATCATTATCTGCCCGTATAACGTCCACTGCTGAACATGGGCCTTCTCCTGAGGGAAGGTATTTGCCATAGTCACCACGCTTGGCCGGCGGGTTGGTGACCGCAGTATTATTTTGTACCACACAGGGAAACGCTGCTGCCCATTCCTTGATTTATGACTATTGTAGATGATATTATAACAATCGGGACCAACGGCTTAACGTGCTTTCCGAGGCCCGCAGGGTAGTTCCTCAACCAACCAAACCCGAAAAGAAATCTTACAATTTACACAAAGATATCCTGTCCGGCGTGGGGATCGAACCCACGACCTCCGAGATTTAAGCCGAGCCAAATACCGCTACACTACGAAGGTTGTCTACTCGTTTCAGGTTCTCTACGGTCGGTCGACTATAAAATCGTTTTTTTTTTATATATGACTGTCCTTTTTTTTTTTTGTTCGGCTTGTATTTTATTGACTTATTCCCACCGCCGCTGCAGCGTATTCGCGCGCTGGCGGTGGGATATGTGGGACTCGCCCTCTACATAGCGTAGTAACTCATACTACGAGGAGAGGACCCTACACCACTAAAACCCCCCGGACACTCCTTCGATCCGCCGTTGGGGGGGCCGGGTACGCATAAGCAATCCGGCCCCCCGACGGCACCCGCGGCCAGTATGGCATCGCGGGATCCCCTGGGCCACACTTACAGTGGCCCATTTGCTATATATGACTGTCCTTTTCCCGCAATGTATATTTTAAGGGTACACGTGGACTGTGCTCGCCTGTACCCGACGCCCAGGTAACAACATCACGCGGCCGCTCTGTTTCATTTCACGCTCGCTTGCCAATCAAATGTCCGACACCTACTCCATTTTGTGACAAATAATTATAACATAAGGACAGTGTTTTCATTCAAAATGTGATGTGATGTTTTGTTTTTGTTAATAATGAGATTTTGCCTGCAACTTTTCTCGATACAAACATTTCTTTACGTTAAGGGTTAAAGTTAAAAAAAAATACCCACTGTATTTATCACATTTTTTAATTTTTTGAATTATCATCGTCATCAGCCCGTATAATGTCCGCTGCTAAACATGGGCCTCCTCCCGAGAGCGAGGGTATTTGCCATAGTCACCACGCTTGGCAGGCGGATTGGCGACCGCAGTATTATGTTGTACCACACAAGAAAACGCTGCTGCTCGTTCCTTGATATACGATTATTATAGATGATGTTATAACAATCGGGACCAACGGCTTAACGTACTTTCCGAGGCACGGAGGGTAGTCCCTCAACCAACCAGACCCGGAAAGAAATCTTAGAATTTACACAAAGTTTTTCTGTCCGTTTTTGAATACTTTACAGAAAAATTTACCATATATTATGTTTCAAAATTGAGATTACTAAAATTCGACCCCCGGCAGGACTCGAACCTGCATCTTAGGTTAAGCCCCTAATGCCTTAACCAATTAGGCTACGGTGGAACCCTACAGGTCATCGAAATTTATCAATCTTTTTTATAACACGTCTCTGAGGGTGACGTTAGTGCCATCTATCGGTAATGATCCGATGAACAGTATTACTGCACTGTACCCTGTATTTATTTTCAAACTTCAACCCTTAACTTGCAGAAAAGTTAGGTTATGCGTTGTCTATAAATCAGTTAGTTACTCAGTCAACGAGTACTAAAAAGAACAAGATAACAAATTGTTTTATTTTCTTTTAACCCTCTGTGTTAAGAAAAAGGATATGACAATACGTTATCTTACTGCCTACTTAATTTAAGACCACTTGTGTCATAGTTAAATAAATAATTATTCCATGTGAAAAAGTAAGGCCATTGAATCCATAAAACTACCGTTGGAGCCACTATTTTTTACTTTATTTTTTATTAAATATAGGCATTACCTTTGACCATAATCTCGCTTCATGGAAGGTGATGATAAGGCCTAAGATGATACACGCTTACCTAGAAAGTGTCTGTTCACTTTAGTCTTAAAGATGTCCAGATTATAGCGTTCCGGAAAAACTGTCCCTGGCAGAGAATTCCACTCCTTAGACTAAGAAATAAGACTATGTACACAACAACAACTAAAATAGTTCTTTCTATACGAATCTCTCAAGAATAACAACACATAGATTCAAAGAAAAGGGGTGTTCATACATAAACATTATCTAAATCTCACAGCGTTAGGCCGACGCGCGACGTTGACGTTATTATAGCTACGGGCTACGGCGTAGCGGCTACGTGCTACGGACGTCTGCTACAGACACAATTGTGTTCTGTGCAATTTTCATTATTGCTGTGCTGTGGTTCTTTTCTTTTTTGTTGTTAATTTAATATTTGCAGAAATTAAGTATATACTTTAGTATTATATAAAAATAAGAATTGAAGTACCTACCTAATTGCGTCTTTATTATTATTTATACGGTAGATTTAGTCACATATAAGATATTCAGCGGTCTAGGGGTTTAGCGGTAATCCACTGTGGAATATCGTTAGACCAAAGACGCATTTTATATTAGGAGCTTTATATCGTCTTTGGCCGTGACAAAAAAATCTAAGTGCTACTCCAAAGGTTGGAAGTTGATGGTGTTCCACCCGTGCTTCGGAGAGCATGTTAAGCTGTCTACCATCCGATGCCCTCGTAGACCCGAAGTCCGAGAGGCCCGCGAACTGTAAAGTAGAGTGACAGTTTCACAAAATTCCCTAAAATACTAAAAGTCATAATCCCTCAATCTCATCGCCAGAGTCCAAGTCCCACAGGGGACGCCCTCTTGCGCAGGTTGTTTAGTTTATAGTTTTTAAACCATTAATTAAGGCTGGAGCTCTGCTCGCCTTTGTGCCCGGTGAAGTAGCAAAAGCCAAGTGGCGAACAAAGTCCGTCCAAAAAAAAATACACATATCTACTATACTACACTATCTAATACGTTTGGCTTCGTCCCTGTGTTCTTCACATTCCCCAGCATTGATAGCTGCCATAACTTATTTATTAAGAAAAGCTTCGATATGCATATAACATAATAGCGAGCACAAAGGGGTTTTGTGCCGCACTATCGAGCGCTTCGAATAAAAATATAGCTTCGACGTAAAGAGAACTCGGGTTAACGGTACACATGAGATTGAACTGATTTAATGAGATTTTTTTTGTACGGACATAATAATATGAAGCTATATATTAGCCACGAGGCTTTTGCTACTTCACCGGGCATATCAGCAGGGCTGCTATGGTAGCCCTGCTCACTGTTATGACCTAATCGCCTTTTTTATTCATTTATAATCCATATTAAACGGGGAAAAAGCGAGTAGGGTTCTGGTATTATAAATATAGGAGACCAGAGCTCTAGTATTAGGTAACCGGGCATATAGGTGAGCAGAGCTCTAGTATTAGGTAACTGGGCATAAAGGCGAGCAGAACTCTAGTATTATTAAATCGGGCATATACGCGAAAAGTAAAAGTTATTAAACCGGGAAAATAAGTGAGAAATCCTCCATTCCTATTATACTTGGAAAATAGGCGAGCAAGGCTCTAGTATTTATTAACCGGGCGTACAGGCTTGTAAGCCTTCAGCCTTATTAAATCAGGCATATACGCGAGTAGGGCTCTAGTATTATTAAATCGGGCATATAGGCGTCCAGGAGGCTATTTACGTAACAATATGACTGGACTTCAATAAAAATGTATTCGTTACTGTAACGCATTTCCTACGTTATTATTACTGTATTATTAGGGCTAAGTTAATTTAATATATTTAAAAATATTATTTGCATTCATAGTAAACGCAGATTACGTCGACGCGGCGACGCTTTTATTTTAGTGTGACCAAAGCAAGCAATAATATATCCTACTGCACTGGCGCTTTTTTGACGTTATATTGCAGATTAATTCTCATTTAATTTATATTAAGTATAGTGTATAAGTGGTTATGCAATTGCTAAATTTGATTAATTTATTATTATAATTTTATTGAATAAGTCTCTAATTTAAAATCCTATTTATTTAATTATTTGTTTTATATTTTTTTAAATTGTAGTTTTAGAAATAAATTTATATTCTATTATTATTTTAATTTTATGTAAAAAATCATAATATTATTTCGAATTTAATTAATTAACTGTTTTATTTTTTATTTTTTTGTTTTCTTATAAACGTGGCGACATCAATGGGGCCAACTAGAATACCAGCGCTACATTCATACGCATATGTGTGGATGTAGCATAAAGCTGAAGTTGGTGCCTATTTATGGTGCACATGGAATTAATGTATTAATTTGATATTGTAATTTTACGGAAGACAGTGCATTATAAATAAATATTTTTCTTTCTTTCTTTCTTTCTATTAGCCAAGACATTTATCAAAGTCAATATTGTTACATGATTAGTCTCCAGAGAACCAGTCTTATTAAACCAGGAATAAAGGTGAGTAGGGCCTTATTAATTTAGAAAGAAAGAAAGAAAGAAAATACATTTAATTCAGCACAAAACACAAGATATTAGATATAACATATAAATGTACAAAACAATGAGACGCCTTGCATGTTCTGCCGAAAAAGTCGCCACCTCATCATAGGCTAGGCGATACCTAGCGCTGGTTTTCAGTTGGCAACTCGAGTAGTGACCCACGGACAAGGGATGGTACACTTGTACAGTACAGGTACCATTCATGCATATTTATAGGGCAAACTAAATAAAAAAAAAGTAATAAATGAATGGAATAATATATTATTATATAAATATACATAGCTTAACTTTTTTTTTTTTTTTTTTGAAGACAACTCCCGCTCTAGGGAAATAAATCCCTGTGTCGCGGGGGACTTTACAAACATTCATTTCACGGACACAAAGAACACCCAGACTCAGAACAACTATTTGTGGTTCACACAAATAATTGCCCTGGGTGGGAATCGAACCCAGAACACCAGGTCTCAGAAGCAACTTCCGTAACCACTGAGCCACCGGTGCAGTCAATCTTAGTCTTAACGTCAAGTCTTAACGTCAAACGAAAATAAATATATTAAGTATTTGTCCTTATTAAACATAAATAAATATTTGGTAAAAAACATATAATATTTTAAATAAATAAATAAACTTTAACTAATGCTATAATTATACTGCATATTCCAAAATTCCAAATCAATTACGGCTACTTCCAGTGCAACTGTCAGCTGTGACATATGGGTGAACTGCCGATTAATTTCATTGTCAACTCAGCATGTTTAAACGTGTGGCTTTTTACTTAATGTTAAAGCTAAACCTAAAGGTAAGTAATTCAAGATATTCAAGTTAATTATTATATTAAAATTCGAATCAAATAACAATTATTACAACTACCTACATATATTTAATTAGTTAATAACACAAATAAATTGATTGAGATTGATGCTTTGAAAATATATAAAGATTAAAAAAATAAATTAAAAAGTCACGGTCATATCACTGAAAATGTTCATGTTCTGTCTGCTTGTTTTGTAAGCATAAGCTGTTTAATTTTGTTTCTAAATGAATTAATATTTTAATGTGAATATGTGTAAAGAAATTCAGAGGATCGGAATCTGCCACGCGGTGTCCAATATAACATACAAAAAACTCTGTTGACATCTTAAGTCATATCTCGGGACAACCCTCTCGTTTACCCCAACCCGTCGGGGGAAGAATAACATCTCTTTTCTCGGCGGCATTATTCGTATTTGTTTGTCAGCTCGTGAGCGGACTGCCATCTCGGGAACTTCTTTAGAATCCACCCTTTATTGTGGAATGACAACTTATTGAGGGCTATCTGTGAATATGATTTCCTTGGGGTTCTGATGGAGAGTATTAAACATTTCACTTATATTAAAAATGAATAGTTGTGTCACTTTGTTATGTTTGAATTAAATACCTACACATGTAATTATGACTTATAATGATGAACTATTTAAACTGTTAAGTTTAAAAACTATAAACTACTATTATTTAACTCTTTATTTAAATTTCAGTCACATTTTTAGTAAAAAACACTAATTAGTATATCAGTGAGTCTGGTTCGACCACTAAGAGTTATGTACAGAAATTAATGGTTTTATGTTTTTTTTCTCCATTTATACTGTAAGAACTAGCTTGACGGCAAATTTAATGTTTATATCTCGTAACTTTTTGTTTGACAAAAAGACAATGAACAATAATGAATGAAATGATCCTATAAGTTCTTCATTTCGTAGCTTTGAGGAATGAAATCAAAAAAATATGAAACGTCGCGTTTTAGGACCAAACTTTTACTAAATACAGTCTAATTTAGCATTAACACAAGCATTTTAGCTTAGCACGAGGGGTTAACAAGAATAGTAGACTGCAAGAATATGACAGTATTAAAAAAAAAAGTTTAAAAGGCTTGGTAAAATGACCACATAACGAGAAAGTGTAAACCACTCAATGTGTTCGTATTTTATAAACAAACAGTATCACATTCATGGCCCTTTTGTTATCTATACTAACATTATTATGCCGAAGAGTCAGAGTAATGTATTTTATGTAGTAAAAAACAATTGTAGAATCGCAATGGTAAGCCGATAGCAATGATCGAATCAATGTTTGGTTGACATATCAAAAGAAAACGGAAAATAACAATAATTTATAACTACCTTCCCGCACCGTGTTTTCACCCGCGTATTTAAACTTATATTGTAAGTCAAGGATAATCTAGCATTCTTATGGTGAAATAATTATCGAAATCCGTCCTGTAGTTTTGGTTTCAAACAAAAATACAAATCTTTCGCCTTTATTTGATATAGGACGAAGCCCAATGGCTAGGGCGTCGGACTTGTGATCTTGAGGTGGCAGGTTCGAACTCCACCCATTGCACTACCGACGTGAACCCACTCGTAACACAATCATTTTAGCTTAGCACGAGGGGTTAACAAGAATACTGCAAAGATCTGCTAGCAATATTTTTAAAAAGAAAATAAAAAACTATTAACGAAAAAAAAGAGGTCGAACTCAAGCCAGTTGTTTCCAACATCGAGACTTAATTCACTCGCGTCCGAGACCTCTAGGTTTCCAATGTGGATACTTAAATACTTAATTTCAATAAATTATGTTACATCATTCTATAATAAAACTTAACAGAACATAATTATATCCTATAAGCGCTTGCCAGTCTCTTGATGCTTTCAAAAAAAGAACCAGCGAGTACTTTTTCTCTCAGTAATTTATTATGTAATATGGATATTATATAAGTTAGTATATGTAGTTTATTATAAATAGCAGGCATATTTATTAGTATACAATGTATGTAGTGTATGTAACTATTAGTGTGTATGTTATAGAACTGTATTTACCAATTTGGTAAAAATTATATTAAATCTGTTGTACACTTGCTATGCTAACAAGATTAGGATTTATACCACGTGTATACGGCCGATTATGACATACGCAAGCACCGTATTCGCTCATACAGCGTCTAGCAGTTTGAACCGCTTCCAAACTGTCCAAAGAAGATTCACTCGACGTGCCACCGGGGCACCGTGGTTCATTCGTAATCGCAACTTGCATTCTGATCTCCAACTGCCTTCCATCAAGCAGTGGATGAAAGAGGCGTCGGAACGCTTCTTCGAATCGGCCCGCGAAACAAAAGTAGAGCGACAGTTGCACAAAACTCTCCTAAAGAAACTAAAAGCCATAATCCCTCAATCTCTCTGTCAGCGACCGCCCTGAGCCGAGGTCCAAGTCCCACAGGGGACGCCCTCTTGCGCAGGTTGCTTAGTTTGTAGTGTTTAAACCATGTATCTAGGCTGGAGCTCTGCTCGCCTTTATGCCCGGTGAAGAAGCAAAAGCCTCAGGGCTAAAGAAACAAGCCTATCCGAAAAAAAAAAAATTGCACTCATTATCATGTATCTCTTTCCTAAAGGTTTGCTGGAAGAGAATTCATAATTGAATAAAGCTCGCCTTTGTACATGTTGTCTCCAATTTATACAATTTATTTCATGTAATTTACTGTGTTTAATAAAGTATAAATAAATAAAATAAACTCAACTAATAAACACTAACTTCATAAAGTAAGTTATCTTCTCTCTCGGCATCAACATTATACCACAAAAGTTACCTCTAACATTTAGTTGGCGACACATAAATCTATATAATGTAAATAGATGCAGGCCGATCTGCCATAAAACTAAGGCTTAAAACTTGCAATAACAATAAGTTAAGACTATAAAATGTGTTTATAGTATCCGATATTTTAACTTGATATTTAATACGATAGCCGTCGAATCGTGCAGCGTGAACTTTTTTTACTAGCATTCTCGCGCGGCTGATCACGCGTTTTACATTAAGTATCGTATTTAACAAAGTGACGACACAGGGATCAACGAGACGCTTGAAACTAAGCGTCGTGATGCCTGTAAGGTATTGACAAGACGCATTAATGAGTCGCGATGCCAGTAAAATGACAACCTCAGCACTGTAGCGGTATTTGGCTCGCTTTAAATCTCGGAGGTCGTGGTATCAATACCCACGCTGGACAGAAAAGTTGGCCGGGTCTGGTTGGTTGAGGGACTACCCTCCGTGCCTCGGAAAGCATGTTAAGCCGTTGGTCCCGATTATTATAACATCATCTATAATATTTGTATATCAAGGAACGGGCAGCGGCGTTTCCTTGTGTAGTACAACATAATACTGCGGTCACCAACCCGCCTGCCAAGCGTGGTGGTAAATACCCTTCCTTCAGGAGGCGGCCTATGTTCAGTAGTGGACGTTGTACGGGCTGATGATGATGACGCGCGTTAAAGTAGTGTCATGACGCCTGATATAGAACGCGACGCCATACCTAGTAAGCGTTGTGACGCGACACAAAAAGCGTTTGCTCTGAGTCTGAGATTGTGCTGTGTCCGTGAATTTTGTGTTTGTAAAGTTGTTACAGATATTCATTTCCCTAGTGCTGGAGTTGTATTTCAAAAGATTTAAAAAAAAATAACATGAAGACATTAAGCATTCAAAGTACTATTCAGACCGACGCATAGGCGCCGGACGTACGACATTTCGGAATGCGGTGAAGGAAATTGAGACGTGGAAACAGGGATTACTGTTCATGTTTCTATCGTGGAGTTGTTCGGAGCCATCCGGAGCTGTATAGCCGTTGCGGAATGAGAATTCGACAAAAATATGAACTGCACATTCTTAATTTGTAAAACATAAAATGCATTATAAAATGTCGTCTCAATGAGCAGATCGAATCGATCAATTAATAGAACGTACTTGTACTTTGCGACTCCACCACCAACCAACTGATGAAATTTATATCTGTTTTGGAGTCGATGAATACATATACAAAATTCGTTTTCCAAACTTTAACCTCTTAGTTGGTAGTTTATAAACCACTAGCTGCGCCCCGCGGTTTTACCCGCGTCACTCTGCTCCAGTGGGTCGGAGCGTGATGTTTTGTAGCCTATTTGTTAATTCAGCGTATAACCTATCCCGGTGCTAAATTTCAGCCAATTCCGTTCAGTAGTTTTGGCATGAAAGAGTAACAAACATCCATCAATCCATCCATCCATAATTACAAACTTCGCGTTTACAATATTCGTAGGATTTAAAATGGATGGAGTTCACATGTACCTATGCCCGGTGAAATAGCAAAAAGCTCGCAGCTAAATACATACAAAACCGTCCGTCCAAAAAAAAAAACTCATTTAACTTGAATTTCAAATTTGTTTTTAACTATACGAGTACTTTAAGTTTACTCTCTACTATTACTTGTCGTAACGAATACAAATCGTGTCGTGCTATATAAACACATTCCCGCCGCCCGCCTTACGACGCAGGGGTGGGGGGTTTTTGTATTTTCCATTATGGTGGCGACCGTCTTATTATCATAAATACCGCGTTAAATACTCCTTTATGTGTCGCTCCGTGATTTACAAAGTCGCTTGTGTTGCCAACAAAATCTAAAGATATTATTTTATGTACACTTTTCTTCTTCTTCGTTTTGAAATTTCGTTTTTGAAGAATGTATGGGATGTATGGTGGAGGCTAATCACGTGGTGACATTACTATGAAATAGAAATAGGAATATTTTATTGCCATAAAGAGTGGTACAAAAGTGTTCTTATTAAATTTTATGATCGAATACACTTTGACATTATCATGACATGACATACAGCAGTTTAGGAGGCGGCTGACCGTACTCAGATATTTGTACGAGAAAGTAGTTTTTATTCGCACTGTGATGCGGCAGTCAACCGCTCCGGTTGCTGCGGCCCGACTGATGGTCACCGTTTGCGACGGTGACCGTAAGCGCAACCGCGTCCTGCGGTTAGCCGGACGGCTGACCGCATTCTGGCTAACCGCATAGTGCCTAGGAGAGCTAAGATTGTCCAATCTTTATTATTATTTAAACATATTCTATTATTAGCATTACTTATTTAAAATTGTATTTACAATTTTTATGATTTTATTAAAAATGACTTCGCTACTCAGCGTTTACTATACATACAAAAAATATTTTAAAACTAGCTGCGCCCCGCGGTTTTACCCACGTCACTCTGCTCCAGTGGGTCGGAGCGTGATATTTTTTAGCCTATACGTTAATCCACCTAATAAACTATACGCGTTTAAACTTTCAGCCAAATCCATTCAGTAGTTTTTGCGTA
This sequence comes from Nycteola revayana, assembly GCA_947037095.2. Lineage (NCBI taxonomy): Eukaryota > Metazoa > Arthropoda > Insecta > Lepidoptera > Nolidae > Nycteola > Nycteola revayana. Next base: position 23,128,025 of record OX344846.2, on the reverse strand, counting down.
AAAGAGTAACAAACATTCATCCATACTAATAAACTTTCGCGTTTATAATATCAGTAGGATATGTCTCCTTATTAAGTTAATGTAGCTATTATCATACAGTAAGATAGAAGACATTTTTATCGAAGTCATAGTAATATCGTTACGTCATTAGCCTCCTGAAATGTGGGATCGCGTGCAAAGTGTTCATAGGGTATGATAACCGCTTACCATCAAACATACATTGTGCATGTTTTCTGATCTGTAAAATAATGTAATACTAGCTGGCCCGGCAAACTTCGTACCGCTTCAAAATCTACGCGGTGTTCTTCATCTACCCTCCCCTACCTCTACTCTACCTCTACCCTACCCTACCCCTACCTCTACCCTACCCTACCCCTACCTCTATCCTACACCTACCGTAGTTTTTGAATTTATTCATTACAAACATACACGCACACAAAAATACAAATATTTCCTCTTTATAATCGTAGTATAGATATCCCTCCCCCCCCAATATCCATTTAACCGAATAGATTCACATATAAAATCATGAATAACGTAATGTTAGTTTATTATAATTATAATTAATTTAGCAAATAAATAATATATAAATGTTCGTTTATTTTAGATAGGTAAAGTCATTACTAATAGAATGTAGGTATGATAGCTGTATCTCCGGGTGTATAGTGAAGTGAGAAATCTCACCTCGCGCTAATTTTAAGTACTTAAGTAAAACAAGACTTGGTAACACATAATTTGTTATTTTACAGAAAGCTTATTCACTACACATGATAGTATCTACTGTTAAAGGGATGGCATAACTTTTGGAAGACCAATTAAGTATGTACCTTATAGAAATAATAGTGAACCTTTCATAATTCTATTTAATAAAGTCTTATAAGTAGGTAGGTACGTAATATTTAATTAAAATATTACCTGAATACTAAGTCATTTTACTTAATTCCCGGACATTGAAACTATGTACATAACTTGATATTTAACAAATAAATTATCTTAAAAAAAGATAAAACATTCGAACATTCTTTTAAACAGAAATTGAATTCCTAGTCAAATATGACCTGCTGATGCCATCTAGTCATTATTACAGAGAAATAAAAGTTATCCTGTATTTAACGCCATCTACCGTCAGCAAATGTAATTTAATACATTGGTAGCGTATTCGTAGCTTACATATATAGTAGTCGGCGTGGTACAGATGTTTTGCGCTAGATGGCAGTGTTATAAATTTTCCAAGAACATCCTCGGGATTACGAAGTTAACAATGTAACGAAAAAACAACTAAATATAATAAATTAATACTGTCAGTCTATTCAGTATTAATATTATATAGCAGTTATTATTATTAATAATAATACCTTTTTTTATTGGCAGTATATAGTAGTAAGTACCTACGTGGTGGTAGATAAGTAACTTATCTAATATAACTTAATACAGAAGTCTTAATTATAATGTTCTGCTGGTTAGGATATCCCGTGTATAAGTACTAGCAACCTTCAAATTACTAAGATAAACTAGTTCTAATGGTTACAATAAGAAACAAAAACTACTTACTTGCATTATTTGAGTTATTAATATTGAGTAAATAATCGTACACTTTTATGACTAAGTAACACTCACCGATCACCGAAGGTACCTATTATGGGGCTCAAGGCACCACTGGAGTTAAAGAGTCGATAGCACTGGTACAGTCTACATACATGCATGTGAATTACAAAGGCGAGGTAAAGCAACGCGGTCCTCGGTCTCAGTCCCGCGAGGACCCTACCCCGGCTAATCTAAACTTCCACTAACTACTTAAGTGGATGACCCGGAGAGGAATGCAAAAAGAAATTCCGGATGAAAGTTTTTCGTCTTCTTTAGATTTATCATTTTGATACTAGCTGTCCCGAGCGGTTAACCTACGCGAATCAATCCGCGTAAGTCCCGTTCCGCGCGGAAACCTCGACTTAAATTATAGCATATGTCACTCACAATTAATGTGGCTTTCTATTAGTATAAGAATTACAAAAATCGGTTTTGTACATTCAGGGATAACCATAACTACAGCCTCACAAACTTTACCCCTGTTTAATATTAGTATCTTAACCTCCGTAGCGTAGCGGTATTTGGCTCGCTGTATATAGGGTGACTGGTAATTAGTGACCGATACCTAAACACATGATTGTGCTCATGATAACAAACAACTTTTAGTATGGCACCAAACCTGAAATCGCGAAGAAAACATCAGCTGCTCCCTACCTTGTTGATGAGTTATGTGAACATGAATGTATGGAACAGCTGATTTCTTTTCGCGATTTCAGATTTGGTGCCATAGTAAAAGTTGTTTGTTGTCATGAGCATAATCATGTGTTTAGGTATCGGTCACTAATCACCAGTCACCCTATATAATGGCAATGTTTGCGTAAATTCTAAGACTTATTTCCGGGTCTGGTTGGTTGAGGGACTACTCTCCGTGCCTCGGAAAGCACGTTAAGCCGTTGGTCCCGGTTATTACATCATCTATTATAATCGTATGTCAAGGAACGGGCAGCAGCGTTTCCTTGTGTGGTACAAAATAATACTTCGGTCATCTCCGCCTGCCAAGCGTGGTGACTATGGCAAATACCCTTCCCCGGGAGGAGGCCTATGTTCAGCAGTGGACGTTATATGGGCTGATGATGAATATTAGTATAGGGTTGTTTTTTTTTACACTCAATTGTTAACAATTAATTGGACGTTGCTTGAGCAAGCTTGAGTGTTTATTACCGTATGTACATGTTTTTGAACACACCTTTACGAACACCTTTATGAACACTAAGCACGTTAAATTAGCATAGACTCACAGTAAATTCGTAGTTCACACAAAATAGTTATTCCAAGTGGTAATCAAATTCTGTACACCTGGTCCTGGAACGAATTACTTTAACCACTGAGCCACCAGTATTGTCCTATTATCTATATATTTCCGCCACAATTCGATTCAAACAGCATTTAGACTATAGAATTAAATGATTTAAATACAAGCCTTGTATGTCCATTGACGATAAATGATATTGTATTGATCAAAAGCCATTATGTTGAGGATTAGCCGCTCCTTACGGTTTATTCTAAACCACCACAATACACAATCAAGGCAAGTACCTAACAAACACATTATAATAGATATTCAGTAGGTAACTACTTCAATCAAATAGGTTTCCATGAGCGTAGCGAGGGGAGCAAAGGAGGAAATCTAGTTTATGCTACTACACCAAGCACAAAGACAGTTAGGTTAGGCTAGGAATTATTTGGCTTGGCCTCGGGGAGTGGGGAACATTGGCCCCGCTCCCTTCGAGGCCGATCCGTGAGGAGTAAGGACTTCAGGCGCTGCGCCGCCGGAGGGTGTCCCAGAAAGCCATGGGTTCCTGAGACCCTCATCAATGGCGGATGGAGGAGTATTCAGGGGGTTTTACTGGGTAGGGTCCTCCCCTCGTGGTATGATTAGCATACCACCGCTATGAAGAGGACGAGTCCCATATACACTACCGCGGGCGCGGGAAGCCGTAGCGGCGGTGGGGATGCTTAACACATTACACCCCGAACAAAAAAGGTTAGGACTTATTAAATAGTTTAATAATCCCAAATTAATTAACCAGAGGATCCCCCCTGTTGGCGATGTTGGAATTCGGCTAAGGGGTATCGCTGGTGGGAGATTGTGGAATCATTTATTTGCCAGACAAAATATGGATTATTAGCGAAGTTTGAACGATTGTCTCGATTTTTATCTTTACTAATAAAGTAATTAAGTAAAGAAGAGCGACAGGCTCGGCTTTTCATTATTGTTTTTTTTTTGTCTCGTTACAATAAGTTTTGTTTTATCGCCCTGACATAATAGCTGGGTAGGTACGCCCTGTAGGCATTTGTCTTTTTTAGAATAAAGTTTTTTTTGGCAAAAAATATTAGCAGCGTCCGCTAATTTATCACTATTGGACTATACCTTTGGACAGTGGGGTTAAGATTTGTATTAAGGCGCGGTGAATAGACGACTTATACGTATTAGTTTTGTCACTGTTGCTCCGCGTAGAAATGAAAGAGAAGCGAAGAGACGCCGCGATGGCGCAACGTTTCGTTCGACTCGTTCGAGTTATTTAATACATTAATCCTTGCAAATATCTTATTCCAATCGATAAATAAAAACAACAGTTCCCTTTATTATTATATATTACATCACTGTTATTAATATTATCAAGATTTGTTTATAAATAATACAGTTACAATTGCTACAATTTCAATTTAAATGGTTATTTTATGGTGTTTTTTATCGAGAAAATTTTCCGAAAACGTGTTTTGAACACAATGGTCAAATATGATCAAGATTAACATACCTACTTATATTTTTTTAGCTGCTCTAAAATGTAAACATTTGGCTAAAAAACTGTTTTGTGAAGCCTATTTTGACTAAGTACAGCGCCTTAAAGAACAGAAAAAATCTATCGTACCTTCTTACAAATGAGGTACCTACCAAATACAAACAATAGTAAGTATCTCACTAATGATTCTACAGATTATCGTATTCAAACAAACAATTTCTTCCGCTATATGTAGTACGAGTTTTAGTATAATATTATTCCATATTTCGACATTAGTAACCAACAATTGGAAACCCCAGCGTCAATGTAAGTAGTGCCATCTCTGTTGTATAAATAGAACTTATATTGTGGGGTGCGGAACAGTGTCTGTGATCAACCCTTCCTACAAGTAACCCATGGATATACAAAAAGTTACCGACGTTGTGAGGGAGATGTCTCTTTTATATTTCCAGAAAATTATTAGCTCCTAAGATACAACTATAAAAACTAAAATTGTTTTAAACCTGGTGATTTTATAGTTTTGGTTAGGTAAAAAGCTGTATCAGTTATATTTTGTACTAGCTGCGCCCAGCTTGCGGTATTACCCGCGTTACTCTGCTCCAATGGGTCGGAGCGTGATGTTTTGTAGCCTATATGTTAATCCAGCGCATAACCTATCCTGGTGCAAAATTTCAGCCAATTCCGTTCAGTAGTTTTGGCGTGAAAGAGTAACAAACATCCATCCATCCATCCATACTTACAAACTTTCGCGTTTATAATATTAGTAGAATGTATTTTTTTAATACATGATGCGAGTTAATTACTTATACATTCACTCCAGTGAAGCTAGTGAAGGTGTATAAGGTAAGAAGAGCAGAACTTCAGCCATTTATTAAGCCTGGAGCTCTGCTCACCTTTATTCCCCCTATAGTAGCAAAAATGTCGTGGATATAAATGTCTGTCCGTCTGAAAAAAAAATATATTCAAGATTAAAAAGCATTTCAAACGAAAAACCTATATATTTAAAAATAAATATCCAATGTCATCGTTTAAAAGGACGTATCTATATTAAAAATATAAAATCTATCCATCATTTTGTTGACCGTACATTTAATAGATAGCGGTGCGCGGGCGCGGCTTACAAAACACAAAAGAGAAGTATCATTTGACAATTTGCGAGCAATCAGTGCATTGTCGCCGCTCTTTATTCAACTCCAAATAATACAGAAAATTGTCCGTTCCAATTGTGATAGGACCATTGTTGGTCTAATCACACGATTCAGACCAACTCGGGTACCGAATGACCATCAGTGCTTGTTTGGACGTGTCGCAGATGAGTATTACATAGTGTCAAAGTTGGTTCGGCATTTGGATTATATGCTAACGAACATGGATATCTCAAACAACATCTTCAAAACGATTTCGTGATACTATGAAAAACGATCAGCAAGAGTTTACTAAGAAAATTTAAAATTTAATTGGGTCAGTGATCAAAATATTGAAAATTAAACTATCTCAATTGTTCTCGCTACCAATGCCATAATCAATGGCATACCAATTGGAACAGCCGCAAGCGAGACAGCTTCCAAAGTTATCAAGACATTCCAATCCGTATCATATAAAACGACCCATGAACGCCTTCATGGTTTGGTCAAGGCTGCAACGCAAGAAGATCTCGATGATGAACCCAAAGTTACACAACTCGGAAATATCCAAGCGCCTGGGCTTAGAATGGAAGAGTTTAGATGAAACAGAGAAGAGACCGTTCATCGATGAAGCGAAGAGATTAAGAATCAAACACATGCAGGATTATCCAGATTATAAATATCGCCCAAGGAGAAAAAACAGACTTGATACGGCTGTATTTTCCAATCCAGCACTTTATACGACTCGGGAAACTTTTGTGGAAGTGGAGCCTCGCCAAGAAGTGAATTATCCAGCACTCTCATACCCCGATCAGCTGGTCTACAACAATATGATTAGTTACACAGTACCTTCAATACCTCAACCAACGTTCGTTCCTAACCCTATAAGGCCTAAAGAAGAAACTTTGCCGAGTTTGGATTTGAGGCCTTTGCCGTCGATAGAGAGCATATCTCCTCGGCCTTTCGCGGTGGTCAACCAGCAGATGATGGTGAAGGCGTATCAGGATCTTCATTATGTGCCGAGTGATGTCACCAGGATCTCTTACCATTACCCGTTTGGAGTTCAATAGGAGAATACAGCAGTTGCTTTGTGTCCATAATAGTTATGATGGTTTTATATAGAGCGTGTGTGCTGCAACTCATGTATAGATTGCGAAAGAATGGTAGATACGTTATAGCTTATGTATGGATACTATTAACATTAGTGCTGTAAAATGATATACAAATTAGAAGTCAAATATTTATGTAGGTACATGGCATGATTGTGGCGTAGCATTTAAATGGTCCGATTTATTACAAAAATTGTAATGTGCATCACTATTGTGATGGAACCAATAGCAGGCAGCTTGAGCACAAAATTTAAAAAAAGAAAACCATGTTTTGTCTTTCCATTTTCATACATTTTTACGTTCAATTTACATTAGGAAGCGTTACAGTTTACACGCACCCTTTATTACAGACTGTCAAGTGTTTTAACTTTAATCATCTATCATGGATTGAAAGTTAATTGAATGTAAATTGTTGAAAAATCTACTAAACAAGGTATTTACAGTAGAATGCACGGATCTTTTGGGTATCAATAGGCTAGTTGAAACTTTTTTGAAAAAGATGATAAACGATTAGTAATTGTTTTATTTGATTGGATTGATTTGTGTATTTTTATTGTTAAAAATTACGTTTCACGAACGTATTAAAACGCTGTCATGTTGTTCTAGATATATGAGCCATTTTGTACTATACATATTTACATTTATTTAATTTAATAAAAAAAAATATGTACACACAAATATACACAGTATGGCATATATGCCATACTGTCATCGTGTTCAAAATAATCTTTGACAAATGTAATTATTGGTATTGTTTAAATTGAATGATATATTAATTTCTACCGGCGTATAGTAAAACAATGCAATAAAGAATAAGTTAATAGGGTTCAGAGATTTTTAGGTTATGTTTTATAGGATCTATGACGTCACTATTTCACTGGCGGATAGCGTTTTCTTTCATAATAAGTAAACAGACCAACTTATATATTATTCTTATTGAAGTTAAACCGACATGTTACACTTTTTGGGCGGGAATTATACATACAACGATGTAAGGCATAGCCGCAGCGGAGACGCGAGACAGGTAAGGCACGGACGCCGGCACCACGCTGTTTCACTTTTATGTCATCTACGACACGTCACGTCCTACGTATATTTTGTATAAAAGCATATTAAAGCAACATCATGACTGCGTTGTCATCATGTCTGTTCCGGTCCATGTCTTACGTCCTTTTTGTATTAATCGTCGCCTTATAAAGTTTTATATTATTTGTTAAGGTTCATCTAGCCTATTGTTTGTCATTACTTAGGAAATGAATCTGATTAATTTAAAAATGTTTTATATGAAGATGATTGTAGAAATAACAATAAATAACTTTAGTTACCGTTGTCATTGTTTTTTATTTTTCTTATGTTTGCAGAGTTTTTTAGTTTACTAGTAGTAAATCGAGGGGAGTGTCCTGGAGTCCTGAAATACAGGTCTTCCCTAGTTTAGGCTCCAGTCCACCACTGATGGTCCTTAGAAACTCTGTAACTATTAGTCAATGGTTACAGAGATAAATGGGCAATCTAACTCTGAAATATTTATTCAAATCGCACCAGTAGTTTCTGAGATTAGCACGTTCAAGCAAACAAACAAACACTTAAGTTGAATTAGTATAGATGTTATTTTTAACTATATACTTCTAGAGTTATAAATGAATAATTTATGAATCATTGATGTTAATACTTATATATAATACTTAAGTTCTATGTTTTTTTAATGTCACCCTTTCTGGCAGATGGCACATAGAGTTTTTCTTCCCACCTCCCCCATTTCCAAGATGTCTCCATCCGGAAGCGGAAGAATAATGTCCTCACAATGACACACCAGTTTCATTAGATTGATCAAAGAGAATGTAGAGTGTAACAAAATTAGGGATCGCTTTTTTAAATATGTGGCACATATATAATTCATTAGCGTAACTGTCGTTCCCATCATCATCAGCCCTTGTAACGTCCACTGCTGAACATGGGCCTCCTCCCGAGGGGGGGTATTTGCTATAGTCACCACGCTTGGCAGGTGGGTTGGTGAAAACAGTATTATGTTGTACCACACAAGGAAACGCTGCTGCCCGTTCCTTGACATACGATTATTATAGATGGTGTTATAACAATCGGGACCAACGGCTTAGCATGCTTCCCGAGGCACGGAGGGTAGTCCCTCATCCAACCAGACCCGAAAAGAAATCTAAGAATATACACAAAGATTTCTTGTGCGGCGTGAGGATCGAACCCACGACCTCCGAGATTTAAAGCGAGCCAAATACCGCTACACTACGGAGGTTGTCTAAGCCGAATACCACACGCCATCTGTGCTGAGCAGTAAGTATTATGTTGTATAATTTAACTGAGTCTGAGAAAGACTTGTACAGTATAAAAGAAAATAATCTAGTTTCTGTATAACGCGTAAAATGTTTGTTAGAAATTGTCGCAGTTACTTTTGTTACACACTTCGCAGTGATATGATAGATGATCGCCATCGTAATTGATAGGTCTGTTTGTGAGATATTTCGACAATCCGCGCAAAATACTATGAATCATTATGCTTGACGATAATCGAGTGATTGGAAATTGTAATAAAAAAATAGGTATGAAAACGTTTGTCTGATTAATTTCGAAGATTGACGACTAATCTTCCGACCAGAATTATTAAAACCCATATTTATAACTTAGCACTTTTTTATAGTAAAATTAACACATTGATGGACAGTATTTTCTACCGGTTACCCGTATCGCGTCAGTACTATTATTCATACATTGCCCACAGATGTAACACAGCACATGGTTAATAATAGTGTTTGATACGACAGAGCGGTAATAGACGTAAACATCGTCTGGCGTATAACTGTCACATAGAATATATTTTTTTATGTAATTATACGACGGTACATATTCTCAGGCTCAGACATTACTCAGAAAAAACATCTACGGGCGTATAGTCGTATCACTTTTGACTACCTTAACGTTGATGAGCGTTAGGGCAACAATGCCCATCAATATGATTATTCCACACAAATTTTCGTGGGGTCTACAATTCAAATCATGAAGTACCTATGTTTGTTTCGAGGCTGGCATATGTATACAGGCACTGGCATAAAGGCTAGCAGACCTACCAATGCTTTATTTCTGTTCTTGCTTAGACTAACGCCTTTTTTTAAAGACCACTCTTGCACTGCGGAATTTAATGGTACTCACAAATAATTGTCCCGGCTGGGAATTGAAGCCAGGACACCAGGTCTCAGAAGCAATTACCGTAACAAAGCCACGAGGCTTTTGTTACGTCTACTAAACAAGCAGCAAAATTTAAAAATTGGGATTATTAAATTTTGTATAGCTCCTAATCCTTTTTTTTTGTTAGTACGGACGTATTTATTTACCGCCGATGCTTTTGCTACTTCACCGGGCATAAAAGCGAGCAGAGCTCCAGCCTAGATAAATGGTTTAAAGCACTACAAACTTAGCGACCTGCGCAAGAGGGCGTCCCCTGTGAGACTTGGACTTCGGCTCAGGGCGGCCGCTGACTTGGAGATTGAGGGATTATAGCTTTTAGTTTTTAAGGGGAGTTTCGTGCAACTGTCGTTCTACTTTACAGTTCGCGGGCCTCTCGGACTTCGGGTCTACGAGGGCATCGGAAGGTTCTTAGCAAACTAAGGGTCGAGAGGGCGAGGGGGAGCTCCTAATGCCTTAACCAATTCTGCTACGGTGGAACACAACCGATCATCAAAATTTATCATTGTCTTTTTAAAGCGGCAAAAGCCTCGAGGCTAACTACCTACGTCCAAAAGACAGCTGCTACCTTACCTTCATAACATCAACATTAACAAATAAGATTGTTTAACTTGATAAACACCCAATCCTTTACTCCCCATTCAGTACTCGAACTAATAAATTGGTAGACGCAAAACAATGAAGCCAATCAGAAATTATAGAATTTTGAAATACATAGCACGTTGAGAACAGTTAACCAATTTAATCTTTCGAAGAATCAGAACAGTGGGTGTTTAATTAAGTTTGTTTTGCAACCCTTCGTCGTTTGACACTCAATGATTTTTCTATAATAATAGCTTTCTGATAATTGAAAACTTGGTTGTTAACGATCAATCGAGAGTTGGTTATGCAACCTTTGATTGATATTATATTGATTTTGTTTCGGTGCCTTGATAAAATCAAAATCGAAATATTATTTATTCATATAGACACGTTTAAAATATTTTAAATCATGTTCTTAAGATGCGTCTCTTCTTTTTCTACCACCAGTTCTGGACGTGGCAACTCTGAGAAGAACTGGCAAGAAACTCAGAGGAATCATTTTTTTAAATAAATTTGTTATTCAAATGATAAGAGATCATGATGGAGTAAGGAAGATGGAAAGATGGGAGGAAATACAGCTTATTCTGCCTAGTTTTCCCTTCTGTGCAGGTTGCTTAGTTTATAAACCATTTAAAAAGACTGGAGGATTGCTTGCCTAAATAGTATGCGGTTTTACTCGCGTCACTCAGCCCCAGTAGGTCGGAGAGTGATATTTTGTACCCTATATGGTAATCCAGCTTATAACCTATCCGTGTGCAAAATTTCAGCTAAATCCATTCAGTAGTTTTTACGTGAAAGAGTAACAAACATCCATCCATCCATCCATCTTTACAAACTTTCGCGTTTATAATATTAGTTGGATAAGAGAAAGCCTAGTGGCCGACAAAATAAAAAAAAAAATTACGCATACCTAATAAAACACATTAAAACTAGCTTCAGAGCGGTTTCACCCGGGTAGTTTTGTTTTTTTGAGTGGAGTTTGTGCAACTATCGCTCTCTATCGGCATCGGAAGGTTCTTAGCAAACTAAGGGTCGAGGGAGGATAACCAGACAGCGGGAAGCGACTTGTTTTATACTACTTACATACATACATACATAAGCTCACGCCTGTAGAAGGGAAGAAGATAGAGAAGGGAATGTTGAGATGGTTTGGTCACGTGGAAAGAATGGATGAAGAAAGATTGACAAAACAGGTATACATGGCAAGTGTGAGTGGCACAATCGGAAGGGGAAGACCTCGACGAACGTTCTTTGACCAAATCGGAGACAACCTCGCAAAAGGTCAAATAAGATTCACCTTTAACCGACGTGCTTGTATGAAGAATGTTATGAGAGTGAATGAAGCGAAAGATGTAAGTAGGGATCGTAGCAAGAGGAGGTCCATTGTTTCTGCCAACCCCGCTGGGAAACAGGCGTGAGCTTTATACTACTTATGTAGTGATAATCTAATTTTGCTCTAAGCTCCAACCCAAATTACGTACCAAGTACTACCAGCTCTATATATGTTTAATGCAGTGTTCAAACACTATTAATATTTAACTAAAGTAGTACCTACCTAATTAAAGAAACCTCATCAATATCGCGGTACTTAATTGGCATGTTGTTCTTACAATTTAACACCACGGCAAATAATTTGGCATTTGTCGACGGAAAATTCCCGTTACTAACGGATTTAGCTTTGAACTTTTACTGGCTTATTTATTATTGTAATCAGTTCACGTGTTTTCTTGGAATGAGGTTACAATACTGGTGTTGGTACAGTCGACCAAAGTGATAGGTTTACACATCTTGAAACGCATTTTAAATTCATATGTCCACGTTTATGAAAAAAGTTTACTGTTAGGCGTGTTTGTTGTTTGTTTGCAACCTTTTCAGCCATAAAGGATTCAGAACTAAGTATATTAGGTATGATTTAATAGGCATGAAGACTAAAAAAATATATTTAGTCCGTCAATTAGATTATTAAAAAATAACGGACACGTGTTTTTTTACCATATCAATCAAAATTGACAAAGATACAGAGCAACAACAAACAATAAAGTTCAGGAGAGGTGGGATTGTGACGTCACTACTAGGTAAAATTGTACCTAAAAGTGACGTCACACGACATTTTATGGTTGAAGAACGAAAAAAGTACGTACTAAATATATTTTTTTAGTCTTTATGGCTATTTATGCGTCGCAGACAGCTCTCTGCAGAGTCGCCGGTAGGTGTCGGTTGTCGTACTAATATTGGTCGTACTATATACACTAACTTCCCGCGCGCGGTTTTACCCGCGTAACTCCCGTTCCCGTGGGAGCTTCATAATTAAATATAGCCTATACCTATATAGTCTTCCTCGATAAATGAGCTATCTAATACTCAAAGATTTTTTAAAATTGGATAAGAAGTTCCTGAGATTAGCGCTTTCAAGCAAACAAACAAAGGAAGTAACTCTTTTAATAATATATTAGTATAGATTAAGGCTAGAGCTCTGCCCGCCTTTATACCTGAAGAAGCAGCAAAGCCTCGTGGCTATTAACATATGTCCGTCCTAAGAAAAAACATAAGCTCATTTATTTAAATTAATAGATATAGAACGTGTAAACCTATCGCCTTGGTCGACTGTACATAAGTATTTGGAACTTTGAGATTTATTAGAAATCACAGTTGCGAGCCACGATTTTATTCGTATTTGAGGGTATGAAAAAAAGTTTTATAAAGAGGTATACGTTTATAATGAATAGCTATTAATCGTAAAGCAAAAATATTCTTACTCTATTTACGAAAGTACGGAGAGTAGGTAGATACCTACTTTTAGAACGTTCGCACACTTACAGTTTATAGGTATAGACAAAGAAACAGAAAGCTAATATTTTTATAAATTATGGTCGTATATCTACCACTCATCATCATTCATCATCAGCCCGTATAACGTCCACTGCTGAACATGGGCCTCCTCCCGAGGGTGGGTATTTACCATAGTCACCACGCTTGGCAGGACACACCAGGAAACGCTGCTGCCCGTTTCTTAATATACGATTATTATAGTTGATGTTATAACAATCGGGACGGCTTAGCGTGCTTTCCGAGGCATGGAGGGTAATCCCTCAACCAACCAGACCGGGAAAGAAATCTTAGAATTTACACAAAAATTTCCTGTCCGGCGTGAGGATCGAACCCACGACCTCCGAGATTAAAAGCGAGCTAAATACCGCTACGCTACGGAGGTTGATATCGACCACTGGTCGACCACTATTATGACCAAAGATGCAATTATACATTTTAGTTTATTAATCGATTCAATAGCCCGTTTTCGTCCACTGCTGAACATGGGCCTCCTCTTAACAGACCTTGGTAAGCCAGGATCGTAGAGGGATATTGCCATAATCACCACGCTTGGCAGACGGATTGGTGATCGCAGTAAGATGTAAACCTTGAGCAAAAGATGCCGCTGCCCATACATCAGGCATATGTCCCTTAGTCGCCTTTTACGACACCCATGGGAGGACATGGGGTGGTCTATTCTAAGCCGGAAACCACACGGCACAACCGGTAACCACACGGCATTATTACATGTATTGAAGTAAAAAAAAAAAACAAACTGGTAGGTACACTTTGATTACAATGCTATTATTAAAGTCTTTAATTTGGTACAAAGTTCATGTAAGCAAAATGCCGTTAAATAAATAACCATTTAAAACCGTAACCAAATTCTTATTTCAATACTTAATCATGTCTCAAACTTTGTTCTGCATACCACTAACTATTAATCTTATATGTACGTATACAAAATAAAGCAGGGAGCATAGGTACATTTACCACACGTCATTACGTAGTTGATCATTTGAAGGAAACTCACTACCGCATTCGTCACAAGCAATCCTCTATCTGCACATCTCTTTACATCGCTTCAATATCATACGACGCATTCATCCAAAACATCCCAGCAAGAGTCTATAACAATGCTAGAAAACTGTCTAACACCTATGCTTAGGCTTAAGCACTATATATAAACAACCAGACCATTTTAAACCTTATTGCCACATGTTATAGTCGAGTTTAGCAAACCAGTACGTACGAGATGCAATTCTGACGGATAACTGCTGCATATTATCAAAGCTTCGTTATATTTATTTATTTGATCTTAAAAGTTTGAAGCGCCTTTAATGAACATACCATTTTCAATTTTATGTTCAGAGGGATTAAGCTGAAATTTGTGTATCAAGTTTCGAGATTTAGAACGTTATACATTTCAAACGTGACACAAAACTGTTGAAAGTGCTGCAAACTAGGGAAAGTATTCCGACGATGAAAACAGACGCTTATTACAATAGGAATAAGAGCGATTCGTAAAGCAGATCTGTTGTCATACTGAAGCGAGCGTCATAATCGTCACAGACGTCTTTCACACCGCACATGAAGAATGAATGATGGATGGATCCAGCTTTTTCCATGTATGGTTGTGCTGAATGACTGTTTTCCTGTTAAGAAATAAAGTACACGCAATTTTCAACTCTATTGCGTCAAGGATAGGAGGCAGGTTATTTTCTTAGGTGTGATTTAATATTTTTGCGACGCAGATATCATTCTGTAGATTCATACGAGTCACAAATGGGCCAAAAGTTGTGTACTGAATGTAGGACTTACTTTGATTTAAAGAAATTTTGCAAGATATGACATAAAAAGTATTTTTTTAACAAGATTCTAAATCCGTTATTACTTACAATTATTATTATTAGGGTAAGGATGGGTAATGCCGGTCACCTAAGGAAAATCACCTTTTAATCGGTGTAAAATCATTTTTTATTAAATAATCGGACATGAAACATAAACTTTAGGCATTCTTCTAACATAATCACGACCTTTAAGATCAATAATAAATAAAACTTAAGCACAATTAACTTATTAAAAAAAAACGGTTTTGACCGGTATTGCCGGATATGGCCAGTAATTCCGGTCGGCAGGTTGATAATACCGGTCTAACATTTAGCAGTACAAATCACAACTGTAGCCTTCGGGAGAATCATCACCCATGCTAGGTTGGGTTCTGGTCCAGGGTTGGGGTTGGGCTCATGCTGAGTGCAAAAGGGAAGCTATGTCGTTTTGTGTGATCTTCATTCCTAATTCACTTAGCATCAAGATATTGCACTCTTGTTTGTTCACAACTTCGAGCCGCCTCTCTCATTGCAGTTCCATCTTAAACAAGTTTGATTGCCATAGTTAAATCATCTTCATTCCATTTTACTTTCTATTGGCTTCTTCTCCGAGTTCCCGACATCCTACAAAGTAAAATAAAATTATAAAAAAGAAAACAGTCAACAATTAAGCTGCGGATAATACCGGTCAGCTTGACCGGCATTAGGGTGCGTTTCCACAGAAGCGGAGTTGCGCGGGGTTCAGCGGAGCAGAGCCGTGTAAATAGTAGCTTCGTGAAGTGGAGCCGAGCGGAGCTGAGACGACCGGAGCGGACCAGAGCTGAGATTAGCAGAGGGGAGCTGTGAAGTGGAGATGAGTTGAACGGGGCTGTGAATACATTTTGTTTTCAGTCAGTACGGTGTGGTGTGTGTGTGTGTCAGGTCAAACTGCAACAAACAAACTCCCGCGCCTGACGTCGCGTTACCCCTCTCAGCCCTTTAAATACCTGTCGCATAGTTTTCAACATCTCTCATTATATATGTAGCATACAACATAACTGAGTAACTAAAATAATCACCGATAAAGGAAGAAACACAAAAATAATAACACTTACCTCATAAATTGTGCGGTTAAATAATTACAAAACACAGGCATGAAATACACTGAAGTGAGGTCCTCGAAAACGCTTTATAGGAACTGCGCGGGGGGGGGGGGTGTTGGTGCGTTGGCCTTTAGGAACTGCGCGGGGGGGTGATGCGTTGGCCTTGGGAACACTAGCGGCACCATCTATGCGTGTGTGCGTGTGCGTAAACACTGTTGTTCGGGAGATAATATGGTGACCGGCATTGTCACCTGACCGGCGTTACCCGTACTTACCCTACTAGCTTTCCGCGTGCGGTTTCAGCCGCGGTACTCCCTTACCCGGAGGAAATTCATAATTAAACATAGTCTATAAGCCTTTCTCGATAAATGGGTTTCAAGAGTCTCAAGTCTTAAGTCTTCAAGTATTTTGTGGGACTTTGACCTCGACTTAGGGCGGCTGTTGGCTAATAAAATCACGTTGCCAACACGGTTTAAGAATACTCATAGTAACTGGCAACAAAAACAAAACAAGAAACATATAATTTTTTTTTTATAACAAAAACAAAACCGAATAAACCAACTTTTCACGGCCATTTCTAGTAAGTTTTTCGTCGATTTCGTCACAACATTTTGGTGTTCGCATTCAACTTTTCGAGTTACAGAGGTTTATTTTATATACATTTCAACAACTTCCTACAAGGCGTTAAATGTTTCCATTTTGTGTGAAAGATTTAACAATGGTGTAAAAAATTAATGGTGTTTTTTCGGTTTCGTACATTTGTATAAGTTTTGAATAGTCATTAATGACAAGCTCCGTAGTGTGGCGGTATTTGGCTCGCTTTAAGTCTCGGAGGTCGTGGGTTCGATCCCCACAACGGACAAGAAATCTTTGTGTATTTTAAGATTTCTTTCCGGGTCTGGTTGGTTGAGGGAATACCCTCCGTGCCTCGTAATGCACGTTAAGCCGTTGGTCCCGATTGTTATAACATCATCTATAATATAACAAGCGTATACCAGGGAACGGGCAGCATCGTTTCCCTGTGTATTACTACATAATACTGCGGTCACCAATTCGCCTGCCAAGCGTGGTGACAACAAAAACCCTCCCTCGGGAGAAGGACGTTGTACGGGCTGATGATGATGATATTTTCAAACAAGTTTTCTGTACCACTTAATAGCCTCGGATAGAAAGGGGTCATTTTCCAGTACTGGGATAAAAAAAACCCTCTCATACACTGACAGCTATCCCTACGGAAGTGCTAGGCGAGGCGTGCATCATTTTTGTTTACTGTCTTTATGTTTCGCATTAGGGTCAACAATGCAATGATATATTGCCCACTAAAAGCAGCACTGTTTCGTGTCGATATAAAAACATAGTTCGAATTATGATCCGTGACGACCCTTGAAAAGGAATTCTATTAACATAATGTAACGGAACTATTTCAGACGAGTCTAAGTAGAAAGTTGAGTGAGAGAGAGATCGTAAATGAATACGAACTATTATATCATTTACTAGCGACCCGCTCCGGCTCCGCACGGGTACAATGCAGATGTATTATACATATAAACCTTCCTCTTGAATCCCTCTATTTATTAAAAAAAACCGCGTCAAAATCCGTTGGGATATAGGGACAGAGAAAGCGACTTTGTTTTATACTATGTAGTGAAGATCATCTATTTACTCGATATAATGTGTAGGTTGAACAATACATTAATGCTTAAAGTGCTTGCGAATTTCTTTAATTGAATTTCAGTCAATGTTTCTTCAGTTCATTGGGTACTACTTTAATTTTGTGTCAACTATATTTTGGTCTATTACTTACGTCATTATCATGTATGTCTCTCAAACAGTTGTAACAGTCACATGATAACTTATTTAATAACATTATATAGACGGCTGCAGCCCAATGGCTAGGGCGTCGGACTTGTGATTTTGTGGTCGCCGGTATGTACTTATTGGACTACCGACGTGAACCCACTCGTAACACAAGTATTTTTAGCTTAGCACGAGGGCTAACAAGAATACTAAAAATTCTCTAATTACGACTTAGTGAATTTTTTAAACTCTTTTATGAGAAAACTAGCAACCCACCCCCGGCTTCTCACGGTTGCAATAATGAAGTACCCGTGAGAACTATACATATATATATCTTCCTCTTGAATCACTCTATTTATTAAAATACCCGCATAAAAATCCGTTGCGTAGTTTTAAAGATCTAATAAACATACATAGGGCCAGAGATACAGGGAAGCGATTCTTTTTATAGTAGATATGTCATCATCATCACCATCAGCCCGTATAACGTCCACTGCTGAACATGGGTCTCCTCCTGGGGAGAGTATTTGCCATAGTCACCACGCTTGGCAGGCGGATTGGCGACCGCAGTATCATGTTGTGCCACACAAGGAAACGTTGCTGCCCGTTCCTTGATATACGATTATTATAGATGAAGTTATAACAATCGGGACTAACGGCTTAACGTGCTTTCCGAGGCACGGAAGGTAGCAGCTCAACCAGCCAGATCGTGAAATAAATCTTAGAATTTAAAAAAGATTTCTTGTTTGGTGTGGGGATCAAACCCACGACCTCCGAGACTTAAAGCGAGCCAAATACCGCTACGCTACAGAGGTTGTCGAAACTAAACACGTTATCAGCAATCTTCTTCAAATCAATCTCTATTTATTTCGTCAACCACTTTCCAATAAATTAAAAAAACGCCCCATTACACAAATACGGTGTAAACAAAATAAAACACCCCTCAAGGTCTTTGTCCACACACAATCAAATTTAAACACCCAGTGTGCCCCACTGTGCCCAGTGCGCCAGATGTTCAAACATAGACAAAATCAACACTAATTCTATCGAGTTACGTGCCGTATGCTTTCAATTAGCCTGTTTTAAATTATTTATTTCACACCCCGCTATTGAATTGGATGATTTTTTTTATGATTGTTACATATGCTTTGTCATTAAATTATAGTGATTGTGTTGATTACTTAAATAATTATTTCTTAGTTTTAATCAAAAGTAATAATTTTTTTTTTTTTTACATAAAATGCATGTGATATGATGTTGATATTTATTTTAAACATTGCACATCTAGAATATGAACCAAGAATATAATTTTTAAATGTTATTGAATACTTTACCGTGTACTATGTTTCAAAATTGAGATTAATAAAATTCGACCACCGACGGGACTCGAACCCGCATCTTAGGTTAAGCCCCTAATGCCTTAACTTCCCCCTTAGAGACGTGTAAAAAAGAGATTGATAAATTTCGATGACCAGTAGCGTTCCACCGTAGCCTAATTGGTTAAGAATATAATGTTATATTAAGGAGAAATAAAAAGTACTCTACTATTTGTACGTTGAAATAGACGTCGTGTGTGTTATTTTAGGTACTTTTCTTAGTTAAGCAATTAAACGTTAGTAAATCACTAAATAGTTTAAAACAAAGTCGCATCCTGTCTGTCTGTCCCTGTTTGTCGCTGTTTCAAATCTTAGCATACATATATGCTTAGATTTAAAACTACGCAACGGATTTTAATGCGGTTTTTTTTATAGACAGAGAGATTCAAGAGGAAGGCTTATATGCAATTCACCCGTAGGTACGATGGGGTGGGTCGCTAGTAATATATAAATTTACTACCAAACGTCATTATTCTGCATTACATTACCCCTTTCGACAGTAAATCTCTCCGAAATAATAGTTACAATATCAATAAACAAACTCAAATTACGTGTAAACAATAAACAGTGTCGATTCATAAAATATTGTTTTCAATTATTTTATATTGTTTATAATAAACAGTGACATAATTACACCGATGTGTCAACACAACACATTATCTAAGCGACCCCTACACATTCGAGTGATAGGAAATCGATGAAACAAATGAATTGGAAAATTGTATTATTTTTTCCAACTCATTACGATTTTCGACCCACTGGGCAAAATGCTAATAGTCTCAATAATGTATGTCTACTTAATATTATGAAGGAAAAAGATTTACTTTACATGGTAGATAAGTGTTCTGATTTAATAGCAATGACATCCGACTATAGGCCTATGCCCACAAAGCGCCGTAAACACCGTCGGCTTCGGGGCGTCCTAGATGACCCGGACGACGAGATAACAACTTACCAACTAGCAGTAAGAATACTGCAAGAAACTAGCATCACTACACAGAGACCACTCTATCCGACTCGCCGGAGAAGAGTGCTCCCGCGAACGCGACGCGTCCCTCCTCGTCCTCCTGACCCTTAGTTTGCAAAGAACCATCCGATGCCCTAGTCGACCCGAAGTCCGAGAGGCCCGCGAACTGTAAAGTAGAGTGACAGTTGCACAAAACTCCCCTAAAAACACTTAAAGCCATAATCCCTCAATCTCATCGCCAGCGACCACCCTGAGAAGAGGTCCAAGCCCCACAGGGGACGCCCTCTTGCGCAGGTTGCTTAGTTTGTAGTGTTAACCATTTATCTAGGCTGGAGCTCTGCTAGCTTTTATGTCAGGTGAAGTAGCAAAAGCCCGTCCGAAAAAAACCGGCCAAGTGCGAGTCGGACTCGCGCACGAAGGGTTCCGTTTCAGTTACAAGTGCGTACCTATTTTTGATATCAAGAATAAATAAAAAAGCGTATGTTTATGAAATGAAATGTTATTTTATATTTTTATATTCGAGTTTATTGAATGAAAGCAAAATTGCGGTTTACGATTTTTGACGTATTAAAAAAAAACTACTTATAAGATCTCGTTCAAACCAATTTTCGGTGGAAATTTACATGGTAATGTACATCATATATTTTTTTTAGATTTATCATTCTCTTATTTTAGAAGTTACAGGGGGGGACACACATTTTACCACTTTGGAAGTGTCTCTCGCGCAAACTATTCAGTTTAGAAAAAAAAATACATTAGAAACCTCAACATCATTTTTGAAGACCTATTCATAGATCACACGTATGGGTTCGATGAAAAAAAATTTTTTGAGTTTCAATATGGGGAACCCCAAAATTTATTGTTTTTTTTTCTATTTTTGTGTGAAAACACTATTATTGATCGAAGGTGAAAACCTTAATGCGGTTCACAAAATACATCTACTTGCCAAGTTTCAACATTATAGTTCTTATAGTTTCGGAAAAAAGTGGCTGTGACATACGGACGGACAGACAGACAGACAGACAGACATGACGAATCTATAAGGGTTCCGTTTTTGCCATTTGGCTACGGAACCCTAAAAACAGCAGTAACAAAGGTATAATTAAATGATCAAGATGTTTCCACGGGACCAGGAGCTACGCGGGCGAATCCCCGCGGGGGAATCTAGTTGTGTATAAAAATGTGACTTTGTTGCTCTAGGGTTTTAATGGAAATAATAAATACAAACTTAGATTTAGTTGTTTGTGTAGGTTCAGTTAATGGACCTTTTAGTTAGTTTGACAATAAATAATCAAAGTGGCTATAACATTTAGTTAATAGGGCAATTGAATAATAAAGTTTCTTTCACTAAAATGGTTTTATTATTCGTTTTAGTTTATATATTAAGAATGTTTGCGTCTATCTTACTTTTCATCAACAGCCCTTTTAAGTCCACTGCTGAACATGGGTCTCCTCTTAACAGACCTTAGCAAGCCAGGATCGTGGAGGGATATTACCATAATCACCACGCTTGGCAGACGGATTGGTGATCGCAGTAAGATGTAAACCTTGAGCTAATAGATGCTGCTGCCCATCCATCAGCTATATGTCCCTTAGTCGCCTTTTACGACACCCATGGGAGGGCATGGGGTGGTCTATTCTATGCCGGAAACCACACGAAACTCGGAAACCACACTGAACAGTTCAGCTCAGCCGAGGTCCAAGTCCGACAGGGATTCCTCTTGTTGTTGCTTAGTTTGCAGTTTTTAAACCATTTATTGAGGCTGGAGCTCTGCTCGCCTTTATGCCTGGTGAAGAAGCAAAAGCCGATGCTACGGTGTTCAAAGTAAAGTTGAGTAATTGCAGTACTATAATATACTAAAACAAAGTATATTAGTTATAAATTTAAGCATCCAGATTGTATCGAGCAGAGCTTCGTCGAGTTTTCTTCTACTCAGCGATTGAATGCGATGCGAGTAAGTTAAGTTGATAATAATTCCCTTGGGACTTTCTAAGATAACACTTAGAATGTTTATATTGGGTAAGTGAATAACATTGAAAATACTACGGTTGCTTTAAAATGGCATAAGAGACCACGGCTAGGTCTAAGGTTTTTTTTTTTTTCTGACGGACCTTTGTAGTTAGCCCCGAGGCTTTTGCTTCTTCACCGGGCATAAAGGCGAGCAGAGCTCCAACCTAGATAAGCTAGCTCGAAAGCTGGGGCCGCACTTGTATGGCGATGGCGATGTGATGGCGACACTACAAACAAATAAATTTCGCTCACTTGTCGTTCTTGCAATGCGGCCGCCGACAATATGTTCGTATGGATTTGCTTTTACGAAATAGCCGTAGCGTTGCAGTTGTCGTATGAGTGCGGCCCGGCCTACGGAGGTTGGTCATCTGCATTGTACATAATATATAACATTGTACATATATAATTGAAATTTGCTATTTATTTTTAAGTGTTAATTAGGAATACTTTGAAGTTTTATACATTGACTCAAAAAGCAGTCCATCCATCTTTTGTCAGCTTTCATCATCATCAGCCCGTATAACGTCCACTGCTGAACATGGGCCACCTCCCGGGGGAAGGTTTTTGTCATAGTTACCACGCTTGGCATGCGGGTTGGTGACCGCAGTATTATGTTGTACCACACAAGGAAACGCTGCTGCCCGTTCCTTGATATAGGGGGAAGTCCCGTAACGCCGGACTGAGACCGGAGTGAGAATGATTTTTTCAATTTGGTAGTATTTACCATAGTACTTATTGTGCCTACGAGGACCTTCATTTTTCCCGGAGCGTTCTGATATCTATATCAGAACGCTCCGGGAAAAATGAAGGACAAGAAAAAAGGGAAGTGAGATGAAAACAATTTACAAATTGCGATAACTTAAATTTCGGGAACTCGGTATGCAAGAAGCTGCGACACGATGCAATATGCAAAAAAGTATGTATCATGATTTTTTGTAAATCATGTAATCAGGGTCATCTCCATACAAAGTTGTTGTCAAAACAAAAGAGGATGAAATGAAAATAGACAAAAAAAAAATTGACAGCTATAAAATGTCAAAGAGATAGAAAAGAAAGGGCAACAGAGTTGAAATTGTCAAAACTATAGAAAACGTTTAGTTCCGTAAAACAAAAAATATAAAAAGGAGAAAAAACAAAGAAAACAATTAAAGCACGCAAAACTACCTATTCAGTTCATTAAGATGACCAAGACGAAGACTGCATGCAGTGCATACGCCAAGAGTGGGCACATGAGGCCTGTGTTGACATTCCACAATGATTAAATGGTTAAACTTGTGATAGTTGTTCAATATTCGGTGCTCAGGGTTCGCGATGAACTCCGTCCGGTACTAGGTGCCACTTTTAAAAACTGCGTTTTTCCACACATAACTTTAATCTATAATTATGAGTATAATTTATGAAGAAACTGCATTTTTGATTATTTATTACAATTCAAAAATTTGTTAATTTTGGTAATCCATAAAGAACAACATCGTTTTCTGAACATATATTTTTTTATTAAAAAAAGCCTTATGTGTCCGTCACTAGGGGACTACGATTATTATAGATGATATAATAACTATTGGGACCAACGGCTTAACGTGCTTTCCGAGGCACGGAGGATAGTCCCTCAACCAGACCCGGAAAGAAATCTTAGAATTTACACAAAGCTTTCCTGTCCGGCGTGGGAATCGAACACACGACCTTCAAGATTTAAAGCGAGCCAAATACCGCTACGCTATGGAGGCTGGCTTTCCTTGCTGAAGACTTCTCAGGCGCCCGTAAGGGCGCCGAGGAGTCGGTATCGGGGCGTATTGCCCCCTGACCGAGGTGTCAACCGCTGCCTGTAACTACAGGCAGGTCATTTTGGTGGGTTTGTAACAGATTTATTTCGGGTTGTTGAAATAATAAAAAAAATATTTGCAGTGAAAACAAATTTTCAGACTAATTTATTTTTGAAGAAAAATTAATTGACCACTGTCAAAACAATAAAAAGAGGGGACGGCTGGCTCGTTTGGCCTAACTTTAAAATACAAATTCTTTTTAAAAAAAAAACTTAAAATTAATTTAAGATAATTCTTCCAACAATCTTAGGTACGGGAACATTCACACGGACGGTACATTTTGAAGTTCCTCACTCTCCGGAACCATTCACCCGGACAGAACACCCGGACGGTACACCCAGACGGTACACCCGGATGGTACACCCCCTGCAGTTGTCAAAAAGAAGGTCTTAGAACCTCAAAATCAAACTACAGAAAATGTCTACAATCAGTAACACATCACTACAAAATCTCAACAGTAGGTACAGAAATCAATACTTAATTACTACAACAAAAGAAAAGAAAGGTTTTAAATGATCAGTGGTAACTTACAAAACAACAACTAAATTAAATTAAGTTTAAAAGGTACTAAATTACTAATAGAAGTAAGTCAATAAAGGTTTTAAATGATCAGTAATAACTTACAAAAACAACAACTAAATTAAATTAAGTTTAAAAGGTACTAAATTACTAATAGAAGTAAGTCAATAAAGGTTTTAAATGATCAGTAATAACTTACAGAAACAACAACTAAATTAAATTAAATTTAAAAGGTACTAAATTACTAATAGAAATAGGTCAATCTGTATCAACTTAATTTCCTAACCAGTAGATACATCAGGACCTTAGTTAAGAACTAATTAAGAGGAAAGGTTCTAAACTATTGGCAAACTAATATAGAACCATAAAATTGTTTAATACACACCGCGGTAGCCAGCGCTTGAAGCGTGGACTCATAGATCGCCGCCGGGGCAGATTGCGGGGGCGCACCTCATGCCCTAAGCAACACATAAACAGTTTTAACCCAACCTTCAGCACAACAGTAGGACTACCCTCTGTGGATATTCCACAAAGACATCAAACGGGGAAAGAGTCTACATGTTTAATATTCAGATTTCACCTAAGTAGATCCTTATCAGCGAACAGTACTACAAATAGGTAATAAGAATGAGAAATTAACATACCGGTAGAGGAGGTAAAGGTTCCAAATTACGGAAGGAAGCAACACGCCGCACACGTGTTGGAAATATTTGCTAACAGCCCCAAAGGTAGGCCGGTACGTTAATAATAGAAGGCCATTCGTAGCGTACTTCAGACGCCTCCAGACAGCAACGGACACCTCAAGACATCAACAGGAACAGACACCTCAGACCACTCCAGACTACAGCATCTTGGCTTTTGGCTTGTGGCCGCGGCTTGTGGCCGCGGGACGCGACCGGCGTCCCGGCGCCTCCCACGGACCACCCAAGAAGAACCAACTTCCACGCGTCCCCATAGACTAGGCCCTCTATCTCCACAGTTCCAATCCACGCAAACGGCACTCACACCAAAAACCCCAACAGTTCGAATTTACAAACAAAGTATCCGTACAACTAAACGGTCATCACTAACAATTCTAGAGACACTTAGTACAAATTTTCCTGATATTTTACCTACTGAATTAATCAAATTAAAAAATACTTTTTATCAATTAATATGAACAAAAACTTAAAACGGAATACAACACACGAAACAATGACAAAGCTTAACGAAATCCATTTCCTCTAAAGGTTCGCTATCTCTAATCACTAGTCTTTCGAGCCATAAATACATTGCGTTTACAGTTAATTTTAATTTACATAAAAACATTTAATTATTAAGTAACGTGAATTTAAAAGAAGGAATATTGAATTGAATGAATTTAATTTATATATAAAAAAAACGAAATACCATAGATAAAAGAAAACAAGGCGATCAGAAACAATCGGAACTGTCAAACTTCATTCATGAGTCGATGTCAACAAATAAACGTCAAATATCGTAATTGTTTTGTTCGCAATTAGCGAATAAATACAAACAAAACTTAATTTAAGGTAATTACAGCTAATGTGTGAACCGTGTTAAAGTCAGGAAAACGAAAAGTTATTGGAATGATCACCCTCCAACTGAATGACAACAATTTCTTACAGAAACAACATCAAATACCAAGGTTGTATCGGATGCCGGTAAGAATCTTAAAACCACGAAAAAAACGGTGTTACAGGTTGTACCCGTGATCATGTCCCTAGGGACTGGTGTATGGTGGCCGCAGTGAGTGGGCGCCCGGGCTATGGCCCGGGGCAGCTGTCACGGGGGAATGAATGGAACCTCCTAATGCTTCACGGCGGCGGGAGATCGAGGCCCTACCGGGTGAGACACCGTGAGGTGAGGCCCAGCAGGAGCCGATCTACAACCGTGCGCCGACTACGATTAAGAGGTTCCCGTAAGCTGCCCAGGCGCGCTTGCGCCGGGGCAGCTTACGGGAACCTCGCGGGGGGAGCGAGTCGCCCGGCACCAGATCCCTAGGGAGTCTCCTCCGGTCAGGGGGGGCAGTAGAGGCCGTAAGAGGGCGGTCTTTGAGGCCGCGGGCGTTCCGATGAAGCTCCCTAGTGGCCATTGAAGTGTGCCATAATGGTGCACACACTTACAGCGCTCTCGACGAGTCGGGACAGGTTCTGTGGGGCAGAGAAAAAGCCTCCCGGCGTCTGGTTGGGGGCTTTGGCCCCTTTGCCCTTCTTACCGGGGGGCGGCGCCGCCACGGTGGTAGTGGTCTCGGCGGGGGCGGCAAGCCTTCTGTTGGCAAGCGCCCCCGGTGGACGTCGACGGTTTGTCGAGAGCGTCTGTCGGGGGGGGGGGGGGAGGGGGCGGCCCTCTTCTTGGACCTCTTCCTCCTCCGGGGCTTCTTTGGAGCTCCGCGCTCGCAGGGGTTGTTTGCAGCCGCCATCAGCGTGCTGCTCGGGGCTTCGCCTCGGAGGGTCGGTTCGACCGTCATGGGCCCCGGCGGTTTATTGGCTGGCTTTCCTCTTCCAATATATCCATCCATCTTCATACTAAGCATTCTTTGAGCCACATAGTCATCGCTAAAAAAATATTTAAATAAAACGTAAAAATATATTTTCGACCAATTTTCACCAAACCTATAATATTAAAATCTGCTAGTAGAAACAAAGTCGTTGCTCGTTGTTATAAAGACAGTCTCAATCTGCATCTCAACCCATTCAGCGCCGACTTAAAGTGATTGCCAATAAACGGGCTTCAAACCGATTAAGGGTTAAAACTGGGGGGTAGAAAAGCAACAATGTGGTCTTAATAAAAGATAGTCGTATTTTATAGGGGAATATACATAAAACATAAAACTTTGTAGACTTAAGTTTTCAGTAAACAGTTGAGTCAGCTTTGCTTGTGTATGGTTTGAATAGTTTTCCGCGCGTCGTTTCACCTGCGTTACTCCCGTTCTTGTAGTAACTTCATAGTTAAATAATAGCCTTCATCGATAAATGGGCTATCTAACACTGAAAAAAATTTTCAAATCGGACAAATGGTTTCTGAGATTAGCGTGTTCAAGAAAACAAACAAACACTTTAGCTTTATATATTGGTGTAGATTATAAAATAAACTCTCACTGGCAATTTTTGAATGGCTGGTCCACTACGAATCTAAGGTATGGTATATATATACACGCGGATGTCGGCGAAGGTGGCGGGTGACAAGGTAGGGAGTTCGACGCTCGAGTCGTTCATGTGCTATAGGAACACGCATGTCAAATGTAAACTCCATTATAACTAATCTATAAACTCTAAGTTACTGTCTATGAACTCTTGATAAGTAGATTTTCTTGTGATTGAGATTACAGTGTAACTCCATTGATTTAGGTTTAGGTTTTTTATTTTTTTTTAACCTCCCGAATCCTCGTTAGTTTATCAATTAACTAGTAAGTTGATCAACTCAATACAATTCTTATTATTTTTCGGTAACATATACACAAGAATTGATATACAGTAATACCCCGGACTTACGCGATAGGTGGGACCACGGGATAGCCGTGTAAGTCGAATTCGCGTAAGTCGGGGTTCAATTTTCCTTATAAATACATATAATGTTTGTGTAATCGGGACCAGCGTCTAAAAAAAACAATATATCTGAAGAAACATGTTTAATAATACGTTAAATTATAATTGATCTTTACTTTACACCATAATTCTAACATGGTTTCCATCTAAGCGATAATACCGTGACGTCTGAATTAAAATAGAAAGATTTTCACTTATTATTTGGTTCGATCAAATTTTAATTCCTTTTTTTATTTTAGATTCAAAGTCCTCTTAAGGTTATAATGATAATATTTAGTTTACACTCCAAAAGACAGTGTTTTTCATTTCATGTTAGGTTAGGTTAGCAGTTAGCAGTTTAACTTGCAGTAAACCGAACGGCGTGTTCAGGTTACTGCAAGTTATGCGCGTGGTGATAATAAATAAAAACCGCGTATCTCCGAATTCACGTAAGTCGGAGTAGCGTAAGTCGGGGTATTATTGTATATCAGATATCCCAGATATATACCTACTTCAATGTGTTAAAATGAAAAAACGTTGGAATTACATCGAATATAACAACGAATATAAAAACCCTATTCTCACTTGATCCGTCTTCATCAAAACGGCGGAATAAAGCTTACAATTCATAAAACCTCTTAGAAGTCACAATATTAATGTGGAACGCATTAGGGACAGGAAATGGCGGCGTACACATTCAGTATTGTATTCCACGAAAAATGATATAATATCATAACATCCTTTTATGACCATTACTGGGCTTGCCCGCCCTGACACAGAGTAAATATTTAGGTAGTTTATTGTGTGCAACGATGGTTTTTTGCCTAAGATATTGAGCATCAGAGAGTCTAGACAAAATGCCACTACAGCGGAGCGAGCATAAAATTGCTTTATGTGTTATGCCCATTGGGCAAAACAAATACCATCCGAAGCCCTCGTAGACCCGAAGTCCGAGAAGCCCGCGAACTGCAAAGTAGAGCGACCGTTGCACAAAACTCCCCTAAAATACTAAGTCATAATCCCTCAATCTCATTGCCAGCGACCGCCCTGAGCCGAGTTCCAAGCCCCACAGGGGGCGCCCTCTTGCGCAGGTTGCTTAGTTTGTAGTTTTTAAACCATTTATTAAGGCTAGAGCTCTGCTCGCCTTTATGCCCGGTGAAGTAGCAAAACCTCGTGGCTACGTAAGTCAAACCGAAAAAAAAAGGGGAAAAAAATAATATTTTTTTCCACATAGCTCCTTACTGCAATTTTGTTTAAAAAGCAGGTGTTATTTAAGCTCTTCCATTTTGAATTTTACGTTTACGATTCTTGTACGTTTCTCTTAACAGAATGTAAGACACTACCGTTGTCGTATTAGAACGATATAATATACTTTACTGTGTCAGCCCGTTTACGTCCACTGCTAACCATGAGCCTCCACTTAACCGACCTTGGGATACCAGGGTCGTAAAATTCTTCTTCGCGCCTCATTGTTGCCTACATCCTATCTAATAATGAAAGATAAAGATGGAGACGGAGACGGAGACGGAGACGGAGACGGAGACGGAGACGGAGACGGAGACGGAGACGGAGACGGAGACGGAGACGGAGACGGAGACGGAGACGGAGACGGAGACGGAGACGGAGACGGAGACGGAGACGGAGACGGAGACGGAGACGGAGACGGAGACGGAGACGGAGACGGAGACGGAGACGGAGACGGAGACGGAGACGGAGACGGAGACGGAGACGGAGACGGAGACGGAGACGGAGACGGAGACGGAGACGGAGACGGAGACGGAGACGGAGACGGAGACGGAGACGGAGACGGAGACGGAGACGGAGACGGAGACGGAGACGGAGACGGAGACGGAGACGGAGACGGAGACGGAGACGGAGACGGAGACGGAGACGGAGACGGAGACGGAGACGGAGACGGAGACGGAGACGGAGACGGAGACGGAGACCGAGACGAAGACGGGGACAGAGAGTCCCTTTACCAGAATCTTGTCATTTTTTAAGTTAATAATATTCTAAACAGACTAACTACAGTCTGATAAGAATATTAACAGACTAACTAGGTAGTTAGTCTGTTAATATTCTTATCAGACTGGATATAGAGGTCTATAGTCAGATAAGAATATTAAGAATATGTGCAGAATCCGCCCTGAGGTATAATCCAAGTATTTTCTTCTTCACCTGGTCTATGTCCATTCGCCCTACACGAGACAAATTGTCCAGTTGGCCATTTGTCAAAAAACCTGCATCCGCCCAATAGAAGCGGTATTTGTGTACATTCCAACTGCTATATATACATTTTCACGCACCTTAATACAACCAGTCAAGGTTCAAAATCGCAAAAAAATATACTAAAAACCACATTCACATGCAAACATATACCAGAAACTTAATTTTCTTTTAAGCAGTTCCGTGAGTCTTATTATAAAGCGATAAGGATTAGTTTAGCCTGTTTTTAAGTAGATGTGATTGCATTTTATAAGAATTGTGAATGGTAACAAAAGTTGTAAAGTTAACGTTCAAAATATTCGCGGGTGTGTCTTTGTGTCATTTTGTGCTATTATAGGGGTTTGTGGCAATTTATTATGGGAGGAATGATTTCATCATCTGGTTTCATTTTGTTATGATTTAGTGCCGAGGGATGTGCTAAGTGGGTTTAATGAGGCTTCACTTGCAGTTGCTTTATTGGATTAAGTTAACGGTTAACTGTGTAATTATGAATAGTAAGTAAAATGATAGCATTCTCTTCCCTTGTTTTTCTCTTGGGTAGCATAATTTTATTTTACAACACATCCATTACACAATCCAAATTGGGTAAACATCTAATTGATTTTACACCTAACTTTGACACACAATAGGTACAAAAAGAATGCCTTTTACCTAACAATTTAATAAAACTCAACTTGGAGAATACGAACAAGATAATAATAGGTCTTTACCTATGAAATTGCCGTTTTGTTTGAAAAAGTTTAAACGAATTTTTTATTTATATTAATCGAAGTAATCACCCATGCAATCAATGCATCTTTGCCAACGCAGTGGCAGTTTATTGATGCCCTTCTTAAAGAAATCAGCTGGACGGGAGGCAACAAATTCTTCAAAAGCATTTTGTACTGCCTCTCGGGTATTGAATTTTTTACCCGCCAAGAAGTTATCCAAATAAGAAGAAGTAGTAGTCTGTAGGCGCAAGGTCTGGTGAGTAGGGCGGATGACGGAGAGCTTCAAACCCGTTCTTGCAACTTGGAGACCGTCTGCTTGCTTAATTTGTGTGTCTGTTGAGCAGTGCAAGGCACGTCTCGACGCGTACTTCGCGCTGGCGATCATTGAGTTCGTGGGGCACCCTTTTGTCAAGCTTTTTTACCTTGCCAATTTGACGCAAATGGACCAATATTGTTTTTACGCTAACGTTGAAAGCTGCTGCTAATTCAGCCATAGATTGTGTATCATCAGCTTCCACAATCGCCTTTAATTCGTCATTGTCGACCAAAGTCTTCGGACGACCGGAAGGTTCATTTTTCAGATCGAAATTTCCAGAACGGAAGCGAGCAAACCAATAACAGGTGGTGCGTTGGTTTGTAGTGCTAGCTCCACGTCGTTGATGTTGCGTGCCGCTTGTGCCGGGTTGCTGCCACGACGGTACTCATATTCCATAATTACTCGAATGTTTAACGTATCCATGATGACGAAAAATATTGAAATGCGATGAAAATGTAACACTAATCAATAAACAAATGACTACTTTTGGAAAAAAAAACATGTTTTTAAAATAAAATTAATTTGAAATTAGAATTCTTAGCCAAACAAAAATTATTTTGATTTGAAATGGCCAGTACTGCAGAACGGCAATTTCACAGGTAAACACCTAATAGTACATATATAACGAATTCTAGGCTTAAATATAATAAATTCTACTAAAATGCCTGTAACGATCATTTTCGATAGTCTATCTACTAAAATAGACTAACGAAACTAAATTCCTAAGTAACATTTTCCAGATACTTCATATACTGTACAAATACATTAATTGCTTACTAACAGATCAAGAATAAATCAAACTGAAACAATATTTTTATTTTATTCCAAAGTAAGCAACAAAAAATTACGCAGGCCCATTACTTTGCTATTAAAAATCTTTCAGGCGCTCTTTCTTTGTGTACCTACACACAATTTACGCAGAAACGTCTAAAAGCAATTATTAGTAGTTATGCTTTATGAAACTATAACTTAATAATAATGGACTATATTGTAGTTATGTGTTATAAAGTTATATTGAAGCATAATCGAAAGTTTAAATTAAACATCACACAGCGAAATGAAAAGAGTGACTATTAAATTGACACCATGTTACTGCTGTAAAAACAATGGATTCTCGATCCTGATTTTACTCTTATTGGTATCACGGTTATAGTGTAGACAAAATTAGAGACAGAATTAATATATTAATGGAAATATAAACAAAGCCTATAAATGTAATTAAAACTTATAAAAAATCATCATCATCATCATCAGCCCGTATAACGTCCACTGCTGAACATTAGCTCCTCCCGGGGGTGGGTTTTTGTCATAGTCACTACGCTTGGCAGGCGGGTTGGTGACCGCAGTATTGTGTTGTAATACACAGGGAAACACTGCTGCCCGTTCCCTGGTATACGCATGTTATAACAATCGGGACATACGGCTTAACGTGCTTTCCGAGGCACGGAGGGTAGTTCCTCAAACAACCAGACCCGGTAAGAAATCTTAGAATTTACACAAAAAAATCTTGTCTGAAATGGGGATCGAATCCAAGACCTCCGAGATTTAAAGCGAGACAAATACCGCTACGCTATGGATGCTGTCACACAATTTAATCATGATTAAATTGTGCATATAGCAGCGTGTGCATTTATAAAGTGCATTGGCCTACATAGCCCTCTGTGTTTACCCTTCTCTGTGCCCTGAATATACGCCGCTCGGCTCAAAGTTGGCTTATCTATGACATGACGATTTCGACGTCAGTATCGCGTTTCATTGCGACCACATCTCGCTGTATCCGGGTGTCCTTTTTGAGCGTTTATTTTTCATTTTTTGATTAAATTGTGTACCTACTGTCGTTGGTTGAGCAGATAATGGGATACAGACGGGGTAGTGCTATCTGCTTGACGTTTGATAGAGACGAGAATGGCGAATGGATTTTGAATAGGTGGTGTAATGACGGTGACATTGTTAATAATCAAGGGGGTTTTCATTTGGTTGTAGATTTCAATTTTGAATGCTTACACCTAATCATAGACGCTAACTGAGAAAGTTTTAACAATTTTTTTTTTGATTTTTTTTTATGATAATGATAAACATTTTTTTTATCTATACTAATATTATAAAGCTGCAGAGTTTGTTTGTTTGTTTGAACGCGCTAATCTCATGAACTACTGGTCCGATTTCAACAATTGTTTCAGTTCCATTTATCGAGGAAGGCTATATTTTATTTTCAAAAAAATTAGGGATCCGTAAGAAAATTGCGATTTTGTAACCCAAGGTGTAAAAGCGAAAACCTATTTATGCGTGCGCTGCAAAAACTATTGACAATAGAACAAAATTATGTACTACGGGTTTGAAGGTCTTATTAAGATCTACAAAAAAATCCGTGAGAGCATATATCTAACTCTCATAGTTTAGTCACAATAACCGCTTTTATGTTCTTAAAAAAATATTAAATCGTCTGAAGAAAGAAACTACGTTAAATGTATATCATAATATTAATCCTTATCCAAATTAAGCATTATGTTATCAAGGATATTTATGTAAAAGTAAAATACTTTTTGTTTTATTCCAATCGGACATTTCGTTGAGAAATTATCACGAGTATAAAAACGCAAAGAATTGGTACCTAATAATGAGTTATTTGCCATAATAGATACAGCTGAAGAGTTTGTTTGCCACTACACAGAGACCACTCTATCCGACCCGCCGGAGAAGAGTGCGCCCGCGAACGCGACGCGTCCCCCCTCGCCCTCCCGACCCTAAGTTTGCTAAGAACCTTCCGATGCCCTCGTAGACCCGAAGTCCGAGACGCCCGCGAACTGTAAAGTAGAGCGACAGTTGCACAAAACTCCCCTAAATAAACTAAAAGCCATAATCCCTCAATCTCCCCGTCAGCGACCGCCCTGAGCCGAGGTCCAAGTCCCACAGGGGATGCCCTCTTGCGCAGGTTGCTTAGTTTGTAGTGTTTAAACCATTTATCTAGGCTGGAGCTCTGCTCGCCTTTATGTCCGGTGAAGTAGCAAAAGCCTCCTGGCTAAATAAATAAAGTCCGTCCGAAAAAAAAAATAATTTTTGTTTGATTGAACGCGCTAATCTCAGCAACTACTGGAAAAATTATTTCAATGTTAGATAGCCCATTTATCGAGGAAGGTTATAAGCTATATTTTATTATAAAGTTTCAACGAGAACGGGAGTTACGCGGGGGAAACCGCGCGCGGAAAGCTAGTTAAAAAATAAAAAAACAATCATGGTAGGTAATGTTGTTAACTACAACATCATCATCAGCCTGTACAACGTCCACGGCTGAACATGGGCCTCCTCCCGTGGGAGGGTTTTTGCCATAGTCACCATGCTTGGCAGGCGGATTGGTGACCGCAGTATTATGTTGTAATACACAGGGAAACGCCGTTCCCTGGTATACGCTTGTTATAGATTATGTTATAACATTTGGGACCAACGGCTTAACGTGCTTTCCGAGGCACGGAGGGCAGTCCCTCAACCAACCAGACCCGGAAAGAAATCGTAGAATTGACACAAAGATTTCTTGTCCGGTGTGGGGATCGAACCCACTACCTCCGTGACTTAAAGCGAGCCAAATACCGCTACGCTCGTTGTTACTACATCAGGTGTAACATAAATGAAATAATAAAATATAACTAATTAAATTCTTTGATCTTGCTTTTTTCCGCAATTATAACTGCGTTCTATGTGGCCATAGTATAGATAATTATGTAGTACTAGCTGTCCAACGCGGATTCCCGTTCCCGTGGAAACTTTAACTTAAAATATAGCCTATAAAAAAGTTGGTGGTTGGTAGTACAGTCGACCAAGAAATGGGTTTACACATTGTGAAACGCATTAAATGTTTCATCATCATCAGCCCGTATAACGTCCACTGCTGAACATGGGCCTCCTCCCGGGGAGGGTTGCCATAGTCACCACGCTTGGCAGGCGGGTTGGTGACCACAGTATTATGTTGTAATACACAGGGAAACGCTGCTGCCCGTTCCGTGTCAATTTGTGTATAACGCTTGTTATTTTTAGCCTATAGTCACTCTAAAATGACGTGGCTTTCTATTGGTAAAAGAATTTTCAAAATCGGTTCAGAAGATCCAGAGATTATCCCCTACAACGTCACAAACTCACAAACTTTACCTCTATATAATATTAGTAGTAGATAACAATGTTAATAAACTAAAAACTACTAATTTGTATAGAAATCGGTACTTACTTCTTACGTAGAATTTCGCATAGGTATATATGATTAAATATAATAAAAAATATATGCCAATAAATAGGTAGGTATATAATTTAAAATCTAAGAAATCTTTACCACACTCAACAACGCACTACATCAAACAGCCATCAAAGCGAGAACAAAACAAAACAAAAATTATGAACTTATAACATCCGCACACCCTTTGAAATCCACGGCAAGTCAAAATTCACACAACTTCGTTCCCTAATTAAAGTACACTACAGCGTCTCAATATCAGTCGATGGTACTCCAGCACTCATAGGAACCGCTTACCTTTGGTAAACAATCAACATGTGACGTAGAACAAAAAAATGGCGCGATTAAATCTTGGAGTGGTTGCGCGCTGTTTCTCATGGGGCTCTGTTGTGGTACTGACGCTAGAGGGAGCCGTGGTGCGAGGGGTGACAGTGAGTTAGCGTGTATTTTAGGATATTCATATAGCTTTTATGTTGGCTTAAATGAGCATGAAGACCAAATATATATATTTAGTCCGTCAGTTAGATAACAAAAAAATATTGGACATGTATTTTTTTATTTATCATTTGATAAATAAAAAAATACATGTCCAATATTTGCATAAAAATTTACAAAGGTCTTGTGTCTAAGAGAGGGAGACTTGTGTCGTCACTACTTGGTAAAATTGTACCTTGAAGTGACGTCACTGTATCATCTGCAGTATCATCGTAATTTTAACTTGAGGAACGATAAAAAGACGTGTATTTACAATATTTTTTGATAATCTAACTGACGGGGTAACTAGATTTTTTTAGTCCTCATGCCTATTTTAAGCATTTTATATGATTTCAAATTAATAACGTATCTACTTAATAATTACTTATAGAAAAACAAACAACGCGGTAATCACGTAAATAAATATATTAATAATATGTTTTTTTTTTCGGTCAGATATCATAATATGTAGTTCTTTGTTATTTTTTTGGATTTTCGGTTGAAAGAGGATGCCTGATGCGATATCAGGAGCCTCCGGGAGACATATGTAGTTAGTCAAGAGGCCTTTTGCAACTTCACCGAGCATAATATATATGCTCACATGAATCCAGGTCTCAGAATTGCGTTTAAAACTAAAAAAAGACCCTGGTTTGCTAAGATCTATTAAAGAGCTATTAATTCTGCGACACGGCGGCGACTTCGTGACAACAAAACTTATATAAAAATATGTCGGCGGCTGCACTTTATGGAAGACAAGCGCAATTGATTTCTCTTAAGGGTCTCGATGCCGTGTTGCACTAGCCGTCAGTGAAAAATGAAACCAATGCCGCATCGGCCAAAAGTATATTCAGTAACTCTAGAGTTTATGTAATTAAAATAATTCGTTAAATGAGTTTACATAAAACAAATTGCATATTTGACACTCAGTTATTTAAAATGAAATTTTCAAAATGGTTTTGAATAAAACTAATGTTGCACAGATTATTAGTGCTGCAAAGTCATCATAAAGCTGATGGAGTATTAACGAACATAGCCTTAAGAAAATTAGTTGTTTGTCTAACATCACGTCGTTAGTAGAATAGTGGACATATAACTAATGAACCCAAGATTAGCGGTGCAGTAAATTTTTGCGATGAGACTTCAATGGTGACACACTTGTGGAAATTATATGCAATTATTCCTATGTGTCTTTGTTAAAAACTGAAGTTGAAACTCAACAATTGTTCTGAGATAAATGCTATGTATGTATGAAGTTCTCCTTGTATTTAGTTCTTGTTTATGAGCACATAATTGAATTCATGGTTACAATATACTCGTATGTTGAGTGTAATCCGAAAAGAAGATAATTAGTTTTTAGAGAATTATTACTATACGTATAGTTTGAGGAAAATGGTTATAAATTAGGTACATCACTACATAGTATAAAACAAAGTCGCTATATGCTTAAATCTTTAAAACTACGCAACGGATTTTGATGCGGTTTTTTTAAATAGATAGAGTGATTCAAGAGGAAGGTTTATATGTATAATATATCAGCATTGCGCCCGTGCGGAGCCAGGGCGGGTCGCTAGTATGAAATAAAATAGTATACTGTCCAATTGTGCTTTTGTTATGTGCCTAAAAAATATAAAAATGAGTAAAACCTGTTATTTCTCTATTTGAAACGGTCACTTCAGTTTATTTATATATATGTACCTAATGTGTTTAATTAATTAAACACACACAATATACTTCATTCCCTACCATATAAGCAGCAAACACAAAAAAAAATCAAAGCAAAAAGACAAGTAACTCTAAGAACTATAAAATTAACAATACAAAATCAAGACAAAAAGCATATAACTCTAAAAACTATCCTTCAGATTTTCCAACATATAGCCACCCTACTAGTGGAGGGTATTTGGAGCCGGCTCCCACGGGTGTTCTGTTATTAGCGATCAATTTGGCGCGTGATTCGATTTGCACCCGCTTGCGCACTCATCTGACCGTGATGATTAGAAAGAGGGTTTGATGGTAAGGTACAGGCATTAACGTGCATGTATTTTGTTGAAATTCTTCTTAAACTTCAGTTACAAATTGAAAGAGTTCATGTCGTGTGAATCGATGGTGATAAATATCTTCAATTTCAACTTCTTCTTCAACAGCCTGTTTGTGTCCACTGATGAACGTGGGCATCCTCTTAACAGACTTTGGCAGGCCAGGGCCATTGAGAGGTATCACCATAATCACCACGCTTAAAAGCTAATCCGCCTGCCATGCGAGATCATAGCAAGATGTCAACTTAAATTAACCTGCTGACCATCCATCAGGTGTACCTATGTCAAGATCGCATCAAAATTGCAACTTCGTAACAATAGTTAAGTGACACACACCCTTTTGGGGTTAAGGAATACGGCTCAGGGTGCTAATGAAGTAAAGCAGCAGATATTAAAAGAGTATGTGATGGTGCGGCCTACTGACGCTGGAACACAAAGCAGGGATAAGGACGCAACGTGGTCCTTGCTGGCGAGAATCCTACCTTTTTTTTCTCGGGGGACATTCCTGCACGCATTCCTTCCACCACTTTAGCAATGGTATGCTAATCATACCACGTTGGAAGGACCTACCCACTAAAACCACCCGGGTTTTCCTACAAGCCACCGGTCAGTGCCAAGTACTTCCTGACCTACAAAGGTTCTGCATAGCCTGATACCCCCTTCACCCTTCCATCACCGGACGATTAGGCGCGGCGCGCGGTTTCACCCTTTTGTTGTAGACATTCCTTCAATACGCACGAAGCGATTTGCTTCTTCTTTCATAATGCGGACGGCTAAAGAGTGGAATTCTCTGCCGGGGTCAGTTTTTCCGGAACGCTATAATCTGGACATCTTTAAGGTTAAAGTGAACAGACACTTTCTATGCAAGCGTGTATCATCTTAGGCCTTATCTTCGCCTTCCATCAAGCGAGATTATGGTCAAACGTAACGTAAACGTAAGTTATAATAAAAAAAAACTGTTCTGGTATCCGAGACGAATATGCCGCGAGTCCTCCTAGCGAGAATCCTACCCTAGCTAACCTGCAACCTTCCACTAACTACCTAATTGAACGGCCTTTAAAACTCATAAATACTATTATTTCTCATTCCTCACAACACAATTAAACCCGAAGCTCACACGCCAAAATAATATTTCACAATTAAAATACCTCATTCAACTGTTTCATTGTCTCGGAATCGATATAATCGTAATATCGATTACAGCAAGTTCTCGAGTGCTCTCGAATCGAGTGCGTTTCATTTTCACCCCTGCGTGGCTCCGTACATGCAATACGCATAACTTAACGAGAAATTCTTGTACATTATTCTCTACTTATTGTTAATTACATCTGATAATGACCAACTTTTGTGAAACTCGGTTTATTTTTTAATATATTGTGTGTTGGTCTGATTTGTGATAAGACTTAATGTTATAATGTTTTGTTTGATGTTTGACTGAGAAACCGGGCTTGTTAAGAATTGAGGTATTATGAAGTGTATTTGTTATTATGTAATACTTCTTATTGTTGTTTTTATATTGAGTTGTTAGAATGTTACGCAGTAAGGAAAACTTTGTACGTTGTAACCTTTAGATTGTATAATGGACGCTTGACATTTATAAATTAATCATAAGGCATAAGAAAGTAAATATTATATTAATTTCTTATAGTCTTTGTTCTCCGGGTGTCACAAAGTGGGTGGAGAGAAAGACTCGTAGGAAGCTAGGATAGGGTTCGGTCGTCTCGCGTCGCATTTTATGCTTCAGAGCCGATTCCAGTCCGCGCTGATTGATTTTAATTATAATACGCGACTTTATATTATATGTAATTTTTAATTAGTAATATATCTATATATTTTTAAAAGATTATTAGCAGAGTTTTGCTGTCTACTAGTATTCTTGTTAACCTCTCGTGCTAAGCGAAAATGCTTGTGTTACGAGTGGGTTCACGTCGGTAGTGCAATGGGTGGGGTTCGAACCGGTGACCTCAAGATCACAAGTCCGACGCCCTACCCATTAGGCTACGGCCGCTTATTTAATTATTAGAATATAAAATAATTGTCTAGATTTTTTTGTCATTAGCATCGTATTTGACTTGCAATAGCGAATAATGAATCGACTTGTAGAACGACAGTTGCACAAAACTCCCCTAAAGAAACTAAAAGCCATAATCCCTCAATCTCCCCGTCAGCGACTGCCCTGAGCCGAGGTCCAAATCCACAGGGGACGCCCTCTTGCGCAGGTTGCTTAGTTTGTAGTGTTTAAACCATTTATCTAGGCTGGAGCTCTGCTCGCCTTTATGCCCGGTGAAGTAGCAAAAGCCTCAGGGATAACTACATATATCCGTACAAAAAAAAAAAAAAAACTTGTAGCACAATCAATTCGTCCACATTATCAATAAATGGTTTCATTTTCATTTGCAATGCATAAGTTTTGTAGATAGTATAGTTCTTCAAATGAGATATTTTTTAACGTTTTTTCTTCAAGAGTCAGGGTACCTAAAAACTGTAGTCGTACGATTCATTCATTAAAATTTATGTCAATCATAATGGCATAATGTCTTCGTATTAAGTTTATATTTAACCCAATAGTAAAGTAAGATATGTATTGATTGATACTTAATAAGTGAATTATAACATTGTATAGTTGAACGTCATACTAACTGAGCTAAAGATAGAAGAAATAAATGAATACAAGCGTAGTAGTAGGCGTAGTAGCTACGGCGTAGCGTTTATTGCCAACACAATAGTTACGGAAAACAAGTTACCTTGAGTGTATAGTCTATATTAGGTCTAGTCTTTGTGTTTTTATCGTATTCATCATCATGATCATTAGCCTGTAGAACGTCCACGGCTGAACATTGGCCTCCTCCCGAGGAAGAGTGTTTGCCATAGTCACCACGCTTGGCAGGCGGGTTGGCGACCGCAGTATCATGTTGTACCACACAAGGAAACGCTGCTGCCCGTTCCTTGATATACGATTATTATAGATGATGTTATAACAATCGGGACCAACGGCTTAACGTGCGTCCCAAGGCACGGAGGGGAGTCCCTCAACCAGACCCGGAAAGAAATCTTAGAATTTACACAAAGATTTTCTGTCCGGCGTGGGGATGAAACCTACGACTTCCGAGATTCATAGCTGGCCAAATACCGCTACGCTACGGATTTTGTCTGTATACACATATACAATAAACTAAAAAAAATATAATTAGTCCGTCAGTTAGATTACTAAAAAATATTGGACACGTATTTTTTTATTTTGTCAATACAACAAAAATTGACAGAGATACAGTGCAACACGAAATTTCAACGCGCTGTATCATCGTCATTTTTTGTTTGAGGAACGAAAAAAAAGAATACATGTCCTATATTTTTTGGTAATCTAACTGACGGACTAAATAGATAAAATAGACAACCTCCGTAGCGTAGTGGTAGTTGGTTCGCTTTAAATGTCGGAGGTCGTGGGTTCGATCCCCACACCGGACAGGAAATCTTTGTGTAAATTCTAAGATTTATTTCCGGGTCGGGTTGGTTGAGGGACTACCCTCCGTGCTTTGGAAAGCACTTTAAGCCGTTGGTCCCGATTGTTATAACATCATCTATAATAATCGTATATCAAGGAACGGGCAGCAGCGGTTCCTTGTTTGTTACAACATAATACTGCGGTCACCAACCCGCCTGCCAAGCGTGGTGACTATGGCAATGCCCTCCCTCGGGAGGAGGCCCATGTTCAGCAGTGAACGTTATACGGGCTGATGATGATGATGCCTATTGTATACACATACAATTTAATATTGTATGTGTATACAATAGTGCAAACCGCTTTAAAACTTGTAATAGGAAGCCGTGATTAGAACAGGTACATGTCCGCTACAAAAGAAAAAGCCGCGAACTAGCTAAAATTTGCACTGAAGACCTTCAGATGATCAGATTCGACCACATTGCGACTTAATGAAATATATTTAAAATATTAAGTGCATAGCCTATATTCTGCTTTTTGAAGTTCAAGATGATGATATCAAAACGACTTTCGTACAACGAATACCAAGCCATAAATGACATGTAGATTTTAGCCAGCACCCTTCGAACCATGGTACACAAAAGAACATATATCAACACAATATAAAACAAAAAAAAAACACAGGCCCACCAATGTTTACACACACAATACTAACAAGTAAATGCAAACCAATTTAAAACTTGTAATAGGAAGCTACAATTAACAAAGATTAATAGTTACCTCGCCAATTTGTGTCCTTTACCTTTGTAGTTGTTGTTCCATTGAGCTGTTTTTTAAATATTTTTTTTCGGATCGACTTACGTATGTAGCCACTAAGCTTTTGCTACTTCACCGGGCATAAAGGCGAGCAGAGCTCCAGCCTTAATACATGGGTTAAAAACTACAAACTCAGCAACCTGCACAAGAGGGCGCCCACTGTGGGGCTTTGACCTCGGTTCAGGGCGGTCGCTGGCGATGAGATTGACGGATTATGACTTTACTTTTAGT
Organism: Nycteola revayana; assembly: GCA_947037095.2. Taxonomy (NCBI): domain Eukaryota; kingdom Metazoa; phylum Arthropoda; class Insecta; order Lepidoptera; family Nolidae; genus Nycteola; species Nycteola revayana. Next base: position 23,085,466 of record OX344846.2, on the reverse strand, counting down.
ATGTTAGGGGAGTTTTGTGCAACTGTCGCTCTGCTTTACAGTTCGCGGGCCTCACGGACTTCGGGTCTACGAGGTCGTCGGATGGTTCTTTGCAAACTAAGGGTCAGGAGGACGAGGGGGGAAGTTCCGTTGTGCAGGCGGTCGTCCTACGCTGCGCTTGCCAGTTCTTGGATTCCACTCGAGAGACTTTCTGTAACATCAGGCGTCAGTTCTTCGAGCAAAAAGCAAATTTCAGCTTGCTGATTCTTCAAGCTATGCTCTCCTGTGGATCTCTTCATTTCTGATTCGATCTGAATTCTAATCTAATTGCCTAAGATCTGCTTTCTGATAAAAGTACGTCTTAAACGTATCCATTAGAGACGTGTTATAAAGAGACATACATTTCGACAACCGGTTCTGTTCCATCGTAGCTGAATGGTTAAGGCGTTAGAGCAACTACTGCCTTAGATGCAGGTTCGAAGTAGAGGCAGTTTTAAAAAGATTTTTTCAAATCGGAACATAAGTTCCTGAGATTAGCGTGTCAAGCATACACCATTTTTTTCAGTTTTATATATAAGAATAGTTTTCTTGTATTGTGATTTGCTGAATAGAATTTATTACTTTTTTTCGTAGAAAGATTTGTATTTGTTTGTAACGAATTGGCTCAAAAAGTACTGGACCGATTTAAAAAAATCTTTCACCACTAGAATGCTACATTATCACTGATTAATATAGGCTATATTTAATTATGAAGTACCCACGGGAACGGGAGTTACGCGGGTGAAACCGCGTGCGGGAAGCTAGTGGCTAATAAAACAAAATAACAACACAATATAAAATACAAAAGAAATCGGAGGTCAACAACTACACAAACAAAAAAGAATTCTTAATAATAAATACATCAAAACCGATTTGTAAGTAGTAATAGGAAGCCGTGATTATCAAGTGCACGCCCGCTACAATCAACAAAGCCGCGAACTAGCTACCTCGCTAATTTGCACCGGCGACGTTACGAACACACGTCTGAACCGCGAGTAGCACGCCCACGGGGTTAGGGTCCGTTGTTCAGGGTACTACGATACGACAATTTTGTTTTGACGGTTGAACATCATAATCGTGAGTTGAGTTTTTTTTTTCTTTTAAAATATTACTAGCTGAGTTTTGCAGTCTATTAGAATAGGCATGAGGCAAGATTTTGAAATCCTCTTGCGCAACGTGGGTAGTCATTTTCTAAGTACGAAAAACACAATATTTCGATAATAAATTTAAATTTTACGAAGTTTAAGCCATATTTCTATTAAATTTTAAATAGCGCGCGAAAAAAGACCTCAAGTGTCATGGCGTCGGCTATGACGTCACGCTATTGTAAAAAAAGTCATTGAGTCCGCCAAACTGGTTAAATTCTCTTTGATGGTTACAATATCGTGACGTCATGCGCCGTGATTGGTGTTTCAGTCAAAATGGCCGATTGCAGTATTTTAATCTTTTATTTTATTAAAAATCACATTAATCTCAAGGTTATATAATAAATAAGTGTAATAATTTCTTTTTATATGTACTTTCCCCTAAAAACATTAAATCTTTAATTTTTTGATACTGTCGTCACGCCTATTCTTGTTAACTCCTCGTGCTAAACTAAAATAGTTGTGTTACGAGTGGGTTAACGTCGGTAGTGCAATGGATGTGGTTCGAATCGGCGACCTCAAGATCACAAGTCCGACGCCCTAGCCATTGGGCTACGACCGATTGCAATGAACTCGGTTCCATTTTTAAGCAAAGTTTATTATAATGAACATGTACACTGTGGTCGCCGGTTCGATTCCCATCCAGCACTACAAATGTGAAACCACTCGTAACAAGCGTCTAAGGTTAGCAAGGGTTAACAAGAACACCTAGTAGTGTAATTAAGCTCTGCTAGTAATCTTTAAAAAACAAAACAAAAATTACGCACAATAATGTCACTTTTAATGTAGTACTGGAACTGTCGTAAATACCTCTAAGTCTAACTGTGGGGTCAGCCTTAAATGTGAGATCTATGTCTATTACCTACATGACTTTTACAAATGGAACAACACGAAGATAACATTTGTATTTAAATAAGATACTTCACCAGCGTGGAAAGCCAGAGTCGTTGTGAGAAAGCACAATAAGTACCACGCTTGGCAGGTTTATTGGAGACCACAGTAGGATGTTAAGTAACCTTCAGCTGCTGCCCATCCATGAGAGGTATGCCCTTTAGTCGCCTCTTACGACACTCATGGGTTGGTCTAAGCAAGATAAATGTCGCTTAATTTTAACCTTAAAGGCCTCACTATTTAAAATGTTACACCTGCCAAAAAATATAAAAACAATCGCGCCGATCCTCAGTGCGGCACGTTCCCCGAGTGCTGGTATTTTTAGTACAGCATGTAAGCATTGCCATTCAACGGGATAGTGCTGCCAGCATTCTGGGAACCTTACTAACTAGAATATATTTAGAATAGTAATATTTTATAAAAACAATCATCATTATACATCCACACCAATGACAATGGAACCGCACCCACCTAAACATCGTTTAGCAACATGTAATCATTGTCGCGTGTGAAAACAAGCAATTTTGTCACCATGTCGCACGCGTTCCGTCCGCCAATATGTGCGGGATCAGCAATATGTTTGCGTTTGACTTATATTTGCGGAATAATTGGCATGCTAATTACATATCGCTGCAATATTGGTGTGAAGGGTACGTGTTAGAATATTTAGTTTTTGTGTAGAGTTTTTATTGTAGGTATAAGTGTGGATTTCGATTAGACAGTTTGTGGACATAAATATGCTGAAAAATGTCATCATCATCATCAACAGCCCGTTAAAGTACACTGCTGAACATGGGCCTCCTCTTAACAGACCTTGGCAAGCCAGGATCGTTGAGTGATATTGCCATAATCACCACGCTTGGCAGACGGATTGGTGATCGCAGTAAGATGTAAACCTTGAGCTAATACATGCTGCTGCCCATCTATCAGCCATATATCCCTTAGTCGCCTTTTACGACACCCATGGGAGGACATGGGGTAGTCTATTCTAAGCCGGAAACCACACGGCAGCTGAAAAATGTAGCACCTAATTATAATAATAATAATAATAACTGGTTTATCCAGTGCAAGCAGTCACCGCAGGGCAGCTTGTGGCGAGCTGTTGGTGAGTGGCGACACCACGGACCCTATCTCCCGGGGACACATACAGACATGCACACTACACACACATACACACAGTGACACATACCCTGCCTCTGAGCTTGCCTTAACTGGCCGGCCAGAGTGGAGTTGCAAGAGCGGAACCTATGCTCCAGGTTGGAAGTGTAAAATGTCATAACGCCGGGGGCACTTGACTGTATAAGGATCTTGCGCCCCGCAGTCTCACCTCTCGACAACCTTAGCTGTTTACATAGTGTTGCCTCCTGGCCGCCATGTTGCGGCTTTTGATAGGGGGCCCACCGAAGCTAACTCGTTGGTTAGCGTCAGACAGCGAGTCACCGTCTGCCAATATAAAATGTGTGAGAGTTTTCGAGGCAGATGTCCGATCTCACTCCATAGCCCAGTATTCCAGTACATTTAACATCCCATCCATATAGCCCAAACCAAGTTTCTTCCTTTCCGGCAATAGTTTCGTATCTGTGGAGGACTGTCCATTGGTATATCTCAATGGCATATCAGTGGATAGACCTTCATAGATGCAGCCATCTCACTTTTATATTAAAAGGTACCAAAGGCCTCTTCAATGTTGGCTTCGGCCCCATGAATGCCTTTCAAATGACCGGGTCCCCATGGGCCCGTGACAGTAAAATGTACCAACATAATAATAATAATAATAATAATGTTTTATTGGCATCCAAAAAATATATAGTGTGATAACCTCTGTGGCATAGCCATCCACGTCTCAATTTAAGTCATCCCCGGTTTCCGAAATATTTGAGTAAAATCTAAATGTTTCTTACCGCGTCTGATCAAACGTCGAACTACATCACGCAATAGAAGTTCGCAATCGAATTGAGGCTATGAATGATGTTCATTGCTGAATTAGGCCTCCTCTGAGGGAGGGTTATGCTGTAGTAACCAAGCTTGGAGACCGCAGATTTACGTTTTAACACACAGCTAAACGCAGCTACCCGTTCCTTGGTATACGATTGTTATTTATTATGTTATAACGGATCTCGACAAACGGTTCAACGTCCCTCAACCAAACAGAACTGCAAAGAAACCTTAGATTTTACACAAATATGTCTTGTCCATCGTGGGAATGGAACCAAGCGATGCTTTAATGCTACAACACGTAGGTTTCTTTAAAATACGTTATAACAAATCAATTATGTTCGACATGTGTAATATTTACTCATCATCATCATCATCAGCCCGTATAACGTTCACTGCTGAACATGGGCCTCCTCCCGGGGGAGGGTATTGCCATAGTCACCACGCTTGGCAGACGGATTGGTGACCGCAGTATTATGTTTTAATACACAGGGAAACGCTGCTGCCCGTTCCCTGTTATACGCTTGTTATAAATGATGTTATAACAATCGGGACCAACGGTTTAACCTGCTTTCCGAGGCACGGAGGGTAGTCCATCAACCAACCAGACCCGGAAAGAAATCTTAGAATTTACAAAAAGATTTCTTGTCCGGTGTGGGAATCGAAACCACGACCTCCGCGACTTAAAGCGAGCCAAATACCACTACGCTACGGAGGCTGTCAGTCATATTTACTGCAACTTTTAAATGCCCTACTAATTGAATATAATGCATGCTAGATAACTAATTAACACATTGTATGTTTGTTGGCATTAGATTTACATTCCGACCACATATACCTAAATATATGCTCCAAATTCAAAACATTTCTAATTAAATAACACAGTCGGCATCACATAAACATTAATTAGGAGATTTAGTTGTAGCAAAGCTAAATCCGCTGTAGATTTTAGCAAAATTTTCAATATATCCAAAACTAAACTGACCGCATTCACACGTTCACTTGTCGATCACAATTATACCGCGATGTTGATCCACTAACCGGATTTCACCGGATTCGGCCGGCCCGGTACCGGAACTCAGTGGATTTTCAACCGGATTTCGCGTCAAGAGATATGTACGCGCCAAAAGCTCACCGACCGTGTATACGACCACATTTCTAAGCTGAAAGCTCTGCTCATATTTGAATTTGGAATATGTTTTCATGGAATTAGAAATTTTGATGTTCTAGTTCGAATTTCGATTTTGGCGCTAATTTATTTATGACTCTGTGAGAGTTGCTGAGAGTCTATGGTATGGATGTTTTGATAGTAGCTTCCAGTACTAGATTGTATGAGATTTGGTAATGTACTACACATTTAGACTACTTCATTGGTATACCAGTTACTAAGTACATTTTGGTAGTGGACTCCATCTAGATAGATGGAGTCTATTACCAAAATGGTTTTTCAATCTATTGGATTTCGCGACCCGTTTACTGGCTGAAAAATTCTGTCGACCCCCTTGTGCCATAGACAACAAATAAATAATTTAGAAACCTACGTAATTTTTATTTTTTTAAATTAGTCGCGAGATTATTGAAAAAGAAATTGACAAAGCTCTTTGCTTGCGACCCCCCGAGTCTGTCTTTGCGACCCCCCTGGGGATCGCGACCCACAGATTGAAAAACAATGTGTTAGTCTATATCAGTCGTGCTAGAGTCGTGCTAGCCGTCTCCGCAAAATAAGTAATTTATGGGGCAATGTATACGGTTCTATAACAAACTTCCCAATAGTATAAGAGAATGGTCTATAAATAAATTTAAAATGACTATTAAAGCCAAATTGTGCAGCAGGGCTTATTATAAAATTTCCGATTATTTTTGTGACAAAAATACTCGGGATGAAATCGCTCCAATCTCAATGTAAAATAACGTATTTTGTTATTAGGTTAATAAAAAATTGTCACGTATTATTAGATTTTAAAAGAGGGTTCTACTGAGTTTTTTGGCAGTGTTTCTCAGTAGTCGCCACATCACGCACTGCACGGTAGGAAAAAAATTATGACGATTCCAAACAAATGTAACCATTTTTACGGAATAAATGAATTTTGAATTTGAATTTTAAAAAGTCTACTGCTGAACACAAGTCTATTTGCGCTATTAAACTCGGTCCTTTGCCTACCGTATCGCAGCCACTTCGACTACACTATTCAAGTCTCTTGTCCATTATCTAAGGCTGGAGCAACTCGCCCTTATGCCCGGCGAAGTAGCAAAAGCCTCGTGGCTAACTACATACTGCTATTGGCTAAATTTTGTGAATACCGATCATTTAGCAGCAGCGTTTCCTACTATGGTACAACATAATACTGCGGTTACCAACCCGCCTGCCAAGCGTGGTGACTATGACAAATACCCTTCCTCGGGTAGAGGCCCGTGTTCAACAGTGGACGGTATACGAGGTGATGATGATGATGATGATGATGATCATATAAAAATTGAACGGCAAACTAAAGAATTAAAGGCAATTTTGGAATTAAATCTAAATGTAAGGATATGACAAATCTTTAGATTGAAGTCGCCATTATAACACGACTCCAAGGAACCATTAACTATCAATTATGTAATTTAAATTTGTTAAATACCACAGCTATCTTTACCGTCCATGACAACACATTTAAACGAAAATGCTGTGCCTATATGGCGCCTCTGATTTATAACTCCTTGCCTAAAGGAATGACTGATCTGCCATATAAAAGATTCTGCTGTGCCTTGCGAAAGTGGTTGATCCTGGAGAGTTTTTATAGTATAAAATATTTTTTAATAAAAGCACCTGTAGATTTGGTTCTTGCTGATGTTTTTCCTACTATGTCTTTGATTATACTTGAATTATTGATTCTGTTGATATTTAAATAATTTAGATTAGTAATTGTAATGCATCATAATAAACATCACTGTAATTTCATTGAGGGTGAAACATGTCATGTACTTACAATTGTATAACACCTTATGCCTACCGTATTTCATGCAAATAAATTATATTATTATTATTATTAATATCTTCTACTAATATATAAAATTAAGAGTTTTTGTTTGTGTTCTTGAACGTGCTAATCTCAGAAACTAATGGTCCGATTTTAAAAAAATCTTTCAGAGTTGGATAGTCCATTTATCGAGGAAGGCCATAGGCTCTATTTTATTACAAAGTTCCCACTAGAACGGGAGTTACGCGGGTGAAACTGCGCGCGGGTAGTAATTTCTAATATATAAAGCTGAAGAGCTAAGCTCAGAAACAATGGGACCGATTTGAAAAATTCTTTCAGTGTTAGATTGCCCATATCGAGGAAAGATATAGGCTGTATATTTTAGTTCCCATGGTAACGAGAGTTATGCGGGTAAAACCGCGTTCTAGCTAGCTAGTCTAGCTTATCATAAGTAAACTCACAAGCGAAGTTTATTCCTCTTACGATACGAGGTGTGAAAATTATCATATCTCAGAAAATATTACAATTAAATATAAAAATATTTTCTCAATCTAACAACCAAAGTTGCATCTCTTTGTAACTTGCCTTATTTTTACGTAACAATATCTAATTAACCCCACCGAACAAAGGAGGCGACACATGCACAGAAAGAGAAGGGGTGGGGTCCCTTTGAGGGCTGTTAACCAGTAATTTTAAGTTTTTATAAGTCATTACTCGGAGGCAGAGAACTGTTTATGTACCATAGAAAATATACACATATGTAAACAAATTGCCCTCGTAGACCCGAAGTCCGAGAGGCCCGCGAACTGTAAAGTAGAGCGAGCGAGTTGTACAAAACTCACCTAAAAAAACTAAAAGCCATAATCCCTCAATCTCCGATCGACCGCCCTGAGCCGAGGTCCAAGTCCCACAAGGGACGCCCTCTCGCGCAGGTTGCTTAGTTTGTAGTGATTAAACCATTTATCTAGGCTGGAGCTCTGCTCGCTTTTATGCCCGGTGAAGTAGCAAAAGCCTCGTGGCTTTAACAACATTAAATATTACCTACAGTACAATTTGGATAGTTTAATTACGCATGGATCAAATACAAATTTTATTATATTAATTAATCAAACCATTACAATTAAAGAATATGTTATACTAGGTGCGCCCCGCGGTTTTACCCGCGTTACTCTGCTCCAGTGGGTCGGAGCGTGATGTTTTGTAGCCTATATTGACATATAGGCTACAAAACATCACGCTCATCCAGCGTATAACCTATCTCGGTGCAAAATTTCTGCCAATTCCGTTTAGTAGTTTTGGCGTTAACGAGTAACAATCATTCATCCATCCATACTTACAAACTTTCGCGTTTTTTATATTAGTAGGATTTTATCGTTAGAGATATCAATGACGATAAGGTAGATTAGTAATAAATTAAAAACATTTTTTTTACGAACATACATAACTATTAGGTATACATAACACCTATTATTACTATTTTTTTTTTAAAGATTACTAGCAGAGTTTTGCAGTCATCTAGTATTTTTGTTAACACCTCGTGCTAATCCAAAATGCATATATAACGAGTGGGTTAACATAGGTAGCGCAATGGGTGGGGATCGAACCGGCGACCACAAGATCACAAGTCCGACGCCCCTAACCATTGGGCTTCTGCCGCTTATATATTACCTATGCTATGAGGTAAGCGAATAGTTCATTAGCCAACTATTTAAATAGCTATCATTAAGACCAAACCTCCACTCAACAAGAACCGTTACTATATACTAAACGTATATCGCAGTCAAAACCAAACCTTAATTGTACACAGCTAAAGTACAAATTTGCTTGCACCACCACCCTTAGGGTTGACATATAACAGATCTCGTCAAACAAAATTTTACTCTAAGATATTAAAACAAAGTCAACGTTAGTGTGTGACGTGGTGACGTCAAAGTTCGCGTCAAGGGTTGGCAGAAATAAGTTCATTATACACTTAGACAATTAGTGTACGCCGCAGGCAGCAGCCCTAAGCCCTTCCGGAGTCGCGCCTGGCCTATGGATGGTAGACTGGTTATTTGTTTATAATACTCATTAGGGTTGCCGAAGGGAGCTTGCTTTTGAACCGATGATAAGAGGCGTCAGTAACACCTAGGGAAAAATGTCAACTATCTAAATCTTAAATATATTTTTTTTAAGGCAATCGTCAGACGAAATTTACCAGCCCTAGACTTGTGTAGATTATTGATCGAATAGAATCGATTACCCTTGAGTTTAATTTTGTTTGTCGCGGTTTAAATAAATAAATAAAAATAAATAAAAAAAGTTTTTATTTACGTAAACCTATTACAGGCATTTGCAAATAGTCAAAACATATTTGGCTCATTAATATAATATATTTAATTTATTAATTTAGTTTAATTATTATAGTTATAATAATAATAAATGTTTATGAAGTGATCTTCTTATATAACAGCTCGTTTGCGTCCACTGCTGAACATGGGGCTCCCCTTAACAGACTTTGGCAAGCCAGGGTCATTGAGGCATATTGCGATAATCACCATGCAGGCGGATTGGTGGTCGCCGTAAGATTGCAGCATAGGAATAATTAAATGGAGCAAATCAACTTACAATCAACTAATCAGTAACCTATTCCTTAATATATCTTCATTTCTGATTCGATCACGCAGGAAAACGCCGAGCATAGCTCTTTCTATAGCTCGCTGAGCGAGTTTGAGCTTTCTTATGAGGCACACAGTAAGAGACCACGTCTCAAAATTTATAGAAAATGTCAACTAAATCTGTTTAGGTCTATTTTTGTGAAACTAATTAACATACACTGCACATCATAAGCCAACATACTAAAAATGGGTATAGTCAGTATTCGGTGATGATTTAAAATTTTAATACACAGTATAATAGTTAAAGTCAAATAATAATAAAATACAATTTATATTTCTGAGTATTTTTATGTTACACAAACACAATGTTACCGTATTTCAACTCAAGCCTAAATATTCAGATTCAAAGACAAAAGAAGAAATGTAAGGTTGGAGGTTAATTACAGTTTCATATACCTTAATACTAAATTAGCATGTTGCATAAATAGCCAACGCTCTTTCCACGAATTCTCTAAACTTAAAACTCCATTAAGTTTTCCAATCATATCAATAGAATAAAAATCTAAAGGATCGTATTAATAGTCACAATTCAAATAAAAGCTATTGTATTTATTATTTACTTTTAAGAAAGTCCTCCTTTAATAATTCAACCATTTTCTCAAAACATTAGTTCAAAGAAGTAGCGGCGAAGGGTTTCTGACACGAATACTTTTCGGCATTATGAAACGTCACTTTCATACAATTCCTGACCTCTGGAACGAATCCGCTAATATTCTACCAAAACAAAACATTATACAGTTATTAAAACGACTATAGTTTACTTTAATGTTTTCTAGGAAACGAACGGACCGCCTTTAGCCGCCATGTTGGTTTAGCCGCCTTCTCAAAAACAACAGTTGCTCTATTGTTTTGACATTTGACAAAACTATTTGTGATAACAATGCCTAGTTTATGGCCGACTCGCCCGCGTCAAGAACGGTACGATTCGAAATTTGAAAAATATACTTTTTTTTTATTGTTTTTCCGTTACGAACAAATGCGTTTATTGCGGTTATGAAGACATTTTGTATTTATGATTGTCTGTCTGTTTGTCGGCACTTATTGAGTTTTAAACGTTATTGTTTTATCTTTTGTGCATTGTTTGTCACAGTTTGTGTACTAATATGGGTCTTTCTAACTTATTGTTTTCTCCGAAACGATATTTAGTATTATAAAATTTTAACTTAAGTTTTATACTGCTGTAAAATTATATATTTGAAACAGTTATGACTAACACGCGACAGGCTTGTGCTTGCAATTAAACAGTTATATTCTACTAATATTATAAATGCGAAAGTTTGTATGTGTGGATGTATGTTGGTTACTCTTTCACGCCAAAACTTCTGAACGGAATTGCCTGAAATTTTGCAACGGGATAGATTATACGCTGGATTAACATATAGGCTACAAAACATCACGCTCCAACCCACTGGAGCAGAGTATGTCGGGAAAATCGCGGGGCGCAGCTAGTTGTTATAGTTATGTTAGTGTATATGTTACGGCTAATAGCCGAAGTGCGGCTACACCTAGTTTTAGCCGGCTACAACTAGGTGCAGTCGGCCACATGCGTTTATAAGTCCCTGTTCGACTCCATTGGTTTAGGTTTAGGTTATTTTTTTTTAACCACCCCAACACCTTTTTGTCACTTGCATAGGTATTGTTTAATTTAGAGTTAACTTAGAGGAACTTATAGGAACTTATTAAGGTTGACCTAAGTTTAACCGCAAGTTGTCGGCTGCACCTAGTTGTAGCCGGCTAAAACTAGGTGTAGCCGCACTTCGGCTATTAGCCGTAATATATATATTAGTAGTATAGGATAAGACTTTTCCCCAGTGGTAAGTCGTAAAAGACAACATCAAGCCTCACATAACATACATATTCTAAATTTACACTCGAACCTAAAAATCAACAGCAAATTTCCAACACTGTTACTCTAACTAATGCTAATCAGCATCCGAATCAAATCCCACAAGACATCATACCTCCCTGATTTAAAAAAAAAACTCACACACACACCCCAATATCATTATCCGAACCAAAAACACATCACTCATTAGTTTATTAAAAATGTATCTATAAATGAATTTTTACGACACAATGAGTGCACTATAGAGATTGCCTGCGACCCCACAAAGCCATATTATCATTGAGGGTCATTAACTGAAAGCATTCTTGCTGAAAAATAATAGATTCAGACCTACCAGTGCCGTATAGGATGCAGGAAGGGTGAGTGATACTGAACTTAACTGGAGATTTAACGATACTCGCGTTGAAAATACAGTTTAGTACATGTCGATTTATTTAGATGAATCAATTTTTTAATTATATTTCGCCTTTGCTGTCTTTATTTATTTATTATTTCAGTCGTAGCACTTTTACTGTTGCACCTTCGTCATAGATTTCCTGTTTATACGGTTGAAATCGATGCAGGATCGATACACGGTGGATGCAGGCTCCACAGTGATCCCGCGGCCTTTACCAGGTCATCCGTTTATATAATCACTTTGTAATAGAGAAATGTAAGTGTATGTATGTGAGAAACAAGACTTTCTCCTTCTTATCTCTTTCTGAATTGAATTCGATGCGGGTCACGGTGGGCAGGCAGTTGTGACTTTTTTCTCTGGACTTGGTGAGCATCGATGCTCATTGATATTTCAAGAGTGTGCCTCCGTTGTCCTGGTTTACAGGAGTTGCAGTAGTAGGATTTTGGTGGGATTGGTCTCTATTAATTTATTAAAAAAAACATACAAATATTATCTTTATGTGATTGATAATAATTCAATTTAAAGGATAAACTTTCACTGTTTAGAGGATTTTAAGTCACTAAAAATAATTGATATGGCTTATGACATTTTGGTACTTGGCAAAATTTGTGTGCTAATTGTAACGTGCACTATTTTTTTTTTAGATTGCCACTGAATTACATACGTAATTGAATACCCTTAACTGAAGGACATACATGAGGAGATTAATGAATGTGGAGGAGGTTAAAGGTGGCATGTCATAATCGAAGCCAGTGGAAGGAAGTGGTCTTTGCCTTACCCTATGTGTTCGTGAAATATGCGAAGTATGCTTAAAATGCGAACATTGTTTTATAATAAAACAATGCATTAAAATGGATTTAATTTTTAAGCATAGCTTAACTCGACAATCAGTATAATTTTCCTGTCGGCACTATTTTAGTAATTATTATCTGATCCATAAAAATGCGAAGAATACAAAATGATTACCAATAGAACTGATGAAGCCAGCTTAATTAAACGTTTATTATTAAACAATATTTTTTCAGAGATAAATACTACAGTATTATTTTAATACTTGGTCTTTAAATAAATAAATACAAGAGAACAATAAGGACTTACTTTTGATTTTGATTGACATCTATATGCGTTGAATATCACAAAAATCAGCAACTTGATTTAATTTTTCAGTATTTATTAATCTTAGATTAACCACCATTAACTATTTAATAAAAAACTCGTCCTTAAAAAAAACAAACCATAATAGTATGTCGGGTGAAGTGTCATGGGAAATTTGCGTAAATTAAAATAGGAAGATGGGACGAATGGGCTTTAAGCCTATATTGTGTTCACCCCGCTTTTGTCACTATTGGAAGCTCAACGGCTTTCCAAGACTAACTAGCTAATATATCTCTCTCATTTATTTATACCGGGTTAAAAAGAGATGGCGATATCCAGGTCATGTCTGCAGGCGCCTGTATTGTGGCGGTGTCGAGAAATAAGTAATTAGGTGCGATGTTTCTTTGTAAATATATTTTTTTATATTACGTTATGTATTTTTGTTGTTAAGGTCTTAATTAATGGTTTTATAGATGTACGTATGTTTGTGTGGGGTTGGATGTTTAGTAGGTAAATATAAGAGTTTTTTCAGTATTGTTTTTGCGTGAAATGGTTGGTTGGTATTCTTGATTAGGTATAGACAATAGTCTTTGCAAATAGGGATGTGGTGTGTTTTATTTATCTGTGTGCGTGGAATAATTTGTGATGAGTGAATGATTTTTGTTAAAGAAATATCACTATTTGTTGTCAATTCTCGTGATAGTTATATACCTACCTACTTAGTCTACATTATTATTCGTAAACATTTGATTCAAACCATTTCATTTTTGTTAAGTAATTAAGGCGAGCCCTATGTTTAGCGGCATACGACTCGCCTTTGTTAACGGAGGTTGTGAATTCGATTTCCACTCCTTTCCGGATTTGGTTGGTTAAGGGACTACCTTCCGTGCCTAAGAAAGTTCGTATAGTCGTTGGTCCCGATTGTTCCCTATAGAAGACGCCAACCAACAAAAGAGAATGTTTGTTAACTCCACTGAGTATGTTTTTTCAAATAATAATTTATGTGTTTTGGAGCACAAATTGTTTTTTTTTCAATTCAATTCAATTCAATAACAATTTTTACATTGTGTCTGAATTTCTACAACAAAATATATCATACATGCGATCTATTTTTAAATCATCACAATATTATCTAAATTAAGTGTCAATTCATATTTAAACCACCAAAATTATCCAAATTAAATTACAATCACAATATCAATAATAATAAGAAAAATATCAAAAAAAAAAAAAACCATTGCTATTAAATTATAATTCATCAATGGAATATAGACACTTATTTAACAAGAACCGTTTGAGCTTACTCTGAAACTCACTTTTATATACAAGACCTTTAATTTCTGTCGGAAGTTTATTAAACAGTTTCAATGACTTGTGGTAGGAACTATGCTTTGCAATGTTCAGATGAGTCATTTGTTTCACCTGCCCGGCTAGCATAGGCAGCGCGACTCGAGTCTACTCTACGGAGGCCGACCAATCACATTGCAGAAAGTGTCACGTGACAGTGCGTTTCTGCAATGTGATTGGTCGGTCTCCGTAGAGTAGACTCGAGTCGCGCTTCCTATGCTAGCCGGGCTGGAGATCTTTCCCTTTTGTACTCTCCCTTTTTCGTCTTTCATCTTCAGTCTCATATTCCGAGATGTACTTAGATAAATGAGTAAGATTGTGTCTTAACATTAAAATCCCGTGGTATATTTAATTTTGCTAACCCCGATTTTGAAACATTCTTTATTTGTGCTCCTCTCCTGTTAGTTTGAGCGTGATGATACATACCCTACCTCTATAAATGGGCAATCTATCATTAGTACTAAAAGTCATAATCCCTCAATCTCATCGCCAGCGACCGAGCCGAGATCCAAGCCCCAAAGGGTGCGCCCTCTTGCGCAGGTTGCTTAGTTTGTAGTTTTTAAACCATTTATTAAGGCTGGAGCTCTGCTCGCCTTTATGCCCGGTGAAGTAGCAAAAGCCTCGTGGCAAACTAAGTAAGTCAAACCGAAAAAAAAAAAACTAACATTATTAGATTTTTTGAAATCGGACTTGAACACGCTCAGATAAACGTGTTCAAGTACGATGAAAGAAGTTTGTGTCAAGTAAAGAAACAAACTCTTCAGCTTATGTTAGTATAGATAAAGGTTTGCAAATTCAGATTGCTTAATCCGAGGTCCAATAAAATGTTCAAATATCCATTCTCATCATCATCATCAACAGCCCGTTTACGTCCACTGCTGAACATGGGCCTCCTCTTAACAGACCTTGGCAAGCCAGGATCGTAGAGGGATATTGCTATAATCACCACGCTTGGCAGACGGATTGGTGATCGCAGTAAGATGTTAACCTTGAGCTAATAGATGCTGCTGCCCATCCATCAGCCATACGTCCCTTAGTCGCCTTTTACAACACCCACGGGAAGGCATGGGGTGGTCTATTCTAAGCCGGAAACCACACGGCATCCTTTCTCACATTATATTAATAGTAAAATGATCTCTAATATATTTTCCCTAACATATCTCACTGGAGACAGAGCTTATACACCCAAGTTATCTATTTATGTTTTAAAATATGTAAAAAAAATATTCGTCTGTTAGAAACAAAGGTAGTAGATTAGCTAATAAATAAACTGGCTATTAGGTAAAAGGTACCTGAGGACTAAAACTCGAAGGGCGGACGGCGTGTGTCAAAGTAATTCTATTTTAATATTTTTATAATCTCTCTTGTTCTCTAACTTTTTGTAATTTATCTTACAATAAAGATAACAAAATAGTTTAAGCACCTCAGATGTTTTATTTTTATTATCTACCATTTTGTTGAGTTATAAAATTATTTGAATAAAGTTTTAGTATCTTATTACTGAACAAAAGGTAAAATAAAATTCACTTTTAATTGTTTATTTTCCTACCGAGGTAGTTACGTATTTTTAGGGCGTTTTTTATATTTATTTTGCATAGATTTATTTTATTTGTATTGTAAACTAATTTGTTGTTATTTGAATTACGCAATAAAGTGTTTTAGCTCCCATTGATGTTTATTTAAATCGTTTTATTGTTTACTGAAATATTAATTATTAAAATACATTATGTTAGTTCGACCTGCTTTATTTTCGCAGTAAAATACGCAATGTGTAATTTTATTAATATTTATTTCTGTGAAAATTAAATATTCGTAAAATGTAAATTTAATCCTAAAAACGAGGCTCGCTTTGTCGTCTCAATCGTCTCAATTCTACGATTGAATAGAATATCAATTCATTTTACGCATTACACCGTTAGATGGCGTTACTAATAGCTTTCTTTAACTAAATAGTAAATATTGATTAAAAGCGTAGACTTGTAATTATATGTATTGAATATATGCGTATAGTAAAAAAAAAACTGTTTTATTTAAAGCATGACAACAAAAAAGGTTTAAGTTTTTAAATGATCGAAAAAATCATTTTTATGCTTTTTTGCTTCATACGTGGACATCATTTTTATTTTATTTTTTTTAAAAAGATTACTAGCAAAGTTTTGCAGTCTACTAGTATTCTTGTTAAGTAGAGATGGGCCGACTAGCCGCCGACTAGACGGGAAAGCCGACTATTCGGCATCGTTTGTAGTCGGCGACTAGTCGGTGACTATTCGGCAAAATATGCCGATTATGATCGGCAAATAACAAATAAAATAAAACAAATAATTTATACTTGTTTTATAATTTCTAAACATCACTTAGAGTAGTTATCTAAAGATACAGTCTTTAAAACATAGGAACGTATTAATCAGTCAGTAATTAAGCTCAGCGGCCGCGCGATGACTAAGCCAAGTGATGACGAAAAAAACGAACACCTCCGACAAGTAGGTATTTGAATGATCGGCATTGCCGATTAGTCGGCCGACTAATCGGCATTTTGAAAACCGATTAGTCGGCTAGTCGGTTAGTCGGCAAAAGCTATAGTCGGCCCATCTCTATTGTTAACCCCTCGTGCTAAGCTAAAATGCTTGTGTTACGAGTGTGTTTACGTCGGTAGTGCAATGGGTGGGGTTCGAACCGGCGACCTCAAGATCACAAGTCCGACGTCCTAGACATTGCTGAACATGGGCCTCCTGCCAAGGGAGGGTATTTGCCATAGTCACCCCGCTTGGCATGCAGGTTGGTGACCGTATTATGTTGTAACACACAAGGAAACGCTGCTGCCCGTTCCCTGTTATACGATTGATATAGATAACGTGCTATCCGAGGCACGGAGGGTAGTCCCTCAAGCATCCAGACCCGGAAAGAATTCTTAGAATTTACACAAAGATTTCTTGTCCAGCGTGGGGATCGAACCCACGACCTCCGAGATTTAAAGCGAGCCAAATACCGCTACGGAGGTTGTCTACAGAATAACATGAATTTCTATTCATCAAAATACTTTATGAAAACTAAAGGAACAAGAAAACTTAACGATTATTATCATTTTATTATCATCATCTTTCTGTGAACTTGATTTCTTCGATATATCTAAGACTGACATCTTAAAAGACAATTCAGCTATTCTGTGCGTGCACAAAATACAACCTTATGAATTAAACTTTAAAACTCATTTTCCGATGGTCATAACATACGTTTACGACTTTATACAATATAATAAGGAATTTATGATAGTAAAATATTTTATAACGTGATCCTTCTTATTTTCCACAATGTGTATGTCGCATTACCTTTTCTTTAAAACAAAGGTATGGTGTCGAATACTTGACGGACTTATCTTTTACGGATTTAAAGCTAATCGTTTGCGATAGACGTACGATTTCTATGGCCCGCTTGCAGCTTTAGATGTTATTATGTATGTTGCAGTCAAAACTCCTAACCAGTCAAAAGTAGTTTTAGGTTAGGTTTGGTTAGTTTTGACTGATTTTGCTAGTTAAAAGTACTTTTGACTGGTTAAGAGCCCTCGTAGACCCGAAGTCCGAGAGGCCCGCGAACTGTAAAGAAGAGCGACAGTTGCACAAAACACCTCTAAAAAAGCCATAATCCCTCAATCGCCCCGTCAGCGACCGCCTTGAGCCCAGGTCCAAGTCCAACAGGGGACGCCCTCTTGCGCAGGTTGTTTAGTTTGTCGTTTTTAAACCATTTATTAAGGCGCTCTGCTCGCCTTTATGGCGTGGCTACCGACGTAAGTCAAACCGAAAAAAAAGAATGGGCAGCAGCATCTATCAGGTGAAGGATATTCACCGTCTTACTTTGATCGCTTATCCATCTTTTTTTTTCGGATGGACATACGTAGGTAGCCATGACGCTTTTTCTATTTCACCAGGCATAAACGCGAGCAGAGGTCCAGCCTTAATAAATGCTTTAAAAACTACAAACTAAGCAACCTGCGCAAGAGGGCGTCCCCTGTGGGGCTTGGATCTCATCCGCCTGCCAAGCGTGGTGATTATAGCAATTATCCTTTACAACTCTAGCATGCCAAGG
The DNA here is from genome assembly GCA_947037095.2 of Nycteola revayana. Taxonomy (NCBI): domain Eukaryota; kingdom Metazoa; phylum Arthropoda; class Insecta; order Lepidoptera; family Nolidae; genus Nycteola; species Nycteola revayana. The sequence continues at coordinate 23,067,095 of OX344846.2, read as the reverse complement.
CCTGCCACAAGAGGATGCTTATGTTCAGCAGTTTACGTTAACGGGGTGATAAATGATAAAGTAAAGTATAATTAAGAATAAAATATATTTTTTTCAGTTGTTTTTTATTTTATGGGACTATTCTTCGTGCCTCGCAAAGCATGTGTTAATTACGTTACGGGCAGCAGAATGTATCTGTTTCAAGTCTGTATGCGGTCACCAATCCGCCTGCCAAGCGTGGTGATTTGGGTAACACCCTCTTCGAGGGAGGCCCATGTTTAACAGTGGATGTTATATGGGCTGATGCCGATAATGTTGAAAATTAACCTATACCTACTAATCTATACTTATAATATTATAAAGAGGAAAGATTTGTATTGTTGTGTGTGTGTATGTTTGTAATAAATAAACTCAAAAACTACTGTGCCGATTTCAAAAATTCTTTTACCATTGGAAAGCTACGTTCACCTTGATTGACATAGGCTATATTTGATTATGAAGTTCCCACGGGAACGGGAGTTACGCGGGTGAAGCCGCGCGCGGGAAGCTAGTAGGTATATAAAGCTAATCTAATGAACTAGGTAGGTACGATTTTTTTTTGTCCGGGGGAAATGCCTTTAAGCATTCCCACCGCCGCCGCTGCAGCGTATTCGCGCGCTGGCGGTGGGATATGTGGGACACGCCCTCTCCATAGCGTGGTATGCTAAACTCATACCACGAGGAGAGGACCCTAACAAGGTAGGTACCTACTGGTTCCATGTAAAAAAATATTTCTGCGTTTGATAGCTTATTTAGCGAGGAAGGCTATAGACTATATTATTATGAAGTTCCTAAGAAAGAAAGAAAATTCATTTATTTACAGCACATTATAGGTACAATGACAAATAAATACATAACAATTAGATAAGTAGGTAAATGTGTCATAAATGGGTACTGGCTTCAGCATAATGCTACCTCAAAAACCTAAAAACTGGGTGAATACTTTTGCCACCTTGTTTCTTATAAGTACTATTACAATTACATTACAACTTAACGTAGTAGTCACACTTTAATTCATTTTCGTAATAACAGATGGCGCTATATGTATGTTTGTTAATGTAATTTGTCCTCCAAATTAATTTTATTAACGTGTACTTATCGTTATTTACAATATTGGAGAAATGCTTAGTAGTGGTTAACAAGCATACTAGTAATCTGCAAAACGCGGCTAGTAATCTTTAAAAAAAAAAAAGCATTTCGTGATCAGCATCCAGACCGATCGACAGACAGACGCTTTAAAATAGTGATGTAGTGATGTTATTTGAAAACAAAAATCTAGCTAAAGCTCATTATTTGGTCCTGCGCCCCACGGTTTTATTCACGTTACTCTGCTCCAGTGAGTTAAAGCGTGATTTTTTGAATGCCTATATGTTAATCCAATGTATAATCTATATCGGTGCAAACTTTAAGCGAAATCCGCTCAATAGTTTTTGCATAAAAGAGTAACAAACATGCACCCATATATTCTTACAAACTTTCGCGTTTATAACATGAGTAGGACAATGAGCTATGCCCAGCTTATTAACTCAAATTAAGGTTTTGTTTATAGTTTGCGGCCGTAGCCTAGGGACGCCTTGTGGTTGCCGGTTCGATCCCCACCCATTGCACTACCGACGTGAACCCACTCGTAACACAAGCATTTTAGCTTAGCACGAGAGGTTAACAAGAATACCTACTAGTAGACTGCAAAACTCTGCTAGTAATCATAAAACAATACCATTGTTTTACCTTCTAGAATTTCATTCTATTCATTTCTATTTGCGTCATTGATTAACAAATATGAATATGAAACAATTAACTTATTATATTACTAATTGAAATACAAATAATATAATAATGTAAAGACGTACATTGGTATAAAAAAAATATGGTCGACTCGTTTATTGACACAATTTATTTAAATAAATTAAATTAAATCATGGTTTTGATTTTATTTAAATAAAGTTTCGAATAATAGAGACTGAATTGGTATAAAGCCGTAGGGCTGCCATCTCTAAAGATTGGCAACCTCTTTGAGTTTTTTTAGGGGAGTTTTGTGGAACTGTCGCTCTACTTTACAGTTCGCGGGCCTCTCGGACTTTGGGTCTACGCGAGAAAATATACAAAAAGAAAATTTTAAAAATATAAGGGGAAAAAAATTCAACCACAGGATACGAAACAGTACCTAAACGAACAGAACAAGTGGAGCCTTCAATGCCAGTTTTTAACACAGGACCATTTTTATTGGACGACCATTTCGCTATGTCAGTGCACAAATAGGCTAGCGCCCTCTTCGCCTCATCGCGTCGTGCGGCGAAGAAGCAAAATCGTTATTAAATAGTATTTAGTCTACAAATTACCTAACCTGCCCAAGAGTGTCCTGATCGCCTTAAGGCAGTCGCTGGAGGCATTACGGAATTACGACTTTTATGTTTTTTTATCTAAGTTTTATGCACTTTACAATTCGCGGGCCACTCGGACTTCGGGTCTACAAGTGTATCGGAAGGTTCTTTGGTAATGTTTGGGAACTACAAGACCGATATCAAATTCAAATTCAAATCTTTAGTGTTTCCATGGTAGTGTATTTTATTTTGTTTTTAAGAAAAAAAATATTATTTTAAGTTGTCTTTCAAATATTAATCTACGCAATAATAGGATTAGTTAGCAGAATTTTAAGTTTTTTTTGTAAATATGTTCATTTTGGATTCTTTTCTGATGATTTCTGGTAATTTATTAAATATTTTTATGGACATGGCTAACGGACTAGTTGCATGTAAATTGAATCAATTACAATTGATGCACAGGTTACCATCCATTTTTGACGCGACAGCTAAAATTACAACAAATAACATGAACAAATATTATTAAAAAATAAAGAATTAGGGATTCATAGGAAGAAAAAGAAAGAATTGTAAAGAAAAAAACAATATTACGATAGAATCACAGCGCGGGCCTGCGGTGTATCAATTAAAATATTTAGTTTTCAATTGACTTAGTAGGTAGCTATTCAGTATTCAGTAATTTTATTGCTATTTTCATGGGTTTACATAGGTGACAATAGATGGTATAGTTCCAACATGAACCCTTGTAAAGGCACAGAAACAATCATAAGTAGAAGCTATTAAAAACAAAATCATAAGTATTTACCGACAAAGTAGGATTACAATAATCCATATTGTTTTACCACCGGCAACCTGCACCTGCCAAAACCTTTTATAAAATTAATCCGTACTTTAAAACTAGGTTTCCTCTACCCATTGTTGTTTGTCAATTGGATTAAATAAAGGAATCTATGCGAGTTCCGCCATTGTAAACTCGTAGCCTGAAAGCTTTTATCCGTCTAAAAGCCGTAAAATTATAACAATTGGCAATTGAAATTGATTTTATGTTAAGTTTATTTGAAATCAATTTATTACGATATCCGAAGCGAAACGCCTTCGAATAGAAGTTAATATTAATCAAAGATATGTGCCGTGGAGATTTTTTTTATGGGGCTTATCCCATCCACTCTCTCTCCACTGCAACTCTTGTAAGCCAGTATCAACAGTGGCACACATTGGATATGACAAAGAGCACTGAGACTCACCCAAGTCCCCGGAAAAAGTTAAACTGCCTTAGACCCGCAACGAATTTTATCAGAGGAGTAAGAAAGTAGAGATATTAAGATTATTATGTCACATTATACTAAAGTTAGCTAGGTAGCTATCCCATCTATACTAATATTATAAAGAGAAAAGATTTGTATTTTTGTGTATATGTTTGTAATGAATAAACTCAAAAACTACGGTGCTAATTTCAAATATTCTTTCACCATTGGAAAGCTACATTCACCCTGAGTGACATAGGCTATATTTAATTATGAAGTTCCCACGGGAACGGGAGTTACGCGGGTGAAACCACGCGCGGGAGGCTTGTCTTCAATATGTAGTCTGCTGATTATCAGGAGCGTAGGTACAGTCGAATCAAAGACACAGTGTTCCGGGCTACAAGGGCCTCGAAGGTATGTAGGGCGTTTGATATAAGTTTTGACAGGGCTCGTCTAGGACTCGATATGCTACCTACTGATAATCATGCTATGATGCTATGTTATTAAACTTAGGTATTGATAGAGGTAGGTATATTATGTTTGATTTACATTTAAAACAGTTTTTGTAATATTTTTTTATGTATCTGTGTATTATTTATGTTTTATGAAATTAATTAAGTGGTTGTTAATTAAATTAATATAGGTAATGATTATATTTTCACATCTTCATTTCAACTTCGATAAAATAAACGTAATTTAGTTATCAATCTTCGCAATTTTATTTTTTGTAAGGTCTTATTGTATTGACAACTGGGCTACCATATCATTTGTGGGGGTGAGAAGGTTCGGTTCTACATTGTTGTGTCGTTACCGAACAGTGGGCGGCCTCTTTATTACTCTACGACTACCGAGGAGCTTTCACTGTAGTCGTATAGCAGTTTTCTAGACCTCAAGACGTTAAGGTACCTCCAAGATTTGTTAATCACATGGTGACAGATCACTTTCAATCATCTCAAACAATGCTCTATTTGAGCCCTCAGTTCAAGAGGCAATAAACCTCTTTAATTTGATATCCCTAAAGCCCGTTCAATAGGACTGTATGTAGAGGCTCATACAAAAAGGTGACATTCAAATCTTCAATCGTGGTTTATTTATATCATCATTTATTTGGTACACAACCAAATTCCACAACACAAGTGTGTAAAGTATTCTATTACTACAGTTACATCATGCATTGAGCCGCATTCAGTCGGCGACATGGCTCCGAACAGCTGCACGGTGAGGTGAGCGCCGCGAGCGAGCGAGATACGTGCGCTCACTTCGCACGCGAGACAGAGACGGCGTACAGCTCCGGGAGGGGCGCAGGCTGCGCTGGCCGACCGCTCATTGGCGCGCGCCGCCCCGCCTTTTAACCCCACCTCCCGCGGCCCGATACCCACACGCCACCGCTGCTAACTCGCCAGTCTATCGTCCGTCTCCGACGCGACACAATCACCTCTCAGTGCTTATTCACCGCTTTGTGCCATAGAACATTATAGAGCTGATGCTCTAACAGAACTTACGATTTATCGATATTATATTTCAAACATGTCGACTTTAAGTCATCACCCGTACGCGTTCTCCATGCACCCGGGCATGATGCCGGAGTACGCCAGCGTGCCGCAGCCGCTGCCGGCGACCTCTCCGCAGTCCGAGGGACACATCAAGAGACCCATGAACGCGTTCATGGTGTGGTCCAGGCTGCAGAGGCGCCAGATTGCGAAGGACAACCCGAAGATGCATAACTCTGAAATCTCCAAGAGATTGGGAGCAGAGTGGAAGTTGCTATCGGAAATGCAGAAAAGACCCTTCATCGACGAGGCGAAGAGGCTCCGCGCTTTGCACATGAAGGAGCACCCGGACTACAAATACAGGCCACGCAGGAAGCCCAAGCCCCCCACGCAGGGAGGAGCCCCAGGCGGCGGCGCGTTCCCGAGCTTCCCCTTGCCCTACTTTGCCGGACCGTCACCTACAGTGGGACCACTCGACGCATTGCCGTACCCTGCTGTGCCGCCGTACTTCCCGCACCAGTTGGACCACCTCCAGTTCTCGAAGCTGATGGCGCCGTCGGAGAAGTTACCGACGGTATCTTCATCCGCTGCCGCCGTGGTGTCATCATTCTACTCGTCGCTGTACACATCGCCGGCGGCGCCTCCGAAGCACTTCCCGTCGTCGCTGTTCCCGCAGTACGGCGTGGCGCCTTCCTCCCCAGTGTCACCCATCACCCCCACGCAACACAGCCCGCACGACGATCAGCTCAGGCGGCCCGTCTCCGTCATATATTGAAGACCAACCTGCCTTCCTTGAAGGATATGTTTTCTTCACGGTTCGGCAACACCGCACGAGACGGGACGTTCATTGACGTTATAGTGTTACAGACTGTGTATAGAACACGAATGTATGAACATTATTTATTATTAGAGTTACAAATGATGTATGAAGTGCGTCTCATATCAAGTGCTTGTAAATATGTTAGGACCCCTCGGGGGGGTCGATTGAGTTTCAACTGTGATTTACTTTTGTTTCGATGCGTCTTATATTTAAGGTAATGTAGTACAGGATCGTTAGTTATGTAAAGTGAGATTTGTACCAAAAAGAGATTATTTTCTATAGGTCATCTAGCTGAATAGTTAAGTCTCGTATTGTCAACGCCGGTTTTGTTTTAGTAGTAACATTACAGTTTGTTGAGTTTAATTGTTTCCTGTCTGAGTCCGTCGGGTTTGTGTCGCTTTACTTCGCCGATGTCATTAATTTATTGGTTCCGACTGTAGACTTAAGCTTAAGGACTAGTTGTTATTATTGTAAGTCATTAGTGCATCCCAAATTGTATATATTAGTGTATTAAATTGAATTATTGATGTCAGTACCAACGATGTATTATAGTATTCGAGGAGATAACTTTGTTAAATGCCATAAAAAATAAACTAAATTGTTTTTATTTTACTTACTTTGTTTTAATATCCATCCTACCAAACTTAAAAAATACCTATGTCAAATAAAATAAAAAACATCTTACGAGGATTAATGTATAGGTACTTAGATGAAAACAGACCCATCTATCTCATATTTTAATCATTAATTAATGAAAATAGGTATTATTCACGTTCGAAATTTAATTTAAATTTTTGAGCAATAAATACAATTTAAGTCATCATTATTTATATGCTCTTAATTTATTTTACCGTTTTATTTCAATTATTCAACGGGATTTATGAAAATGAAACAACATGTTTAGATACGGACGATAACATCTGTATATCTTTTTTCTGCGATATCTTTTAAAAACAACATACCTATTTAATTAATTAATTGAAATCAATTTAAGATTCAAGATTTCAAATAGCTTGCCTAAAATTATAGCACAATAACACTTTGGAGATACAATTACCTATATACATTAATTACTATTGCATATTTAACCTACCATTAGAAGGGAGAAATGTTCTGTCATGTTTAGAAGTAGCCTTTTTATTATAACTTAAGCTAATGGTGTAGTTATTCTTCTTGCACATTGATTTATATTATTCACATACCTAAATCAAATATCCTTTAAATCCTCACCGACGGGAATTAAACGATTAAATCAAACACAAATAGATATAAAGACGCAAGTTATTAAAGACAGCTATTTACTTCCTATATATATATATAACAATGTTACGATAAATTAATAAATTAATTTAAAATTATGATTTTAATTTATTTAATAATTTAATTTATAATGCAAACAAAAAGAGAAGTAGGTAATTGGTGTATTTTATAAATTTTCACAATTAATAACGTCTTAGGTGAACTCGTCATGTGCCTAATAGGGAAAATCATTTCTTTATTAAACGCAGTGTAGGTATTTTATTTATAAAGTGTTAATGATCTGTAGGTATTGCACACGACAATAAAAATAATATCATTGATAAATAATCTACTACTGTTGTACTTATGTTATTAAGCTGAAGAGTTTGATTCTTTGTTTGAACGCACTAATCTCAGGAACTACGGGTCCGATTTGACAAATTATTTCACCATTAGAAACCTACGTTATCCAGGAGTAGCATAGGCTATATTTAATTATGAAGTTGCTACGGGAACGGGCGTAGCGCGGGTGTAACTGCGCGCGGGAAGTGAGTATCAACATGTAAATATTAGGTAGGTATTTAAAATGGATTCTTTAGTTTTGATCAGGTTTTTTGCAAATAAATATTTCGGTATGATCATAAGAGATTAATAACCGCGACAAGGGAACATTATTTCTGTGAAATTAATTTCATGTTTGCTTGGTTTTATTGTTTAAAAAAAGATATTTGATAATAACTTAGTATAGGAGTCTGTGGAGGAAAACTTTGTTTGAAGATACTCGATAGATGGCGTTCTTCGTCAATTGCAGGAAGTTTGATGAAATATAGAACAATTTGTTAGTTTTAATAGAGATTTTAGGTACTTTAGTGTTAGTTAAGTACTTATGAATCATGATTGAATGACATGAATGTTATAAAGTTTGTAGTTTCGGCTGACATCTGGGATATCGTTTAGTTACAAATTATTAAAAAATAATTCATGTTGTAACCAAGTTGTAATATCATGAAAAATGAAAAAAAAATGCCTAGTCTATATACGCGAAATAAACTACTCAATCAGATTGTACATATAATTAGTAAACAATAGAGAAGATTAATTAATTTCTTGTTTAAGTTTAAGCCCTGCTCCCTTTTATGCCCGCTGAAGTAGCAAAAGCCTCGGATAAGAATTATCTGGTTGCAAATATATGTCAAATTGTTGGGCATAGAAAGGTATTGTATATATTCATATTTTATTTGAATTTTTATATGCTAATACAATTTCTTTGATTGTCGTGTTTTTCAACTTGTAAAATTTTAGTAATCACATTTATTTAACAACTAGGTCTACATTTTTCCTTATTATATTTAAAACATAAAATTAGCATTTCATTTCTAAACTGGATTACAGATATATTATTTAAGTATACTAATATATAAAGACTAGCTTCTCGCGCGCGGTTTTGCCCGTGTAACTCCCGTGAACTCCAGATTTTCTGTTCCGGTGTAGGGATCGAACCCAAGACTTCAGAGATTTAAAGCGAGCCAAATACCGCTACGCTACGGAGGTTGTACTAATCCCTAAAAGAACTTGATACACTTTTAATAGTCTCGGCGCAGACTAAAGTGACGTAGGTACCTACAATTTGACATAAGAACAGCATGGAAGTAGAATCTGTCGCCCTAACCCTTCTATTGTCGAATAGAGCACGGTTTTCAATTTAATAATTACGAGTCCTCAGTGCGGGGGCGTTTTTCAAATCAATTGTTTTATATTATAGCAGCCATAGCTCTTAGTTTTGGGCTTCGAAATGAGCGGGAATTAATGTCAACATATAATAGGGAATAATAACCCAACTAAATATTGAAAATATATTTCAGAGTTTTGTTAATTCATTAATGTTGATTAGCCGAGTCAAGATTTAATATAATTAACAAACATGAATAAAATACAAACTAAAAGTAACTAATTAAAAATAAAAATAACTTATATACAACTATTCTAAATCTATTCTACTTGGCAAGGTTCCCAGAATGCTGGCAGCATTACCACGTTGAATGGCAATGCTTACCTGCTGTGCAAAGTAGAAACCAGCACTCGGAGAACGTGCCGCACTTAAGAGGGCCGCTGCGAGGTATTTATAAATTAATTTGGCTCCCGGTCCCCACGGCCCCAATGTAGATTTAATACAAAAAAATGACGTATCATAAGATTTAAAAAAATAAAATGTTACTTGGTTCGAATCTAAAATTTTAACAGTTCATATAGGGCACAGAATTATCGAATTAATTGTACCAATTAAAGTCGACTTAATATACTATTTAAGCTCAGACAGATAAACTAGCCTAGTTAAATCAAAGCAAAACGAATAACGTATTAATTATAGTTTTATAGCATTATGATTCTGAAAAGCACTTGTGTAATTGAATAACCTTTAATAACATAATACTTTCATGAATAAAATAAATAAAACAAATAAAAGTAGCTAATTAAAAAAAAAACTAACTTATCAAATACTATTATTCTAAATCTATTCTACTTGGCAAGGTTCCCAGAATGCTGGCAGCATTACCCCGTTGAATAGCAATGCTTACTTATTGTGCAAAGTAAAAACCAGCACTCGGAGAAAGGTATGGGATATGTTAGTACCTAAGTGCTGAATAAATTCATTTATGTTACCGAAAATAAATCTTAATCGTTAGATTAAATCAACTCACTGTCTAGTGTAACTGTTCGTTAGTGTCATACATTTCATCCCACAAGAGCGGAGCTTACAGCGGAAATGTCCCGCCATTTCTCTGGCCACAATAGAAAGGAATCCAACGACTTTTGAATTAATCATTAGTTCGGTCATTGTTTGAATTTACGATCCCTAAAGGGTTTGGCGATTTCGTTGTCAAACTCCTCAAGTGGATTTATCTGTCGAAAAGTAAATTAATTTGTCAATTATCTAATGAATATTTTATGTTAATTTGAGTATTGAAAATGGAGATATAATTTGGCTTTGCTGTGTGGGTGGCTATTTTTTTTATAAAGTCATTCAAACATTTATTGAATATCAAATGTTATAAACACTTTATGGAAAAGTTTACCTTATACTATATTTCAAAATTGACATTAATAAAATTCGACCACCGGCAGGACTCGAACCTGCATCTTAGGTAAAGCCCCCAATGCCTTAACCAATTAGGCTACGGTGGAACCACAGCCGGTCTTCGAAATTTATTAATCTCTTTGTAACGTGACGTTAGTGCTGTTGTTCCACCGTAGCCTTCCTACCCTATCATCATCATCATCAACAGCCCGTTTACGTCCACTGCTGAACATGGGCCTCCTCTTAACAGATCTTGGCAAGCCAGGATCGTAGAGGGATATTGCCATAATCACCACGTTTGGCAGACGGATTTGTGATCGCAGTAAGATGTAAACCTTGAGCCAGGGCTCGGAAACGTTATTTAAAATAACGTTCTTAAAACGTTTCCAACCGTTACTTGCACAACATTGTGTTCGAACGAAAACGAAATGAGAACGTTATCGAAAACCGGTTTATTCCGCACCGCCCCGCGCAAGCCGTATGGCGTGCGCCGCGAGCGGCGTACGCGCTAGGTTGACGTGTTTAATTAAGCTTATTTGATTTGATTCTATAATTCATCCCGATGCGCTTGTTTACTGAGAACGCCGGACGCTTAGGCCAAGTTCGTTTACTTTCCTTCATATTAAAGATATATATTGTTAATACTTTAGTACCTTGGTTGTGTTTGTGCGTATTTAACAATGAAATAAAACAGTAAAAATACTGTGTCTGTACATTGAATATATTAAAAAAATAATAATTGAGGGGGGTTTAGAAACAGTAATAGAGCACGAATCCAAAAAAAATAATCTGTCTGTTTGTTTGTACACGCTAATCTTCGGAACTACTGAACGGATTTGAATGTTTTTTTTGTTGTTGTATAGGTATTAAGTCTGGGCAACATATAGGCTATAATTTATCTTGGTCGCTTGAGCACCTGATGCAGAACCGTAACAGACCAGCTAAACTACAAGAGATACAAAAATGGTACCATAGCAAAAATTGTTCCATGTGATGAGCAATTTCTGCTGAGAGAATAAATTTGAAGATCTGGAATACCCGATGTTGAACTCCAAGAGCCCAGCTATACTATAACATATATAAGAATGACGTTTTAGCAAGAGTTGTTCAGCCCGATGAGCACTCTCTGCTGACGCATAAAAATTGAAGTTCTGGAACACCTGCTGTGGAATTCCAAGCGCCCAGCTACACTATAACATTTATAGGAATGACGTCTTAGCAAGAGTTGTTCAGTCTGATCAGCACTCTCTGTAGACGTATAAAAATTGAAGATCTGGAACACCTGTTGTGGAATTCGAAGCGCCCAGCTACACCATAACACATATAGGAATGACGTCTTAGCAAAAGTTGTTTGGTCTGATGGGCATTTCCTGTTGACTTATAAAAATCGAAGATCAGAAACATGATTTCCACATTTGGAAATCAAACCTATCACTAATTTCACTGTATAATTATAAAATAACACAAGCTGGGAGTACCTCGACGCGGTGAAGGCGGTAACAGTTTAGGACTGATTTTCAATGAATCATTGAAAATTTGACTCTTCTGACCAAAACTCCCATTCATTTTTTTATTTTGTCGAATAAATATGCCTTCGGGCTTATGTTATTTGAGTGTTTAATTTCCTTTTCCATTTATCTTCGTGACACGGTAGCCTACCCGGCAACGCAGGGGAGCAGTCACTTAGATTTTAATTGATCAGGTATCTTCAGAATAAAACTTTAACCATGCTTAGAAATAGGTCAAATTTTTCCCAATGTTCCAAAGGAGCTAAACGATTGAGGATCATCAAGATCCCAAGAATCTCCCGAAGAGCGTCAGGAGAGACTTGATGCTGTTCGAAAACATCAGGCTGCAACTCGCTCCATGGAAACCTCTTCGGATCGCAAAGCACGTCTGCGTTCTCAGCGTATTTACGTATCTATATCCAGGTCTCTAGAGACCAGTGAAGAATATAATGGGCGACTGACTGCTGATCGTGAACATCATACATTGTCTCGCGAGTTGCAGACGTTCACGGATAGAGAATTGCGCTTGAGTTCTCAGCGTATCGACGAATCTGCTTCTAGGTCTCTAGAGACAAGTGCGGAACGTGATGCGCGACTGTCCGCTGATCGTGAACGTCACGCATAGTCTCGCGAGTCGGAGACGTTCGCTGATAGAGAATTGCGCTTGAGATCTCAGCGTATCTACGCTCCTGCTTCTAGGTCTCTAGAGACAAGTGTGGAACGTGATGTGCGACTGTCCGCTGATCGTGAACGTCACGCATTGTCTCGCGAGTCGGAAACGTTTACCGATACAGAATCACGCTTTGTGTAAGTGTTTAATTTCTTTATTGAGTTCTTAGCGTATTAGCACATCTATTTACAGGTCTTTAGTCTTCAGGCGACTAACTGCTGATCGAGATTATCATACATTGTCCCGAACACGCACTCATCAAAATATTCATAATCCGTTAGAAAGTGAGAGAGAAAGAATTTCTGGAGTACAGCATGAAGAGACAGAAGAGCGCAACGAACGTTTGAATTCTGATCGACTTCGACATTCTCTGAATAACTGTCCCGGGCCTTTGAATTCGACAACAGACGTTTCAGATCTTTGATTTTGACGATCCCGTTGTTGTTGTAACATTATTTTTGTGCAAAATTTAACAGTAGTGTATCTATAATTAAAACTCTGCTACATTTAAGGCACTTAATCAAATTCTTAGGTAATTACTTGTCAATATTTCCTTCTCATTTTTAATAAAAAATAGTTGACTATCTGGTAAATCGGTAATCGGATTTACATACTCTACTTCAGTAAACACTGGTTGGCTGTCTGGTAAGTCTGTAATTGGATTTACATCTTCTACTTCAGTATACACTGGTTGACTGTCTCGTAAATATGTAAAGGGATTTACATCCTCTACTTCACAATACACTGGTTGACTGTCTGGTAAATCTGTAATTGGATTTACATCCTCTGCTTCAGTAAACACTGGTTGACTGTATGGTAAATCTGTAAAGGGATTAACATCTGAAATATTCAATTTACTTAAAACTCTATCATATTATTCAAAATTAAATACACCTTATCATCATTAACGTCCGCTATGGTTTGTTGACTGTTAAAGCAATTATTCGAATCTATACAAGGTGTAATGGAAAGGGTATATACATAGAAAGAGCAAGGCTTCTTTGGATCATAACAAAAGATATGGCAAGGGTTTCAACTCAAAATAAAATACTACAAGAATTTTTTATTTTGCAAACAAAAAATAAAAATGCGGAACTCTTTATTCAGAATTACCAGGAGTAAGTGGTTTATTTTTAGTTGCAAATAGTTTGTTGACATCGATCAGCTGATTGAGTGCTAGTGATATATTTATTTCAATTTGAAAAGTTTGGTTTCTGGTACCTATGAATTTAAAAAATCATTACTTCCGGACTTGTAGAGATAGCATTAAATAACCCTTGCCATATCGTTTGTTATGCTCCAAAGAAGCCTTGCTCTTTCTATGTTTATACCCTTTCCGTTACACCTTGTATAGTATTAAAACGCTAAGCGAAATCTTAATACTGCGGGCACGGAGAAGAGTGAGATTTGGCATAACTAAAGCGATTAACTGTAACCCGCCCAGCCAAGTTATCAAGTCCTATCTATACTTATACCTAATATTATAAAGCTGCAGAGTTTGTTTGTTTGTTTGTTTGAACGCGCTAATCTCAGGAACTACTGGTCCGATTTCAAAAAATCTGTCAGTGTTGGATAGTCCATTTATCGAGGAAGGCTATAAGGCTATACTTTATTTTCAAAAAAAATTGGGATCCGTAAGAAAATTGCGATTTTGTAACCCAAGGTGTAAAATCGAAAATCTATTTGTGCGTGCGCTGCATAACTATTGTCAATAGAACAAAATGATGTACTACGGGTTTGTAGGTCTTATTAAGATCTAAAAAAAATTAAATCAATTAAAAGAATATAATTATACGAAATTTAGAGCGTATTTTGTAAAGATTTAAAAATATTCGACTATTTAGAAAAACATTGACAAGTAAGTCCTTCCTGAATTATCCATAGTTCTCTCTCTTATTCGATTATTATTGAACTGTATTTACCTATGTAAACAGCTAAGTATATTACACATAAACAATAGCAAACGAAGACACTCGACCACGAGCGTGGCAGTTAAATTTATATGTAATAACCTACTAACTAAATGAGAATAAGAAATGAATGAAATAAAACGGTTTTAAACGTTAAAAAAACCAAGAACGATATAATTTTGATCTTCTTCAAAAACGTTATTTTTAACGTTCCGTTCGAACGTAACCGAAACATTTCGTTCTTTAGGTATTTTAAGTGAGAACCGTTCCGAAAAAGATTTCGTTTTCCGAGCCCTGCCTTGAGCTAATAGATGCTGCTGCCCATCCATCAGCCATATGTCCCTTAGTCGCCTTTTACGACACCCATGGGAAGACGTGGGGTGGTCTATTCTAAGCCGGAGACCACACGGCAAATCCTTTCCTATAACTAATTCCTATCCTATGACCTATCTCAATTTTTATTTATATAATTATGTTTAAATATGTGTACTATCAATTAGGTATATTAAGTATTCCTTTTAACTGATGACAGAGCTAGCTTCCCGCGCGAAGTATTACCGGAATACCTCCCAATCCCGTAGGAACTTTATAATTCAATATAACCTGGCATATAAGAATAATAATAAGGTTTAAATTACGCTTAATTTTAATAATCGTCAGCCTGTTTACGTCGACTGGTGAATACTGGTCTGTCGTTGAGGGATGTTACCATAATCACCATAATTTGTAGCCTATATGTTAATGTAGCTTACAAACTATCCCCGTGCAAACTTTTAGCCAAATCTGTTGAGAAGTTTTTGCGTGAAAGAGTAACAAATATACATACTTACAAACGTTCGCGTTTATAATATTAGTAGAAATAGGATACCCATAGAACCTACTCAATATCGAACCATGTAAAATTGTCAATAATATTCAAATTTTCAAAAATAGAATCTCGAATTAAGCTTGAGTGTTGCCAACGTTCGAGCATTTTCTCCCGTTCGAGTGTGCCCCATTTTTCCCATTCCCAGCGCGGGTATTGTAGCGAAAATATATTTTGTATGGAGACGGTGGCACAATGTGAAGTCCGTGTTATTTATTTAGATGTATTTCATTGTGCAGACCGAATAGATTGGTAGCCCAATAAAAAAAGAAAAACCTATAGAAAAACTATACGTTTTTTTATTATTTAATATAAAAAAGGCTATTATTAAGTTTCTCATATATAATCAACTAAGTAAAAATTTGTAACGTTGAACTCTTAGGATGGACAGCTAAACGAAGCGGTACAACATCGTCAATTATGGCCTTAACAACCATAAAACCATAACACACATAACAAATATGGTTATTATTATATTTAAAATGCGATAGAATTAAAATCTAGGGAATGATAATTTTCATAAATTTATTTAAATGTCTGTTATATTATGTAATGTTTACTTATTTTACTTTATCATTCCGTTTATGACTACTGCTGAACATGGGCCTCCTCTTAACATACTAGCAAGCCAGCGGATTGTTGATCGCAGCTAGATGGGGTGTAACGTTCAGCTGATATACGCTGCTGATCATCCATCAGTTGTACGTCCTGTGGTCTCCTCTAACGACACTCATGGGTAGACATGGAGTTGTCTATTTTTTTTTCTCTATGTTAGTGTGCGGGAAGCCACACTATTCACTTATTAGTATTTTTTTTTGTCAGTAATTCATTGTGAGAATACACAATACCTATTAGTAGTGTGACAATAATATTTAAAAGCATAATTACATTTAACTACAATATTTTTTTTATGATTTTTATGTTTGAAAGAAGTTTTATTAAACGGGATCTTAGTCTAAGAGTTCGATTCCGGCCCGGAGCCAGACGGGAGGCAATCGAGTCAGGACCGCTGTGCCTGTACAGGTAACGGATTGGCAAATAATTGAAATCTAGCCCTTGCCATTGTTGAAAAAATCTAACGAAAAATGTATTTGGCCTCTTGACTTGGAAACTTAGTAAGATTGAATACCGTATTGTTAAGATATAGGTTATGTATAACAAAAATGGTGGATTTTCACATAAGTTTATGGCTATAAATTTATTACTTCCTTTATTGATGGGAAAATATAGCTGTAGTTTATGACATATGGCTATTATCTATCAGGTATTTCACAGCTGATCCGTATATCCTACTGATATTATAAACGCGAAAGTTGTAAGTATGGATGGATGGATGTTTGTTACACTTTCACACAAAAACTACTGAATGGATTTGACTGAAAGTTTGCAGGCGGATAGCTTATAAGCTGGATTAACATATAGGCTACAAAATATCAAGCTCCGACCCACTGGAGCAGAGTGACGGAGGTATCACCGATGGCCGCAGCTAGTGCTGTATAATGTTAATGCTGTTACGCTCTTTTGGTACGGCTTTCCTACCTACAAAATCTATCTAATATATAAAGCTGAAGAGTTTGTTTGTTTGCTTGAACGTGCCAATCTCAGGAACTACTGGGCTGATTAGAACAATTCTTTCAGTGTTATATAGCCCATTTATCGAAGAAGGCTAGGCTATATTTAATTATGAAGTTACTATAGGATTAGTAGTTACGCGAATAAAACCACGCGCGGAAGCTAGTTCTCAATATAACCAAATAACCTTCAACTTAACTTTCCTCCTTTTGTACATCATTTATCTCCGCAACACATAGACGTCTCAACACTTCATTAAATATTCTTACTCAATCAAACATACTGAATAAATTGAACAAATAACATGTAAATTATATATATTTCACAACCACAAAGTAAACAATTTTAAACAAACACAATCCCACGAGGCTACTCAACAATGATTCAAAGCTACGCAATGCAAACTCTTTTCATCAACATACACAAAAAGCTACCTTTACTAACTAACTATACACAACACTGCCTTTAATTAATCCTGACAACACTATTGTACATAAAAATATCATTTATCACTTTGAGGTATTGATGCGGGAAATTTTTGAATCACGTTATCGAGAAATAAAAAGTTACCCATTATTGATGTTGATTTTTTAAGTCTGGCAATAGTTATTTACGCTTTTGTCTCATGGATGAGTGAAGTGTTGGCGAATTATTCTACATAGAATGATTTTGTTAAACTGTTGATTTTATATTGTGTTTGTAGTATTATAGTTGGTTGAATTCCTGAATGGTGATTGATGATGCTTTAGTAGTGTCAATAGGTATTGGTTTTTATATGAAGTTATATTTTAAATTAGGTATTAGAAGAATCTGGTGAGACTTAAATGCTTAATGCTCTTAAACTCTTCAAGTTTGTTTGTTTGCTTGAACGCGCGAATAACAGGAACAGCTGGTCCGATTTGAAAAAATCTTTCAGTATTATATAGCCCATTTATTGAGGAAGGCTATATACTATATTTAATTATAAAGTTTCATCAGGAACGAGAGTTACGCGGCCGAAACCGCGTGTTTGAAGCTCTTTTAGTTATATCATGTATATTTTAGTATTCTTTGCATGTTTGTTTTGTCCTAAATTTAGCAATCAGCCTATCTCTGTCCACTGCTGGACATAGGTATCCCCTAATTTGCGCTATTACACCCGGACATTCACCCTCCGCATCCAGTGAACTCCGGCTGCGTTTTCTGGTCATTGGTCCATCTTGCCGGGGGACTTCCTACCTTCGATTGCCGAGACGCGGTCTCCACTGCTCCAACGGCGTCAGTCCTTTTGCAGACATGGCCAGCCCATTGCCACTTTTAATTGCAGTCTTTTATTATTCTACAGAAATGAACATCACAATTACGACTGTAGTATTTTTTAATGATGATGAAGACGAAAGAAACAATGGATGGACTGTGTGAACGATGATATGGTTAGAGAGGAGGTGACTGTCGAGATGGCGGCTAATAGAAGAGTATGGAAGAAAAAGACATGTTGCGCCGACCCCAAATAAATTGGGATAAGGGCTGAATGATGATGGGTCGAATTGCTTTTGGGTACCCGGCCCCCGCCAACGGCGGATCGAAGGAATGTCCGGGGGGTTTTAGTGGTGTAGGGTTCTCTCCTCGTGGTATGAGTTTAGCAAACCATGCTATGGAGAGGGTGAGTCGCACATATCCCATCGCCAGCGCGCGAATACGCTGCAGCGGCGGTGGGAATTCGTAAATGCATTTCCCCACGGAAAAAAAAGAAAGTGGGTAAATGATGATGATGATGATGATATTATTAACATAAATAAACCATTTTCTATTTGAGAAAAAATAAATCATAAAATCAAAACCATAAAAGAAGCGTATCAAAGATTCTGAGTACATACACAAATACGGATTACTCTCCCTATGTCGCAGAGAGAAATAAAATAAAAATAGCTATTGAAAGTACATACAAATAAGGCATACGTTATTGTGTATGTTGGCAACCCTTATTTCGAGCCTGCTTTGAATTTAATGCCATCGATTTTTCTTTAAGACGTCATTCGTGTTTTATTTCGTTCGTTTCATATGTAAGAGGAAAATGCTAATGAAATTGAAGTGCCGAATGATGTTTATGTTGCGTATTCGCATACAAAATACAATATATTTGATAGATACGAAGAAAAAATTAAAACCTCGATTATATATACTATTGAAATAACAAAAAATAGGCATAAAGAATAAAAAAAAATATTTAGTCCGCCAGTTAGATTAGATACAGCGGGTTAAAATTTCTAGGTACAATTTTATATAGTAGTGACGTCACAAGCCTCTCCTGAACTGTATAGTGTGCTGTTGCTCTGTATCTTTGTAAATTTTTATTGATTTGATAAATAAAAATACGTGTCCAATATTTTTCAGTAATCTAACTGACGGACTTATTATAATTTTTTAGTCTTCATGCCTCAAGTAATTCATCTTCCTGTGCTGATCCCATTATTTGGGGTCGATGCAATTTATGACATCCTCTTCTAATAATTGTTAAGTAATTATAAAAATAATAACCTTTTTCCTATCTTAATAACGACGCCGATCTTAAGAACGGCGGACCGTTGCTTTATCATATGTGTTTTTATTTTAATAACTAGCCTCCCGCGCGCTTTTTTCTATAGATATACATAGATGATGTTTTGAAACAATGTAAATTAGGCATTTATATAATCAAACCCTTCCAATGTTAATTGTACCAACGGGTTGGCTATGATTCGGTACAAATCAACAATAAAGTTTAATTAAATCACATTATTCACACAATACTGTCCATAAACAGACCACAAACATCATCGCACAACATATTCTTTTGTGAATGCAAACGATTAAACTGTCGCGAATCGCATTAGCTCCGCGAATATGTCGCAATGAAAAATCGCACTCATTTCACTATTGTGAATTATAATAATAAAACATTGTACTCAATGCTTCTCCTAAAGACTCTGGTTATAGTAAAATAAACCTTATAACTTTCTACGTAAAAGCTACTGTCTTTTTAGTTACAGTACAACATAAAGAAGTAGCCAAAAACATTTTGAACTGTATCCTCGCAGGAATTGGGTTGAAATTCATCTGTATTCAAATTTTTCGGGTGCTGACCTTTATACATGAATAAATTAATTTGTAGTGAGAGCTATTGTGCTATAGTTTCTATTATTGGACTGTATTAATTGTTAAAGTTTTCAACTGACAGTTACGCGACGCGTTAATGGACATACGCTGTTTCAACGCTTATTTATCCCATTGTTATGTTTTAGGATGAATGTTATTCACTGAATTCGGGTTGAAAATGTTTCAAACATCATAAACTTTATTAATATAGACGTGATTGACCCGTACCTTGATCCTGGGAGTTTGTACTTTGCAGAATTGCTTGTATTGTTAAGATTTTGATTAGAAACAAATTTAATGTGTGCTGTGTCTTTGTTGGTTTCATAGATTTGTTTCATAATGAGTATTGTTGTACTTGGTATTGTATTAATACAATTTAAATCAATGGCGATAAGACTTTCGATTTGTTTGTGATTGAAAGATGGTTTAGTTGTGTAAGTACTGGTTAGAATTGCTTCATGTGGATTGGATGTTATTGAGAGATTCTACTAGACGTTATTAAGTAATCTACAGGTTAATAATCTTAATAGCGTATTATGTTATTCATTGTTTGGGATATTAACTGTATGTTTTAAAATGAGTCATTCATCTTAATTCTTTCTTTTGTAAAAAATACACTTGCACTACGGAAATTAATTCCTGTATCATAAGATAGTCAAACACTCATTTCACGGACACAATGAACACCCGGACTTAAGAGTAATTATAGGTATGTGGTTCACACAAACAATTGTCCCGGCTGGGAATTGAACCCAGAACAACAGGTCTCAGAAGCAATCATCGTAACCACTAAACCGGTGCAGTCATCTCTTACTTAGAGATTTTAATAGTTTTAACTATAATTATAATATTGGATACATTATTTTAATCAACCTCCGTAGCGTAGCAGTATTTGGCTCCCTTGAAATCTCGGAGGTCGTAGGTTCGATCCCCACGCCGGACATGTAATCTTTGTGTAAATTCTAAGATTTCTGTCCGGGTCTCGTTAGTTGAGGGACTACCCTCCGTGCCTCGGAAACCACGTTAAGCCGTTGGTCCCGATTGTTATAACATCATCTATAATAATCGTATATCAAGGAACGGGCAGCAGCGTTTCCTTGTGTGGTACATCATAATATAGCGGTCACCAATCCGCCTGCCAAGCGTGGTGACTTTGGCAAATACCCATCCTCGGGAGGAGGTCCATGTTCAGCAGTGGACGTTGTACGGGCTTATGATGATGAGATAATTTTATCGGCAAAAGAATTAAATATACGGACGAACAAACTTCTAATATTTATTTAAATACATTTTTGTTCGTCTTTTTTTAGTACACGCCATGGAAGAAACGGAAAGGATTTAGAGTAATTTACCAAGTATTGCAAAAACAACAAATAAATATTGTTGTCTCTTTCTAAACTAAAAAAAACTTTCTAAAAAAAAAGATTAATATAGAGACATATATTCTCACCAATGATTATTTGCGTGAACGTGAATGAACGTCTGCTTTTGTCATTTCAAATAAATATTCATAATTACCACTAATGATGGTTGTGATACCAACAATACAATTCATACATTTCATACATCCTCATACAATCACACAACACACGTGTCCAAAATTGTTGTTAATGTCACCAGAACATCTTGTATGATTTATCTTTTTAACAATCATTTTTACAACGTTTCCCTCATCCCCCCTCTCTGTGATTAATGATGGATGAATTCCTGAATAATTACCAAGACTTTTAATATTCAAGTGATTTTAAATTCTTTGTTGAACCAATCTCGGCTTTATATCATTGCGGTGCGGTTGAATTTCTTTTGTCCCAGTTAGATGACCCTTCAGAATATCTTTAGTTGCGAAAGAATTTATGATGCCTTGAAGAGATTAATCTAAATTATATTTTATTGCGTTAAGAATTGAGCTGTTTTTAGCATGCGTTTGTTAAGAATAACCAACAAAAAACGTGAATGCAAATATCACTCGACTTTAAGGGTAGTGTACGTAATTTGTTATAATTGTCCCCCCGTACTCGTGTTTGTTCGCATGTGGCATTTTTATTGCGAATTAGTCGCAATCATTAATTTTGTTTTTCTTTTTCAAAAAGTTATATATATCGAGTGCTCTTATTGTGGTAAATGTAATTAGAATGATTTTTATGATCGTTCATTGTGTGTGTCTGAATGTAAGCTATCGTTTACAATGAGACCTATTGTGTATTGTTAAGTGAGAATTTGTATGTAGTATAATATGGGGTATTTAGCTCTTGTAGGTATTGTGGTTATAAGTATTATAATATGAAAGTTATTAATAATTTTCTTATGAAGTCTTATGAAAAATTTAAGTGGTTTGAAATTAAGCTTTGTTTATTAGCAGCCTATATATTAGTTCATTAAAATTTACTTCATAAGACTCTAAATAACTAACTACTTTTAAATATTTCATCAACAATTTCCACACCGCAATTCTTTTATCTATTATTTCGTCCACTTGAAAACCGGATGAAACCGCTTTTCGCTCGGCTGGACTTCCAAGAACGTCTAATGTACGTTGTATAACTTTTTAATAATATAATAAATACATGAATGATACCCCTTTGGAACAAAGCTCAACAATAGCTGCTATGGCTGTATAGATTTTGTAGTGGTCTCTTTGAAAATTTATTTTGTAAATGATACTCTAAAATTGTATTATGAATGCTGAAGTATGTATTTTGTAACGGATACGTGAATAGATTTGAAGTGTGGTAGTAAAGCGTGTATGGTGTACGTCCTGAATAATTTGAAAGTATTGGAGCAATGATCATGATTCTTATAACATTTTCTGTAACCATAATTTCTATATCATCATCAGCTCGCATAACATCTGCTACTGAAAATGGGCCTTCCTTAGAGAGGGGTTTGTCATAGTTATAGTCTCCATGCTTGGCTCTTGCATGGGTGACCGCAGTATTTTGCACAGCATATACATAGACAAACGCTGCTGTCCGTAACCTTTTATAAATTGTCACAGATGATGATAATGATATGACAATATGGACCAACGGCTCAACGTTGTTTCTGAGACACGGAGGATAGGCCATCAACCAACCAGACTCGGAAATAAATTTTTATATTGTCAAAGACTTTTAGGCCGGAGCGAAAATCAACCCCAACCCAATCCAAGATTAAAAGTGAGGCTTATATCGCTACGCTAAATTTATTAATATCCTATATTTTATACCTAAAACACAGTCTTAAACAATTTGTTCGTTATTATGAGTAGCTCCGAAAATGGTGGTCATTAATTATAATTTAAAAAAATCCCAATATCCGTACATTCCGCACAAAGGGGCAAATAGAAGCATGCAACATAACCTCGTTCACCAGGGACACTTGGCGACAAGTCACTCGGAACAATTTGCGGTCCCCATGCCTCGTTAGGATCATGTAGGATGCTTAACAACCAGCAAATGGGCTAGAATGGTCTGCTTTCTGTAATATTTATTTGATTATTGGAGGGAGCGATTTTGCGATTAAAATATGAAACGAGAAGTCGGCAGCGCTGTTTTATTATTTCTTTCATACAAAATGTAATATGTTCATTCATCAGCCCACTATTAGCATACTATTCTGTTAACGTTGTAATATGTCTTTGTCCCCGGGCCGTACAAATAATCGTGTTACTAGAAATTTTCTATTTACTTCGAAGTCTGGACGTTAGTGGAGTCACCTGTCATCCTGATCCGATAACACGTTTAGCTGTTGGTCCTGTGCCTGATCTCTCACCGGTTGTGTCGGTAGATCCATCTGTGTTTGTGCACTCAGTTCCTCCTGCGTAGATGGCTAAGCACTGTTAAGATTGGCCGATGTAGCCGAAGTCTGACAGGATGGCTATTATAACTATATTTCTTCAGATTTATGCTATAGAACTTTAGCCCAATCAATCTGCCAATCTAGCTATGATCTTCATTGATCACAGTATAGCAATGCTTATCTTTTTACAGACTTTCACTAACTAGTTAGCTCTGCAGATAGTAAGTACAAATGCTTCTTAATGTAACGTGTAAATTTACAAATGTCTTCATAAATTCCAATGTCTTGAACACATAAACTCCAAATTTCATGAAGCTAATAAAAACGTTTCAAAACCACATTACGCACACAATTTTCAACAGCTTTCACCAAACCCCACAACAAAGGAATCACCATTAAAATCATCATTATCACTGTAATATCATAAACAAAATACGCCGCGATTAATTCGGCGTGCAATTCTCTTCAATCTTTATTGCAATTCTCCCTTTATTCATTTGCATAAGAATTGAACCCTCGTTCTGATTTCATGTGGATATGTATTTATTTGCTTAATTGTATTTGCCACCATATAATTGATGTGATACTTGATGCGTCAGACTCAATTCGTTTCTATCTCGTTGTTCTCGAGTGCTTTTAAATCTCCAACAATATAAAGGGAGAATAATTTTGATGTTGTGTCTATCTGCGGCACAATAATGGAGAGTGGATGTGGAGATTTGGACGGTATTTTCTTTGTTTGAAGTCTAGGTTATTGGAGAGTTGATTAAAAAATTGGGGTTTCTGTCTTAGAATAAACCACCCCTTATCTTTTGATGGGTGTCGTAAGAAGCGACTAAGGGACATATAGCTAATAGATGAAAAGCAGTATCTATCAGCTGAAGGCCTGACAAGTAAGGTGATTATAGCGATAACCCTCAACGGCTTGCCAAGGTCATTAAGACGAGGCCTTTGTTCAGCAGCGGACAAAAACAGGCTGAAATAGTGTCATCGTTATAAATAAAAGAGGTTCAGCTGTTATTTTTTTGTTACCTTTAATGAGTAAAGTATCGAACTGTTCAGTTCAAATTCAATATTTTCAGTTTCCACGGTGTTGTGTTTCACAATCAACAACTTTATAAATTGATATGTGAACGTTAATTGAATTCAATACTAATTGACGTTTATAGGGTTTTATTGCCTTTAGCGAAGTGCATAATGTCATTGGGTAGGTACAACTGTACAAGCACGTGAAGGCAATTGAAAGGTTTCTTATTCTAAGAATTAGTAGGAACTTTGACGCTATTGCGTTTCCTCTGAATTAAAATACATTATTTCTATCGCTTTGAAGGTTGGTTGTATGGGTTTATTGTGGTAAAGGAAGGGTTAAGAAACAATATTTGGTCGAAAGGCATCAGTGTTAAGAAAAAGATGCGACGATATTATTCGTCTTATTCTAACAGTTCTGAAATGAAATCATCAGTCCATTTGACGTCCACTGCTGAACATGGGCCTCCTCTTAACAGACCTTGGCAAGCCAGGACCGTTGAGGGATATTGCCATAATCACCACGCTTGGCAGACGGATTGGTGATCGTAGTAAAGTGTTAACCTTGGGCTCATAGACGCTGCTGCCCATCCATCAGCCATATGTCCCTTAGTCGCCTTTTACGACACCCATGGGAGGACATGGGGTGGTCTATTCTAAGCAGGACACCACACGGCGACCACAATATAATGTAATTCACAAGGAAACGCTGTCAGTTTCCTGGAATACGCATGTTATATATGATATTATACCAATCGGGACCAACGGGTTAACGTTCTTTCCGAGGCACGGTGGGTAGTATTTCAACCGATCAGACCTGGAAAGAAATCTTAGAATTTAAACAAGGATTTCTTAGTCAGCGTAGAAATCGAACTTACGAACTCCGAGATTTAAAGCGAAACTTATACCGCTTCATCACAGAAGTTCACATAAATTGAAATACATCAAGCTTTGTTCATTATATTCACGTTCGGTGTTTACTCCTCAGTAACTAGCTCTCAAAATAAATCCACTTGAACACAATCAAAGTCCTACTCATCGTCCATCGATAGAAAGTTAGCTCATCCAAACATTACGGGTTTACAATAGAGATCCTAATCGCCTCACACCCTAACAGTCTCCAACTATGCATTAAATGGTTCCGTACCCAAGAGACTGCCCGGGCGTGACTCGCGTGTTTAGCCCTAAAATCCGCGGGTTATGCAAAAAGGGTCGTGTCGAAGATTGATTGTTTCGAATTTCTTGGGAGTATGGTCAGTCAGATTTGCATTTTAAGTGCGTTTGAGTAGTTGTGAGGGCTAAAAATGTTTTGGATTTGAAACGGATTGTAAAAATCTTCGTTACTTAAGTTTTGGTATGTTCTATTGAAAGAAATGATTTCTGCTGTGCTGTAGTGAGTTAGCAAAGAAATTGTTATTTTCTGTAATCTCCTTGGCTAGTAGTTGAGGCTAAATCGACACATCCTTAACATCATTAAAGAGAAGAGCGCATGCATAATAATTTTAAAAAATATTGTACTTATTACTATTACTATAAATAAACCGAAACGAATTTTAGAAATATGTATAACGAAACTTCGTTAAACCTTTGCTTCTACCAGCTTTTTCGTAATAGACAACGTGAAGAATGCGAAGTGTCAACCAAAACCAACAATGTTACTTTGCAAGATTACAAAACTGACTCAAAGGTACCATTGTGCTGAAAAAATATTGTGTCCTTTGTACTGACCACAAATGAGCCATACACGAGCCGAAAAATCACACAAAAATATTATTGAAAAAATCTGTACGCGGATGTCATAAAGAAGTTGACAATGACACTCGTGTCGGCCATGTTAGCGCACTAATTACTAAAGAACTACCTCTTGACAAACATAAATTTACCACTAATGACACAAATTAAGACACTATCGCAACGAAAATAAGGTCCGAATTCGAATAGCTAGAAGATCTAAATTTGTAATTTGTAACAATATTTGACGAGCGTGTTCGACATTTTGTGTCAAAAATACGCTTGTTATTAATGTCGTTATTAGTAAAGTTACGTAAACTTGGGCTTGACGAATCACTTCGCCTGCCGATACAAGTAGGTATGTGTAGATAATCAGCTATTAGAAAATACATATTAGCTTTGGCGACTGATATATTTATTGTTGTTGCGATTTTGAAGCAATTAAGCAAATGAGTCTCCAAAACTCGATTATTCATAACAAGTGGAAATGATTTGTTAATATATTTTTGACAGAATTCGTTCTGTATTGTTAAACTTTTGTAATTACGTTTTATTGTTGGTAAAATGTATTCTTGAAATTATATTGATATAAAAAATATAAACTGGTAATTTAGGACATTTTCATCAAGACATTTAGTAAACTTTTAAAATAAGAAGAACAAAAAAGCCACAACATCACTGACGCTTGTTGAGGCATAGATTATTGTATACTAGCGACCCGCCCCGGCTTCGCACGGGTGCAATGCTGATGCATCATACATATAAACCTTCCTCAAGAATCACTTTATATATTAAAAGAAAACCGCATAAAAATCTGTTGCGTAGTTTTAAAGATCTAAGCATACATAGGGATGGAGAGAGGTTTTATACTATGTAGTGATTTAATACTGAAAGCTGTGTATATATTGGCTAAAGCAAAGAATCTAAGTGCTTTTGAGATAGTATGACCAATCAAGACTGCGTTTTAATCTTTAAGTTTAACTTGTACATTGTTTATAATTTATTCTTACGTATTTTGTATTCAATGTTTTTTAAGCCTTTGTAGGCAGAGGTAAAATACATCAGCATTTTAAAGCATCAAGAGCTATTATGTTTATCATCTTTATAAAGACTTCCATATTCCAATGTCACAAAGAATCACCATATTCAAAACATAATAATTTGAAATATCAACATCCTTCTTAATTCTATTGGTGACATTGTTACATACATCTTACATATACTTATTATTCGACACCACACGTACTATTATTAGTTAACAATCAAATTATACTTTGTCGTCAATGTCCAGTACACGCAAATACTGCCAAGTGTTAATATTGTTAATATAATGATAGATTTTTTAGCACTCTTTGTTAATCACGACAAAAAAGCAAATGTGTCAATTTTTATTTTGCAGCCTGTGATTGTGGTTTAAACGTTGTGGTTAAGCGATTTTGTAAGACATAGTCGGTAAGTATGCACGTAACCGACCAAATATTAATAGTTCATTATCAGCCCGTATAACGTCCACTGATGAACATGGGCCTCCTCCTGAGGAAGTTATTTGCTATTGTCACCGGGCCGGTGGTGAGCTGGTGACCGCAGCATTGCAATGTTTCACACACAGAAACGCTGCTGCCCGGTCCTCGATATACCATTGTTATAACAATCGGGAACAACGCGAGGCACGGAGAGTAGTCCCTCGACCAATCAGACCCAGAAGGAAATTTTATAATCTTTCCCGAATTTGTGAAAATTTGGAGCACATACGGTCGTTTTGGTAAGCGTCAAACCTTATAATCCCGTATTAGGTTTGACTTGAGGGGTAGCCAAAATAAATGCAGAAGGAACTTAAAGTAAAGGTATTGTTTTTTATTCCACAACCGCTTCATCTTCAACTCTTGGGCCAACGTTCTGGTCGTGTCCACCAGAACCTTTCCTATTATTCTTCGATTTGCATCGTCCGCGATATAATGGGGCTGTTTGACACAAAGCACAGGTGACAATGTCGTTTAGCGAGACACCACTAAAGAGACGATCATTTAGAATGTTATGTAATCTTGTACGATGTATTAAGCTGTTTTATTATAGGACTTAATAGAAAGTGGCGCCGTTTGATTCACATAAATTAATATTGCATTACTTGAATTTTATTGAAAATCTATGTGTTCATTTATTATGATGATACGTGTTAGAGTCACGTCTCAGCAAACGTAAGGTAGGGTTCGCCTTGGAAAGACAGATGAACGACTTGAATAGGATAAACTGGGTGACCAAAGTGGAGAATCGAAATTGATGGCGAAAATTAGAGGAGGTCTATGTGCTACTGTGAAATAAGGTAGGCTGCTGGATGATGTTATTATAGATATATTGCTTTTTGATAAATACTATGAATTGTGGTTTGTTTTCTAAATGAAAAAAAAAAGAAATGTGCATGCTTAAATAACATGGGTATAAAATATCTCGCATTAATTGGTAAACAATTTACAAACAAGCATTAGTTAGCAAAAGTTTTGCAATAATGTTACAGCAAGTCATGATTAAAAATAAGAATTTATTTTAAAATATTCTGACATCATAAAAACTGGGAAATAAATAAGGTGGGTAACTAAATCATATTAGTACAATAGAAAGTTACCAAAACGAAATTAAATTTGTATATGATTCACAAAAACTATTTTACGGTAATCAATTTCATTTTGTAGATATTGAACAAAGTATTAATTATTTTCTTACCTTTATTTATATCTCTTTTCTAAAGCTTTTACAATGGTATGTTTTATAAGTATTTATAATTTTTAGTTTTTTTTTTTTTACGGAATTATAACCAGCTGCGTTTTTGCAGTCTACTAGTATTGTTGTTAACCGCTCGTGCTAAGCTAAAATGCTTGTGTTACGAGTGGGTTCACGTCGGTAGTGCAATGGGTGGGGTTCGAACCGGCGACCTCAAGATCACAAGTCCAACGTCCTAGCCATTGAGCCGATTCTTTGTATAGTATGGAGACGGTTTAGCGAGGCGTAATGCAGAGCGTGCGTGTATTTGACAACGATGGAGGGAAATTGGCGTAGAGTTCCCAAAGCACAGTTAGTTAATAATTGAATAGTATACTCATCTGCATTTTTTTTAAATTGATCTGGATATTTATTAAGTAGTATTTTTGAAATAAAGAAAGCTTTACTGATGGCAGAACTTAAGATATTTCAGACAGTGCATATTGAGAGACTGGTGTTAATTCTGGTTTTGCAGTGATTAGTATCGGTATATAAGTCACTCGATATGGCTTTTTTCTTGCTCGCTTTGGACTGCACGTTCAGAAGCATCAGTATTTATCAATATCATTGCCAAGCGTCAAGTAAAAGCAGTCTCATATTATTCAAGTACAGTCGCTTCATAAGGTCTATCATCATCTTATACTATTTATATTTTCCACAAGACATTAACAATTCTGAAAAATATTCGTTTAACTTACAATAAAAGTCTTTTTATTTTATTTTATCAAATCTACCACTGCATCTCCTGTGAGTCAGAATCACAAGTGGTACACATATAGTGAAAATTAGTACCGTGGCTCACCCAGTCCTAGAAAAAGGGAATCTACCTTGGGACCTTCAACGATTTTTTTGAGACTTTATCAAAACTTTACTTTGAGCCATAAAACACTGTCTTATTCAGTGACATACCGATTTACTAAACATAACAAATCCAGAATACACACTCGTCTCTGAATATGCACTGGCTGTAATATCTTGAGCTCTACAATACTGCTTTCTGCATTTCTCTGTAACACAACAAAAGTCCTATCTTAATAAATAAACCGATCCATTTCCATCGATCACTGATTGATGGAGACACAAAGGGACACTCCTTACTCCTATATGCTTATCAGCATCAAGATTACAGCTTTGAACGTACAACCAGCTACCATTGTTGTAGAGAGGTCGACAAGGTATGGTTTATCAAGTAATATAGCGCTCTACTGTGTAGCTTACATTGGTTGATCAGTTGTGCGGAGATGGATTATAAAGCTAAGGATACACTAGGGGATATGTTATTGTGTCGGCAACATGTCAAGCCAGGCCGGGCCATTTTGTTCGACATGTCAACATAAGTCGCAAGATTTTTGACGTCGCGTCCCTCCAAATCGCCCAAGGTCACTGGCAACAGTGTCACCTAGTGTATCCGTGGCTTCATATTGAAAATGTCATGAGTGATTCATAACATTTTCATTTGCTTTAATTTGCTTTGTGATATAAATTTATATTTTTAACTAGAATCCCGCGCGCGGTTTCACTCGCGTAACTCCCGTTACCGAAAGAACGTCATAATTAGCCTATAGCCTTTCTCAATAAATAGGCTATCTAAAACTGCAAGAATTGTTAAAATCGGACCAGTAGTTCCTGAGATTAGCGCATTCAACCAAACAGCTATATATTTTTGTGTAGATTAGATAGATACTACATATCTGCTGTTAAACAAAAGGCATATATTATTGGAGCACCTTACAATGTTATTCATCAATTTATTGCTACTGGGCGGATATTCTTTTTCGATTTTGAAATGGATGTCTATCATTTATGAGTATCGATTTACTCTCGATGTTCAGATAACTAATATTTTTTGTTTTATGCCCTTTACCGAACAATGGCGGCCGATAATTCTATTATTATTGATACTAAAGTGACGGAAGACAAATAGGTAGGAGTATGATTAATATTGGTTTGATGGTGATAGTTCTCACGGATGGAGTCGGGGGTAATAGCGATGTTATCTGTGACTTCAGTGTTATATGAAATTGTCCATTAATATTTTCTTGGCTGGCTTGTCATCTACCAACCAGCTGAGGAGTCAATATTTTCTTTGCTTTTTTGAGGTTGGTAGCTGAGGAGTCGGAGCGGTAATAAGTTTGATTATAATTGTGAAGTTTAAGCACCAGGTCACAACGTAGTGTTCTTGCTTCCTGTGCCTTGGAGAGCACGTTAAACGGTTGCGTCTGACCTCTGCCTGTTCTCTCACGAATCTAGTTGGTAAAACTGTTCAGAATGGCCGATCTCCTTAGAGTTCGGCTGACTTCGCTGTAATCGGTCGGCAGGACATACTATAATATTTTCGAATAGTACCAAGTTCTAAGGAGGAAGGGTCTCCTACATACCTTTGCTGGTGAGCCGCGGCGGAGAGGACGCGTACCTCATGCAGTTCCTCCCAGAAACAAAAAAAGTATTAATTTACTAGTGTCTGTATCTATGTATATATTAATTGCCTTTATTGTCCAATAAAAAAAATATATAATGTACTACTTATTCTATCAATCTTATGAAGAGGAAAGATTCTTCTTTCTTTCTTTTCTTTCATTTCTTTCACTATTAGAAAGCGTCGTTATCTAGAAGTAGCATAGGTTATGAAGTAAGTACCCATGAGAACGGGAGCGACGTGGATGAAAAGTGATAACCGGCGGGAGAAGCTACATATATACATACATATAATCACGCCTTTCCCCCATGGGGGTAGGCCGAAACTACAGAACGCCACCTGCTACGATCCTTACACACTCCCTTTGCCTCGTCCACGTTCATACATCTGGTCATACACGCACGCCGGTTGCGAGTACTACGCACCTGACCTTTCTGGAGAACATCACCTATGAGGTCAGTGTATGTCCTTCTAGGGCATCCTCTCCTGGCGGGAGAAGCTAGTATTATATAATTGGAACAATAATCACTTAGAATCATCATATTTCTCTTATACAATTAACTTTGGGGCCTAGCGGTATTAGTCCCGTTTTAAACCACTCCGGCGGTCCGCTGGTTCCAAGAAATTCCATACTGAATTAATATTGCCCATAATTAATTAAACACACTAAACTATAAATGCCTAATAGATTTAGAAATAAGATTTCTATCACCAAACCTTAACCCTGCAACATAAAGGCGACATTAGTTCGCAT